>CM066032.1:1041482883-1042946967 GCA_033557465.1 Ichthyophis bannanicus | reverse complement strand
GTCACTGCTGTGGTCTCTTTGTTCACGCCACATCATAGGTATTCCGAAACGAAATGCTTGTTTTTTACCTTTCATCCATAAGCGTAGATCTTCCTCACATGTCTTGCACACTTTGTGAGGAGCCCACGGTTTGTCTTGATCGCCTAACTTCAAACCGAAATAGGCGAAATATACTTTTTTAATAAATGCAGAAATGTTCCTCTGCCGCTTTTTCACGGTATATTCCCCACAAATAAAACAAAAACTGTCCGGAGAGTTGACGCAACCTCTGGCTCTGTGAGCCATCACAAATACACAGCACTGCAAACTACAACTGTAGTGAACCACTTCGGAATAAAGCTGGATTACGACTGAGCAAACAAAAGGTAATAATGAACTTGCAAGAAACTGAAATTTGACAGGAACGTTCATGTCGCAACCACCGTGTTTGAGCGAGCGCGAACGAGGCGAGGCGAACAGGAAAGAACATGCGCCAGCGCGAGTACTGGATTTAGCCCCCCGCCTCCCAATTGTCCTGTTAATGTATAAAATGAATACAAAACACTCTAAAATATCATGAGGGAGTGTTTCTAGTTAGTTAACCATTACAACCTCTATTTTGGGCCAAGAAAATAAACTGCAGTCGGCTAAAAAGAAATTATGTGAACATTCCTTATATGGGTAAGAAATCTAATTTTGCAAGAAAACGTGACGTGATGGAACATTTTGGCTATTTTTCCTGGATTCAGCACCCCAAAATCTATAGGAATCAGTTGCAAAACTGGAGGCAGTTTTTTGGTAGTGTACCTGTGTTATATTTTTATAATACAAAACAATGCAGTTTCCATAAAAACATCCATAATACATTAAAACATAACATAATAAAACATCTAGATAATAATCATACATATATGTGTCTCTGAAACTGACATATGCAACATTTTCTTTTTTAGGGTTCTATGCAACTCTTCCTAACTCTCCCCACATAACCTCCTGTGTTCTCAGACGGACTGTCTAATTGCAACAAATTCCCCTTTGTAAACAAATACACCTTTAACCACTTTCAGCACAACACGTTCTACTCTAAACTAAAACATAATGGTAAAGCGTTCCACAGGCTTGGGTCAATTATTGAGAATGCTCTATGAGTAAGCCAATCATCCTTCACTTCTCCACATTTCTCCTTATGCCATCACCACGTCATCTCATGCAACTTTTTATTAAAACCAAGCCAACACACTTATCCACCTTGAATGCTACCTCCATAGTAACAACTTTAACATAACGAATTATGGCAGATAAAGACCAGCATGGTCCATCTAGTCTGCCCAATGAGATAGCGAGGGTTCAATCTGCTGATCCATGCAGGTTCTCCTCTTTATGCCTTTGTTTAGGGTTGTACCTGTGTTCTCTGCAGATTATTTTTTTTAACCCTGTAATTTACCGAGATTTTTTGCACACACTGAATACCATTGGGGTCATAAATGGCCCCACGACGAATTTTAATTGTTAACCATGAAAAATTTAAAAATATTATTCTGAATTAATTATTTATTATTTATTATATGAAGGTTAAATGTTTTGAAATTTAATGCTTTATCATAAAATTACATGAAGAAGAGTTGCCATTAAAGCAGTTTTTGCATGCACGTGATGAACACAGTAAAGTACTACAGTCATTTGCATGAGACACAGACAATTTCTGAATGTTCTTTGCAAACATTGTGCTTGCAGGAGATGCAAACTATGTTGCTTTTCTTGGTCTTTTTCTCTGGAACAGCAGTGACACCTTACCCTTTTTCTTTGGGATCCCGACATTGCAAACAGCATCAGTGGCTTCTTCAATGCTGGAAGAAGTCTCGCTGCAATTACTCTGAAGCAGCTGCTTTCCTATTTCCAAGAGGAATAGACGACGTCTGTGCTTTGACTTGGACTGCCATTCTGGATTTAGTGACATCCAAACAATGAAGGCGTTCAAAGCACTGATGTCCAACATGTTGTAGAAGATTGTCACTGGCCAGCGTCTCATCATTTGTTTTGCTGTATACGTGCGCAACATTTGATCTGCCGTATCTACTCCACCTTTACTAGAATTATAGTCCAAGATCATGCATGGTTTTTTGTCTGGACGTGTGTTATCTACTTCTTGATCATGCAAACTGCTCAGAAGAGCAACCACTTTTCCTTTCTTTGGGTAATAGGAAACCAGAGTGGCGTCATCGCAAAAGGCAAACAGTGAAGTGAATACCTCTCGGCCCTTTGCTGTTACAAATTCTGGAGGTAATTCTTTTCTGTTCTTTCAAATTGTCCCCCAAAGTGTCATTTGTTTTTCTAGCAATTTCCGTGACAGGGATAAATTGCAGAAGAAATTGGTCAACAGTAACATTTCTGCCAGATCGCGTCAATCCTTCAGTGAGTTGCAGCACAACCATTTCACCCTGATTCTGTTCCCTGTTTTTGTCCGAGTTCCCTTCCTGTATATACTTGAAGACACAGAACATATGATGTTGCACTGTCACACACAACATCCATGGCTTTATGCCATATTTCCCAGGTTTGCTGGGAATATATTGTCTGAACAGAAACACGGCCACGAAATGTTAAGCGTTGCTCATCCACGGTAACATTTTCACCAGGAACAAAGGCGTCCCTTAGAGTTGCTTCCCAGGTATCAAAAATGTGTCTGATTGGAGCAAGCTTATCCATGCCTGTTGTTCATGTCTGTTGGTTGCATCATCAAATCTGAGAGCATAAGAAATTTGCTGAAAACGGTTACGGGCCATATTTTTTGCCGAAAAAGAACGACCATCTTCAAGGTTCCACAACCTTCATTTGGATTCATTTTGTGACTTGTACACACCTGAGAGGATCAGAAGTCCCAGAAAACGTTGAAATTCTCAGTCTGTCAAATCTTTCCAGGTGTCGTCATAAATGTGTCTTCCTTGTTTGCTCATCCACATCATGATTTTATTCAATAAGTTCTTCCTCATGAACAAGTGGAAAGCTGCGAGAGGGCCATCAACATTTCGTACAGCATACCTTGTAGGACCTTGTTGTACGGGCATGACATTAGCTCTGGCATATCTTCCAGCAGCTTGCTTTATAGGTTTCCTGTTCCATGATGTGGCATCCTTAGATACATAGGGGCATGTTTACTAAAAACCGCTAATTTGCGCGCCGCAAAATAGCGCACGGCAACGCAGCATTGAAACGCACATAAACGCGTTTAAACGCCCCGCACACGTGCGTGTCACCCCCGCACAGGTACGCGACACACCAACGGGCCCCGTACAAGTGCGGGCCCGCAAATGTCCGATAGAGGCGTGGAACGGCTAAAGAAGGGCGGAGGAAGGCTCCGGAGGGGCGGAGGGACGGGGTCAATGGGTGGAGAGTGGGAGGGGAGAGTCTCCCCGCACAGTACCGGGCCAGAATTTGCATGTAAAAACTACCGCGAGTGAAACACTCGCGGTAGAAAGCATTTAAAGGGAAGAGAAACCATTTCCGTCATCAATGTACAGCAAACCGGGGAAACCTGCAAAACGTCAGCAGTGTGATACATGTGCACAGAACAAAAGTGCAAATAAAAAGCGAAAATGACCACAAACAACATCTAAAACATTAAAAGTCTGCGGGGGAACAGTGCTAGCAATGGGCACAAATAAGAAACACACCCAGGAAAGTTTACAAAAAAATGAATGAACCATGGAAAGGTGTATGGAGGGGAGACTCAACCAAAAAAAAAAACAACCCCACTTTTGTAGCTGTCCTGGGAGTGTCCCCCATGTATGTTCATGAAAATCTCTGTAGGCCATGTTGGTTATATCTTATCGCCCCTTTCCGTGGTCATGTCTGGGTATGATTTGTACGTTTGTCACCGGACAGGGTGAAGGAGCCCATAGTAAAATTGTGCAGAGCAGGGTGTGTGACCCCATCCTGCCAGTTTTATCATCCCCAGGTACTGCACCATCTCTGTGGCAACAGTGTAGTGCAGTGGACAGAGCCAGTACCTATAAGACCATAGGGTCACAGGTTCAAATCCCATCTGGGGCTCATGGCAATATGTTCTCCACCACTAATCAGAGATATGGAAGACACCCCTTGTTTTGCAGAGAACATTAGCATGTTGCAAACATCCTTCTTATACTCCACACCGCACACACATCAGAACAATGGGCATCAGCCACATCCGAGTTGCCCAAATGCAGTCCTGGAGTGGCTCCACTCAATTAGGACATATGCTTATGCTAAGATAAGGACATGCTAGTATGTTGGTGGGACTGTACAGATGGTGGAGAGGGAAGTGGCTGCCAGCCACAGCATACATTTGACTAGCGAGGTGCAGGCTGCCACCGTCCACTAGTGACAGACAGCCCCTGTTGGATGTACAGTCATGGACGTCCCAGGGAACTCCGCCAAGCTGTAGATACACAGTGGTGCAGTGTACACAGAAAGTGTATGAAACAACAGAAGGTCACAGGTTCAAAGTTCGGCTGGGGATATTGCCAATCATGAGCACATATTTTACTCACAAATAAACCATGGTAGTAAGCAAAACCTTTAAGGCAGAGGACAGTGGCCTCAGTAAAACCCCCAACATTTACCATCACAACCACACACACCATGAACAGGGCGATCACCTAGAGCAGAGTATCCCAAATACAGTTTTGGACGACCACACAACAGTCAGGTTCCATGCTGCCTCTAATACAAATGACTGTGCTGCATATCTATGTACCACCCTCATGTCATGCAGATGTAGCACATGCATATCCAGGAGGGACAGCATAAAACTACAACAGTGTCAGCCACACCATGAGATGATGTGGGAATGCCTGATGAAAAGCACCAGCCAACAGGCCCTGACACACCCACGCCCACAGGCTGCATTGGACAATGCATCCTGGAAAGGCAGGACATTGGGCCCTGCCTGTAACCGCCAATAGTAGCAGTTGCAGATGTCACCAATGCCACCCCACACCTGGGGACATGGTACACAGCTATCTAATGTCATCATTGAACACAGTGAAATATGGATGTATATGTTCAGCACATTTTGCCCATTGAGCACCACATGACAATCATGCAGATGTGGGTCATGTGTGCAGCAGGTCTGTTGTATGACAGTGTGTACATCCTGGGTGGGTGACCCCCACCAGCTATGTGTAACATATCCATGCCTGTACTGTTCCCAGGACTGTTGTGTCGCATAGGGCTGTTAAACCACTTGATTGTACCACACAAGACGACCAACCCTGGTAATGGTCACAGCAATGTGAAACATCAACATACACTCACAAGAAAGGCAGGGCTAAAAGATAGGCATGTTGGAAGGGTTTCTGGCTCATGCAGCATAACATGTGCATGAGTCAACATTGCTGAAGGAGAGAGCATGTGTCCCCACACCAATGGATATTTTCCCCTAGGTAGTCACCCCAAACCCATAATGCACAGCATAGGTAGTTGCATACATGCACAGTGGATGTTCAACAACTGAGTGGCACCAGCACTAACAGGGCCTGCAGCATGTTAGCCGAGGTGTACTGGTATCAGTGGGGTCAGTGGCAGGTGGCCAGAGAAGATGGAGCCAGAGACCCTGACACGTGGGTGCACTGGCCCATAACAGAAAGGGCCGCTAGGACAAACAGACATGCTATTTGCAGGGTCTACATTGACTCAGTGTCCGCATGGTGGTGCAGGGGACACAGCCAGTGTGTTGTGGAGACAAAGATAACAAGTTCAACTCCCAGCTGGGGCCATCGGCAACACAGTGCACATATTTTATCCACCAGTAAACCGTTATTGGGAATAAAACCCACACCTGCAGAGAAGAAAAGTTCTTTCTGAGGATTGTTATTTTACCATAAGTAGCTCATAGCCCTCAGAAATGTCCAACACCTACAGCAGAGTACACACAATGCAGTACCGGAGGGCCACATGTCAGTTAGCTGTGATGCTGTCCCCAATATAACGCCTCTTTATCATGGTGGTGTACGCCTACTGCTGGCAGAGGGGGCAGTGGCTGCTGCACCACAGCAGATGCTGGCCTAGCTACCCTCATGTGGCTGCAGTCCAATCCACCAGACAGGCACTGTGTGACAAACAGCCATGGACTCCCCCGGGAATGAGCTGTTGCTGTGCTAAGACGGTGGTGCAGTACACATAGCAAGTGCCCCAAGAGCAGAAGGCCCTAGGTTCAAATCTCAGCTGGGGCACCTGCCATCCCACCCCCCATTTTCTTTCACATGCACAAAACCTGCTATTAAAGACTGCAATTCCCCTGCTGATGAGAGAAGCGTTGGAAAAGACAACTTATTTTACAATAAACAGCACACACCACATAAACATATGCCTCGCCCACAGTACAGTCCCCCAAATGCAGCCATGCAGGCACAAAGAACACCCATGTTCGCTGATGTATCCAATAAAGATGCGTGTGCTGCAAGTTAATTGAACACCACCATGGTATGAATCTGTCTGAGAGGCATATTCATCACGGACATCATGAAAACCTGACCAGTGTGTGTGCCATATTGCCTGGGTTTTCTGAAAATATGGCCTACAGCAGTGGGCAACAGGGCCAGAAACAGCTGCACCTGCAGGCCCCAATATCTGATGACCAATGCAGTGGCAGGATGTTGGGCCCTGTGTGCCCCTCCAATAACTAGCATGTGCAGACATTACCAATCACACACTACACATGGCGATACCTCACACGCATATCAGAAGCCTGGTATGAGCAGTGACTGTTAGAAATGTCTATGCGAAGCACAAGCAGATCATCGAGCTGTAACATACCAACGTCTCAGATGTATGTACAATGTGTGTCAGGTCAGGTGCCCTCCAGAGATTGTCAGCCTGGAACATATCACAACAAATGTACCCCAACGTTGCCATACCCCCAGTGTGCCCATTACTGTTGCGTTGGTCTCTGCTCCTAAATAACCGTACATCGTCTCACTGCTGTCCTAGGTGTAGGGAGTGTGTGTCTGTTGATCCAGTGTGTGCTGGCTGCCAACACCTCCCACAGCCCACAATGATAGCACCGTTGCCAGTATTGGTCTGCAAATACTGATTTTTCCCCAATCTGTAATCTGTAAATATGTATTTAAATGTTAAATGTAAATGTGAATGTAAATAAGTTTACCCCCAAAACAGTAACCATGTGTGCCGTGACCTCCCATTCCTCTATGTATATACTCCCCCACTGTCCTGATCGACTTATCCCAAAAGAAGAATCAAACCGCTACTGATCGCTGGAAGCAGCGGTATATAAATGTGTTCAAAATAAATAAAATAAAAATAAAAATGTGCATAATGAGGAGCAAAGTACTCTGGGTATAGAACACACAGGGTGGCAGGAGCAGGATGCAGCTACACAGGGCAAATGTGCATGCCTAGGACCATGTTGTGCCTTGCTATCACCTCCACAAACATGGTGCCCATAGCATGTACGGTGAGGAGGCAACCCTCACCACGAATGATCAGTGATCACGCCATGGCTAGGTTACAACATATTGCCATACAGTAGTTCTCCTCTGTGATTTTTATGGGTTGTGTGTATATATAGGGGGCCCAATCACTGAGTCAACTGCATGGGGGTTGTGCAAACATCCCAGTAATGGGTGCACAGAGTGTCCCTGGTAGCATGCAGTATGGACCGTCAAGCGGCCTGAAAGCAGTTACCATGTGTTTGGCTGGAACACCTTGCAGGGTCAGTAGCTGGCCACACACTGTGGCCTCTGCTGCAAAATGTCAGATGGTGTTGGTTGAGCTGGGTGGCTCTGGCTCAGCTGTTTGTCTGCCTGATCTAGACATATGGATATGTTCAAAATTGCAGAGAGTGACCTGTAGGTACTGGGTACGACAGGCAGAATGAGGTTGCTGGCAACTGCTAGCACTGTAGTTGGGCTACAGAATGTGCATATTGTAATATTGTGCAAAGTGTGTTTGACAGGAAAGTGCAGGTGGTCAGACACATATAGCCAATGTGGCCAGAAATCTCCCTTACCCCTTCACATATATTATGAAGAGCAGGGCTCTCACAAAGGAGATGCACCCTTGGGTGAGCATTGTAGCCCACAAGGCCCAGATGGGTCAGGGAATACAGATGCCTGAAGGAGGACTGTATACATCAACCTATCAGACATCGTCTGACAAGCTGATCTGATGTTCTTGGCCCTCTCAGCCAGGACAGGTGCTGTGTGTCTCACCTCACACTCAGGGTGATTAAAAGCCACACACACTGTGAGGTTCTGTACCCACTCTGTACCTGCAACACAGAAGGTCTGTCCACAAAACTATGTCCAGGTGCTGTGTGGTTGCACACCCTATCGTTGGAACATTAGTAGACTGCTGCTTTGCATGTGCAGTGCATCATGGGGGTGAGTGGACTGACGTTACCCTGTTAACTGCAGCACAAAGTCTGCCTAGGTCATATTGCAGACAGCCAGATAGTCTCATCACAACCCCAGAGCTGTAGTCCAGTGGTGACTGCAATGCCTCAGGAGCAAAAGGTTGTTAGTTCAAATTCTAAATGTGGTTCTACAAGGAAAGTATTTTATATATCCTGACTTTGGCCCATAGACTCCACCAGTCAGCAGTAGTGTGGGGAAACGTTCTGAAAATAAACATACATTGAACAAGGCAGTGTCACATTAGTTAAATTTGTTTTTACAAGGTCCATGGGGGCTCTCAGGTGTGGAACGTGGGTAATGTCCTCAAGTACTGGCAACTTAAACACCATCACAGTGCATTAACCCAGGTAGACCCTATAAGGTGGTCTGTGGGGTACCTGCTGCTGACAGCACTGTGAGGATCTCACAACAACCACCAGTACTCCACAGTCATGGACATGTCATTGGCTGCACCCACCAATAACCTCACTGTATATGGACGTATGCAACCTCTGGCTCCCCATGCAGCAAGGTTAGGTGTGGGCCACAGCTAGATTGATAAGAACAGATGCCTGGCTGGCCAAAGAGGCAATCATGCAGACAGTGTGTTGTTGTTACCAGGGTTGTGGTGCTCCATCAGTGAGAATGGTGTATGACATATGATGTCTGCAGCAGTGTGAGTGTCTTGCCACCAGCAGCACCTCTGTAATGTAGAAAGGGCTCTGGGGCAAGTAATAATGTTGCAAAGTATGAAAATATATGTTGTGCACAGCATAGATGTAGATGGAAAGCACCATGGCCAATGGTGTTACAACGTATGATAATGTGAGCTGCCTGAGACAGGCACTCCAGAGCGCAAAAGGAAGATGTAAGCCATGATGCCTCGTTAAGCAGCCAATGTATCCACCATTGCGCTATATCTCAGCCCCCAGGACTGTATGCCAGCAGATCTACCAAATTGTAATGTGGATTGTGGTGACATGCTGTCCACATTGCCCCCTAATGTCTAACACGCAACCTATTTTTCCTGTGTAATGCACACATATGAACCCCCGCAAAACACCTATGGCAACCACCAAATCATTGATGTCTGTACATGGTGAGTCAACACAGAACAGAGCCAACTAACACACATCATGCCATATCACCAGGTTGCTTGACCCCTGACGCTGATGGTTTGTTTGCACCCATTGCTATCAGTGGCAGAGCACTATCTGCTATGTGACACACATAGCACACCTCATCTGACAATGGCCTTGGAATCAGTGCATATGTGTCCAGAGGTTCAAGACCACATTGTGTGAACAAGTAATATTCAGAATCATTAAATTATGTTATAGGGAGATGAGAGATACCTTGTAGCTATGTGAGCATGCAAACAACATGAAACCTATTTGTATTAATAAATGTAAAACATGTGTATGAATGATGCGTGCCGCTAATATTTGCACTTTTCAGGAGCGCAGCAATGCGGAACGCATGGGCAAGCAGTTATGAGGGCCGCAGCCATGCGGCGCGCACGTGCTTTCTCCGATACGCGCAAATGCGGAAGTGGCGTCGTTAGCGTTCGCGCGTCTACACGCCCACAAAAAAAATGGCGTCAAGGAGCAGGAAGCCCGCCTTCAGCTACAGGGAGCTGTGCCTCCTGGCCTCCCTTATTGGCCCGAAACAAACAATCCTTTTCCCAGGGCCCTCCAGGAGGATAAACATGGGGAAGGTGCTGAGGGCCTGGGAGAGGGTGACCAGGCGCTTTAACCGTGAGGCAGACCACCCACGTGAGGTAAGTGAATGGCCACAGGTCACAAAACCATATACACAGACAGGGTTGATGTCAGCTGTCCATGCTGTTGTGTGTAAGTAGCCTAGATAAATTACGTGTAGTAGGGAAACCACATGCCAGATGCATTGTGTACCACATCTGAGTGTGTGCCCATGTAGCCATGTTCAGATCCATGTGCCCACAGAGGGCATGATGACCCCATGGCGTCATGACAGCTGCTGGCATTGATGTACTACAGACCACTGTAACACAGCTAGGCCAACCATCAGCCTAAGGAGTGTCTAGAATCACCATGTGCTGATGGAGGTATCTGCATCTGGAGGGTAACACATAGGGGCAACCATCAGGGGTCGTGGAACCTTCAGCACAAAGGCCCTGACGCACACAGGTGGCCAGGGGTTGTTAACAAATGTGGTATAATACATTCCCCTCCCCTCAGGGCTACAGAGAGCCACTCAAAGTGTGCCCTGGCAACCTGGAGATATAGATCTGCGCCCTCATGTACTATGAAACATAACCCATATCTCCAGGAGGTCAGAGAGGCCATCCAAGTGGGTCCCCTATCACCCTGGGCCTATGGTTGTGTGTCCTAATGTAGTTTGAACCCTCCTCCCTAACTCCAGGAGTGCAGAGAGGCCATCCAAGTGGGCTCTCTATCACCCTGGAGCTATGGATCTGTGTCCTAATGTAGTTTGAACCCTCCACCCTAACTCCAGGAGTGCAGAGAGGCCATCCAAGTGGGGTACCCTATCACCCTGGGGCTATGGTTGTGTGTCCTAATGTAGTTTGAACCCTCCTCCCTAACTCCAGGAGTGCAGAGAGGCCATCCAAGTGGGCTCTCTATCACCCTGGAGCTATGGATCTGTGTCCTAATGTAGTTTGAACCCTCCTCCCTAACTCCAGGAGTGCAGAGAGGCCATCCAAGTGGGCTCTCTATCACCCTGGAGCTATGGATCTGTGTCCTAATGTAGTTTGAACCCTCCTCCCTAACTCCAGGAGTGCAGAGAGGCCATCCAAGTGGGCTCTCTATCACCCTGGAGCTATGGATCTGTGTCCCAATGTAGTTTGAACCCTCCTCCCTAACTCCAGGAGTGCAGAGAGGCCATCCAAGTGGGCTCTCTATCACCCTGGAGCTATGGTTGTGTGTCCTAATGTAGTTTGAACCCTCCTCCCTAACTCCAGGAGTGCAGAGAGGCCATCCAAGTGGGCTCTCTATCACCCTGGAGCTATGGATCTGTGTCCTAATGTAGTTTGAACCCTCCTCCCTAACTCCAGGAGTGCAGAGAGGCCATCCAAGTGGGCTCTCTATCACCCTGGAGCTATGGATCTGTGTCCTAATGTAGTTTGAACCCTCCTCCCTAACTCCAGGAGTGCAGAGAGGCCATCCAAGTGGGCTCTCTATCACCCTGGAGCTATGGATCTGTGTCCTAATGTAGTTTGAACCCTCCTCCCTAACTCCAGGAGTGCAGAGAGGCCATCCAAGTGGGCTCTCTATCACCCTGGAGCTATGGATCTGTGTCCTAATGTAGTTTGAACCCTCCTCCCTAACTCCAGGAGTGCAGAGAGGCCATCCAAGTGGGCTCTCTATCACCCTGGAGCTATGGATCTGTGTCCTAATGTAGTTTGAACCCTCCTCCCTAACTCCAGGAGTGCAGAGAGGCCATCCAAGTGGGAGCGCTATCACCCTGGGCCTATGGTTGTGTGTCCTAATGTAGTTTGAACCCTCCTCCCTAACTCCAGGAGTGCAGAGAGGCCATCCAAGTGGGCTCTCTATCACCCTGGAGCTATGGATCTGTGTCCTAATGTAGTTTGAACCCTCCACCCTAACTCCAGGAGTGCAGAGAGGCCATCCAAGTGGGTCCCCTATCACCCTGGGCCTATGGTTGTGTGTCCTAATGTAGTTTGAACCCTCCTCCCTAACTCCAGGAGTGCAGAGAGGCCATCCAAGTGGGCTCTCTATCACCCTGGAGCTATGGATCTGTGTCCTAATGTAGTTTGAACCCTCCTCCCTAACTCCAGGAGTGCAGAGAGGCCATCCAAGTGGGCTCTCTATCACCCTGGAGCTATGGATCTGTGTCCTAATGTAGTTTGAACCCTCCTCCCTAACTCCAGGAGTGCAGAGAGGCCATCCAAGTGGGCTCTCTATCACCCTGGAGCTATGGATCTGTGTCCTAATGTAGTTTGAACCCTCCTCCCTAACTCCAGGAGTGCAGAGAGGCCATCCAAGTGGGCTCTCTATCACCCTGGAGCTATGGATCTGTGTCCTAATGTAGTTTGAACCCTCCTCCCTAACTCCAGGAGTGCAGAGAGGCCATCCAAGTGGGCTCTCTATCACCCTGGAGCTATGGATCTGTGTCCTAATGTAGTTTGAACCCTCCACCCTAACTCCAGGAGTGCAGAGAGGCCATCCAAGTGGGCTCTCTATCACCCTGGTGCTATGGATGTGTGTCCTAATGTAGTTTGAACCCTCCACCCTAACTCCAGGAGTGCAGAGAGGCCATCCAAGTGGGTCCCCCATCACCCTGGGCCTATGGTTGTGTGTCCCAATGTAGTTTGAACCCTCCTCCCTAACTCCAGGAGTGCAGAGAGGCCATCCAAGTGGGCTCTCTATCACCCTGGAGCTATGGATCTGTGTCCTAATGTAGTTTGAACCCTCCTCCCTAACTCCAGGAGTGCAGAGAGGCCATCCAAGTGGGCTCTCTATCACCCTGGAGCTATGGATCTGTGTCCTAATGTAGTTTGAACCCTCCTCCCTAACTCCAGGAGTGCAGAGAGGCCATCCAAGTGGGCTCTCTATCACCCTGGAGCTATGGATCTGTGTCCTAATGTAGTTTGAACCCTCCTCCCTAACTCCAGGAGTGCAGAGAGGCCATCCAAGTGGGCTCTCTATCACCCTGGAGCTATGGATCTGTGTCCTAATGTAGTTTGAACCCTCCTCCCTAACTCCAGGAGTGCAGAGAGGCCATCCAAGTGGGTTGTCTGCCACCATGGAGATAGGTATGCATGTGACAGTGTAGGCTAACACATCCACCAATCCCCAGTTGTCTGTCCAGCCCATCACAGTATGCCACAGTCACCCTGGTGATATGGTGCAGTGTGAGGTTGGTGTTCAGTCAATTATCTGTACCACATGCAGGCCTGATACATGCATCTGGCGTCCAGGGTGTCACCATGTTGCAATGCTGTATCTTGCTGATGATATGCCGTAGGACACCCAATACCGTGGTGGCTAATAGCTTATTGTAACGGAGGTTATCTCAGTCCCATATGTCACCTAGGGTATAGTGGTCTGGTTGCAACTCACACCTGCCCTATGTGGCACATAGTCCAACACACGCACTGTACATGTATGGACATGTTATGGTAGATGCTGATATGGTTGTGCGTTCACAAAAGCTATCACACAGTAGCCTCGAGATGGAAGCCCAAACCCTTGCGAGAGGGACATGAGCACAGCTATGTATGCAGAATTGATGTTTACCTACACAAATGCCTACAGGCACAATGACCCTTTGTCTACATGTACCTCACAGCTGCCTCTGGGGGGTTCCAGACACACATCCAGGTTGCACACTACAGCCTATCATCCACAAATGTACAGGGGCCGAAACAGCACATATCCGTGTAATGTGTCATTGTCCGTAGTGTGTGCACGCACATCTCATAGAACCCTCAGGGACACAGGTCAGAGGAACATAAAACCACCCGAGAAGCTGGAAGGTGACAGATGCATGTCCACCATCGCCAGTATGCTGTGTCTCACAGTCGTCAAGGTACGTCTGATGTAGCTATCAGTAGCCCTATGACATACAGGACACACAACTCATGTGTTGGGTCAGGTAATTACATCCATGGCCATCTAGATATCCATGTGTCATGGACCTGCCCCCTGCCACGGTGCTCAGGGCAAACCACTCAATGTCACATGTATGTGAACACAAACATGTTTACCGTTACATCTGGGTGCCATTGCGTTTGGATTGCATGACATGTACAGTTAATGTGACCCCACATGTATCTAATGTAATACCTACTGGGCTAAAGGCCTCCCCATGGACATCCACATTGGCCAAACAAATGTGCCATGCCAATGCCATGTCTGTCAAGGGTGCCAAAGGGAGACGTCCCCATGCATTTAGGGAGACATGGACATTGCTCATAGGTGTCGCTGCACACATGTCCACACCCACATTGAGGCATGTATGTGGCACTGGGGACAGATATTCACCTGGAATAGGCATGAGGGCACTGACCCATATCTGTCTGTGATGCAGTGAGCAAGACAGTATGCGACTGCTCCCCCCCATCCACCATAAAAGCCTATGGGAGTACCCCACAGCTCATGTGGCCTGCCCTGTTGAAAAGCCCAATTGCTGCTCCCCAGTGCATAATGTCACGGAAAAATGTCATCTCTGTGTCCGTCTAAGTGCAATACACCTGTATGGGAAAGCAACCCCTGTGTGTGTCACTGCTGAGGGCCCCACTAACTGTGACACTGGTGTATCTGATATCCCAGCACTAGTAGCTGTGTTGACATGATTCAAAGACAACACCAGGGGAACACTGAGAATTACCCAAATACGTTGCTCTTCTATGTATGCATAGGCCCAAACCATGCCATTAGCATGGAGAACACACCATGTGCGGGAGGACATGCTCCAGGAGTGCCAAACACTCATTGGTCACTGTCAGCCATGCCTAGTGTGCTGACTGCCAAGGCCCCACATGTGACCTGTCACCATGATTGACCAGTGGGATGGCATCCAGGGGTGTGGTTTGGCCGAGACGTCCAGCCATGCGCAAACACCCCCCACCCCCCACAATGTGGCTGTGTTGGTAGCCATTTCCCCAGTGTTTCACCATGTGTCGTGTGGATCACATCTAGACCAACATATTGTGGCATGTTCCCAGAGGGACATAAACCCCACAACATAGGGATGCCCTGGCAGTGGCACTGACAAATGCAGTTGGTGACAACAGCTCTGGTGTTACCACCAGGCCCAACAAAGGGAGTCAATAACCACTATACCAGTGGGGAGTCGGCACATGCGTCATAACACCACGTGTTTAGCATTGGGGCATGGGATGTGTCCATGACAACTGCAAAGGCATAGCAGGTGTCACTAGCACACAGATTGATGTGGCAAAGACACGGGCCTGCAGCCATCCCTAGTACACCAGGGTACCAGACAACCCCCCAGGACACACATATTGTGTCATTGGCACACACAATGTTTTGGCGCACAGCATGGGCATATGGACCCTCAATGCAGATGTCTATTGTGTGGGACACATTGGTACCATGTAAATGCAGACACTACGCGCCTGTGTTCCAACACTGCATGCTCCCAAAAACCACAGGGACAACATATGTGCAATCCCCCTAGGTGCCTAGAGAATGGGACGGCTCAGAGTCCAGTAATGTGAATTGCAAGGGGGTGCCAGCATGTCCAAAATGGAAAGTAGTCACACCCTAAGTTCAGACCCACTGGGGGCTGGCCTGGCCTGTGGACATGTTCCACTCAGTTGCAGTCGAAAATGAGATGCAACACAGGGGACATGAGGCTGATATCCATCCATAGCCACATACGCCAGGGGAGGGTCCCACCCTGGCTGGACATCAAGACATACAGGATAACACCCTGAACAGGAGGGGATATCCCCCCCCAAACCCTACCCACATGGCACAGTTTGTGAGAATAACTAGGCAGCGTTAGACGTTAGCAGTGGTGCAAAATGGAAAGCCCCCTGTGCACCCCATTGTGGTGTAGTCGGTTATGTTCACAACACAATGTCACAGATGACATGTTGTCAGACACTCTGTTACTGGTGTATGAACACAGCTTGTGTGGCTGCTGTGTGTGCCATGGATCCCTGCCCTCACACAGGATACTGTCCCAAACAAGGTTGCAGGGGATGTATTGGAATGGCGTCTCATGAACATGTAGAGCACCTAGATGTGGCCCTCCCATATGACATGGGGAAGGTATGGTACGTGCCTGACAGTCATGGTTGTAGCGAGGGCAAATGATGGCAAAAGGTTATCATTGGGCTGGTGTGGACACATGGGGTGAGTCCCTGCCCCTGACATTGTGGCATATGCCTCCAAAAGTGACATGTCTGTCACACGATAATGTCTGATACACCCACTGTATGTGTGTCTGACTGTCATGGACAATGTGACAGCAAGGATCTATGAGGTGGATGCTGACACGTCTGGCTTGTGCAGGGTGGTCAAACAGTACTACACAGCAAATGCAAGGACAACAATGACTACACACTGTGCATGTCTAATGTAGCCCATCGGTCATATGGCCATCATGGACCACACCCAGCTCTACATGACAGAAATGTACATGTTCCACACACCAACATATCTGGGAAACAACCAGGCGTAACTTGTACAGTCGCAATACCAAATAGAGGACATCCCACCACCTGGTCAGGTACATCCCCACCGCCCTGCAAACCACTGACAGAGATATGGGACAGCTCATGATCACCATGTACCCCCATGCATGTGTGTTGCTACACACCATAGGGGGACTGGACACTGTCAACCATGGGAGGTGGCCCATGCAAAACACCCAAACACACCCACCCTTCACAACACAATGTGAGGACATATCTCATACTATCACCCCTGCATGCCGTGTGGGAGCTGGCCACACTAGCTTACAAGGGGTACAAGTAGGGGCATCGCAGCAGGCGGGTTGTGTATGACACATCCCCAATATGCGCCTAAGCAACACTACATGAGGGCACACACACATAGGGATGCGATGTGTTATGGTGCTGCTGTGACAGACCAGGTACACACATGGCTGTCCATGAGGCAACACCCATAGAGGGGGACACAGAAGCCAACTGTGTAGGTGAGCTGCCCCACAGGGGATACACACTATGGGTATCATACAGTGGCAAACGCTCAGAGTTGGTCACCTCCAGCGTTCACCATGTCCTGCCCCTTCCGGGATACATCAAACACACACACCTTTGACAGCTGCTGTCATTGCACAGCAGGGATGTGACCTACAATGCACACCATGTGCCCTAGGTGATCTTCCCTCCCTCATCCCCTCTGTCTCTGTGACGTCCCACCTATGGCCACTCGTCTACACCCCTGTCTCTCACAGTCACCCCCACCAGTCCACCGTTCTGACAGGTTGTTGTGGGGATATGGGTGAGGAGCAGCATGCAGTCACTTTGTGATGCTGATGTGTGATGCCCTACATGACAGTGCAGGTGGATGTAAGCTATGCTCATGTCATACGGCAGTGACACCTATGTGCTAACCTATTTGCACATGTGGGAGGGACTGACTGCTGGAGGTCGGTTACTATGCTCTATATGCCCCAAACAGCAGGGGTGGGGGAGAAGCATGGTGTGGGCCAGACAAGTCAACGTATGTTCACCCATAGCCCCAGTGACAGGTGGTATGTGTTGACACCTGACAACCTTTGCATATCCACAGGTGGAGGACCTGAGGAAGAAGGGGCGCGAACTTCGCAAATTCCACCCGGAGTTCCTCACACGTGCCTGCAGGGAGCGCCAGCACCACCACGATGGTGAGTATTGGAATGGGCAACTCACAGGTTCAGGTGTGCCATAGGGCCACCAGCCTGTCTCCCACCTGCATCTGCATATTTGGTATGTGACACACATGGACATCACCTGATGTATGTCATCCTTCACAGACAGTGATGCCAGCGACGCCTCGCCACACACCTCTGCCCACAGTCTCCGGAGGCCCACCACCCGGCACACAACCGAGGAGGAGGAGGAGGAGGTGGAGGAGGAGGACGACCAGCCTGGTGGGATGGAGCAGCCACATTCTGGACCAGAGAGGGCAGATGTGGTGGTGGTTTCCTCCAGTGATGTGGGAGAGGACGAGGAAGATGGCAGCAGGCACACCCCTAACCAGGGGCAGCATGGGGATGGGACAGAGGGGGGTGCAGGACAGAGGGGCAACGTGGGCAGGGGTGCAGGCAGGGAGGGGGGAGTTGGGGTGATTGTGTGGGCAGGGAGGGTGGGGGGTGGGTATGGAAGGAGCGGGGAGGGGTTGGGGTTGGTTGGGGGGGAACACAGCCCAGCAGAGGGCCACCGGGGCACCAGTCCGGCATTGCAGGCGTCTGCACGGCACGGACGTGAGCACGATCGTGCGTCACCCAGGGCCACTGGTACACCTCATGCTCATGCCAGCACACAGACCACAGACAATGTGTGTCTGTGTGCTGGCAGGTGTATCGACGATGTGTGCATGGCCCTGGATGACGTACGACACGACATCCGTGTCGTGTTCCACGCCCTGCAGTGTTTGACTGGGGCTGTTCGGCAGGTGGCCAGTGATGTGGTGCATCTGGCATCCCGATGGCCACCTGCCGAACAGCATTACAGGTACCACGGCTGGCACCTGTGATGCCCCTATGTGCCCTCTGCTGCGCTGTGTTTCCCCCGCCCCCACCTCATGCGTGTGTTTATGTTGGGCATGTTGGCCATTGTGTGACAGTTTGTTATAATAAACATGTTTTGAACCTGCCTCACTGGTCACGTGTGTACCTTCACCACACAACATGTAGGCAAGCATGGGAAGGTCCATACACCTGGTTGGACATGTAGCGTGGCCATGGCCATCATAATGTTACCTGCACCACATGCGTAGCTGTGTGATGAACATCTGTGCATAGGAATGGGACATGGGTAACCACAGGTCATGTTGCTGTTAATATCTCCCGCCTAAACAGTCATGTCACAGGGATGTGTCTGTCCCCACAACAATTGCTGGTGCAGAGCAGCATCGCACACACGCATGACACCCATGTGTCCCTCTGACACATGTGTGCCATGGAGGGGCGGGACACGCATGTCACCCCTGCCAATGACAGGGCCAATGGCCACAGAGCCTCACCCAATGTGCACAGTATCAGGGGGTGTGACCGTGGAATGGCCACGATAGTGTTGTTGTAACCCTGCAGCTGCCCACAATGTGGCATTGGGCCTATGTGAACATTGGTGTATTGCAGCCAAGGGCCAATGCACAGATCGTATGCAGTTATGAAATTTATTTATTTTAGTTATTTATTTATTTAACATTTGCTTCTATACCGCGCTATTAAAATCAGCGCGGTGTACATCAAACAGGCATACTATGTGCAATGCCATGTGTGCAGTAATACAAGACAGTATGGACACCCCGGCAATACCGGGCCAGATCTGAACCCCTCAGGTAATGGTCAGGGCATGCATGTGCACACAAACTATGCTATAAAAAGGAGAGAAACATTGGACGGAGACTTTATATGTATGCAATGTTACAGTAATAGGTATTGCACTATTGGCGACGGCGCTGCCTCTCACGTCTGGCACGCTGCAAAATACGTTCCCCTGCAGCTGGCCCCACACGGTCATCTTGTGCCTGTGGCGGGGGTGTGGGTGGTGGTGGTGGCGGTGTGGGCGGCAGGGGCGGTGGTGCCATCCTTTCCAGGGCAGCTTGGATGCACTCCATGGCCACACACATCCTCCCATAAGGCATATCTTGGATGTGTTGGCGCAGAAGCACCACCTCCTGTATGAGGCTTTCTCCATTGTGCCGTATAGCTGCAAGTTCCTGACGAATGCCTGTGTGGGGAAGAGATGGTGGTCATTGAGTTACCTGTGGCGGGTACAATTGTCAAGCAGATCTAGGCAAAACATATCACACAAATACCCTTTGCATGGTACAAACTGTACTACTGAGATGCATATTTTGATGTATAGAAACATTACACACAGGACATACACCATGTACGTTTTGCTAAGGAAGCCTATCATGGCTCAGGTAGGAGTTATAGAAAGGGTGATGTGACTCTGAACAAGACTCCTGTCAGTCCTGGTAGAGGTAATAACACATAGCTCACACATAAAAGACTACCAGTCCCAGAATGCACCAGGTGTCCAGCATCCATGAGGGGGGCTGAAGTGAGAATACATGTGTTCAATCAAGAGAGCTATGAGGTAATCCCTAGGCACTCATCTCAAAGGGCAGGGCCTGATTCAGCACAGCTGCGCTGTGATAGGGAGGAGCACACATCAAGACAGCATAACAATAGAGCTGCTTCTACAGATAGCAGCTACAGCAAGACCTACAAGCTCCAGTCCAGCTACAAGCTACAGCCCAGCTACAAGCTCCAGCCCAGCTACAGCAAGGGCTACAGGTTCCAATATCACCTGTAGAAGCAGAGGCCAAGCAAAACGGATAGAGAAGGAAGGAAACCCTCTGGAAGGAAGAGCAGAAAGGCCATTGAGAGATCTAGGAGAGTCCAAGGCAGTACCTATACTGGGAGGTATTCCAAGTGCCAGCAGAGACCATTGGACTGGGGTCACCCAGAGGAATGGAGTGGCAGAGATAGGAATCACCCGTGGCTACTGGTGAGAGAGAAGACTGCACGTGGAAGGGACCATAGGACCTATGCCAGAAGGTATGTGAGAGGAGATCCAGTGTCCAGGGATAACGATTGGAAGGCTGGACATAAGAACTGGAGTACATACTGGCCAGGCTATACAGAGATGAACCATGGCAGCAAGGGCGGTTCAGGTATGAACACTGATCCCGACCCTATCTCTAATAGTGAATGGCAGCAGGGCAATGAGCATTCTCTTGATAGTTCCCTACTGAAAGACTCATCTGTGCTATTTTATGATAGTCACCCTATGCTTATTGATGAGGGGGAAATCACAGCAGATGAAACTATTGTTTACATGGAGTGTTCTCTATCAAAGTGCGATTGCTAGCTCTCTGTGAGGAAACACATCAGCCATCACAAAGAAACCTAACCTTGTTCTTTATTGCACTACGAACAGTTCCTAAAGCAGGATATGGCCTCACACAGTATCAGCCAGCCAGCTCAGGGTTTTCAGCTGGGGAATTGATATTAATGAAAGCTGCACCTAATTGTGTGTGTGAGCAAGGAGAGAATCACTGCAGGATCTGTGTGGGACATAAGCAGAGGTTAACCTAAGCAGCAAGGTGTATTCATTATTTGTGACCTTTCATTTGGTATTCTTTGCTAGGAAAACATTAGCTAATTGCCTGACAGGGTGAAGGTTGTTTTCATGAGTTGATTTGTGACTTTATGTTATCAATTTAAATACTGCACGCAAGTAACCTCATTTATATGCTACCAAGCATACTTGTGCTGGGTGAATTAAACCCCATCAATATAAGACGTTGGTTATTGGCTTTACCACTGGTTCCACAACAAAGGTATTGTCTCCGGCTGTGTTTGTGGTAAATGAACTACATTACCCACAATACCTTTCATGTATCATATGAATATATGCATCATCATGATTGGGTAGGTTCACACACTAGGCAGCCGTCTGAGAACGTGCTGTGAGACACAGGCACACGGATACACTGTGTGTGCAAGAACTAGACAACGTCCATCAGATGTACCAGTACTATTAGAGACAGACAGCAGATAAGTGTACATTGTGTGGGTGGCTGGAGGGTGTGCGACTGACTGCAACAACACCAGGGGATACACAATGAGTAGGAGATATGGGATGCATACAGGCAGGGAACGTTGGGGTCGAGCAGATGGACACACACACACCGGCCATGTGACCAGTGCAGTGCTCATGACAATGTGCGATGGGGTGTGAACAGCGGTTCCCAGAACATACCCAGGGCTGACCCAACACTCCCACATGTGGGTGACAGCTAAGGTTCTCTCACAACACCAACCCCTCCCGGGGGTGACCCCAGTGGGCAGAAAACAGTGCATGTACACCTTGGGGCCCATGTTGTGTGCCCTCAAGGGCCACGGTGATGTAGTCCTGCTGCTGCACAGGGTCCCAGACTCCAGACGTACATGTACAGGGGTATGCTAGGCATGCAAATGCTAGTGACAGGCCTCAGATAAGTGTGTTCAGCCCTGGATATAGGAGAGTGGGCCATCCCTGATTGTGCCTGGCAGCAGGCAAGGCAGGGGTGAGGTGTGAAGCGGGTCACATCACATCACGGGCCCTATTGACATGTGTTGTTCCACGGTGCAATATTAGCATCCATCCAAATGCAGACAGCAGTGTTGCATATTGCATTGCTCCTGCTGACACACAGCCCTGGGTAGGAAAGAGGACACACGGTGTACCCGTACATGGGGGATGGCTCACCTAAGCATACATCCCAAGGGAAACATAGCTCACAAACAAACACATCCAATGCTAGCCTACAGGCACACCCAGTCGCCACAAACACGGGAGGGTGACAGAAGGTGTACATGTGAGGGCGGCAACATGGCAGGCATCTCAACTGTGGCAGTCGACAGGTGAGGGTAGCCCAGGGCATACACCAACCACGAGACAATGTGCTGTGGAGGCAAGAGCCTGGTGAGCACTATGACACAGGGATGCTGCGTAGTCCAGTAGTGGATACAGCAATGCAGGGCTCAGACATCTTGGTATCCCGAGGTGGATAACCCAAACCTACAGTGCAAGTACCAGGGTCAGAGGGGGGAATGAAATGTGTGAGGATCCCAGGTACTACAGCTGTCACTTGGAGACCAACCGTCCAAACCACGGGCATGGGGCAAAACATTTTCCACGGCCTAGGAATGGAATGATGTGAGGACTCACGTTACAACACACGTCACCTATGTATGATCCCTCCGGGGAAAGAGGGCATGTGTCTGTGAGATATGTCAAGAGGGAGGACGGAATCCCTAGTGGGCGAATGAGCAGTCTGCTCACACCAAGCCACAGGCCAGATGTCCCTGGGTGTATACCAGCCCCTGCGTCGCACAGCACAGAGGGTGAGCTAGCAGTTGCATTTGGCACACGAACGTACGTATCACCTGGTCATGTCATGGAATGTGCCTTTGCCAGGGCCAATGTATAGCATCTGTAGTGGGTGTGGTGGGTCAAAATATGGAATGTGTGTCTGCCGTCTATAGGCTATTGTGGACGCCAGGGGAAGGTGAGCACAACCTGACCTGTCCATACAGCCATTGCTCACATGCTGGACCTGTATGAGACTGCTGTTCATCGACCTGACTACCATGCCACATGGCATCACAAGGTATTCCCCAGCGGATGAGCGCAACTGTACATACATGTTTGAATGGGCATGTTACCGTGAGTGCGAACTGTTTTTTTCACGTGAACTGTCTGGATCTGCAATGTCAGGAGGGTGCTGAATAGTCTGTTGCTGTCGCAGCTTAACGTTTCCTTTTGGGGATGTAGGTTTGGGATTTGGGATATTGTGTCTGTTTGGGGTCAGGGGAACCTATACCGGGTCTGCCTGTGTAGCTGCTGACCCCAAAACGCAACTTGGCCTCATCACAGGTTACCTGTGTGATGCCATACAGTTTGGACTCCACTTTATGTCCCCCCCAGCCACATCACCTGATGGCCTCATCCACAATGCTGATGCAAGGACACGTAATGTGGCGTATAGACCCTAATGGCCATCCGCCTCAGACGACTGTACATTAGGAATATACATGTGCGGGACAGCGTCGCCACTCTGGCTGTATGTCACACAGCCAACCCTAGTTGTGGGCATTCAGGTGACCGCAGGGGCGTGTTGCCCCCCAAAAACAGGGGAAAGGAACATCTGATTCTGTCCAGTGTGCATATAGTGCTCTCTGTGTGTATGAGGCACTGTACACGATAATGTCGTCTATGATGCTGTGTGGACACCTGTTGATAAAGCCTATGTGGGATGGGGCCATTATCACGTTGCATATCACACATATGTCCCGCCTGTGTATGTGAACCCTGATTTGCGCTGCTGCACGGTACAGTTGTCACAATGTAGCAATGGCACATGGGTGTGCTACAGTCAGGGGGCCTAGACCTTCCTGTTATATGTTCACCATTTTGTGTACCCTCACAAACAGAGGCACCTGACGCATCAGTACTGTTACATCTGCATCTGTAGCTGTACACACTCTCTTGGCTGTCAGGCTGTGTGTAACAGTGTCATTGGGCAACAAAGGCACAAAGATTAGGTAACTCAAATGTGTAATGTGTAATGTGGACACGCATATCACAGCTGTAGAGGGTATGCTGTCACATACACCACATACACACCCCTGAGATGGATTAGAGGTGTGTGTGTTTTGTGTGTGGTGGCCACGCCCCCTCCACATCTCCCTCTTAGCTGTGCACAGGTGTGTGGGCAAACACACTGCACAGTATACATAGGGGATGTATACCCTGTGGCACAGTGCTTGCTTGCTGGTACTGGTCTGGCACAGCAATTGTGTGTCATGATATATAGGATGCTGTGCATGTGTGGCTCACACTTTGATTCCCATGCCAGCACTGTGTTGCACATAGTGCACGCTGATGTGTGTCACAAAGATAGCTTCTGTAACAACAAGTGTCTTTGTGTGGCATCTTAAACCTTGACAGGCCTGCCCCAGGGTGCACATCTGTGAGCCTATGTACACACAGCATAGTGATGGTTAATGGAAGGAATGTTAATTACCCACCTTCATTGTCGCGTTGCGATGCAGCACCACGGGCACGCAGCTCATGTAGTAGCACATCCTCGCCAGTTTCGTTGCGCCTTGGTGCTGCTGCAGCATATCCTGCTGCAGACAACATTGGTGGTGTGGGGCTCCGTGGAGGTCCCATGTGACCCTCCCGGGGACCAGGCCTCTCCCCCTGGCGACTACTCCCCACATCAACCACCGTATCAGGGCTCTCTGTTCCAGGTGCGTGCCACACCTCCTCTTCCCCCTCCTCCTGCTCCAGCTCCTCCTCCTCCTCTTCCTCCTCCTGCTCCACATGTGTCGGCAATGTACTATAGTCACCTGTATTGTGTGCACACACAGATAAATACATATGTGTAAGCTGTACAGCAACATCTACGTGTGTGATCCAGACCACCCATATGTGATATTCAGAGTACCCTGAATGTGTGGTACATACAGAGCCCCCACATACCTATCGCCCACAACCATGTACCTGTGTCATTAAAACTGGTCTGGGAGTCAGCCGTGCATGCCCTGTGTGGCCTCCAGGTTTGACTATATCCTCATATGGCCATCTATTCAGCAGTCGATCCCACACCCCATGTGTGTAATGTATGTGCTGACAGGGCTACACAGCACCAACAGGTACTCCATCCTTGACAGTCTAGGTTTGGGTGTGCATGCCATTGCTCACGGCATATTCACATGGGACATACTGTCTCCCCAGTGCTACATGTACCTTCCACGAACCTACAATGTAGGACGATACCACTGCAGAGGATCCTGAGACAATTGACAGGCACATGTAGCAGTGTGCGTAGAGTATGTCAGATAAACAGGAAACAGTCACACACAAATGCACAGTGACAGATGAGATGACATAGGGCAGTGATGGTGCAGTTGTGTAGGGGCTTCTACTCCATGACATGTCTGGAACAGTGTCACACACTGCTGGGATGTGTACCACATGTTGGATGTCTCCCTGTACCCTAGGTGGGGGCCATGGATAAACACGCCAATACAGGGCTAGCTGCAACTGAGAGGGTACACAACATGTCTCATGGTGGACATATGTCATCATCAGAGCACAGGTCATGTGTTACTGCAGCCACAGGGTCAGGGGAAGGGTGACACATCTGCCCTTCGGTCATGTTAGTACGTGTATTGACACACCTGGCCAGGACATTTCCCATAACATGTGTCAGGGAATATCTATGCCCGCACTGCTGTACTGTCTGCCTGCTGTACTGGCAGGTGTGGATACTAGGCTACCCATGGTGCACCACCACCCATACTCTGTGCTGTCCCCGTCCCCCCCAACAGTCACATGTCACCACATTTGACTGGCCATGTACATGTGTGAGTGTGACGTAGGGGAGGGTGATAGCACTGAGCCAGACTGCAAGTGAATGGGTATGTGCATTACCTCTACACATGCCACAGATACATGATCCCCACGATCCCTAGTCCTGTTAAACCTACCCGCTCAGAAGTTGTATGGGATGTGTGTTAAGGATGTACTATCCCTGATACGTTGGGGGGGGGGCCCCGTCAGGATAGTCATTGGCCATGGGGCTGGCAGCAAATCAAAGCCTATGTAGGGTACATGACAGCTGTGTATCACACAGCTACATATTTGTCCCTCTGTGTATTGCATCTTGTGGTGTTTTTGTGGTGTGACATGGGGGGGGGGGGAATTGTGACATGATTGCACACACAACGTCCATGTGGACAGATGTCGTCCAGGTGTAAGGTTCTGTTCATGCAGGTGCATGCACCCTTTTATATAGTTACAACACGGAACACATGTCCAATCAGCTAACACGCATCACCTTGTGAGAGGGGGATGACTGGGACACTGATGGACCACAGCACATCAGGGGGCTGACTGCCCGATGCAGGGGCAGCTTGCTAAACACAGAGAGACAGAGTGACAGAGGGTGGGTGGCAGGGAGCCAGGGGAGCTGAAGATGGGGATGTGAAACAATGTGAAGGCCAGGGACATGCACATTTTGCTGTAACATTTGGCTGTTTAGGGCAAGCAATGGCTAGCAGATGTCATATGGCACGGTCTTTGCAAACACACCAGCAGTTTTGCAGGGTGATCCTGTGACTGGCAAGACCATTCCGGAAAACGTGAGGTGTGTGTGCAGTGAGAGACACAGGAATGGTGTCCGGCCCTCTGGGGGGAACAGCTGACCCATGGGGGGGTGGACAGAGTGGGCACAAATATGCGTGGACTCCCCAGGACATGGTACATGGTGTCCCTCATCCCAGTGACAGTTTCTAGTAGCAGCACGGTTGGCTGACCACTGTCTTTCACCTAATTACAGGCAGACATTGAGAGGGCGGGTGCATGCAGGCTGACGTGGGTTGGGACATACCCAGAATATATCCACACACATCTGTGAGATGTACCATGTACTCTTGTGTACGTTAAACAACATATCTCTATGGAGGGGATATGATCCAGGGGGAATCTGAGTGTCGTACGTGTGAGACACGGTTCACGGACACGCCACATAATATTAACTAGTGTCATCCACTACTTGCATACACACACAGGTGTGAGAGGGGTACCAACAATGCATGACAGAGATGTGTAGACACAGATAACATCATGTGTCATCCACATCTGACATCTGCCAGCAATACCCTTGTCAAAGTGGGGTGAGCCCTGCAAACAGTCCAGCTGTACTGACGCCATAGTTACCCTGTAATGAGCTGTGAGATCCCATAGATGCGGATGACAGACATGGCCAGAGGTTTGTGCAATCATGGGGAACCCTCGTGGTTGCTATACCCTTGGCTTCCCAATGGTCAATGATTGTGTTGCATGACAAAGGGTTTGCAGAACGTGTCAGACTGACAGGGATTGTTACGGCAAGGCCTGGATGTTCCTCCACTATCCTCATACATCTGCTGTGTGTGTACCAGCCGTCAGTGATCCTGACAAGGGTCACATGACGCGGCTGGGTAACTGGGTTACAGTACAGGTACATTATAGTGTGTTTCCCATGTTTACAATACTCTGTAAAACATGAACAAATGACGGATTGTTAAATACAGTGTGGATGTATATTTCCGTATACTGCATTTGTGGTGACCATTCCCCTTCGCCCATACCCTGGCAAATACACATTCCATTACAACTGTTCCATGCCACCATGTGTTGGCAGACAGTAATCACCATCTACATATGATTACACGGGCCGCTTTATCATTCCACCCTCAGGGAAACAACCCCAGACACATTGCGCAAAACATCTCTGACCCTCACGTCTACCGACATAGTGTTCGCACTGTGTCTATGTGTTGGCCACCATAGGGTATGATGGGGTGTGCACACAGCCTCAGACACAAGGCTAACGACATCCTTGGAATGGGGAGATAGGTATGTGTGTGCATCTGCAAATGTCAGCTGTATACACATTGATCATCTCAGGGAGGTTATGCGATGTGATGGATATGCATGACATACTTACCTGCATGTGGATCTGCAGTATCCAGCAGCGCAGGCAGACCATAGGTGTAGACCGGACCGAGGCGTTCGGCCAGCTGTTGCTCCAGGGGCGTCAGCATGGCTGGCAGGGGGCCCCCTCCTCCTGTACCCCTAGCATGTTTTTTTTCGGCACAGAGGTGCTGCCGTACACCTCTTTTGATGTCGGAATATCTTTTCTTCAGGCTATCTATGTCCCGTGGGGGGGCCCCTGCCTCTGCGACCCCTCGCTGGACCGCCTCCCACACCGCGTTACGCCCTGCTGTGCCTGTCCTTGTGCTCTGTCGGCCAAACAGAACCTCGTAATTTTCAAGGACCATGGAGAGGAGGTTGTGGTTCTCAGCGTCTGTGAATTTTAATGCCCTCCTCCTGAGAGCCTCAGACACAGGGACACGCTTCCTCTTCCCTGTGTGCCTGCTGGGAGCAGGCTGTGCAGGTACTGATGGCCCTGGCACTGCCCCCACCTCCACAGGTCCCTCAGTCCCCGCAGGCCCTGCCTTTAGTGGTACTGGCGGCACCACCTCACCCGCAAATACACCAGGCTCAGCCTCCCCCACCCTCAGCCTCCCTCTGCCCCTCTCTCTGTCCCTCTCTGTCTGTGTCCCTCCCTGCCTATCCCTATCCCTCTCTCTATCCCTCTCTGTCTCTGTCCCTGGCTCCCTATCTCTCTCTGTACCCCTGTGTGTCTCCCTGTCACTCCCCCTCCCCCGCTGGCTTCGGGTCTGTCTCTCCATCGGCCTCCTCCCTCCTCTCTGCTCCCCACTCACCTCACCACTCGCCTCCCCACTGCACCTCACCCCCTCCGCCCCTCCCACAACAGGCACGGGACAGACACCGCAACCACGACCCCACCACAAGGCACGCAGCACAGGAACAGAACAGTCACTAACACAATACACAGACAAGGTAACACACACAATGACAGACTACAGATATGGGTACTTATCAAACACCACGGGAAAATGTGGCTACCCAAATGACACTGACCCACCTCTCACTACACCACCTCTCACGTACATCAACTCTGTATACACTCGCTCTGACTCCTCAACCAACCCTCAACATTTTGCTTCCGTTTGGGTGCATTTGTAGTTTTGTGGATGGTGCATACGTTGCGCATGCGCCACTGTGTGACGTCACTGCTTGTGCGACGCGCCTGTGTTTCATTGTGCATGCTCATGCGTCTCGCTCTATGGTTGTGTGCGTTATGCGCAGGCGCACCTCTTAACGCGTGGGCGTTTGTTTGCAGCAGGACGTCGGCGACGGCGCTGCTTGTGCGACGCGCCTGTGTTGAATTGCGCATGCTCATGCGCTGGCCTTTTAAGGTGCTTGCGCGACACGCAAGCGCCACTCTTAGCGCATGACCGTTTGTGTTTGCATCATGACTTTGGTGAAACGCATACGCCCATGCGTAACGGGGTTCACATGGGCTCCGCGCACACCCAAACGCACATGCGCCCCAATTGGCACATGCGCGTCGCAGTCATACACACGCACACGTGACAACGCTTGCACATGCGCGGCACGCACAGACAGGCGGCGATGCGTGACCTCCTGCGCATGCGCACTGCGCACACGGGGCGCGGTACCGACAAAACGGAAAATAACTGTACACTGTATAAAAAGAGGGTGCTCAGTCAGCAACATTGAGGGTGTTTTGGTAGGCGCCGCGTGTGTTTGTTTGGAGAATCTGGGAGCAACTGTAGTGAGCCATATTGTGGGAGTTGTCTGTTGTCTTTGATGTTTGTGGTGGTTTGCCATTTGTGCAGTGTTTGGGCAAGTGTGTGTGTCTGTGTGTCTGTGTGTCTGTGTTTGTCTGTGTGTTTGTGCTTGTGTAGTCACAGAGGGCTTTACATGGAGGACATAATAGTTGTTGCATGTGCCCAAAGACGTGGGCAGATGCTACGGTTGCTGGACAGGGGAGATGATGTCCATGGGGCTGTGGCACAGGGCATGGGTGTAGACCCGCAGCAACTCAGACCTGCTGCTGCGGCGGCTGGCCAGAGAGGTGCTGTGCGGCGACGGCACAGACGGCGTACTGAGGTGCAGGCTCGGCAGCTGCGGCTCTATAGGCCCAGGGCCCAGCTCCAGGGCATGCGTGAGGACCAGGTCATCTCCCTGTACCGACTGAGCACAAGGGCTATTAGGGGGCTGTATGAGGATCTGCGACCTGACCTTGAGCCCCTGACTAGCCGGTCCCATGCCATACCAGGTGTAGTCAAGCTCCTTGCTGCCTTACATTTCTTTGCCTCTGGCTGTTTCCAGTCATCTGTGGCCGCAGTGGGTGGCATGAGCCGCCCCACCTTCTCACGCTGTCTCCACCAGGTACTGCGTGCTATGGTCAGCCGGGTGGGGACGTACATAGCCCTTCCCCACAGTAGGCAACATTGGGAGACCCTGGACCAGGCCTTTGAGGCGTTAGCCGGGATACCACACGTGATGGGAGCTATTGATTGCACACATGTTGCCCTGGTCCCGCCCAGAGACAGGGAGGTGGTGTTCCGCAACCGCAAACACTACCATTCCCTGAATGTTCAGGTTGTATGTGATGCTAATCTGCATATTCTGAATGTGGTCCCAAGGTTTCCAGGGTCCACCCATGACTCCTATATCCTGCATCGCTCAGCACTATTTAGGGAATTTGAGGATGGACATTACGGTGACTGTATATTGCTGGGTGAGTATCTCCATATATATCTTCGATGATTAGTCATATATGTATGTGTTTACGTAACATTACCCATGTGTTGCAGATATTGGCCACTGTGCTATAGCTACATGAACTCCCATTCAGCAAACCGACAACTGTTGTGACTTTACATAATTACAGGACTGTAGACGTTGTTTAACAGGGGACATGATTAGCCATGTCACATCCGTTTCACAGCCATATGTGATGTGGAGATGCTGGTGTTGTTACGGAACATATGCAACTGTTCAGATGTGTGTGTCGGGTGTGTATTGGCACCTGTGTCTGTATACCTTCTGCACACAGGGATGGGGGGGGGCATTTCCACCCACCTGTGTATGCATGGGTTTAGATTGTATCTGTGTTAGGTCATGTCAGACGTGTGTTATTTACAATCCATGCTCCTAATGCGTGTCCTGTGCGTGTGAGGGCCACACACTCAATCATTCATGGGTCTGTCAGCTGTTGTTTGCTGGACAGGGGGGGTTGCCAACATATGATGCATGTTGCTTGCCTTTGCTATTGGGTGTACATTTTTGCATAGCTGTGCAAATGCTTTTGTCCTCTGCCATTACAGGGGTGGGGCCGGACTGGGGTTAGCATTACCTTTGCGCACTGCACATGTGCAGTGCTGAGGCGTCATTGTCCGTGATTCTCCTGATGTGACTCATCATTTGGGAGATTTGACTGCAAAGACGTGGGCCTATGTTTTTGGCCAGACGTAGGGGTATTGGTGGGACATACACAGGAACGTTGTCATACTCAGTAGCTGTGATGTTTTACAAATCATGTGGCCTACAATGTCATATTCTGTGGAGCACAACTTAACAAGGATGGAACGGTGAGGGTACAGTAGACATGGTGTCTACTGAGATGGTTTGTTGACAGCGGTCAACAGCATTTTAAGTTATACTGCTATATGTAGATATGGAGACCTTTGACGACATGGGGTGTCATGGTGATATTGTGTTCATCCTGGCTGACATCACAGTCAAACATGTTGTGTGTGTGCGCCTACATTGGCCCAGCAAACATTATTGTGTTCTTTACTTTGCAAACATATATTGTTTGTATGTGTCATGTGTGTTTTTATTGCGTACTCTACCATTGGTGGTGATGGTGTCGGTGATGAGAACATGAGCCACATAACATGGGACGTGTGCTCAACATAGGACTCATTTGGGGGGACAAGGTGGGATTGTGTTGTTCTCGGACATGTCTCTACAGACCTGACAGGGCATTTGTTGTGTTTCTATCAGAATAGTTGTTAGGTCTGATGGATAATTGTGATGTAAAATATGTCTGTCCTGATGTGTTGTGGGTTATGTCTCTCGTCTATACATCTGTGAATTTATGGTGTCATGCGCTCAGTCATTCACATGCAACATTCTTCTCTGCAGGTGATGCAGGGTATGGGTGTCGGCCCTGGCTCCTGACACCTGTGCGTCAACCACGGACACGTGCAGAGCGGAGGTACAATGAGGCCCACGCATCCAGCCGCTCAGTCATAGAACGCACCTTTGGCGTTTTGAAAAGTCGCTTCAGGTGTCTGGATAGATCAGGTGGGGCCTTACAATATTCGCCAATGACTGTTGCAGAGATTATCGTAGCTTGTTGCATACTGCACAACATTGCTCTCAGGCATGGTATCCCTGCAGAGATTAATGAGGATGTGGAGGAGGATCCACCGTGCCCCCCTGTACGTGCCTGTGGTGACACACAGGCAGGCACATCGGTCAGGCGTCGATTGATTGCAGACAGATTCACTGGTATGTATTGCACATCTACCCACATATATGTGCTGTTGTATGCGTGTGAGGTTTACAAAGGGTGATGTTTGGACCATTTACCATTCAGATGCAACACTGCATTGTCCTTTTCTTAAACATCCATCATAACATGTCGTCAGAGGTGTGTGATGGACAATGTGGACAGAGCACAGTAGCAGCTGTTGGTGTTGTGGGTCAGAGGGTGTTGCTACACCTTTCAGAGCTTTTGGGGGTCACAGTACCATTTAGTGGTTTTTTGTGCTAGCAACTGCTGGCCAGACACAGTTATTTGGTGTTATTGTGTGTGAGGAGCCCTGGGTCAGGCAGATGGTTAGGGGTTTGGTGTGATAGAGGTGTCCATGTTTGTGGTGAGCTTTCATGCGGGACCTTTGTTTGTGTACTGCAATCTGTGGGTGTTTGTGTGTGTGTGTGTTCTGCTCCTGTCAGCTTGCTATGTTTGTATGTTGGATATTTTCAATGCCATATGTCAGACATATCACAGTACACATGCACCTGATAACGTTCCTATGGTGTTTCTGACAAGGTGTCACGTGTATTGCTGCAGCAGCAGCGCAGTGTGTGGTAAGGTATGCCTCATCAGGTGTCACAGGCATGGATATGGTGAATTATGTGGACATGTGCAGTGGGCAGCCAGGGGGCCATATGATTGCTACAGTCCATTTGTGGTGGAGTAATGCATAGCAGTATATTACATGTACACACATACAGATGTGCAGTGGGTTAGATGCTGAATGGGTGTATTTCGTTAGGCAAATGTGACGCTAGATGTGTTTGCCCTTCCGATTTTATGGGGTCTTCCATTTTAGTGGTGGCATATGTATTTGATAGTATCTCTACATCTGCCTCATGCGTGTGGGACGTGCTGTGTGTATGGCAGGATAGCACGGTACAGACACACAGATACCTTGAGGACACTATCAAGGGATGTTATATGCACATACACACACAGACCTATGTGGGGGTTATTTGGGGCATTGAGACAGCAAACCTATCCTTGGTTGAACTTTCTCACAGTTACACAATGGGTTAACATGCAACAATCACGGTAAGGTGACATGCAGACATGGTGGTTATTGTGGAGAGCCATGGTGCTGCCCTTGCCATGTATTTCATCACATGATAACAACTCAACTGTCATTATTCTTTGCTGGGGGAGATGTACAATACATAATATGCATCTACACAGTGTATACAGGTGGTATTGAGGCATATTTCCAGGTGACACAGGTACTTACACTGTGCTTCAAAACAAAATTGGAGGGTACTGCACACAGAGAGGGGGTGTTTGTCTGAACAAGGGAGGCACAGACATATAGTGTGAACCTTGGGATGCGTCACCAACATGGTGTGTCCATCCAGCTGTTTTGGCACGTGTGTGGCACAGCAGGAGGGTGGGGAGGCATATGATGGATGTGGGGGGCCTTGGTATTTGCATCACACATGTACATGATGCCTCTCCCATGTACAAGATCTGTGCAGTGTGAGGGTGCACAGTCCGTTGTTGGTTCATGTTTTGGTGTATTACAGCTGGGGACAGTACGTTGCAGTGTGGCGTTCAGCGCTGGAACCTGACAAGGTTGTTTCTTCTTTCCACTACACAGGACATACGTGATGACAGTGCTGTCGGTGTGTGTCATTAGCACATGGCAGAACATCAGCAGAAATGCTGGGGTCCAGGGTATGTAGAACTACCGATACATTGTATGTGTGTGATGTCAGGTGCACAACATCTAGCCTGTTATGTATCATATTTGGCAGCTGGTGTTGTTCACGTATATTCTGTGTGCTGGTCTTACCCATATTTGCCTGTTGTCACACATCTCCACGTGCGGTTGTGACCAGTATTTTTCCTGTGATGGGTTTTCTGGTAGATTTTCCACAGATCCACATGTGGGCCTTGATGGGCTAGCTTTGCGGAAGCAACACCTGCTGCCTCCACCATTTTAGTTACATAGGCCATCATCAGGGTGTCCTTGCATGTCACTCGACCGTTATGTGCACAAATTAGCACTTGGGCACCGACAGGCCACGTATGTCAGCTGTCACATTGTACTACGCATATTGTGCTGGTGGCTGTTTATTGGTTTGCTTATGTGGTGCTGCATTGTACATGCATGATACATTGTCATATGCTTTGATGGGTGCGGGCACCTGGGGGGCATTGTGGGGTTTGTTACCTCTACAGTAGTGCTGTTCACCTATTCATCATCACCCACATTTCTGGTGAGCAGAGTTGTGTCCTGTGTTATGTGGGACTGGTGTTGAGCAACATTTGTTTTCTGTCTGACATAGGCATGATGTGAAGATCCCTGATGTGTGACTTTACATGTTGGTTCTACTGGTTGACCTGATATCGTCTCCGTTCGCTGTGACCTGGTGTACATATGCAGCAGTTGATGGGATTGATGAGGGACACATCATGGACACATAGGTTAGATTCCACCTTTGTTTAATTGTTATTACATCTGGCTGTACCTTTTGTGGGGTATCATTTGATCTCATGGACATGTAATGTTGCATCTCTGTACACAAAAAGGGATGCATATAGTGTGTAGCTGTGAGATGCCTGTGTGACATGGTATTTAACATACCCATCTCCATGTGACACCCGTGTCTGCAGCAACATGTACTGTTCCTTTCACATCTGTGTTTTATTTGATGTGCATATCCTGTCATGTTTGCATTTCCATCACTTCAATCTTTCATTAGTGCAGTGTGCATTGTGGCAATTTGTGGTGTTGTTGCAGGGTTACTAACATTGGCCACACCTATCCTTTCTTTGCACAGGGCAGTGGACATTATGGACACATTTCCTCCAGTGCATCTCGTCTCCTCATCCAACAGCTGTTGTGGGACAGTGCACCATGTTATTGTTTAATGGGAAATATCCTATTTGATGTTTGACTTCTGTGAGTGGAACACAGGCCTGTGCTGGACGTTATTGCTCTTGGACTGCTTGTTTGACCATGACAGACATGTACAGCACACAGTTTGTGCCATGCTGTAGCTGACAGTCCTGCTGATTGCAGGGACACAGATGAACCTCCTCGGACTGTGCCATATTGGCATGTGACACTTTACTATGCACGCCCATGTTTGCCTGGGAATTTTGTAAGTGATATTTTGGATGTCAGGAAGCCTTTGCTTTTGGTACAGTTTGCGCATCAGGGACTGACATCATCTGTGTCGTTTGGACATTCCTCACATGTTGTTTACTGCAGAGCTTTGGCCCATGTGTGTGACATGGCACTCAGGATACCCTGATCTGTTTATTTCAACTGTAGCATACAGCCATGATTGTTGCAGGGGGGAAACAGTTTCAGCATTGCAATTGTCTATGTCCACCTGCCACACACCTGGACATGCTACATGTTTTCCTATAACACACGGTCATGCCCACCAACATCCTTGATTGATGTGTGTAGGCGGCAATGTGGTTTACATTCATGTGTGGCATCACAGTACCATGTTAGTGTCCGGCTGGTGGCTGTGCATCAGAGTGACTCTGTTTGTGAGCCACAACATGTGGAGCTATGACCTCGGTGTGTTGCAGTGTGAGATTATGTGCCATTCTTTGCATATTCACATGCTAATTATTGTGTTTGTTTGATGTTCAGACATGACACTCTGCATGTATGGCCACGCCTTGCATTGCACGTCTGCACAGTCCTGTGTTACCCCCTGCATTTACCACACTCTCATTGGGACATTGTATTTGGGGTGTGTTATTGTGGGTGACCATTTTCGTGCTACACATCTGCATTCCATGTAACCTGCTATATGTGGCCAGCGACTGTGTAACCAACAGACAATGCAAGGGGGCCTCCTGTATGGTGTTATGTGTACACATTTCTGCCTGTTTTGTGGTTTGTATTCACTCTGTGTTCATGTGTCCCTGCTACCTGTTAGCATATAGTCAGTCAGTTTGAGATAATATTTGGGGTGTACATTGACACATTGCTGATGTGGTGATCTGCCATTATGTGGGAGTTATGACATTCGCTTGCAGATGTGTTTGTCACATTACAACATATTGGCAGCATATGTATTTTTAATTTGGTGACCTCCTCTGTTGCATGAGGGCTATGTTTGGGGGGACATGTTATGTGTTTTGGTTTCTCATTCTGCCACACCTGTTGTCTACATGCACGCATATGTGTGTGACACATTGTGGGCATGCAGCATCTGCTGTGTTGTGTGGCCCTGCTACACAGTGCATATCATGCACCTGATGAACATTTATTCTCGTGCCATTATGTTTTGCTCTTGAGTTGACCTTTGCATGGCATGTGCATTTTGACATTGCTGACTGTGTTCCCATCATTTGCCAGGGTGGGACACACCTTGCAATTCTGTTTACACTGTGTATGGTATGTATGAGACGTGTTAGAAAAAATAAATATGTTCATTGTTCAGACATGTGTCTCTTTCTGTACTTTATCTCTGTGACATACATGCATTACAATGTTTAACATTCCATCACACATGACTCCTTGGGACCATGGGAATCCTGGCTTTTCTTGCACATGTACCTCCACTGATTTGCCCCAGGGCGCATGGTGTGCTGTTGTGATATGGTGCGTGTTTGCCTTGTGTGCAAGACATTTATGTGAACACTAGACTGCTCCTCCACTCATGGACCACATTTACACGTTTGTCTACGGATTTGATGGTAATTTCCATGGACCCCTGTGCTCACATTGGTGTTTGATGACAGCTGTGTATGTGTCTGCAATTTGGCACATCACTGAGTGCGGCACATCCCCATACAGGCCCTCCCTTTGGAATGTAATGTTTGGCTTGCCCTCAGTGTGTTGTTTGTGTGTATGGTTGGGGGCATGTTTGTTCACACAGTGCTTAGCAGTTTGCCTCACAACATCGTATTTTTTTATGGAATATCTGGAAACGGAAACATTATTTTACAGCTGCTTCATCACCTCTACACACACCCTTGTCTGTCGTCAGTGTACAGCAAGGTGTTCACTCTGTGTTGACAAGGCAGCACATATTCGCTGTTGCATGGGTCTCTTTCTTAATGTTGTTTGCACAGCACTACACCTGGGGGTGTGGTAATATTGAGGTTGAGCAGGTGTGTGCTGCACCTTTTCTCATGTTGAATTGGCTCCTATCCTGTCCGCAATTGCTGGGCAGCTCAACCACACAGCAAGCACTGCCCTTGTTGGTTATTTACTTTCCTCTGGGTGTTTTTTGTTTTTATTCATTTATGTAGGTGTATGTTGATGCAACATTTCTGCGGGTCATATCTGCATTACATTACAAGGGGTGGGGTTTACAGGTAGGGCAGGGCCATCCCCAGGGAGGCTACATTAAGGGTGACCACAGGGCACATAGGACATGCTATGGACATTGACAGATTGTGAACAGTGTCTGATTCGTCTAGGGTTGATTATGTGTGGGGGTTTGGGGGATTTCTGGTAATGCTTTTTTTCAAGCTATATTCTAGAAGATATTTGGCCTGTCTTATTTCCGGGGCTGCTTGGTAGGGTTTTGCGTAAAGAGGAGGCATACAGTTAGGACGCTAGATGTCACGTCCATTACAGGCATTAGTTAATTTTCAGAGGTACATTGAAGCCTTTGGAAGCGTCTGGTCTGGTAGTTCTTCCATGTGCGTTTCATTACTGTTGGGTTGTGATTTGGTGTTTCTGTGTTTGATTGGTGGGTGGGTGGGTTGGCTTTGCATTTAGTCAGTGTTTCAAGTAGGGGTATGTGTGGGTCCTTTACAATTGGGGTGATGTGTTCTGTTCCTTTTGCATGCTGTATCCACTGCATAACATATCCTTGTGTGTGTGTGCATGTGTCGCTGGTACCATATACAATATGTGATGTGATCTGATCACAGCAGATCACCAGGTGCATTTATTCCCGCTTTCTCCTGTGGGTTTGCCTGTCCTTACAACCAGCACGCGTGCTGTGTGGGTGGCTTGACTGCTTGTGAATGCAGCCTTTGCTATGACGTGGAAGTTGTTGTTCTGTGCTACCTTTGGTTGCTTTTTGTTTTTTGGGAGTGGTCCTCGGTGTGATTAATCTCTGTTCTGTTGGCTGTGTCTGCTTGTCGTGCAGATGTCGTTTCCATTTCTTTGGCGGCCAGATGTTGGCAGGTTTGTGATGTAAGCACATTGTACCCTCATCTGAGTTTTGACCCATGGTTCTGTCCATCTTCTGACTCCCAGCTCTTGTGTCATCCTGCCCTGATGTGCATGCTGCTACAAGCCATCCTGCACTCCTACACCTTCCTGCATTTCATCTCTCCATGGTTGGCTCGTGTGTGTGTGCTCTGCCTATAACCGCTGGTCCACTATCATCATGAGATTTCACCTGTTGTGCTATTTCAGGCGCATCTGCTGGACACATCTTCACGTTGTCTGTCGCACACGATCATGATTGGATGTTACATTTGCATCACTCTGTACATAGCTCCAGCTAGACCCAATTTGTGTGTGTATTTATGTAGATGCCACATGTCCTGGATGTCATTATTGTACTGCAGCACATGTGATGTCTGTGGTTCTTGTCGTTCTGCTTGACGTTTCCTTTCAGCTCTGTGCAGTGTTTGGGTTATATGTGAACTCGCCATCACTGAAATGGTGGTTTATGATGTGCATTCAGTGACACCCTAAAGGGTGACATACTCCTGTGCACTGGGGTGGGCTTGTGTTTAGCTGGCAACACAGATCGCTGTCCAATTGCATGCTGTACGCAGATGTAGGTAACCCAGGCTTAGTCACTGCTCAATTTGACACATGACCCCTTCACGTTCAGTCAGTGCCATGACCATTCTGCTACACTGCTGTTCCATCTTGCATGTCTGCTCACCTACTTTGGATTTCCATACATTACAATACACAATGGTACTAGCACTGACTGTGTTTGGTCAATGCCCTGCCTCCTACGGCACACAAAACGCACCCTATACACATCATTGTGTGTTTCGTTTGTGGAGAGTGTACGCTACAATTTGACCTCTGAGGTACCTTGATGGGCACCTTATGCATTACCTGCTATTACAGTACTTCCATAGTTCATTTGCTATCAGTAGTACATACAATTGAGGGTTACATGGCTCCTAGTTCATGACAGGTGATGGCTCAACCAGCCTTATTCATTGAACACAGCAGGGGATTGGACCCATGATGCCAGCACCATTGGGCAGTGTGCTAACCCTTCTGCTGTGGCTCTGTTCATTTGGCTCTGATATAAGCACAGCGCCTTTTGCCTCTTACACATTATGTGGGCAATAACTTCATGCCCCTCATCTGGCAATATTACCTAGGACAGGTGATGCATCACCCAGCCTTTTTCTATTTCTGCACAGCCGTGTATACAACCCCTGATCAATGCACCATTGGTCAGTGTCATCATCATTGTGCTGTGGGTCTGTTCCTGTGCATACCCATCAATGCGCCACTTCTGCAGGCTACTATTACAGTGCCTCCAAAAGGATATTTTTCACCGCCTCATGCCCATCAACGCAACGCCTTATGCTGAACATTGGTTCTCTCACCCCTAAACATATGCCTCGTTGTGGACTAACACTGTGGGTGATTGGGGACATGCTCCCTACACTATTGGTTAATGTCTTCGCCATTGTGCTATGGCTCAGTTCCTGTGTATGGACATGTGCGCACAGCCTTATGCCGTTCACAATTAACAGCGCGACGCCTACTGCTGCCAGACCCGCACAAGAGTAACAGCGCGACGCCTGATGCCGCCCACATTTCCACCGCATCAACTCACGACCCCCACATCTGCCAGCGAGACGCATAATGCGGATCAATATTAGTTACTGCCGCAAAAACGTACCCGCGCGACGCCCAAAATTAGTGTGCCTCCATCAACTTTCTTGTCCAGCAGTACTAGTTATGCCTCGGCCAGCCTTTCTGTATTGCACAAAATGGGGTATTGAACCCGTGGGCCCTGCACCATTGGTTGGTGTCTTCCCCATTGTGCTACGTCTCGAGTCCTGTGTTTAGATATTTTCCCAACGCTTCATGCCGTCAACAACTCACACAGCACCACCTACTGCCTCACAATACGCAAAAGATGTCCCGCGCACAGCCTAACGACGCACGAAACGCAAGCGACGTACAGCGCGCCGCCTAATGCACCACAGATTTTACAGCGAAATTCATAACGCAACATATTAATTACTGGCGCAACAACGTAACACCGACAGCCGCCCTAATGTGGTATGCCTCCTAAATATATTTTTTAAAACATTACTAGGCATGGTTCAGCCAGAATTGTTGGCTTGCACACACTGGGTGATTGCACCCATAGCCCCTGCACCATTGGTTAATGTCTTCGCCATTGTGCTACGGCTCAGTTCCTGTGTATGGACATTTGCGCACAGCCTTATGCCGTTCACAACTAACAGCGCAACGCCTACTGCTGCCAGACCCGCACAAGCGTAACAGCGTGACGCCCGATGCCGCCCACATTTCCAGCGCATCAACTCACGACCCCCACATCTGCCAGCGAGACGCATAATGCGGATCAATATTAGTTACTGCCGCAAAAACTTACCCGCGCGACGCCCAAAATTAGTGTGCCTCCATCAACTTTCTTGTCCAGCAGTACTAGTTATGCCTCGGCCAGCCTTTCTGTATTGCACAAAATGGGGTATTGAACCCGTGGGCCCTGCACCATTGGTTGGTGTCTTCCCCATTGTGCAACGTCTCGAGTCCTGTGTTTAGATATTTTCCCAACGCTTCATGCCGTCAACAACTCACACAGCACCACCTACTGCCTCACAATACGCAAAAGATGTCCCGCGCACAGCCTAACGACGCACGAAACGCAAGCGACGTACAGCGCGCCGCCTAATGCACCACAGATTTTACAGCGAAATTCATAACGCAACATATTAATTACTGGCGCAACAACGTAACACCGACAGCCGCCCTAAGGTGGTATGCCTCCTAAATATATTTTTTAAAACATTACTAGGCATGGTTCAGCCAGAATTGTTGGCTTGCACACACTGGGTGATTGCACCCATAGCCCCTGCACCATTGGTTAATGTCTTCGCCATTGTGCTACGGCTCAGTTCCTGTGTATGGACATTTGCGCACAGCCTTATGCCGTTCACAACTAACAGCGCGACGCCTACTGCTGCCAGACCCGCACAAGCGTAACGGCGCGACGCCCGATGCCGCCCACATTTCCAGCGCATCAACTCACGACCCCCACATCTGCCGGCGAGACGCATAATGTGGATCAATATTAGTTACTGCCGCAAAAACTTACCCGCGCGATGCCTGGTGACGGCCAAAATTAGTGTGCCTCCAGCAACTTTCTTGTCCAGCAGTACTAGTTATGCCATGGCCAGCCTTTCTGTATTGCACACAATGGGGTATTGAACCCGTGGGCCCTGCACCATTGGTTGGTGTCTTCCCCATTGTGCTACGTCTCGGGTCCTGTGTTTGGATATTTTCCCACCGCTTCATGCCGTCAACAACTCACACAGCACCACCTACTGCCTCACAATACGCAAAAGATGTCCCGCGCACAGCCTAACGACGCACGTAACGCAAGCGACGTACAGCGCGCCGCCTAATGCACCACAGATTTTACAGCGAAATTCATAACGCAACATATTAATTACTGCCGCAAAAACGTAACAGCGCAACACCGACAGCCGCCCTAATGTGGTATACCTCCTAAAATGATATTTTACCATTAATATTCATGCCTCACCCTGCCTTCTTTGGTTGCGCACACTGGGGGATTGAACCCATGGCCCCTGCACCATTGATTTTTGTCTTCAACATTGTGCTACGGCTGTATTCTTCTATGTGCCTGGCAGCGCCCCGCTTAGCCTTCCCACGCGCTAATGTGGGACCCGCACATTAGCGCGATGCGCACAGGTACGGTCCGTTTTTTCCTTTTTTCTGGCTGGCCCGCCCACTCCTTATATGGCACCCGCACACTAACGGGAACCCGCACAGCAACGGTGTTTAGTAAACATGCCCCTTAGATGGGAGCAGGGGAATGTAAGTAGGAGGAACCGGTTGGGCAGTTAGTGAGAGATGTCTGTTTCGGACCAAGAAATTAATGAAACAGGATGATTTTTAGCTGTTTCCGGAATGTGGAGAGGTCTCTGTTGTTTCGGATCTGGTGTGGAAAGGAGTTCCAGAGGGAGGGTGCATACGATTCGAATGCTTGTTATTGCGACCAAAGAGTGCAACCTATCCAGAGAACATATGCCACCGCCCCTAGCAGGGAAAGACAGAAACACATGCTTCAGACACACACATGCATACTCTCGCTCTTCAGAAACACAAATACATGCAGCTGCAGGTACTCTGTCACGCTTCAGACACACATGTGCATACTCTCACTCGTCAGATACATAAATACATGAAGGAGGGTTGTGAAGACTGATTTCTGCTGTTCTCAGTGCCACATGGTCTTAATACTCTAGTGAGGAGTCCTTACATTTACATAAGAACATAACAAAAAGACATAAATGGTATACTGGGTCAGACCAAGGTCCATCAAGCCCAGCATCCAGTTTCCAACAGTGGCCAATCTAGGTTAGAAGTACCTGGCAAGTTCCTAAAAAGGCACACAGGTTCCACAATGCTAGTCCAGGTACAAGCAGTGGATTTCCAGGTCCTCTTTAATAATGGTTTATGGACCTTTCCTCCAAGAACTTGTTCAAACCTTTTTTAAACCCAGCTACACTAACAGCCTTCACTACATCTTCCGGTAATGAATTTGAGAGTTTGATTATGCATCGAGTGAAAAAATATTTTCTCTTATTAGTCTTAAATGAGCTACATTGTAGCTTCATTATGTGTCCCCTACTCATTCTACTTTTTGATAGCATAAACAACCAATCTATGTTTAGCCATTCCAGTTCATTCATTAATATATTGATCTCTATCATAATTCCCCTCAGCCATCTCTTTTCCAAGTTGAAAAGCCCTAACCTTTTAAGCCTTTCCTCATAGGGATATCCTTCTGTGACGTGTTCCCCTTAAATTATAGATGTCTCATGGTAGCCGGGATTGATGTTAATGGTTTGATCTACCTCAAAGAGTAAAATGCAGGGCAAAACACTAAGGGGGTCATTCCAAAACATAAGTATGGGGTTTGTAAGTGTGGTGGGGACGCTTATGTGTTAAAAATGCCCCACACCATATTTTGAAATGCTGCTGACATGCACGTCCATGGCTCTAGTACAGGGATCACAGAACATGTCCAGAAGGGGCAGAACAGGGGCATGGTCAGAGATGGAAATGTAGAACGCATATTCAGGCAAGGCCCATGTATGTATTAAGTGTTTCCTGGAAACATTCACGTTATATGGAATACGGCCAGGAGTTTGAAAAAATTCTGCTCTTGGCTGCAATATATCCCATGGAGCCAGATTCTGAAAGGGTCATGTCCGAGCTGTCCAGATGACCCTGTGCAGGACGGGTCCATTAGAACCTGATTCTATACTATGGGAACAAAACATTCCTGTAGCATACATAATCGGGCCCAAGGACAGCCCAGTGTACCCCTGCATGCCTGGTTCCCTGGTTCCCCTGGTTCTCATGGTGCAGACCCCCCTCTTCCCCACTGCCCGAACCATGGCTGGCTAGCCATGTCTTGGATCGGGCAACAGGGACCCCCCTGCACCCAGCTTATTGTTTTTTCTATACCGCCTATTCATCATCAGCGCGGTTCACAGGGAACATATTTGTGCAGTGTAGAGGACTACAATGCACTTACAATAAACAGGGTGCTTGAACAGGGTTAACAGGTAAAAACTGTTTACAAGTAGGTAGGCGAGATTCTGCATGCATCTCATCAATATGTACAGAACATACAGCAAGGAAATTTTGGCTGGCAAATCGTTGTGTAAGCTGGGTCGGGTATCAGAGGAAGTGGTGATTAGAGTGGTGTGGTAGGTGGGGGATTGAGGCTGTTTTGGTTGGCCATATGGGGGTAGTGGCTGCGAGATGTCGTTTGGGTTGGAAAAGTACTGGAGGAACAGGTGATGTTTCAGCGCTTTCCTAAACTGGGGAAGGTTGTTGATGGCTCGGATGTTGGGTGCAATGCCATTTAACCTTTCCCAGCATTCGCGGCTTCACAGAAACAACCACCAGCGTGAAGGAAAAAGATCTTCACGCTGGCGGTTGTACAGAGGGAGCAGGAGCCTCGCGCGGGCTTCCCCGACTCCCACCCCCGCGGACTTTGGGAGAAAAGCCGGTTTTTTGATCTGGCCGCTCCCGATCTTGAGGCCAGAGCAAAAAAACAGCTTTTCAAGGGCTGGTTTTACTTCTCTGCGGGCAGCCGGCCTGGCCATGGAAAAACCGGCCAGGCCGGCTGAATACCGGCCGGTTGGCAACCCTAACCCTGCAGGACGTACAGGGCCATGACCAGAATCGGCCCTGTATGTCCTGCCTCCTCGGCCAGCCCAGACCCCACACCCTCCCACCCCCCCATCAACTCTCCCTTTCCTCACTTATTAAAAGAGGGCTGCTACACAGTACCCTGTCTTGTGCTGCTGAGGTAAGCTATATTCTGATTTGATTTAAATTATAGCTCTTTGCTGCTGCTAGGCTCTAACTTATTATGAAATTTAAACTACAAGCTCTCTGCTGGGTTCCAAATTTAACCAGAAAGCTCTCTTCTGTGTTTTAAATTTAAACTAAAAGTACTTTGCTGATGCTAGGCCCTGAGTGACTATTACATTTAAACTACAAGCTCTCTGCTGGGTTCCAAATTTAACCAGAAAGCTATCTTATGTGTTTTAAATTTAAACTAAAAGTACTTTGCTGATGCTAGGCCCTGAGTGACTATTAAATTTAAACTACAAGCTCTCTACTGGGTATGAGATGTAACCAGAAAGTTCTCTTCTGTGTTTTAAATTTAAACTTAAACTGCTGCTACTAGGCCCTGACTGAGTCAACAAAAAATAGTGGGTTTACAGATTAATTAGCTTTAATACAAATAATTCATTTCAGAAAATTCCCAGAAGTATATACTCAGAATTGCAGATCTCTCTCCAGAAGTAACAGTCCCCTTTTTTAGTCCTTCAAGACTGAGGATCACAGAGCTCTGGTTGAGCTATTTATGCCTGTGCTGCTGAAGTAAGCTGTGACCAACTTCCTGGATGATTAACAGTCCTTGCTTGGATAGAAGGAGTCTTTCAAAATGGCCTTTTGACCTGCCACCTGGTGTTAACACCTATTGAAAATGTTTCACAGGTCTCTTGCCCCCTAGGTAGAAAGCCTCTTTGTAAAGGTCTCTAGAAGACTTTATTTGTTGCTCAAAGAGTACTGACCCTCTTTTGCCTTTTGTGCTAAACTATATTCTGATTTGATTTAAATTATAGCTCTTTGTTGCTGCTAGGCTCTAACTTATTATGAAATTAAACTACAAGCTCTCTGCTGGGTTCCAAATTTAACCAGAAAGCTCTCTTCTGTGTTTTATATTTAAACTAAAAGTACTTTGCTGATGCTAGGCCCTGAGTGACTATTAAATTTAAACTACAAGCTCTCTGCTGGGTTCCAAATTTAACCAGAAAGCTCTCTTCTGTGTTTTAAATTTAAACTTAAACTGCTGCTACTAGGCCCTGACTGAGTTAACAAAAAATAGTTGGTTCACAGATTAATTAGCTTTAATACAAAGAATTCCTTTCAGAAAATTCCCAGAAGTATATACTCACAATTGAAGATCTCTCTTCAGAAGTAACAGTCCCCTTTTTTAGTCCTTTCTGGTCAGGAAACACAAGGGAGCTTAGGCGGATCAGATCCAACAGCAGCAACGATGAGGTGACCGTTCAGCCTGGATTTGAGAGGGGCCAGAGACGAAGCCTGATGTATAGACTCAGGTAGTTTGCTCCAGGAAGAAGAAGTAGAAGGTGAAAGGAACAACATCTGGATTTGGCAGTGGACGAGACGGACACAGATAGATGCAATCTGACAGAAGAGCAGAGTTCACGGGGAGGGGTATTGCGGTAGATAAGAAGGGAATGTTAGAGCGGAGCAGCAGAATGAGTGCACTTATAGGCCATAGGCATGAAAAGGGTATACATTTGTTGCTTGGCAATATTATTCATCCTTTGGGGAATTGCAAGCTTCTTTTGGGGTTTTGTGCACTTGGAGAGGGTCCATCCTTAACAGTTTAAGGTGTGTTTGTAGAGATGACCAGGACAGGAATCACTTGGGCTAGTTTCTAATTTGATGCAAGGTATGTCCTGACACGACACCAAAGCACAAACACATGTGCACTCAATACCAGCAAACAGGCCGGAGCGAGGTATATAAAGCAAAGGAAAATATGGGAGCCACTAACCTGACATGGCGAGTGACTACATCTCTGAGAAAGATATAGTGGGTTTTATACCAAGAAATTTTAGCATGAACTATCTACCAAAACCTCTGATGAAGGCGGTGATGAAACGCAGGTTAGTGGCTCCCATATTTCCCTGAGAATATAAATAAACAACTTTCGCTTTATACACCTTACTTCGGACAGGCATGTCCTGACATACATGTTCAAATTTAAAATTTGGTATGCTATATTGGGGTGCACTGGGCTTACCTAGCACTTTTCAGAGCATGAGGGGGACTGGTGTATGGTCTATGTTGCAGCAGTTGTCATTTCTCATTGGTATTTATGTCTAGTGTGCATCAGCAAACTACTGTCTGTGATCAGCAGCTTAGCTGCATGTTTTTCCCGAAGAGTGTGGTGTCCACTGTTGCATCGCGGGGATGGGCAGGATCCAAAACATGTAACTTTTCAGAATACAGTGGGTGCAGGGATGTTCAAAACGTTTACCCGTTTTCGAAGCACGGGGCTGGCTGAATAGCGCTTGCATGTGTTGCGCCGAACACATCTATCTCCCCGATTCTGGACCCACGGGCATGTCCAGACCTGTGGATGCAGAATTAGGTTCAAAGGTGGCCCGTTTTTTATTTAGACATGTCTGCAGGCCTGACATGAACATTATGGAATCACACTCCATATCTCCCCATGAATACCCCTCTCTCTTGATAAAGAAAATACAATGGTGGAGAATAAAATAATCTAAAAAGGATTGGAGCTATTCCCAATATGATGTTTCCCTTGGTAGGGATGACTGTGATACACAAATAGGGTTGCCAACTTTTTGAAAGAGAAAAACCCGCCACCTGTGACTAGTCACGCTCCGCCCCTGCCCCGCCCCTGCCCCACCACCTGCCCCACCCCCGCCCCCATCCCTACTCCACCTCCTGTCCCCAAAAAAATTGCAGAGAGGGCAATGTGCAAACTGAACAAGCAAGACTTCTACAAATTCTTAAGCAGAAATTCTATACTGACATAAAACGCAGTATTGGTTGTACACACACACAATACAGACAGGTCTTCATCAATAAATGAGCACAAAACAAAAAGAGAAATATATAGACAAAAATTAAACTGAAACCCCAAGAAGACAGACTCTGCATGCAGTGCAATATCAGATAAATAAGAGATGCAGGTCCCCATACTGTGTAAAATATAAAGGTAATACAAGGTCCAATCATTAAATTGAAAATACAATTATTTTTTCTACCTTTGTTGTCTGACCATTTTATTCTCTGATTATGCTGTTTCTAATCTGAGGCTTCCGTTTTCCATCTTCTCTTAGCTCATTTTCTATGGTCTATAGTCCATCTACCATTTCTTGTCTCTTCTTTTCTTTTCTTCACTTCCTTCCATCAGCCTATTTCCAGTCCCAGTGCCCCCTCCCCATTACCCAGTCACTTACCACTACCATTCCCAGGTGTCAGCACCCTTTGAACCCCCTCCTTACCTCCTCTGTCAGCTCCTTTCCAGCTACCTCGTTCCCCCCTTTCAGCTCTCTTCCAGCCACCTCCTTCACCCTGTCAGTTCCTTCCTGCCACCTCCTTCCCCCCTCTTTCAGCTCTTTTCCAGCCCTCACCTTCCACCTGTCAGTTCCTTCTGCCACCTCGTTCCCCTTGCAGCCGCTGCTGCTGCTGCTTCACCCCTCTTAGTGCTGCTTCACCCCTTAGTGCTGCTTCCCCCCCTTGTGCTGCTTCCCCCCCTTAGTGCTGCTTCACCCCCCCCCCTTAGTGCTGCTTTCCCCCCTTAGTGCTGCTTTCCTTGTGCTGCTTCACCCCCCCTTAGTGCTGCTTCACCCCTTAGTGTTGCTTCACCCCCCTTAGTGCTGCTTCACCCCTCCTTAGTGCTGCTTCACCCCCTTAGTGTTGCTTCACCCCCCCCCTTAGTGTTGCTTCACCCCCCGTAGTGGTGCTGCTTCACAGTATTGCTTCACCACCCCCCTTAGTGCTGCTTCACCACCCCCCTTAGTGCTGCTTCACCCTTTACCGTTGCTTCACCCTCCCCCCTTAGTGTTGCTTCACCCCCTTAGTGTTGCTTCACCACCCCCTTAGTGCTGCTTCAACCCCCCCCAGTGCTGCTTCAAACCCCCTCCCTCCTAGTGCTGCTTCAACACCTCACCCCCCCCCCCCCAATGCAGCCACTGCTTCTGCTTTTCACAGAGCAGCAACTGCAATAAACTTAATTTGAAAAGAAAAGACAACCTGTGAGGAGCCCAGCCCTCCAGTCGTCCTTCTGCAGCCCCAGAGGAAGTGATGTCAGAGGGGGCGGGCTTCTCACAGGTTTCACTTTCTTCCTTTTCAAATTAACTTTATTGCAGCTGCTGCTCTGTGAAAAGCAGAAGCAGTGGCTGCACGGTGGGTCAATCGTGTTCGCGCCGCGAGAGTCGGGAGAAAAGCCGTTTTTTTGCTCTGGCCGCTCCTGATCTCGTGACCAGAGCAAAAAAACGGCTTTTCAAGGGCCGGTTTTACATCTGTGCCGGCAGCCGGCCTGGCCACTGAAAAAACGGCCAGGCCGGCTGAAAACCGGCCGGTTGGCAACCCTATACACAAATAACACACTTCTTTCTCTTTCCAGATAAGTATGTAAAAGTTTGTATTAAATGAGCATGTAACAATTATGTATCAGAATAAAGTCAGTATCCAAATAAATTACATAACAATGTGTCCAGTTATTGATGGTTGTCTAATCAGGAGAAAATTCTGTTATCTCACAGTTCTATGATCTGCTTTTAAACCAGTTTCCTTGGTCAAATGTCTGAATTGGTTATATATTTGATATCAAATAATGTTGGTGTTCGGCAGTGTATATAACAGTACTTATTAGTCTGACATGTAGCACGTTGGGGCCCAATGAGAATGTCTTTGTCCCAGGATCTCTGCAACTCCAGTCCTTCTCACTCTTCCTCTCTTGGATCTGGTCAGCTTCTTATTCTGTGCAGCTGCCAACTGTCACTCAACAGATTCTTTCCCCCTACCTGTCCCCTTATCCTAACTAAAAAATTATAATAGGAAAAAAATATATATTCAGTTACTCCGCCCACATTCATGCAATGCACACACTCTTTGTATTTGCCTTCACACACTTACTTTTATTCCCTCATTCAACCTAACACTTCTCTTACTTCCTCATTTTAGTACTACTCTTGCTCATTAATTTAACCTTTCTGTCTTCGCTGTGCCTCTTTCTGTACGTAATAAATCTCCCATACTCCAAACGATATCGCTCATGCTTTTCCTAAAGAAAATATCATTTCTATAAAAAAAACTTTCCTTCTCCCTTTCTTTTCCTGTCCCTTAAATCTCTATACCTATAATCTCCTTGCCTTCACTTAACCTATGTATAGGCTATCAGTGTACGTTTGGCTATTGATTTATTTTTTCCCAAAAAAGGTGACTTAAATCCTCTTCCCTTAATTAGTCTCTCACTAAACCCTATTTAGTGTTTCTAAACTTTTCTCTCATTTTCCTTACTTTTACTCCTATGAACGGAGTCTTTGTCCCTTTTCACTCAAAAATGACTAAAATCAAACTCTCAATTCTATCACACCCACTCTCAACAGATTCATAGCCTCTCAAACATATTCAAAAACTTTCAGTTCTCTCAAAAATCAATCTGAGGACTTCCACTCAAACGATCCAACACACATCAATTCTCATTCATTCCCAAGCACCAACTGCCAGAAAATGTTTACCTCACTAAAGTTCCAAACCCTTCAAGTATGTACCATTATATGGTGACATCATCATAAAGTCCCATTCTAAACTCAATACAACTTTTTTCCATTTTTCATTCAAAATTCTTATTTTAATTTTCCTATAGAGTCCCATCATATTTTCAGAGCAGCCTTTTTCTCCATGTGGAGGTAGTATATAAAACCTGTTAAATAAATAAATAAATAAATAAATAAAATAAAATAAAAAATCATAGTACAGAGGCAGCACATGTGAGAATAGCTCAGTAAATATCTCTATTGGCTAGAAATAATTTGTGTGGGGTTTATTTTAGAAGTCAAGGTAAAGTAAAGTTTTTATTTAGTTTAGAATTGAATTTTTTATGAGGTCATAGTGTGGAAGAACGTTATGGAAGGTGGTTTAGAATGCTGGTGTTCTGGTGAAAGATTGTCAGTTGCTGTATGGATGAAGGAAAAGGTGGATGCATGTTAGGTTGTCTGAGATCAGGGCCCTGAAAGACTTTGGAGTGTGTGATGTTTAATTGAGAGATTGACTGATATTATGCATGGCATGAGAGGAATTGGGTGCTTTTATTTTTCTGGATTTCGTGAGAAAGAGGTGTGAAAGGGAAGTGAGTATGAGAGAAGTGGAGGAATATATGTAGAAGCTGATAAGGATATAGTGGAATTGCTTAACAAATATTTCTGTTCTGCGTTCACAGATGAAGAACCAGGAACAGGACCTCAGAAAACACCCACAAACAGGAACAGAAGCGAGGGACATCTTGAACAATTTTAAGAAGACTGTGTTTGTGAGAAACTAGCTAAACTTAAAGTAGACAAAGTGATGGGACCAGATGGGATACACCCTAGAATACTGAGGGAACCTGGGGACATTCTAGCAGCTCCACTGACTGACCTTTTCAATGCCTCATTGGAGTCGGGAGTGGTGCCAAAGGACTGGAGAGAGGCTCATATGTTGCCTTTACACAACAATGGAAGTAAGGATGTGGTTGAAAACTAAAGGCCAGTTAGTTTAACTTCGGTGGTGAGTAAATTATTGGAAATGCTGCTGAAAGAGAAAATAGTGAGGTTTCTGGAGTCCAGCGGATTACAGGATCTGAAGCAGCAGGGATTCACCAGAGGCAGGTCTTGTTAGACAAATCTGATTGATTTCTTTGACTGGGTGACAAGGGAGTTGGACCAAGGGAGAGCCCTAGATGTGATGTATTTAGATTTCAGTAAAGCCTTTGACACCGTTCCTCACAGGCAACTTATAAACAAACTGAGCACCCTAGGGATGGACCCTAAAGTTACTGCTTGGGTTAGAAATTGGTTGAGTGTGAGAAGACAAAGAGTACAGGTAAATGGAGTTCACTCAGAGGAGAAGGAAGTGACCAGTGGTGTGCCCCAGGGATCTGTCCTTGGTCCGATTCTTTTTAACATCTTTGTTAGTGATATTGCGGAAGGGCTGTCAGGTAAGGTTTGCCTCTTTGCGGATGACACCAAAATCTGTAATGGAGTAGACACCCAGGAAAGTGTAGATAACATGATGGGGGATCTAGCTAAGCTTTAAGAATGGTCTAGAATTTGGCAGCTGGGATTTAATGCTAAAAAATGCAAGGTAATGCATTTGGGCTGCAGCAAACCAAGGGAGCAATATAGTATAGGGGGTGAAGTACTTTTGTCCACTAAAGAAGAGCGGGTCCTAAGTGTGGTTGTGTCTGATGATCTTAAAGTAGCTAAACAGGTAGAAAAGGTGACAGCAAAAGCTAGAAGGATGCTTGGGTGCATAGGGAGAGGAATGGCCAGCAGAAGAAAGGAGGTGATAGTGCCTTTGTATGTCTTTTTTGCGACCTCATTTGGAGTATTGTGTGCAATTCAGGAGACCGCACCTTCAAAAGGATGTAAACAGAATGGAGTCAGTACAGAGGATGGCTACTGAAATGGTTAGTGATCTTCATTATAAAGCATATGAGGACAGACTTAAGGTTATTAATATGTATACCTTAGAGGAAAGGTGGGATAGAGGTGATATGATTGAGATGTTTAAATATCTCTGTGACATAAATGCACAGGGGGAGTGCCTTTTTCGATTGAAAGGAAGTTCTGCTATGAGAGGACATGGGATGAGGGTGAAAGGGGATAGATTCAGGAGTGATATGTGGAAATATTTCTTTATGGGAAGAGTGGTGGATCAGTGGAATAGTCTCCCAGTGGAGGTGGTAGAGATGAGGACAGTATCTGAATTCAAAAAAGCATGGGACAAACACTGAGGATCTCCAAAGGTAAAAAGTGGACTGTTTTAGTTGTTGATATGGAAGGACAGACTAGATAGGCCATATGGTATTTTTCTGTCATCATTTTTCTATGTTTCTAAGTGAAAGAGAGGTTAGGTACAAGGAAAGGAATGCAGAATAATTGGAAGGAGAGAGGCTTTGAGGAAAAGAGTATAGAATTTGATGTTTTTTAATTTAATTTTGAAAGGGATCAAGAGATAAAGGTGTAGGCACTACTTTAAGATAGAGTATTTAAGTATAGGTATTAGGATATAAATAAGAAACAAGGGGTAGAGTGAGTGACTGGGGGAATGAGAGGGAGAGTGTGAGGTATATTTCTGAATAGAGGATTTGTGAGGGAAGAGCGAGAGTGTGATAGAAGAGGGGAGTGAGTGCAAAACTGGAAGCAATTGAGAGAAAGGCTGGAGTAAGTGAAGGAGCGTGCAGGGAGAGAATATTAAGGAAGAGTCTAACTAGACTACTGAATTTATTTTTTTTCCTGGCCAGAACCTGTTTGAGTTCAGCATTTGAACATTACATTTTTTAGAATAGATTTTTAAGGAGGAGCTTAGGGACAGGGTTCGGGTTAGAATTAGTGAATCAACAGAAGTTCCTGCTGCGGTGCTTCGAAGCTGAATCCCAATCAGATTCTGCGGAGAGAAGACATCTCAGCAACTGATCGCATCAAGAGAGGAGAAGACGATGTCCTGGGCCCCAACAAAAAAGACTGCAAGGATAAGTACCTAACTGAACTGTGACATATTTATTTGGCCTCAAATAAGGGGTACTTTTAGAAAAAACACTCGGATGCAATTGATTTTTATATATTGAATGACTTCATTTGACACAGAATATTTGTTTACTATACTTACCTGTAATTCCATCCAATTCATAACAGTCATAATATCTGAAAAAAAATGTATTTTTGTACCATCTGAAAGCTCCAGGCCTATCTCTAAATTTATAGTTCATTTCATTCCCACTGTGTTCCTTTCAAGGTATTCCAGGGGAATTTAGGTGTTCTTACATACCTGGACACTGTAGGGGTTAATGGTTATACCATCATACACTCAGGCCACCATAGACTTAACAACTAGGGAAACCAAACATTATACTTCCCCTCACCCCGAGATTTCCTGGGTGATGCATGCAAAGTTGTCCATGGATGATATTCCCCATCATTGGAACAGTTCCAAGGTGATACAGGAGTTGAGAAACCACTCATAGTTTGCCTGTGAGTGTACTGCTGTCCTTTTGAGGGTGGTTGGAAGGGTTTGTCAGAGAGAAGGTTGCTGCAGTTCATCCACCATCTGAGGGCCTTACAGGCTGAGTGTTTGATTGGGACCTTATGAGGCAGAGGCTGCATTTGCTAGTTCCATAACTTTCCGAGATGCCACTACCTCTGATGCATGTGAAGTTTGGTGAGAAGGATGATGTAGATAGCCACTGCTAGATGACCCAAGAAGAAGAGGTGGGTTCTGGCTGGGATCTTGTCCATGGAGATTTTCTGGGTAAGAGAGATTATTGTGTCTGCTCTCGGGGGAAGCAGGAAGGCTCTGGATAGTATTATGTGGATGTCCATTCCAATGAATTCCAGGAACTTGGAGGGGGTCAGTTTCAATTTTTTTGAGGTTGATTAGAAATCTTAGCATATCGAAGAGAGTCTCCACAAAATCAATGGAGGTTCAGGTCCAGGTAGGGGAAGATAAAGATCCCCTGTTTGCAGAGGGGAGCTGCCACATCCACAATGTACTTGGTGAGCACTCTCAGTGTGGATGAGAGACTAAAAGGGAAGACCCAGTACTGGTAATGTTGGTCCAGGATGGAAAAATATAGATACTTTCTCTGAAATTAAATGATTTGGGATATGGATGTCAGCTTCCTGATGATCTACTGAGACAGCCCAGTATCCAAGTATGGATACGTGAGACTGTATACAGAATTTTCCTTGAAGATGCATTTGTTGAGCTTACAAAGGTCCACAATAGCCCAGAAACCCTGAATTTTCTTGAGTATAAAGTATTAAGAGTAGAAACCCTGGTAGATCACCAAGGAGAGAACTGGTTCTATCACTCTGGCCTCCCTAACTATCTAGGTACTAGTCACATGCCTAGTTTGTCTATTCCTTAATCCGACCATGCTTGAAGTTCACAAACTTTTTATTTGCATTCAGGGCCGGCCAACCACTAGTCAAACTAGGTAGTCACCTAGGGTGGCAGGGATGGCAAAGAGCATGGCATTCAAAGCTAAAGAATAGATTCTGACAGACAAGAGAGGCATAAGACTTAAGGTCTGTCTAGGGAGCCAACACCTTGAACCAACTCCGGAGCCAGCCCTGTCTGCACTGTAAATTTGCACACAATAAACGAGATACATGTAAATCTATCTCACATATAATCAAATTCTCAACAAGCTAGGTGTGTCCCAAGGACCAAATAGAGAACAACTGGTATAGGTAGATCAGACTATTCCAAAATTTGGCCATTTGATGAATTTTCTAGTTTATAGACTCATTCTTAAGGGCTACTGTTAACTGAGCACAGTGCACACATTTTGGTGGTTAAAATTACTAAATGGTCAAAGTTATTTGTTTTCAATTTGGGTAGGATTTGGGACAGACCAGGGGCATCATTTACTTTGTAGAAATATTAGAAATAACTTTAAATGGTTAACTTATATGTTTAAAGTTATATATGTATTTTGTTATCGATAAGGCCACGGGGCCACGTACCTGCAGGCCGCCGATAACAGGGTGGGCGGCGTGGTGCGTGGCCCCGGCTGCGGCGGTAAGCGGGGGGGGGGCCGAAACGGTGCCACATTTTTTAAAGTAATTGGCTCCCGCGGGCCTTGGACAGGTGTGGGAGCCAATGGATGCAGGGGGAGGGATGGAGGGGGGAGCTATCAAAGGGAGCGTGCTGACGAGTCTCCAGTCCATCGGAGCCTGTGAACAGGACTGGAGTCTTCCTCGGGGTCCTTGTGCTGCAGCCGGAGTCTTTGGCCTGTGGGATCGCGGCATGCGGAGGCCTCGTTAACGGTCTCAGGAGGGGGGCAGCAGTCAGCGGAGGAGCCGGAGAAACCGAGGGCAGCAGGTGGCGGCGGAGCCGGTCGCTGTGAGGTCTGCAGGCAGTTGAGGAGCCGCGGCCAGATCGAGGGCAGTGTTCGGCCCTCCACGTGGTTGGCGGTGTGACATCGGGGCGAAAAGGCGAGTGGTGCAGTATATTAAAAAAAAAAAAAAAACTAATTAAAGTGATTTTACTATTGGAATTGCAGGAGAAAGGGGGGAAAGCTTTTGGGGAGTTAGTTTTTGCTTCAGTATTTTGTTAGGGGGGGAATGCCTGCAAAGAAAAGTGGTGGGCCTAGGGGGGGCAAGGGGTCTGGGGGACGGACAGCGGCGGCCAAGGGTTCACAGGCTAGTGGCAGGAGGGGGGCCCTGGGGCAAGCGAGCCTGAGGAGGGGTACAGATGAGGGACACTTGGGGGGGGGCATGGTGGGAGCCCGGAGGTTGCGAAGGGGGGGGCTGAGTTGGGGAGAATCACTCCCAGGGGCAGGGGGGCTGTTCACAGGGGGGTTGCTAGGGGGCAAAGGGGGCGAGGGGTGGCTGAGGGAGGTGAATCCTTTCAGGAGGAGCGGGAGGCTGTTGGGCCAGCTGGGCCCTCTTTTGGGCCGCAAGGGGCTCACGAGGAGCCGTTTGTCAGGGCGGAGTGCCTGGAGGGGCCCCATGAGGTTATCCTATGGCATCGGGTGGGTTTTACGCTTCGCCTTGGGAGCATTGGCGGGGAGGGGGACAGGGTTCCTCTAGGGCAGAGTGGCTGGGGGCATGGCAAACGCCCTGGGCCATGGCAGGCCCCCCCTCCTTTTTTCACCATTTCTCTTCACAGGTGCCGGCGGCAGTAGAGCAGAGGCCAGAGCAGTTGGGAGTTGCATCAGTACAAGGTGCCAGGATGGACGCAGAGCCAGCCGGGAGCGTGCAATCAGCGCAGACTGGAGAGGAGCCGCGAGGCGTGCTTTCAGAAGAGGTCGGCTGGCCGGTGGCTGTTGACCTTGCAGGATTGTCGCAGGCTGGGACAACGACAGCTGGTGAGTTGCCAGGAGGGCAGGTGGGGCTGGTTGGTGAGGGGGAGGGCAGGGGGAGGTCAAAGGTTAAGTCAAAAAAGAAGGGGCGGCATGCACGAAAGCGGCGTCGGAGGTCCGGGTCCTCTTCGTCATCCTCCTTGGTTGGCTCGTCATCATCTTCGGATCGGGGGGCTGGGGAGAGAGTCTTAGAAGGTGGGGGAGGGTGGGCGGTTGTGGTAGGTGCCACATTAGCGTCATTTTCGGAGTTATGGGAGGGGGTGCCGCGTAAACTGCGACGGAAGATAAGGAAAAGGAAATATATAGATATTTTCAGGTTGCTCGAGGGTAGGAAGCGGTCAGGGGACAGCAAACGGAAAAGGAGGGAGGATGAGAAGGCAGGGAGGGTTCGGAAGGAGTCACGTAATGTTATTAATTGGACCAGGGCCTTCTTGCGGCTGGCTAGTGTATGGGGGCATCGTTACCCGGGGCAGTATGGAATGTTGCTGGCCTACGCGGACTCGATTTTAGAGGCGGCTCAGACTCACGATGGTTGGGCGTGGCTCAACTATGATGAGAAATTTCGGGACAAGATGGAGGAGAATAGGTCGTCGTCCTGGGGAACACAGGACATTAACCTATGGTTGACGCACATGTCGGCAAAAGGAGGGGCGGGGCGGGTGGAGGCGGTCAAAAAGGAGGTAGTATTGTCTCCGCGAGTGCGGGGCAGCCCTTTCAAGGGGGCGGGGCTTCTGTGCTGCCAAAAGCGAGCGGCGGAGGGGCCGGGGATGTCTGCTGGCGTTTTAATAAGTCCTCTTGCCCCTTTCCGGACTGCAAGTTCCGGCACAGTTCTTCGGTCTGCGGTGGAGGGCATGCGGCCCTTAAGTGTGTCAAAAAAGGGGCATCAGCGTTACCCAATCCTGCCACCAAACAATAAAGACCTGGTGGCTTTGGCCCCGACGCCTATTCAACTGGAGGCGCTTAGGCCATGGCTGCGGTGTTACAAGAAGCGCAGAATGGGGAGGGTGATCGAGGATGGTTTTCTTTATGGTTTTCCCATACCGGTGGTCGGGGAGGGAGGTCCTGAGAGAGCTGGCAACTCTCCATCAGTCAGGCGCTTTGCGCACATTGTTAGGGAGAAACTGGATGCGGAGCTGGAATTAGGAAGGGTGGCCGGGCCTTTTGCCGAAAGGCCATTTTCGCCTTTCGTGGTTTCTCCGTTGGGCATTGTTCCGAAGAAGGAACCCGGGAAGTTCCGGTTGATCCACAACTTGTCCTTCCCATTTGGGGCATCTGTAAACGACCTTATACCGAGGGAGTTGTGTGCGGTTCGTTATGCGTCCTTCGATGAAGCGGTGCAGTTGGTGCGGGAAGCAGGGCCGGGGTGTCTGATGGCAAAGGTGGATATCGAATCCGCGTTCTGCTTGTTGCCGGTTCACCCTTCTTCTTTTCATTTGCTGGGTTTTGCATTTGAGGGGAGGTACTATTTCGATAAGTGCATGCCGATGGGTTGTTCAGTATCTTGTTCCTATTTTGAGATGTTCAGTTCATTCCTCCACTGGGTTCTGGTTGAGTCGGTGGGCTGTAGGAACGTGGTGCATTATCTGGATGATTTTCTCTTCGTGGGTAGCGCGCAGTCAGGGCACTGTCAGGTGCTTTTCGACGGGTTTGTGAGGCTGGCTAGGGAATGGGGCATCCCTGTGGCTCCAGGTAAGATGGAGGGCCTGGCGTCACGCCTTATGTTTCTGGGGATTGAGTTGGACTCTGAGGACATGGTGGCTCGTTTGCCGCAGGATAAGGTGGCGAGGCTTTGGGTTCTCGTGGCGAACGTGTTGGGGTCGGACAAAGCGACGCTGAAGGAGATGCAGGCGGGCGGGATCCTGGAGGTGTCTGGGGTCCGGAGGCTTGGCAATGCGCAGGGCGGGGTGGGGTACCCCCGACCCGGTTGACCCCTCAGGGCTTTTGCTAATAATATGGCGAAGCCGGAGTAGGGGGGATGCAATTGCCGGTGGACGGTGCCCGGCGGAGGCGGGAGGGAACTCACTTTGCTAATAACATGGCCGGTGAGGGTTCATCCCGCTGCCAGAACCCGAATGTGGAAGTTACAGTTGTTGCTAGTTTGTTTTGATAATGTTATGGTTAATAAAGCTGCGACCAGTTAAATGCCATTCGGAGTGTGATTGCTGTGGTTAATTGGGGGGGGGTGTGAAGGGATAGCGGGGTAGGGGACGGGGCAGGAGCTACACATCCGCCTTGCCCGGTTACGATAAGGCCGCGGGGCCATGTACCTGCAGGCCGCCGATAACTGGGTGGGCGGCGTGGTGCATGGCCCCTGCTGCGGCGGTAAGGGGGGGGGGGCCGAGACGGCGCTGCATTTTTTAAAGTCATTGGCTCCCACGTGCCTTGGACAGGTGCGGGAGCCAATGTATGCAGGGGGAGGGATGGAGGGAGGGGCTATCAAAGGGGAGCGTGCTGACGAGGCTCCAGTCCGTCGGAGCCTGTGAACAGGACTGGAGTCCCCACCCTCCCATCCCTGTTTTGGGCATCCTGTGGAATGGGGGGTTGCAGCTGGAGTGGGGGTGGCGGGATCCCGAAGGTGTCCGGGGTCCGGAGGCTTGGCAATGTACAGGGCGGGGGTGGGGTACCCCCAACACGGTTGACCCCTCAGGGCTTTTGCTAATAATATGGCGAAGCCGGAGTAGGGGGGATGCAATTGCCGGTGGACGGTGCCCGGCGGAGGCGGGAGGGGACTCACTTTGCTAATAACATGGCTGGTGAGGGTTCATCCCGCTGCCGGAACCCGAATGTGGAAGTTACAGTTGTTGCTAGTTTGTTTTGATAATGTTATGCTTAATAAAGCTGCGACCAGTTAAATGCCATTCGGAGTGTGATTGCTGTGGTTAATTCGGGGGGGGGGGGTGTGAAGGGATAGCGGGGTAGGGGACGGGGCAGGAGCTACACGTCCGCCTTGCCCGGTTACCTACTGATGCAGGTAGGATTGTTAAAAACCTACACAACTTTAAGTGGATAACTTATCCGTTTAATGTTTGGAACCCCCTCCTGCTGAAAATCCATCTCACATTCATCAGTACCATTAAGTCCCCCAAATTGTGTAAAGAAAAATATCATCCAAAATTATTTCTATTCAGTAGAATACTCTTGAAGAGTGATACTTAAGGACTGAGCAGGATTATGGTACATGTTTCAATGTGTCAAGTGATAACATTCTCACAGTACTACGATGGGATATCTGGACTGCATATAGATGGGATATTAGGCAGTTGCTGAACTCTCTCTCTCTTCTCAGTAAGACTCAAGACAGATGAGCTTGGCAGCCCATTTTCCCAGTCTCCTTACTGAAACTTCATTTTTAAGCACTTTCTCCACGATATCTTAAGCTAGAACTACATCTACAGTAGCTGGCTTTAAGGAATGTGCCTATAAAAAGCCTCATTTGCACAGGATACTTTAGTGTTTGCATGCAGATAATTGCAAATATTTGCAATTTTACCATAAAGAAATGAGGCACTATCTTAACATATATAGCAAGGCTTTACCGCATATGACACTATTTTTTCTGATGCTTAAAAATCCTCAGTGGCCACATTAAGAGAATGATTTTCAAAACTATTCATATGGGTCAATTATTTCCAAAGGGTAATTTTCAAAGAGATTTCCAATAGATAAAATTGTTTTAGTTGTATATAGTGTCTGTCTGAGAATTCCCCATTCTACCTGCTGTTACGCTATAGGGCATGTTTACTAAACATTCTTATCGTGCGGGGCCGCGGTAGTGTACCTGTGCCATATAAGGAGTGGGCGGATCAGGCTGCCAAAAGAAAAAAACCGGGAGTAAGCAACCGGACGTGTGCGCGTCACGGTAATGTGCGGGGTCGACATTAGCGCGCCAAAAGGCAAAGTGGCGCGCTGCCGGGTATAGAAAACACCCGAGCCGTAGTACAACGGTGAAGACACTGACCAATAGTGCAGGGGCCATGGGTTCAATCCCCCATTGTGCACAACGACAAAGGCCAGCTGAGACAGCAACTGTAATGATTAAAATTATTTTAGGAGGCAAATAAATTTTGAACGGCATAAGGCGGTGCACAGTTCTCTTTCAGCGGCATAAGGAAGCGCACAGTTCTTTTTGGGCGGCCTAAGGCGGCGCACAGGTCCTCTTGTGCGGCAGAAGGCGGCGCACCGGTCATCTTGGGCGGCAGAAGGCGTCGCGCTGATAGGCACAAAGCGGTGCGCCGATAGGCACAAGCACAGGAACGGAGCCACAGCACATTGGTTAAAACACTGACCAATGGTGCTGGGAGCAGGGGTTCAATCCCCCCCCCCCCGTGTACACTGAAGGCAGTTGTCGGTGTTTGTTTTCTATTGGAGTCACAGAAATTATGGCCGCCAGAGGTGCGTGCGCTGCTGTACGTAAAGCGGCGCACTAATGGTATTGGAGGCCTCTGATGACTGGGAGGCATAAGTCGCGCAATGATGGGAAAGCAGAGGAACCGAGCAACAGCATGATGGTCAGAACACTGACCAATGGTGTAAGGAGCAAGGCTGTGAACACCCGCAGTGCACACTAAAGACAGCTGGCTGAGGCATAGGGGGCTGTGGTGCTGGTCAGAAGGGTGTGTGGCAATGTTTTATGAGGAATAATAATTTGGGAGAGGTAAATGGTGTTGTGCTGATTTGCAAGCACCCAAACACAATCAGTGTACAATGGTGCAGGGATCAGGGGTGCAATCCCACACAATGGCAAATGAACATGTCTGGCGGAGACAGCACCTGTAAGGGGTAAGATAGCCCCATTAGGGTGTTATCGCATATCTGTGGAATAAGTGGTTTCCAGCAAATGTACTCTCAGAGCACTGTAACATAACGTGCCCTTGAAGTCACCCCACAGGACACATCTCCAAATGCAGTGTCCACCACGCCACCCAACAATGTTGGTGAAATAGTGGCCGAGGGGGCGCCACATAGGGTGCCCTATGAGGCGGGGAAAGGTCACAGCACTCTTTCTGCTGTTAGCACTGTGCATTGTAACGTATGGAAAACATAAGTAGTTGTGCTGACACAGTTCGTGCATATGTGATTTATCAGTGAGGGACTGCAGACAGCCCCTGGTGTCTGATATCCACAGGGTGTCAGAGTTAATCACATATTGCAATCCTCAGCCTGGGCCTGTCTGCAGCCCTTTGCTCCGAGATCAGCAATGGCAGACCTGGGTCAGTCATTAGTTACACACCAAGGAGGGGCTGCAGACAGTCCCAAGTGACGCATATCAACACAGAATCAAAGTCAATATCATCCATTAAACTGCCCCATTACCTCTGGAGATGGAAATCCACAGAGTAACACAGCTCCATGACAGCCAAGGTCTGATGAAAAAACACACACGCCTATGTCATGTATGTAGAAAACTGGTGAATACAGCAATGATGTTGCAGGGGTCATGGTCTGCTCCAGTTAATTAATAAGGGTGGGTGAGGTATGTTCCCACTCTGTGATCAAGTGTACAGCAACCACTCCTGGCATAGTGAGACAATTACACCCTTGTGCCATATATTATTGCACCTTTTATGGTGCAGCAGATGTAACATCACAAACATACCCTGTCAGCAAAGGTGAACTGTAATCTATGTCCATAGGCCATGTTGAAAGGCTGTCCACTCCCAGGCCACTATCGTAGGTACATCATAAGCTGTGTCAATCAAAGGTGTGCCAGAAGATGCCATAAGGACGTATAGGTAAAAGCAGAAAGCTGAGCCAATAACAGTAACATCCCCCAAGCTGAATGCAAATAGAGGAATGTGCTAAACACACACATAACACAAACACTGCACAGAGCAGAGAAGACAGACAATATCAAATTAAATGAAGGACCTACATAAGTTGATGGGCTGCCGAAAGCAGCTGCAGGCCATGTGACACCCATAAAATGTGAAAAACATATCATGGGCAGCTATATCCATGCACAGATTGATGGTAATGTACCCTGCTACACTGACAGTGTGAGACAGAGGATGTGCAGATGTGTGTAGTAGGGGAGTCTGAAATGGAAGAATATGTGAAATATCAGGATGACGGTGGAGTACAAGTGCTAGGCAGAGCACACACAGGAGAGGCAAGCAGGTTGAGATGCAATGCACGAATGTGTGTTAGTCGATGACGTGGTTTAGCAGCATGCACATCAGGGTAGGATGGCACATAGCTGGCAGAGAAAGGATGGATGGAAGGATGTCGCACAACTCAGTTAATGGTACAATGTGGGCATGCCACTGATGTACACACATATGACTATCACACTAATGAAAAGCACATATGCAGGACAAGCAATAACATACAACACTGCAGACAGGAACCACACAAACGACCAGTACTACAAATGTAGACGCCTAAAATGGTAACACACACCGCCCATGTGAGGCACAACAAAGTCTACATAACCAAAATAACGCATGCCAGTACACAAAACGCCTGCTGGCTGCCATGACAAACAAACACAAAAACAACTAATCTGTAGTAAATGCACATGCAGATACACCATGTACAGAAAGAATTTGCACTCTGTATCTTGCAACAACAACACCTGCACAAACACAATGAAATGTCCTGCACTGAATACAGCATGCAAAACAGGGATATAATTAAACACAACGCCATCAGAGGATGTTCCCTGGATCAGGTGAATAATCAGGAGAAGAACAGGAGACAGCTCAACATGCAATAAGGTGTAGCACACCAAACACCTGAATCTCATCAAAAAGAAAGGGCCACATGCAACAGGATGTAAAGACCCTAAAGTGTGAGGTCGTTATTACACAACAAATGTCATGGCTAGGCAACACACAGGATGCACCCTTTTCTACAGTGAAGACAGTAAAGGGTGTGTGTAGAGCTGAGGAACCTGTTGGTACCTCATGGCCGAGTGAGGCCATTAGAGATGTTAAAAACAAAACATGTGCGGAAAAAACATGCATACAGCACACGTCAAACACATGACCATAGCCAATAACAAAAAGCAATCAATGAGCACACTCTAACACAAAGATCCCAAAGGGCGTGTGTGGATGTCAAGCGTACATAGACAGTGATGTGCCATGTGGCTGTCACTAACACAGCTGGCACTGTACAAGGATGTGAGCATAGGTGACCCATGTACATGTCCAGCAAACAAACACATAAAGGGGATGTATGTGCAAATACCGGAGGACTAACATAGTGAAGTGAAACATGGCTTGCACACCAAACAAACAGTGAACAAGTCACAGAAGCACCCCATGTGGCCCATGGCAGGTCATGTAACCCACCATCACCTAGCAACAACAAAAACATCATCTACACCCTGTGACATTGAAAGGAAAATGATGGATCCATGGGCTCACAAGGAGTCATGACTGATACAAAGTCACACATTGAGCATGATGACAGACCTGAAATGCAAACACCACACGAAACACATATTGGGTAAATACAGAACTTTATTTGGTTTGCACATCACAAATAGTGTAGACAGTGCCATCATAATATCAGGGCTGGCCGCATCACCTCGGAAAGTGCTCAAAACCTTTAGCATGTCACAAAGCCACCTCCTACAGAAAGGTAACTTGGTTGACAACAAATTATCCACACCAGATATAATGTGCATCAGGTGCATACTCTGCACCTGACACCAGACCCCAAGCGCCCCCTTGCTGCTGCATGTCGCAAATGTGTCACCCACATATGAGTGCATGTACAGATGAGATGATGCATGCTGAAGACCCAATACACCTCATCTGTCCCTCAGAAAATACCTAACTGTCAAAACAGGGGTCAGACTAACTCCAAAAAGATATTTGGTGCAAAGGACTTTAATGTTCAAAAACATGACAGAAAAGTAATGATGATACTCACATCCCAATGCCCGATATGGGAGTACAAGCTACACCACTATGGACACAAACAATCATGTAAATCACAATAAGCATCTGCTAACAAATACCACATGCACATGACCACTGACATAATACCAACTCAACAACCAGCAGAAATATGCACATATTACACCATCAAGGAGGTCAACATGCAGTGTTGGTGTGGGGAAACAGTGCATCGTCACATATACCAGGATACATGGAATTTCCCAGTAAACAAGTAGTATTGACACCCACACTGCCACACTGCAAACATAATGTGGCAATGTGAGTGTCGCTAACACAAGCCATAGTCATGACCGTGAAGACGGGAAATGCAAGGTGTGTACAGACATGCAGACTGTCATGTATGCACAGTACGCAAACACACGAAGCAGCATATAAATAAGGAAATAATGGACAAACATATCACCTAAATCCACACACAAGCCATAGGTCCACATGTGGTGTCACAGAAACATAGTCAGTGAGATGCACAAGCACCAGCCACATGGCAACATGATACAGTGATGCCACACATGCATGTAAACACCCATGGGTCACTGAAAACATCATCCCAAGATGGTCTTGTGTTTGAAAACATTGTGGAGTTTAAATGGGGATCATGTCCAGGTGGCAAATAGGTTGACGTAGACAATAGGAGCACTCCATCGTTGGCCACATGACAAATACATGGGCTGTATGCTTGTGTTGTAAGAAAAACATTAGAATATCATCGGTGCCATGTCACAGCCATGGTACAAAACATGAGACACCCAACTGTGACAAAATGTAACACCTACAATGTCCATGTCAGTTGCTGCTGCACAAGGGGGGATCATCGTAAAACGTCAGAATTGTATCTAAAATCCAAACACTCATGTTAAAAGTGTCTTTGAGGCTCAAGACATGCATAGTCAGGGGTCTGTGATCAATATACCATAGTCCTTCGAAGTCCATGTGTGTTCCCCACAATGAGGAGCACGTCCTGCCAATCAATTGCATCAGCAGTGCTATCGACACCTCTGTCAGGGTGAAAGCAGTAGTCAAAAATCAATAATGTCTATCCCAGTCATGTGTTGCACTCTCAGAGGTAAAACATCCAATGGCAAAATGTCATAGCAAAGAGTTGCATGGTGGTCTGTCCTCAAACAGGTGGGTGTTGTTGACAACAGTTGCAGTGTAAGAGATGTGCCCGGTATGTCCACTGTCCTGTGTCAGGAGAGGAGAGGTATGTAATCGTCAGACACCTTTGAAAAGAAACACAAATGTCATAACGTCACAGCTGTGCAAATGCTGAAGAAAGGAATGCAAAGTCAAACAGGACATGATAGCAATATGAAACATAACCATGTGGCCAACATCATTATGCCTCAACACAGACATGGTTGTCACATGGATATGTTAATGTCCATGTGCCTGTCACACAGGTGTGTTGCAGCTACACACCATATGCAGCTGTTCATGTGAGTCTAGAGAAAATGTTACATGCCCATCAGAACAACATTATATCATCAACAGTGAAAGACAGATGTAATGAACCCCAAAAGAAACCAATACACATACCGTGTGATAGCATCAGGTGAAGCTCAACAATCGCTTGAGCCACTACACAACAATATCAGGAACACCTGAAGGTAGACAATGTCAGCAAAAGCTCGAGATTCACCATGGCAAGCCAACGTTGATGACGGTCCAGATTATGTGCATATCTGTAAACACAAATGAAAACAGACCAGTGCTTAATGACAACAAAAGAAACATGTTTTCTCAATGCACACAACACATGTCCATAATGTTGACAACGTTTACACCACTATGTAAGAGGTAGCATAGTCACAACAGACACCCAGAGGCACACACCCCTAACAGCACATGATAATGTATGATGTCGGAGCAATGCAACATCACACAGGCAAACGACAAATACACACACCCACAGTATGGAAATGTCTAATTGACATCTGTAACACATGGCCTGCATGTGCACAGGTGTAGATCTGTAGATATAACGGCCCAGTGACCATGCAATGATATCATGGTGTTGTCTGAGAGTACATTGTTTGGGGACAGAAAACGTGCAGCCAAACATCACAATACAACAACCTACACACATGCAGGTCTGTTTCACATGTCACAGTGAAAGTGTGGTAGAGGACATGCTTAACCAAGACACAAGGGAATATGAGTGACACCAGCAAGAGATGGTTTACTGATGCTAAACGTAGAATATTGGAAAACAAATCATCTGTGCAATATGACAGATCAATAGGAACATATGATTTCAATTAGTGCGGTCACACACAATGTCTATGTACAACCACCTACCAAAACAAAATGATTAATTGCTGATGTAGAGACACATGGCAAAGCACCAGACCAACACCATCCAAACCACGTATGTCCTCTGCACATGGAGACACAAGATAAGCAAACAAATGTCATGTTATAGCCATGAATCACACACTGCACCGTCATGTCCCCAGCTATCACACCCCACAAGAGCCCTCAATTAATGACTGCTCCCTATCACAATGTACAGATCACATACATGTCAGAGGCATCACGGAGATGTCTAACGAGATCCTGAGGTGTGTGTAGTGTGTCCGACCCCTCCCTTACCTCGCTGTCCGTGTACACACAGAGCAATTCAGGGGTATGCGCACACCATTCTGTTGTCTCAGTCGCAGAGTGCACTATAAACCTTTTATCACCATATTGTGACAAAAGACTCCTCTACCTGTTTAATGTTGTGCCAAAGTTGTATGTTAATCCACTTACAATAGGGAAAAGCATTGGATATCTGCGCTCCCACCTCATGTATTCCCGTATCATAAACATATCCTGGTTTGTACATCTCATACCGTCTGTCATATTAACAGTTATGTTCTGATGATGTGCACAAATAACATGCATAATGTGTTGCATGTGTTAAAATGGACCACCCCATGTCTGCATGTGACAAACCCCTGAGGGCTGCATGCCATCCCAATGTGTGTTAGTCTGAACGTTGAAACATGCATACCCTACATGTGCACCTCTGATAAATAGCTGGCACCTATGTCTGTGTATGTAAGTCAACATAATCATGCCTTGCTTGTGTCTGCAAGATATTTGCTCATATGGTCTGTGTTCACGTGACCTACACACATACACAGCCTGTAGCTAACGCATGATGGATGATGTTGCAAGAGCATCAGCAAGATATGCCATCCAATCCATTAAATACCTGCTATAACACAAGCAACACCCACATGCTGTGATCCAACTGGCTATTGTAAAACACCCTTTGCTGTATCTGGCTGATACATCTCACCATGTGTGTAGATACCCATCACTGCAGTGAAGGTAGACTCACCAAGTTAAAAGTGTTTTATCACAACCCCCTGGCTGCACAATGCAGAAGGTCCCCATCCCTAACCACATCCATGTCATGGCTACCTGATCAACAATACATTTTGACACACGTCATGTTTGACATCCACATACCACCCAAACTGTTAATATCATCTCCCCATACTAGCATCAACTATGTTTATTGTGCTTTATGTGACATGTTGCTACACACATGAAGAGCACACAAACATAGGTATGTCACAGGAGCCTAATACCAACATAAACATCACAAATGTGTCTAATCGTAGCGCTCCACAATGGACAACAGTCAACAAACAGGGAGTGACCGTCCAACATGAACATATCAACATATGGCTGACACTGTGTGGCACACATATCATGTAAGATAACACCTTCTGGTCTGACAACAGCTGTTTATATCAGAAGCATACACTACCTGTGAATTGCACCCTCCAAACAAACCACACAGATACCAACAAACCCCCACATCATCTGCCACCAACTGCTGTTGTGCAAATCCCACATTATTTGTGGCACACCCATGGACATATGTGATGTTGGCATTCAGAGTCAACTGGTACTGCAGTGTGTCATCCAGATTCCATGTTAACATTAACACATAACACAATAAACATTACACACATTGTATAGCACATGTGTGTCGTAAGCGACTTAATACGTACATGTGAACAGCTCTGCAATCAACCTCCGCCTGAACGCTGAGCCCTCCCGTGTGTCACCACTGGCACGTACAGGGGGGCACAATGGATCCTCCTCAAGATCCTCATTAATTTCTGCAGGGATATCGTGCCTGAGAGCAATGTTGTGCAGGATGCAACAGGCTATGATTATCTCGGCAACAGTGCGTGGCTCATATTGTAAGGCCCCGCCTGTCCTATCCAGACACCTGAAGCGACTCTTCAAAACGCCAAAGGTGCGCTCTATGACAGAGCGGCTGGAGGCATGGGCCTCATTGTACCTCTGCTCTGCACGTGTCCGTGGCTGACGAACAGGAGTCAGCAGCCAGGGGCGACAACCATATCCTGCATCACCTGCAGAAAGAAATGTTGCATGTAAATGTAGGGGTCCATGTGACACAGTCCTGACAGCTGTGTCGACATGAGAAAGAAACCAACAAGACAGTGTGACAACAATATACAGCTGCAAACTATGCAGCTCTATCAGATATACATATGATGACATACAAGCTAAACATGGCTTATCCAGCCCGTAAACACATATCAAATATCACAAACGACCATAGTCACCCTTAAATAATGTGTGTGTGTGTGTGTGCTACATGCATATGGTGATGCAGTTACTGTCCACATCTGCAAACCCACAATGGTGACACCACAATAGCAATCCAATGCTCCCATAATCACAGGGTATGTCTCATCAATAACCAAGGGAAAACACACAGCCATTTGCGTGTGGCACACATACACACCATGTATGCCATGGTGGTAGGTAAGAATGAAAAGCATATCACCTGTAGACATCCTGTTTATGAATGGCAACATATGATGTTTATTTTGTCAGGCAAAATAAACTGTGTATTGTTGCGCGCCAATGCCTGTCATAGCCATAGTCTTCCCAGTCCCCATCCTGTACACATCCCTCTGAAGGTGCGGTCGTCCAACATGCACACTGTGCCCGTCATTAGTTTGCCCCCAAAACATATGCATAGGCACATAACCGTCCGCTGTAGCTGGTTCCCATACCGCTGTGTATGCACCCACGTAGTCCCCTTGCTGTAACTGTACATTTTACACAATGTGATGTGAAATGAGAATGGCCAGACAAGATGGCACAAACGTACCCTCAACTACAGTGTCAGAGGCTACTGTAAGCACTACATATTGTTGCAAGTCTGCTGTGACATAGGCAATATGTCTGGCCAAATATATGCACACGTGTTTTCCCTGCTGGAAACCTCAACATCATCTATCAGATATTAATATACACCTACTCATGTCAGATATTGAGCCCTGGGTGACAACTCCATCACAGAGTGCGTGTGTCAAACTGACACGCACATGACATGTGTGTACTATTAGGGTTATCCAGAACCAGACATGTTAAATGACGGAGAAACATTATCCAGCAATTAAACATCATCACAGGTGTATGTTGTGGACAAAACCACCCCACCAACCACCCCATGTTTGCATATGCTACCAACATGCACGATGAGGTCATCATCAACAACATAGATGTCTGCACTGAGGTGGCAGCACATGTACAACATGTGCATATAACGGTCATAGACTGTGAGGATAATCATGATGTAGGGTTAATGTTTCTAGTCGTACCAGACGTACAAAAACATGTAATAATGTATACCAACACCAGTCCTGTGACTAACATCAATCATATGCAAAGTGCATGTGTCAAACTATATAAAACCTCTACTGTGATCACAAATAGAAACATGTATAATGACATACAGAAATAAAAGACCCTGACATACTCACCCAGCAAGATACATTCGCCAAAACGTCCCTCCTCAAATTGTGTGAATATTGCCGAGTGATGCAGGATATAGGAGTCATGGGTGGACCCTGCAAACCTAGGGACCACATTCAGAATATGCTGATTTGCATCACATACAACCTGAACATTCAGGGAATGGTAGTGTTTGCGGTTGCGGTACGCTACCTCCCTGTCTCTAGGCGGGACCAGGGCAACATGTGTGCAATCAATAGCTCCCATCACGTGTGGTATCCCGGCTAATGCCTCAAAGGCCTGGTTCAGGGTCCACCATTGTTGCCTAGTGTGGGGTATGGCTATGTAATCCCCCATCCGGCTGACCATGGCACGCAGTACCTGGTGGAGACATCGTGAGAAGGTGGGCGGCTCATGCCACCCACTGCGGCCACAGATGTCTGAAAACAGCCGGAGGCAAAGAAATGTAAGGCAGCAAGGAGCTTGACTAAACCAGGTATGGCATTGGACCGATCAGTCAGGGGCTCGAGGTCAGGTCTAAGATCCTCATAGAGACCCCTAATAGCCCTTGTGCTCAGTCGGTAAAGGGAGATGACCTGGTCCTCTCGCATGTCATAGAGCTGGGGACGGGGCCTGTAGAGGCGTGGCTGCCGAGCCTGCACCTCGGCACACCTCCTGCGCCGTGCACGAACAACACAGGCTTGGACCGCCACCACAGCTGCAGGTCTGAGTTGCTGCGGGACTATACCCATGCCCTGTGCCCCAGCCCCATCGACACCATCTCCCGTGTTCGGCAACCCAAGCATCTGCCCACTGCACAGGACACATGCAGCAGCATAGACATGCGCCATAAACTCCTCCCACCAAACTAAGAAACAAATAACTATGTCACACACAATAAACTATCTAAGCACTGTACAAACTACAAGACACACCAGACCATACACACACAAGACAATACAATCCTCAATACAAACACCAGCCAAACAATCTACACATACACCTGTTCGGACTCCCTTACTGTCTCTCACCAAACACACTTCTACTCTTCTCCGCCTACAACCCTCAACGTCGACAAGCTGTTCTCCCTCACCTATATTTCCTTTTCCTTGCCGTGACGTCCAATGCGCATGCGCATCTGCTCACAGACGAAGGTCTAGAGTCACGCGCATGCGCGACTCTACGCATGGGTGTCGGCATGTGCGTGGTGACACGCAGATGCGCATCGCCTTGCGCATGCGGAAAAAGCACCCAGACGCCCATGCGGGACTCCACGTAATGCGTATGCGTGACCATACACATACGTAGCACTATTTCCCTCGGCGCATGTGTGTGTTGACGCCTGCAAACGCCCATGCGTATGACGTCACACTCACGGCGCACGAGCGCGACGCACGAGCGTGTCCCACCAAATACACGCCTGCACAAATGCGCATGTGCAGAAATCAAACGTGCAAATACCGTATAAATAGGCCTCAACACGTGGCACACGGTGAGGGATGTTAGAGGAGTTTCACAAACAGACACAGAGGTAAAGAGTGAGCCAGAGCCAGAGGATAGGTTAGAGGTAGTCCAGAGGAAGGTGTGAGACATAAAGGTACAGTGTGCAATAGGGAGTGAGGCTGTGGTGGCAAGACGTCAGAGGAAGGCGGGATATAGAGATTGAAGCAGAGTCTGAGAGAGAGAGGCTGAGGTAGGGGTACGGCACAGGATAGAGGGAGAGGATAAATTAAATAATCACTGTAGTATCTGTGTACATGTGCTCATTTACTTGACACAGCACCTGTGTTACAGTGTACTGTATTGTGTCCTCTATTGTAGTGTTATTGTTATCTGTTGTGTGTGCTGTGTCCTGCTGTGTGTTGGTGAACGGGGGTTGTTTGAGAGGTGCCTGTGTTCAAGGTGTAGATGGAGAGGGACAGTGACAGAGAGGGCCAGTGTGAGGAGGCGGAGGATGTGGGGCAGCCAGTTGGTGATGAGTCACACAGGGCACAGACTGCACAGCCTAGCCACGAACAGGCAGGGCCATCTGCTGAGCGACAGCCGTCACATTACAGCCAAATGGCCAAAAGAAAAAGGGTCCCTGTGCCAGCAACACAAAGGAGGAGAGCTGTAAAGTTCAGTGACAGTGAAAACCATATATTACTCTCCCATGTCCTTGACAACTACGATGTATTATTTGGCAGAATGAGCACACGCACATCTGTTGCAAACAGAATGGCAGTGTGGGAGGATCTGCGTACTGCACTGTGTGGGGCAGGGGGCCCCACACGTGATGTAGACAGCTTAAAAAAGAGGTTTTCTGACATCAAGAGAGGTGTCCGTCAGCACATGGTTGCTGTAAGACAACATGCTATGGGCACAGGTGGCGGACCCCCCCTCACACCCACACTCACGCCCCTGGAACAAGAACTTGCAGCACGGCTGGGAGACATCTACCTTCGTGGACTGCCAGAGGCCCTGGATAGCGCACATCCACATGCAGGTATGTACACTAACTAATCATTTCTTTCTCATGTACAATCTCCATATTCCGTACAGGGCGGTCCTATGCAAATACACTCCCATATGTGTCCACAAACCCCACATCATGTTGCCATCCTGTTGTGATATGTGTGTGCAATATCCTTACCTCACCATTTCTGTTGACATGTCTGGGGTTCACATCCAAACCTACCTCCTCAACCCATCCCACGAGATTATGGCATAATGAAGCACACACACACATGAGTCACCAGACACAAAACAACTGTGATTTCCATACAATGCATGACTGTGTTGGTCATTTCAAAGGCATGTTTGTATGACATGACAGCAATACAGTGCTGCATGTGCACCCCAGTGGGCCAAAGGTGATGCCTAGTTGCCATACGCTGCACTATGGGTCACTGCGAGTCACATGTAGCACTGAGACAATCATATCACATACAAATATGACCCATACTCACAAACCAACACACACATGCAGTGATTTGCATAAAGCAGGTGTTAGGGTGGGGGCAGTAACACGCATGTGCGGAAATATGTAACATAACAGAGGAATGGGATGCTATGGGCAAACATGTGCAATGTGACCATGAACAGGAGAAGGGGCGATCTGCCACCTGTGCATGGGCACAGCACACACATGTGTCCCTTACCCAGACACATGGTGGTGACACACACGTATGGGAGTGTGTCCGGTGTCTGGTATGCAGCACACATGAACGGATGCAAAACATCCTGTCTGTGTGTTATGTATCACACATGTATACATATGTGGTTTGCTGAAACATATGTGTGCTCTCTCTGATTCCTCCCAATGCAGGTGACTACAGTCAAATGGGTGCGGAGGAAGAGGAGGAGGAGGGGGCAGAGGAGGAGCAGGAGCAGGATGAGGCGGTGGTGGAAGAGGAGGAGGGGGAGGTCTACATTGCAGCCCCTATGAGTCTGATGGAGGCAGAGGCTGCTGTCTCTGGGGCAGCACAAGTGCTGGCGATGAGTCCCTGGAGCCACACGTGCGCGCCATGACACCATTGCGTGAAGCAGCAATAGAGACCAGCCAACCACCCATGCCAGCAGAACCAACACCTACACCTCTCCCGGAGTTGATGATGGCAGAGATGAGGGCCTATGGTGCATCATCACACCGTGATGCTGAAGGTGGGTGACAATAGACTGTCACAACCACAACACACACACCAGTAGTCCACAGTTGGTGTGTGTGTGGTGGCTGTTCAAACATTACCTCCACACGTTACATGTTCTGGTTGATTACCTTAGATGTGTGATACCCAAAGGTTGTAGGGTACCTGAAATGATAGCATTCTACCCCCAATAGAATAGTGTATGTTCAGGTTGATACACATGGATGCAGACATATGAGGAATGTGTCTGACGGCCCAGCACTCTATGACAACATAAATTGATACAGACATTGGGAAAGCTACATCCTGCCGCTCTGCAGATACCCAAATGTCTTGTACACAGCAGGATGACAACTTAGCCATAGTCTGCTGTGTTAATGAGCATATGTTAAGCTATATGACCATTCCTCAATGTCTGCATTTGCGGGTAGCGGGAAACATAGCCATGTCTTTGTAGAGCTCTGATGTCCCCCCCTGGTGCTTCCCCTGCTGTGTCCAAACAGAAAAGCGTGTAAATGTACTACACAAAGGGCAATTTGCTTATCGGCCCCACTTATATGGAACTCTCTCCCTCCCGATGTGCGATCCCTGGATGATTTAAAGGAGTTCAGAAAACAACTGACATTTGTACTCTTCACTGAGTACTATGGCACAGACATCTAACAGTCTCTATTATTATAGCCTGCATGTAACGTGTTTTACTGTAACAGTTCCTTGATGTTGTGTCACCCAATTTTACCTTCACTGTTACGTTTAGTCAGTGTATGCCCCCCTGTCTCTGTTCTCCCCTCTTGTGTCTTGGTAACCGCTGTGATTAAAGGAAACGGCGGTATAGAAAACATGTAAAATACATAAATAACTATATAACTACACATTTGTTACATGGCCTACATTATCTGGACCAAGGACCCTCCTCTGTGTTACAGTGAGGGTGCACATGTATCACTCAGGAGTCACATATGTGCAGCAGAGGTGCACATGTACAGGTAAGGTGTGTCATCCCTGTGCCTACCAGACATCCCATTGCTTCATTAACATACACATGTCCCTGTCAGAGAATGTATTTTTCCCTCCACATGTGTCATCAATTGTGATGTCATATCTCGACCTTCCTGTGTTCATCTCCGTTGGTGTCCAGCTGATGTAGTTGTGGCTCGTGCATGCGCAAGCTCCCCTACACGATGGTTATGTGAGAGCTGTCATTGGCCAATCCTGTTGCCACAGCTGTAGTATATGGGTGTTTCACCACAGCCTGTAAATCGTTGTGAGGGCATACCACATCTACGTCGTGTGATGTGCCCTGTGGGTTTGTCTGCCTGCCATATACTACTGTGGACATTATGTATATTGGCCCTCTCCATCTCTGTGATTGAGTCTGCCCTATCACATCACCAATCGTGTGGCATGTACATTAAATGTTTGTGTATGGCGTTGGAGTAGTGGAGATGTATGGAATATAACACGCTGTATCCCATGCACAGGCAGTCGACGTGTTCTGGAGCGGATACGCCTTGCAGTGGAGCAAAACACAAGGCAGGTGTGTGGTGAGATCCATCAATTACATGAGGCGGTCCAAAACATGCCCGTCACCCGGATATGTGAGGCCCTTGAGGGCATGCTGGATGTCATGCGCCGACTTGCTCCTGCACCACCACCAGCACGGGTTCGAGAAGAGGGTCGTGGCCGGGGGAGGGGGGAGGGTGCCCGACGTGTCAGGCGTGGCCGACCACGTCGCCAACAATGAAACATGATATATGCAATAACATGGTATAATCCTAGTTTTTGTTGATCTTACAATGCTCAGAGCAATTATGTATCCAGTACAACATGTTTTTGAGGTGTTTGTTATGTGTGTCATGTCAATAGCTTACATATGCAGATCATATGTTGTGTGGGTGTCAGGTAACACTTTAATTTGTAACGCACACACATTAGAATATCCATGTGTATATGGAAAGCTAATTATGAGACTTACTCTGTGACAATAAACAGCTGTAATACTATACATACAGTGTGTGTGTCCAATGAGTGTCCATGTTGTCCCATGTGTATCAGGGAGGCGGGGGGTGTTTGTGAAAACCCTAAATGAGCTGCGCCCAGGTCATCTAGTGATGGGTACAGTAGATGACCCACACACAGGTTCCCTGCTGCAAATACCTCAACAGTGTCAGCTACGATTGTCATGCTGCACAGACATGTGATGTGTCACGTGCACCTTGTTTCCCAACATCCTTGGGGATGCAGCGGCACAGTGTGCACAGACATCCATGTGGTCACAGGGGGACTATGTTCCCAATGGCGTGTTTACGTCACATACTCATCGCCGTGTGAAACCCATCATAGAACACTCATTGGTGGCATATATGTGGCTTTTTCCCTTGACCACATCACTAATCTCCTGCCTCCCAACACACCATAGGTACGTCTGTGAGAGAGGCAGATATGGGTGGTCTGCCTATGTTTGGGACTCAGATATGTGAAGACCTTTGTTCCACATAGGACCATTCCTGTGCCATGTACATCAGTGAGACAGCTGCTACGTTGCAATGGTTACTGTAGACCCCTAATTATGAACATCTACACCTTATTTGGGGGGTGCTGTTGGTTTCACACACATGTTTGCACCACAGAAACATATGTGCACCCACACATATCACATGCTGACATCCGCACACTTTGCCTAGGTCAAACACGTGAGCAATACAGGTTTTTACAAAACTATATTTTATGATGAAAAACAGAACTGGGATAAACTTTACAGACGTGGGAAGGGGGAAAATACCATCACCCTCCCCCACTCCCCAAACATCCTCCCCTCCCTGCAAACGCCCACACGCAAATATAAAACACACACACACATAAAACAGACACACAGGTGACACCCACCCTCCCCCAGCATGCCCACTGATGGAAGACAGGGCAGCACAGGGCACATGTGGTGACGTCACTAGCACAATCACTGACGCCAGTGACGCCATTGAGGGGGTGCTTGCCGACATGGCAGACGTACCACCTCGGCAACCACCCTCTCAATCACTCCCGCCAGCCACTGCTGAGAGTGACACATCTCATGTATGCGTTGCTCCATCCCATCCAAGGCCACAGACAGGTGGTCCACGCATATGCCACCACACACACACATTGTCAATGCTGTCTGTGTGGTGGCATCTGCATAGGGCCTGTCTGTGGCCCTGGATGGTGGAGGCAACTGCAGTGGCTGGGGGGAGGCCACAGTGCCCTGTGATGCCCTGTCTTCAACATCACTTTCCCAAACCCCTTCTGGGAAATCCTCCACCCCTGATCCCTCCCGAACATCCCCCCCCTCCACATCCCCGGCAGCAACCCTCAACCCTGCCTCCCCCACAGACACCCCTTCAGAATGTCCTTCTTGGCCCTCCTGTGTCCTTTCTTCAGGTGCTGCAGGTGTTTGCGCCTCCACCACCTCCACCTCATCATCCTCGTCCACCTCCTCCTCCTCCTCCTCCTCCTCCCCCTCTGTGGTGTCCAGGACCACCACCTCTGCATCATGTGGTGTTGGTGTCCTTCTGAAGAGGTGTGCAGAGGTGGTGGCCTCATCCTCGGTGCCATCACCATCTGTGGAACATGACAGCCATCAGCACGTTTCTCTGTCAGAAATATAGCACATCTACATAGGCAGGTAACACAAAGGCATCTCTGATAATGGGACATAAGTTACAAATACGTGACATTCTCATTATTATACATCATCACCCTTTTGTGAGTTCTCACCCTGGAGGCGCTGAAGGTATGCAGCATGGTGGAGGCGCAGCTCCCTGCCCTTCTTCCGGAGATCCTCGATCTGTGGATATGCAAAGGAAAGGTGAGGGCATTAGTGACTGGTCACCTTCTGCTGGTTTGCCCACACACACACACACACACACATCACTGTGCACAGGGTCTTGCTGCTTCAGCGACAGTGCTGTGTGTGTGTGTGTCATGTACTGCATAGTTTGTCACCTGTCAGCAGGCAGTTCCATGGGCAACACGCATATGTCATGCCATGGGTTCTCCGCTGGTGACAAGGGAGCCTGTGTGTCACAGCTGACCCTCATCCCTTGTGACGGTGTGTGTCAGCATCCCACAGTGTGAATGCACTTCCCCTCCCCTGTCCAACATGTCTCTCTCAGGTGAGGTATACAGCTTACACAGGGATCAACATTGAGAAAAACGTGTGAGAGTGACACGGACATGGATTGGGCCCCCCCCCCCGGGGATTGGGGGGGCTGTTATGTCCTCATGCTGCTGTTACGCCAGGTAAACTCTGACAGGGGTTTGGCTATGCTGTCACCAGATACACACATAACATGGTCTATCACCTGGCTGCAAAGTATATGTACATGCTAGTTTGTTTTCACAGGTGTGCTGATGGACTGTGGCTGCCTTCTTATTCCCCACCTCTTTCTATAGCATCCTGTGTGAGTGTCAGATAAAAGTGGGTGACATCATTTGGGTGTGGCCCAGGGCAGTCAGCCCAACCGGCCATGCCTGGAAGGGCCATCAGGGAAGCTTACATGGTTCGTGGGGGGTGGCCAGCAAGGCGTCTTAAGTATTCATATTTCATTACGGCCTATTGGCAAACGGGGGGAAACCTACAAAGTGACATACTCCTGTTATCTCATGGCTCACGTGTGTGTGGGGGGTTATGGAACCTCCATTTGTGTACATTGTGACATATAGGTCAGATGACACACAAACTAAACATACACTGCCACACGTGTTTCACTACAATAACTAGTGTCATGCAATGACAGACACAGTGACCTGCTTGATGTTTGGCAATCCATGACCTAGGAAGAGCCATATTGCACGGCCAACATCACAACACACATACACATTAGTTTGCTTATGATGTCATTGAAAATGGACACTGGGGTGTGTGCTCATGCATCCTGGGGTTTCATCAATATAGATACACATGGAAGGCCTACCTCCTGTTGTTCACAGAACATTCGGGGGTCACAGTACCACCTGCATTAGTTGCTTTGTCTGTGCACATGTGTGCAGTGACACCTGTGGCCAGTGTACATGGCTCCCTCAGCACATCCTGTACATACCCTATCGCACCCTTGCATGACCTTGTAGCAACATTGCACAGTTTGGTGCCAATGATGTTGTCCATGCTAGTCACAGTTACACTGCATGTGCTGTGTTACACACATCTATGTTGAGATTCTCTTTAGACATCCTGGTACTCAACCCCACTGGCAAACTGATATGCAACCAATCATTGGCGGAGTGTGGTGAGAGGAGTCATTGTGTGGGTGGCCCTATTGACTGTGACAGGGGACACTAACATAAACATTCACCTTTGACAGGGCCAACAATATCAATGCTTGCACCACTGGCTGCATTGTGGGAGGTGTGTCATATGGGCAAGCTGCTGGCTATGTGCAACCTACGTTGCACACAGTTGATGTCAGCGTAATGTAGGGGTAGGGGTGGGTATTGTTCCTGTATGGCCTAGGTTATGTTGTTATGTTCATATTCACTGGTTCAGCTGGGCTGACAGAAGGTGTTTTGTGGAAGCAATATCGACAGGGGCCAAACCAACATAACGGCTCTTTGCACCAGTGCTCATGTGTGGGTTTATGTATGTGTTATCCAGCAACATCAGTTGCATGTGTCACTGAAACACCATCAGTGATGTCCATGTGTCTGATGTTGTTGGATTTATCTTAGGTGTTAAGGTTTTGGACCACATTCTGCATGGTGGTATGGGGACATGTCTCTGCTACAGGTTTCTGATAACACATATAATGGCTAAGGGGGATGGGGTGCTGTTACACACATTAACCTCTGCAGCTAGCATATCATCTGGAGACATCACAGACATGTGTGATGAGATATTCACTTCACAAACTATGGTATAGGTCCAACCTACCTGCCATGAACATACACATAATCTTACTGACATACCCACCATAGCTATTGCTGATCTGTCCCCCTGTGGGCTGGTTGTCCTACCACAATTCATCAGCTGCACACACATTAGCAAAAGGGTGACTAACACGACGCATTGCGCAGCTCACAGGAATCCTGGGGATAGGGAGAATGCATATAACCTGTTAGGCACACACAAGCATATCCCCATGGTGCCAGATTAGACACTGGGATGGTCTTCCTGGCCTCCAGGGGATAGGGAGCATAGAGCAAAACTGTTAGAGCACACACAAGCATATCTCCATGGTGCCAGATGAGCCACTGTAGTGGCATACCTGGCCTCCAGGGCATAGGGAGCATAGAGCAAAACTGTTAGTGCACACACAACCATATCTCCATGGTGCCAGATGAGCCACTGTAGTGGCATACCTGGCCTCCAGGGGATAGGGAGCATACAGCAAAACTGTTAGAGCACACACAACCATATCTCCATGGTGCCAGATGAGCCACTGTAGTGGCATACCTGGCCTCCAGGGCATAGGGAGCATAGAGCAAAACTGTTAGTGCACACACAACCATATCTCCATGGTGCCAGATGAGCCACTGTAGTGGCATACCTGGCCTCCAGGGGATAGGGAGCATACAGCAAAACTGTTAGAGCACACACAAGCATATCTCCATGGTGCCAGATGAGCCACTGTAGTGGCATACCTGGCCTCCAGGGCATAGGGAGCATAGAGCAAAACTGTTAGTGCACACACAACCATATCTCCATGGTGCCAGATGAGCCACTGTAGTGGCATACCTGGCCTCCAGGGCATAGGGAGCATAGAGCAAAACTGTTAGTGCACACACAACCATATCTCCATGGTGCCAGATGAGCCACTGTAGTGGCATACCTGGCCTCCAGGGGATAGGGAGCATACAGCACAACTGTTAGAGCACACACAACCATATCTCCATGGTGCCAGATGAGCCACTGTAGTGGCATACCTGGCCTCCAGGGCATAGGGAGCATAGAGCAAAACTGTTAGTGCACACACAACCATATCTCCATGGTGCCAGATGAGCCACTGTAGTGGCATACCTGGCCTCCAGGGGATAGGGAGCATACAGCAAGACTGTTAGAGCACACACAAGCATATCTCCATGGTGCCAGATGAGCCACTGTAGTGGCATACCTGGCCTCCAGGGCATAGGGAGCATAGAGCAAAACTGTTAGTGCACACACAACCATATCTCCATGGTGCCAGATGAGCCACTGTAGTGGCATACCTGGCCTCCAGGGCATAGGGAGCATAGAGCAAAACTGTTAGTGCACACACAACCATATCTCCATGGTGCCAGATGAGCCACTGTAGTGGCATACCTGGCCTCCAGGGGATAGGGAGCATACAGCACAACTGTTAGTGCACACACAACCATATCTCCATGGTGCCAGATGAGCCACTGTAGTGGCATACCTGGCCTCCAGGGGATAGGGAGCATACAGCACAACTGTTAGAGCACACACAAGCATATCTCCATGGTGCCAGATGAGCCCTTGCGATTGTCCACATGGAATCCAGGGGATAGGGTGTATGTGTTAACCTGCCCATGCACAGACAAGCATATTCCATGGGTTTCTTAGAGCCTACTGGGATGAGCTCTATGGACCTCTGCAGTTAGGGGAAGTGTTTGGGCTCTGACAGCACACAGACCAATATCACAGGGCTGACAGCAAACACACTGTGATGGGCTCTCTGTCCTCCTTGTGATAGGGGGGATGCCTGAAATTGGATGGGCACGCACACGCATTTCTCCAGGGTGATTGCTAGCCCACTGTGATGGGCGCTGTGGACCCATGCAGATAGGCGTGTGTATTGAACAACATGGCCAACACTGCCCATCTCATCTGGGTGTGTGACATACCATCAATGCTACGTTTCACTTATCCTTGTGCTTGTCCCAGGGTGCTTTGTTACAGGTACTGATCCCACCATATCCATATGTTGTTGTTTCTATTTACATCTGCTGATCTAGGGTCTAGCATAATTACAGTATGTTGTGGCACAGCCATGGCAGCAGCTGACATGCCACAAGGGTAGCATGGACACCTCTATGACCATGTCCATCACCACCTGGGTGCAGGTCACCACACTCACAAATGACACAGATACATTTCGCTATGTCTTCTCATCTTGTGCACATTACTGACTCACAGTAACTCATGACAACAGCATGGATATTTGCAATTAGCACAGGCTACAGATCTCATTTTGAGGTACAGGCGCCATACACTTACCTCACGTGGGTAGTCTGCTTCACTATTGAAGCGTCTTTGCAGACGTTGCCACGCCCTTAGGACCCTGGAGCTGTCCCTGTGCCCGGTGGCCCCTGGGAAGAGCTTGTGCTGGCGTGGTGCGATCAGCCGGGACAGGTGCCTGAGCTCTCGGAGGTTGAAGGAGGGCTTCCTTACTCTGGGCGCCATTTTCAGATATTATCACCTGATTGGACGCAGCGTGCATCACGCCCATGCGTAGGGCACCTGACGCGCAAATTTACGTGCACCTGCGCCACGCATATGGCGCAGTTCAGGAACGTATGGCGTCCATGTGCGCACCGAACGCAGTACGTGCATGTGGCCTACGCAGCTGGCGCATGTTTACAATATATCACGTGCAACTGCGTCACGCAAATGCGCACAGAAAAGTTTATCGCTAGAACCTGCGCGACACACATTACATATACACTGTTGTGTGTCATTTATCTTATGGAACTGAACACCATTTGCGAATGTTGATGTGTATACACATTTGGGTCTTGAACCTATCAACACATACACAATGGTTCTTTGGCTTCTGTATGATGTGATGTGCTATAGCTTTCACATTGCAATGACTGCCAATATTAAGGGCGATGTTAATTAAAGTAGGTTGCTGTGTGGGTACCCGTTAGTGTACTGGTGCCATATACGGAGTGGCCGTTTCAGGGCGGACATGGACAGACACCAGAGCAAACCTGTGCGTGTCGCAGTAATGTGCGGGGCCCACATTGGCGCGTGGGAAGGCTACGTGGGCCGCTGCTGCATAAACATACAGCAGAGCCGTAGTACAATGGTGATGACACTGACCCATGGTGCAGGGGCCATGGGTTCAACACCCCATTGTGCTCAATGGAAGAGGCCAGCTGCGGCATCAAATGTAGTGGGAAAAAGTGTTGTGGGAGGTATAGTAATTTTGGGCGGCAGAGAGCGGCGCACGGTTTATTTTTAACGGCATGAGTCGGCGCACCGTTCATTGGGGGCGGCAGGGGGCGGCGCACTGTTAGGTTTGGGGGGCAGAGGGCGGCGCGCTGATGTATGAGGGTGCAGTCCGATAGTGGGCGGCATAGGTGGCGCACTGATGTGCACAGCAAACAGTAACAGAGCCTTAGCACAATGGTTGGGATACTGACCAATGGTGCAGAGGTCAGGGGTTCAACCCCTCACAGTGCCCAGTGAGCAAGGTTGGCTGGGGCAGTAAGTATTATGGTGAGGTGTGCTGTAGGAGGCCTTATAGTTTATTTTTATTACCCACTACCAGTATACCCGCTCTAACAGCGTGTTAATATATGGAGGCCCGTAAGGCACATGTTACAGTGCACAGTCCGCAAAGGCACCCTAGCAAGTCCCCTATAGGGCACCATGTATGCTGCGCCACAGGATAATGTATAGTGCACGCAATATGGATGGCAACCATAAGGTGGCCTATAGGGCGCCCTATAATGCACCCTCAGAGGCACCCTTATGGGTACAGTATGGCAAGGGTGTGTTTGATCTCACAAGATTATAAAGCCAATTAGAAAGCCTCAACCAATAATGCTATAACCAAAAGAGAGACTTAATCACTTAAACAAAGTGTGACATTTAAATCAAAAGCCTACGAGTGAAAGCCTCAGCAGAAACTCACTGACCAAAATTAGTCAGGAGTACTCAAAACATCAATGGCCAACACTCGTAATTTATAACAATCCTCAAACATGGACCACATTCAATAAAACATTTCAATGTATCCTATTACAAACATCAAAACTGCTACTACAGCTCCAAATTTCACCCGGTTCATGAGTGAGGAAGATTGAATACCCCGACGCCTTTCTCAAGACATCTTAAAATGAGCGTTTCGCTACCGCTGTCTCAAGGGGTTCAATTCCAGGAATGAGGAAACAACAAACGCCGACAAAAAACAACCGTCAGCTCACTCAACAGCCATCATTCCAAAGTTCTTCTCCAACTTCTTCTTGGAGAAGAACTTTGGAATGATGGCTGTTGAGTGAGCTGACGGTTGTTTTTTGTCGGCGTTTGTTGTTTCCTCATTCCTGGAATTGAACCCCTTGAGACAGCGGTAGCGAAACGCTCATTTTAAGATGTCTTGAGAAAGGCGTCGGGGTATTCAATCTTCCTCACTCATGAACCGGGTGAAATTTGGAGCTGTAGTAGCAGTTTTGATGTTTGTAATAGGATACATTGAAATGTTTTATTGAATGTGGTCCATGTTTGAGGATTGTTATAAATTACGAGTGTTGGCCATTGATGTTTTGAGTACTCCTGACTAATTTTGGTCAGTGAGTTTCTGCTGAGGCTTTCACTCGTAGGCTTTTGATTTAAATGTCACACTTTGTTTAAGTGATTAAGTCTCTCTTTTGGTTATAGCATTAAGGGTGTGTTTGATGCCATAAACATATGTCCAGTAAAATGTACAATGCTCTGGACAACCCTATCACAGAACCCCTCTGTGGACTTGAACCCATGACCTCCTGCTATAAAGGCAGTGACGGAACCATTGGGCTACGGCACTATAGCTCTGAGTAAGCGCCTGTGTGGCTGCAGAGAGCCTGCACGTCACCCCACAGACAGTCTGCTGCTGTAGACAGGACGGGGTAGGCCACCCGTACCCATGATGCAATGCACATGCAAATCAGCTGCCCACAGATGCACACAAGATGGGGACTGCACCCCAAAAGCTACACGGCATGGTAGGGGGAACTGTCCGTGTCCACCCACACAGAGCCTCGGCCTGGTGGGGGGCCTGAGCGTGAGGACTGCCGGCGAGGGGTAGCTACACACCGTCACATTGTGCAGGTAATGTGCTCACCCTGAGGGTGGGTGGTGGTGCCCAGGACCAGGTCCACATCAACGGCCATGCCAGAGCTCAACATCAGTATTAACCTGTGTGATAAGAAGGTGTTGCAAACTCATCATGGATACCCCTTCTGTCTTAGTTGGTGGTTCTCCCCCCCCCCCATAGGTGGGCAACATACCTACCCCCCCCCCATGACAAACAGGGTCTCCCATCAACACATCCCCATCCTTTCCCCCCCCCCTTGCACTAATGGCAGTAGAGTGGGCCATCAACCCCTGTCCTGCTGGGGGACAGACACCCTACAGGGCAGTCCAAGCAGCTCCACACACATCCAAAACACACTATCAGACAGACAGTAGGCCTGGATATTCAGGGGTGCACCCCAGCACTATCTGATATTCTCCTGCAGCAGGCCATCAGCTGCTGCACCCTGCAAGGAGCTCCATCAGGACACATACCAGCTGTGCAGAGTCTGCTGGATAGTCCTGATAGGATTGCATGCACCCCAAACTGGGGTGGCAGCACACACAGGGAGATCAGTCCATGAAGAGGCCCCAACAGGACACCCATATATATCACAGGAGAGAAATGCTATACAGCACTATGGGGGTGCCTAGCCATGCTGTCATCACTGCACGCTCAGGGTGAGAGTGATCCACCAGCAGCAGATACAGAGGTCAGCCTGTCTGTGTAGGTGGTGGCTGGGCATTACAATGTCCCAGCCAGTGCCCCATGCCCTGTGCAGATGCATCCTGGCCAGCACACCCTGTCTGAGCTATACCCATGGTACCTTGCTGCTCATTATGCACATTGTCAGGCCAATACTGGCAACAGTGCTGGCAGTGTGGCCTGTGGAGGGTGTTTGTAGCCAACACACACTGTATAGACAGACACCCCCCCCCCCTCACCTATGCCAGCATTGTGCTACTATTGGGGGAGTCATTCGACGTGCCCACCACACCAGTCCTGGGAAGGGTACAGGCATGGATATGGTACACAGTACTGCTGCATGTCACTCCCCAGGGTGGTAAATACTGTCAGGGGCCAGACCTGGGGCACGCACCACAGACAGCCGACAGCTTGTTCTGCTGCAGCACAAGGAGCAAACAGTGCTGTGTGTAGGACTGTCTACCTGCCAGTACCCACATCAAACGTTTGTGGTCTGTGTACCGTGTACCCAGGTATAGGGTGGCATTGCTAGGGTACGCAGGAGCTAGATCTGGGAGATGCCCCCCCAGGGGGCTTTTCCAATGTGGCCTGTGGGTGTGGGTGCGTCTGGACCTTTGCCTCTTGCTTTACGGCAGAGTGTCCCTACTCCAGTCCTGGTGTTCCAGACACTGTTCGGGCCTTCATGCTGTCCCCTATGAATATGCATGGGCTACAGTTGCATAGCATGGGGGTGGTGCAGACATCTGCAGCACAGGCATCTGTCTTAGGGGAAGCATGGAACCTGAATGGTGTTTGGCCCTCCAGGACTGCATTTGGGAGACTCTGCTGGAGATAATGTGCCTGTTTATGGTGTCTGTGTTTGGTGTGGTAAAAGATAGGCGTATTGACCATGCCTATGTTCTCAGCAATAAAGGTTTGTCCTTACTACCACGGTGTAGCTGTGGGGTGAATATGTGGACAGGGTTGGCGGTAGCTGCAGCTGGGCTCAGAACCTGTGACCCTCTGTTCATGCACACACTGTCTGTGTGCACTGCACCACCGTGTAGCCACTGATTGGCTGCAATCCCTGGGTGGTCCATGACTGTACATCCGACAGGGCCTGTCTGTTGCAGTGGACGGTGCCAGCCTGCACATGGCCTGGCCACTGTCCTCTGTGGCTAGCAGCCACTGCCCCCTCCACCATCTGAACCCTTCCGCCAACATGCTGGCATGTCCTTATCCTTGCAAAGGGATATGACCTGATTGCGTAGTGTAACCCCAGGACTGTATTTGGCTCACATGGTATAGCGGTCTAGCTGTTGTTCTTTAGCAAGGTTTTTGTGGAACGTGGGCCACCCATTACGTGATCATGACCAGGGACACACTTGGCCCTTGGCACGTGGGGTGAAGGCATGTACAGGCACATCTGTCGTACATAACCTCTACCTACTTAACCTCTACCTACGTGTCCTTGGCCCCTACAGTTGTGGCACTACAGGACTGCATTTGGGGGACGCGGCTGTTGGTGATGCACATTGTGCTGGTGTGTGTGTGGTGTAGGGTAAAATATGGGTGTTTGCAACATGCTTTTGTTCTGTGCAATAAAGGGGTGTCTCTGCTATCTGTGTTTAGTGGTGGGTTAAATATTGGGATTGTGCTGGCATGTGCCTTAGCTGGGATTTGAACGTGTGACCCTCTGGTCCTAGAGGTACCGGCTCTGTCCACTGCACCACACTGTGGCCACAGAGACAGTGCAGTCCCTGGAGATAGTAGACCTGGCAGGGTGGGGTTCCAAGACCTGCTCTGCACATTATTACTGTGAGCTCCTTCACCCTGTCTGGTGACAAACGTGCAAATATAACACGGGTATGACGTCCGAACAGAGGGGGATAGCATATTCCCATGCTGGGCAACAGTGCTATTGATGGTCAACCATAAGTAACACTCCCAGGAGGGGTCCAATACACGGAGACGTTTTTGGAGGTGTCTCCGCTCCGTGCCCCTTTCCAAACAACTGTTATTTTATTTTTTAGGAGCTCTGCTGGGTGTGTTTTTAACTTTTGCGCATTACTATACCTGTTCCCCAGCTGATTTACTATTTTAATGCTTTTGTTGTGGTCATTTCCTCTTTTTCATTGCAGTTTTGTGCTGTGCACATGTATCACACTGCTGACGTTTTGCATGTTTCCCCGGTTTTTGCTGTACATTGCTGACGTAAATGGTTTCTCTTCCCTTTATATGCCCTCTACCGCGAGTGTTTCACTCGCGCTATTTTTTACATGTAGATTCGGGCCCGATACCGTGCGGGGAGACTCTCCCCTCCCACTCTCCACCCATTGACCCCGTCCCTCCGCCCCTCCGGAGCCTTCCTCCGCCCTCCTTTAGCCGTTCCACGCCTCTATCGGACATTTGCGGGCCCGCACTTGTACGGGGCCCGTTACTGAACCGCGTACCTGTGCGGGGGTGACACGCACGTGTGCGGGGCGTTTAAACGTGTTTCTGCGCGTTTCAATGCCGCGTTACCGTGCGCTATTTTGCGCCGCGCAGATTTGCGGACTTTAGTAAACATGCCCCTATGTGTGTTCTTTTGCTCACATTGTAGTAGAGATGTTCCCAGAGTGATGCTAGATTAGGAGAAAAAAGTATTTGCATAGTTTTGGGGTTTCTATTAAGTATCTGAAGAAATCAGGCATACATTTTTGTGGGTATATTTCTTTTGCAATGCTCCAAGTATGTACATATTTTCACTTGGATAGTTAGAGCAAAGATCATAGGTAAAAACTGCCCCCTTAAGCCATGTAGATGAGGGGTCTGAAAACCTTCTTCCTTCAATGCTGCTTAAAGTGCACATGGTGTATGACAAAGCATATGCTTTTAGTTGCATTATGGGGAGGAATGCCTAGGGACATGTTTAAATTAGAGAATATTATCCATATTATATTCCATGAAAAAGTCTCTACACAAAAGGAGCTGGAAATGTCAGGATAGTTAGTGGATTTAGTGCCACATAAAACAAGAGTGGTTACAGGGAATCTCTCTGAAATATTCCTTGTCAGATGCTGAAATTAAGAATGAAAAATTGCCTATCTTCATTCTTCAGATGGAGTGTAATTTGCAGTATTTTCATGGTGAACTTGATATACCCAATCAATCCAGGGTTTATTTTGAATACTTCAAAGTACTTAATTATCCAAGAGTGTATGATACTATCAAAAGCTTTCTTATAGTCAATCCATGATATATTTAGGTTTCAGTTTTTCTTACAGCAGGTCATGATGTTTTGATTCAATATTGACTGGTTTTTGTTCCATATGCTTTTCATTTATTGCCCTTATGACAGGTCATCATGATGTTATCAAAGTCTACATGACTGTATATTCTCTTTTTGTCTATTACAGCTTGTTGAATGAGGGTATATACATTATTAGTCAGTAGTTTTGGGGGACATTACTTTGATTTCCCCTTAGAAGGAGAAGTGTTCTTCCTGTTATTAGTCATTGTAGTATGGATTCAGGCTGATCAATTGATTTTTGTAGTTTGCCAAGTCTTGATGGAGGGATATTAAATATCTGAGCCTAAAGTTGTGTAGTCCATTGCAATTTTATGGTTTCCCTTCAGAGTAATTGCTATACATTTTCTTAACCTGTTCAGTTAGAGGATTTTCTGAAAATTAAGGATATTACTTGATTGGGTTATTTTTCTATTTACTGGGGCTAGTGATTTTGATTTTCCTTTTATTTAATTGTGGCTCCTATTCTCTCCTAGAAGTAGGCTAGTTTTGATTTAAATATTCTTGTATACTATTTCCTTTTGCTACTAATGTTTGATTTCCTTATATATTGCATCTGTGTAAGCAAAAATACTTGAATTAAAATAATTGTGTCTAGTCTAGTTCTCTCAAGTTTTCTTCCTAAGCACTGGTGGTTTCTCTCCTACTGTAGTGAGTCCATGAACAGGTTCACCATAGTCTATAGCTGCATCAGGGATGCTATCGTCATCTGAAGGACCTGCGTTATCACTGCAACTATCAATAGGGGAAGGAACTTTGGCTTTAGCTAATGTTTTTTCTTTTTTAGGAATATTTCAAGATGAGTTACATTATGGTAAAGTAGGTATTTTCCTATTCCTTGGAGGGCTTACAGTCTAAGGGGGATACTACAAAGCTGTGGGAAAATAGCCATGTTACCAAAGCTTAGTTTACCATGAGAGTCACTAACCTATGATAACTCAGTACCACAGGCTTGTGATTCACTCAGAAAAAAGAGTAATGCAGCTTGAATTGAACACTTTAAGCTGCATTATTCTGAGGGAAAAATAACAACAGCTCAAAATTGGTGTTATTTTTCTACCCAGGGGCATCCCAGGTGCCATCTTAAAGGCGCCAGTGCCAGGATAACCATATCAAAGTCTCCCAACCCCTTTTGAAAACCCTTCATAAATCTCCCCAAAGTAGACTCTTCCCCATGTAGGGCTTCTCGGAGTACCTGTTACAATCCTTGGTGATCTCAAATTTAGATAGCAGGAGCGATCTTCAGCAGTTCCTGCCCTTCCAACACTGGGTTCAAAATGGCATTGCCTGAATCCTACAATAGTCTCATGTTTCTACAGCGAGGGGTCAAGATGCCATATACAAATATAAAAAAGCTGGAATTAGTTTTGCTAGAATAATCAGTGTGCATTGGAGTAAATTAACCTGTGTTATGGTAAAAATAACCACTCTCCTAAATATATACCTGAGGTAATGGAGTGTTAAGTGGTTGGCCCAAGACCACAAAGAGCAGAAGTGGGATTTGAACTAGGTTTCTTGGTTCTCAACCCTCTACACTTACTATGAGGGCAGAAGTTCTCAACCCAGTCCTTGGGGATAATTCTGAGGCACGATTATCGGGGATGGACATCCCAACAGGACGTCCATCCCTGCTATTCGTGCTGGCTCCTGCCCCTGTATAACTTTCCTGCCGGTTGTGCAGGGAAGTTATACGGGGGCAGGGAAGGGGCGGCACGGGGGTGGAGAGGGGGCGGGCAGTGGGCAGTCATCGGCCCTGGACATACAGGACCAATTCTAATGTCAGCCCTGTATGTCCAGGGCCAGCAAAATGGCTGGGGAAGTTATTCCACCTCCGGATGTTTCAATTTTGCTGCTCTGGGGGGCAGAATCGACTGTGGGTGGGCAGTGTTAATCCCCCGCAGCCTGACCCTGGCTTTAAGAGGCCGGATCAGGGGTCAGGCTGTGAGGAATTAACATTTTGGGCAGGCGGCCAGCATCACAACTTTTAAATGGAGCCACAGTGCCTTGGCAACATGACGCCATGGCACCACGGCTCCATTTAAAAGCCCTGGCTGAGTTAGCCGGGCAGTGTCTGTATCCCGCAGGGCTAGACGTATCCTGTGGGATCAAAATCACGATCTCCTTTGTATGTCTGGTTCAGCCCGGACGTACAAAGGAGATGTACGTCAGGATCGGAATCAGGCCCACTGTGTATGCATGAGAGAAAATTACATGCACTGCCTCCATTTAATACGTATTCATTGAATGAATATTCATTGTGGTTATCCTGAAAACCTGACAGACTAGGTGTGTCCTGAAAACTGGGTTGAGAACCCCCACATTAGGCTACTCTTCAGCAAAACTATTAGCCTTAATGATGAAGCTAAAGATGAATGATTAATATTTTCATTTTCCTTCCTTTCATATTTTTCCCAGCTGGTGTTCCTCTGAGGGCATGTTGAATCTGTGCAACAATTTGAGCTGGGTTCCTCTCTTGTCTAAATGCATTTATGGGTTTGCTGAGTGGGGTGGTAAAGCTGCTAAAGTCTCTATACAGAGGTTTTATGGAAACAGAAATGCCTCGGTGAGTAGCTGGCTTGGTCAAATCCATTTTGGTTCTGATACGTATTCGACTTTCTAAATGTTATTGGGAAGGGATGAGTGAAGACAAAGATAAATCAGTTATTGTTTTACATCTTTAGTGTGATATCCAAGCCATTTTTCATGTACTGTATAGGCAAAGTGTAACCTTATTCCCTGTTTATTTTGGGGAAAGAAAGAACATAAAATATGCTAATCAGAGGCAGCTCAAAGGTGCATCATCCTGTTTCCAACGGTGAACTATCTAGGTCACAAGTACTTGGCATATCCCAAACATTAGACAAATTTCATGTTGCTTATCCCAGGGAGAAGCAGTGGATTTCCCTCAGTCCCCTTTAATAATGGCTTGTGGAGTTTTCATCCAGGAACTTCCCAAACCTTTTTTAAACCAGCTACATTAATAGCTTTTACCACATCTTCCAGCAACAAATTTCAGAGCTTAATTATGTGTTGAGTCAAAAAAAAAATGTATTACTTAGTACCTTCATTGTGTGTCTCTTCTCTTTGTACTTTTAGAAGGAGTAAACAGCCAATTCACATTTACCCGTTTCACCTCACTAACTGTTTTATGGACTTCTATCACAGGTGGTTTCTGGTTTCCTGCATCTTCTCTTAATTTTTTCCAGGGTCTCAAGTCCATCTGATACTTCCCTCCTCTACATTCATCTCTGACATTGATCTTTTCAGCTTTCTTACATGCATATTTTTATCTCTCTAGGGACTCTAATTTATTTCTTTACCATCTTGTCTTCAGTCTATTACTCTTTAACCTTCGCAACCCTCCCATTCCCTATCTCTCTCTCTCTCTTTTTCCCAGTCTCTTATTCCCCAGTCTATTGCTAATTCTCCCCTTTCTCTCTTCCCTTCTGTGCCCACTATCTCCCTCTTCCCTCTATCCCCAATATCCAACATTTCCACATCCAATATCTTCCCCCTCTCTCTTCCAGTCCAGAATCTCCACCTTCTTTTACTCCATATCCCCCACCATATCCAAACTATCTCCCGGGGTCCAGCATTCCTGCCCTTCTCCCTATTTCCTCTCATGTCTACAATCTCCATTCCTTCTCCCTATATCCTGTCACATGCAGTTCTCCCATCTGTAGCTCTATATCCTGTCCCCTGTGTCCAGCTCTCTCCTCCCTTTCACCCCTCTCCATGTCCAACATCTTCCTACATCTCCTTATTCTCACTTCCCCTGTGTCCAGCATCATTCTCTTCTCCACTTACCAACACCCCTCATGTCCATCTCCCTTTAACTTCCCCTATGTCCAGCATCTGCCCTCCATGTCCCCATGGCCAGCATCTACCCTTTCTCCCACTCCAAGCTCAGCATCTTCTCTTCCCCCCCCCAATCCAGCATCTGCCCTTTCTCCCCCCCCCATGCTCAGCATTTGCCCTTTCTCCCCCATGTCTAGCATCTGCTCTCCATGTCCCCATGACCAACATCTACCCTTTCTCCCACTCCATGCCCAGCATCTTCCCTTCCCCCCCTCAAATCCAGCATCCGCTCTTTCTCCCCCCCTCAAATCCTGTATCTACCCTTTCTCCCATTCCATGCCCAGCATCTACCCTTTCTCCCCCCCCCCTCAAATCCAGCATCTGCCCTTTAGCCCCATCTTCCCTCCATGTCCAGCATCTGCCCTTTAGCTCCATCTCCCCCGCATGCCCATCATCTGCCTTCCATCTCTCCCATGGCAACCATTCCCCCCACCCCCATGGAAGGGGCTGAAAGGAAGAAGCAGCTAGTGTGCAGAGGAGAGGGCAGTGTCAGATGGCTGCTGGGAATCTGGAAATGAGAGGCTGGGTCACAGCACCGTGGGCTGCTATCTCCGTGGGCTGCTATCCGTGGGCTGCTATCCGTGCTGCTATCCGTGGGCTGCTATCCGTGGGGAGATGATCGAGGCTGGGGAGCAGTGGAGACCAAGGTGACAGTATAGTTGTCTAGCTGTTGCTGCTCTGGCTGCAATTCCCTCGCCTGTGCAGTTTACTGCTCTTCTGTTAGAGCTGCATTGTACTGCATACCAAAGGAGCCCTGTGCCATTCATAAAGATCAGTGAACCATACAGGAGGGGGAGGAGAGGCACCTGCAACTAAACAAGGAGAGGTGAGGAGAAGTGAGAAAATAGCAGGACCAGGTCAAGCAATGCAATGCAGGACTGGATGTTACAGAGTCCAGTTACATATACTAACTGGACAGAATACAAAGAACTCTAAAACCGGTCTGGCTGGAATTAGGCAGTTGGTTTCCTTAGACAAGGCAGAGGTGAAAATGCCTGCCCAAGCCTGACTCACTTCCTAACTGGCTGTGACAGCACTACTGCCATCTGCTGGTCTCCTGACTCTTGTCTCCTCAAACTCCCTCTACAATGCATCTGCATGTGACCCTCTGCTGAGGTTGCCTGGAGCCATGCCTACTAGAGAAAGCAAGCAGCATGCTATTTACCTCCCTCCACTGATGCCCAGAGTCAGGCCTGTACCTAGCCCTGTGCAAGCGGTGCGGCCGCACAGGGCACAAAGGCTTAAGGGGCGCATTTTAGCTGTCTGCTGTTGCCTGCCGCCACCACTTTTGCTTTTCTCAGTGGTGGAAGGCAACGACAGTCAGCTAAATGCGTCCCTTAAGCCTTCTCGTCGGCATGCTCTTGCAGGGAGGGACAGATCTGCTTAGCATGCTGGCGACTTGCACATCAGTCACGCCTCTTCTCTCCCGCCGCGGGGGGGGGGGGGGGCATGCGCCCGATGTTCAAGTCGCACAGGGCGCAATTTAGACTTGGTACGGCCCTTCCCAGAGTAACCTTGCTCCTTCCTGCTGCATCTGTCAACATAGGGGCAGTGATGGCTTAAAAGAAAAAAAAAAGCAAAAGCATGGGATCTTCAAGACTGGCGTGCTTGTAAGTCCCTGTAGGTTCCACCCCCTCTGACGCAAAAAGCATGCATCAGAGGGGGTGGAACCATCAGGCCTTTACAAGCGTACTGGACTCCCGATGACGCTTTTAGGTTTTTTTACTTTTAAAAGTTGCAGCCATGGGTAGAGATTTTATTTTTTTCTTTTCAGGTAGCATGAGGCCTGCAGTGATGTGAGGCCATATGCAGGCGACAGGTCCATCTCAGGGCCGTCTCTTAAGTCCAGGATCTACTAGGGCAGAATAATCTAGGGGTCACTCCTGCCCACCACTATTCACCAGGGATATCCTTTGAAAAGAGATGCAATGTGGAGGTACTTTTAGAAGGAGATTGGGGGGAGGTACATTCAGAAGGGGGATACAGGTATAAGGGGTACTTTCAGGAAGAGATCAGGAGTGCCGGGACTAACCTGTGCTACTGAGGTACCGAAGGCTAGTGAATCCTGTGGTAAATGTTCATGCAATAAAACACATTTTACCACAGCTTAGCAACTATGGCCTCCTTACTGTAAATCTTTTTGCTGACTAGCCTATTTTATGCAATGGGCCCTGTGATAAATGACACTTGTTAACATCGTTAGCACAAGTTGTTAGTAAATAATCATTCCTGTCCTAGTCCAAGAACATCTCTGAATAGGAACCCCCTATTTTTCTCAAAAGCTCCAGACCAGTAACTATGCTATCCTGTCAGTCTCTATGTCCATCCCAAAATCATCATTGTTGAACCCCCGGTGATGGGCCCCCCCCCACCATTGATTCCCCCCCCCCTTTTTTGTTAAATGTCCCACCGCTTTGACCCGGTGAAAAGCAGGATATAAATACAGTTAAATAAATACAGTTAAATAAATAAATACAATTTCTATGACTTTTCACATTTTTTAGAGTTGTTTTATGCTAGTTTTCTGTGACAGGGTAAGACATCCTCTTGAGAAAAAATGCATTACAGTTATAAATTAAATGTATATGGGTGAGATAAACTTCTCTAGGGGACATATCACTATTCTACAAATTTTCAAAAATTGTTTGCTTCGGAAATTAAATGTGCTATTTCCTAATGAATTTGATATGCTGAATTCAAATATGATAGTGAAATTGGTCAGTTAGCTCCTGTTTCTATGATATGTTGAAGAATTTACATTTTACCACTATGTATGGTGAAAATCAAGCCTAAATTCTTAGATGTAAATCAAAATCTCATTACAAATGAAACTTTGCACAATAACAAGCATGTTTTTATAAAATAAAGTTCATAAACATACTTAGAAGAAACAGAGGAGTAATTATATCTGCAATTTAACTTTCATTAAGAACATTTGTAAGTACATTCTAGCAAGTTTTGTTCTCATTCAGTGGCTTCACGACCCTGATCTGTTTCTTGTACTGAAGCAATGGAATATCCCTTGTCACTGTCCAGCAGTAATCTGCAAGCATTGATGGACTCCATTAACCCTGATACCTCTTTTCCATAGCTGCAATGTCTTGGTGAAATCGTTCTCCATGTTCATAACTTACTGCTCCGCAATTTTGTGGGAAAAAATCTAGATGAGAGCGTAGAAAATGAATCTTTAAGGACATGTTGCAACCATGATTTTTGTATGCCTTGAGAAGATCATGAACAATCTTTTGGTAATTATTTACTTTGTTGTTTCCAAGAAATGTTTGTGTCACTGATTCAAATACTATCCATGGAGCCTTTTCCTTTCCATGCAATAAACAAAGAAATTTGTCATCTTAAAGAAGTGCACAAATCTGAGGGCCAACAAAAACTCCTTCCTTAACTTTGGCATCACTCAGTCTAGGAAATTTACCACTAAGATACCTGAAAGCAGGTTTAGTTTTATCCATCACCTTGACAAAGTTTTTCATTAGTCCCAACTTGATGTGCAAGGAAGGCATCAAAATCTTGTTGCTGTCTACAAGTGCTGGAAACAGAACATTTTTGCTTCAAGGATCCAGTGACTGACGGAGTGGCCAGTCCCTTCTGACGAAATGACAATCTCTAGCACGACTATCCCATTCACAAAGGAAGCAGCAGTACTTGGTGTATCCACCCTGAAGACCAAGCAAGAGGGCGACCACTTTGAAGTCACCACAGATTGCCCATAGATGTTGATCATAGTTTATACATTTCAAAAGTTGTTTCATATTGTCAAAAGTCTCTTTCATAAAAGCTGAATGGCCAATAGGAATTGATGGTAGCAAATTGCCATGCAGCAATACAGCTTTAAGACTTGCTTTGGATGAATCAATGAAGAGCCTCCAATCATCTGCATTGTAATTGATATCAAGAGTTGCCATTAAACCTTTTACGTTGTTGCATGCAGCAAGATCACCTTCTTTGAAAAAGAATGACACCAAGTCTTTCTGACGGTCCCGGAAAAAAGAAATTCAAACATCACCAGCCAGAAGATTCCACTGCTGTAGTCTGGAACCCAAAAGCTCAGCTTTATTCTTTGGGAGATCCAAATCCCTGACAAGGTCTTTCAATTCAACTTGTGTTATGAGGTGTGGCTCATTAGCAGTGGCCAGAAGAAACTCTGGGTCACGTGAGGTTGACGGTTCATGACTACAAACTTCTTCCTCTTCCTCACTTGATTCTGATGATAATGATTCTGACATTTTGGGAATCGGCAACCCTTCTCCATGAGGCACTGGGTGTATTGCAGATGGAATGTTTGGATATTGCACAGTCCACTTACTCTTTCTGGATATGCCTTTCTGAATTGGAGGAACCATGCAGAAGTAGCAATTGCTGACGTGATCCGTGGGCTCTTTCCAGATCATTGGAACTACAAAAGGCATTGATTGCCTTTTCCCATTCATCCATTGCCTGAGATTTGTTGCACATGTATTGTAGCATATGTGTGGTGCCGAGCTCTTATCCTGATCTCCTATTCTGCAGCCAAAATATAAGTTGTAGGCTTTCTTAACCGCCACAGTCATATTCTGTGTTTGTGATGTAAAAGTCACTTCACCACAAATATAGCAGAAATTATCTGCATTATTGACACAAGTACGATGCATCGCTGAATACGCTGTGCTTGACCTATCAGCATAAAATAATGCAAAATAATTAATTTTTAATCTTTATGTGACTAATACTGTGGGCTTCTGTTTGCCCCCCCCCCCTCACCAGCAACCTGCAGGGCTCTTGGAGTCACAGAAATCCGCACTCAAGGCAATGAGAAGGGGATCTAAGAGACAGCAATAAAATACCACACACTTCTATATAGATACACCAAAGCTTTGCGGAGAGAAACAAATAGAAACAAGTTCTCTTTGTTTACTCTAACTATTAGCTATGGTTTACTTTATTTATAAGGCTCTTTTGGAGGATACAGCATAAATTCACTTTATTATTCCACGTCAGGTATTACGTATTCATCACATCATAGGTCAATTTCTAATCAGCATAGGTCAGTTTGAGGAGACATACATGTATTCCAAGACATAACTGTTTACTGCTGACTGCTTGATATCTAGTAACCCTGAGACTGAGAGGCTAGAGGACAACCTGCCCCTTTTCATATTTACAGGACTTGTACCTCTTCACCTACTTAGTAAGAAAATATATGAAGTTTATTTCTAAGCAAAGTTCTGAACAAAATTAACTCTTTCTCAGGTTTTCTTAAACAGTCTGGTTGTGTACACCACCCTGTACAGACAAGCTTACTTTCAGTCCCTCCTCTGATTCTGTAAAGAATCATTCCCAAAGTAAGGAAACTCAGACATTGCCATTAAAGTGGAATTAAAACTAGATTCTGGGTCAATCTGTAACATCATTGTAGGGGTCAGTGATTCCACTGATTTCTTACAGCAAGCTGATAGTACACAGAGAATTAATGCTCCTAAAATGAGAATCCCCAAAATGCCAAGCAATGATGCTAATAAGCCTTGTAAAGACCTGGATAATGAATTCCAAAATGAAGAAACAGAATCAAATAGAGCTGAAAAAGAACTTATGTAACTATCACTTGAAACAAAAGTACGGTTTCTAACTTTATCCAATAGGCCTTTTACTATTTTTCCATTATTATCAAGCATACTACAACAAAAACCAACTATTACTCCACACACACCATTTTCCTTTGCTAGGAGATAGTCCAAAGCCATTCGGTTCTGGGCTGCATAGGCTGACACTTTGTTTACTGCACCTTGCAAGACACTAATTGCCTCAGTAAGGTCTAAGGCTGTAAGTTCAACAACTGCCTGTAGTCGCATAATCTGGGTGCCATATTCTCTTGTGGGTGCTATAGCTCCAAGTGTTGAAAGCCACACAGTACCTGTGAATGCATCTATTTGAGATTTAGTTAAAGGTTTTGTAGTGTCTACCAGTTGTTGAGCAGCCTCTATGGCCTTATCCTGTGAAGAAACATCCCTTTTTCTTCTAACAGAATTGTTCAGGGTTGATAATGAAGTAATGTTCTGGTAAGGTACAAATCGCCACGGGGTATCTAATTGGGCTATATAACAAGTACCTGACCAACCTCTGGGAAGCTCTGTATACGCAAACGTACCACACACAAAATAATCTCCTTCTAAAGCCACTAAGCCATCTTCCCAGATTGTCAAATTCTGAGGACAAGATATATTCTGGATACAATTATTCAAAGCCCACTGAGTCATGGCCATTTCATTAAGCCCTCCAGACAAATTACGTTTCCAGGGATGATAATACCCTAGTAAAGGGAAACTCCAGCTAGGTATGCCTAGGTCTGAACTAGAGGCATTCAAAGGGTAGCCAGAACTATTATATTGTAGTAATTCATAGTCATGCACCTGGTTCCCTTGAACTGACATTAATTGTACCACTGAAATATAAGAGTTTCCTACAAGGGATTTCTTATACCAGATAGAAGAATTATGCAGCATTACTATTCTACAAACATTCCATGGAGTATCCCCTACATTTCTTCCTTTACCCTGAGCCATAAAACATATTGGAGGATGTTGCAGAGGCATAGGACTAACTATTCTAGGTTCTGGGCCTGTATGAGACCATTGTACAGAAGTTAGATTAAAGGCTATGTCACGAAACTCCTCAAAGGTCTTAGGCCTAACCCTAGGTAGAAATCCGTGCTGAGTAGCTGTCACAGATGGAAGACACACTGCACAATCTGATAAATTGAAATGTTTTGTCACTGAGTGTACCTGTGACTCGAAAATATTTGAATATTCATCATAACATTCCCAGGGTTCTAACTGCAGCACCGCTTTACTACTACTAATATGCCTCAGCATAACTAAGATTAGATATAAAAACATTCTTAGCAAAACTTTTAAATATCTAAACTATCTAAAACTATAATTACTTCAAAATATACTAAATCAAAACTGAAAATATACCTACTCTTCTTAATACTCTCCTTTATATAATGAAGATATATACTATAGCTATGATTAGCCTCTAAGGCTCAATAAATTTATGAAGTAGAGGTTAAGTACCTAAAGGTCATTACATATATATCAGGAAAAACACTAATCTAAAATGACCTCAGCCCTCTAAGCAATACTATAAATGCCGAACAAGAGCGTTTTGCATGAATGGTCCATTCAGAATCTACTTAATACAATAATCTTTTTCTGCGATGTCACCATTCTTTTCACTGAAAGTACTTTAAACCATAAAAAGTCTTTTCTGCAATATCACTGTTGTCCGAGAAGTCTGCATTGTATTTCTTGAATCATGGATGCAGGGAATCTTCTGAATCTTGTGAGGGAGCCTTCTTACACTGCATAAGATGTATCCAACGAGAATGTCCTTCCACTTTACAGGCTGAATATCCCACCAGAAGTACATGAAATGGACCTAGGAATTTCGGAGCCAGAAGCGTCTTTGGATGCAAATTCTTAATCAGGACCCAATCCCCTGGTTTCATGTCCGGATGGGATGATTCTGGAGGAGCATCTTGTTGAGGATTCACCTTCAATAAAGGGGAAACAGACAGGACTGAGTGCAATCGTGCACAATAAGTCAAGATATCGCTGCGCAACAACTGGGGGTCTGGGATAACTGCCAAGGCATGTGGAGAAGTAGCTGGACGTCCAGTAACTATTTCATATGGTGTCAGACCTCCTCGAGTGCGCTGGGGGAAGTTACGCACTGCCATAAGGGCAAAAGGAAGGGCTTCTGTCCAATCTGTAGCCCAATCCTGTGTCATAGTGCGCAAGAAACCTTTGAGAGTCCTATTCATCCGCTCCACTTGGCCAGAGCTTTGCGGGTGATAGGGCGTGTGGAACTGTCTTTTTACACCAAACCAATTTTCAATATCCTCCCAGACACGTGCACTGAAGGCCGGACCCTGATCAGAAGAAAGAACAAAAGGTACAATCCAGACAGGAATAAACTGAGTGAGCAACAACTTAATGGCAACCCCAGCTGTCATACTGGTAGTGGGATAAGCCTCCACCCAACCAGAGAAAAGACAAGTGATCTCCAACAAATACCACCTCCCTCCTCTGGCACAGGGCAAATCAGTAAAATCAAGCTGCAAAATCAGAAACGGGCCAGAGAGCTTGGGAAGAGCAGCAGCAATCTTCAGAAGGGGCCCCACCCTGCCAGCCTGCAAGCAATCCAAGCAAGCAGCATACACGGACTGTGCCACAGAAACAAACTTCGGGTGATACCACAATACCGCAAAGGCAAGAGTCATGGCTGCAGCAGATAAGTGAAGTTTATGATGCAGGAACAGAGCAAGTGGAAACAAAAGAGAGTCAGGGCAAATGAGTAGGTGCTCCTTCTTCCAGTAGCCCTGAGTATTACAGGATGCACCCCATGAAGTCCATAGAGTTTTGGTCTCAAGGGAAGTGTCTTTATACTGCTGTAAAAGAGAGGACAGGGAGAACAAAGTCATGTTAGAAGGCTTTAAATATAGCAGCGTCGGTGACACTAATGCCTGAAAAGCAGCCTTCCGTGCTTCTTGGTCTGCAAAACGATTGCCCTTAGAAACAAAATCACCAGCAGAGGAATGTCCTTTACATTTCAAAACTGCAACCTGTGCTGGCAAAAGAACGGCTTGTAACAAGCGGTGAATGTGTTCAGCATGTTTAATTGGTTTATTAGCAGAAGTTAAAAATCCTCGTTGCAACCAAATATTACCAAAATCCCATAGCACACTCATTGCATAGGAGCTATCTGAATATATTTGCTAGAAGATATCTAGAGAGTTCAAGAGCACGTGTCAATGCACAAACTTCTGCTAACTGGGCACTAGAAAATGGCAGGGAAGCTGATTCAACCACATCATCAATTGTGGTTACTGCATAGCCCACACAAAGTTTTCCCATTTCATCTCTGAAGGCTGAACCATCCACAAATAAGGTTACATCTGGGGCTGGCATGGGCACAGGTGAGAGATCAGGACTAGCACGGGAAGAAGTTAAAATACTTTGAAAACAATCATGGGACCCATCCTCCTCCACCAGATCTGCCAAAGGAGCCAGGAGCGTAGATGGATTGCATATGGATGTGGTATATATTTTTTACATGAGACTGAGAAATTATCAATTCAAGAGTCAATAAACGTGTGGAAGATAAAGGTTGTGTTTTAGTTAAATGGAGCAACCTAGAAATGGAATGTGCCACATATACCTCAGGAGGGTGCTGTAGCACTAAAAAATCTGTAATTTCAATTGCAAATGCCATTGAAATCAAACTGTGCAAGCAGTGCGGGAGTCCCAAAGTCACTGAATCAAACTGCTTTGAAAAATATCCTATCGGCTTGCGACCAGTTGGAAATGCTTACAAAAGCACATATGTAGCAGATATGGCTGAACTAGCCACATACAATTTAAATGTTAACAAATAGTCTGGAAAAGATAAGCATGGTGCAGAGCTTAGTGCAGTATTTAAATTTACAAAAGCTTCCCACTGTGATAACGTAGGTACAATGAGACCCTGTGGACACTCTTTCCCAATCAACGCATAAAGCGGAGCTGTAAGGTCTGAAAAATTAGCTATCCACTGTTTACAGAAAATCAATAATCCCAGAAATCTACGTAACAATACTGGTGTCACTGGAAAAGATAATAACAAAATAGGTTTCAATCTGGCAGAAGTAATTTCACGACCAGCTGGAGTTAGAACAACACCCAGAAAAGTAACATTTTGAGATACAAATTGCAATTTAGACAAATTGACTTTCAATCCTAATTTGGCAATATGAGCTAACAAAGATAATGAGTCTGCTAAACAGATCTCATAACTTGGTGAACATAAAAGCAAATCATCCACATATTGAATTAAAGAGGATTGGTCAAGCCTCACATCTAATAACGCAGTTCTTAGGGCCTGCGAGAAGTACGCAGGACTGTCCGTATAGCCCTGGCATAGTCTAGTCCATGTGTACTGCTGATTGTCAAAATGAAAAGCAAATAAAAATTGGTTTTCTTTGCTAATTTGCACTGAAAAATAAGCAGGACTCAAATCTACAACAGAAAACCATGTAGATTTTGGAGGTACCTGTGTCCAGATATCATGCAGATTAGGTACCAAGGGAAAGATTGGCAAAATTACCTTATTGACAGTTCGCAGATCTTGTACAAATCGATAAGTCTCTCCGTCAGCTTTCAGTACAGGAAGAATTGGAGTATTACACGGCGACGTAGTAGGATAGATGACACCTTGCATCTGTAGATCTTCAATTACCGGTCGAATTCCATCTATAGCAGCTGCTGATAGTGGATACTGTTTGAGTCTAGGAAGTTGTACACCAGGTTTTACGGTAATCTTCACAGGAGGAATTGAGAGACATCTGACATTTGATCCAGGGACTGTCCACAGAGTAGATGGAAGTTTTTCAAGATCAGGGTGAATAGCTGTGACATCTGCAGGGGGCTGCACTTCAGAAAGAGAATACAACTGAAAATGTAACTTTCCACTCATCCAGGATAAAGTTGCATGATGTGAAGCCACAAAATCATGACCCAAAAGATTCACTGGTAATGTGTCTCCTACCAGAAAGTTAGTAGGGTATATAGTCTCTCCAATCTGCAAAGGCAAAGCTTCAAGTTTACGGTGAGGAATTATCTTACCTTCAATCCCTTCACAATGCACTGTTGGAGCATGTACTAGAAGAGTTTGATACACTGCAGGCAGATCCTTTCGACGCAATGCAGATGTAGTAGCTCCCGAATCAATGATGAATTTCACAATAGAGCCTCCCAATTTAGCCTCCAACTCACCCTGAGAAGTTACATTCAGATTCAATAATAGTCATGCATCCCAAGAATCACAGTCTTCTGGGTTAGAAAAACATTGATATACAGGAGTGAACTCAGCAGGTGGGGGAGGAAGGCACGCAGCTCTCTGGCCATCCAAATTCCGATTCTTTGGACAGTCTCGCTGTAAATGGTCACACTCACCACATGTATAACAAGCTCGCATTCCTCTGGCTTGTCCACGCCCTCGCTGAGAAGTGCCTTGTTGATAATTGCCTCGTTGAGAATTCCCATAGTTTCCTCTGAACCTGCCTCTCCCCCGCCCCCTTCCCAGGGCTGGATGCATAGAAGCAATTTGTAAATTAAGCAGTTTAGTCTTCTTTACATCTAATCTGGCTTGTTGTTCCTGCAATTCCTTGAGATATTTCAATTCACTGTACCGTGCACCCTCCAAAATTGCATCAGCTGATCTAGCAGGCCAATCTATTATTGAAGTTTCCAAAATTTCTTTTATTCTTGGAATCAAACCATTTACAAAAATATTAGTAAATCCTGAAGGTGTATCCTCTGTCTCACCAGAATAATCTTTAAACACTAGCATACACCTAGTGTGGAAAGCTGTAACTTTCTCACCCTTTTCCTGTGTTAAAGAAGTAAGCTTTGACCAATCTCTCACAGACTTACATGCTACTTTAAGAGATTCTAACAATTTCTCTCTACACAGAGCAAAACTATCTCTTTGTGTCTGTTCTTGAAGATCTGTTACAGGGTCTGTCTGTGGCCATACCCAATTATCAACTCTAATTGGATGAGTTACCTTATGAAAATCAGATGGATTAATAAAAACAGCTCTAAGCAGATTATCTAGATCTGCCCAAGTAGGATTATAACTATTAATTATTTGAGACCATAAGGACACAGATCTACCTGAATTTTCCCTGTAATCAGGAAAGGTTTTAGCCAAATCAAATACTTCTTTAGGACTCCAATTTGCAGGTACAGTCATTGCACCTGTAGGTCCTGTTGGATATACATGAAAAGGATATGCAGGTACTGTATCTTCTTCTACAGATTTTGCATTTACAGAACATGAATCATTATGTTGGCGTAAAACAGTCTGAAGAAAACTTATATCACCATATAATTAGCCTATATTAGCCTATATTGTTAATTGTTCCTTGTAAACAGTTGTAATACACTGTACCAATGTTTCATGTAAACCGTCTTGACTAGTAGAAAGACGGTATATAAAAACTGTTAAATAAAATAAATAAATAAATAATTGATCACATTTCTGCTTATAGGATAAAAAAAGGTTAACCAGATCTTTTTCAATAGCATCAATAAGTTTACTAGGAATTCCCATTTCCTTTGTAGCAGAAATATTATTCCTTACTATTCCTTTTAAGGATTCTATCATATGTACAATACTTTCTATTTCACGGCTAAGAAGTGCATCCACTTCTCTAAGCTGAGAAATATTACAATTACTGTAATCTGCAATTTTTGCATCTCCCAATATCTTCTGTTTATTCCTTATCTCTTCCCTTAGTTCAGCTGCACGAGTGATCCTCCCCCTTCCAGAAGCTACATGACTCTCAGAAGAAACAGGGGGAGATGTTAGGGACGCATTTGGGACTATTCCAGCTCCAATTACCAATGCAGCCACATCTGCATCATATTCTGGAGAAAGAACGGCTGGGAATTTCCCTGTCCATTCATTATCTTTCTCTTGTGGTTCACTCGCTTTACCAGCATTGTTTAACACAAACAAACCATTTTTCATATCATGTGCCATTCGTTGTCACCAATTAAACACTAACCCTTCACGGGCATCACATAATTTATGTTTAGCCTGCAAAGCACATTTCAGATAACGAAGTTTATCTATAGAAAATGTTCCCTCCAAAGGAAACTGTAAAAGCACATTATCATTAGTCACTGCATGCCAGTGTACAATATAATCAGTAGCCAGATCCCCATACTTCTCACGCATACAATAAGAAGGGCTACCTTTCTGAACAGCTAAAACCTTAGCTTTGTCATGCCATTCACGCAGCTGAGATAACTCTCGTTTACCTAACAGATTACCCATTGCTGTCACCATATAATACTCACAAACACCTTCCGCCCTTACCAGGAATGGAGAAATCTGCAGACCGGCACGGCACCAACTGTGGGCTTCTGTTTGCCCCCCCTCACCAGCAACCTGCAGGGCTCTTGGAGTCACAGAAATCCGCACTCAAGGCAATGAGAAGGGGATCTAAGAGACAGCAATAAGATACCACACACTTCTATATAGATACACCAAAGCTTTGCGGAGAGAAACAAATAGAAACAAGTTTTCTTTGTTTACTCTAACTATTAGCTATGGTTTACTTTATTTATAAGGCTCTTTTGGAGGATACAGCATAAATTCACTTTATTATTCCACGTCAGGTATTACGTATTCATCACATCATAGGTCAATTTCTAATCAGCATAGGTCAGTATGAGGAGACATACATGTATTCCAAGACATAACTGTTTACTGCTGACTGCTTGATATCTAGTAACCCTGAGACTGAGAGGCTAGAGGACAACCTGCCCCTTTTCATATTTACAGGACTTGTACCTCTTCACCTACTTAGTAAGAACATATATGAAGTTTATTTCTAAGCAAAGTTCTGAACAAAATTAACTCTTTCTCAGGTTTTCTTAAACAGTCTGGTTGTGTACACCACCCTGTACAGACAAGCTTACTTTCAAATACACCTTAAGATTTATACTGTCAAGTGATGCAAATTTAAATACGGATTGCATCATCTGGTTTTGGACAGATATTTCTATTGGTTGCAAGTAGAGACTACGCAATCTCATGCAAATGTTGCATAATACACAGTTAATGACCCCTAATGACTAATTAATAGCATATATCTTAGCAACTAGACCTAATCAGCCATTTTCATTATGATTTCTGTGTTCAGCAGCCTTAAATTAGTTTAGAACAGCTGTTTTTGTGGCCAAAGCATTTTGGCTGTTGAATAGTGAAAGGGAGTAACCACATTACTCCCACTGAGTGGGCTATTCAGTGGCATATTCCCAGTTTGTGCCATTGAATATCCCTTCTTAGTGCCGCTCAATGCTCTGACACTAGCTGCTTAACTTCAGGGTGTTCCGGGGTAGAGTGGAGGGCAGCATCGAGGGTTAGCCGGTCAGTGGCTGATTGAGCCACTGGCTTATTAACTCTAACCAGCTAAAGTCAAGCAAAAAAAAAAGCTGACCTAACTTTAGCTGCATTAGCTGTCTGGCCAGCAGCTGAATTTCACTACAGACCAGAGAGTTAATTTTCTATCTGGGCAACCTGGATATTCAGTGCTGTTGGCTTTATATGACCTCAGCATTGAATATCCAGGCATTATTTAAAGGGATGGCGGCCAGTTGCTTTCATCGTGTTGGCCACCACCGCTGAATATGAACCCCTTCTCTTTTTCTGGAAAATAATTTGAAATGGTTTGGAGATATAAGAAGTTATTTCCAAGATATGTGCTCTTATAAAAGGTTATCTCTACAGATATATACAAACATGCACATACACTTTTAACGAGAGGAGGTGTGTGTGTGTTTGTGTGTGTATTGTAGTTTATTTTTCTATGAGGACAAACAGGATAGCAGGTCCTCAGAACATGGGTGATGTCACTGATGGACTTCGCCAAGGAAAACAGTTCTCCAGCTTATAAGCACTCTGGAAGCCATTGAGAGGTTCACTGTACATGTGTGCCACTTCCTTTTGCCACAGTCACATCGGACTACACCAGCCATGCCATGGCAGGTCTGAACAAATTATAGCTTTCAAACTTCATACATTCAATCTCATTCATTCATTTAGAAGTTAATGAGTCCAGAGTATAAATCAAAAATTGCATTTTGTAATTTAATAGATGGTGCTGATCGTCTTTACAATCTGCTGAAATTTTATCAATGACTCGCCATCATAAATCACTGATTACAATGATCTACTATTGGAGCAGAGGTAGTGTTAGAATTAAATCTGCTAGAATGCACAACAAGGGGTATGTTTACTAAACTGTGGTAAAGTCACTGGCGGTAACGGCAGCATTAAGGTGCCTGAAGCCATATAAGACAGTGGGCGGGTAGGGGGTGTGCCAGCATTAGGGTGCCTTGGGCCACTTAATGTGAGTTAACAGGACCAAGTGCGGTAAGGTGACAAGACGTCCTAAGGAGAGACAGGCATCTTAGGATGTGCTAAGGTGTCTTAACAGGAGATAATGCACCTCAAGGCGCCTTAAGATTTGCTAAGGCACCTTATCACATCTTAAGGCACCTTCAGATGCCTTATCTCCTGTTAAGGCGCCTTATCACATCTTAAGGTGCCTTATCTCCTGTTAACACGCCTTACTGCATCTTAAGGTGCCTTAGCACATCTTGAGGCACCTTAATGCACCTTAAAATGTGTTAAGGCGCCTTAACAGGAGACAAGGCACTTCAAGGCACCTTAAGATGTGGTAAGGTGCCTAACAGGAGATAAGGCATCCTAAGGAGAGACAAGGTGCCTTAAGGTGGAAAGCATGCACCTTAAAGCAGGACCACAGCTGTAAGCCAAATGCTGGACAGAGCACCAAGGAATGTCAAAGTAAAGGTGATGGAAGAAAGGAAGGACAGGTGGGAGTTGATGGACCTGCTATATTGGTGGGCACCCTATTTGGCATCCAGTAAAGTGGACGAGCATGTGGGAGACAGCTGTACCAATGCACAGGGTGGTGCCAATGTAAAGTGCTGCAGTGACAGGGTGTGGCATAGGATGCAGAAGATGTGTCCCCAGTGGAGGCAGAAGTGGCAGGATATTTGCAGTGACAGAAGGACAGAGTAGTTGTGGGTACATGCAGATCAGGCACAGAAGAGGCGAGCACGAAGAGCCGTAATACGGAAAAGGGTACCAGGGTAGGTCATGGGGTAGCAGCCTGCACAATAAGACAGAACTGTACACAGCTGACAGAGGCAGATAGATGGGCTGAAGGACAGATGGTGGCTGAGGAGAGGATGGTATGGGCTAGCAGCACAGATCTGCAGAGCCCTGACTGTTACAAGCGTGAAAATGATCTGAGCAGCACAGTCACAAAAAGAACAGATATGAATCGAGCCCCTGTCCCCTGCATATGAAGATCTTGAACTAACCAATAGGCTTCACCTCCACATCTTGCCGCACAACAATGACTGGATACAAAGAGACTGCAAGTCACTGCCTAAAATATCTGCTGTGTGTGCTGGTATAGGGTAGCCCCACCAGTACCCATGATGCAGTACACATGCAGAACAGCAGTCTACAGCTGATCACTGAATGAGAATGCACGTATCCATCACTTCAACTCAGTAAGATGTACTGACAGTGTGTGATACAAGCACAGAGCAGCTACAAACCGTGCTATTGAGCAGTTTCTGTGGTCTCCCTGATGGTCAGGATGGGCGCCCAGTACCAGTGCCCCTGTACCTGCAGTGCTAGAGATGGTCTCTGCTGCAGATCCCCATCACTACCAGTGTGTGGTAGGTACTATCTGAAGTGTGATATGCTAGTCACATCTGACCCTGTTGGACCCTGATCCACGTAGAACAGTGCATTGCAATACCCAGTGTTACAATGCTGATGCCATGGCTGCCGACTACCAAGGGCAAGGGGCCTCTAGACATGCATGGGTTATTACTATGGTCCTGCTGGCCCTACAAGTAATATTGGGAGTAGGCCTGAAACACCTCACTTCCCCACCGCCTAGGTCTAACATTCACCCATTGCCAGTACCTGCTGCCCACCTCTGGGTGCCCCCGCCATGCACATACCAACTGCAGATAGTCCGCTGGCCACTAGGCGTTACATGAACACAGAGAAGCCATGGACACCCAGCAGTTGATTCAGTGATTGGGCCCCCAGGACAGAAAGCACACCCATATCACTAGAACCAGACACTATATAGCACTATGTGGATACATAGCTGTGGCATGGTCACTGCTCATCAGAGTGATAGTGCCCTCCCAGGATGGCATGATGTGGCCACCCACTTCATGCAGGTGGCAATTGGGCACTATGATGTCCCAGCCATTGCCCTACCCCCGATGCAGACGCATCCTGGCCAATCTGCCCTGTTCGGGCCATACCCACAATACTTTGCTCCTCATCATGCACATTTGCAGGCTACTTTGGGAAACAGCTTAGGCACTGTGAGGCTCAGTGAGGAGTAGAAAGCCACAGAACAATGGATAGACATACACACACACTCATATCAACGCTCTATGCAAAATGGGGATGGTTGGCATTCCTGCTTGCCACTCTTGTCCCAATCTCAGCTCAGGCATTATTAAGGTATACTCATTGTGCATGGGCTAATAGTGCTCTCTAATGTTAATGATCGCTCAGTGTGCAGGTGCTGTCAGCCTGACTCTTCATCCAGCTGAGGATAGTAGAGCCTGTCTGTGAGGGTATTTGTACCCTTGTTTGCCGATTCATTTGGGGTTGCATATATTGGTGTTGCACCTGCACTGTGGGACTGCATGATCCACAGCCAGAACCTGAATCTGTGACCCTCTGCTCCTATACTCACCAACTGTGTGTAGTGTGCCACAGTGTTACAATAGTCCCTTAGGCTGACATGCTTTCCATCAGACGGATCTTGGCACATGTTGCACTGCGTATGGCACACTGGATCAGAGCATGGCTTTGGTCTGCTGCAGGCAGGTGCCCCTGTCCCCTCTGCCAACAGCCCCCATGCCATTCTGACATGCCCATGTGTTATCCATGTTGGTGATGTGCAGCTCAAGGCCAGCCAACATGGGGGTAGGCAGGTACCTAGTGCACAGGATCTGGTGGGGGGAGGTGCGGAGGCATCATGGATGGCCACTCATCCCCCCCCCCCCCCACAACCATCTGCCTCTCCAGGGACCCCATCACAGCCTACCAATGTTATGTCTCTTCAACCTGGGAAAGAGACAACTGATGGGTGTTATGCTAGAGGTCTAGAAAATATTGCCTGGAGTAGAACACGTAAATGTAGGTTGATTGTTTATGCCATCAGAATGTGGAAAGACTAGGGGACATGCAATGCGGCTACAGTGTAACCCATTTAAAACTACTAGGTGAAGATATTTTTTCAATGTATTAACAAACCCTGCAATTCATTACCAGAGGATGTAGTGAAGGCTGTTAATGAAGCTGGCTTTAAAAAATATTTTGACAGGTTCCTGGGGAGGGTCTATAAACCATTGTTAAAGAGGACCTGGGATAAGCATTTTGAATCCTGTGTGTCTTATGGGGAAACTGCTAGGTACCTGTGACCTAGATTGGTCACTGTTGGACACAGGATACTGGGTATGATGGACCTTGGCCTGACACAGTCTGGCATATTTTCAGGTCCTATGTGCTTATGTGCCACCATGTGCACCAGAGGTCTCCACTGTATGATTCACATGCACCCTCCTTTGCCCATTTGCACCATCAACATAATGCCCTTTCATACTTAGGCACTATGCTGTTGCTGCAAATGGAGCACTACTACCACTTTCTTGGGCTCACCTGTCTGTGCAGCACATTGCAAACATTTAAATAGGCTCTCTCTCCTCAAAATGCACCCTTACTGACAGGTTTTGATAAGTGATAAAGTTCCTGGTGTTAAGGTGCCGGCGGTAATGTAAAAGGCTCTTGTTCTCACCCACTCCCCGCCCATTGACCCCCTACTCTCCGCCCTCTCTCCGCCCACTAGGACATTTACCGCTGCCAGTAACATTATCACGCGACATTACCTAATATAACGTTACCATGCGTTAATGTTACAGATGCTAAATTACCACTGTTCAGTAAACATACTCCTAGGTCTGCTGTTAAAAGGTTTAGAAGTCCTTCCCACATATAGAGGGGGATTTTAGAAAGCATGGCCAAGTTAAATCGGGAATATCCAGGGCAGAACATGCAAAAAAACACCAGGGATGCCTATGTCTCTGCCTGATTTCAGGAGCATAGATTTCCCCAAACTGGACATGCCCACAGGCAGCCGCATAGACATTCCCAATCTCATGCAAAGTAGCATATGGGGATGTCCAACTGTATAGCAAAGTGAAGACAAGAGCTCCCATTCTACATCAATGTTCGCTGACATATTGTAAAATACAGGGGGTGTTCGTGTATCTCCTTCTGCACACCTTCCAGACTTTAATTAGACAAAACAAGCACTTTTAAGATGACAGTTTGTGCCTAGAACAGCTGTAACTTTAGACACAATTTGGGACATCCAGGGCATCTCTGAGATCATGTGGGGACATCCAGGTTCTTAGGAATGCCTGACTGTGCCTCTGCCACGCCCCATTCAGGTTTGGATGTCCTCACACTGGAGACATCCACAGACTCGGCTTCTACAATAGCTCTGGGGACGTCTCTATGATTTAGTTATCTGCTGCCTATTTGGAGACATCCAGGTCACATAACACTTTTAAAATAACCCCTAACATTGGGGAGAAAGCATTCTGTGGTATATTTTATTTATTTATTTATTTTCTCTTATATACCGCACTATTCTGCATCAGTGCGGTTTACATTGAACAAACTGAAATTACATTGCAATGCCATGTGTGCCTTCGAGTCAGTCCTGACTCTTGGCGACCCAAAAGCTCCTGGAACAGGGCATTATAACTTGGAGATAACTATTTTACAGGGAACATGGGCTATGGAGGGTTAAGTGGCTTGCCCAAGACCACAAGGAGCACCTGTGGGATTAGAAACCCCAGTTCTTCCGGCCCAAGGTTGCTGTCCTCTAGTGGGATTTGAACCCCCGACCTTCCGGCCTGAACTACCTTGTATAATGGACAGCATTAAATCCTCCTTGTAAGAATATAATGAATAAGTCCAGAAAGATCTTGATTTTGTTCCCTTTTTATTTCAACATCTTTACCTCTAATATTTTGCGTAATCCATGAATATCCTCATCTGAAAGGACTGAAAGCAAGCAAACATTAGTCAGCCACTATTGCCCAGTTCTCCTCACATCGGAAAACCCAAGGTACTCTGTCCAGCTTGAAATGTTTATTCCCTTCTTTCCCCCATAGCGCTTTGCTATAATCGTGGTCTCTACATCCTTTCTGGCTAACTGGGGGACTCCCAAAATTCTTATGATGGATCTTCTTTTCCTAATTTGCAGATCATCTTCCCTAATGAAAATATGCACGAGATACAATGGGGCAGCACATGCAAATGTATGCAAATAAACCTCATGGATATTCATTAGGGGCACCCTGAAAACCAGGCTGGTTTGCGGCCCTCCAGTACTGGAATTTGACACCCCCTGCTCTATTGTGTTTCAGAGCCTGTATTCAGAATATTATTGTTGTAAGAGTAATTCTCTGCAGGTATCAGCAACTGTGATCATTCTTTATTATCTGACTTTTAAGCTGAAGAAAACTAACGATCAATGTTCAATGAGTTAAAACAGCACCATCTAAATTTGAAATGATATTTAGGACTTTCTTATGTTAAATTCAGCTATTCATTTTAATATATAGAAAAAATGAAGCAGAATATAATACAATTTCAACAAAGGTTAGCCAGCATAAATGAGGCTTCAATAAGCCTAAGTTAAGTACTATTGCCATCTCATTTAAAAAGGCAATGTTAATATGTTTCTTGAGACAAAGTGTGTCATTGCATTAGGCGCTGCATCTTGTCTGACATATGAGGGTCACTACTGATTAACTGATATCAAATGAGGTTTTTGATCTGTTCAGTATCTTCACCAATATGCTACCTAATAGAAAAACTATAATAAAATCTAAGACCAGCTGAATTAATTTTGAAGCTTAGTGTCCAAATTAAGAATTGCCAGCTTTGTGAATAGTTTTAATGATTTCTCTTTCCTTTGGATCTCTTCTTTTTTCCATCTCTCTCTACTTCCTGTCTGTTTGTCTTCCATATCAAGTTTCTCCAGCTTTCCTTTGTGTCTTTTTTCTCCATCACAAAGGGGAAGTATTTTAGAAGCTTCCTTTGTGAGTTGGATGTCTAAAAATGGATGCATAGATGTGCAAATCATGGAGACGTCCCAGGAGTCATTTTAGAAAACCAGGTATATAGACATCCCCAGGTCAAGAAAGTCCATGTAGCATAGGGGTGGAAACGTGCCCTGGGTGGAGCAAGGGAGCTGCATTTCAGAATAGCACAAGCATGTCAGGCCTTGGTTGCTGAGGCCTAATTCCATGCATATTCCTGGTCTGGCTATCTGCATAGGGCCTGTTTCTTGAACCTGTACTGGGGTGTTCATTTTTTGGGCTGGAGACAGAACAATTTCAGAAGGCACTGCTGCTATTGCCCCGATTTTTTGACGCTCTGGACATCCCAGATTCTTCCTAGATGTCTCTTCTAAAATGCCACTCCACATGTTTGGCTATTTCCCTCCTCTCCATCTCTATCAGGAAATCATCATTACCTTATTCCTGACTCCTGTGCAACTCTCTAACAGCTCTCCATGTATCTAACTCCCAAAGACTTCTCTTTCAGTCTTGATATATTGATCTTATTTCTTCTCCTTTGGCGTGGCCCTTAGGCATGGTACTGTGGAATGGTCATGTTTCCCCTCCTCCTCCCCACTCCTGAAACTCCACCGATGTGCAGACCTGATCAGAGGCAATGGAACCACAATAAACATCAGCTTGCAAGCATCCTTTAATTGTAACCCTTGATGTAATGTAATATACGCCATGATGCCCAGCCTTGATGTGATGTAATGTACCCTTGATGTTGAAATCTAACCCATGATCCTTGCTTGGAATGTATTTATTTATACTGTGTGTATAGTAAATTGCATAGTAGTACTGGTAGTAGTAATGGGAGACAGCCAACCTGGTTTTGCTCTAACTAGATTATTTTTCTGTGTTTTGTCTGTTGTCTCAATTAGATTGTAAGCTCTGATGAGCAGGGACGGTCACTCTTTATATGTCTGTACAGCGCTGTATACGAGGTAGTGCTTTATAAATGTTGAATAGATAGATAGATCTTTCCACTATCTAGACATCCCTCTCCCTTCCCTCTGTCTCCGCAAAGAGGCTGGTTCATAATGAACGTAGGACGGCACATGTTCAGTTTATCATATACAGCCCCGTTTTGATTATGGCTTCATGCTATATAGCACACATGATATTAGAGAACAAACATTATAGATTTATTGATTAGTGTATATGCTAATAATGTTTACATGCTTTTAAGGTTATTGCTTAGTGTGTGCAATACAGTATTTAGTGCATTTCATTTTTTTTTAAATTAAGATTTTAACCAAAATACAAACACAATGGGGGTGCATAGCAAGGATAGATGTCACATTCACCCCCCCTGCCCGCCCTGTTAGAAGCCTCCCCATACAAACAGGGAGTTTGTATGGGGAGGCGTGGGCAGGGGCAGGAGGGGGTGGTGTGGAGGCGGAGATAGGGCAGGCAGTGGGTGGTCCGCAACCCTGGATGTACAGGGACGATTCTGATGTTGGCCCTGTATGCCCAGGGTTGGCAGACTGGATAGGGAACTGATTCCACCTCAGAGGTGGAATAAGTCCCCCTGGACATCGGGGGATGGCAGGCCTGGGCTGGAGTGAACAGGTGAGGGGGTGAAGGGGGTTCTCCGCAGCCCGACTCTGGCCATGGAAGACCAGAGCGTAGGTTGGCCTGCGGGGAAAGGACAGAGTGGTCAGCGGCTGGGAATCACAGCTCCTGAATGGAGTTGTGGTGCCATGGCAACGGGACGCCATGGTACCGTGGCTCCATTCAGGGGCCTGACTGAGTTAGCTGGGCATAAATCTGTACGTGCAGGCTGATCGGAATGGGATCCTGGACTGCACATACAGATCCTGGACCCAATTCTGATCCCACAGGGCACGTCTAGCTGCCTGCTGGATTGGAATCGGGTCTGCCTCTGTGCATCTGATTCTGATTGGGCGCACAGGGGCATGTATGTCCTGTATTGAATGACCCCCAATGTATATAAGAACCATTAGAAATTAGGAAAATATGCAAAAAAAAATTCCAACAGATTCTCTAGCCCCCATCATGGGAGAGAAGTAGAAGTGAACAAATATATTAATACCTAAAACTATCCCAGTTAAAAACAGGACAAGAGTTGAGTATACACAAATCCCCAAGAACCCATACTAACCCACTGATTTGTACCGAAGAAAATTTTCCAAATGGGAAGCATCTGTGAAAACAAACTTATTTTCCAGCATAGGTAACCACACACTTACAGGGGAAATGGAGATAGAATGTGCCTCTGATAGCCAAGACTTTAGATCGCAACTGCAAGAAAGCCTTCCTATGCATTTGGCAACATCAGGAAAAATGTTTATCGGCTGGCCACAAAAAGAAAGAGACTTTTTAGAAAAGTATAATTTCAAGACAGCAATTTGATCAGCCTCTGATCCAAAAGTGACCAGCAGAGTCACCCTCTCAGAGACAATGTCTTGAGAAGTCTCAAGAAAAGCGGTCAAATCAAGGCTTTCCGGAGAGGCGCTAGAATACAACCCCTCTCCTTTGGCCACCTACCCGAGTCCCCTTGGAAACATAAAATAACTAGTGCATCAACATTACTAAACAACAACATTTCTTTCAAATATTTTTTCAGCAGCTCGAAGGGGGACAGAAGCTGCATCGCGGGAAAATTCAGGAATTGCAAATTCCTTGCCCTTAATTGATTCTCCATTGCCTCTAGTTTGGTATGAATAACCAAACTATCCTTAACTACTGCCCCCACTAGAGAATGAAATGAGGGCTGCGAGCCCTCAAGTTTCATTACATGAGACTCAGAAGAGGAAATTAATGAGTCCTGCTGTTTAAATTTGTCCACAAACTCCTCATAAAACTTGCACAATTGACCCATAATCCCAGTTAATATCAATTCCATTCTCAACAGTTTACCCCAAACATCCCTCAAGGAAACCTCAGTGGAGGGGTCCAACAACACAACCAAACTTGAAGATGGTGATGCAAGAGAAACTGCCTTGGACTACCAAACACCAGCCAGGGAGCCCGAGAGAGAGGGGGATTGCAGTGCAGGGGTGCAGGCAGAGAAGAAATGGCTCTCTTAGAATCGCTACTAGCATCCGGAACAGATAAGCCTATCATAGAAGAAGGCTGCGGTGGAGGTGTAGGGCAACCAGAGATCTAGGAGGTTTCAATATCCAAAGTATTACTCATGGTTGTAGAAAGAAGGAAAGCAACAGGCTGCATATGGAGGTCCATAGGCCCCTTGACCATGCCTGCTCCTCCAGCACCTCCCAATACCTTGTTCTTCACCTTTCACTTACCTGTAACAATTCAAAGCTTCTTCTGGTGCTCCTTTGTGCTCCAAGGGGGCACCAAAGGAGCAGAACGCGCCCTTTTGGTCATACCTCTTCAGTCATGTGCCTGCAGTTAAACGTCCATGGCCACGTCCCACAGGAAAACTAAGCGTTTACCTCCGAGGCTGATCACAGGAGGGAGAAGCAGTCTTACAGCTGGCCTCTGCAGGGGCACAATCACCAGAGATGGTAAAGCAACAAAAACATTTATACATGTAGGCTGGCAAACGCACATTATCTCCACCATCAACACCACGACTGCTCCAACTGACCCATGTCCAGCTCACTGGATCAAAACAATGCGCTCAGAGCTCAGTCCATTCATAGACAACATTGCACAGTGGTCTTTTGCAATTGGAGTTTTCCCTGATGCTCTCAAGCATACATCCATTTGACCATTACTAAAAAACAACCAGCTGGACCCAAAGAAAGAGGATTCTTACCAACCAATCTCTAGTATCCCATTTCTAGCTAACATTCTCGAGAAGATGACCCAGAGACAGATCCAGCAGCACATAGACCCATCTTCCCCATTAGACTCTTGTCAACATGGATTCAGGGAAGCCCATGGTGTAGAAACCCTCCTAACTACATTAACCAACACACTTACCAATGGGATTGACAGCATCAAGAAGGGCTTTGCATTAATCTTCCTTGATATAGCGGCAGAATTCTACTCCGTAGATCACGTCCAACTCCTTAGGCAGCTTCATGAAAAGGGAATCCATGACTGTGCATGGGATTGGTGCAAATCCTACCTAGAAGGTAGATGGCAGCAAGTTCGAATTGGTAATAATACATCAGAACCCCCCCCAGCATAAGCAGGGAGTACCACAAGGATCCCCCCTGTCTGCACTGCTCTTCAATATTTATATGAAGCCAATTTGTAACATCACCAGATCCTTCAGCATATCGTGCCTCATGTACGCAGACGACGTGCTGTTGTTTACACCTATAACTGTCACTTGCCCGGATTATACACCATTAGTCAACTGCTTCAGCGCAATAACAGATTGGTTACTCAATCATAACCTGTGCATAAACTTCAAAAAAACAGAAGTCCTAATAATCACAAGAAATAAATGCTTCTTACCTCCACCAACACTAAAAGTGAGGGATGCAGAACTCCCAGTCAAGTCTAGCATACGCTACCTAGGAGTGATATTGGATCAACAGTTGGATTTCAAGGATCACATTAAACGAACGGTAAAAGCTATCTACTTCAAGATCAAAACCCTGCGGCACCTGAGACCCATGATGGAGTCAGATGACTTCCGTACCATCTTCCAAGCACTAGTTACACCGCACTTCGACTATGCTAACATAATTCTGCATGGCCTCTCTAAAACTACCCTAAACCCTTTACAGTTAGCTATGAATGTGGCGGCCCGCGTCCTGTGTGGAGCCTCTAGGAATGATCACATTTCCCCCATTCTAAAAGAACTCCATTGGCTCCCAATCAGCTGTAGAATATCGTATAAGGCCCTCCTCATTACCTTCAAGGCCTTTAATAAAATATCACCATCATCAATTTCTGACCTTCTAGCTCACCCCACGAACAACAGATCTAGGAGATCACTAGCTGCAAACACCCTACTCACACCAAGCGAATCTACAAAACTCAACCAGTCAACCATCAATAGGGCATTTGTTAACTACGCTCCCAGGTGCTGGAACAAACTCCCTCCCAGCATTATTTATTTATTTATTTATTTTATTTATTTAGCTGTATTTATATCCCGCTTTTCACCAGGTCAAAGCGGTAGAACATACAATAATAAATTACAAGGGTTTGGGGCCGTCACCAGGAGGCCAACAATAATGATTTTTAACAATTAATTGGGACATAGACATAGACATTGTGTTATGGTTCCTTAGGACATATGTTCAGGGGAATGAGAAATGGTGGTTGGAAGGGAGTCAGTGTTGGGTGCTTGTTTCTGGTCCGAGGAATTCTTGGAATAGTGGAGTTTTAAGTTGTTTCCTGAAAGATGAGGGGTCTGTGTTGCCCCTGATGTGGTTTGGTAGAGAGTTCCAGAGGGTTGGTGCATACAGTTTGAAGGCTCTGTTGCAGGTCCGTTGGTTGTATTTCGTTCTTTTGTGTGAGATGACAAGGGAGTTGTTGGTGGTTTGTCTGGTTGTTCTGTTGTGGGCTGGTTGAGGCAGTAGGGTGCAGAGTTGGGAGGTTTGAGTTTGGTAGAGATCTTTGTGGGTGATTAGGGCGGATTTGTATTTGATTCTTGCTTCTAGAGGGAGTATGTATAGCTCCCTCAGGACTGGGGTGATGTGGTCTTGTTTTTTTGCATTGTTGATAATTCTTACTGTGGTGTTTAATGCAGTTCGAAGTGGGTTGGTATGGGTGGCTGGGAGTCCATGGTATATTATATTGCAGTAGTCCAGGTGGGGGAGCGTCAAAGCTTGCGTCACTGTTCTGAAGTCCTGTGGTTCAAGGAGAGGTCTGAGGCGTTGTACTGTTTTAGCCTTGTGGTAGATTGTAGCGGTGGTTTTTTTGATCTGTTGATTGAGTGTGATTGCTTGGTCTATGATGATTCCTAGGTATCTTATTTGTGGTTGTACTTGTATTTTTGTGGTTCCAATGTCGAGGTGTGTGGGTGGTGTGAAGTCTTGATCTTTTGTTACTATGAGGGCTTCAGTTTTCTTTATGTTGATGGATAGGTTGTTCTTTTGTAGCCAGCTGGATACTTCGGTGAAGCATTCTGATAAGTGTTTATTGGTTGGGTTGGATCTTGTGATTGGAGCATAGAGCATTATGTTGTCCGCATAGATATGGTAGTTAATGTTGTATGTGTGTATGATTGAGCAGAGTGGTTGCAGGTAGATGTTGAAGAGCATTAGAGCAATCAGGGACCTTAAGCTGTTTCGAAAGGCCCTCAAGCATCACCTGTTCCTCATGCACTTTACACATCTCGATGCCCACTCCCCTCACCCCCCCACTCCCCCCACCTACACAGTCTCAAACCCATGCTATCTGACAACATAGAATCTTAACTCGATTGTAAGTCAAGCTAGGATTTGAGCACCAACAGCTAATTGGTTTAATTGTATATAGTTCCCCCAGTTTACCTCCATGTTAAAGCCCTGTTATATGTAAACGTAGGCCAGATTTGACTGACCAAGTGTGATACTGTTTTAATGTAAACCGCACTGATGACAAATAGCACGGTATATAAGAACTGTTAAATAAATAAATAAATAAATAAATAAAAAACACACAGTCTCTCTCCAAACAACTCTCCAAACACACTGCAGAACTAAGCTTTTATCTCCGATGCTCATCACAGGGGTAGGAGCAATCTAACAGCTGGTCTCTGCAGGAGTGCAATTGCTAAAGATGGTAAAGCAGCAAACACACAAGTCTCTCTCCAAACAACTCTCCCAGTGCATCTCATTTTAAGTGACATTTAGGGAGTTATTTTAGAAGCCTTATTCACAATTGCCAAGTGTAAAATGAAGCATTTACAGGTGGAAATGGCATCCATGTGGAAATGCCTGTTTTAGAAAGGGTTTAATTTGCTCTTACTGCATAGAAATTTCAAAGGGGCAGGTCAAAAATCTACACATATTTTCCTCATTTCATGTAGGGAATACACGTGTTTAACTGCAGTCATCCATGTCGGGATTTATACATGTTCCCTGGCACATATAGGTTTTACAAAAGTGCTCAATTTAGCCAGCTCTTTACAGGAGGGTTTAAGGGGGTCATCTATTGTAACTTAGTGGCATTTATACATGTAGGCTGGCAAAATGGCCACCAAACATGTGCAAGTGTCAGCAATTACATAGTAAGTTTTGAAATCCTGCACTTACCATGATGTTTACCATGATGATTTTCCTGTAGGTGAATGTGCAAAACAGTTCCTCCAGCACCACATATCGACACATAGAGATGCACTCCTGCACCTTCTTATTCTGTATTTTAGAAATGGCTCCAGAACTGTGACTATCATGACCTTGACGTCTCTATTCTGATTGTCCCGTCTTTTCTAAAATGTGCCTTTATGTATACATGTTGAATTTTTAACATACTTTTTTTTTTTTTTTCATTTTTAACATGATTTTTATCCTCCTCCGGCATGCTCCAACAAAAAAATAATCTGTTTAGGTCTAGATTTAGGTTTAAATCTTTTGGGATATTTCATGGTGATTCTTTTTGTATTTGATCTCTGAAGCTAAGCAGGATCAGGCCTGTCTGGATGACCACCTTGGAATACCAGGGGTTGTAAACTCAGCACGGAAGAAGGGCCTGACAATCTACTTTCGGTCACACCTTGCCAAGAAAACCAGGGTATGGGACACCAGAGGTCAGCATTGACTCATCAACACACATTACACTGCATTGTGCATTGGTTAGCGCACCTTAAAGAATGTATGGGTCAATTTTTAAACTCCACTATCCATCTTGAAATTTCCTTTGGTTCTTTTAAATCTCAGCTTAAGACTTACTTGTTTCAGCAGGCCTCTGGTGCCCAATCCAAACAGCACTACAGCTACCCCCTCTTTTTCTGCTTAGTTCTGTCATTTCTGTTAATTTTAGGACGTTCCTTTTTAAACTTTTTAAATTTTAATTGATTGTGAACCACCTTGCCTTTATAGAGAAAGACAGTATATGAAATCTGAATAAACATGAACATCCATCATGACTGAAGATGTTTGTGTTTACTCAGAAACAGATTGTGAGCGGAGATTCAGAGAGCATGCTAATCGTGAATAGTAGTGGTAATCTATAGGGGTAATGTATATAAACGGCAGCCCTTTTATAGCTTTCCCTTTGTTGTTTTCTTTATGTTGGGCTTCTCCTGTCATGTCACTTGATTATTTGTCTCAGATTTTTTTTAATATCTCTATTACAGGCTTTCTCAACCCATTGCTTGGGACACACTTAGCCAGTCAGGTTTTCAGGATAGCCAACATGAATATGCATGAGCAAGATTTTCATGCAATGGAGGCAGTGCATGCAAATCTCTTTCATGCATATGCATTGTGGTTATCATGAAAACCTGACTGGCTAAATGTGTCCCAAGGACTGGATTGAGAACCCCTGTTCATTGCATCATGCCAATGGCATGCACTTTTGGTGTGGGCAAGCACATGGTCACCAGTGCAGATCTACATATAAGTGTTTGAAAATATGCGTTCTTTAAAAATCTAGGCATGGGCATTTGCACTAGCCTCTGGTTTGGTGTAAGTGCGTCTGTCTAGATTTAACAAGCATTTTAGAACTCCTCCCTGATGGGTCCAGGGTATACCCCTTCATCCCCTACTCTCTGATTCCCCTCCTCTGCTCTTACCAGAGTTACTGGATCCCTGGTGTCTAGTGAGAACAGGACCAATACCTAGTCATGCCTGCTCTTTTGAGTCTCAGGTTCAAAATGTCATCCATGACCCCTAGTGGTAATCTTTCTGTACTACCACTAGGGGTCAGACTGCCAAATTATTACTGCCAGGGATCATGGGTACCATTTTGAACCTGGGGCTCAGAAGAGCAGGAGCAACTGGGGATCATGCCTACTCCCACTAGACAACAGAAATCCTGGGATCTTGGTAAGAGCCAAAAAAAAAACAAGATTGGGGGGAAGTGTTCTTCTGGGGGCCCATTGTGGAGAAGTGTCTTTATGCCAGAGGGCTCAGGTAGGGACTTGATGCTAGGGGGAGAGGGCTTGATGTGAGGGGTGTCAGATGGGGGGTTCAGATGCCAGGGGGATGGGATATGGGAGGGGTGCCCCAGGCGAATCGGTTGTCAGAAAGGGATGCCAGTATGGATGGCCCAACCATTAGGCAAAAGGGAAGTTGCCTAGGGTGTCAGCCTGTGGGTGACCAACACCTTGAATCCACTATGCCCTGTATGACAGAGGGACAAATGTCAGTGGGGGATTGGTGAGGGCTGTGATGCAGCGGGGGCTGATGAGAGCCCTGATGAAAGAAATGAAACTGTTTTACACAGAGGAAAAGATGTGCACAGAGTGCAATGTTCACAGGGACCAGCTAGAGGGAGCAGGAGTGCGGTCAGAGAGACTGGAGTGCCACGCCCAGCTGGTCAGGAGCACATGCCAAACAATTCACATGCCTCAAGGAAAGGAGTTCTTTATAAGGAAGAACTGCCTCAAGCTAAACAGAGAGGACCAGGTCGGATTCGGAGAGGACCGAGTCAGGTCAAGGAGAGAGGACCAGGTCAGGTCCAGGAGGGAGGACCGGGTCAAGCTGGAAGAGAATCGTCTCAAGCCAGAGAAGGACCTAACAGAGAATCTCCAGGAGTTAACAGGAAGCCACAAGGAGCCAAGGAAGGACCGGCTCAGGTTGGTGAGAAAGCTGTTGGCTGGCAGAGGAGAAAGCCTTACATTGATTGCAAGCAAGAAGCAAGTGGGAATCAGCTGGGAAGGAAAAGCCAGGCTGAGCATGGAAGCCAGGATTTGGGCTGTTGCAGGAGCAGGCACTTACCAGGAGAGCTGTTCCCACGGTTGAAAGATAAAGCAAACTTTCAGAGAAAGGATTGGCACGACGCTTCTGAGGGGAGGAAGCAAGCCAAAGGAGAAAACCTATCATCACCAGGCTGCTGCAATAAAAGGTATGGAAAATATATGCCTCAGAAGAATGCTGTGAAGGATAAAGGTTATGGGCCATTGATTTGCATCCTGCAGCTATAGACTCGTGGTTATCAATATGCCTGGACCTTACTGAGCCATCTTATGAAGCCAGATAAATCTGTTTTCTACTCACTACTGCACGCTTGACTGGAATCCTTTGGATTTTCATACCCTCTCCCTGATTGGAAGAGGAATCTATTCGGGACGTTTTCCCCTCTCATCATGTACAGTGTCCTATTTTGTTTCAAAGATTTTTCAGTTAATGCCACTAGTCACTATGGACTTTGGATATTGGATCTTGAATTATTCAGTGGAGGAAGCTTAATAGATTTGGTGACTGTTTTTCTTTTTTTAATATGCGGAAAACATGAAAGGAAAGAGTATATTTGGGTGATTGAGGTCTGTTGCGATTAGTTCTTTATGTGCTGTGAGTTCTTTTTTTGTCTTTTTTTTTTTACAAGAGACCAATCTTAATTGTTCAGAAGCCCTAAAACTTGATCTTGGTCGTTATCGACTATTGGTATGTTCCCCTGCATTAAATAAGAATAGGGTGCTGATTTTGACGCAGAGGTCCCTCCCAAACACTGTAATAGAGGATAAAGTTGATGTGGAGGGTAGATGGGCTAAAGTGATCTGTCAAATTGACAATCAAAAGGTTATTTCTTGTATCCTGTATGCCCCTAATATTGATAATCCTCAATTCTTTCAGATGCTCAGACCAGGACTTGGAGTGGAGGCCAATATCCCAGTTATTCTTAGAGGGGATTTCAATCTAGTGTTAGAACCCTGTTAGAAGACACTCTCGCTGTTTGGTTTACCCCTCTAAAGCAGTCCAGGCAGTAAAAGGTATGATGGAGTAAACTGGGGCTTGTAGAGCCCTGAAGGTTGCAAAATCCTACAGATTCTGAATACACTTTTCTCTCTCTTCCGCATGGTACCCACTTCCGAATTGATTTCTTTTTAATATCCATATCCCTCCTGTTTGGCCTTCAGAGCTCTGATGTTAAAGCCATGACTATCTCTGATCATTCAGCCATCAGTCTATCTCTGCATTTGTTTCAACCCATGACATCTCTGCCTTGCTGGCAGTTTAATAAGACCCTTCTCAGACGTGAGAAGTTTCTTCTTACCATCTGTAAAGCGATAGATCAATATTTTGCTATAAATTCTCCCTCAGCCACTGCAGGCTGGACATGGTGGGAAGCCTTTAAGGGTTCCATTAGAGCCACAATCATCTCATACTCAACTGGGATTGCGAAGCAGCACAGACAGTAGCTTGGTGATTTAGAGACCCAAATTCACTTATGCAAACAATCCCTCTAAGCACGATCAGACACTTTGGTACTGCTTCATTTATAATTTTAATTTAATTTAATTATATGTAAAAACAGCTAGCTCTGTTTATTGTTGTTCTATGGGAACCGCATCTGATCAATGGAAGGAGCGGTATATAAAAAAATCTGTTAATTAAATTAAATTAAAAATTAATATAATGCTGATATAAAACCTCCAGGAAGAAGGGATACTTGTAAGCTCAATATAGCACAGGGCTGACGCCCTAGGTTAGGCCCAGAACATTGGGACTTGTTAGAGCAAATATATAAAACCCCTGAATATGGTTTGCATGAAACCAGGGACACTGAATCAGAGGTATCAGAGTATGAGCAAATGCAAGTGGATCCCATAGAAGATGTATCTGACCATGACATGGATTGTACATTGTGTATTTCCGGAAGTCTAGAATCTCTGCCAGAATTGTGATCTGTTTAAAGTACCAAGAGAGCATTCTTAATTTGGTTAAGCCCCACCATTCCTGTAATGTATGATAGTTTTGTTTGAAAAGCCTAAGGGGCATGTTTACTAAACATTCCTAACGTGCGGGGCCGCGGTAGTGTGCCTGTGCCATATAAGGAGTGGGCGGATCAGGCTGAAAAAAGGAAAAAACCGACCGTACGTGTGTGCGCCGCGCAAATGTGCGGGGCCCACATTAGCGCGTGGGAAGGCTAAGTGGGGCGCCGCTGGGTACATAGAGGAACAGAGCCGTAGCACAACAGTGAAGACACAAACCAGTGGTGCAGGGGCCACAGGTTCAACTCCCCATTGTGCTCCACAAAAAAGGCCAGCTGAGGCATCAACTTTAATGGTTAAAAGTGTTTGAGGAGGCAAAATAATTTTGGGCGGCAGAAGGCGGCGCACTGTCATTTTGGGCGGCAGAAGGCGGCGCACTGTTAATTGTGCTGATGTGTGCGGAGGCAGTCAAATAGTGGGCGGCAGAAGTGGCGCGCTGATGCTCATGCACAGGAACAGAGCCACAGCACAATGGTTTGGACACTGACCAATGGTGCAGGGAGCAGGGGTTCAAATCCGTACAGTGCCCAGTAAACAAGGCTGGCTGAGGCATTATATATTATGGGGATGAGTGCTGTAGGGGGCAAGTTACGTTTATTTTAGTACTCACGACTAGCAGACGCACACGCAAAGCGTGTTAACATAAGGCGGCCCATACGGCACATGTTACAGCTCACTGTCCGCCAAGGCACCCTAGAATGTCCCCTATAGGGCACCATATATGTTGCGGCACAGGGTAAGGTATAGTGCACCTTATATGGACGGCAACCATAAGGTGGCCAATAGGGCGCCCAATAAAGCACCCGCAGAGGCACCCCATGGGTACAGTACGCTGAGGGTGTTATTGCTGGCAGCAACATATGTACAAGAAATAAAACAATGCTGTGGAAAACCCTATCAGATAACCCCACTGTGGGTTTGAACCCATGACCTCTGGCATCATAGGCAGTGATGTAACCATTGGGCTACAGCTCTATAGCTGACAGCAAGCCTCTGGCTGGCTGCAGAGAGCCTGCACGTCACCCCACAGACAGTCTGCTGTTGTAGACAGGATAGGGTTAGGCCACCCGTACCCATGATGCACTGCACATGCAAATCAGCTGTCCACAGATGCACACAAGATGGGGAATGCACCTCAACAGCTCCCCGGCCTGGCAGGAGGAAGTCCATGTGCACCCACACCTCACCCCGGCCTGGTAGGGTGTACTGAGCGGGTGTTCCACTGGCACAGAGTAGCTACACCCCGTCGCATTGTGCGGGTACTGTGCTCACCCTGAGGCCCAGGACCAGGTCCACAACACCCTCCATGGCTGAGAGAGGCCATGTCAGAGCTCCAAAGCAGTGTTAATCTGTGAGATAGGTTGTTTCTGCAGAAACATCCTGGATATATCTGCTTGTCTCAGTCAGGGGAACCCTCCATGGACCCCCAGGTGGGCCATGCACCACCAACCCCCCCCCCCCAAGGGCAGCAAACAGGGCCACCCATTAACAGATCCACATTCTACCCCCCCCTGCAATGATGGCAGTAAAGTGGACCATCAACCCCGGCCCTACTGGGGAACAGACACCCCACAGGGCAGTCACAGCAGCTCTATAAACCCCCCAGAACACAATATCAGACAGACATTAGGCCTGGATATGCTAAGCTGCACCCCACCGCTGTCAGATATTCTCCTGCAGCAAGCCATCAGCCGCTGCACCCTGCATGGCACCCCTTCAAGACACAGACCAGCTGAATACAGTCTGCTAGTTAGTCCTGGTGGAAATGCATGCACCCAGAACTGGGATGGCAGCACACACAAGCAGTTACGTCAGTGACTGGGCCCCAAAAGGACACCCATATATATCACATGAGAGGAATACTATATAGCACTAGGGGGGTGCCTAGCCATGCTGTGGTCACTGCACAGTCAGGGTGGAGTGATCCCGCAGCAGCACATACAGAGGTCACCCTGTCTGAGCTATACCCATGGTACCTTGCTGCTCATTTTGCACATTGGCAGGCCAATACTGGCAACAGTGCTGGCAGTGTGGGCTGTGGAAGGTGTTTGCAGCCACCACACACTGTATAGACAGACACACACACCCACACCTATGCCAGCAATGTGCTACTATAGAGGAGGTTAGTAGCCCTGCCCACCACACCAGTCCTGGGCATGGTACAGCCATGGATATGGTACACAGTACTGATGGGGGTCACTCCCCAGGGTGGTAAACACTGTCAGGGGCCAGACCTGGAGCACGCACCGCAGACATCAGACAGCTTGTTCTGATGGAGCTCAAGAAGCAAACAGTGCTGAAAGTAGGACTGTCTATCTGCCGGTACCCACATCAAACATTTGAGGGCTGTGTACTGTGTACCCAGGTATAGGGTGGCATTGCTAAGGTACGCAGGTGCTAGATCTGGGAGATGCACGCAGGGCCCAATGTCCTGCCTCTCCAGGAGGCATTGGCCAATGGGGCCTGTGGGTGTGGGTGTGGGTGTGTCTGGCCCTGTTGTCTGCTGCTTTATGGCAGAGTTTCCCTACTCCAGTCCTGGTGTTCCAGACACTGCTCGGGTCTTCATGCTGTCCCCTATGAATATGCATGAGCTACATCTGCATACCATTGGGGTGGTACAGACATATGCAGCACAGGCATCTTTCTTAGGGGAAGCATGGAACCTGAAGGGTGTTTGGCCCTCCAGGACTGCATTTGGGTGACTCTCCTCTAGATAATGTGCCTGTTTATGGTGTCTGTGTTTGGTGTGGTAAAATATAGGCGTATTAACCATGCCTATGTTCTCAGCAATAAAGGTTTGTCCTTACTATCACGGTGTAGTTGTGGGAAAAATATGTGGACAGGGTTGGCAGTAGCTACAGCTGGGATTTTAACCTGTGACCCTCTGGTCTTAGAGGTACTGGCTCTGTACGCTGCACCACACTGTGGCCACAGAGACAGTGCAGTCCCTGGAGATGGTAAACCTGGCAGGATGGGGTCGCAAACCCTGCTCTGCACATGTTTACTGTGGGCTCATTCACCATGTCTGGTCACATACGTGCAGATAAACCACGGAAACGACCACGAAAAACAGGGGCTATACTTTTAGCCAAGCTGGGCAACAGTGCTATTAATGGGCAACCATAGGGAACACTCCCAGGAAAGCTCCAAAGATGGCAATTAGTTTTGGTGGAGTCTCCGCTCCGTAGACCCTTCCAAAATTCATTTATTTTTTCTGGAGCTTTCCTGGGTGTGGTTTTTATATTTGCCCATTACTATAACTGTTCCACAGCTGAATTACTATTTTTAATATTTTTGTTGTGGTCATTTTCTATTTTTATTTTCACTTTTGTGCTGTGCACATGTATCACACTGCTTACGTTTTGCAGGTTTCCCCGGTTTTCCTGTACATTGCTGACGGAAATGGTTTCTCTTCCCTTTAACTACCCTCTACCGCGAGTGTTTCACTCGCGCTATTTTTTTCTTGTAAATTTGGGCCCGATAATGTGCGGGGAGCCTCTCCCCTCCCCTTCCCCGCCCATTGACCCCGTCTCTCTGCCCCTCGGGAGTCTTCCTCCGCCCTCCGTTAGCCGTTCCACGCCTCTATCGGACATCTGCGGGCCCGTACTTGTGCGGGGCCCGTTAGTGTGTCGCGCACATGCGCGGGGGTTCATCGCACGTGTGTGGGGCGTTTAAGAGCGTTTAGAAGCGTTTAAATGCCGCTTTTCCGTGCGCTATTGTGCGGCGCGCACTTTTGCGGTTTTTAGTAAACATCCCCCTAAGTTTGTTATTCTACCTGAAGTAAGGACTTTTGCTTTCACGTTGTAACCCAATATTTTTGAACCTCAGCAAAGACGGGAAATAAAAGCTTTATTTTTCCCACCACTCTGCTTAAGTATCTCATTAAAGATTTGGAGCTCAAGGAAACTACAAAGACCAAGAGCCATTTGGGCCTTGTAAAAGACTCTCAAATCTTAACTTTATATTTTGTGTCGCACCTGCCCTGGCATCCACTGGCCACCAGGGAAGTGTTGCTGACAGGGCCTGACATCGGTCTTTACCTCTGCCCCTTTAAAAGGGCAGTTATTAGTGTCTCAGGGCAGCTGTAAATGCTGATATCTAGATTTTTTTTTAATTGACTGGAATTTCCCTTGTAAAATGGGGTAAATAGCAGCCTTCTAAAATCACATTTACTAGGTATTCTAATATACCTGTGTAAATGTCGCAATTGACATAAGAGGATACTTGTACAAGAATCCCCGTACATCTAATGTACGATATTTTTCCTCAATGTTTTCATTTAATGTCATTTATTGCATTTATGAACCACAAGACCAAAATCTTTATTTATTGAATTTTTAATATTATCAGGACAATCTTGTACAGAAAAATATGGCATCGGTAATTATACAAAGAAAAAGAAAATTTATAAAGAAAATTCCAGTTGAACATCCCTGTAGTCCACAATTCCTAAGGGAGCATGTGAAATTAAGCAGTTAGAAGGAAGTAACTGTTTCAACCGCTAAACAAAGAAACATGCCCAAGGCCGCGCGTTACCCGCGGCCGTCAGTAACCCGGGCCCGGGCCCTGCTGACGGCCTCCGCGTGCTGGGGGATGAGGGGGGGGGCGGAGGAGGAGCATGAAGGGCGACTTTTGAAATCGCTCCGGTCGCGGTCGGAGCGATTTCATTGGCTTGGAGGGATGGGGGGCGGGGCTTGGGTCCGCCGAGGAGCCGCATGGTCAGTCTTTTGGTGCAGCTCCTCGGCGGGGGAAGAGGCATTCCCGCCCACCCCCCCCTCGGTTGGGTATGGCTTGGGGGTTGTCGCAGCTAGTGGGGGCGGGGTAGAGACCCAGCGCTCGCCGAGGCGGCGGGGGCTCTAACTGATTTACGAGCAGTGGGGGGCAAAGGGCTCCCCGGGGGGGGGGGGTCGAGACAACCCAGTTGGGGGGGTCTCGGCCCGGTACTGGGGGTGTGGAGGCCGGCCTTTGCTACTAGCATGGCAAGGCCGGCGGCGGGGTCCAGGGGAGGAGGATGCTCCGCCTTGCTACTGACACGGCGGGTTGGGGCATTCTCCGGCAAGGGTGGGGGTGGGGTAAACGGGGGGTTCATTTGGAGTGTTGATATGTTGGCCAAATTGGGCCGGTTTGTTACAGTTGTAATATAAAGCTGCGACCAAATAACAGTTATTTACACCAAGATTTGTTGTCAGTGTGTTTTGTACGGGTAAAGGTCATGGGGTGGGGGGGGGAGGTGACGGAGGCGTGAAGGGCCTCCGGGTTACCGGGTTACTAACCATTTAATGAAGAAAAACAAGATAGGCAAAGAGGGACCAAAGCCAATAAATACGCACAGTTAAACAACTCCATCATGGTCAATGGGAGCAGATGATATGTACAGGCAATCTGGCATTGAATGCATTAAGATCAATAGGCTGAAAGATTTATACATCACTAAACATTTACAGGGAAATCGTAGCCCAGCTGCGGGATGCTGCGTTTCAAAAGAAGAAACTTTGCGCCTTTTCTGAGTTTCCTTAGAAATGTCTGGGAACATAAAAACTGTTACACCACAAAAAAAAAAAGAACACTTCTTATAATACATAATAACATAGTAACATAATAAATGATGGCAGATAAAGACCAGTATCGTCCATCTAGTCTGCCCAGTAAGATAGCAAGAGTAGGTGCACCTGCCGCTCCGTGCAGGCTACCCCTCCCCATCCTCAGTAGCCAGTCTCTGTCCGATATTAGAGCACATGTAACAAGGAGCGTGGCAACTTTTAATGGTTCAGAACTTGATGTATTCAGCAGATCTGAAACATTGAGAATGCCCATGTTAATGTCTGCAGTTGTAGCACCTGGCTCTTTTTTCCCTTCTGGTAGGTAGAATGCTTTAGAAAGAGGTAGAATCAAATCCTGTGCAACCAAGAGAATCTCTATCAAATATTTTTTAAACATATCTATTGCTGAAATATCTAAAATCCTTTGAAAAATTTTAATACCCTTAAATTTGCAGCACAGGCAGAGTTTTCAAGCATCTCTAATTTTGCTCAGAGAGCTACTTTATCCTTGATTAGCGTCGTAGCAGTATCTCAAACAGATTCCAGTTTCTGGTCATTCTCCTCTACATTCTGTTTTAAAGTGTTAGTCAAACTCACGTAAGTCTCCACTTTCTCTGCATTCGAGGGTAATCTTCTCCAGGCGAGATAGCGTGAATGAAGTCGGCGATGATGCAGCTGAGGGAGCCTCGAAAGCCTTACTTGCACCAGGGCCACTAGCCTAGGGTAACTCCAAAACCACCATTTCTCCGGTAGAGCCACCGGATGCCCCAGAAGCAGCTGCTCCATTCTTCTGTCACATCTCCCCACATTGACATGACCACAGTGCCGACTTCTGACGTGGCAGGTGTACAGTTAGACAGCCGAGGAATGGATAAACCTCAAGGTGGAGGTGGATGCTATGACTTGGGAGACAAGGTTGTATGGACTCCTCCAACCCTTTCACAGCAAGACCCGCATGAATCTCCTGCTTGGCAGCCTTGGTGACTTCGACAAAGCGATCCATCAGACTGCTGATTGAAGGCTGCCATTTGGCAGGGTAAACTTTAGCCTTCTCCTTTTTTTTCAGCACGAAATGAAGCACAACCTTCATGCAGCCATCTTAAACAAATCACGCCCTCCACAAGACCAAAATTTAAATAATAGTAAAACAACACTAAAACATTAAGAAATAGATATAAAATAGACAAACTACTTCAATAAACCAAGAAAGAAAGTAAAGCTGCATTGTAGCATACTGTACATGAACATGGCTAGGCTCTACTAAAGGAAAAACAGTCCTAAAGGTAACATTTTCAGAAATCTCGGACTACCAAAGGAAAATGACCTTTTGCAGGTGCATGCATGTCTACCTTCCTTCAAGAGTGAGATGTTTTATTTTCAAATCTCTAAACTGCCTTATGGACCAAGTATAAACATTTAAAAACACTATGCTCTTGCACTTGTAACCAATGCAAATTCTTAAGATGTTCATCTAACTGGAATATCAGTCTTTGTTCTTCTTTTAACAAAAAACAGTCAAGGTCACCTCCTCTCCAAGTGAGGGCTAGCACCTTTAAAATGCCCAACATTTTAAATGTGGTGGTTGCTCATTTTACAGATTGATTATTCTGACGGATTCCTTCTTTTGCCCTCATAGTCAACAGGATGTTACGTTTATTTTTTTATTTATTTAACTATATTTGTATACCGCTTTTCACCGGGTCAAAGTGGTTTCCAGAGACCAAAACATTATATATTGAATGTTTTTTTTTATACAAGTGAACATTTTAACATCTGAACATTTCAACCTTATGTTGATACAACTTTTAACACTTGATTATGGTTTGCATATGTATTTATTTTATATGCGTATATAATTTCAACCTTTTGTTGATATAACTTTTAACACCTGATTAAGATGAGAGATTACTCTGATTGTAATACCAGTGGTGTGGTCTACAGTACGCTATCCAGTGCCCTTGTGATTTTTGTATGTTGGCAAAATAAAAGGAAAACTGAGAACTCATTAGCTGAACACAAGAGTCGTATCAAGAGATGTATACAGACAGCATCTCTTGTGGAACATTTGATATTCCATTTAAATGTTGTGCACCCTAGGGGTCTGAATCAGGAGTTAGATCTTACAGTTTTGTTTTGTTTTTTTAATGAAGATCCTTTGATGCATGCTTCTTTTTTTATTAGGGTCCTTTTTTTTTGGGGGGGGGATACCATTTGAGTTTCCGTTATGATGCATGCATATATTTTTTGGTAAGTTTTATATGTGCACATTTTTTGGTCGATATCATGTTGAAAGGCCTTTTTTGAGTTTCATGTGCCTAAGTACCCCCTTTTTTAAAAAAAAAGAGGGCCCCATTTTTAAAACATCTATAAGGGTTTTAAGGTTTTTTTTTTTATTTGTTTGATTTTGTTTTAAGCAAGGAGTCTAGTTTTGGTGCCGCTGTCACTGAGCTGGTTTTGATAGGAATGTCATTTTAAAAGGCAGCCCGCTACTTAACCAGACTTCCATTAGTGTTGTGGACATGTTTTTGATTGTGGCTGGGTAAGTTTATTGGAACTTTATTGCCTTTGTTTGCTGGCAATGGTTTTGTCTTGTTTTCGCTGTTTTGTGTCAGGTTATAAAGTTGTCTGCCCTTGGTGAGTGATTTTATGGACATTGGAGAGAAAGCCATTATACAAGTTACTCCGGCCTTTAGTTGGATTGTTTAAAGACATGTGGAGTGGAAGAGTAGCCTAATGATTAGAGCACTGGCTAGGTAACCAAAATAATAGGGTTCAGTTCCTACTAGTACTCTTTGAGGCCTTGGGCAAGTCACTTAACCCTCCATTGTCTCAGAAGAAAGGCCTGGTAACCTACTTCTGGTCATACTGCCAAGAAAACCCAGGAGCTACTGGAATTGCCAGGTGACAGCATTGACTCAAAGGCATGTATTTCCACACAGGGGAATATTCCCTAACTGCACCTTTTTATTGGGTTTGTTAACTCCTTTGCATATGTATTTATTTATAATGTTCTTGATATGCATACATCTAATTAATTTATCCTTTACATATGTATGCATTTTTATAAATGTATATAATTTTTTATATATGTATGAAGATTTTATATATATATATATATATATATATATATATATATATATATATATATATATATAATGTATGTATTTATTTATTATTGGTGTTCTTGGTTCCTTTTTATTTTGTAGACTGTACCACACGACACTATTGCACACAGAAAGCTTTTTAGCAAAGACATTTTACAATATTGCATGTATAGTTATGGGATGTCTCTGAAGCAGGCAATTTGCTAAAACATATTGGGCTTTTATTGACGTGTATGGTATTTGTTTATATATTTTATGTGTATATTAATTTTATCTATCTATTTATTTGTTTGTTTTTTTGGGGACTGCCACTTTTATACTATGCAAACTATTCAGAACACTGCTGTGAGAATTGTGATTCATACTCAGAAATTTTACAATGATAAAATTTCATTGGTTACTAATAGTTTTTCACAAGCTATTGTGGGGGCCCCTAGCCCAGGCCACGGCCTATAGGTATAGGGGTGCCACTGTTTAGTCTTTGAATAAAGAATAATTTGTCCTCGTCAAGAGCTTGGGGCTGCTGGGACTTGTAGTTGTGCTACCACTTAAAAAAACAGTAGTATTGAGAACTGAGGGTTTTTTTTCAAAAGACACACAGGAATTTATTTCCTTCTTTTCACAAGCATATAGCTCAAACAAAACAACAGGATTCTTCTCCAAAACAAATGATCTTCAGGAAAATCACACAAAAACCCAACAGTGAAATTGCTTTAGCTGGCCTTCACAACATACGTAGCTGTTTCTCAAACATACAGCAACAAACACAGTTTCTTTTCTTCAAATCAAAGTAAATGTCTTTTCTTCCTTCAACAGGGTACTTAGCAATTCAGGCTAGAATCATTCTCCCTGACTTACTCACTGCTTTTGGTGGTTTTCAGGTTACAGACTTTTTTTCTTTAACCAGCAGCTTCTATTCTGCCTTTTTGCACCATGAACAGTCCATTAATAAATCCTCTGGACCGTGGCATTTGTTCTGAAGTGTACACTGAGGTTGTGGACTAGACTGTTCGCATATTGTGGTAACCTGCTGTTCCGTTTCTTTCATCTTTTGACTGTTTCTGTCCTCCATTCTGTCCTATTTCATAAATGGCGTTCTTTTCTTATTTTCTCAAATGATATAATATTGTAAACCGCTCTGATGCTTTGGCCTGAGCGGTATATCAAATGTATAAACATAAACAGATTCTACCTGCATTTCCTCCGTGTTTTCAACCGGTATGTCTGGCTCTAAGCCTTCATGCAATGCTTCTTGCTTGAAACTCTCTAAGACCTCCTGAATTCTCCTCCACTGGGGCTTCTTACTAGGAAAAGGGTTTTCACCTGGAGTGAAAAAGCTCTTATCCTGACTCAAACGCCAGAGTGCCTCTAACTGGCTTAGGTCACTCTTAGATATATTTTTATCCACCCACCTTCTAGGAACTTGAATCTTTTTAGCTGGTCCACGTACTTGCCCCTTGTCTGCAATTCTTTCAGCTACAGCTCTACTGGCTTCAGAACCAATTGCAGTTTCCCTGCAAGCCTGGCTCTCTTTCTGGGTGCTGCTTTCACCTCTGAAAACCCCCTGGAAATCTCCACCATTCTCCTCTTCGGTGAGTTCTCTGGGTCTTTCCCTGGTGCTTCTCCCTCCACGGAAGTCTGCAGTGCTCTCTCTAGTCAGCTCCCTCGTGTGCTGCTCTCTCCCCGAGTACTGCTCTCTCGTGGAATCCTCTCTCCAGCCGGTGCTGGTCCTGGTGCTGGTGCTGGCCCTAGCTCTCACGTGTTTCTCTGGGTTTATAAGGCTGCTTTTTCCCTAACTTGCCCTGTCCCTTACCCAGGTGTCTCCCATTATCCTCCAAGCCTGCCCTTAGATCAGCAGAGCTTGGGTGTGGCTTAGCTTCAGCAAGTGCGTGCTTTTTCCCTTTGCCTGCACCCTGAAAGCCACAGATACCTTGCCTGTCTCCTTCCTTAAAGGTAGATTTACAATTTTTCTCTGTTTGCATGGGCTCAGCCATGCTCTCCTCATCACACTATCTAAGGGTATGTTTACTAAAGAGTATTAAGGGAGCAAAGGTGCCATTAACAGGCATTATTGGCACTGCGGAAAGTACCAATAATGCTGCATCAATGTGCAGAAACTGTTTCCCAACATTAAGGTAAAAAGAGGTTAATGGGCGTTAATGGGGGGAGACTGGGCGGTGATAGCATATGTGCCTCTAACTCCCATTTGCATTACTGTGTGTTAGAGGCACCGGTGCTGGGAGCTCTAATGCCATCTGAAAGCTCACGTTAAGAGCTATTTCTGAGGGGAGAGAGCTTATTTAAATGTATGCAATGTGCTCCTCCCACTGTAGCTCCCAAATTAGTGATAGCAGTGCTCTATTGGCAGTAACAGCATGGTGCCACATTAATAAATGACACTATGTTGTTGGTACCAAATTGGAAAAGGAGATGTTACGTTAGCGATGCAGTGGGGCTGGCTGGTCCACTAGGCTGACAAGGCAGCTGCCTAGGGTGTACATCTGCAATGTCTGGTATGCCTCTGCTGTGATAGTGACAGCACACATACATGCTGCCGCAGTCAAAAAGATGTTCTGCCACTGCCACTATCACCATGCTGCCATGTCAGCATTATGTGAGGGTTAGGGTGGCGTCACAGCAGCTGTGGCATGGTGCAGAAGAAATATGTGGCCTGGCCCTGCATGTCACGTGCAACACCACAGTTGCCACCATCAGTGGCATGCCAAGCATGTCATCAGCAGGTACAGTGGAGCACATGGTGATGCCTCCCTACCAAGGTCTAAGGCAGTAGCACTTATGTCCACATCCCCCGCTGGATGGGGGCAGGAGGGCATGCTGTGACTAGCTGCATGTGTGCAACTGCATTAAGACCACATGCAGCACTGAAGTGGCAATTGGGTCATGCTTGCATGGAGGGAGGGATTGACGGCCATGCTGTCTACCTTGATATGTGGACCCTGGCACATGGCTAGTTTGCCTAGTGGATGGGCTGGCTCTGGGATCAGGATGTTCCCCACTTGTATATATTGAATGGATATGTGCATGTGGGGTGAAAAACATGCCACTGAGGCAGGAATACTATGCAATATGATAACAGTCCATATCACGCTGCACTCTCACATGTCAAATCATGACCATAATCTGTGTGTGAACTAGTGACCTCTTCTTAAGTACGTACTCAAGTCAGTCATAACCTTCTGAGCTACGTGCAAATCTCAGCTAGCTATTGTGGTCTGCAAAATATGAGATTAGTCCATGACTGGCCCACAAGTACACACCAGGAAATGTGTACATTGGTCATTCTGCTAGGACACCCATGATCTGGAATGTGTGTATTCATGAGTCATGGCCTGTCCCTTTGATTGAATGAAACAAAGAGGACACCCCTCCTGCAGAGTCACCAGGCACAGAAAAAAACAGGACAACAGATTCACTGGGGAAAGGACCATTTATTAAACAACTGTGAGGTTGGCCCAATACGTATTTTGGCCAGGGGAATTCTTCAGGGGACTGAGCCCTCTAAAAACAGACAACAAAATTAAAATTACAATAATAACAAATAAATAAGTTGAAACAATTTGGCATGTATGATCATGTCGCATATGATTGTTAAAATGTTATCGCAGCTCTGCATAGTCTATATATTTTTCTATCTGCTAAAGAAGTCAGACATACACTACACAAGGTAGTTATCTTTGATTTTAATATAGATATTTTATGATTTATTTATGTAATCTATAATGTGCGTCTATATACATATTTTTATGCCATTATGTCTAGGAACAGTTTGGTTTTACCTTTGGCTTTATTATTCTAATTATTATTTTATATTTTCATATTCTTTGCCATATTGGAATATCTCATCATAACTGTGACTGAACATCTTTGGCGTGAGAGGAACAAGGGCAGTAGGTTCAGGTAAACTGTAATACAGCTAACCCCTATGCGTTTCAGCCTTTGCCTTCCTCAGGGGTTGCAGCCTCAAGCAAAAACATAAATAATACACACAAAAGAATCAAATAAATTTAATAAACATCATTTAAAAATGTTAATAAAAATGTGGACATAATGGAAATGAAAAGAAATTAAAACTAGATATAAAACAATTGAAAATCCAAAACGATACCATAAAACATACTAATGAACATGTATATAAAAAATGTGACGAATTGTTATGTAGTAAAATGCTAAAAATGATGAGTAAAACAGTATAATATTATCAGAAATTAATCTAAAAGGATAGGATGTTGTTGAGAATACCAAGAGGCTTATATAAGTTTCTCTCAGTGCACCAAAAGTTCCAATGTAATAACTGTACAACAACAAACCACAGTAACAAACCATAACAACCCCCCCCCTTTTTCTAATAGAAGAAAGATCAAATTTCCCAACTATTGTGTGTCATGCTTAGCCTGTAGATCAATTTGTATTTCTTATCCTGTAGATCAATTTGTATATCTTTGAAAATGCTCTGTCCTGATCTGACAGTTTCCATCTTGTAATCAAACCGCTCCTGATCGCTGGAAGTAGCGGTATACAAATGTATGCTAAATAAATAAATAACAGGAACAGATAGAAATATCTATAGGGATGAGGAGGACACCAGACAATGACTCGAATATTTGAAAACAAATACTCACATCTGTATTAGACAACCATCCATATTATGTAAAAAACGTCAGTATCCCGTGTCTAAAAATAAAGGCAGTAACTGGCTGTCACAGATCGCGATCTTAAACATGTCTACAGTGAATCCCACCATTGTATAAAATAGAGGAAATAAATTGTAGACTATAGTACTTGCCTTATAGTATGAAGCCTGGAGACTCAGCAATCCTTATAATAATGGTGAGGGCCAGAGAATGCCAACATTTCAAGCAGCCGGATTTTTGCGCCATACAAAAGGTTAAAGGGCATAAAAGGGCTGACAGCCAGCATTAAGGAGGTCCAAGACGTTTGCAAAATTTTGACCTCCTGAATCAAGTCCAAGAGTGTTTTTATGTACAAGTGAAAAGTTAACCCAAACTCAGGAACTGTGTAAGCAGATCTGTTGACCAATAATTTATAAAACGTGAATCCAGTGGGCAGTACTAACACAAAAGTAAGAAAACATCGTTGAAACAGCGGACACCCAAATTGTAGCATTATATAACTTATTAATATTTTAAACACACCAAAGTTACTATATTTAATGAGGATCTATAGTGTGAATGAGTTGAAATTAAGGTGAAGAAATTAAGGTGGAAATAAGTGGAGATGGCGTTAAGGTTCCCAGCCCTGGGAGCTCTAACTCACGGTAACACAAACCAGCGTTAAGGGAGCACATGTTATTCCCACTCAGTCTCTGCCTTATTAACGCACACTCTCTACCTCTTTTTACCTTAACTCTAGGGGACCAGTTTCCGCATGTTAATTCAGCATTATCGGCGCTTTCCGCAGCATTAACTGCTCAGTGGTGCCGATAACACCTGTTAACAGCACCTTTTCTCCCTTAACGCTCCTTAGTAAACATACCTCTAAGTGTCTTCCAAGCCTTGGCATGTTAATCTCCTGCTTGAAGCTGGCTATTTTTCTCAGTCTCTCCCTGCTGTCCCCTGCTATCCAGTGCAGACCTGCCAGCAACAGAATCATTACCAAGTAACCAGACTCTATGTGGGGAAGAATGCAATATTTCTTATGTTTTCTTAGAGAGAAAATATTGTTAGCTAACTGCAGATTTGCTTTATATAAAACACCCAGTGACAGAATAATTAGTTCTTGACAGTACTATGTAAACAACTAACAATAAACCCCACTATGGCTTCTCTAATTGTCTGATCCTCATGAACCCAATCTGAATAAATTCTTATCCATAACTGAGATTTATGTTCCTGTCTGAGTCAGAATCCTAGATATGCAGACCATGTAACGTGGAAGCTGGTAACCAGAGTTCATATATCTATAAGATACCTGTAAGCCATTATTCCTACATCCATTATTATAACCTGTGCCCTTTGTTGAATATGATCAGTGATATGTGAACATGAAGAAAAGGGGGTATGATTACTAAACCGTGTTAGTTTTGGCTGCCAATGCGGTGAGTTAGAAGCCAAAACTGTGCAGTAAGTAGAAAACTCCACGGTATCTGTAGGGGGTATTCCCAGGGGAGGACTTGCAGATACTATGAAGGTTTGGATTTCCCACGGAGACCCCATGTTATCTGCCTTAGCAGATACCATGGGAGAAGTGCCTCAGTGCCTGCCAAAGTAGGTACTGCGGGTTCCTGCGGTAAATCCATGGGGAGGCATGGTAGCTACCATGCCTCCCCTCAACTGCCGCGATCGGGCCTACCCCTCACAATTTTGTTGATGCCATGATCCGTAGCACTGACAATATAAAAATAAAGGTGTTGGCCCCCCTTCAGCATCAATTCCCCCTGGACAACTTCTGATCCCCATCGGGAGCTTCCCAGGAGGGATCAGTGCACCCCCTGAGGCTGAAAAGTGTCCAAGCTAGCCATTCAGCATAGTGCCACTCCCTAGCCCCCCCCCCCCCCCATGCACAAGTGAAAAGGTGGGCGGCCTGTGGCCCCTTCCTCCCCCTTCCACCTCCTGGTACCAAAAAATCCTCCTGGCTTGCCAGCTGGCAAAGGGAGGATCATGCCCCCCACCCCAGCACATACCTTAGTGCCTTGGTGGTCTAGTGGGAGAATGGGACAGGAGCAATCCTGTTCACTCCTGCCCTGTCTTGCAGCCAATACAAAATGGCTGCCATCATGAGGTGCTGCCCGCTAGCCTCTCACTAGGAGATAGCACCATGAGATATGAGATTACAGGCATCTTTGTTGGGGTCTATGAGAAGGGCAGGAGAGAAGAGCCAAGAGAATAAAAAATGGAAATTACCTGGTAATTGATGTTCCTTGAGGGAGTACAGTTCAGTCCTCCACCACTGGGTAGTGCACCTCCTCCTGCAACATGGAGACTGGACAAGTCAAACTTGTGACATCACTGGGTATATCCTGCTGGTCTTCTCCCATGATCCCCCAGTGACCTACTGTCAAAGCAGACTCAAAGGAGCAAACAAACAACCAGTTAAAGTACTAAATACAAAGCTATGCTCAAACTTCAACTTTAAAATCACAGGGCCCCCCAAAAAAAGGCCGAAAACACCCTCCTCCGTGCACCTGTCCCCTTGCGCACCAAACAGCGGAAGACAGAGAGCTAGAAGGAAGGAGAACTAAGGAAGAGTATAGGCAGAAAAGGTTGCTCTCGCGATTACCTGCCAATCAGAGCCCGTTACCGACTCTAGGATCCGAAAGCATACTCGGAACTAACGCCTCGCGTCTGAAACATCCATCCCCGGGCGGGAATGAGGACTGAACTGTACTCCCTCAAGGAACATCAATTACCAGGTAAGTGTAATTTCCATTTCCTTATCGGTCCTACAGTTCAGTCCTCCACCACTGGGATGTACCAGAGCAGTAATCATTGGGAGGGACCTATCCAGTCGGCTCGGCCCCTAAACGAACAGAGCAGGCACTGACCCCAGCCCGCTCCTCACGTCAACAGGCGGTAAGCCAACCAGGAAGACACGACCGAGAGCCCACTTGGATCCTCTTCACTGGTGAAAACAGCACAGAACTCTGCCCCAAGCAGCGCTAGTGCTTCAGAAAGACAAACTCGCCATCGCAAACACACTGAACGCCCTAGAAACAGACCTACTGAGAAGGCTACCGGAGCTCCGCCTGAAAAATCCGCTTGAGCTCCCCCTTGGCTCTCGACCCCACCAGGGTGTCAAGTGTTAGCAACCGCTGCTTTCCCGCAGAACCCGCCTCCACGGAGGGACAGGCAGCGAAGAGACCTCCCAGAAAGCGACGGAACCTCACCTAAGGTCCAAGGAACGCAGGTTACAAGCAAAGTGTTCTTGCGTAAGTCCCAAACCGACAACTAAACAGGCACAGCCGGATTCCACGAGGGAGACCGGAACCGAGGTCCATCCAGACAGAGGTGGGAAGCAAAATGAGGGAAATGGAAAAAAACCACCAGCGTCAAACACCCTATTTGTCACACCTCTTAAGGGCTTTATTCTTTGCAACACAAAGTAGCTCTACAGCTATGTCCTGGACCAATTGGAATCTTTTTATTTTTTTTTAAACTTTTATTTTCATTTTGCAACAAACAAACGAAACAACACACCAAAGGAGACAAAACAAGTATACAATAAGGAAAAGTAAACCCAATTACCCCCCACCCCCATGCTTCTTCTCTAGCCGATTATGTCAGCATGTGAGCGCTTCCAAACAACAGTGATTATACATCAAAACAATCAAAAGAGTATCTACGATACAGAATGATCATGAAACAGAGATATATACAAATTTAGACAGTCAGATGAGAGCATTTAGCAGAATGTACATAGTCATTGAGCAGCTTCCATTTAGACCGATGGTGAGGAGTCTGAATGGGGGAAGCAAACATACGAGGTATTTGTTCATATTTACTGTAGAGACAGACATGATTCCACCATTCATTGGGGCTCAGATGGGAGCTATTTTTCCAGTATTTCGTAATTAGGGAAATAGCAATGCCAAGCATAAAGTCTAAAAGGAAGTAAGCCGTTTTTGGCAGAGAGGGGATCCCCGCAGCTGAGCGAAGTCCCACTATCCTCCAAGAAAGGGGCTCTTGAAAGTGCAAAATAGACTGGATACGACCCCAGACCCGACGCCAGTAATACTGTAGTGCGGGACATTCATACATAACATGAGGTAGTGAACCAATGGCCGCATGGCATGTCCAGCAACTATTGCCCTGAGTAGTGTTCCATTTGGCTAATCTGTCAGGAGTGTAAAAACACCGGTGGGCTAGAAAGAAGAGTGTCTGAGTAAGTGAGGCGGATCGTGAAACCCGTGTCACTCTACTCCATACAAGGCTCCATTGCTCCGGGGTCAAAGTCACATGCAATTCTCTCTCCCATGCTTTCTGCGCTATAGGGGTATCTCTAGTTAGAGCATTACATAAGGTTTTGTAAAAATTGGATGCTACACCCGGTGAACTACCGATAGATCGGATAGTCTCCGACCAACCTTGTGTAGGGGATGCCGATGGCGGGAGCACCTTAGCACTCCGAAGACAATGCTGAAGTTGCACCAACTGAAAGTAGTGTTTCGCTGGGAGACCAAATTCAGTTTGCAATTCACTAAAAGTTTTCCAGCGACCATCATGGAACAACTGGCTAGGAATCCAAATGCCCCTAGTGTACCAGGGGCTCCACGCCATCGGCTTATTTTGTATTCGAAATCGAGTATTATACCAAAGCGGGAGCCTGTCTAACGGACAGAGTCGGGAGTCTAAAGATTGCATAAGAGTATTAAAGGCACCTAATGTGTCTAAAAGCATTGGTGGATAGTGGGAGTCTGATGGGAGAGTCATACCAGGGAGAAAAGTAAGAGGAATCGGTTTGCAAAGGTCCTCTTCTATGTCTAGCCACACAGGTCTACTCGGTACTGGATCTTCCAGCCAACGAGCGCCTTGTTTGAGAAGAAAAGATTGGTGGTACTTCAGGAAATCAGGGAACCTGACACCCCCATTTTCCTTATCTGCTTGCAACTTATGTTTCGCTATCCTAGGTGTCTTGTTTTGCCATAAGTATCTAGTCAGAAGGCCCTCTATATCTTTATATGTACGTCGAGGTAAGAGACAGGGCAACATTTCTAAAATATAATTCACTTTCGGAACAATCATCATTTTTATGGTTTCTAAGCGACCCCACCAGGTAAGTGTTAAAGGAGTCCAACGGTGAGTAAGCGCCCGGACTTTAGAGGTTAAGTCTTTGGCATTGAAGGAGATAGTGTCTTCCAAAGGAGAACAATAGTGAACCCCAAGGTATTTGACCATGCGAGGTTGCCATAAAAAGGGGAAGGGTTGCATATCTGCCTGATGAAGCAAAGGATTTAATGGAAAGGCTACCGACTTGGTCCAATTTATCTTATAACCGGACAGTTGTGAGTATTTACCAATTTGCTCTAAGACAGCCGGTACTGAGTCTATAGAGACAAAAAGCATAAGGTCATCAGCATACGCTGAAATTTTGATTTCCCTATGGGAGAAGGGGACTCCATGAATCTCCTCCGATTGCCGGATTAGTAGAGCCAAGGGTTCGAGTGCAAGATCGAAAAGAAGTGGAGACAGTGGGCATCCCTGGCGGGTACCGCGTTGAAGGGGAAAAGGCTGAGACTTTAAAGCATTGGCACATATACTGGCTGTAGGTCGTGCGTACATGGTGCGGAGACAACGGAGAAAACCTTCCCCGAATCCGTACCAACGGAGGACTGCAAACAGGAAGGGCCACTCTAAACGATCAAAGGCCTTCTCAGCATCAAGTGAGAGGCCGACAAATGGGCGATCAAGGTTAACTGCGGCAGTCAGTACATGGCATAGAGTCCGAGCATTGTCAGCAGTTGATCTACCAGGAATGAAACCGCATTGATCTGGGTGTATTAAGGTAGACATCCTATCAGAGAGCCGGGTGGAAAGAATGGTGGCAAATATTTTATAGTCCGCGTTTAGGAGGGAAATTGGACGATAATTAGCTGTTAGTTGCGGGTCTCTCCCCTCTTTCTCAAAAACTACTACATTTGCCATTGAAAAGGACCCAGAAGGAGAACCCTCCTCGGCCAGAGCAGAAAAATAAAGTTTCAAAACTGGAGCTAAGTCAGCGTGAAATGTTTTGTAGAATTCAGCAGGGAGACCGTCTGGGCCTGCGGCTCGACCTGAGGCACATTTCTTGATAGCAGAATGAATTTCTGATAAAGTAAATGGTGTGTCCATGGCCACTCTATCTTCGTCAGATAGGGTCGGTCTTTGTACCCCTGAAAGTAAGCGGTCAAATACTTCTGGCTCAAAATCACATTCAGATTGATAAAGTCGAGTATAAAAATCACGAAAGAGGTCTAAGATTTCTGTATCTTTAGTGACCAAGCCCCCCCCCCCCCCCGACGGATTACGGAGGGCGGCAACACGCTTGGCTTCTTTTTGACCTTTTAGGGCATTTGCTAATAATTTGCCAGCACGGTTATTTTCCCGATAATATAGCCCTTGTTGTGATTCAATATTTTTAACAGCAGCAGTGTACAAAAGCTGATTGTATTGAAAACGCAAGCGTTGTAAACGGAGTAAAATACATGGGTCAGTACGGGACGTGAGGAGACGCTCCCCAGCTTGTATCTGCTGTTCTAGAATCAGTAAGTGCTGCTTTCTTTGTTTCCCCTGCCGAATCTGATAGCTAGTTATAGTTGCGCGGATAGATGCTTTAAAACCCTCCCACCAAGCCCAGCTCGCTGTGTCATGGGGTGAGTTAAACTGAAAATAATCTTGGATAGCGGCCTTTATATCAACCTGAAAATCTGTTTGACCCAGTAGGGATCTATCAAAAAACCAAGCTCGGGGAGAATCGTCCCGCGCAGTGACATGTAATGATAAAGAAATGGCAGCATGATCTGAAATATGGAGAGGATGAGTCCTAGCCGTGTCCACTTGAGAAATCAGTGCTTTGGAAATGAGAAAGAAATCTATTCTAGATTGGGAGTGATGGGGGGCAGAATAAAAAGTAAACTCTAAGTCGGAGGGGTGAAGCAGCCTCCATATATCTACCAGCGCAAGATCTTGCATCAGAGCTGTGAGGGTAGCAAGACTCTTGGGTGGACTACTCGTTCTAGGCGGCTGTCTATCTATCAAAGGGTCTAACACTTGATTAAAATCACCACCAAGTATTAATGGAGTATTGGCAGAGGCCTGTGCCAACTGCGCGATACTTGCATAGTAAGCAGGGTTGTCCACATTCGGGGCATAAATGCAAATACACGTGAATTCACTATCTCCAACCTTAAGGTGTACACGGGCCCATCTACCCTCCTTGTCAGCGCTAGTATCAATTACAGTAGCTTGCAAAGATTTCTTAACCAGAATGGCTACCCCGCACCGTTTGGAAATGGCGGGAGAATAGGCAGCCACCATGTAGGGCTTAGCATTGAGTTTCAGTGTTTCAGCAGAGTTTAGATGCGTTTCCTGAAGAAACACTAAATCAGCATGCTCATGGCTAAGATAGCTAAGGATTTTCTTTCTTTTGATTGGACTATTAATGCCTTTTACGTTGAGTGATAAGATTTTACATAAGGCCATTCAGAAAAGTTAAAAATTCTGAGCATGATAGCGCACATAATTTCACAATGTCCCTCATATTGACTGTATCTGGCTGTACACATGGTATAAAAGAAAATAAGCTAATATAATACAATGAAGCGCCCCACATTAAAAAAGAAAAACCGCAGTGCGGTAGAGAAGAAGCAGAACCCCAGAAATTACTGGCGACCATGTGTCTGCGGGGAGAAACCCCAGAGAAGGCCAAGATTGAAAAAACACATAACCTGTATGACTGTGCGTGCTCCGAATCCGACCGAGGCACACATCATGGAGGGATAGGAGACCAAAAACAAAAAAGTCATATAGAGAAAGAAAGAAAGTCCAGGTAGTCTCTGTGCTTGACTATGACTGCCGCATCGGGCCCTTCAAAATGGCGGAGAGAGCCGGCAAATAAAAGTCCAAGTCTTTGGATTAGCGCATCTGCTCTGCTTCCTTGGAGTCTAAAAATGTTGATAGTAGATCAGGATCTTCGAATGTCCTGGTTTGGTTGTGGAGAGTCACTCGGAGCTTCGCTGGATACAGCAGGCCAAAGCGAGCCTGTAGCTGTTGAAGTCGAGGGCGAAAAGCAAGGAGTTTCTTCCGACGGTCAACGGTAGGCTTTGCCAAATCAGGGAAGAAGGAGACTTTGTGACCTTCAAATTCCAAATGACGGTTCGCCCGGGCAGCATTTAAAATTTGTTCCACTTGTTGATATCGTAGCAAGCGAAAGATAATAGGCCGGGGGGTCGTGCGGTTGAGCGCCATGTGGGTAGGAACACGGTGTGCACGATCGATTTCCAGTTCTCTATGAAAAGTGATCTGCAGCAAGGAGGGAAGAGTTTTGAGCAGGAATTCTCTTATATCTCCTGCTTCCACCCCCTCCGGTATTCCAATGAGCCTCACATTGTTGCGGCGGGCTCGATTGTTGCTATCTTCTAACTCCTTTTGAAGATTCTGTATCTGGCGCTCAGCCTTGTCCAGTTTGCCCAAGCGTACCGCGTGCGAGTCGAGGACCCCCGCCATATTGTCCTGTCGTAATGAGAGACTTTCAAGTCGGTCCTGGAGCATTCCAAAGTCTTCTCGCATGGCTCGAAGCGCTTCTCCATTGGACTGCACCAATTCCTTCACGCCGCGTATTTCCTCTAAAATCTCCAGGTGCATTTCGGGGTTTTCACGAAATGGAACCATCTTCTGTGGAGAGGACACCTCTGTTTTGGAGCGTTTTCCGTGAGAAGAAGAAGGAGACCCGAAGTCCAAGCGCGCTGGTTTATGGGCCGCCATCCCCCCCGAGGTACCCCGGTCAGCCCGGAGCGAAATAGTAAGTTTGTATAGGTATTAAGTCAGGATTCTAAGTAGGCCTCTCGGGAGCTTCAGCGCGAAGCGTCTTACCCGCTGGACATCAGGCTCCGCCCCCCATTGGAGTCTTTTTAATTGAGAATGTGGAATGCAGCGAAGCAATGAGTTGCAATAAACCAAGCGTGATCCACCAAGGGCATATAAGAGGGTGTCAAGTGCCCCAGAGTCCAGCGTTGTTTCAGAAAATGTGGAGTCTTACATGGTGTGACAAAAAAGAAAGGAGACTCTGGTAGCCACGCCCACGACGCAATGCCAGTAGGCCAACCGCTTACATCACCTGGATATGCCCTCCGGAATTGGAGGAACCATGCAGAAGTAGCAATCGCCGACGTGATCCATGGGCCCTCTCCAGATCATTGGAACCGCAAAAGACTTTGATGGTCTTTTCCCATCCATCCACAGCCTGAGATCTGCTACACATGTATTGCAGCATATGTGTGGCGCCTAGCTTTTATCCTGATCTTTTATTCTGCAGCCAAAATATAAATTGTAGGCTTTCTGAACCGCCACAGTCATATGCCATTTTTGTGATGTAAAAGTCACATCACTACAACTAGAGCAGAAATTATCTGCATGATTAACACCAGGACGAGGAATCGCCAAATATGCTGTGAGTGACCTATCGGTATAAAATAAATGTCTTTTTTTTTTTTTTTTTTACTGTCAAGCGAGGCAAATTTAAGTAGTGACTGCATCAACTGGTTTTGGACAGGTATTTCGATTGGTTGCAAGTAAAGAATATGCAAGCTCACGCAAATGTTGCAGAATACACTGGTAATGGTCCCCACTGACTAATGAAGAGCACATATCTTAGCAACCAGACCCAGTCGGCCATTTTCACTATGACCTCTGAAAGGCATAGAATGGACTGGGCCACGGCCCCGTACCAATGCGTCGACGCTATCCAGTAGCCTCATATGTCCTCTGCTAAACATCGACCCGTCGCCGCAGACTGACAGGTCGCCATGAGGTCCAATATGGGCTGACCGCATCTGAGCACACGCGGCGCGCACACCGCCTGATGCAATCTCACTCCTCCGGCAAACACTCGGACCCCACTAAGGACATTCGCCACCACAGTGTCCCCACCGAAACGCAGGCCGCCAAGGCTTCAACCACGCACGCTGTCCCTTCGCTCGGGCCAACCTGACCACCCGACCGACTCCACCCTGCCGATCGAAATAGGCCACCATCCCGGAGATCTCAGACAGCACCTACAGCGCTCGATCCACTACCGTGTCCGTGAACGCCTGCCACGGCTTACGTACCGCGTACCGTTCCAGTCAGACGATGGAACACTGGGCGTGCTGCGTACACTAAAACGCCTTGTACATAAAGGATCCCCAAAATGTAGCTGAGTCTAACCACGCTCCGGCCAAGCTCCCGGAAGAAAGGGACAGAACCTTATAAAAAAGAAGAGGGGACAATTAGGAAGGATTTCCTGTTTGATTATTCTTTTTTTTCCTTTTTACAACTCCATAAGGGCCACAAGGCACACAACCGAACAGGGCATTGTCCAGAGAACGCAAGGCCCCTCCTCCAGGCTGACTCCACAGCCTAAACCGGCAGTCACCTTGGCTGATGCTGAGCAGCGCGGAAGCCAACTTGTAAGCCCAGCATATGAAGTATGCCTACTAGTACAGCATTCCACAATGGAGGGACATGTAACCGGACGGCTTTGAATATGAACCTACAGATATCCCGCGCTTGCTCCAAGACAAGCACTGTGCAGCCTACTGGTCTTCTCGGAGCACCGCCACGACCCGAAGACCTAAACCGGCCAGCAAAAGACGACGTACGCTGGGTCCGAAGGAACCTGGTTGAACGGATCCCAGCACTCCCTGTATCGTTAGGATCGGAGCCTCCCCCCAAGGACTCAGCCCTGGCTGGAACCGGCTGAGCATAACTCCAGGCCCTGCGGCGAGCCCCCACGAAGAAGTGGGATGCAACGATGCCTTGAGGAAAGGGAAGGCCCAATGGGTGAAGCAAGTTGCTAGCTGACCAAGGGAGTAAACCCCACACGCGCACCTCAACGGAAGGTCGGAAGAACCGAGGATTCTGGTCCCACAGGTGCGCCTGCTAGCCTTTAACAACATACACCTCCGCAGGTACAAAAAACTTAAATTGTGAGCACCTTCAGGGGTAAGGGGAATAGACGACAGCCTCCGACTGTTGACCACCTTGTCTTGCACAACAGACAGCAGCACCCCACCAAACAAATGATTGGGAATATATGACCTCAGAACCCCAAGACAGAGGTAAAACAGTAGAACGTGCAGTGGACGTGAATTTCCAGATCTGCCAGCCCCCCTGCCCACATTGAGAAGAGGCAGAGAAGAACTGGACCGGCGCCTCCTGGACAGCCGGGCCACCGAAGGGAAAGCTGATGACTGAGGCCCAAACTCCTCAGGATGGCCCCGTCTTGCATTGGCAACCCCATGCAACACCATGACAACCCCGCTCACGATATCCCAAGCGATCTCTGTCATTGCTGCAACAATCACCTGAGCATGAGATCACAGACGGAACACGGACATGCAGACGCACTCAAGGAGAGTGCACCTAAGAAGTATGAGCCTATCCAACATCCAGCACCACATGTCCAGGTGTCCCACTCCTGTCACCCAAAACACAGGACGCTTGAACCTAGGTGACTGTCATAGCAAAGACAGGGAGGCCTGACTGCCGCTATCAACCCTTCCAGGACCCTGGAACACTAAGCCCCGGACTGTGCCATCCAGCAACACTTCTCATGATCTCCAGCAGGGGCCTTTCCCCAGATGGCCCAGATGGGCAGTGTTCCCGCCAAATGGGCAAGCTGCGCTCTGATAACATAGTGCAGAAAACCAAATCAAAGTGTCTTAACCTAGCTAATTTTTGTCTAATAGTGATCATTCATAATATCAGCCAGACTCAATCATAACATTAGTATTAATGATCTCTAAAGATTGAAGAGTTACTAATGTAACACTAATTGGTTTTGTTTTGTTTGTTTTTTTTGTTTGTTTTAAAGGGCTTCAAAGGCGATCTTGGAAACTACAGACCAATGAATCTGAGTTCAGTGCCAGTTAAATGATAGAACTTGTTCTGAAAAGCAGCACCAAGCTGTCTTTTCAAAGGGTTAATAAACATGTGAGTAAGCCAAATGATATGTATCTGGATGTTTTAGAAGGTACTTGACAAAGCCCCTTATGAACTTCTCCTGAGGAAGGAGATGATGTGCTATTATAGAATGGGAAATGGATCAAAAACAGGAACACAATAGGACTAAATGGCCAGTTTTCTCACAGGAGACCCGTAAATAGTGGAATGTCTCGGGATCTGCACTGGAACTGGCATCTGGTAACATCTACTGCACTGAAATGATCTGGAAAAGAGATCAGCAAGCATGGCGATCAAATTTGCAGATGGCATAACGACATTTAGAGGCTGTCTGCACAATTTCCAAGCGTATAAACATGGAAATAGCATCCTTATGTAAATGACAATTTCAGAAAGGGCTCAATTTGTAGGTGGTTGTGCCGCCGATGACCCTGAATGGCCAAATCCTAGCACGGAAACCTGCTGCTGACAGACGTCGCTAACTGCCAGAATGCAGACAAAGGTAAAGGCACCCCCCAAGAAGTAAAACCCAAACCAATCACATTGCAGTCAAAGAACTATAAACTATCATGAAATTAAAAGGAAATTAAAAGGAAATTAAAACTAGAATTAAAATTAAAAGTAACAGCAAAAGGAAGTCCTTATCTGGGTGTAGCCGCGTGGAACAGCGTCGTCTGCTCAAACGCGGGGCTGCTCCGCTCTCCGCCACGAGGCCTCAGCCCTGCCGAGAAAATGGCACCAATCCGAAGCAGGCCCGTTTGGCGCCAAACACCACAGAGGCGGCAAGAGCTCAGAGCCCCTCCATGCGGACTCAAGAGACTCCCTTGTGGCGTCGGGATGCAGCAGTTACCCCGCTGTAGCTGCGGGGTGAAGAGCTGTCCAGACACGCTGCTGCCTCGCGCCACCAGAAATAGCAGACGCTGCGAGCCCCGGCCCACCGGCTAAGGAACCTCGAACGGCCTGAGGCTCCCGCCGCGATGAGAATCTGCCACATGGACACTGCCAAAATGCAGGTGTTCCACAGAGCTCTCCCCCGTACAGTCCTGGGGGAGAGATCATCACCGGGCACAGAGACCGAAGAATCCCAAGCAGAGAGGCTAGCTGGCAGCGTGAACTTTGAAAAGGGACAGAACCCCCCTTTACACTAAGGCAGACTAGGTGAAAATAAATAAAGTAAAAGTAAATGAAATTAAATGAAAATGAATTCAATTTACAGGATTATACCTAAAGAAGGGCAAAAGAAATGCAAGATAAATCAAATCCTGACTAACTGCTCCTAAACTGCTTCTCAAGTGAGCCCAGCACCTAGGCTCACTATGTCCTCATGCTGCATGGAGACTGGACACACTGGGGGATCATGGGAGAAGACCAGCAGGATATACCCGGTGATGTCACAAGTTTGACTTGTCCAGTCTCCATGTTGCAGGAGGAGGTGCACTACCCAGTGGTGGAGGACTGAACTGTAGGACCGATAAGGAACTACATATATATATATATATATATATATATGTATGTATGTAGATACATAAAGGATAGGGCCAGAGAAAGAGCCAAGGAATGGCAATACAGATGAGTTCTGATTCTGGATATTTTGTATGGGTCTTTCAGAAACAGATTTCAAACAAAAAAGAATAGTAGTCAAATAGCCCTTTTATGGTAATAGATATTTATTAATCTAGTAGAGGTTCATAACTCCAGAAGTGAATGAAAGAAGTCCTTCATACTTAACAAAGGAAATATAAAATTCATATCTTAAGTCAATGATTTTTCCAAGAATTTAACAGCTTGAGTTACCATCCAGTGATCGCTACCATGTTCGTGTGCACTAAAGCACATAACAGCACATTTTAGATATTATGTGGCAATTGGAATTGAGATGTCATAGTGGCGATGTAGGTAATTTCAGCATTATTTAGAAAAGGCTCTGCTAAATGTGGGCCTTTCTCTAAAATTCTGAATCAAGAGGTGCTGGAGTTCACATGTAAGTATTGATACACGGAGCTGAAGGAGCCATTAGACAGTTGTCCACATCAGAAAAAGCAAGTGGATAACATGGAGTGTCAGACTTCACAGCTTGCATGCATATCTTAATCATTATGCAAGCAAGCATGTATATGCAGTCCATTAACAATAGATCTCTAACTATTCTCACTTTTGAGGGGGAAATAATAAGGGGGGATTAAGAAGGATAACCCCCTTGATCCCGCCTGTAAAGGAATGGCTTAACTGAGCAGGTGTAAATCTTAATGTGGAAATATTGGTCATAAAGGGGCATTCCCTATAGGGGTTATTCTGAGTAACAAATAGCGGGGATGGACGTATATCCCCGCTATTCATGCCCATTCCCATCTCCGTCCTCCTTCCCCGTGTGTTGTACAGGGAAATTAGATGGGAGCAGGAAAGGGGCGGATCGGAGGCGGGGTTAGGGCAGGCAGTGTGCGGTCACCGGCCCCGGATGTACAGGGCTGATTCTAATGTCGGCCCTGTATGTCCAGGGCCGGCGTCTTGAATGGGGAAGTTATTCCACCTCCAAGGTGTCTTGAATGGGGAAGTTATTCCACCTCCAAGGTGGAATAACTTCCTCGATGTTGCAAGTATAGCAGGACCAGGGCTGGGATGGGGCGGAAGGGGGCAGACAGCATTCTACGCAGCCTGATCCTGGCCCTGGGAGGCTGGATCAGGGGTCAGGCTGTGGGGAAAGCACTTTGGAAGCCAGTGGCTGGGGATAGAGGCTTTTAAATGGAGCCATGTTGTCATGGCAACCGGACACCATGGCAACACGGCTCCATTTAAAAGCCCTGACTGAGTTAGCCAGACAAGGCCTATACGTGCAGGCTGGGCTGAATCGAGTTCCCGGCCTGCACATACAGGCTTGTTTGTGATTCTGATCCCGTGGGACTAGACATGCCCCACGCGGGATCATAATCGCGACTTTCTCTGTGCGTCCAGTTCAAACCAGGCGCACAGATGGCCTGTACGTCCTGGATGGAATCGGGCCTTATGTGAAATGGGGAATGCATGTTTTTTTTTATGTCCCAGCCAGAGCACTCCCCAGCCACATTCCTGAAGCACTTCCTTGTAATGTTCCACATAGTAAGGACATCCACATGTAAATTCTACTCTTTCGAAAAGTGTCATGCACATGTGGATGCCATTTACAGATGTAAATGCTGGTATTCACACGTGCAAATCTCTTTAAAGGTTTTAAAATAACCCACATCATTAGTAATGGGGTTCTCTTGCATAAAATGGAACCTGTTAAAGGCTTGTTAAAGGCATTAGTGAATGGCAGTGTGGTAGTGCATGTTAGTACCTAGCTGTAATATGTTCAAAATAGAAGGAATATAAAAGCAGTAACAAGGTTACTTACAAATATGATGAATTACTTTATTAAATTGATTCTTCAGTGCAACTCATATAGGCATAGTAGTTCATTGATCATTAAATCAATTTGTTTAATTCTAGGTTAATCTAAGAGATAGCCATACCCTATCTTAGAAATTATTTATTACCATTTTAGCTGCTTAGAATGCTTGGTAAAGTGCTTTAAAAATGAATGTGTATGTATGTGTCCACTTTGATTATAGGATAAGGTGGTATACAAATCTGTCTAAATAAAATAAAGAGTGTGTGTGTGTGTGTGTGTGTAGAGAGAGAGAACTTAAGAGAGAATATTTCTCTTCAAATCCTGTGCTAAAGGTTTCTTTGAACTGTAAAGTCAACGAATGACCTGACTAAAGGGTATGTTTATTAATTGTCAGTAGCAGCTTCTGTGCGATATCGGAGCCGCAGCCCCATTTAATTCAATGGGTCCCTGGCTCTGATATCGCACAGAAGTCACTACTGCCGATTAGTAAACATACCCTTAAGTTAAAATTTAAAAATTTGAATCTGTGCATGCTGGGGAACTATATTTGTAAGTGATGATGCTTCCAAAGTCAGTACTTAATTTTAATTTTTTAGTATAAACTGCATTGATTTTTCAGAAAGGTGGTAAATTAAATACACCAAAAAGCATAAACATAAACATACTTAGATGTTTATGACTTCTCAAACATGTAAATAAGCTTTTAGATATTTGAATGTGCCTAACCCTTCTAAAATGACATCCTTAATCTTGATTTTATAGTACATTTGATACAGGTGACTAGCTGATAAATGACGAATCCGATCTTTTTTTAATATATTGGCTTGTTTTCAGGTTCTCAGGTTTTGTACTTATTTGGTTTACTTAATGATTTCTAAATGCTTTTTAATATATGTTTTTATCTAATCATTAATGAACTCTTTTTATAACTATCATCAGTGGACCATGGGTAACCCTTAAAAATTCCTCTTAAATATATATATTTAAAAATTATATACATTTATTAACAGTTGTATACTTTTGCTCCTCTTCACCTCCCTACTTTTTAAACTTGTTTTGTCTAACTTAAAGACCTTACTCTGTCCCTTAGCCAATGAGCTCCAGCAGACCGTGCATTAACTGCACTGTCCATTGGAAAGAATTGCTTAAGTATGTACTTTTTAAACATGGTTCATAGAAGATGATTTCTTTTCTTTTTTCGGTGGATCTGCCTCTGCTTCTACTTCAACTGAATTTTCATAGGTATGTTCCATGGTATCCTCCTCACTCTGATATTTAGCGAAATTGACAAACACCTGCCAAAAAAATTGAAATTTAATTAGTATAACCAGCACAAAGTAATCCACTCTTTAGTGGCATATTTCCATACAAGCTTAGGTCTATATATACTTATGAAAAAACAAGAGATTCACAATGGGAATGCTAGTAGATGAAGGGAATAGTAGAGAAAATTGTCTTACAGAATGAGAAGCCAATTATTTTTCAATTTTGAATGTATGCAAACGTCTATATTGCTGTGTGATAATATGATATTAAAAAATAATGCCAGGAGCAGCCGTTTCAATATAGTCATCCCAACTGCACTGCTGTGAATTACTGATTGGAAATAAAAGGAAAATTTTAAGTTGTTTTGGATTTTGCCATGATTGTATAGCTTTTTCTCCACAACACATTTGAAAGTTAAACTCTATGGGGGGGCATTCCAAACCGTTCAACGTGCGGGCTGGACAACTAGCCTGCACTCAGCTCCTCAGCCGTATTCTGCCACCAGCGCTCCCCGCATGTACATATATATATATATAGAGAGAGAGATAAAAGGAAGAAAAGAAAAGAGATCTACACATATACATATATGCATATCTTAAAATCTATCTATAGTGTAGTGCATTTGCTTACTGACATTTATAGACCACTATACAACGCATGCTCTAAGCTTTAAGCAGTGTACAATATTGCAAGTAAAATAGCAACCATCTCAAACCCTAACCCAATATAAACCATAAAACCGTACGGCACAGTATTACATCCATCCGATTGTAATCCCAGTTACAACACTATAAACGACACAGCACTCCCCCTCTTCAAAATAAATACGTTTTCAAACCCTGCCTAAAATCACTCAGATCTCTATAACTCTGTCAATTAAGGGGCATGGATTTCCACAATAAGGAAGCCTGCACAAAAAGTTCCTAGAACTCCCTTCCTCTCTCCACATAGTTTGAATATGCAGCATCACCCAGATGGTCATCTTCCTCGGAAAGCAACGATGTCTAGGCATGTAAGGCTCTAACCCATAGTACTGATAAAACGATCAAATTTATGAGGGCCCTTCATAAGACAGACTGTGCTGTTCTGTATCAATTGCAAACACTACATCTTCCTAGATGGCAGCCCCAACAACACAGCATTTTCAGTAATCTACTCGCAGAAACACTAAAGCTGTAGTCACTGTTCCTAATTTAGACTCTGAAATACAAGGGCATAACTGTCTAGTACTCCAAAGCTCAGAATATATCCCTTTCACTGTAGTGGACATGCAAGTATGCAACTGTATCAGAGAGACAAGTTGAACCACCAGGATCCGACAATCCTGCTGTAAAAATGGAGCCCTGGAACCAGTCATCTGCGGTGTAAGTAAAATGGAGTCCTCCAAAAGCCATAAAAAATTAGGTTTTGCAACATTCAGTTTAAGGAAAAAAGACCAAAACCATCTTTCTAACAGTGTCAACCAAACGTTAATCTCATCACCCATAGAGATCACCCTATTAGAAAGCTGAAGCAAACTTGAACATCATCCACATACACATAAAATTTCAATCCAGTCACCTGCAATGCACTATAGATTGGTGCCATATGTAGATTAAATAAAAGGAGTGATAACACAGAGCCCCGAGATGCTCCCTGCCTCAAGGCCCGAGGAGTAGAACTATTATTCTGGATTTGTACAAATTGGTCCCTATCATACAAGTAAAAAATATACCAGTGCATCACCTCTCCATCAGTTCCAATTGCAATTAACAAAAATAGCATGGTCGATGGTGTCAAAAGTGACTGACAGATCTACTACTACTACAACTTATCATTTACAGTATATGGTGCAGTCTTTTACATGTGCAGCATTGTACAGGCACATGCAAAAGATAGTCCCTGCTCTTAAGAGCTTACAATCTAGTCAAGAGAGATAACAGAACATCTGAGGACAAGGATCTAACAAAAGAAGAACTCCACAAGTATAGTTTTGGAAAAAATGTCAAAAGGTAATCTTTCAGTGACAACAGAAGACACTCGGTGTTATGATAAGATCAAAAACTATAAGAACATAAGATATGCCATACTGGGTCAGACTAAGATTCATCAAGCTCAGTATCCTGTTTCCAACAGTGGCCAATCCAGATCACAAGTACCTAGCAGTTTCCCACAACGACACATAGGTACCACAATGCTTGCACTGGGGCAAGCAGAGTGATTATTGCAATCCTGCCTCAGGACTACAATATCCAGCTAGATGTTACTGTAGTTGTATAGATGATACTTAGAATAAACACCACTGGAGGGAGCACAGTGGAAAAATACTACTGCCGGCAATTTTATTATCAGAGAACTGACAACAAATTCACTGGAGCAATAAAAAACTAAATTCAGGATACGTTTTGGATGATAAAGCCCAAGATGTTATTACTATTAAATAGTCAGGTAAGATGGCACAAATTTTTCACAATATAAAATTTCAAATAAGGATTCAGAGTCCTTCTGAAATATTATGATAAAATATTTTATTAGCATAAATAAATGGTTAAAATCAGGATTCTGTCCAATAGATAACACTAGTTAAAATATCTAGTATAGGAATTACAATGTCAAAATGGTAGTAATTGAACATAACTAGTATTAAAAAAAAGACTAATTTTTTTTCTTGTCTTTCAGAATACTTCACATCAAGCTCATCATACGTCAGATAGGTTTATACTCTTAGGGGTATTTTTACTAAACCGTCGTAATGTTCCCGGCGCTAGTTGCAGTGATAATGTGAAGGATGCCATATGAGGAGTGGGTGTTCCGGTCTTAAGGTAGCAATCGCGGGTTATTGCACAATAAAGTGCACCGTGTACGTTACCATGCGTTAACCTTAACTTCACGTGCTGACCTGCAATCACAGGAAGCCATATTAGACCTAGTCCTTAGTGGAACACCAGATCTAGTGCAAGAGATAAGGGTGTTGGGGCCACTTGGCAATAGTGATCATAGCATGATCGCCTTTGATTTAATTAGTAGAGGAGGGATAGTAAGGAAATCCACAGTACTACCTTTTAACTTTCGAAAGGGAGACTATGATAAAATGAGGAAAACAGTTAAGAAAAAACTAAAAGGAGCAGTTGCGAAGGTTAAAGACGTACATCAAGCTTGGGTGTTGTTGAAAAATACTATCTTGGAAGCCCAGACCAGCTGTATTCCACGCTTTAAGAAAAGTGGAAGGAAGTCCACAAAACTGCCAGCATGGTTTAAAGGTGAGGTCAGAGAGGCTGTTGTTGCCAAAAAAGCATCTTTCAGGAAATGGAAAAAAGAGCCAAACGACGAAACCTGGAAACAGCACAAGCACTGGCAAGTCAAATGCAAGCCATTGATAAGGCAGGCAAAGAGAGAATTTGAGAAGAAGCTTGCTGCGGAAGCAAAAACGCGAAATAAAGACCTTTTCAAGTACATTCGTAGCAAAAAACCTGTGAGAGAGTCAGTTGGTCCATTAGATGATAAAGGGGTTAAAGGAGCACAAAGAGGCGACAAGGCGATAGCGGAGAGACTGAATGAATTCTTTGCTTCGGTCTTTACTGAGGAAGATGTAGGAATGTTACCCATGACTGAAGTGGTATTTAAAGGTGCGGAAGAATTGAAGGAAATATCGATACATCGGGAAGATGTCTTACAACTATTAGATAAACTGAAGAGCAGCAAATCACCTGGGCCGGATGGTATACATCCAAGGGTGTTGAAAGAACTGAAATATGAGATTGCAGAACTGCTATCAGTAATCTGTGAACTATCATTAAAATCATCTCTAATACCTGAAGATTGGAGGATCGCCAATGTAACACCAATTTTTAAAAAGGGTTCCAGGGGTGATCCGGGAAACTACAGACCAGTGAGCCTGACGTCAGTACCGGGAAAAATGGTAGAAACCATCATAAAGAATAAAATTACTCAGCATGTAGATAGTCACAACCTAATGGGAGACAGCCAACATGGCTTTAGACAAGGAAGATCTTGTCTTACTAATCTGTTATGTTTTTTTGAAGGAGTGAATAAACAGGTGGACAAAGGTGAGTCGGTTGATATTGTGTATCTGGACTTTCAGAAAGCCTTTGACAAGGTCCCTCATCAGAGACTTTTGGCAAAACTAAAGAGTCATGGGATAGGAGGCAGTGTACTATTGTGGATCAGGAACTGGTTAAAAGATAGAAAGCAGAGTGTAGGGCTAAATGGCCAATTTTCCCAATGGAGAAAGGTGAATAGTGGTGTACCCCAGGGATCTGTGCTGGGTCCGCTGCTTTTTGACATATTCATAAATGACCTGGAAAGTGGAATAATGAGTGAGGTTATCAAATTTGCAGATGACACAAGACTATTTAAAGTTGTTAAAACCCAAGAGGATTGTGAAAAATTGCAAGAGGATCTTGATAAATTGGAAGACTGGGCATCAAAATGGCAGATGAAATTTCATGTGGAGAAGTGCAAGGTTATGCACCTAGGGAAGAACAACCCAAACTATGGTTACACGATGCAAGGTTCCACATTAGGAACCACCACCCAGGAAAAAGATTTAGGCGTCATTGTGGATACCATGTTAAAACCCTCGGCCCAGTGTGCAGCGGCGGCCAAGAGAGCAAATAGAATGCTAGGTATGATAAGGAAAGGAATGGAAAATAAAACAAAAGATATTATAATTCCTCTATATCGTTCCATGGTGAGACCGCACATTGAATATTGTGTGCAATTCTGGTCGCCGTATCTTAAAAAGGATATAGCGATTTTAGAAAAGGTACAGAGAAGAGCCACCAAAATGGTAATGGGGATGGAAGGATACTCCTATGAAGAAAGGCTAAAAAGGTTAGGGCTCTTTAACCTGGAAAAGAGACGACTGAGGGGAGATATGATAGAAGTCTATAAATTAATGAACGGAGTGGAAGGGTAAACGTAGATCGATTGTTTACCTTATCAGAATATAGAAAGACTAGGGGACATGCAATGAAGCTATAGGGTAAACTATTTAAGACTAATAAAAGAAAATATTTTTTCACTCAACGTGTAATCAAACTCTGGAATTTGTTACCGGGAGGATGTAGTAAAGGCTGTTAGTGTAGCTGGGTTTAAAAAAGGTTTGGACAAGTTCCTGGAGGAAAGGTCCATAAACCATTATTAAGAAGTGACCGAAGATATCAATGCTTGACCCAGTTCAAGCATTGTGGAACTTGTGTCTCTTGGGGAAACTGCTAGGTACATATGACCTAGATTGGCCACTGTTGGAAACAGAATACTGGGCTTGATGGACCTTGGTCTGACCCAGTATGGCATATCTTATGTTCTTATGTTCTTATGAGGTGTAGCACACTGGTTAATACAATGACTGCGGAAACAGGAGTCATAAGTTTGATCCCCCAGTGGGCTTAATGAATAAGACAATTCCTTTTCCTGCTTGAAACAGTCCAACAATCTGTGCTGCCAGCTAAAAATACCCGCACCCCAGTGCCATAAACTAATGCACCTTTTAGGGTACACCAGAAGGCACATCCTAAACCACCACATCAGCCAAGGCGGGTTATAATGTGCCCCAGAGGGCATGTCAAAAGATTGTCAACTCCCAAGGCACCATAGTAGGCACCCCATAAGCTGGCTGATTCTAAGGTGTAGATAAAGATGCCCCAAGGATGTATAGGTGACTCAAAAAATGTTGGCCAAGGGCAGTAAGTTCCCCCAAGTTGAAAAGCAAGAAAGGTATGGGCCAAACATAGATGTAACCCTAACACTGTACAGAGCACCAAGGAAAGACAATGCACAAGTAATGGAAGGAAGTAGATCTGAGCTGATGGACCAGACAAATCTGTGTCCAGCCCATGTGGCAGTTGGAAAAATGGACAAACATATCAGGGGCAGCTGTAGCGATGCACAGGGTGATGGTAATGTACCATGCAACAATGACAGTGTGTGGCAGAGGATGGGAAGACGTGTCCAGCAGAGGAGGTAGAGGTGGCAGGATAGGTGTAATGACAGGAGGACAGCGGAGTAGCAGTGCCATGCAGAGCACACACAGGAGAGGCAACCAGGAAGAGCTGCAATGCAGAAATGTGTAGCAGTGCAGGACGTGGGGTAGCAGCATGCACATCAGGGTAGGACGGCACACAGCTGGCAGACACACATAGATGGACAGAAGGATGGTTGTCAACTGTTATAAGGGTACAATGTGCTAACAGCACAGATCTGCACAGATCTGCCTGTCACAGGAATGAAAAGTAGCTGTGCAGGACAGGCATACAAATGAAAGAGAACAGAGAAGAATCAAACCTATGACCATTAGCACAAACGTCAATGCACAAACCGGTAGGCCACACCACCAACGTGAGGTCATTAGCAAAGGCTGCATACAAGAATACTGCAGGGCATCACACAAGAAGCCTGCTGTCTGCCAGGATAGGCAAACCTCCAACAGTAACCATGAAGGAATGCACATGCAGATATGGTGTGTACAGATCAGATCACAGTCTGTAATTGGGACCAGAGCCACATATAACTACATGCACACACACAATGAAATGTTATGCAGTGGATACAGCATGCAAAAGAGGAAAGAATCTAAACCCAAAGGGCGGCAGGGGATGCTCTGTGGAGCAGGGCAAAATATGGAACAGAACAGGAGAGAATTGAACCGGCAAATAGGTGTGCCACAGACCAGCTGAATCACAGCAATGTCAATCACCCAAGCAGACTGCCATGTAAACACTATAAAGAAAGAGACATATGTAACAGCTAATATGTGATGGATAGGCAGCACAGAGGGCACACTGGTGAACAGTGAAGAGATGGAAGGGTGTGTGCATAGGTGATGAACCTTCAGGTACCTAATGGTCAGGTTAACACAACAGAAAAAAATAAGTAAACCCCATGTGGGGATCAAACCTGCAACCTATGGTATTACAACACATGTCTGTAACCACTACCCCAAACAACCACAATAAGCACAATGCAAAAATATTACCTCAAAGGGAATGTGTGTATGGGAACCTGTAACACCCAGTGATGTGGCAAACGGCTGGCAGATAGACAGCTGGCACCGTACAAGGATGTGAGCACAGGTGGGCCATGTACATGACCAGGAAATCACTAAATACATGTGTCAGTGTGATCAAGCAGCAGCAGAGACAAATGTACGTCAAACACATATTTTTATTTTGGTTAATCATCACAGATAGTGTAGATACCGCCTATCATAATATCAAGGTGAGTGGATCCCAGGGGAAAATCTGAAAACACGTTTTGCAGGGCAGCAACCCACATGTTACAGAAAAGTCACTGGCCCGTCTACAGATGATGGGCAGGAGAGATGATGGGCAGGAGAGTTAACGTGCATCAGGTGCATGGTGTGCAGTATGCATTAGACCCCCACCCCCCACATGCTGCTGCATGCCCCAAATGTGTTAGTTACATATGTGTGCATATAGAAAGTAGGCGGTGCATGATGAGGGCCCAACACACATCAATCATGATCTGTTCCTTAAAACATATCTGTCTGCCAACACAGGAGGCATGCAAATGAAACAGCATATGTTGTTAAAAGTAAGAAAGTATAAACACACATATCGAAATATATGTTACAGCTGTCACATAATGCCTGATATAGGAATCAAAGCTGCAACAATGTAACCCTAAACAATCGTCAAATGCACAATGAGGATATGCTAACAGGTAGCAGAAGCACATGAACACAGAGAATTCAAATGAAACCATCCGCAGAAACATGCAGAGATAACACTATGCAGAAGGTCCACCTACACTGGTTGGTGTGGATACAGTGTCTGTACACATATATCACGGTACATGGAAAGCACAAATGAAGGAAGAAAATGGACACTCACATTGCCACACTCCAAATATAATGGGGCAATGTGAGTGTTGTTACCTCAGGGGATAAATAGGACTGTGCAGACATGCAATGCTAGGTTTGTAAATCAATGCAGAGGGTCACGTCTGTACAGTAAACAAACACAATAACCTGTATATAGAGATGGAAAGAAAGGTCAAACATGTTACAGTAACCCACACAGAAGTCATATTGCAACATGCTGTGTTGCACCTACATAGTCAGTCACATGCACATGCATCGTGTACGTTGAAACATGATACAGTGATGCCACACATGCACTGTAACACCCTTGGTGATTGCAAACATCAATCCAAGATGTTGGTGTGCAGTAAAATGGTGTTGTGGCAAATACTGTGTCATGTCCAAGTGGAGGGTAGGTGGACATGGACAAGAGGACCTCTTCATTGCTCCCCCTGTGCCACACGCATGGCTGTATGCTCGTGTTGAACCAAACAGATGAGCGTATCCTGCGTTCCATGTCACACACATGGGCAAAACACAATAACACAATGTCAGAAGGATGTACAACATACAGCGACAATGTCAGTCCCTGCTGCACATGTGGGAACCAGTACACAGTGTCCAAAGTGCAAAGGGTTTCTGCAATCCAACAAGTCATGTTACGACTGTCCTTGAAACCCTGGGCATGCATAGTCAAGTGTGACATCCCAATATGACACAGTACTGGAAAGGTCATGTGTGTCTCCTGCAATGAACATGACACCCAGCCAGAGCACAGCAGCAACGGTGTGTTGGACAGGCCTGTCATGCCCAAGGTAGCAGTCCAACAATAATACTGTCCATCCTAGGCATGTGTCCCACTCGCAGAGGTCAAACATCCTATGGCACCATTTCCCAGGGATAGTTCCATGGTGTTGTTGTGTCCTCCAACAGGTGGGTGAAGGTGATGCCGAATGTACTCTAGTAGATGTGCTTCGTGTGTTCACTGCCCTGTGTCAGAAGAGGATAAACAATGTATTGGTATGCTGCTTGCAACATCAGCCCAAATTGCAGAGAGTCAAACATCAATATGTATGTAAGAAAACGTCACACAGGCAAACATAACATGATCACAACACAGAACACACTGCATGTTGGGGACATTTTGAATTGGAACCGCAGACGAGGGTGTCACATGGATATGGTCATGTCCATGCCCATATCACACAGGCGTTTCACAGCTCCACCCCATGTGCATCAGCGTTTGTGTACAGAGACCCAACATGAAATGTCTATGAGTAAGTCATTAACATGTAAAGGCTGATGTCATTCACAAAAGACCAAAGGTGCAACCTAACATGTGTTTGCAGCAAGTGTATGTTTGGGATCCCCTGAGGCTCTCAAAGGCCACAACACGTCACAGAGAAGGGAGAAGATGTCTTCGAAATGTGTAGAATCACCATGTCCCCATGTCCAGCCACTGTTGATACATGTCCACATTATGACAATATCTGTGATACAAAAATGCTGTTGCGCAGTGGTCTGTCAGCACACAAGAGATAGGTCAGCCTTCAACACACAACACATGTCCACAATGTTCACAAGGTAAACAGCAGTAAGGTAGAGATAGCACAGTCACCACCGCTCCCCAGGTGTTCAGACCCCTCACACCACATAATGCAAAATGCCTGCACGCTGTATCATCACACAGCCAACCCAAAAACACACACCCACACAGTATGCTAAGGTGAGCATACCAGCAGTAGCATACAGCCTGTATGTGCACAATTGGAGATTAGTGGAGATAAAGGCCTGTTAAATGCAATGATACACTGCTGTTGGCTGATGCTACAATGTCAAGGAAGGGTGTACGTGCAGTCCACCACCCAAACACCTAGGACCTGCACACACATGCAGCTCTGTTGGACGTGTCCCAGAGACAGTGTTGGAGAAGACAAACTGGCCAGGAATACATGTGGATATGTGTGCCAACAGCAACATATGGTGTATGGGGGTGCAGGGAAAAGAGGTGAACAACAACATATGTACAATATGACAGATCACTGCAGACATATGCTTCCCCTGACTGTCGTCACAGACAAAGTAGCTGTAGGTCCACCTACCCCAGACTTCTGCATGTTGGATGACGTACAGTCACCTGCCAATGCACCACAGCACCAGGAGGGTCACCAAGTATGTCCTGTGGATTGAAAAACACAAGAGAAACATACATATGTCATGTTGTAGCTGTGCAACACACACTGAACCTTCACATCCTCAGCTCGCAGACCCCCAAGATCCTTAACAGAATGACTGTTCCCCATCACACTGTACAGATTTGTTTCATGTTAAAGTTATCACTGAAGTGTGTGTGGCAAACTACAAGGATCCGTACTCTGTCTGTCCCCTTCCTCACCTCTCTGTTGCCGTAAAAAATATGGAACAGAACTTTCTCCTCACTACCGTGTCCCTGCTTGGCTCTAAGGCCGCAGTATTATCCTGTGTCCCCCATATCTCTCCCACTGCCCCTTCAGTGTGTGTTCTGGTGTCTCAATGTTGTCTGCTACCCCGCTGTCAGTTCCTGTAACACAGGGAAATATGCAGAGGCTCCATCCTTATCCTCTGTCCATATACATTTCCTTGGTGTGTATATGTCATACCTTGACTTACATTAACAGCTGTGTGCTGATGAGTTGCAAATATATCTCTCCACACCTGAGTTATGTTTGCCAAACCACACCCCGATGTCTGGTTGCCACCTGACATTGATGGCTGCATGTCATCCCACTGTGTGAAATTGATAATATCCTATATGTGCACCTAAACCCTCTCCTCCCATCAGAGTGTCTTTGTGTGTGTGGCCATAACTTCCTTTCTCTAGGGTCCGCAATGTAGGTGTTGTCTTGGACTGCACTCTCCTCCTCTTCACACATACCCAGCTTGTAGTTGAGGCTTGTGGTTTATGTCTAGATGTCATCAGCTACATTTCCCCAGTCCTCCCTGAAAACACAACTAAAACCCAAATCCCCCCCCCCCCCCAATCAGCTCCCGGCTTGCCTACTGTAACCTACAATTTGCTGATCTGGCCTTGAATCATCTCTGTCTGTCTGAAAATATGCAACACTGCACTGCATGGCTATTCTATAGCCACACACATAATGGCAATAATACTCCTCCTGTCAGGACACCTCACAGTTTCCCTATCCGTTTCCGCTGCCATGTCAAGGCTACGTGCTGACCTATACATTTATTGTCTGTAACAAACTCTAGTATTGTCACTTTTCAGAGCTTTATGCTACACAGCTACAAATTTCGGTTTTAAGCTCCACTATTCACTATTGATTATATTGACTAACTTACTATTTAGCGATCAGGTCTCAGATTTGACTTCGGCTACTCACTGAATCTGCTTATATGATGCAGTGAACAACGCCTTCAATACATCAATGACCTGTTGTGTATCGCTATTTTTATCCCTAAGTACTATTTTTTTTCTTTTTATAATATTTTATCTTAAACTGGACTGCAGAGTATATCCATATTATCCAGGAGATTTTTGTCTATCGAGATTACTTATCTTGGTGCATCTCGTCTCCTCGAACAATGTTTTATCTTATCCACGGAACAAGATGAAAGCCCTGCGGTTGTGATGTGCATGAAAATCTTCCTGTTATCAGGCCGTAATTCCAGCAGTACCATTAATTTCTGCTCTCAGGCAATGCATTCAACTTATGCTCCCAACGCACTGTCGTGGCGCTGTAGCGTTTCACTTATAGCGTTTCATCAGGGGAATGCCTTAATCAAAATAAAAATAAAAGCATTTACTAAGGTGAATTTGGACCTATACATTTAGGCACACTGTGATGTTGCAGTATCTTCCCTTACTGATCTCAAATACCAGTAATGCAACTACTACTCAGCAAGTATATAGTGCTACGTATCACATGTAGCGCTATACAGAAACAACTAACACACAATCCCTGCTCATCAGAGCATACAAACCAATCAATCAGCTCAAATTAAAAAATGTGAAACACACACATCTAGGCAACTGGTCCCATCTATGGTCTGCTCTCCTACTGTTTACCCCATACTACACGCCTTTCACCTTGCTGCACCCAAAGCCTCAAATTAACGACCTGTGGCTGTATAGCAGCCCCTATCCTAATCAGTCGCAAATCAGGTATGACAGCTTAACACCTCCCACAAGCCTACTACTCCCGACACACATAATCCACCTCCACCTGCTGTTGTGCTCTGCTCACATCTTCTGTGTTTCAGTCATGATTAGATTGTAAGCTGGGATGGCCAGGCAGTGTCTGTTACATGTCAGTGCAGTGTTGCATCTTACTGCTATTGGGATACAAATTTTCACTAGTAGTAGTAGTACACACATATCTAAACAAATATATGTGGCAACATATGCAGTACTTACATGAGAAGAGCACCTCAATCACCTGCCGCCTGACTGCTGTGCCCTCATGTGTGTCACCACGGGCACGTACAGGAGGGCACATAGTATCATCCTCTAGATCCTCATTAATTTGGACAGTGATATGGTGCCTGAGAGCAATGTTGTGCAGGATGCAACAGGCTATAATGATCTCTGCCACAGTCTGTGGTTTGTATTGTAAGGCCCCGCCTGTCCTATCCAGACACCTGAAGCGACTCTTTAAAACGTCAAAGGTGCACTCTATGACGGAGCGGCTGGAGGCATGGGCCTCATTGTAACTCCTCTCTGCATGTGTCCGTGGTTGACGCACAGGGGTCAGCAACCAGGGGCAACACCCATATCCTGCATCACCTGCAGAAAGAAATGTGGAACGTTAAAGCAGGAGCTGATGTCCACCCAAATGGACACAAGTATGTACGTGCAAACCAAATGCACAAAACATCCTGAAAGAAACATACGACAGAACATGATGGGACACCACAACTATGCATCAGCGTGTGAAGTTATGACACACAAAACAAGGGGTAGGTGTACGGATTGCAATCAACATAATCTGTAACCATGACACAAATGCTAGCATCCATGCTACCATCGTCACACAGCACCACAGCAGGGTAGAGCTGGAGGGCACCACCCCCCCACCTCCCCAATGTTAGATCACACACAGAAAGATGAGACACACACACAACTAGGGATGCACCTCAAAGACAGACATGTGCACATACGGTTAGTCACAGGATCACCATGTGCATGTCAGAGATGAGAAATACACAGCCAGCAGTATACAGTCCTCATACTGTCCTGCCTCAAATTGTCTGAATAGTGCCGAGTGATGCAGGATATAGGAGTCATGGGTGGACCCTGAAAACCTAGGGACCACATTCAGAATATGCATATTTGCATCACATACAACCTGAACATTCAGTGAATGGTAGTGTTTGCGGTTGCAGAACACTACCTCCCTGTCTCTGGGCTGGACCAGGGCAACATGTGTGCAATCAATAGCTCCCATCACGTGTGGTATCCCGGCAAATGCCTCAAAGGCCTGGTTCAGTGTCCCCCACTGTTGCCTAGTGTTGGGAATGGCAATGTAATTCCCCACCCGGCTGATCATGGCACGCAGTACCTGGTGGAGACAGCGTGAGAAGGTTGGGCGGCTCATGCCACCCACTGCAGCCACAGATGACTGGAAACAGCCAGAGGCAAAGAAATGTAGGGCACCAAGGAGCTTGACCAAACCCGGTATGGCATGTGACCGACCAGTCAGGGGCTCGAGGCCAGGACTTAGATCCTCATAGAGCTCCCTAATAGCCCCCATGCTCAGGTGGTAGAGGGTGATGACCTGGTCCTCACGCATGCCCTGGAGCTGGGCCCTGGGCCTGTAGAGGCGAGGCTGGTGAGCCTGCAACTCTGCATGCCTCCTGCGCCATGCTGGCACAGCCCCTGCCTGGCCTGCCCCCATAGCTGCAGGTCTGTTTTGCAGCGGGACTAAACCCATGCCCTGTGCCTCAGCCCCATGGATACCATCTCCCCCGTCAGGCAACCGCAGCCCCTGATCACCTCCCACTGCACATGCAGCAACCACAAAGCGCGCCATAAACTCCACCCCCTCAACTCCTCAAACTCACTCAAACTCAGACACTCACCTCACCCACCGGTCACCAACCCAGCCACACAACTCCACCAGCACTCACCAACCCAGTCACTCTCCACACCAAAATTGCCTCTGACACTTCCCTTGCTTCACCAACAACCAACAACACACGCCTCGTCTCCCTTACCTACATAAACCCCTCAGTGTGTACCACGTGTGCATGTGTATTTATGTGTTTTTTTATGTGTGCGCATCTTTGCACGCGTTGCACATGTGCAGCGGCACAAGTGTGGGGCTGCGCGCATTGCGCATGCACAGGGGACATGCAGAAGGTGCGTGCACGGGGACACCACGTTGTGCGTGCGCTCTCTGTGTGAGCGTGAAATGTGCGCATGTGCTGCGTGCCATTACGCGCATGCGGCCGGCCTTATGTCACATGCATGGACCAGCACTCATCACATGGGTCCCGGGCACACACCTTCCACATCCCCCTGTGCATGTGCAATGCGTGCAGCCTCCACGCTCACGCTGCTGCGCATGCGAAATGAGCGCAAGGACGCACACACATAAAAAACACAAATACACATGCACACGTTGTATACGCTGAGGGGTTTGTGTAGGCAATTGAGAAAGAAGGCGAGTTATAGAGCAGGCAAGTGTGAGATCAGGATTATAGCAGGTGAGGAGAGGTGTGTTGCAGAGCAGGCGAGAGAGAGTGAGAGGAGGGAAGGCTAGGAGCAGGAGAGAGAGACAGGAGGTGATCTGAGGAGGAGACGCAAGGGAGAGGAAGGGAGGTGAGGTGAGGTGCAGGCGTGAGGTGGAGCAGAGGAGCTGAGGGGCAGGGGAGGGGGGAGTAGGAGAAGAACAGGAGGGATGAAGATGTGTGACAGGGAGGGAGAGGGCACAGAGGGCAGTGAGATGGAGCGGCAGCACATGGCAGGGGGGGAGGAGGATGAGACACATGTTCAGCGGGACCCACAGCCACCAGGGAGAGGTGGGCCTGTGGTGGTGGCTGCAGGCCCATCGTGTGTGTCGCAGCCCATCCAGGGGCCACCCAGTGCCGAACGTAGGTGTATACCAGTGCCAGCCGAGGAACGGAGGAGGGCTGTTAGATTCAGCCAGCAGGAAAACAACATCCTGCTGGCTAGTGCTTTGGAGTGGTATGAGGTGTTCTACGGCCGGCTGAGCACAAGCACCACTGTGAGCACACAGATACACGTGTGGGAGGAGATCAAGGAGGCCATAGCCCAGGCAGGGGGGCCATCCAGGGGCCTGGATAGCCTTAGGAAAAGGTTTAATGATATTAAGCGTGGTGTCCGTGCACACATGGTGGCGGAGAGGCGACATGCTATGGGCACCGGAGGGGGTGGTTCCTTTGCCCCAACTCTGACACCACTGGTGCAGGAACTCACAGACCGTCTTGGCCCCATCTACCTGCGTGGACTGCCTGAAGTGCTTGACACCGCCCATCCACAGGCAGGTAGGTCAGAGATATGCTGAACATGTACAACTCACGGTCCAGTACATGCCAGCCATGGACGGGAAGGTGGGGGCCTATGTCCTGAGAATACATGTGCCCTAACACAGGCAACTGGGGTCCACATATCCAGCAAAACATGGCTGTGTAGGTACAGGGTGGGTGTGACAGGTACCTGGGGCTGCTTGCACGACAGCCATAGTCCTGGACGTCGTAGAGCACTGCACAGGTGTACAGAACCAGGGGGGGCAGTCCTCCAGCCAGACGGAGTACCACCCCCCCCTTGACTGTGCATGAGTGGGCTGGATGACTATACATACAGGGGGGCACAACACCCTCCACCCTATGAACCCAGCACATGAAGCAGCTATTCGTACATGGCATATAGGTCACACAGAACAGCATAGATCTGCAGCCAGGCACACACCATTATATGACAGGGGGACACAGACAGGAGGGACATACAACTAAGCCATAAAACATTGACCTGGGGGGACCCACACACACCACCTATAACAGCTATGATGTGTGTATGAGATTACCTGTCCAGGGACATATCCCAGACCAGTGACAGAGGAAGAGCTATCACACTGTGATGGCAAGGTAGACACAAACAAACCCCAATGACCACATCACACAGATGTCCAACACATCACACTCTGTAATTGTCCAACATACAGTGTGGATCCTCCACCCATCCTCACAAGACATTGGGGTGCACATTTCCACGGCCATACCAACTTCACCTAGCCAAGACCCCACACCACCTGGGGCCATCATCTATACAGGTACTGCAGTGACACAGACACATTCCCATGACCCCCACCCACGGTGCAACCACATGCCCAGCATCACTCTACCCACCCCCTGAAATAACCCACCACACACACCGAGTATGTGATAGTTGTCCACACACACTGCACAGTGGCTACCAAAGTGGCAGACCCCACACACGTCTGGCTGACCTGGACGAATGCTGCAACACCTGTCATCCATACCACTCAGGCCAATGCATACACATTGCTCACACACACTATGACAGGCCACAATACCACTCAGGGCTCACACATGCACCCTGGCCGCATGTAACACTGAGCCCACATCCTAGGTCACACGCACAGTGCATACCTAGTGCTGCATATAGTGGGGCCGCCAGTCTCAGCCCCATTCCCCCCAACATAACAGCAAATGTGACACAGCTCCACCAGTGCGAGATGCCGCCCCTCCCCCCTGTCAGGTACAGCAAACTGTACGCACATGTGCTGTCCCCATTGTAGGTGCAGTAACAGCAGGTACAGGTGGACACCACATTGCTGTTGGCGGGGATGTACTAAACAGGTGTAGATATCTGACCTGCGCTAACTCATCCTTGCTGTGTACCCTGTTCTACCCCCCAGGTGATATCCAGGCCATGGAGGCATATGAGGAGGGGGATGTGCCGGCGCCAGAGGATGCCGATGGGCCAGAGGCTGGCGAGTCCGGGGACATGGACAGCACTGGCAGGGAGACCCCAGGAAACATTGTGCTGTCCGAGGCAGAGGACAGGGCAGCAGATGCCAATGCACAAGTGGGGGCCAGTAGCAGCAGCACACAGGCTGTGGAGGACACAGAGTCAGAGGGGAGTCACCACACAATGCAGGTGCCGGGGACATCACGCACCCAACACACCAACATGGATATCATCCTTGCAGAGCTGCGGGCTCATACTGCCTCAGCAAAGCACGATGCGGAAGATGGGTAACAAAATACACAACAAGCCCCCTGGGGGTTGACGTAACATCCACAATGACATTCCATGTGCCCCCTAAATATTATGACACCATAGCACATAGTTCTGTATGTGTAGTGGGGGTGTGTGCCATGTGCACTTCCCCCCTTATAGCATGTGCCATCTGGTGTCATCATGCTTATGAGCTCATACATCCACCTACTATTCACCACAAAATACCCCATGGAGACGTACAGTGGTACACACCTACCCCAGATCACCTATACAGTTTACCCGCCGGACCCCTCTCCCTGGGTAGTGGTACGAGCATAGATAGTCAGGGTACTCAGTACTGTGCGTCAGGTTTAGAGTGAACAGCGTCCCCCAGATATCTATCTGTGTTCCATGAATCCCTATATTATCCAACCTATCCCATACGACCAGTGCGCAGATACAGCAGTGACACACTGAAGTGCAACACAGTACCATGTGTCATATCTGTGATTTCCATGACCCCTCAGCAGGATCATTTCCTGGCCTGTGGATGGATCATGGGTCACACAGATGTAAACATAGTACTGTGTTGCTAGCCGTCACATACATGATTGGTCTGCGGACCGGTCTGTTGGGATACGCCAGACATGTGCATGAGTCACGGTGGGGGGTGCAACACATGTCTCACACATCACCTTGTGTCTCATCCACAGCCACTCGTCAGGTTCTGATGGGCATTCAGGAGGAGAAAAGCCAGATGCGTGCCACAGCTGAGGTGATGGCAGCGGCGCTATTGCGGATTGCAGATGCTCAAGAGGCCACGGCTGGGTGTTCCCAGCAGCCAGCCCTAGCCCCAGAGGCAGCACCAGCAGAACCAGAACAATGGCATTGCTTGGGCCGTGGTCGCCGTGGATGTGGGTGGCCACGCAGGTCTTGATTGCGGGGAACAAGTCACTGTGTGCCAATAAAGATGACTAAACCTGATTATACCTATGTGCACGTTTCCGGTGTTTGCCACTGTTCTCCCCTGAGTACCCTGTCCCCATATTGTCACCCTGGTCACATGTGCCTCCCCATTTCCCTTAGGGGTGTGGTGTATGCACTACCACCAATGAATGCACAGACGTTATACCATGCCCTGTGTGCCATGAACTATGTCATGTGTGCATCCTTCTACCTATGCGTGGGGGTATACCCTACCTCTCCAGTTAAGCAGTAATATGTTTATGGTGGTACATGTATGTTTTATGGATAGGTCACTCTCTCACACCCCATATCCTCTCCATTGCTCCACTCACATGTGTGCCATTCCCTCTGACCCACACCAGGGCCTACGTGGCTGTTTAGCTGCAGATGATTGTGTAAGACACAGGCAGACATAGGTAACTAGCTACAGTCAGTTGTTCACTCTCCCCCTGCACCTGTAGTGAGCCGCTGTTCCCCCTCCAGACCAACATCCACCTGTCTTGGCCTCACCAGCTATCCCCCTGGGCAGCTCCTGGGTACAGCAGTCCATCTTATCCTTCCTGCCACATATCTGCTGATGGCTGTTCCCCCTATTCCCCTACAAGCATGGTGCATCAGATATGCTGCCTACACATGACAGGCATCAAGCATGTGTCCATAGCTGGTGGTACACACAGCAGTGTGGTACATCACAGGGGCACCAGGGGGCACTGATAGCTATGGACATGGTCAGATCCCACACATGAGTGTGGATACGGTCCATGTATGTTACCTATGTCTAATACACATACACATAGGGATGAACACACATGTCCCATGCTCACTTCAACAGTCTGTCTATAAGGAAAACACGTGACCAGTGTGATATATAACCAAACCTGTGTATTTACATATATGGCTAATATTTACAGGTAGACCCATGCTGTGGCCTGAGTGACATGGCACCACAGGGCACGTGTGTGGCCATCACTCTGCCCCTCAGACACTCCGTGGCCGCCCATCAGGGGATGGCTGCCGAGATGCACTCCCCATACCAGCTGCACGCTGCATGTGCATCTTGGCAGCTAGCCACTGAATGGCGCCTGCCAGCCACCACATAGTGCGGTCCTGGGCCCACTGCCATTGCAGCACACCAAGCACCACCACAGATAGGTCCCGGACACACCTGCCACCACATCCGCCCCAGGTGCCCGGAGTCTGTGTGGTGGCATGTGCGTGGGCCCTGTCTGTGGCACGTGGTGGTGTCACTGCACCCACAGGGCCACCTTCTCCCCCCTCCACCCCCCCGACACCTCCCACCCAACCTCACCCTCCCCCCTCCACACTCTCCTCCTGCACATCATCCTCCCACCCACCCACCGGTGCACCGGAGCAACCCTCACCTTCCCCTCCCTCCCTCCCGCCCCACACCACACTCCGTCCACTCCATTTCCGCAGAGTCATCCTCCGGCTCTGCCCCCTCCTCCTCCTCCATCGGCTGAGCTGGAGCTGCGGGCCCTGTGGTGTGTGTCCTGGATGTGGATGCCCGTTCCCCAGCAGCAGCAGCCTCTGTTGGGAAAGACAGTCGTTAGGACACCATCATGCCATTCCTACACCACATAAACATTGTGTGGCCACACACAGGCTGTTGGCCTACTGTGACATGCTGTACATCCCTGCAGTGGCCGCAACACTCACCATCATGTTCCTGTTGTGCCTTCCTTTGTAGGCATTCAAGGACATCCAGGCAGTGCATCCGCAACTCCTGTCCCTTCTTCCGAAGGTCCTCCACCTGGGGGGGAATGCAATGGGTGGGAACATCAGGGGGAGGATATCTCTGGTGGGTGGCCATCACATATCACACATCACTGCAGGCAGCTCAGTGTTGCTGCTGCTCTGGCCAGTGGGTCCTCTACTACCTGTTGGCAGCGCCGCATGCATGTGTGGCTGTGGGTCTGCCCATGTGTGGGATGCCAGCTACGTGTACTGTGTGCTACCCCCAGGCCCCCTTACCCTGTTCCCACACCCTCCTTGCATGACATAGGTGCACCATGCCATGTGTGTGGTGGTCACGTTGGTCTCCAAAAGTGGGATTTCCAAACTCCCTGTATGCTGCGGCAGACACCTATGTATTTGGCTCACCCACACACATCAGCCGACATACCCACCATGGCACCATGAGCTCTCTAAGGAACATGTGCGATGTGTTCTGACCTCGCCCGGTGATTGGGTGGGCCAGGCACATTAGCAGGGGCCACTACCATGACATCAGACCTACAACTCTACTTCTGTGGTCAGGACTTATGCCTCCTGTGAATAGGGCAGTTGTGGCCGAATGCAACCGGAGCATGCACAAACCCACCTAGCTGAGCTATAGACCTATGTTATCCGGTCAAGGCCTTCCAGGGGTCGGGCAGAGCAGTGACACCCCAACAGCTGCAGGTACGCTGACACCAGCAGCTTTAACAGACCTCTGTGATCAGGTGTGGGTCTCCTGGTGTTTGGGCTCAGCAGTGCAACAACAACAGATGCAGGTACCCTGACACCAGGATTTCAAACAGACCACAGTAATTAAGTCTGGCTCTCCTGGGGGTAGGGTGGATGTAAACACATGAACTGTAGCACCTACCGTACCAACAGGATGTATAACTGACCTCTGTAGTCAGGTCATGGCCTCCTGGGGGTAGGGTGGATGTAAACACAGGAACAGCAGCAACTTCCATACCTACAGGATTTATGCCTGACCTCTGTAATCAGGTCAGGGCCTCCTGGGGGTAGGGTGGACTGGAACACAGAAACAGCAGCAAGTACCATACCAACAGGATGTATAACTGACCTCTGTAATCAGATCAAGGCCTCCTGGGGGTAGGGTGTATGTAAACACATGAACAGCAGCAACTTCCATACCTACAGGATTTATGCCTGACCTCTGTGAGCAGGTCATGGCCTCCTGGGGATAAGGCATACTTGCACACAGCAGCATCCACACCTACTTTCAACACTGCTTGCACCACAGAATGTTGCCTCTCCCATGCTGTACATGTAAGATGTGCATTGATTGCTGGTTATTGTGTTGCACACCTTGCATCGTGTGACCTGACCCCATTCACTTACCTCACGTGGATGGTCAGCAAACCGATTAAAGCACCTAGTGATGCGGCGCCACGCCCTCCTGACGCGGTGGAGGTCTTGCCTTCTGGATGATCCAGGAAATAACCTGGTCTGCTTTGTGCAGATCAGGTTTGCGAGGAGTTTTAGATCACGTCTAGTGAAGGCTGGCTGACGTGAGCGCCTCTCCATATTCACGTAAGTGACTGGGTTGCTGACGCATGCATGCACACCGCACATGTGCGATGCTGCTCACGGCGCACACGCTGCGCATGCGCAGTGGCGCGCTAACACGCGTTAACCCTAAGTTCATGCCAGCGCAGTGTTAGAATGAAAAAAGATGTAGCCCACTGGTTACTGCAATGACTGTGGAGGCAGAGGTCGTGGGTTCGATTCCACAGTGGTGGTATGTAATAAGGCTGTCTGAGGCATTACCCTTTAATTTAAATCAGTGCTGTCTGAGGCATTTCCTTTTTTAATTTAAATTAGTGCTGCCAGCAAAAACACCCAAAGTGCCGTAACCTAAGGTGCTGCATAAGACGCCCTATAAGGCACTCCATAGGGCACATTATAAAGTGCACTGTTCACCCAGGCACCTTATAATGTGCCATATAGAGCGCTTTATAGGGCACATTATATAACACCTCCCTGGCTGGCTACAGAAAGACTGCAGGTCACCACACAAACTGTCTGCTGTGGTTACCAGGATAGGGTAAACCAACCCATACCCATGATGCACTGCACAGGCAGATCAGCAGTCTACAGCTGATCACAAGATGGGGTATGCACCCCCACAGCACCTCGGCCTGGTAGGGGGAACTGACCGCGTGTGTTACTGGCACAGAGTAGCTACAGACCGTGACATTGTGCGGGTCCTGTGCTCACCCTGAGGGTGAGGTGGGGCGCCCATTACCAGGTCCGCAGCACCTGGCTTGGCTGAGATAGGCTATGCTGCAGGTCCCCATCAGTGCCAGTGTGTGATAGGTAGCCCTTGCAGACACATCTAGGATACACCTGTGTCCATCTCTATTTCCCAGTCATGTCTAGCCTTTGTGGACTATGATGCACCCAGAATAGTGCATATCCTGTGTGGGTGCCATGGTCACATGTTATAAGTGAAGGGGGGTGTTGGACCCGAAAGCGGATTATATAGCACCTGCCAACCAGCCCTCTGTGGTTCAGGGTGGGGGACAGGATCTCCCACCAACAGATCCACATTCTACATCTCTGCAATTGTGGCAGTAGAGGGGACCATCAACCCCAGTCCTGCTGGGGAATGGGCACCCTACAGGGCAGTCAATGCAGATCTGTACGCATTAATAAGGCAATGGCAGACAGACAGACAGACTGTTGGACAAGCTCAGCTGTCCTCCACCACTATCTGACATTCACCAGCAGAGGGCACAGTCAGTCTCCACCCGCTGCACCCTGCAAGGTGTTTCGGCCATACACATACTAACTGCAGACAGTCTGCTAGCTAGTACATAGTGCATGTTCCTGGAGGAACTGTGTGCACCCAAAAATGGGATGTGAGCGCACACATACCAAGCAGGTATGTCAGTGATTGGGCCCCCGAAAAGGAAACCCATAAATATCACCTGAATCAGGTATATCTCGGGGTTGTACATTTTCTGCACATCTGGATGGCCTGGACGTGCAGGGAGCTGAAATGGCCTCCACCTCTTTGCAGGTTCTTCAGGAACAAATTAACACAGGTAAGTACTCCAGGATTCCCAAAGCATCAATAGAAAAATCTAAAAATGGTTTGAGCTCAAATAAAAATAAAATGAGTGCACTCTAAAAAACAAAAACGTATACAGTCCCGGCCCAAAAATACTTTCTTGGGAGAGGGGTCCATATCCACAATGGTTCTGGTCCTCTTCTGGTTCGGTTCCCTCATTCAGATCCTCTGTTCATACAGTTGGATCCTTTTCAGCCTGCCCTACATATAAGTTACTGTTCCACACTTGTAATTGTTAAGTTATCTGTAATTGTGTTCCTCACGTTATCTGTAACTACCAAATGCACAGAACGTTCTCTGGATGCATTTAGTTCTTTGTAAACCATTTTGACTCATAGAAAACCAGTATTTATTTATTTATTTGAAAGGATTTATAGCCCGCACAAGCACCGAGGCGGGTAACAAAAACATACACAGTACATAATAACATACCAATAAAATCATACAAAATAAAATAACAATAAGAAATTAAAACTAAAAAACCCCCCAAAACAAAACAAAAAAAAGACTGTCATCTGAAAACTACACTGGATTAATTTTATCATAAATATAATTGCCCACAGCATTTCATCTACCAATCAAACAAATAAATAAGTTTTCAGTTTTCACCGAAAAAACATCAACTCTTCCTTAGCATGTAACTCATTCGGAAGAGAGCTCCAAATAGATGGAGCATTCATAGTAAATATCCTCTTATGTATTGACTGAATATGAATCTTTTTATAAGGAGGAACAACTAATAAATGTGCATCCAGAGATTGTAAATAAAATAAATATTGTCTCAAAATAGCGGCTGCAAAGTTAAAGCTGTTTTCATCTTTGGCAAAGTTTTCACATTTGCTATCCTTAAACAAAAAGAAATAATCAAAAATCCCTGACTAAAACCCCCCACCATCACACACACACACACAACCACCATGGAAGCTGTAGCACACTTTTCTCAAGAATTCTGCTTTTGCTGTCACTGAAGGCTGCCAGAAAAAATTAGAACTGTTTATCTTTATCTTTATTTACACTTGATATACCGCCCACGTCTGGACATTAGAGTGGTTTACAACAAAAATATAAAAACATATAAAAACATTACTGCAGAAAGGGAAAAGGAACGCCATATTAAACAGGAAAGAGGTAGAAAGGACAGCAGGAGGGCAGACAATAAGCTAGAGGGTGTCATTACTTGAGAGGTCAAAAGCCTGCTGAAATAGGTGTGTTTTAAGTAATTTTTTGAATGTTTGATAGGTAGATTCTAAACAGAGTGAAGACGGTAGGGCATTCCAGAGTGCTGGGCTGAGAAAAAAGAATGCAGCACATCGAGTCTGCTCCAAATGTGCTTGAGAGGGAGCTGGAAGATTGAGGCGATTGGCGTGAAGAGAACGCAGTTGATGGTGTGGCGTTTGTAAAGAGACAAGATCAGAAAGATATAGTGGAGTCGATGAGTAGAGTGTCCAATGGGTTAAAATTAAGATTTAATACTGAAATCGAAACCGAAGTGGCAAACAGTGAAGACGGAGGGGAGTGACATGATCCGATCGTCGAGCATGTGTAGCAAGTCGCACAGCTGTATTTTGGAGCACTTACAGGCATTGAAGCTGGTAAAGAGGTAGGATGGCCAAAGCTACATTGCAATAATCTAGTCTATTGATAACTAAAGCAAGCAGTAAAGTGACAAGGGATGATGGAGGCAGGAGTGAACGGACCGTTTGCTTTTAAAAGCAGTGCCTTTACATAGTAACATAGTAAATGACGGCAGATAAAGACCAGTATGGTCCATCTAGTCTGCCCAGTAAGATGGCAAGAGTAGGTGCACCTGCCGCTCCATGCAGGCCACCCATCCCCATGTCTTTATTTTAGGGGTGAACCCACCGCTCCATGTAAGACACCCCTGTATGTTGAGAAATTAGATAGTTAGGTTTATTTTGATTTTCTCCTGTTGCTGTAAAGGGATCCACTGTATCTGTCCCATGCCATTTTGAATTCTGTCACTTTATTTGCCTCCACCACTTCCATCGGGAGGGCATTCCAAGCATCCACCACCCTTTCAGTGAAAAAGTATTTCCTGACATTGCCTTTCAATTTACCCCCTTGCAGCTTCATGTTATGCCCTATAGTTTTACAGCTTCCCCGTCTTTGGAAGAGGTTTGTTTGTTCATTTTTTCTCTTTACGTATTTAAAGGTCTGAATCATATCTCCCCTATCCCTCCTCTCCTCCAGAGTGTACATATTTAGGTCTTCAAGTCTCTTCTCATAAGGCTTCTGACGCAGGCTCTAAATCATTTTGGTCACCTTCCTCTGAACAGTTTCCAGTCTTTTTATATCCTTTGCAAGATATGGTCTCCAAAACTGAACACAGTATTCCAAGTGAGGCCTACCAGTGACTTATACAGTGGCATTAGTACCTCTTCTTTTCTGCTGGTAATTCCTCTTTGTATGCAACCCAACATCCTCCTGGCTTTTGCCACTGCCTTTTCGCACTGTTTTGCCACCTTGAGATCTGTAGAAATAATCACATCAAGGTCCTTCTCCTGATCCATGCACACCAATTTCTCTCCCCCTATCGCATTAATTTCCCCTGGATTTCTGCTTCCCAAGTTCATGACACTGTACTTCTTCGTATTAAATCTTAACTGCCAAGCATTAGACCATTCTTCCAGCTTTTGTAAATCTTTCCTCATGTTATCCACTCCCTCAGGGGAGTCGACGCTGTTGCAAATTTTCGCGTCATCTGCAAAAAGACAGACTTTTCCATGCAGTCCTTCAACAATATCACTCACAAATACATTGAACAGTGCCATGCCCAGGACAGAACCCTGGGGCACCCTGCTAATCACCCTCCTTTCATCCAAGTGAGCTCCATTTACCATCACCTTCTATCGTCTGCCAGTCAACCAATTTCTGATCCAGTTCACCACCTTGGGACCCATCCCCAAACTACTGAGCTTATTGATAAGCCTCCTATGAGGAACAGTATCAAAGGCTTTGCTGAAATCCAGGTAGATGACATCCATTGCATGCCCCTGATCTAGTTCTCTAGTCACCCAGTCAAAGAACTCAATCAGATTTGTTTGGCAAGATCGTGCTTTAGTAAAACCATGTTGCCTCAGATCATGCAACCTGTTGGTTTTAAGAAAGTCCACTATTCGCTCTTTCAGAAGCGCCTCCATTACTTTTCACGCCACCGAGGTAAGGCTCACTTCCCTGTAGTTTGTCACTTCTTCCCTGTCACCACTTTTGTGAAGAGGTACCACATCCATCCTATCTACTACTATTACTACTACTGATCATTTGTATAGCATTACAGGGTATACGCAGCACTGTACAGACACATATAAAAGATAGCACCTGCTCTTCAGTCTAATAACAATCTAGTCAAGACAGATGACACAACAGCTGAGGGAAAGGATACATCTAGGGGAATGGTAAGGAAACACATAAGCTGATCAGGATCCAAAAGCAGCCTTGAAGAGGTGAGTTTTTGGCCTGGATTTGAAAAGGACTGGAGATGAAGCCTCCCGCACAGACTCAGGTAGTTTGTTCCAGGCATAAGGGGCAGCAAGGTGAAAGAATCGAAGTCTGGAGTTGGCAGCAGAAGAAAAGGGCACAGATCGAAGTGATCTGCCAGAAGAGCAGAGTTCACAAGGAGGGGTGTAGGGAGAGATAAGAGCAGAAGGATGAGTGCACTTATAAGTCAGTAGGAGAAGTTTGAATTGGATATGGAAACAGAAAGGGAGCCAATGAAGCAACTTGAGAAGAGGGGTTATATGAGCATTTCAAAGCTGGCAGAAGATTAGCCATGCAGCTGAGTTTTGAACAGATTGAAGGGGAGAGATTATTCAGAGGGAGACCTGCAAGGAGGAGGTTGCAATAGTTTAGACAGAAGGTGACTAAATAGTGGATAAGAGTCTTAGTAGTGTGTGTAGAAAGGAATGGATGAATTTTTCCAATGTTATAGAGAAAGACAAGTTTTAGCTATCTATTGGATGTGTGCAGAGAAAGAGAGAGTAGAGTCAAAGATGACTCCAAGGTTGCGAGCTGAGGAAACAGGGAGGAGTGTAGCGTTAGCCACAGAAATAGAGAAGAGAGAAAGGGGAAGGTGGATTTAGGGGGAAAGAAGAGGAGCTCAGTGCCTTTCAAGAACAGAGCTCCTGGAGCTCAGACTACAACTCAACCCGTCCTGCATTAAAATGACATTTCTAAAGATGTACCGAAGTTGACCCTTAGATACTCAAGGAACTTCGACAGAGTTAAGTTGCTTGTGATATAATTCAACACTAAAACTAGAGTCTCCAGTATCTGCACAACCCAGAAAAGGCAGCTCTAGAATCTTCCTCTGAATTGGCTTGAATTTATTGTCTGTGTAGGGGTGGACGATGTCTTCCTAGTGGAGACAGGCAGCCAACACCATCATTACTTCCGAGAAAATCCTCTAGGCTGAGGCCATATTGAAAGGGAGCACCCTGAACTGAAAATGCCTGCTGAGAATGTAGAGTCAGAAAAAACTCCTCTGTCCCAAGTAGGGATATGAAAATACATCTCATACAATCCAGGGATATGAGAAACATCCTGGACATGACTGCTACAACCATGGATTCCATGCAAAGAGAGAAACATGCGGGAAGACATCGACTACTTTGGGGACCAGAAGGAACCTTTATCTTGGGAACCCAAGACATAATGAAAAGCATCTTCAACCCTGCTCCCCCAAGGGAACTGGCATGATATTTTTCAAGTGGAGGAGCCTCTGTATGGAACAGTCTACCAGTGCTTGTTTAGTCAATGATCTGCAGGGAGACACCACACATACATCAGAATGGAGTTCTTCCAACTCTAAGGCATAATTATGATGAACTATGTGGGGGATACAATGATTTATTGTGATATGGAGCTCTTCTGACTCCCATAGAGAATTAACCATCCTTTATCCTGCTCCTACAAGTTCCAGGAAAGAGCTAATTCTTAAAGAACTTGCCACTGAATTAGAGGCAAAGGAAGAAGATTTCTACCCAACAGGAACCATCCCCTGTTTCAAAGAAAGGCCCCATTCATGGCCCTTTACACTGATGAGTGAGAATGAACCTTAAGCACCTTCAAAGCCTAGCCTATCTCAGGCCCATGACTAGTGTTTCTTTTCTTTTTTTTAAAGGCACACCTCAAAAGACAGGGGTGATCACTCAGGAGTGCCTTAGAAGCTGAACACACAGATCAAGCATGAATCCACAATCATATGCACACTATCACTGCTGAGGCTACTGAATGTGAACTAAGCTGCACAAGCTCATACAGTACATCTGCCCGGAAAGCAGCTCCTAATTCTAAATGTATTGCTTCTGGATTCTTCATCAACTGTTGAATCTATTGGAGCAAGATGCTGGCAAGACTTCCTCCACTGCACCCCTAGAGATCAAGAGGAAAAGCCTGCTTGAGAAGAACATCTATATTTCTATTCCAAGAGTCCTATAGAACTAGAACTAGACCTCCCTCAACCAGGATGGTGGTTTTCTGGGTACTTTCCATTATAAGCACATTAACTTGAAGAACTGTTGAGAGAGAAGCTGCTACTGCTGGGAAGGAATCTGCACTTGAAGTATTTACCTTCCAGGGTAGCATTCTCAGAAATGCTTCCTGTTCCATGCACAGGACCGAAGAGGCAGGCAGAGCTCCAGAGTCTCAATGCATGGATGAGATGATGGTGCAAGGAAGAGGATTTCATATTCGTTAAGAACTGTTCAGAATTGGTTGATTCCTCAATCTCCCTTGGTTTCTCTCAAGTTGTCATTGGGCCAACCCACTCTGCTGGCCACACTGTAAACCTTTTTTTCAACCCTCCCCCTCCCTTTCTGCAGCATTCTACTCCCTCTGCTTTTCCTGCCCTCTGGTCTGACTATTTCCACCTAACCTTTTCCCATCTTTCCTCTTCTTTCCCCCCTGCGCACTTTAATCCCCCCCCCAAGCCCTCTCATAACCTCTCTGTCCTAGTCATTGATCACCGTTCTTCCCTGGTGGATGAGGCCTGTTTTGCATACCCATTGGCTCCTCTAGACACTCAATTATCTACCTGGTCTTCTGTTATATCTTCTGTCTTGGATTCTGTTGCCCCTTTACAATTGAAAAAAAACTCATCATGCTTTCGCCAAACCCTGGTTCAACTCTGGACTATTTGCCCTTCATCGCCAAGTATGTTTTCATGAAAGATGTGTCAGAAATTCAGCTTAACTTTCAGTTTTGCCCATTGGAGGGAGGCTGATTTTTCTTACAGATGCACCCTTTGTTTGGCTCATTTCACCTTCATAAAAGAATGTATCTTTATCTCTAATAAACTCCTGATCTGTTCTGCTTCCTGGACTCCTTGGACCCCACCACCAATCCTTCTGCTCTATCTGCTTCCCCCTCCCCAACTGCCTATGCTTGCTTCTTGTTAGACAGGAACTCTTCTCATTAGGCTTCTGTTTTCCCCGATTTTCCTGTCTCTACTTGTTCTTACTCTCCCCCTCCTGAATCTATCACTCTCTTCTTCCTGGTCCTCTTTCTTCCCCTTTTTTGGAACTTGCTTTCACATCAGTTCACCCTTTATCTTTATTCCCAAACTTGATATACCGCTTTGGCCGAAACATGTAAGTGGTTTACAATAATAAAAAAAGACTACGCTCCCTAACTATAGGAAAAAGAACTCCATAATAAAAATAGGATAGGATAGAGGGAAAAAGGACAGTTCAAACATATAATAAAACACCACAAACATGACAAGACCAAATTCAGGAAGGGACGGTAGTGGGCAGATCGAAAGCTTGTTGAAATAAATGGGTCTTTAGTTGTTCTTTGAATTTTGAATAAGAGGGTTCTAGACGGAGGGAAGTAGGAAGGGCGTTCCAAAGAACCGGGCTAAGAAAAAAGAAAGCAGCGTGACGGGTTTGTTCTAGATGAGCCTGGGATGGTGACGGCAAAGACAAATGATTAGCATGTAAGGAACGCAAGTGATGATATGGTGTATGGAGGGAAATGAGGTTAGATAAATACAATGGGGTAGATGTATGAATAGCTCTATGCGTCAGAATGAGAAATTTATATTGAAACCGGAAACGAAGAGGCAACCAGTGAAGATGATAGAGAATAGGGGAGACATGGTCAAAGCAACGAGCAAACGTAATTAGGCGAGCAGCGGTATTCTGTATGAGCTGAAGACGTTGCAGCTGATAAGCTGGCAGATTAGCCATGAAGATGTTACAATAGTCAAGCCGGCTAGTGATTAATGCCAACACCAAAGTGATCAAGGAACTAGTGGGAAGGAGGGAACGAACAGCTCTTCTCCCTTGGATTCCTGGCCTGCCCACCTGGTCTCTAGACTGCCTCCTTCACTTTCTCCTAGTCTTCTTCCCCTGTTTCACACCAGCCTTGCTGTAGGTTATGTCCCACCCACCCTCCTGGAAACATACTGTCATCCAGCATCTCCTCAAAAAACCCTCTCTTGATAGTTCTTCCCTTTCTAATTTTCATCTAATCTCCAACCTTTCTTTTCTTTCTAAGCTCTTAGAATGCATCATCCTCTCTTTACTCTCTCCTTTTCTGGAAGAGTCTCTGGTCTTGCACCCACGGAAGGCTGGTTTCCACTCAGGTCACTCAATGAAATCTTTACTTTGTACTCTCATAAATGAAATCTGGACTTCCCTTGATCATGGTAATTCTGTTTTTCTGAGTTCGTTGGATCTTTCTATTGCCTTCGACCTGCTCGATCACTCACTTCTTCTTCAACACCTCCATTCTATCAGGATCCGGGGTTCGGTTTTTCAATTAATTTTCTTCTCATCTTTAAGCTCGTACCTTGCAGATGTTCTCCAATTTTAGATTATCTGTCTCCTTTCCCCTTCTCTCAGGAGTCCCCCAAGGTTCCTTGCTGGCACCCACTCTTTTTAATATTGTCTTGTCATCTCTTACTCTGTTAATCCAATCCCATGGCTGTACACTTTTCTATTATGTTGATGACCTTCATATTATTTACACTATTCCTTCTTTTTCGTCTGATGTCTCCCCCCTCCAGACCTGCTTACAATCTGCATATCAGTGGTCCATAGTGTGATACTGCAGGCCCTCTGACACAAAGAAAAAAAATTTTAAATCTTGAAAAAAACAAGATTTACCCGCAATTACATGAAGGTACACATAGAGGGAGCAGGAGAGCAAGCCTGGAAGCAGAGGAACCACGCCTCTATGGGCAGGACCCAGAAGCAGCTGGTCTCGATTTAAGCAGGGACAGAGCATTACAAGAGAGGAGGCAAGGAGCTTGGCAGAGAGCTTCACAGAGAGCATTACAGGAAGCAGTGCCAAGAGCAGCTCCAGAAGCCGGAGTCAGAGACCGGGGTGAAGTCACTGACAGACCCAGAATAACTCAAGGAGTGAAAGCTACTGGGAGAGCAGGCCGAGGTGAAGGCCCAAGAGCAGGCCTAGAGGAAGGCCTTACACAACTGCAAGGGGCAGTATTACAGAGTGCAGCCAAGGAAGGAGGTGCTTACCCTTCCAGCTGGAGAGGAAGCCTTGTCCAAGGAGAAGGACGGGGATACAAGCAGAGGAAGATATATCCACTAGAAAGGAACCTTCAAGGAGGAAAAGGTACTTTTAAAAGTTTTTATAAAAGTGACCTGAAAGATGAAAGAAAGATTCAGAGGCATGGGGAAGAGGACATAGCTGAGAGGGCGCGGCCAGTAGCCAACTGCCACAGGGGTGGAGGTGGAAGACAGGCGCCTCAGCAGCAGCCCTGCCTCAAAAGAGTTATACCCTATTCTAAAGCAGGAAAGATATCCTGGGATCACTGGAAACTGCCTGAAGCGGAGGACATTCAGACTAGGCCTCAAGCCTTACACAAAAGGGATTGCAGGAAGTTTAAAGGGGAAACAGTTGGTGCCTGTAATTGTCTACCAAGGTCTAGACCAAGAGAGAAACAAAGGACTAACTTTTATCTGGATGATAAGGACAGTTTTAAACCAGAAATACCAGATAATCTTTATAGGAAAAAGGTTAGTGCTGCCAAAGACTGGAATAAGCAAACTTTTAATCCTGTAACAGCAGAAAATCCAGGGTGTTACAACATACCTAAAAGCCGACGCCCCAAACTGTCAAGCCAACACTGGGATACGGTATGGCATGCTTTTAGAAAGTCAGATTTTATTTTATTTTTTATTATTTTTAGAACATTTTTAAACAAGAACAACAATACACACACAAAAAATATACAACAAGGATTACAATGGAATATTTATCCAACATGCAACCAGAGCAAGAAAAAACCCCGAAACCCTACAAGACCACCCCTCACCCGCGCAATTCCCACCCTGCACCTTGTATGCCTCTACCGATCAAGCCCTCAATCTGCAGACCCCCTATTGGGTATAGCGATCCAGAGAGTACCATTTATAACGAGTCGGCTTCAAACCCCTGCATTTGTCATACTTATCTTGCGCCCTTTCGTATTTGCAATATAAACAGACTGTATTCCACCATAAAGGCCCAGTTAGCATCTGAGGATCCTTCCAATGTGATAAAATCAGTTTGAGAGCAACAGTGATCATAAAGTTAAACACAAAGAAATCCTCTCTACTCAGCCGAGGAATATCTACCAAGGATCTCAGTGCTAGGATCCTCCAAGACAGAGGGATCGATATATTTAACACCTTCTGAATTTGAGACCACACAGAAAACCAAAATCCCTGAATGAGAGGGCATTCCAGAAACATGTGCCTTAGGGAGCCCGGGGCAGTGCAACAGGACCAACAGAGAGAAGAGCCTGCAGAGCTCCATTTAGCCAATTTCGTTGGAGTAACATATGCTCTATGTGCAAGGAAGAACATAGACTGCGTTAACTTCGCTGATTTGGATACACGCACGATAGGCCCCCAGAATATGCTCCAAGCTTTAGGAGTCATCTTAAAATCGGTCTCTGCTTCCCATACTGTAGATAAACCAGAGGTTGGACATACACTTTTTGACCTAAAGTATGCATATAGTCGAGAAATACTGCCCTTCCTTGTACAGACCTCGGACATAATTTCCTCCAGACCCCACGATGCCGCCAACTCAGATGGATTTCGCCACACTCGTGATATACAGTGCCGAAGTTGCACCCACTGAAAATAACTGGTACCAGGGATCCCAAACTCAGACTGGAGCATATGAAAAGTCTTCCACTCCACACCCTCAAAAAGCTGACCAACAGTCCATATGCCACATTTCTGCCAGGTCTCCCAGGCAACCGACACCTTGTTAATTTTGAACAGCGGATTGTGCCATATGGGAACCTGTCGAGAGGGCGAATTCTCTCTGGCAAGAAGAGGAAGCAAGCTCTGAAAGGCAGCTTGCGTAGACGTGATGACACGGCCAACTTTAGATGATTCCGCGTGCCGCATGCCCATCAACAGCCCCAATGGACAGGGATAACAGAGCCATTCTTCCAGGGCCAGCCAGGTTGGTTTTTGCGTTCTATGGGCCATACCTCCCCACAGTCCCCCCTGCTTGAGCACCGCCGCAGAATGGTACCACTGAAAATCGGGAAAGTGTACTCCCCCCGCGTTCTTGCTGGCCTTCAATTTCCATAAGGCAATTCTAGGCGGCTTACCATCCCAAAGAAAGTTGTTCAAGATTCTCTCCACATCCTTATAGACCGCTGCTGGAAACAAAATGGGAATCATTCCGAGAATATAGTTGATCTTGGGCATGAGGACCATCTTGATGGATTCCATGCGTCCCCACCAGGTAAGGTGCAAAGGGGACCATTTTAACGTAAAAGATCTAGCTATCTCCTTTATTTTGTCAATATTGATTCGAATAGTTTCCTCCAGAGGGGTAGCAAAAAGGACTCCCAGGTACTTAATGGCTTTAGTCTCCCATTGAAAGGAGAATTCCTGCACCATGCTGCTATGCGCCAGTTTGTTTAGGGGGAAGGCCAAGGACTTCACCCAATTAACTTTGTAGCCAGAGAGCTGGGTGTAACAAGCTATCACTTGCATTAATGGAGCAATTGACTCTGGTTGTAAAAAAAACAGAATGTCGTCCGCATATGCTGATACCTTGATATGAGAATCCGCAATTGTGACCCCCCTAATCTCCCTTGTCTGCCGAACGAGTAAGGCAAGTGGTTCCAAAGCCAAGTTGAAAAGAAGGGGCGACATCGGACATCCTTGACGTGTGCCCCTATCTAAATAGAAGGGGCTAGAAAGCACACGATTGGCAAGAATCCTTGCAGTCGGGCGAGAGTATAGCACCCGTATCATATTCAAAAATTCCTCCGGAAGCCCGAACCATTCCAAGACTGCAAATAGAAAGGGCCATTCAAGCCTGTCGAAGGCCTTCTCAGCGTCCACAGACAGCCCAACAAGGGGAACTTCCATGCGATCTGCTAGTCCCAGTACATTGCAGAGTAAGCGTGCATTGTCCGACGTGGATCTTCCGGCAATGAAGCCACATTGATCAGGGTGAATGAGCAGGTGGAGAACTTTATTAAGCCGGTTTGCCAGAATAGCCGAGTATAACTTATAATCAGCGTTCAGCAGCGAGATTGGTCTGTAACTCCCTACATGCTGCGGATCTCGGCCCGGTTTTCCCAATACCACAATTGTGGCTTCCGCGAAACTCCCAGTGTTACTCACTTGCTCTTGGAGATGAGAGAAATAAGTCAGGAGATGGGAAGAGAGACTCTTTGCAAAAACCTGAAAAAACTCCATCGGTATCCCATCCGGGCCCGCTGCTTTTCCGCTCTTCATCCCCTGGAGCCTCTCCCGAATCTCAGTGATACTTAGCGGCTTTTTGAGGTCCACAACCTGCTCCGCCTCCAATACCGGGTGACTGATGGGGACAAGAAAATCCCGTATCATGGATATTTCGCTGGACCCTTCTGAGGAATACAGTTGCTGATAGAAGCTTCGAAATTCCTCTACTATTTCAGCATTCTCGTCATGAGAAACCCCCTGTTCATCTACTATAGACACGATATGCGCTTTAGCACTGCGCGGGTTCAGTTTAGAGGCCAACAACTTCCCAGCCTTGTTCACCTCCGTATAGTAACGGGCCTGAGAGTCGAAAGAGCTATGTTCCACCTCCCTGCTCAATAGAGCATTGAATTGATACCGTAGCTTCTGAAGCCGGTTGAGGACCACAGAACTAAACTGCCCTTGCAAAATTCGCTCCCCGGCTCTGATCTGGGAATCAAGGTCTTGCAGCTCGGCCCTCGACTTCCTATTATCAGCTATGACATAGCTGGTTATTTTCGCCCTGATCGAGGCCTTGAAAGCCTCCCACCAAGCCCATATAGATGTTTCCTCTGGGCGATTGAGATCGAAATACTCTTCTATGGCTTGTTGGACATAGAGCTTGAAAGATTCTTCTGCAAGGAGAGCTCGGGGAAAAAAAAAAACCAGCCCCCTCCTCGAGTCGGTGCTGCTCGTGCCCCTAGATCCATAATGATGGCCGCATGGTCGGAGATATGCGTACTCAGAATTTCGACACTCTCAACTTCTCTGGCAAAGAAACGAGAGACCAAAAAGAAATCAATCCTGGAATGAGAGTTGTGCGGATGAGAAAAAAAAGGTGTAATCTCGTTCCGAAGGATGCCGCACTCTCCAGATATCCACCATGCCAATATTTTCAATAATAGATTCCAGCACCACAGACGCTCGCCCCCTCCTAGCAACCCTAGGGGGTTGACAGTCAATGAGGGGGTCGGGCACCATATTGAAATCTCCGCCCAGCACGATAGGATGTGGAGAAAAGTCTGTAAGCATCTCTGCAAGCGATTGGAAAAATTTGGGGGAATCACAGTTAGGGGCGTACACGTTTACTAACACCAACTGCCGTTTATCCACTATGATCTGTGCACTTGCCCATCTCCCTGCAGCATCTGCTCTAGTAGAGATGATCTGCGCCTGACAGGCCTGGCTAATTAAGATGAGCACCCCATTTTTGCCACCTATCGCTGGCGCTTGAGAGACCAAGCAGTATTTGCCCCCAGCGAGCTTCAGAGCCTCGTGAGAAGGCAGATGTGTTTCCTGGAGCAAAATTATGTCAGCTTTTTGCTTCTGACAATATGTCAATATCTTTTTCCGCTTCATGGGATGTTTAATGCCCTTCACATTCAGGGATAAAATCCTAAGCGAGAACATCTACACTGCAATACATTGTAGCTAGACTTCGCGACTCCCATATTGGCACTCTCTGGACTCGCATAAATGGCCACATTAGCATCAACCAGTATATGTGGTAAGGCCTACAAGGTGTCATAACTTCCCCTGACAGTCAGAGGCAAGCAATACTTGGGTGGACCAGCGACGGCTGCAGAGAGGCCGCACGGTACCCCCAATTAAAGATATAGGTCCCAACCCAACCCCGCTCTCACATATGCCCATATAGCCCCAGCAGCTAACAACCCACACCCGAACATGTACTCCAGACCTAGTATAATCCCATCCTCTGAAACTGGACGTCCATCCCCACATAAAAGGAATGACAGCAAGCAACCAAAGAAGAGAACAGGGAATGGCACTTTTCTTACTATAAAAACATCACCCAAAGCAAGAGAAGGGGGGGGAGAAGGGGAAAGAGAAAAAACATCATAAGCAGTTTAGAAAGTAAAACAGATTAGCAGCCAATTCCCAACAGACAGCCCATCCCAACCAAACAATGGCATATATAAACTGTTGATTTAGCAAATCCACGGTGGGCCATCAATCTTCAATCCTCATTCACCCAGACTAACACCACAGACAATGTCAGTGCATTTGAAGGGCCTCCTGTTCTTCTATAAATTTCATGGCCTCATCTGGATCCTCGAAGGCCTTGGTACGATTATCCAGCGTGATTTTCAGCCGAGCTGGGTAGAAGATCCCGAACCGGGCCTGTAGATGCACAAGTCGAGGTCTCATGGCCAGGAACTGCCGACGCTTGTCCACCGTTGCTTTACAGAGATCCGGATAGAAGGATATATTTTTGCCTTCAAAAGTAAGGGCTGACTGCGACTTAGCTCCCTGGAGAATTTGTATAGCTTGCTGGTGGCGCAGCATGCAGAAAATCACTGGTCTAGGGCCTTTCATCTGCAGGCTCCTCTGCGCAGGAACTCTGTGAGCGCGTTCGAACTCCAGGGGACCAGATAGCTTAAGCCTCAACACTGTCGGGATCATTTTCCCCAAAAAGGCAAACAGGTCGGCACCCTCCGCGCCCTCTGGGATGCCCACCAACCGCACATTGTTTCTGCGGTTGCGGTTGCTAAGATCTTCAATTTGCAACTCTAATCGGCCCAGCTTCTTGAAGGCCTTGCCGAGCTGCCCGAGCTGCGTGGCGTGCGAGGCAAGAATGGCTTCGGTCTTATCCACTCGCACCGTGAGTTCTGTAAAATGCCCCCTCATTTCACTCAACTCTGATTGCACTCGGGCAATCGCATCCCCGTTCGCCACCACAAGCTCCTTGACAGAACGGATCTCTCCCAATACCTCTCTGAGGGAGTCCTCCGCCTCGCGCGCTGGGGCCTGCTTATGCGGTGATAGAGGGTCTGACTTCGCCCTTTTACTGCCCGCGTTGACCGCTGCTGCGAAATCCAATTTGACGGGTTTCCCGCTCGCCATATCGCACTGACCTTCCCCAATTCAAATCGGGTGCGGGCGTCAGTAATCGCTTGGGTCGACCATGTTTATTTCAGGATTCAAGCCAGGGGGGGACTGGAGCTCTTCTCTTAAGCCGCCATCCTGCTGCCTCGCTGGCCCCGCCTCAGAAAGTCAGATTTTAACATCCCTGAGACATCAGATTCGGACCCCTCAGAAATGGAATGGCTGCCAGGGGAATCTGAGGTTATGGAAGCCATCGAACCGATGGACTGTAATTATTGCACAATGAGACGTGTTTAAGTTAAAGGAAGCAAACCCAATGTATGAAAAGAATACAGGAGACCTTATGTTTTGAGTTTGTGAAGGTTAACAATGTTACTTTGAATGTTTTTCTGATTTACATTTTGATACAAGGAAAGTTATCGCTCTGTTACTCATAACCGCCTATTTTGAACTTCTTTTTGCGCAAAGGTGAAATAAATGCCTTTTCTTTACCCTACACTTGGCTAAGAGTTGCTTTTTGGGAAGTTGACCATGAGGCTGACACAGAGGGCTGCTACCTCATTGACCCTCACAACAGGTCAACCCTAAAATCCCTATTTCTTATGCGCTCCCCAGCCCCGGTGGTACCACTACGCCGCCACCAGAGGGGGCTGAGGGGGACAATAGACAATCTTCATTTAAACATCTCCAAATGTGAGGCTATTGCCTTCCATTCTCCAGCAGCATCCATGCTTCTGTTTCTTACAATCACCTCCTCTCCCTGTCCTTTTCATGACTCTATAAAGAATTTAGGTGTTGCACTTGATTTATCTCTCTCTTTTAAGAATATAAGAACCATCTAGTTGCACTGCTATAGGCGATATATCAAGTCAAATAAACTGTGTAAGAAAGGCCATACTGGGTCAGGATGAGGTGTCTTGGTTCAAGGTAAGGTGTCTTCAAAGGATTGGGTATAAAGAAAAGTTAAAATATCCCAGTTAAGGTGTTATGATAAAGATAAAAGTAGCTAAAGTGCATTTGGATAAAGAAAAGACAGATAAATAATTTCAAACTGCTCATTTTTATTGCTATCAAATCCACAAACAACCCAAAAAACGGTAATCAAAAGTAGTGTGTAACACTATGAAACAAGATACCGTTGAGACCCTCAGTGATATATTTTACATTATTTTTTGTCGGACATAAATCGTGAAGGGAAGGCACTGTGAACCATCCCCCAATCACAATACATATCCCTTTTATTCAACCCAAAGGTTTAAAACTAACTCAAAAACAAGATAGTTTCATCTTGTCTTTGAGTTAGTTTTAAACCTTTGGGTTGAATAAAAGGGATATGTATTGTGATTGGGGGATGGTTCACAGTGCCTTCCCTTCACGATTTATGTCCGACAAAAAATAATGTAAAATATATCACTGAGGGTCTCAACGGTATCTTGTTTCATAGTGTTACACATTTTAATTGCTAGGCAGGTTGTGAATAAAAACTTTATTAATACTTTGAATTTTCTGCATTCAAAGACTGGAAGTCTAAAATAATAAAACTGGAGAGTTACAATGTATAACACTGAACAAAAATTTAGAATAATAGGCAATCCAGAAATCTGTAGGAGGATAACCAAAGGGTGTTGTGATACCAGGGAACAATTATAAAAAGATGAGAGTGCATCAAATTGGTGGAGGGGTAGTGCTACGTATATATATATATATATATATATATATATGAGTGACACAGAATCAACAAGGATAGAACCCCTATAGGAAACAAGATGAATTCTGTACAGAAATTACACATGTGATGGGGGCATACTACTGTCCACTTGGAGAGGATGAAGAGATAGTGAAATACTAACAGAAATGGAAAGCTAACACAGTGGGAGATTTCAGTTAATCCAATACTGAATGAGTTAAGGGCATGTTTATTAAAGTGTGATTATATTTTTACACTCACGGTATGTTAAGTGCAAAAAAAATAATGTGTGGTAAGTGTAAAGGGTCCTGTTGAGGGTGTGCCCATCATCTGCCTTGCAGTTAGCACATAGGACAGACACTTTCTGCAAGGACCCATGTTACATTCCTCACAGAGAGCATGGACACATCCGCACTATCTACCACGGTATGTAATATGGGCCCCAGCACTAAAAAAAAATCTTGAGTGTCTCATGGCAAAGGCCAAACAACCCAATCCATCCCTAGCACATAACCTTATTGATAAGCCCCCCATCCAATCATCTCACCCCAGAGAAGCCTCCCAGAACAAGTGTCCCCTGTAGAAGACCTCCAAACAACCTTCCCTCCCCCCCCAAAGAGGACCTCTTAAACACAAATTGCTCTCAGCAGAAGATCCCCCATCACCAATTGCTGATCCTCCACCATCCCCTGTAGCTTTGCCCAGGAATATCCCTGGTAGCAATGTGGACCAGGGTAGGAGTGGTCTTCCTCTGCTTCTGCCCCATAGTACCATAAGAACATGAAGCTTGTAAATAGGTCCATCGGGCTCCTTGGAAAAAAGAAGACAAAGCTCCTCAGATAAGGGAATGGATATGCAAGCTTATGGAACTTTCTAAAAGCTTCTAGATAAGTAGCTGAGGAAGTTTCCTTGCAGGCTCCCTTGGTGATGGCATCAAATGTGAGGACTTATTCTGCTTGTCTATTTTATAAAATCCAGATATTCATATTTATATTGGTTCTAAGGCATGTATTAATTTTCAGATAAGAACTCAGTAAGACCTTGATTTTGGAGATGTGATGGAGGGCGGGGGCACGGCACAATTGTATTGAGCTATCTGGCATTAAAATCCATCTCAAAATTGAAAACACAGAGCTTTGTAGCTTCACTTCTTAAATGAGTCGCCTTGGATGTTCAATTTTGTACCATCTGACATTTATGTAACTACCAGCACTTAAAAGCATAGGTTGCAAAATCACCACTACACAAGTAAGTACTGGTACCTACCCATTCAAAAGCTTGACTGCTGCTGCCCTTTTTGAACATGCTCCATTGTAAAATGTCTGTACCCACTGGGCACAATACAAATTACATATGGTTTTCCTGTGGCATTAGAGGTATTTCCAAAAAGGCTATCCTGCTCCTCAGATAACCACTGCAGGTATCAAATCATGTCCATATGTGCTCCTTTTGCCCAGTTTAAGTGACTCCTGTCCAGTTGTTGTATGCACTTTTGTCTGTGTTGTATGGTGGTTGAGTGGCTGGGACAGGTGTGAGACCCACATGTCTTGTATTAGGCCTTACACATGGTACTGACACACATTTTCCCACACACAGGGCCGGCCCGTCCATTGAGCAAGAATGTTTCCTGTGCGGATATCCAGTTTAGTCCTCCACAATCGGGTACTGCCCCTCTCACTGCAGCCTGTAGACTGGACCAATCAAATCTTCTGTAGTACATATCCAGCAGGAGCTCCCAGAAGCCCCCCAGTGTGTCCAGTCTCGTTGCAGTGTGTAGACGTAAAAGTGTGTCCTCTGGGCACACTTAGTGACCTTTGCAGGAGCAACACTAGTTAGTTGTTTTTAGGTTTTGTTTTGGGGCATTTCTCTACTATTTTTGTTTTTGGTAGCTAGCTGTGCCTTTAAAAATAAGAAAGACAAAAGAAGCCTGTCTCCCTGGAGCTGTGCCACAGGAGACTAGGAGAAAGTCAGACCTGCTGGCTGCTGTTGCCTGCCTAGCACATTTTATCAGCCCTGGGTGAGCTTCCCCTAGACAGGACGGGGAATTGCCATACCTATAAGGCAGTGCCTGGTACTGGGAGATTGTGGCTGAATCTTCTGTTCCTGAGCTGGTAGGAGTTTGCATTTCATTTTTTCTTTCTTGTGTGCAATGCTCTGTCTGGGATGCCAGCGTTTCTGTAGGCTCTCCTGAGCCCATTTGGCAGTTTTTATTCAATCTGCTCGTGTGCCCTGTATTAGAGGGTCGTTTTATTTGTTTTCCATATTATTTGGTGGTTTTTATATTTTCGCGCCGTTTTTTACCGCGGGTGAAAAAGTGCGGCGGCCATTTTGGATTTTAAAAGTGCTTTTCCAGGCATTTTTGATCGCTGTGCACAGGTTCCCCTAGCGTTTTTGGGGTTCCTCTTTCTGGCGATTTTGCTCAGGGCCCCCAGGGATCCTGGGATATATTTTGTTTCTTGTAAAAAAAAAAAAAAAAAAAGTTAAGTTACTTTTAAATCGGGGCTGATTTGCATAGGATTGCCCAGGTGGTGTGGGCTTTCCTGTGGCTGTCTTATTCTATTCCCCTGGGCAGAGGTGGCCTTGGGATGGCTTCCAAGCCCCAGTGTGTGATTTGTGGGTCCCGCAGGACGGCAGGGACTGACTCTGGCATCTGCAGGGGCTGTGCTGCAGTGCCCTCTGAGTTAGAGCAATCTGTGAATGTTCAGGAACAGGCTACCCCTGGGGATGCTTCTACTTCCGGGGACAGCGTTCTTTCTCCAAGCATCCCTCAGTCTGGCTCGGTTCCTCCGGCCAGCGGTTCAGTGGCTGCGCTCCAGCAGGCGGCTGTTGCTGCCTCAACTATGGACTTCTCCCCTGATTTTGTACTCCTCATGCATCAGGCATTTCGCCTGAGCAGGTCCGGACAGTTGCCGGCTGTCTGGCCCCCCTCCCTCCCCTCGGGGTCCTTGGGGGCGGCTCAGTGTCCCTCACCGCCCGGGGGCAAGCGGCTTCGGTTGGGGGGACAAGAGCAGGACGCCCTGGGTCTCCTGGATTCCGAGGCAGAGGGCGATCCTGAGACTGAAGCGGAGGATTTGGAGGATGGGGAGATCCCTGGGCCGGAAGATCAGGCTCGGGTCATTCGAGTGTTCCGTAGGGACGAGCTGGTTCCTTTGGTCACGGAGTCCCTTCAGGCGCTAAACCTTTCGGCGGTGCGGTCCCTGGAGGAGGAGGGTCTTGAGGATCCTCTGATTCAAGCAGTCAGGGATGCCCAGGTGGTTTTTCTCCCGTCCACCGCGTGGTGGATCAGATGATCCAGGCGGAGTGGGAGCACCCGGAATCCGGTTTGAAGGGGATTCGGACCATGAATCGGCTTTATCCTCTTGCTGACAAGGACAGGGACTTGTTCAGGTCCCCCCGGGTGGATGCTGCGGTCTCCGCAGTGACCAAGAAAACCACCATCCCGGTTGAGGGGGCGGCGGCCCTCAAGGACGGGCAGGATAAGAAGGTTGATAACTTGCTCAAGCAAACCTTCGATACGGATGCCGTGTCATTGCAGGCCTCTATCTGTGGGGCTTGGGTGGCTCGGTCGTGTCTGCGGTGGTCACAGCAACTGCGCTCGAGCCCCGGACTAGACCAGCAGGGTCTGGTGGAGGTGACCCGGCTGGAGTCCGGCTCGGCTTACCTGGCGGATCTGTTTTATGATTTGATCCGCGCGTTGGCTAACAGTATGGCATCCGCGGTAGCAGCGCGCCGGTCCCTCTGGTTGCGCAGCTGGGCGGCGGACAGTTCTTCTAAGGCCCGCCTCAGTAAGCTGCCGTTTAAGGGCAGATTATTATTTGGGGAGGCTCTCGAGAAATTGGTAAAGGATCTCGGTGAGTCCAAAGGGGGCCGGCTTCCGGAGGATAAACCAAGGTCCAACCGGTCCACCTCGTCGGCGCGGGGATCCTTTCGGGATCAGCGCAGGTTTCGGCCCTCCCGCCAGTGGTCCTCGCAGCGGGGCCGGTTTGGAGCCCGTAGCCAAGGATTTCGGGCTTTCAGGGGAGCCGGCAGAGGCTTCTCCGCAGCCGGCTCTTCATCGGGTTCTTCCTTTGGACGCAAGCCACAATGACGCCAGGCAGGCTCTGGAGGGAGGACCGCTTGTCGGCGGTCGCTTGCGCGACTTTCTTTCCTCTTGGGCCCAAATAACGTCGGATCGCTGGGTGCTACAAATTATAGAGGAGGGTTACGCTCTGGAATTTGCGTTCCCACTTCCAGATTCCTTTGTTCTGTCTCCCAGCAGGGGCGAGCAAAAGACGAGGGACATCCGCGTGACCCTGGCTCGATTGTTAGCGCTGGGAGCGGTGGTTCCAGTGCCTCCCTTGGAAAGAGGCGCTGGTCGCTACTCCATCTATTTTGTGGTACCCAAAAAGGGCGACTCTCTGCGTCCGATTTTGGATCTCAAAGGCGTGAATCGCGCGCTCAGAGTGCCGCATTTCCGCATGGAAACCCTGCGGTCAGTCATTGTAGCGGTGCGAAAGGGGGAGTTTTTGACGTCCCTCGATCTTACCGAGGCCTATCTGCACATTCCGATACACCCAGCCCATCAGCGGTTTCTCCGCTTCGCGTTCCCGTGGGGCCACTTTCAGTTCCGGGCCATGCCGTTCGGCTTGGCTACGGCCCCGCGCACTTTCACAAAGGTGATGGTGGTGGTTGCGGCGGCCTTGCGCAAGGAGGGCATTTTGGTCCATCCTTACCTGGACGACTGGTTGATACGAGCAAAATCCGGTCGAGAGTGCCTGCGGGTCACGAGCAGGGTGGTAGCTCTGCTGCGATCCCTCGGCTGGGTGGTGAACGAAAGAAAGAGTTGTCTGCGGCCCTCACAGGACCTGGAGTATCTGGGGGTGCGCTTCGACACTGCTCGGGGCTGGTGTGCCTTCCCGAGCGCCGCGTCCTGACGTTGCGGGCTCTTGTCCGACTATTTCGGGGGATGCCCGCTCCGTCGGCGTGGTGGTACTACGGCTTCTCGGAACGATGGCGGCGACCTTAGAGGTGGTTCCGTGGGGCGCGGTTCCACATGCGCCCGCTACAGAGGGCGCTCCTTCGTCGCTGGTCCAACCAGTGCGATTCCTTGCACAAGAGACTGCCCTGCCCGAAGGCAGTGCGGCGGTCGCTTGGGTGGTGGCTCTCCTCCGAGAACCTGACGCGGGGGAATTCCCTTGGAGCCTCCTCTGTGGGTCCCCCTCACTACGGATGCGAGCCTAGTCGGCTGGGGAGCACACTGCGAGACCCGCTTCACGCAGGGGGTGTGGTCCTCGCAGGAAGCGTCTTGGTCGATCAACCGCCTCGAGCTTCGGGCGGTCCGACTAGCCCTGATGGCCCTGGAACCTCTGCTCCTGGGCCGGGCGGTCCGAGTCTGGTCGGACAATGCGACCACGGTGGCGTACATCAATCGCCAAGGGGGCACAGGGAGTGTGGCCCTGGAAACCGAAGCGACGGCCTTGTTCAGCTGGGTGCAGACTCGGCTGCCGGCGATCTCGGCGGCGCACATTGCAGGCGCGGACAATGTCCAGGCCGACTTTCTCAGCAGAGTGCGGGTGGACCCCGGAGAGTGGGAGTTAAATCCTCAGGTGTATGCGCAGATAGTTCGGCGGTGGGGTCCGCCCATCATGGATCTCATGGCGACCTTCCAGTCGGCCAAGACAAGTCGCTTCTTCAGCAGACGGCGGGAGCGGATGTCCGAAGGACTCGACGCTCTCATTCAGCCGTGGCCGACGTCCGGGATGCTGTACGTTTTCCCCCCCGTGGGCCCTGATCGGTCGGGTCGTCCAGCGCATCGAGGGCCATCAGGGCCGGGTGCTGCTGGTGGCTCCGGATTGGCCCCGGAGGCCCTGGTATGCCGACCTCGTTCGGCTTCGAGACGGCGTGCCGTGGCGCCTTCCGGCGCTACCGGATCTCTTCTTCAGGGCCCCTTGCGGATGCCCCAGGTGGCTCGGTTCTCGCTTACGGTTTGGCCATTGAGAGGGCTCGGCTGAAAAAGAAGGGTTATTCGCCCCGCGGTGTGATTTCCACCTTACTGCGGGCAAGAAAGTCGTCCACTTCTCTTACTTATGTTCGAATTTGGAGAATTTTTGAGGACTGGTGCTCCCGGCGTGGAGTTTCGGGCGGCGACGGTCTCGGTGCCCGTCGTGCTCAGCTTTCTGCAGGATGGCTTAGAGAAGGGTCTCGCGGCCAGTTCCCTGAAGGTCCAGTTGGCCGCGCTCTCTTGCTATAGAGGCAAGGTTTTTGGGCCGCCTTCTTGGCGCTCATGCGGATGTGCGGCGTTTCTTGACCGCCGTGTTTCATTTGCGGCCTTCCCGCAGAGCGGTGATTCCTCCGTGGGATTTGAATTTAGTTCTGCGGGCCCTGGCTCGGGAACCCTTTGAGCCCTTGCGGAGGGCGTCCTTGAAGGATCTCACGTTGAAGACGGTTTTCTGGTAGCCATTTGCTCGGCACGGCGCATCTCGGATCTACAGGCCTTGTCATGCCGAGAACCTTTCTTGTCTTTTTCTGCGGAGCGGGTTGTGCTCCGTCCGTCCCTCCTTCCTGCCAAAGGTGGTGTCTCCTTTTCACCTGAATCAGGCAGTATTTCTACCAGTGATTTTCGGCGGACTCGGTCGAGTCGGTGGACAAGGGCTTCACCGGCTTGATGTGGGCCGCACGCTGCGTCGGTATTTACAGTCTACCGAGTCATTTCGGAAGACTGATCGGCTTTTTGTGCTCTTTGGGGGTGCACGGAAAGGGGAGGCGGCGGCTAAGGCCTCCATTGCTCGATGGCTTAAAGAAGCGATCGCCTCCGCGTATCTGTTGCAGCGGCGGCCGGTTCCGGAGGGGCTCCGGGCTCATTCTACTAGGGCTCAGGCGGCCTCTTGGGCGGAGCATGGTCTGGTTCCACCAGCGGAGATCTGTAGAGCGGCCACTTGGTCGTCTCTGCATGCTTTCAGCAGGCACTATCGCTTGGATGTGTCAGCGGCTCGGGATTCCTGTTTTGGTTCGGCGGTTTTGCGCGCCGGACTACAAGGTCCCGCCCGGTCTTAACTGCTCTGTTACATCCCGATTGTGGAGGACTAAACTGGATATCCGCACAGGAAATGGAAATTACACTAACCTGGTAATTGTAGTTCCTGTAGGATCCAGTTTAGTCCTCCTTCCCTCCCGAATATCTGCATGATCTTGCGGCGCGCTATCCCGAGCGGGAGATTCTAAGATAGTTTTGCGTCCCGTTCGGACCTTAGCGGCAGTCGTGCTTATAGCTATGGCTCTTCCCTTTCTTTTGGGGTTCCGTAAGCTCCTTAGTACCTGGGGGAGCTCTGTGTCAATTTAGGGGCGTCGATTCCGGCGCCGTGCAGTGTTCTGACTTCCTCGTTTGGGGAGGGAGTTGGTTATTCCAGGGGGGGAAGTACAAGGTTTAATGTTAATCTGATAATAATCTGATGTGTTGCTTCGTTCAGTATGCTTTGTTACTAGTACACTGGGGGGCTTCTGGGAGCTCCTGCTGGATATGTACTACAGAAGATTTGATTGGTCCAGTCTACAGGCTGCAGTGAGAGGGGCAGTACCCGATTGTGGAGGACTAAACTGGATCCTACAGGAACTACAATTACCAGGTTAGTGTAATTTCCATTTTTTGCACAGGGCCCCGCGTTTCAGGGGGCCCCGCGCAAAGAACATTCTGCTTCTTTTTTTTATTACATTTAAAAACAAAAACCTGGCTCTAGCTGCTGCCGCTGCCGCGTCCGTCGCAGCAGCGGCAGAATGGCGTGTCCCGCGGGGCCCCTTCTCCTCTTCGAGCCCTCTGCAAGGGCTTTCAGATTCGGCGAAGGGAGAGTTGTGCTCCCCTCGCGTCTCTGTAAAGCCCGCAGGGGCTAATGGGAAATTTCCCATCAGCCCCTTTAGACGCGAGGGGCTGATGGAAATTTCCCATTAGCCCCTGCGGGCTTTACAGAGACGCGAGGGAGCACTCTCCCTTCGCGAATCTGAAAGCCCTTGCAGAGGGCTCGACGTGGAGAGGGGGCCCCGCGGGACACGCCATTCTGCCGCTGCTGCGCGGACCGCGGCAGCAGCTAGAGCCAGGTTTTTGTTTTTAAATTTGCCGGAAGGGAAGGGAAGGGAAGGGGGGGGCTGATGGAGGCTGTCTGGAAATGGGGTGATGGGGGGTTAGGACTGGAAATGTGCAAGGGGGGGGGGGGTTAGGACTGGAAATGTGCAAGGGGGGGGTTAGGACTGGAAATGTGCAAGGGGGGGGGTTAGGACTGGAAATGTGCAAGGGGGGGGGGTTAGGACTGGAAATGTGCAAGGGGGGGGGTTAGGACTGGAAATGTGCAAGGGGGGGTTATGACTGGAAATGGGCTGGGACTGATGGAGGCTGACTTGAAATGGGCTGGGGGGGGGTAGACTGAAATGGGCTGGAGGGGGGGTTAGGACTGGAATGGGCTGGGGCTGATGGAGGCTGACTGGAAATGGGCTGGGGAGGGGTTAGGACTGGAAATGGGCTGGGGGGGGGTTAAAGACTGCAAATGGGGTGGGGAGAATGGAGGCTGACTGGAAATGGGCTGGGGGGGTTAAGACTGGTAATGGGCTGGGGGGGTTAAGACTGGTAATGGGCTGGGGGTTGATGGAGGCTGACTGGAAATGGGGTGATGGGGGGTTAAGACGTAATGGGCTGTGGGCTGATGGGGGCTGTCTGGAAATAGGGTGATGGGGGTTAGGATTGCTAATGGGCTATGGGGGGGGGTTAGGACTGCTAATGGGCTATGGGGGTGCTAGGACAGGAAAAGGGCTGATGGGGAGGGGTTAGGACTTGAGGTGGGCTGATGTGGTTAGGACTAGTAATGGGCTGTGGGCTGATGGGGGGGGGTTAGGACTGGCAATGGGCTATGGGGGGCTGACTGGAAATGGGCTGATGGGGTTAAGACTGGAAGTGGGCTGATGGGGGGTTAGGACTGGTAATGGGTTATAGGGGGGGGCTTAAACTGAAAATGGGTTGATGGGGGGCTAGGACTGGTAATGGGTTGGGGGATTGCTATTACTGGAAATGGACTGAGTGGACGGGGAGGCTTGAACTGCAAATAGCTGATGGGGAGGGAGCTTGGAATGGAAATGGGCTGTGAGGGAAGGGAGCTAGAACTGAAAATGGGCTGATGGAGCAGCTAGGATAGGACTGGAAATGGGCTGTTGGGGGGAGCTAAGATTGGAAATGGGCTGTGGTGGGGGCTTGAATTGAAATGGACTCATGGAGGGGCTAGAACTGGAAGTAGGCTCATGGGGGGGCTTGGACTGGAATTGGGCTGAGTGGAGGGGAGCTAGGATTTGACATGGGCTGATGGTGGGGCTAGGAAATGACTAGAAATGGGCTGATGGGGGGCTAGGATTGGAAATGGGCTGATGCAGGGACTAGAAGGGAATGGATGCTGGGTGAGACTGGAACTAGAAGGGAGCTGATGTTGGGGGAGGATTAGAATGGGATGGGGCTGGCAGAGTAAAATGGAGAGGGGAAAAATATTTTGTGTGGGAGGGATGAAAAATCTACAATTGGCCGGGTATTGGGAGAGTAAGTGGGGATTGAGGATGGAGGGGTAAAATTTGTGTGGATGAAATAAGAATGAGGAAAGAGCAAAAGGATAAAGATTAGTATGTTAAAGCAGATGTAGAGAGAGGATGGAAAGAAAACTAGAAGAGAGAAGAAAGGACAAATGGACAGCAGACGATGGAGAGTTAGCAGAAAACATGAAGAAACCAGAAGAAAGTGGCTGGAGCAATTGCAACTGAAAAAAAATGCACAAAAGGTAGAAATATCTCTTTATTTTGAATTTATTAACTGGAATATGAAAGTTCTGGGAAATGTGCATCATTAACGTCTGCGCTTTGTTTGGTACAAGAGGAAATTGATTTATAGTTTTATTTCTACAGTGTTGTTGTACATTCCAAGTTTGGCTTTTGGGGTTCCCAGTTTAAATTATTGCCTTCCTGTTTCTAAATTGCGATTCCTTGTTTGGTGATGGTCTATGTTCTGCATGTGTAACTGAGCTGAGGTATTCTGTTTATGTAATTCCTATTTGACATTGCCACTTGTTCTCTTTCCCCAGTATTCTCTGAAATGTACTGGTTTAATATTTGCAGTGGTTTTTCCTTTTGATAGGTAGGGACTGGTGCTTTGTGAGTCCTGGTAATGCTGTCAGGATACAGCGGGTTTGCTATGGGTTCTAAATGGGCAGCGTTTGTAGTAGTTCCTAATGTGCCTGGCGGTTGGCACTGGATTATAGTAATGTAGAAATCTTTTAGTCTTTCTTTATCCATACACTCATTAAGAGACATGTTTACTAAAAGTTAGTGTATGGTAACATTATGCAAATATTTATGCAAATAAGGCCACTTATGCAAATGAGGCCCCGCACCGAGTCTCCGCACATGGCCCCGCACCCCCCTTGGGCCGCCCCTGCCCACACAGTATAAATGTGTTGGGGATGGCACCTCCAGGACTTCGGTGCTGCCAGTCCATGCCACACTCCACTCTGCCACATCCTTCCTGCAGCCCATCCATCAGCCTTTGGTGGCTTTGTGCAGTCATGTCTTCTCGTGCAAGCTGCTACACCATGGCCTACACAGTTACTCTTTTCCACATTTGGATGTTTCTCTCACACCTCTCCTGTGCTTTATCTTCATGACGCCACTCCTGCTCCATCCTCCTTTCAAAGTACACATTGTGCCACTTCTGACTCCGCTGGGGAACACGTCTTCCCCATCCTATGCCACACACTGACATTAGGGCATTTTATGTGGGCGCCCGAGAGTTCATAATGTAGCTGCCTCCCACATGCTCATCACACTTATTGGCTGGCATGTCAGATGCCCAAGGCTGCTCATCTGTCCTTCAATTCATCACCTTTACATTGACTTTTGCTGGGGCTTCCTTATCCAGCAATAAAATGACAGCCATTTTCGGGCGTTAAGATGCACACTTGACACCTTAATGCCCGATGTCCTGTTAACACTCATTAAATGGCCCATTGTGCCCTTAATGCCAGAATGCCTTCTACCCACCCAGAGCCTTTTTCACATGTAGTACCCCTTATCGCTGCCTGTTACCTTAACGCCCTTTAGTAAACATACTCCTAAGTGTGCGTCCTGCCAAAAGAATATATTACAACTCTTTCACATGTAGCTTTGATATCTATTACCATTTGAACTACATTTTTATAGTTATACATTCCATGGCAATGCTTCAGTTTCTTAGGGGCCCGTTTACTAAAGTGTACCAAGAAGTTAGCTTGAGAATTAGCATGCACTGCTAGCACAAGAACATGGTAACTGTTAATGTGCTGGCATGACAAAGCATACTAATTCCCTTGCTAACTGCATGCTAAGCAAGATGGGAGGGAGGAACCGGGTGGCTTATGGATGGTAAATGGGCGTGGACAGTACTTTCCCTTTTATTGCATGATACTTTACCACACGATGTCATTTGTGCAGTTTGTGTGGGTGGACGTACCACTTTCTCAAGAGGAGGCATTATGTGCTTCTGAACCAATTGTGATAGCAGTTAATCTTCCTGGTACAGCAGCAACATCCCCAACCACTTTGACTCTCCCTTGATACCTCCAACATTATTTACATAGCTCTCCATCTCCCCCGAGACTACTACTACTATTTAACATTTATATAATGCTACAAGGCGTACACAGCGCTGTACAGAAACATATATAAAACACAGAGCTTGCAGTCAATCTAGTTAAGACAGACAATACAACAGGGGAGGACAAGGATACAATTAGGGAAGGTGAGGAGATTTATAGGAGACTAAGCGGAACAAGATCCAAAATCGGTGAGCCTTTAGCATGGATTTGAAAAGGGAGATAGTTGAAGTCAGACGCACAGACTCGGGCAGTTTGTTCCAGGCATAAGGAGTAGCAAAGTGAAATGATCGGAGTTGGAAGTAGAAGAAAAGGGGACAGAGAGAAGCGATCCACCAGAGGAGCGGAGTTCACAAGGAGAGATGTAGGGAGAGAAGGAAGAGGAAAGGTAGTGAGAAACAGTAGCATGAATGCATTTATAGGTCAGAAGGAGATGTTTGAACTGGATACGGAAACAGAAGGGGAGCCAATGAAGTGATCTGAGAAGAGGGGTTATATGAATATATCGGGGCTGGCGGAAGATTAGCCATGCAACTGAGTGTTGAACAGACTGAAGGGGAGAGAGATGATTCAGAGGGAGACCTGCAAGGACGAGGTTGCCATAGTCAAGATGGGAGGTGACTAAAGAGTAGATGAGTAAGTGTCTTAGCGGTGTGTTCAGAAAGGAAAGGGTGAATTTTGCTGATGTTATAGAGAAAGAAACAACATGTTTTGACTATCAGTTGGATGTGTGTGAAGAAGGAGAGGGGGGAGTCAAAGATGACCCTATGATTGCAGGCTGAGGAAACAGAGTAGAAGAGTGTTATCAACAGAGATTGAAAAGGGAGGAAGGAAGGAAGTGGCTAAGTTGCGGAGACCTGCCAGCATCCTTAAAAAAAATAATTCCTGGACTCTCTAACATCGCTCCCCCCTTGTCTTACTGAGAGTCCCTTATGTCTAGCAGGGATCAGGAGCGATCCCCAATTGCTCCTGCCCTGTCCCTTGCATGAGCTAAAAGTGGCACCTTTGACCTCCTAACAGTAATTTCCCAGTACCATTACTGGGGGTCACGCTGCCAAATAAGAGATGGAGTTTGGGGCCATCACAGGCAGAATTACAATTTATGTGTGTAATTTATAACATATGCACATATGTGTGCACTTTACCAAGTTTACACGTGTTCTTGAGTGGGCAGAAATGACCATGGCTTCAAACTAGGTGCAATGTCTGCCACTTTTGTTAGTATTTTATAAAGACATATAGACACCTACGTGTCTTTAGAAATAGGCTTTATTTATTTAGCAACTTTTTTTATACCGCTGTATCTACCAATCCAAAAAAGAGTAAAGTAGCCCAAATGCCCTCGAGTATGGAGCAGACAGAACTTAAAGATCCCAAATTACCCATGTCTACCAATAGCCAAATTAATATGAATAAAATACAGTCTCTAAAATGCTTGTATGCAAATGCTAGAAGTCTACAAAACAAGATGGGAGAGTTAGAATATATAGCACTAAACGAGAGGTTAGATATGATTGGAATATCAGAGACATGGTGGAAGGAGGACAACCAGTGGGACACTGTGATACCTGGGTACAAACTATATCGAAATGATAGAGCTGATCGAATTGGTGGAGGGGTTGCGCTCTATGTTAGAGAGGGCATTGAGTCAGAAAGGATTAAAGTTTTGCAAGAAACAAAATTTGCTGTAGAATCTCTATGGATTGAAATTCCATGTAAAAAGGGGAAGGCGATGGCAGTGGGGGTGTACTATCGTCCGCCTGGCCAGAATGAACAAATGGATGATGAAATGCTCAAAGAAATCAGGGAAGCTAGCAGGAGTTACAGTGCAGTAATAATAATGGGTGATTTCAATTACCCCGGCATCGACTGGGTCAGTGTCACAACAGGACATGCTAGGGAGATAAAGTTCCTAGATGAAATAAATGACTGCTTCTTGGAGCAGCTGGTTCATGAACCGACCAGAGGGGAAGCAATATTAGACCTAGTCCTTAGTGGAACACCAGATGTAGTGCAAGAGATAAGGGTGTTGGGGCCACTTGGCAATAGTGATCATAGCATGATCGCCTTTGATTTAATTAGTGGAGGAGGGATAGTAAGGAAATCCACAGTACTACCCCTTAACTTTCGAAAGGGAGACTATGATAGAATGAGGAAAACAGTTAAGAAAAAACTAAAAGGAGCAGTTGCAAAGGTTAAAGACGTACATCAAGCTTGGGTGTTGTTGAAAAATACTATCTTGGAAGCCCAGACCAGCTGTATTCCACGCTTTAAGAAAAGTGGAAGGAAGTCAAAAAAATTGCCAGCATGGTTTAAAGCTGAGGTCAGAGAGGCTGTTGTTGCCAAAAAAGCATCTTTCAAGAAATGGAAAAAAGAGCCAAATGATGAAACCTGGAAACAGCACAAGCACTGGCAAGTCAAATGCAAGGCATTGATAAGGCAGGCAAAGAGAGAATTTGAGAAGAAGCTTGCTGCGGAAGCAAAAACGCGAAATAAAGACCTTTTCAAGTACATTCGTAGCAAAAAACCCGTGAGAGAGTCAGTTGGTCCATTAGATGATAAAGGGGTTAAAGGAGCACTAAGAGGCGACAAGGCGATAGCGGAGAGACTGAATGAATTCTTTGCTTCGGTCTTTACTGAGGAAGATGTAGGGATGTTACCCACGACTGAAGTGGTATTTAAAGGTGTGGAAGAATTGAAGGAAATATCGATACATCGGGAAGATGTCCTACAACTATTAGATAAACTGAAGAGTAGCAAATCACCTGGGCCGGATGGTATACATCCAAGGGTGTTGAAAGAACTGAAATTTGAGATTGCAGACCTGCTATCAGTAATCTGTGAACTATCATTAAAATCATCTCTAATACCTGAGGATTGGAGGATCGCCAATGTAACACCAATTTTTAAAAAGGGTTCGAGGGGTGATCCGGGAAACTACAGACCGGTGAGCCTGACATCAGTACCGGGAAAAATGGTAGAAACCATCATAAAGAATAAAATTACTCAGCATATAGATAGTCATGACCTAATGGGAGACAGCCAACATGGCTTTAGACAAGGAAGATCTTGTCTTACTAATCTGTTATGTTTTTTTGAAGGAGTGAATAAACAGGTGGACAAAGGTGAGTCGGTTGATATTGTGTATCTGGACTTTCAGAAAGCCTTTGACAAGGTCCCTCATGAGAGACTTTTGGCAAAACTAAAGAGTCATGGGATAGGAGGCAGTGTACTACTGTGGATCAGGAACTGGTTAAAAGATAGAAAGCAGAGGGTAGGGCTAAATGGCCAATTTTCCCAATGGAGAAAGGTGAATAGTGGTGTACCCCAGGGATCTGTGCTGGGTCCGCTGCTTTTTGACATATTCATAAATGACCTGGAAAGTGGAATAACGAGTGAGGTTATCAAATTTGCTGATGACACAAAACTATTCAAAGTTGTTAAAACCCAGGAGGATTGTGGAAAATTGCAAGAGGATCTTGATAAATTGGAAGACTGGGCATCAAAATGGCAGATGAAATTTAATGTGGAGAAGTGCAAGGTTATGCACCTAGGGAAGAACAACCCAAACTATGGTTACACGATGCAAGGTTCCACATTAGGAACCACCACCCAAGAAAAAGATTTAGGCGTCCTTGTGGATACCATGTTAAAACCCTCGGCCCAGTGTGCAGCGGCGGCCAAGAGAGCAAATAGAATGCTAGGTATGATAAGGAAAGGAATGGAAAATAAAACAAAAGATATTATAATGCCTCTATATCGTTCCATGGTGAGACCGCACCTTGAATATTGTGTGCAATTCTGGTCGCCATATCTTAAAAAGGATATAGCAATTTTAGAAAAGGTTCAGAGAAGAGCCACCAAAATGGTAAAGGGGATGGAAGGCTACTCCTATGAAGAAAGGCTAAAAAGGTTGGGGCTCTTTAACCTGGAAAAGAGACGGCTGAGGGGAGATATGATAGAAGTCTATAAATTAATGAACGGAGTGGAACGGGTAAACGTAGATCGATTGTTTACCTTATCAGAATATAGAAAGACTAGGGGACATGCAATGAAGCTACAGGGTAAACTATTTAAGACTAATAAAAGAAAATATTTTTTCACTCAACGTGTAATCAAACTCTGGAATTTGTTACCGGAGGATGTAGTAAAGGCTGTTAGTGTAGCTGGGTTTAAAAAAGGTTTGGACAAGTTCCTGGAGGAAAGGTCCATAAACCATTATTAAGAAGGGACCCAGGATATCAATGCTTGAACCAATACAAGCATTGTGGAACCTGTGTCCCTTGGGGAAACTGCTAGGTACGTATGACCTAGATTGGCCACTGTTGGAAACAGAATACTGGGCTTGATGGACCTTGGTCTGACCCAGTATGGCATATCTTATGTTCTTATGTTCTTATGGTTTACATGGAACAAAAGAACAGGTAACTTTACGTTGAATATAGGGAACAATAAATAATTAGGTGCCTCCTTGTACTGGATACATTGTCGACCTGGTATAAAATTACTTTCCTTGTCTTTTGACATGTTCAACAATTTACTATAATTGTCCTGAAAACAATTGTGCTCTGTCCAGAACATATTCAGTGCTTCCCTCTTCCTTCTGCAAACTGTTTGGCACGTTACCTCCTCTCTTAGCTGTATAAAATACTTCCCCCGATTCATTCATGGGTTAAAGTGTGCTGAGGACTGTTCTGAATCTTATTATCTTCAACTTAATGTTTCATTATCTGGAGCAATACAAGGATATTAGAGTTTGATTGCTGGTTCTCTTTGGAGATTATATCATTTAAGTTTCAATTCCCCTCTGCATTTGAAATTGTATTTTTCTGCAACTAGTTGCCTGTATATTTCATTTAAATTTGATCTGTTAATCTATTGGGGTACAAAGTGTGGTAGGAGAATTAGCTTTGCTAATTAGATTTTCTTTAAATAGCACAGATAACTCCTCCATTCATCCACCCATTTTGTATCCTAACACTAAGCAGCAAAAATAATAGAAACTTGATTTATCATCTTTTTAGAAGCACTCTGCAGCAGTATTTCTTATCAGACAGACCATCGTTTAGAAAAGCTGAGATGCTTCACTATTGCATGGACAAAGCATTGGTATTCAGCTAAGATAATATCATCTAATACATTATTTTTTTCTTACAGATAGAACTCAAATAGGTTTAGAATCAAAGATTTTAATATACAATTATGGTCTACATTATTGGCACCATTGCAGTTCAACCCCTTAATGTTCTATATCTCCTAAATAAAATAGCCAGTGAAATGGCTTTGGACTATATATGCACACATAGTTGACACAAAAAAAAATCAAATAAAGCAAGACCAATTTAAAATGGAAATGGTATAAAAACTGGGACATTGCCAGGACATGATAATTGGAATCCTTATAAACAATTCAAATCACCATTCTCACTGCAGTAAAATTAGATGCAACTGTGATCAATTGTCAGTACTCACATGACTTGAATCAACCAATGAATGATAGCTCTAATGTTTAATATGGCCACATTCACTCTCTGTTCTAGTTTCACAATGCTGCTTGTGACTGTCAGAAAAGTTATTATCACCAAACATCAAACTTCAAAGGAGTATGAAGACATCAACAAAATCCTTTGGATTCCTGTGTCTACAGTTCTCAATATTATTAAAACGTTTTCTGCTCATGGAACTGTAAAGAAACTCTCAGGACATGGTGGGAAGAGAAAAATTAATCCATGAAGTCTTTGAAGGTTAATGCAGCTATTGGAAATGCACCTTGTACAACATCCAAAAAGCTTAAGGCTGAGCTAGAACAATCTGGAGTGGTGGTTTCAATCTGCACCATACGCCATCTACTAAACAAAGAAGGACTTCATTGGTGAAGGCCAAGATAGGACCCCACTGCTCAAAGACAGACATAAAAAGGTACACCAAATCTTTGCCCAAACCCACCTTGAGAAACCACAATCCTTCTGGAAAAATGTTCTGTAAACAGATGAATCCAAACTTCAGCTCTTTTCAAAGCAGACCAATGATACATTTACAGGTGAAGAAATGAAGAGTGGTTGGGCAGATGTAGGGAGGTAGTTTTAGAGGTAGGGGTAGTTTGCACGGCAATGTGGCAATTGTAGGGAAGTAATTTGGGGGGGATTAGTTTGCAGAGCAGCGGGGCAATTGTAGGAGTACTTTTTTTAGGGGTGCATGCATTTTTTTGTGGTGGTGGAGCAGTTGCAGGGGGATAGTTCTTGGGGGTGAGGGCAGGTTATGAGGCAGTTGCAGGGGCTAACCTTTGGGGGTTTGGTAGTTTAGGATGGTGGGGTAGGCTTGGGGGATGGAGTAGTTTTGGGGGTGGCTTTAGGGGTGGGAAGTTTGTAGGGTGGTGAGCAGTTAGGATAGTTTTGGGTGTGAAATAGTTTTCTGGGTGGGGGGCAGTTGCAGCGCAGTTGTTTTTGTGTGGTAGTTTGAAGGTATTGGGTCAGTTGAGGTGGGGTATTTTTGGGGCAAAGGTAGTTGGTAGTATGGTTGCCAACTGGCTCCAGATGCTTCTGACAAGCTTCATCCAGTCCTGGGTTTACTCCATTGTATGCAGAGACTTGAAGTCTTGTTTTCTTATGGAGTTCAATAGAGAAATCAGAACTGCATGTCCCTGCATGCAATGGGGTAAACCCAGGACTGGATCAAGCCTGTCGGGTGCATTTGGAGAAAGTTGGCAAACCTAGCTGGTGAGGTGATAGGGCAGTTGCAGGAGGAGCTACTTTTTCCCAGTGGGGCAGTCTTCAGGATTGGGGATAGTTGAGGAAGGTATTTTATTTTTGGGTGGGGCATTTTTGAGGGTGGTGAGGCAGTTGCAGGACAGTTTTATGGGTGGGGCAGTTTGCAGGACAGTGAGGTAGTTGTGGCATGGTAGTTTTTGGGGGTGGCAGCAATTGTAAGGTTAGTGGATGCAGTTGCAGGGGAGTAGATATTGGTAATGGGGGTAGTTGACTGGATAGTGGGGCAGTTGTAGGAGTGGCTAAGGTTTTCCCGTTTGGACAGTTTTTGGGTTAGCGGGCAGTAGTAGGGGTGTTTTTTGGAAATGATATAGTTTTCAGCAAAGTGGAAGAGTTGCAGAGATGGAGTTTTTGGGATTGGATCACTTTGCAGAATGGTGGGGCAGTTGCAGGGATTTTTTTTGAAGTGTGGTAGTTTGTGGTGTAGTAAGACATTAGTGGGGGTGTATACAGGGCTGGCCTGTCACAAGACAAGCTAAGCGGCTGTCTACGGTGCTTGGCCCAGCTGGGCAGCTTTATGTCACCCTTTTGTTGCCTATGGCAGGCCATGTGCTTTAGCACATATGGCCTGCCACTTCTGATTCCCCTCTGACACAACTTACCATCAGAGAGGTCAGAAGTGGCAAACCATGTGTGCCGAAGCACATGGACTGCCACAGCAACAAAGCGAGGGCACAAAGCCACTGCTTTTAAAAGATTGCCGCTGCCTCCCGCCTTCCTCCAGGACTGAATCAGCAGCAGCAAGGTGTGGTGGCTCAGCACGGGGGGAGAGGGAGGCAGCACGGCCGGGGTTTCTGTCTAGGATGGCAGAAACCCTTGGACCGACCCTTACTGTATATACAGGGGGTGGGCAGTTAAGATGATGAGGCAGTTGTCAGTTGCATTTTTGCTGTATTTTTTCATGGTGGCAGCATTGGGAGAGTTGGTAGGGCAGTTGCGAGAGAGAATATTTTGGGGTGAGGCAATTTTAAGGGATTAGTTTTTGGTGGTGGGCATTTTGGGAGTTTGTTTGAAAGGTGCAATTACCTAACTACTATGTTTCACTACATGTAACTTTCTATGCTACGGAACCTGGAACTTCTTCTCTGATAGAAATATATTCGGCTAGTATACTTGGGAGTTTTTTTTCTGGAACCCACGATCCGATTTTGCCCATTTTCAAACTCAATGTGTCTTATTACTAGTTTTTCCCACAAGTGAATTTTCATCCTATTCTGTTAAATTTTCTGAGTTATTTTGCTCCAGACTGACATATAAACATCTCAACCTCTTTTATATAATTTTTCCATTGGTTTGGAAAGAATAAAAATTGCACGGCACTAGTGATATACAGCAATTAATTAGAATAAATTATAATAGGAATGCATGGTGCAGTGATAAAACACAGCAAAAAAAAATAAATAAATAAATATAGCTATACCGGATCAAACTAAAAGTCCATCGAGCCAAGTGTCCTGTTTCCAACCATAACACAGGTACACTACCAAAAAACTGCCTCCAGTTTTGCAACTGATTCCTATAGATTTTGGGGTGCTGAATCCAGGAAAAATAGCCAAAATGTTCCATCACGTCATGTTTTCTTGCAAAATTAGATTTCTTACCCATATAAGGAATGTTCACATAATTTCTTTTTAGCCGACTGCAGTTTATTTTCTTGGCCCAAAATAGAGGTTGTAATGGTTAACTAACTAGAAACACTCCCTCATGATATTTTAGAGTGTTTTGTATTCATTTTATACATTAACAGGACAATTAGGAAGCGGGGGGCTAAATCCAGTACTCGCACTGGCGCATGTTCTTTCCTGTTCGCCTCGCCTCGTTCGCTCGCTCGCTCAAACACGGTGGTTGCGACATGAACGTTCCTGTCAAATTTCAGTTTCTTGCAAGTTCATTATTACCTTTTGTTTGCTCAGTCGTAATCCAGCTTTATTCTGAAGTGGTTCACTACAGTTGTAGTTTGCAGTGCTGTGTATTTGTGATGGCTCACAGAGCCAGAGGTTGCGTCAACTCTCCGGACAGTTTTTGTTTTATTTGTGGGGAATATACCGTGAAAAAGCGGCAGAGGAACATTTCTGCATTTATTAAAAAAGTATATTTTGCCTATTTCGGTTTGAAGTTAGGCGATCAAGACAAACCGTGGGCTCCTCACAAAGTGTGCAAGACATGTGAGGAAGATCTACGCTTATGGATGAAAGGTAAAAAACAAGCATTTCGTTTCGGAATACCTATGATGTGGCGTGAACAAAGAGACCACAGCAGTGACTGCTATTTTTGCTCTTGCATTGTGAAGGGATACAACTTAAAAAATAAGAACGTAATAAGTTACCCCAACCTTCCCTCAGCAATTAGGCCTATGCCTCATAGCAACGAAGTACCTGTGCCTGAACCACCAAAATCTTTGGATCATATTTGTGTGGACGGTTCTGATCATGATGAGACTCATCAGATGGCTTTTCCCGATGAGTCCAGTACTTCCGAGTTTGAAACTGAACCAGATCCGAAACCTGAACTTTTCTCTCAAGCTGAATTGAATGATTTAGTCCGGGATTTAGGACTCCCAAAAGATGCTGCCCAACTGCTAGGTTCTCGGCTTAAACAGAAAAATCTATTGTCACCAGGAACAACTTTTTATTGGTACCGCAACCGCGAGACACAATTTTTGAAGTATTTCAGCAAAGAGGAAGATTTGGTATTTTGCAACGATATATACGGAGTGATGGAAAAGTTTAAACTCAAGTATGATCCTGCTGAATGGCGGCTGTTCATTGATTCGTCAAAAGACAGCATAAAAGGTGTTCTTCTTCATAATGGCAACACATTCGCTTCAGTTCCTATTGCTCACTCTGTTATTCTCCAAGAAAAATACGAGAATTTGGCCCTGATTCTTCAGAAGATTCGTTATGATGAGCATAAGTGGATGATTTGTGGAGACTTTAAAATTCTATCCATGCTATTAGGGCAGCAATCCGGTTTCACCAAATATCCCTGCTTCCTTTGCTTGTGGGATAGCCGGGCCCGCGACCTACACTGGGGGAAAAAAGACTGGCCAATTCGGGAGTATTTGAGACCCGGTGAGAAAAATGTTCTTCATGAGAGCTTGGTACCTCGTGATAAAATTCTATTACCACCTCTCCACATTAAGTTGGGTCTCATTAAGCAATTCATCAAGTCCCTTCCAAAAGATGGTGAGTGCTTTCGGTACCTTTGCTCAAAGTTCCCCCGACTTTCTGAAGCAAAGCTAAAGGAAGGAGTGTTTGTTGGCCCTGATATAAGGAAACTCATTTCAGATGGAGCATTCGCTGAAACGATGTCTGAGAAGGAAAAAGAAGCCTGGGATTCCTTCAAGGATGTTGTTCTCAAATTCTTGGGGAACAGGCGGGATGAGAACTATAAGGATATTGTTGCCAGGATGCTCAATGCCTTCAAAGAACAGGGCTGTAACATGAGCCTGAAAGTCCATTTCTTGCACTCCCATGTGAACTACTTTCCCGAAAACTTGGGGGCGTACAGTGAAGAACAAGGTGAAAGGTTTCACCAGGACATCAAGGACGCAGAGAGAAGGTACCAAGGAAGATGGAACACCACTATGATGGCTGATTTCTGCTGGTTGCTGCTGCGGGAAACCCCAGATGAAAAATACGCCAAGCAGCGCACCAAGAGAAGCATTCGGGGGAAGAAGAAACGGGCCCACCAGGAGATTGATTGACCCAAGAATGACTTTAAAATCTAAACTGTGTTGACAAATATCGTGTTTTTACTAAACTTTGAAATAAAAATTTGCTAGTTATTACCACAGTGTCGGATCTCATTTATTAGAATTTTATTTTCACACCATCGGGTGTTTGTCTTCATGTATTGCAATGGTGCGGTTTGCGTTTTCTATTCTTACATACATACCTGTACAACATTTTTTGCACATTTCTTTGCTTTGCTTTGTGTCTAACCTCGCTCTTATATGCTCAATGTTTGTGCACATGTATGTGGCTGTTTTAAGTGCAGACAATTTTGCTACCATCACAGTGTGTTTTTTTTACATTACTCTATTCTTATGTGCTGCCTTGTTACAATTTTCTTTATTCTTCTTTGAATAACTACTAAACAATTAGTATAAAGAATTCATCCAAGAAACTTTTATCTCGATCGCACTCAATCTGAAACGTTCACCTCAAACTGCTAACCCAATGTAGCAAAAAATCTGTACGTGATGGAGCAAATTGGTTACCAGATTTGGATTCAGCGCACCAAAAAACGTAAAAATCAATCGAAACATTAGAGGCAGTTTAAAAAAAAATTTTTTTAGTGTACCTGTGTAATCAATCCAGGTTACAAGCACTGGGAAGAATCCCAGAGAGGAGGCAAATTCCAGTAAGTGTTATTAGGAAAGCATATCTGCAAGCCAAATCAGTGCAACAGGAGTTGCTACTAACATACTGCAATCAGGAGGCGGAAGATAAATTGGTTTGTGTGTTGCCATATACTAATCTAGCTCACCATTTGGTACCTATTCTCTTAAGCATTGTCATTTATTAACTTTGTATTCCATTTTTTCAGAATATCCCCTTATAGCATATCTGAGGGATATTCTGAAAAAATGGAATACAAAGTTAATAAATGGCAATGCTTAAGAGAATAGGTACCAAACGGCGAGCTAGATTTAGTTTGACCCAATTGTATAGTGTCTTAAACAATTTAAATTTGAACCACATCAGGAAATAGTGATACAGAAACATATCCGGTGTGGAAAATCAAACTGGTGTGAATATGCAATCAAAGGTAATGAATGGTTTCTACCTATCTATCTATCTATTGAGCATTTATATAGTGCTACAAATGTACGAAGTGCTGTACAGACATGTAGGAGAGACAGTCCCTGCTCATCAGAGCTTACAATCTAGTTAAGACAAAATACAAAATACAAATTACAAATCAGGGCTTACAAAGTATACAAATATTCAGGGAGAAATCTAGACAGAGCAAAAAGCACAAACACAAACACGGCATTTATAAACTAGTCAAGTCACAACACAGGAGTCAGGATCCGAAAGCAATAGTGAAGAGGTGGGTTTTCAACCTGGACTTGAAGAGGGCCAAGGAGGGCACCCAGCAGGTAGAATTTTCCAGGCGAAGGGTGCAGCCAGGTGGAAGGAGCGAAGTCTGGAATTAGCAGTGCGAGTGGAGGGCATAGATAGATGTAGACTGATAGAAGAGCGAAGTTCCCGAGAGGGGATGTAGGGAGAGATGAAAGGTACTGGGGGGCTGAAGAGTGAATGCATTATAGGTCAGGAGGAGAAGTTTGAAATGGATACGGAAACGAATGGGAAGCCAGTGAAGTGACTTGAGAAGAGGAGTGATGTGGGTATGGAGAGGCTGGCAGAAAATTAGTCGAGCAGCAGAATGTTGAATAGATTGATGGGGAAAGAGGTGGTTTGCAGGGAGGCCGGCAAGGAGAAGGTTGCAGTAATCAAGGCGGGAGATGATTAAGGAGTGGATAATCATTTTAGTAGTGTCTTCAGAAAGGAAGGGGCACATTTTGCTGATGTTGTAGAGAAAGAAATGGCATGTCTTAGCTACGAGCTGGATATGAGTGGAGAAAGAGATAGAGGAATCAGATAACCCCCAGGTTATGGGCCGAAGAGACAAGAAGGATTACAGAGTTATCCACAGAGACTGAGAAAGGGGGAAGAGGAGGGGAAGCATTAGGGGGAAAGATAAGGAGTTCAGTCTTGGCCATGTCCATTTTCAAGCGGCGGTGAGACATCCAGGTAGAAATGTCAGAAAGGTAGGCAGTGATCTTGGTCTGGATTACTGGAGAGATTTCAGGCGTAGAGAGGTAGATTTGAGTCATCAGCATAGAGATGGTACTGAAAGCAATGGGAAGAGATAAGAGCACCAAGGAATTGGTTATAGAGAGAGAAAAGGAGCGGTACCAGGACGGAACCCTGGGGTATACCAACTGGGAGCGGGGTGGCAGAGGAGGAGGAGCCACTAGAACACACACTGAAAGGTTTTCATCGTATTATGGGGAAACTTTTTAAATCATATCAGAAAACTGACTGTAAAGCATAGTTACTTACCTGTAACAGGTGATCTCTGGGAACAGCAGGAATCAGTCTTCACATATGGGTGAATGTCACTGATGGAGCCCACGTGGGAACACTCTCCAGCGTCCAATAGGAAAGCCTTTGGAGTACTCCAGTGATCCTGCATGCCTGCCTTCCTGCCTTCCTAAATCCTCTCCTGAGTTTGTAGCTGAGAAGAAGAGTAAAATAAAAAAGAACCCTACAACCCCTAGGGGAAGAGGGCAAGTTGTGAAGACTGATTCCTGCTGTTCCTGGAGATCACCTATTACAGGTGAGTAACTACACTATCTCAAGCAGTCTTCACAAATGGGACTAACTAGCTCCCAGGTACCAGACTGGGATGGGGGGGGGGGGAGAGCAGTGCGATCCCTGGGGCAAAAACTTGTAGCCAGAGAATATGGAAGAGTTGTGGGCCATTGGACTTGAATCCAGGAGGTGAAACTCCCCCTATGATAGTCTGGTATCTTGCAGAAGTCCGGGACGGAGGGTAGGAATTGAGTTTAAGTACCAAAGAGCTGCTGGAGTACTGCTTGACCAAAGATAGCATCCTGATGGGAGTCTCTGTCCAGACAGTAGTGTGCAGCAAAAGTATGAATAGAGGACCAAGTAGCATCCTGACAGATCCGCCAATGGATACTGAACGGAGATTGGCTACTGAGGTTGCCATAGCCCACACACTGCAAGCAGTGACGTGACCCTCCAAAGAGAGTCCTGCCTGTGCATAAGCAAAAGAAAGTGCAAGTTGCTATTCATGTGGATAGAGTATGTTTTGTCACTGGTAGACCTAGGTGACTAGGATCAAAGGAGATAAATAATTGAGAAGATCATCTGTGATTCTTAGTTCTATCCAAGTAGTAAGCCAGAACTCGCTTGCAGTCTAAAGAGTGTAGAACTACTTCAGCCAAGACGCATGTGGTCTAAGTAAGAAAATCTGGAGGATTACTGACTGGTTTAGATGGAAAGAGGAAACCACCTTTGGGAGATCCACCACTAGAGCTTGCAGTGCCAAAGTGAGAGCAATAAGGAAGATGACTTTCCAAGATAGAAACTTCAGTGAAGTGCTGGCTAAAGGTTGGAAAGGTGGCTTTAGGAGTTGCACAAGAACTACACTCACATCGCAGGCCACCGGAGGTGATTTAATGGTTGGCTTGGACAGCAGGAGATCCCACATGAAACGTGCTACTAAGGAGTATGAGCAGATAGACTGTCCATCCACTGGTCTGTGGAAGGCCGCAATGGCACTAACGTGAACTCTCACTAAGTTGGTCTTAAGACCTGTCAAGAATAAGTGGAGGAGATATTGTAAAGCAACTTCACCGAGCAAGAAAAAGGGTCAATGTCCTTTAGGGAACACCAGAGGGCAAACATACGCCATTTGAAGGTATAAGATCATCTAGTGGAATCCTTATGAGATGCTAGAAAGACATCCTTGGCCGCCTGTGATAGGTCGAGGTCAGTGAGTGCTAGCCTTTCAGCAATCATGCTGTCAGGTGTAGTGAGTACAGATTGGGATGGAGGAGCATCCCTCAGTCCTTAGAGAGGAGGTTGGGTTCATATCCCAGGCTGAGAGACTGAGTCTGTGCAAGTCGAAGAAGCAGAAGAAACCATGATTGACGGGGCCAGAAGGAATCTATGAGTATCATGGAGCCCTGTTGACCTATACTTTGAACAGCGTCTTGAGTATCAAGGGGATGGAAGGGAATGTGTCAAACAGTCCCTGTCCCCAGTAGAGAAGGAAGGCATCCAGGGCCTGTCTGTGCAGTGACGGAATCCTGGTGCAGAAGCATGGAAGCTGTGTGTTTTGCAGCGTGGCAAAAAAATCTATGAGTGGGATTCCCTATGCCTGGAGAATCTAAACAGCCATCTCCCGATGCAAGGTCCATTCATACAAAGGATACAGCTTAGCCTATCCGCAAGGACATTGAGTTAGCCCGGAAAGTACATCTCTCTGAGGTGAATACGGTGTGAGATGGCAAAGGACCATTGACAAATCGCTTCCTCAGAGGGAATAGGACCCATTCCTCCCTGTTTGTTCACGTAGAACATGGCAATTTGGTTGTCCATCCTGACTAGAACAGGTTGCCTCAAAGATTGGGGTTGAAAAATCCCGAAGAACATTTGTCAGTGCCTGTAGTTCAAGCAGGTTGATCTGCAGGGCAGACTACTGTTGTGCCCACAGTCCCTGTGTGGTAAGGTTGTATAGATGCACCCCTCCAACCCAGCTTGGATGCATTGAGGTGGAGGCATCTGAAAAGATGACCTGATGAATAGATTCTGTGGAAGACACCACCACTGAAGGGATTTGATTAGTGGAGGGGTATTTTGTCTCTGCGTCAACCCTTTGCATGCATCCATTGGAAAGACAGAGTCTACTGCACTTGTCACATGTGTCTGAGACCTCTCCAGAGATAGTTTCTTTCATGTACGAATGGTATTAAGTTTTGTCATAATACCCCACACCAGTAGTTCTAAAGTCACAACGCATTAGTTAAAGTGGAACATTTTGTTTTCTGAAGAGTGATCTACTTTTTGCTCTGTTAAAGGACCATTAATTGAGGTTGTTCTATTACAAACATGTGTAATAGAGCCTAGGGGACCACATGGATTGTGGAGGCCATGTTTCCAAGTAGCCTGAGCATCTCTCGAGCTGATACTCAACTTTGCTCTTGTATCTCTCTTGCCAGCTCGATGAGACAGGCACAGTGATCCCGTGGGAGGAAAGCTCGAAACTGTTAAGTGTCAAAGATTGTTCTGATGAACTCTAGTCATTGGGATGGAATGAGGTGAGACTCTGGAAAGTTTATGACAAATCCCAGGTGTTGAAGCACCATGATGGTATGATGAAGGAGAGTCTTACCTGATAAGGGGAGTTCCCCTGATCAGCCAGTCATCTAAGTAAGAAAAGATGACTATCCCCAAGGTGCGTAGGTAGGCAGCGACCACTGCCAAGCATTTGGTGAAGATCCTTGGGGCAGAGGCTAGACCGCATGGGAGAATCCGGTATTGATAATGGTTTCCTTGCAACATGAAGCGCAGATACTGTCTGTGCGATGAATGGATCAGTAAATGCATGTACGCCTCTTTTAGGTCTACAGAACATAGCAGATTGTGTCTCTGAAGGTATAGAAGAAGAGTTCCTAGGGAAGCCACTTTGAATTTTTCTCGTTCCATGAACTTGTTTAGGTCTCTGAGATCCAAAATGGGCCTGAATCCTCCTGTTTTCTTTGGAATGAGAAAATATGGATAGTAGAAGCCCATCCTTTCTTGAGGAGGAACTCTTTCTATGGCACCCTGGGACAACAGGATTGTCACCTCTTCTCTTAAGAGAGTGTTTTGAAGGGGTTGGTAGGATAATCCCCTGTGAAGTCGGTGGGGGGCAAGGTTTCAAAGTGAAGCTGATAACCCCTTTGGACAATCTGAAGTGTCCACTGCTTGGATGTTATGAGGAGCTACCTGCCATAGCCAATCTGCCTGCTATATGGAGGTGCTGGGGACCCTCCAGAGGCAGGTTGACAATGCTCTCTAGGAAAAAGTCAAAACCCAGATGCAGGTTGTGCCTGTGCAGGTGGTTGAGGCTTAGGAGCCTTGGGCTTTCTTGGTTTGCAAGGACCCTGCTGTCTCTGTTTGGAATGCTGAGACTGATAGGCAGCTGAAGGTAGGTACGAAGGATAGAATTGTTTCTTCTTAAAATAGAAAGACTTCTTGAGAGAAACCTTCCTCTTGGATGGGTCAGCTGTCTTCCTGGACAGGCATTTCAGGGTGAGATCATCTGTCTCAATCTCTCCTACCTTTTCCCTCCAATTCTTAACAAAAAGGTTTTCTCCAGTACATGGGATACTGACCATTTTATCCTGGACCCTTTGTTTGAGATCTGATGCCTGTAACCAGGCCATTCTGCAAGCCTCAATGCAGACTGCTGAAGCTCTGCTTGTTGATTCGAAGGCATCAAAGGAGGCTCTGGTAAAAAACTTGGAAGTATTTTGGCCTTGCTTGATGAGTGTCTGGAATGCACTCTGCTTATGCTTAGGAGCAGGGGGTTAAAAGTCTCCAGATCCATAGTGACATCTTTCAGAAACATGCCTATGTACAGCATATACAAGTTTATTCTGGAGGCCAACATGCAAGCCTGGAAGCATTGACACCCAAAGGCATCGAGTGTCCCCACCTGGAGGCATGGATGAATGGTTCTTTTAGCTCTTTATTTGATGCATCACCGACTCCACCACCATTGAATGGTGGAGGAGCTAAGGTTTTTGTAATCCTGGGCATCCTGATACTCGGTACATGGTATTGAGCCTCTTGCTGACAGGATACAATGCACCTGTAATGTAGCCGCCTCCTTGGGCGTGGGAGGGTATTGGAGTATCTCCAATTCCTCTGCCCTTGGTTCTTTTTCCGAGGCTACCATGATGGAAAGCCCTCCACATGACCAGTGAGCTTCTGCCACTCAACTGCATTCACTTTGCCCTCCGGAAGTAACACTGGCCCCCCATGTGACCGGTGAGCTCCTGCTATTCAGTTCCATTTACTTTGCCCTCCTGAAGTGAAACCAGCCCCCAACATGATCAGCGAGGTAACCTGGCTCATTTAAATATAGCCTCGGCAGCATTCTGCACTGTCCTTTAATCTGTCTGCTCTATCAAATGTTTACTACTATTGTTTTGATTGGTTACCTGTATATTTTATTTTATTTTTTTAAATTTTATTTATAAAGTTTTCCAACATCTAAACATATAGGTTACATAGTCAGTCTCTAAGCCATTACCCTTAATACAACAGCATAACACAACCCCACCCTCCCGCCTCCCACCTTCCCCCCCCCCCCCCCCAGGAACTCAAGGAGAGGAATAATGGAGATAAAAGAAAAGAAGGAAGATAAAAGAAAGAAAAAGAAAAATGACCATTCCGGCTCAGGGAGCTTCGGTTATCTATGGGCAGGCCTGTCACCAAGGCACGCCGCATCCTGCCAATTGCCCCGAAGCACAATACAAGGAGCCACTGCTTTAAAGAGCTGCAGATCTGGCAACATATTGGTCTAATAGGGACCATCTGTCATAATTAAACTCCCCTCCATCGGGGTGATGGAGCTTGCTATACAGCTTTTCATATTTGGCATAGCGGCATACCAGTCCCCACCATTCTCCCAGATGGAGGTTCGCCAGGTTCTTCCAATTGGAAAGAATCAGCTTAAAAGCAATGGCTATCAGGAAGTTTAATAAAAAGGCTTTCTCTTTACACTCATCCTGGGGTAGTTCTAAGGACCTCAGAAAAATGACATTCTTGGAGAGTGCGCTAGTGATATTTAATACCACTTGTATTCTGCCCCAGACCATTACCCAAAAACGTTGTACAAAAGGGCAATCATAAAACATATGCAAAAATGTGCCTTTCTCCTTCCGACAGGACCAACATGTCCCGGCAGATGACCCATCCCATTTTGAGAGTTTTATGGGCGTGATGTATGCCCTATGCAGCATGAAGAACAGAGACTGCGTAATAGATGCCGAGCGGGAAACTCGCGTTATAGGGCCCCACAATTTTGGCCACGAATTAATATGTAGGTCAAGGGGGAGGTCGGCTTCCCATACCTTATACAGTCCTGTTGGGTTATGGCTAGCATAATCTCTGAAGAGAGCATATAGCCCTGAGATCACACCCCTCCGCTCGATCATGGCCTTGATATTTTTAAGTAATGCACTCTCATCAACAAGCATATTAATTTTAATTTTGGCAGCTAATATACAATGCTTAAGCTGTAGCCACCGAAAATAGCAGCTCTGAGGCATGGAGAACTCTCTTCGGAAGGCAGAGAAGTCCTTCCAGCCATTGTCCCCCACTAGGTGGCCTAAGGTCCATATTCCCTTTTCTTGCCAAGCTTTCCATGCAAATCTCTTCCCTCTAATTTTAAATAACGGATTCCACCACAGTGGGGTCTGTTGAGAAGGTAGCCCATCCCTGCCAGCTAATTGCACAAGTTTGAGAAAGGCTTCCTGGGTAGCCCGGACCACCGCCCCCAGTCCCCCTTCCTCCGGGTGTAACATCCCGAGCAGGTGCCTCAAAGGATACGGGCCCGCCAGCCGGGCCTCAACCTTGAACCAACTCGGACTTTGGGCCTCCTCCTCAGTTCTTAACCACACAGCTCCCTGTTTTAAAAGAAACGCATAGTGATACCATTGGAAATCGGGGAAGTGGACACCCCCCTTATCCTTAGAGGCCTTTAATTTCTTACTCGCAATTCGGGGTTGCGTGTCCTTCCAGAGAAATCTCAAAAGACTCCTCTCTAAACTTGCATAAGCCGCTACCGGCAAAGAGAAGGGAAGCATACCCAACACGTAATTAATCCTAGGCACCAGCACCATTTTGATAATTTCCAATCTGCCCCACCAGGTGAGATGCAGTGGGGACCATGCCAGCATTGTGTTACGAACTGTCTGGGCAAGCTCCCCTAAATTCGTTTGGATAGTGCCTTCTACTGAAGCATTATACCAAGCTCCCAGATACTTGATACCTCCCGGCTGCCACCTAAACGGAAAAGGGGCCATCAGTCCTGGACTCGAACAGCTGTTCAGCGGAAAAGCAACAGACTTATCCCAATTTATCTTATATCCCGAGATATTCGAATAACTCTGAATTAACTCCAATATTTGCGGTATCTCTGATGGCTGCGTAAACAACAACAGGTCATCTGCGTACGCGGAAAGTTTCACTGACAGTCCCCCGAAATCGAAGCCCTTGATGCCCTCATTCTGCCGAATAGCTATGGCAAGGGGCTCCAATGCCAGGTCAAAGAGTAGCGGGGATAAAGGACATCCCTGACGGGTGCCCCTATGCAGGGAAAAGGACCGATGCAAACACCCATTGGCTAGGACCCTAGCACTAGTCCTGGCATATAGCAACCTGACCTTATCTATAAAATCTTCCCCTAGACCGAACCACTTCAGCACTGAGATTAGGAAGGGCCATTCTAATCTGTGGAACGCCTTTTCGGCGTCTAATGAGAGGGCGACAAAAGGGGATGCTTCCACAGCTGCTCTGTCAATCAGGTTGCAAAACAGTCTAGCATTGTCAGAGGTTGATCTGCCTGGTATGAAGCCACACTGATCCGGATGCACTAACTCTCCAATGACCAGGGCAAGCCGTTTAGCCAGAATGCTCGCATATATCTTATAATCGGCATTCAGCAGAGATATAGGTCTGTAATTCCTGACACTATTGGGATCTTTTCCAGGCTTTTCCAGCACCACAATTGTGGCCTCTGAAAAGTTGCCAGGACACCCAGGTCCCTTTTCCAGCTCTCCATAGTATATCGTTAGGTAAGGGGTCATCTCTGTACGCAAGACTTTATACAGTTCGACTGGTAGCCCATCAGGGCCTGCTGCTTTCCCCGCCGCCATGTCTTTAATGGCAGTGTCTATCTCCTTGCAGGAAATGGGCTTACCAAGCTGCTGGGCCTGGCGAACCTCCAATGTGGGATGACTTAATTCATCCAAGAATCTGGCAGACGCTTCTGTATCTGCGCTCGCCTCCGAAGAATATAATGTGCTATAAAATTTAGAGAATTCTTCCAAAATTTGCTCATCTTTAAATAACTGGGTCCTATTATCATCTACAAGGGATACGATTCTCGATTTTTCCCTATTCCCTCTCAGAGTGCTCGCCATTAGTTTACTGGCCTTATTTTGTTCTATGTGGTACCTAGCCGATTGCCTCAGCATAATTTGTTCAACCTCGGAGCTTAACTCCTCATTATACTGAAACCGCAATCTTTGCAATCGGAGCATTATCCCCGGATTGGGGCGCCTAATCCATAGCCTCTCACCGGCTTTGATTTGCTGCTCTAAGACTAACAGCTGTTCCTTTCTCCTTTTCGCTTCCTTGATCTTATAACTAGTGATGATGGCCCTGAGCGAAGCCTTGAAGGCCTCCCACCAGGCCCAGCATGCCGTATCCCCCACCTTATTGACTAAGAAGTAGTCCTTGATTGCGGCCCTCAACTCGTTCTGAAAGGAGGGCTCCGCCAGCCAGGCCCGGTTACCTGTATATTTTAATACTTTTCAGCTCCTGCCACTCAGCTCCATTCACTTGCCCTCCAGAAGTGACGCCGTCCCCTCACATAACTAGTTCATTAAAATACATCCTCAGTGGTGTTCTGCACTCGACAGCAAATGCCATGGGCATGCACCCAAGGAGCAGGATGTGCTCCTTGGGCAAACTCCTTAGGGCATCTCCAGCGACTCAGTCATTAGTGACTCTTCTAGCCATATGCATCCCTCATGGTTTCACAGTTCCCTCTGTAAATACCCTTTATACCTTGCACTACTCCTTGCATCACTTTTTTCTCCCTCTGCTTATTCCTCCATCTCTGTTCACTGGGGCAGGTGCCCCCTGAATTCCTCATGCCTGGCCCTAAGCTGCTCTACCCGTGTTTCCCAGAATCTGATAGCTTGTCCTATCACCACTGGCCCTCCTATTACTCTGCTACCCCTTCTCAGGCTCCTCTGTGTGCCACACTATTAAATTGTAGGTCTCTTCATGTAAACACTGTCCTTGTTAAAGACATCCTCTCTCTGCACTGCCTCAATGCCTTTTTCCTCATGGAGACATGGCTGAGGGAGGAGGAGGAGTCGCTCCTCAACTGCTACCTCTTACTGGACTGCATTACATTTTCAACACCAAGGGTGGGCCGTAGTGATGGAGGTGTGGCAGCTGTCTTCCGGTCTTCTCTCCCTATCTCTGAAGTCACTTCACCAGCCCTTCATTACTCTGAATCCCTCTTACTCCAGCTTGATGGTTCCTCACCCTTGTACTCCCTGCTTATCTCTGCTCCTCCAGCTCTTTGCCCCCATCTTTGGGATTCTCTTCTCCTTACCCTCTCTGAAGCCTCCATTCTTTACCCTTGCCTTATTATTCTGAGTGATTTCAACATTCACAATGTCTGTCCACTCAAACTTCATGATAGAACTCTAGTTCAGCACTTTTCAGATCTTGTGTCTTGTCAACATGTAGCTTTCCCCACTCATACTGTTTGGTCACATCCTTGACCTTTTTCTCTCTTCCCCTCCCTTACATTCTACCCTCACTTCACTTGCAGCTCTTCAAGTTCCCTGGCCTGATTATCATTGTATTTTTTTTGTTTTATAACTCTCTTTACCGACCTCGTCTCTACCTGCTATGAGCCTTCCAGGAGTCTCCCTCTCAGCTGTCTCCTGCAGCACCATCTCACATACTCTTGACCTTTTCACGTCCTCTGACAACATCTTCCCGCCGGATTTTCCTTCCTTCCCAGTTGATATTCAAGTCCAGCTCTGGCACTCTATGCTGTCCACTGCACTTGATAGGGTTGCCCCTCTCTGTCCTTGTAGCCGGCCATCTAAATGCTGTCACCCCTGGTTCCATCATGGCCTCTGCTTCCTTTGCCATCATCTTCGCTCTGCAGAACACATCTGGCAGAGTCATCCTTCTCCATACTCCCTTCAGCACTTTAAACACTTTCACCACCGTTATCATCTCATGATCCATGCCACTAAAACATCTTACTACTCTGATCTTATGTCCTCCTCTGCAAACTCTACCTGCCAACTCTATTCAAGCCTTGCAATTTTCTCTAAGTCTATTACTACCACCCAGTCCCCTATTCCAGCTGTTTCTCTTGCTCCTGATCTCCTCATGGACTACTTCCAGAATAAAGTCATGTCTCTCTGGGCCACCTTCACAGATTGTCCTCAGCCTCTGCCTCCAAACCTCTTTACGTCCTCCTCTCCCTTGCCATCAGGATTCTTTGACTCCACCCCCCCCCCTTCCCCTAGCTTCTCCTTCTGTCATATCTGGTCTAGTTTTCACATGATAACTCCTGTGAACTCCTTAAGGTCATCACTTCTTCCCACAAAAATACCTGCTCTTCTGACTCCATTCCCTCGTCTTGGCTTACTACACTTTACTAGCTTTGCTGTCCCTAATCTTGTCTATTTTCATCAACAGCCTGTCTTCTGGTATCTTTTCCGCCCTTTAGAAGCACACCCTAACCCATCCCATCTTGAAAAATCCATTCCATGATCCCTTCTCCCATGTCCACTACTGCCCAGTATCCACTCTCCCCTCCTTTCCAAGATACTCAAAAAACTGTTTTTCGCACAGCTGTCTAGTCACCTTGATTCTACACATGCACATCAATCTGGTTTTCATCTTGGCCACAGCACAGAGACTATTCTTTCCTTTCTGAGTGAAATACACAAATCCATTGATCACAATAATATCTCCATTGTGGTTTCTTTGGATCTCTCCTCAGCTTTCGATCTTGTTGATCATGTGACCCTTATTTCCTGTCTTCACGATTTCAGCTTGTGTGGCACTGTTCTTCACAGGTTTGGTTATTTTCTTTCTCACATATTTTTCTGTCTCTTCTTGTGCTTCTTATTCTTCTATCCCTCTTCTCAGTGGAGTCTCTCAAGGCTCTGTTCTGGCACCCCTTCTATTTAACATTTTCATGATCCCTCCTTACCCTCCTGGTATTGCAGCATGGAATTTTGGCATATTATTATACTGATGACATTATCCTCCTCCACCACACTGACATTATCCTCCTCCACCACACTGACCTATCCCCTCTGATCTCTCACCACTTAACACTTGCCTTTCTGGTGCTTCCACCTGGATGTCTGACAATTTTATTCACCTTAACTCTGCAAAAACCGCAGCTATCTGGTCCCACTCTAGCAGCTCACCCCCATCACTGGCTCCAACTCTTCCTGGTTCTTCCATTCCACTAGTCAACTCAATCTGTTATCTGGGAGTCACCTTGGACTCCTCTCTTTCCTTTCATGTGCACCTTTCCTCTCTAGATTGCCACTCCTTGCTCTCACTTTGTCAAATTCGCACTGTCTGTCCCTTTCTCTCTCCCTCTTCTCTGGCCACCCTTCTGCTCATACTTGTGATATCCAGGCTCGACTATTGCAATATCATTCTTTTAGGTCTCCCCCACTATCAGCTCACCATCTCCAACTTATACAAAACACTGCTGTTCATATCCTTGCACACATCTCTTGTTTTGATCACGTTAGCCCCCTTCTTATCAGTTACCATGTAGCTTTCCCCACTCATACTGCTGGCCACTCAAATACCACCTTCAATATAAGCTTCTCACTTTGCCTGGCACAGAGCAGCAGGTGCAGTTCTACAATTCTAGCCACCTTACTGGGGAGGCTAGTTGGACCATGCTGGGTTTTATCATTCACTATATTACTATGATGATGGTGGGTCATGGATCTCATCGTGCCTTCTATGGGGAGGTAGATCCTTGCCCTCATCCCCCACCACTCTGTTCTTAAGGAGTCTTCTGTGCAGTGCTAGCTAAACACCTTTGGTGCTTTTTACAGGTCTTTCTGTTGATGTTAGATTTTTACTGTTTGGGTTGGCTTACTTTACAAGCTCCCTCCTGGTGTACAGTGAGAACTGCAAATGTCTACAGCTGTCCTTGTGACATGATCCTTGCCTGCCCCCCCCCCTCCCCTCCTTTCCAAATTTCTGACAATAGCTGAGTCCTTTCTGTCTCCCTTCCTCCCATGGACCCAGCACATAACTCTGCTATGTTCAGAGGATCCACTGCCACCTTTCCCCTTAACCACTGAGCTACTGTACTGTGTACTTCCACGTTGTGTACCTTGTGTAACCACTGTAACCACAACTTTCATTGTCACCCTATGTTCACTGATTCCTACCTATTTATGTCCACTGATTGCTCCCCATCCCTGGCTCTCTGGTCTAGAGCCAATGGCATCCAAGTGTACATAGCATTTTGACCACTTACAGAGCTAGGGTCTAGAAATTCCATTGCCAGATCCAATGTGCCTCCCTGTAGGTGATCCTGTGTCCTCTGGGTGGATAAAGCTCTGTCTCGTATTCCATCGCCATCTGGCAGAGCCTCCTAGTCCCTGCCCTGGAAAGACTGGGCTGACACGTGGGCATTCTCTTATCTCACTAGATCCTTGTGATGAGCTTCTGCATTCCAGTACATACATGCATACTTTACATTGCACATTCATGTCCACATCCCCATTTCTGCAAATAGGTCCTTGCCTGGCTGCATCGCTATATTTTCCATGCACCACATGTGTGATAGGTAGTCTTGTGCTCTACGTCCAACCTCCCATTCTTTTGCATGGCAATTTCAGGCAGATCCTGTATCTCCACAGGGCTGGTTCTGAAATCAGCTCTATTAGCAGCACATCCTTATCTGCACGTCTCACTACTGCCGGCACATCTTTTCTAAAATCCCATTTCACATAGTCATAGTGCGTATCTAGGTAGAAAAAGAAAGGAGGGTACTAGGGATTCTGGGCCAAAACGATGAAGAGCTGAGGATGAGAAAAACTGAATTAGTGACTAAAACCACTATGCTATGAAAGCAAATGAATGGCTTATTCCGATTGAAGTATGAAACTAGAAAGGAGAGGGGAAGAAATATAATTTGAAAATACTGAGTAGAAAACCAGAATGCAAAGCATAAACAAATTGCTTGATTCAAACATTCCTGTACTGTATGTAATTTTCTCACAGAGAGGATTTAATCCCTGGAAAAAAGATGGATCATTTGGGACTCAGTAGCAAGTGATTCAAATTACTATGTGGAGGACCTGGGTTCAGTTCCTGGGCTAGATTTCAGCTTCCCATCAGGCTGACGATGATGTGGAGGCATTGTTAAGAACTCCTGGAGGAGATTTGGGCTGTTACTTTATCTTCCAACAGGACTCTATTGCTTACTCTGGCTTTGGAGCCAGGCACATTTTTAGGCATGTTTCAAATCAGGCAATACCGCTTGCTGTTGGGGGTCAGTCTGTCTGTCTATACGCTTAGCTTTGTTTTTGCATCTGCAAACAATATAATGCATAAGTCGATAGAATTCAGCAGCAGCCATTCATAGACAGCTTGCTTTAAAATCACAGGTCATGCTGGTGAAGAGAGTGAGTCCATGCAAGTTTACAGCCATGTTGGCTGAAGGTTCATGGAAGACTGTGGTATAATTTAAGATTTGAGCCTCACCTGAATAAGAACTTGAAAATCATTAGATGTCAGCAGTATGGTAGGTTTGGAGCCTGGATTTTGCATATTGAAGAACAGTTATGGCTGATAGATGCAAGCAGTATGGCATGTGGGGAGCTCAGGCCCCACCAGACAAACAAGAGGAGGAGGTAAAAATAAAGAATGAAGGGGTGGGGTGTTTAAAGGGGAGCAAGGGATGACTGAAATCCCCTCAAAAGGTCAAGCTGTTTTCATAAATCTCAGATCACACTTCCTTCCCTTATTCAGTTACTCTTCTTATCCATACTCATTCAGGTTCTTTTCAACTCAGTCCTCAACTCAAAAGCCCCCATCCATTCACTCAATTTACTCAGGTTGTCCTGCCACTAACTCCTACTTACTCACTCACTCAGCATCCTTAACACTTATATCCCCATTTATTCAGTCAATGAGCCCCACCTCACCACAAACTTCTCATCCACTCACTAATTGATTCACTCGGCTCACCCCACTACTTATAACCCTTGCATCCATTTAGTCATTCAACTCCCATCTACTGAGTATAATTCCCATTCATTCATTCAGTACCTCCACCACTAACCGCCCATCTACTCACTATCTGCATCAATCACCCCACTACTCCTAGCAGCCCTCAACTATTCACAATGTCCATCAAATCACAAAGTACTCTGATACTTAAAACACCTCATGCACTCGCTCAACTTGTCTGCCACTCATAAATCCTATCCACTCACAGACTCACTCAATTCACTCCTACACTCCTAACATCCACATCCACTCAGCTCATAACTGACCATAATAACTCTAAGGCATGCACTCACTCAACCTGTCATTCATTCAGCCTTCTATCCATTCACTCATGCTCTTACCGAGTCTCACCACCACTACTAGTAACCTCTCCATCCATTTATTAATTCCCTGGATAGTCTTCACCCTCCATGTATTCATTCTTACACCCAATCTCATACTCCATCAGCAAAACATCCTTTTCAATTTGTTTAGCATGTATTCTTGCTTTCAGTATATAACTTTATGAGCCCCAAGAAAATAATGTATCCAGATATCTTTGATATGGCCCGACTTAAGCAAAACTTATTTTTATTAATGCGTACTGCAATACTTAAAATTTCATCAACTTTTGCTCAAAAATATCCCACTAGATACTGTATTAATTTTTAAGGGTTTTCCTCCACACCATTGGAATGCCAATTATTTTTCTAATATCTCCTCTAAAGATAATTTCTTGCCCTCTGAATCTCAAAGGCTGGCTGAGTTTAATTCTATTTCTTCAGAGGAGGTACTAATTTAGTGGACGATATTCAGAGCTCTGGATATTTAAAAACTATGGAGGTCAGACACAGCGTTTAATTTTCCTCCAGATATTCAGCAGCAGTATTCAGATAACAGCTAGTGATGAATATCTGGATTGTGCATCCACTATCCGGCTACTCTCTGCCTTAGCAGGAGAGTATTGATTTTCATCAACTACCCAAATAATTCATCTGGATAGTCCTACGTTATTTGAATAACTTATGCTGATAGTGGCTAAAAATCACCACTATGGAAGTAATTTTATACATTGCCCCTAGATTTATGTGCAGGTTGATGCATATAAATCTATGTATTTTAATTATATATGCACATAAATGGGCATTTACTGGTACATTCAATGAAGCCACTACTCTAAGGGTGTGCATGTTGCACCGATCATGCATACTTTCACCATGTGCATATACAGAGGAGTAATTAGGGCATAATGTGGGTGGAGCCCAAAGTCTGGCATGCAAATTATAAAATATTACAATGTATGTGTGTTTTTGAAAAAAAGTAGGCATGGGCATCTACACCAGCCAAAATGCTGCTGCTGTAAATGCTTTCTGCTTAAATGAATGCACATACCTTACACCCTATTTTATAAAGTCAAGTACACGCATGCCTCATAAAATTATTCCTCTATATGGATAAGGGTGGTGATTATCTGATATTGGCTGAAGCCACCCTTGCTCTTCCCCTGGATTTCCCAGGACCCACCATACAGATGTGGATGCCCATTTTATAAAGGGAATCTACATCTGGAAAAAAATGTGGACATCGGTATTTACATCTATCGCCAGGCATGAATAAGTGCCTGCTGACAGGGGCAGATCTCCATGTTATCACCACCCCCCAGCATGCCATCATCATTACCCTCTCTTGGCAGCTCCATCCTGCCCCCACCCCCCCACATAGGGTCAATCCACCCTCCCACATCCCCAGCACCGAAAACAAGAAGCTGAGCCTCCTTTCTCCTTCCACTGCAGCAATAAGCAGATGTCCCATTCCCTCTCCTCCCCCCATGAGGCAGTCTGAAGGTTCCTCCCTTCCCTTGAAGACACCCATACCTTATATAAAGTCAGCACCACCCCCCCCCCCACCGGACCCACTGCCAGATCATGCCATCCCCCCTCCATGAATGACACCCATTCAGCCTTGCTAAGCATGAGGCAGCATGTCAAAATGCTGACAATGACCCCTAGTTGTGATCTTATTGTATTGGCATTTGGGCAGCTTGAATGTATTTGTGTGTTTTTACTTTTCTTATAGTAGACTAAGACCTCATTCTTGAATGCGGGTTGCGGGGCTGCACGTTCTGCCAGGATGTGCAGCACCGCAATCCACCTAGATCCTATTCCCCCACTGGCTCTCCCCATAAGTCCTGTGCTTCAGGATGAAGAGAGCTGGCGGGGAGTGGGGGCAGGCCGCCCGGCAGCACATATGTGCTGCCGGGCCTGCTGGGACATGCTGCTTATACCACCTCAGAGGTAGTATAAACAGCACATTTTGCTAGACCGGGGAAGAGGAGCCACCTCTAGCGCTGGGTGTGGGGGGTCCCCGCCGCCCGATCCAGGCTGCGGGAGGCAGCGGTGGGTTGGACAGCGGGGATTTGGGAGGCCAGAGCTGTGGATACCGTTGGTGCCTGTGGGGAGGACATCCCTGCAGGTGAAGGGTGCATGCCGGGCTATCCTTGGGCCCGATTCTGGCTCCCAGAATCGGGTCCTAATGGTCCCGTCTTCTGTGGGGACATCTGGACGTCCCCCTCCCTGAATGCGGCTCCACATTTCTGATTTTAATCACTTTTATCCTCTCTTTTATATGATGGAGTGCCTTTCTTTGTTATGAATTTAATGTTAATATTGTAAATTGCACTGATACCATACCAGGTGTATGGCGGTTTAGCAAGTTTTAATAAACATAAACATCTGCCTCAGAACAGGTGTAAATTTCTGTGAGAAAAATTGTGCACTAGTGAGGATACCTCTGCAAGCCATCTTTTGTAAAGGGACATGCATACTTGTTTTTCCTTTATAATGTAGGCATAACATTGTTGCATTTCTGGAAATGCTTATAGGTTGTCTATTACACAATTAGCCCGCAAATAAAAAGAAATGTATGTCCTTCCCCTAAACAATCCCAAATAAATACAAACCAAAACATGGAAAAAAATGTAATGATAATGGTCAATAATCTCATTCCTGATGATGAAACAAACCCATTACACTGGCCCTATTCAGTCTGTTTACTGCAAATGAGGAGCTGATATTACTGAGAAACAATCTGGAGAATAGTCTCCAAAAATGCACTTAAAAAATGACCATAAAGGGTTAATTATGCCTTGCTATAGAACATCGTCTTACATGCACAATAATGTTGCTAAACCAGTGAGGCTATCAGTTCTACCTGATCAAGTGTTGTCTGGGAAACGGAATAATCTTCAATATTCAGCCGCTCTTTGTTTTCGGTGAAAGCACTGAAAATCTTTGACAGGAAGATGTGGCCAGATGGCAGCTGATACTGCAGAGTATTGTGATGTTTTTCTTTAAGCAGACTGCCAGGGAAGGAGGTTTCAACAAATTCTTCAACTGATGTCAAGCTTGCAGGAGATCCAGCAACTCTGACAATTACTGTGTACCCATCTCCAAATCTAGAAGAAAAAACAATTGTCTTGCATTTACAGGTACAGGAGTGTAAAGGATTATTTCATAACTGGGCAGCTAGGATAAGAGGTTAAGCAGCACCTCCTATGAACTTGTTTTATAAAGACACATACAGGCGCTATTTGTCTTTATAAAATACTAGTGCATGTGGCAGAGATTGTATACCTTGAAGAACAAGTATTTATACCTGCTGTACAGCAGGTTTAAACGTTGGCATGCAAATTATTTAAATGTGTGCATAAATTAACATATTTTATAATCTAGGCTCTTATTTGTTGTCTTTGCTCCATGATCCCAGACCACATCTCCACCTACGCCTACCGGCAAAGTACATGGCATCAATGCAGTGTCGGTTGGCATTTTATAACAAGCCACATACGTACAAAAAGGACTATAAAATTATCCCTATAGAGATCAATTCCATAACATGCACGTCTGGGCATATCAAAATCGAAAATGGGCCCAATGTCACCCAGATTCCGCAGCCGTGGGTATAGGTATGCCCGTGGTTCCGGAAATGGGGGGGACAGATGTTTCCGCCACGGCACAAACAAATCACTATGGAGAAACACGGGCCCCACTGTTAAAACAAGATGCAGGTATACACAGCAAATGGTTTGGATGGCCCCACGCTCATCATATTCTGAAAAGATGGACGTTTCTGATCCTGCCCGTCTCCATCATATACCCATGGACATCTCTGATGGCCACGCCTCCTCTGTTAACAGGTGCATCTCCTAAGCTGCTCCTTTCACTGACAGCGTTGTGCTGATGCAAACTACACATAAAATACTGATGATACATAAATGTTGATGCAAATTTGACTAGATATATTCATTCGATGCATGCCCAGAACAGTGCAAGGTGATCTCAGTGAGCTCAAAGATATAATAACAGCAAGTAGAAAATGATGTTTGTCATGACACAACTTGCATCAAAACATACACGGCAGTAGAAGAATTCCTTAGTCATGCTTTCATTGGTCATCTCTAAAAACAGTCTGTACATTGCTAAGTATGGACCTTACCAACCTCACAAAAAATAGTGCTTTTGGACATGTTTTAGTGCTGTTAGCACTGTTGAATGCTCTTATTATGAGAGTCTTTTATTATTGAAAGGGATATGTTTTGACATTTAGCTATGGAGAACTTTTGTGATTTTTTTCTGCCCTATCACACTGGCACCTGATGACACTGCTGTCATCTGTACGGTCAAAGTACTAGTCAGGCATTCATGTCCCCCCTGAATTGCAGATGAGCACACCAGATCCCCTCATGCAACACTCAAACCACACATAGACACACTCTCACTTTCATTCACAAAAAACATAATTCTGCGAATAAGATGCCCCAAACCATAAATAACAGCTGGTATAACATAACAGCATGGAGTCCCAGGACAAAACAAATGATTCCGTTTCTCACCCAAACAAGAATCCTTTCCATACTCACTCACATACTATTCCTACATTAACAGTCCCATTTTTCAAGACACAGAAATTGTTAGGGTCCCCTAGATTAGCTCCCTTAGCACAAACAGCAAATGTCAGCATGGCTGAATAATCACTATTGCTCTTCTTATTTTTTCAGGGTGGTTATTAATGCCTCTTTAGCTTACAAGATTCCACACTTCTGATTTCTGTTCTTTATAAATGCATCTTGTGGTGTTTTTCCACACTGCAGTCCAACATTTTAGAACAGACTAGTCACCACCTTTATACAAACACAGAAGAATATTTTCTAAGTACTGGCCTTATTCTATATCTCCAGCAGATATAAAGGGCACGTCTGCAAGGACCTTTCAAAATGTACATGGACCTTTCCTGAATACACTTTATGTCTCCACAGAAAACCATTCCCCTATTCCCCCCCTCCCCCCCCCCAAGAAATGTTCCGAGATCCCCGTGTTAGTAAGATAACCAGAATAAGCTCATAGATGTTTTCAGCAGATACACGATGCTGGTGCACATACAAAGCCTAATTTGATTTCTGGAATGATCTCCATATTGTATTTGTGGTAAAGAGTGGGCATAGCTGCCTTTCAAATTTGGTTCCTGGCCAATACATCATTGTCCTTTTGGTCATGGGATGAGGGTGAAAGGGGTAGACTGATTAATATTCTTAAGAAAATATTTCTTTTACAGAAATAGTGGTAGATAGACCAAATAGCCTCCCAGTGAATATGGAAGAGATGACACTATGGGGTCTATTCTGTCCTGTGAATAGCAGGGATGGATGTCCCATTGGGATGTCCATTCCCACTATTTGCTCCACTTGCCTTCCCTGACTAAGCTTCCCCATACGAACAAGGAGTTTGTATGGGAAGGCTTAGATGGGGGTGGGAGGGGGCGGTGCAGAAGCGAAGTTAGGGCGGGCGGTGGGCAGTCTGCGGCCCTGGATGTACAGGGCTGATTCTGAAGTTGGCCCTGTATGTCTGGGGCTGGCAGACTGGATGGGGGACTTATTCTACCCCGGACGTGGAATAAGTCCCCTAAACATCGGAGGATGGGAGGCCCGGCCAGCAACAAAAAGGTGAGGGGGTACAGGAGATTCCCCACAGTCCGACCTTGGCCATGGGAGGCCAGATCGGGTGTTGCATTGCGGGGAAAGAAGAAAGTGGTCAGTGGCCAGGGATCACGGCTCCTGAACGGCACAGTGGCTCCATTCAGGAGTTTGATTGAGTTATCCGGGCAGGAGCCTATACGTACTGGCCGATGGGAATCAGAACCTGACCTGCACATATAGGCCCAGATGCGATTCTGATCCCGCGGGAGCTAGATGTGCCCTGCAGGATCAGAATCGCATCTATCTCTGTGCGTCTGGTTCTGACCAGACACAGAGAGGCCGGGACATAAACAATGGAATGTGCCTCCACTTGACTAGCATAAGCACAGAAGATCTCTGAGGAAGAGGAGGGAAATGTTGAGATATCATGGTATTGTCATGGATGGGCAGACTGGATGGGTCATATGATCTTTATACATTGTATTTATCTATCCATTTATCTATCTGTATCTTAGTCTTCACTCCCAGCCCTCAAGGGCCGTTAGCAGGTCAGGTTTTCAGGATATCTTTAATGAAAATGCATGAGAGATTTATATGTTCATTACCTACAATGTAAGCAAATCCCTCTCATATTCATTAGTGATATTTTGAAAATCTGACTTGTTGGTGATTCTTGAGGACAGGGCATTGATGGCACTGCTGAGAATTCGCGTAGAAGAGACTTATAAGGTTACTAGTGAATGCTAAATATATAAGTCCTGTGTGGAGATTTAGTTTTATATATGAGAGGGTGTGTGGGGGGGGGGGAAGGGCAGTTAGTTAAAGTACCTATGTTAAACCTATTAAAAAAAAAAAAGAAGTAGGCACACGTGGGAGCAAATACAGTGACAGAATTCAAAATGGCATGGGACTGACACAGTGGATCCCTTTATAGCAATAGGATAAAATCAAAATAAACGTAACTATATCTTATATTTCACAAATAGGGGTGACCTGCATGGAGCTGCAGGTGCACCTACTCTTGACACCTTACTGGGCAGACTAAATGGACCATGCTGGTCTTTATCTTCATATACTATGTTACTAATCTTTATATAATACTAGCCTAAGTGGCAGCAATCATGCCTTAATTTAAGGTGCCGACAAATGCACCAATCCTAGAGATGGTATAAATGCTTGCTCCTAGATGTTTGCAAGAAAGCACATAATTTTAGCATTTTATAATCTGCGTGTGTTCCTGTATGCTCCACCCATGATCCATCCAAACTCCACCCATATGCATGCCCACTGGCAAAAAGGTGCCCCAACATCAAACCCAGACCCAAGGTGAGGCAGTCCACAGTCAGTAGGCCAACCAGTAAGCCAGGCATAAGGGCTCAGAAGCCAACTAAAACATGCTTTACCATGTAAAATGGGCTGCCAACCCCCCCCCCCCTCCTTTGCACATTGGGAGAATACCCAGGCCAACTCCAGTTCGGCCCAGCCACTCTCTCTGGTACTACATAAGCACCAACCTGGGACTCCAAAACACTGATGGCCGAGCCTTTGGCAGTAGAGTCCCCAGCACTCCCCACAAAGCTGTCCCTGTGTAAGGGAGGTAAGTGCACATCTGGGGTAAGACTCCTGACCAGACCTGGAAGTACAGATTCCACCTCAGAACTTAAGTCCAACACTTTGGCTGGCAGAAGTACCTTTCTTATCCTAAGACTCAGACACCTTAGTTTTAGCTGCCTTATCCCCATGGTATTTACCTCTTCCCCTGCCATGGGATATATCACACAGCAGGCCAATAACTACAGAGCCCTCTACAAAAATTCCTCTTCCCCCACCTATAGCAACCTGAGGCTCCAAGTGATCTCCCACAGGTCATCCATGAGGCAAAGAGGCCTCCCAATCAACTGTGACTCTCTCATGGACCTATAGGCTCAGAATGAAGCTGAACATGCAAAGTAGGAGAAGATTCTGCAGAGTCTTCATCTAGCTGCTCCCAACACGAACCATGCTGCCACTCCTGAAATGGAATCATGTGCAGTGTCCAAATCAGTATTGCAGGAGTGCTCGAGATGCCGTCACTTGTAGCAATGTGATGGCCCTTATGTTTTGGCATGGTTCTGCTCATTGAGAATCACATGCAAAATGCCCAGAGCTCACTACACAGCCTTAACTGGAACCCAGCCTACCCAGCATGTGAAGAGAACTGGCACCAACCTTTGCTCACCACTCAGTATGCCATTCTCACCTGCTAATTAAATTGAAGGTAAACACACAATTGACCAATCCCTAAGCACCCTTAGCCCACCGATCTAACTGTCCTATCCATCATCTTCTCATTCAGTCTGTCCCTCCACCTTGCAAAATCCCAGTTATAAACCCTTGCCGCAAAACTCACAGTGAGCATGGTTCGCAGGCCCATGATCCCCCTTAACATGGGCAACCCAGAGTACCCTGAGCTGCCCTTCACATTCTTCATTAAAGATTTATAAAATGAAAATATATTTGATTAAATGTATATCACACTAACCTTTGGGAGTTTTCAATTCAAAACTGGTTAATATGACAGAACCCCCTCCACAACAATATTTAGTTCTCTGTGCCCTTTAGGAATCTTTTTTTATTTCTTTTTTTTCAGAATTAATTGATTGTCTTGCTTTCTTTAGTTCCCTAGCATTCAAAATTCTTGCTTTATGGTAAGTCTACTGACCCTGCAAATTGCTTCCATTTATCCACTCTAACCTGCTGACATTATACAGATCATTATGAAACATGTAATTATAATAACACTTTGAACATAAAGCTGTATAGCATCCAAGTTCTCTTTCTTTCTTTTCACTTCATTATCCTGACATTTGTAATGCATAATGATGATGGAATATTTGATCTCCACTGTTTAGCTACATGCCATGCATTTACGCACTCTTTTAAGGCTCATATACTCCAGAAATTCTGAGGGCAGAAAAAATGACATTGCTCAACTCTAAGTAAAAGAAACAGAGTCCTGTAAAGGCCAGAAATGGAATGGAACTCTGAGGTCAATAACATGTGAAGAGACATTTTTGGTAAGTCATCCTGGGGAAGCTGTGATTTTAAAAAGTTGCATATGGGGAAAAAGAATGTCCTGCTCGTCTCCAATTGTGCATGGGAACAGCTTTTTAAAATCTCAGCTCCCAAAAGGATTGATACCTCTCATCCTCCAACAGCCACCCCAACATCATGACCACTATGATATCCCATTCTGCTCCCCCAAACACCCTCCTCATATCCAGATCCCTCACACACTTCCCAAAACATCTAGATTCCCCCCAACGTCCAGATCCCCCGATCACATATCCCTGACATCAAGATCCTCCCCCTCATTCTTCAATTCCAACCCTGGCTGTTATCCTTATTAAGCAGCTTGACTAGTGGTAGTACCATGAGATTACCGCTAGTGGTCAAGGATGCCATCTTGAACCCAGAGATACAATATGCAGGATCAGTCCTGCTTCCCCTGCACCACCAGGGAACCCCGATTAGAGTCAGAGGTGGGATCAGTTATGCTCATGTAGCCCATCTTCTCAAGTCACTTCACTGGCTCCCCATCTGTTTCCACATCCAGTTCAAACTTCTCTTACTTACCTACAAGTGTATTCATTCTGCGGTTCCTCATTATCTTTCCTCTCTTATCTCACTCTACACCTCTCCTCGGGAACTCTGCTCCTCTGGCAGATCCCTTTTATCTGTGCCCTTCTTTGCCACTGCCAACTCCAAACTTCGTTCATTCCATCTTGCTGCTCCATATGTCTGGAACAAACTACCTGAGTCAGTGCGTTGGGCTCCTTCAATGGCCCTATTCAAGCCCAGACTGAAAACCCACCTCTATGAGGCTGCTTTTGGATCCCGATGCTCCTCATTCTCTTGTTCACTATTTATGTGTATCATGCCATACTCTAGTCCCCAGTTCTGTGAAGCTTTTTCATCTTGATTAGATTATAAGCTCTGATGAGCAGGGACTGGGTCTTATATCTATATGTACAGCACTGCATACACCATGTAGCGCTATACAAATGATTAGCAGTAGTAGTAGGGTATGTATATCAGGGGGTCGATTGGGGAGTCGTGATGTCAGATAAGTGTGATGGGCGATCTGGATATTGGGGATCTTGATATTGATGGAGTGTTGGAGTCATGATTTGCATGCATACTTTATAAAATATAGGTATGTCCATAAAGTAAGCATTAACATTTATGCCTGCGCTTGAAGAGGCATGGAGCGCGATTCCATAACATGCACATCTGACCTGTGGATACATCTATATCAAAAATGAGCCCCCTTTGAACCTAATTTCACATCCGTGGGTCTGGAATCAGGGAGATAGACGTAATCGGGAAACGCTATTCAGCCAGCCCATGCCTCAGACACCGGTTAACATTTTGGATGCCCCCATGACCACTGTATTCTGAAAACGTACATGTTTCGGATCCTGCCTGTCCTCATGATGTAACCGTGGACACCATGCCCCTCAGGAAAAACGTGCATCTCCTAAGCTGCTCATCACAGACAGTAATTTGCTGATGCACACTAGACATACTGTACATACCAATGAGAAATGACAGCTGTTGCAACCTAGACCATATACTAGTCACCCTCGTGCCCTGAAAAGTGCTAGGTAAGCCCAGTGCACTTCAATATTGTATACAAAAATGTAAATGTGAACATATATGTCAGGATATACCTTGCATCAAATGGTACGTAGCTTTAGGAACCAGCCCCAGTGATTCCTGCCCTGGCTATCTCTACAAACACACCTTAAACTGCTAGGGATGGACTGTCACCAAGTCCACAAAACCCGAATTAACATTGCAGTTCCCCAAAGGATGCATAATATTGCTGAACAACAAATGTATGCCTATGGTCTATAAGTGCACTTATTCTGCTGCTCTGCACTACCATTCCCCTCTTATCTCTCCTCACACCCTTGCCTGGGAGCTCCGCTCTTCTGTCAGATTGCTTCTATCTGCACCCTTGTCTTCTACTGCCAAATCCAGACATCGCTTCCTTCACCATATGCCTAGAACAAACTACCTGAGTCTGTACAACAGGCTTCGTCTCTGGCCTCTCTCAAATCCAGGCTGAATGCTCACCTCATCTTTGCCACTGTTGGATATGATCCTCCTAAGCTCTCTTGTGTTTTCTGACCATAACCTCTGGATGTATCCTGTCCACAGCTGCTGTGTTGTCTGTCTAGACTAGATTGCAAGTTCCACTAAGCAGGCACCATCTTTTACATGTGCCTCTGTAGTGCTGCATATGCCTTGTAGCGCTATACAAATGATCAGTAGTAGTAGTAGCTGTTGTAGTAGGGTCTTCTGGCTATGGCATCTGAGGCCCATCTATCTGAGTACTGGCATTTCTCACAGCAGCTACACCTGTCCCTTTGTGGCATATGTCAGTCTGTATACATCCGCTATCTGTGGAGCAACACTGTCTGCCTTCCCATAGTCAGGTTTGTGGCACTGCTTCCCTGGTCAGGCCTATGTGGGCATGGGAGGGGAGATCCTTGTGTCATCACACCAAGTAGCCAGACTCCAGATATATCACTCCCGGCTCTCATTGATCCAGGTTAGGGATGTAGGCTGCATGGGACAATCTGGGGAATGTTGACACTACATCAGTCGTGTCTCCCAATGCCTGGCACAGCAGATGCATGGCTGCCCTATCACACGGCCAACAATATCTGATCTTATTAGAGTACCCTATGTAAACTGATCCAGAAGGAATAAGCATAGGTTCCCTATGGCTAAATGTCAAAACATATCGCTGTCAGTAATAAGGGGACCTCAGGATCAAGGCATTCAGCAGTGCAGCAGCACTAATACATGCTCAACAGCAACAACATTGGTTCCACAATATGTGCATTATGGGCATGCATTAGTGCTGTTTTCACTGTTGAGTGCTCTTATTCTGAGAAGCACTGTTGAATGCCATTATTGACAGGGATATGGTTTGATATTTGGCAATAGTGAACCCTCTCTGACTTTGACTGCCCAATCACACTGGCACCTGGTGGTGCTGTGGTCATCCATATGGTCCAGGCACTGGCCAGGCTTTCATGTTCCCCCATGAATTGCTGAGGAGCACATCAAATCCCCCATGCACCCCTCAACCCCCCCCCCCCCACACACACACATACACACACTCTCACTTTCTGTCACAAAAACATGATTCTGCCTAAAAGATGCCCTGAACCTATATATAACAGTTATGATATAACAATCACATGGGGTACCAGGACTACAAATATGATCTCCATTTCTCACTCAAATAAGAATCCTTTCCCTGCTCACAATCATACTCCCATACTATCCTTGCATCAGTAGTCCCATTTTTCAGAACATGGGAATTGTTAAGGTATCATAGATTGGCTCTTTAGTACAAATAGCACATTATTGCATAACCTGAATGAACACTATTGCTCTTCTTAATATTTCTATAACGGTGTTTATTAATGTGTCTAGAGTAGACCTTACAACATTCCCTCACCTATGCTCCCTGTATCTTAAAACTGCACCTTGTGTTTTTCCAGACTGCAGTCACACCAGTTCAGAACATACTTGTCACAACCATTCTTCAATATGGCCGCATTGTAGAGAAGAGCAGAATTTTTTCCAAGTCCTGACCTTATTCTACCGTTTAGCAGGAATAATGTGGACGTTTCCGGGACACATTTACTACATATATGGGCCTTTCCTGAATACACTTTCTATGTCTCTGTGACTGACCCCGTTCCACCCCTTCTGGGCACGTTCTGAGATCCCCATGCTAGCGCCATGGACGTGCATGTCAGCAGTGTTTTTGAATATTGTCTGGGATGTTTTCAGCACAAAACGTCCTTGACAATATTCATGTTATGGAATGAAACCAGAATGTCCACACCTTAGTATTTCATAAGGACAAATAAGCGCCTATGTGTTACCACTCCTTCTGGCCAGGAGGTCGATTGTACAACCCCACTACCATCACCTTTCCCTTCCCCTTCCCCTGTTTACATGGAATTTCAATCCATAGAGATTCTACAGTGAATTTTGTTTCTGGCAAAACTTTAATCCTTTGTGACTCTATGCTCTCTCTAACATAGAGTGCAACCCCAGCACCAATTTGATCTGCTCTATCATTATGATATAGTTTGTACCCAGGTATCACAGTATCCCACTGGTTGTCCTCCTTCTACCATGTTTCTAACCTTTCATTTAGTGCTATATATTCTAACTCTCCCATCTTATTTTTTAGACTTCTGGAATTTGCATACAAGCATTTTAGAGGCTTATTCATATTAATCTGGCTATCGGTAGGTGGGGTAATTTGAAATCTTTAAGCTCTGTCTGCTCTGAACTCAAAGGCCTTTGGGCTACTTTGGGGACTGTTGTAGTGGTTGATATGGAAGGACAGACTAGATAGGCCATGTGGTCTTTTTCTGTCGTCATGTTACTATGTTTCTACTTTTGTCTTTATTGGAACCTCTCTGCTGATATGCCCTAACTTCAATCTTTTGCTAGTATCCTTCAAGGATACATAGTTCTGAACCATGTGCTCCTGGGCAACTGTCAGTTTCCCCCTATTATCTAGTTTAAAAGCTGCTCGATCTCCTTTTCAAAGGTTAATGCCAGCAGCAAGGTTCCATCCCTGTTAAGGTGGAGCCCATCCCTTCAGAAAAGTCCTACCTTTCCCCAGAATGTTCCCCAATTCCTAACAAATCCAAAACCTTCGTCCTTGCACCATCGTCTCATCCATGCATTGAGACTCTGGAGCTCTGCCTGCCTTTTGGGTCCTGTGTGTGGAACAGGAAGCATTTCAGAGAATGCTACCCTGGAAGTTCTGGATTTCAACTTCCTACCTAAAAGACTAAATTTAGCCTTCAGAACCTCCCTACCACATTTTCCTATATCATTGGTCCCGACATGTACCAAGACAATAGACTCCTCCCCTGCACTAGCTAAGACCTTGCCTATGTGGCACATGAGGTCCGCCACCTTCTCACCAGGCAGGCATGTTACCAGGCTATCCTCACGTCTACAAGACACCCAGCTATCTACATGCCTAATGATCAAATCACCAACTATAACAGCTGTCCTAACCCTTCCCTCGTGGGCACATGGCCCTGGAGAAACCTTCTTGGAGGGAGAGGGTTTTATATCACCTGGAGGACAGATCCTACCTAAGAGGATCACTTCCTGCGAGACCAGGGTGATGCTCTCCAGTCACGTGACCTCTCTCCTCCATGGCAACAGGGATGCTGCCAGAATGGAAGTGGGACTTCAGTATTACATCCCTGTAGGTCTCATCTATGTACCTCTCTGTCTTCCTTATATCCTCCACATCTTAAATTCTAGCCTCCAGAGATCGGACTCTTTCCCTGAGAGCAAAGAGCTCCTTGCACCTGGTGCACATGTATGACCCTTCACCAACTGGGAGAAAATCATGCATGTGACATTCAATGCAAAAGACTGGAAAGCCCCCATCTCTCTGCTTGACTGCTGTCTGTATCTTAGGGGCATGTTTACTAAACATTCCTAACGTGCAGGGCCGTGCTAGTGTGCCTGTGCCATATAAGGAGTGGGCGGTTCAGGCAGAAAATAGAAAAAAAACGGTAGTAAGCAACCGGACGTGTGTGCGTCGCGCTAATGTGCGGGGGTCGACATTAGCGCGTGGAAAGGCAAAGTGGCACGCTGCTGAGTATACAAAACAACAGAGCTGTGGTACAATGGTGAAGACACTGACCAATGGTGCAGGGGCCATGGGTTCAATCCCCCAGTGTGCGCAACGACAAAGGTCAGCTGAGGCAGTAATTGTAATGATTAACATTGTTTTAGGAGGCAAATTAATTTGGAACGGCATAAGGCGGCGCACAGTTATTTTTGGGCGGCAGAAGGCGGCGCACAGTGCTTTTTGGGCGGCATAAGGCGGCGCACAGTTATTTTTGGGCAGCAGAAGGCGGCGCACTGGTCCCCTTGGGCGGCAGAAGGCGGCGCGCTGATAGGCACAAGGCGGCGCGCTGATGCACAAGCACAGGAACAGAGCCATAGCACAATGGTTAAAACACTGACCAATGGTGCAGGGATCAGGGGTTCAACTCCTCACAATGCCCAGTGAAAAATGCCTGCTGAGGCAGTATGTATTGTGCTGTAGGAGGCTGTATAATTTTATTTTGTTATCACTACTAGCAAACGCACTCTCCCAGCATGTTAACATACGGCGGCCCATAAGGCACATGTTACAGTGCACTGTTCGCCAAGGCACCCTTGAATGACCCCTATAGGGCAGCATGTATGTTGCGACACAGGATAATGTATAGTGCACCCTATAGGGATGGCAACCATAAGGTGGCCTACAGGGCGCCCTATGAAGCACCCTCAGAGGCACCTAATGGGTATAGTAAGCTGAGGGTGGTCTTGCCGGCATAGACATATGTACAGTAAATAAAAATAAAGCTGTGGACAGCCCTACCAAAGGGCCCCACTGTGGGTTTGAACCCATGACCTCTGGCTGCACAGGCAGTGATGTAACCATTGCGCTACAGCTCCATAGCTGTAAGCAGGCTACTGGCTGGCTGCAGATAGCCTACACGTCACCTCACAGACAGTCTGCTGGTGTCAACAGGATAGGGTTAGGCCACCCGTACCCATGATGCACTGCACATGCAAATTAGCTGTCCGCAGATGGACACAAGATGGGGAATGCACCCCCACAGCACCTCGGCCCTGTTGGGGGAAGTGACCGGGTGCACCCACACAGCACCTTGGCCTAGTAGGGGGCACTGACCGGGTGTTTTACTGGCACAGAGTAGCCACACACCGTTACATCGTGCGGGTACTGTGCTCACCCTGAGTGTGCAATGAGGTGGCCAGGACCAGGTCAACAACACCTGCCATGGCTGCTGGAGGCCAAGCGGGCGTTCCAAAGCAGTGTTAATGTGTAAGATAGCTAGTTTCTGCACAAACACCATGGATATCCCTGTCTGCCGCCATCAGGCACCCCCCCCCCCCCCCAGTGGCAAACATGGTCCCCATCAAGGGATCCACACTCTACCTCCCTGCAAAGGTGGCAGTAGAGGGCAACATCAACCCCAGTCCTGCTGAGGAACACCCTCCCCCCCAGCTCCATACACAACCATAACACAATAGCAGACAGACATAAGCCCAGGGTATGGTAAGCTGCACTCCACCACCAGATATTCCCCTGCAGCAAGCCAACAGCCACTGCACCCTACAAGCCATTATAGCAAGACATTTACCAGCTACAAACAGTCTGCTGGTTAGTCCATAGTGCATGTTCCCAATGGAGATGCATGCACCCAGAACTGGGCTGTCTGCATACACAGCAAGCAGATAGATCAGTGACTGGGCCCCAAAGAGAAACCCATATCTATCACATGAGAGAACTACTATACAGCACTATGGGAGGGCCTAGCCATGCTGTGGTCACTGCACAGTCAGGGTGAGCGTGATCCCCCAGAAGGACATGCTTTGGCCACCCTGTCTGTGTAGGTGGTGGCCAGACACTACAATATCCCAGCCAATGTCCCTGCCAGGGCCCTATGCCCAGTGCAGATGCATCCTGGCCACGCCACCCTGCCCTGGCTATACCCATGGTACCTTGCACCTCATTATGCACATTGACTGGCCAATACTGGCAACAGTGCTGGCAGTGCGGGCTGTTGAAGGGGCTTGCAGCCAACACCCACTGTATAGACAGACACACACTTCCACACCTCTGCCATCATGGTGCTACGATTGAGGGGGTAAGTAGCCTTGCCCACCAAACCGGTCCTGAGCACGGCAAGGCATGGATATGGTACGCATTACAGCTGGTGGTCACTCCCCAGGGTGGTAAGCACCGTCAGAGGCCAGGCCTGGAGCATGCCCCGCAAACACCTAACAGATTGTTTGGATGGGGTCAACTAGCAGTATGTACGTAACGTATGGATAACTGCCTGCCTGTGCTCCTAGCAAACGTCTCCGAGCTGTGTACCGTATACCTCAGGTGTAGGGTGACATTGGTAAGTTATGCAAGTGCTCGTTTTGGGTGCTGCATGCACGGTCCAATGTTCTGCCTTTCCAGGAAACATTGGCCAATGGGGCCTGTGGGTGTGGGTGTGTCTGCCCTTGATGGCTGCTGCTTTACGGCACAGATTCCCAACTCCAGTCCAGGTTTGCATCACACTGTTCGGGTTTTCCTGCTATCCCTCATGAATATGCATGGGCTACATCTACATGCCATGGGGGTGGTGCATAGATATACAGCACAGGCATTTGTATGAGTGTCAGCATGGAACTTGACTGGTGTGTGGCCCACCAGGACTGCATTTGGGTGATTCTGCTCTAGGTACTGCCCCTGTTCATGGTGTCTGTGCTCAGTGGGGTAAAAGATAGATGTCTTACCATTGCATATGTCCCCGCCATGAAAGGTGTGTCCTTACTATCACTGTTTAGTTGTGGGAAAAATATGTGGGCAGGATTGGCAGTAGCCCCAGCTGGGCTTTGAACCTGTGACTTTCTGTTCTTGTATGCACTGTCTGTGTGCACTGCACCACTGTGTAGCCACAGATTGGTTGGATTCCCTGGACTGTCCATGACTGTGGATCCGGCAGGACCTGTCTGTTGCAGTGGACTGTGCCAGCCTGCACATGGCTAGGCCTCTGTCTTCTGTGGTTAGCAGCCACTGCCCCCTGCACCACATGTACTTGTCCGCCAACATGCTGGCATGAACTTCTCTCAGAAAAAGCAGTTGACCTGATTGCAATGTGGCAGTATGGGACTGCATTTGGGGGACATGGCTGTAGGTAATGCCCATTGTTGTGGTGTGTGAGCGGTGATGGGTAAAATATGGGTGTTTTCCCCATGCATACAGGGGTGTCTGCGCTATCTTTATTTAGTGGTGGGTAAAATATAGGGACTGGGCTGGAAGGTGCCCCAGCTGGGTTTTGAACCTCTGCCCTCTGGTCCTAGAGGTAATGACTCTGTCCGCTGTACCACACTTTGGCCACAGAGACAGTGCAGCCCCTGGAGGCAGTAAGCCTGGCAGGATGGAGTCACAAACCCTGCTCTACGCAATTCTACTGTGGGCATATGCACCCTGTCTGGTGACAAACGTGCACATAAACCCCGGAAATGGCCACGGGAAATGTGGGACAAAATATCACCACGCTGGGCAACAGTGATATTAATGGGCAACCATAGCAAACACTCCCAGGAAAGCTCCAAAACGTGGAAATGTTTTTTGGAAGAGTCTCCTCTCAGTAGACCCTTCCAAAATTCATTTCTTTTTTCTGGAGCTTTGCTGGGTGTGATTTCTGTATTTGCCCATCACTATAACTGTTCCCCAGCTGAATTACTATTTTTAATAGTTCTGTTGTGGTCATTTTATATTTTTATTTTCACTTTTGTGCTGTGCACATGTATCACACTGCTCACGTTTTGCTGGTTTCCCCGGTTTTCCTGTACATTGCTGACGGAAATGGTTTCTCTTCCCTTTACATGCATATTCGGGCCCGATACTGTGCGGGGAGCCTCTCCCCTCCCACTCTCCACCCATTGACCCCGTCCCTCCGCCCCTCCGGAGCCGTCCTCCGCCCTCCTTTCGCCGTTCCACGCCTCTATCGGACATTTGCGGGCCCGCACTTGTACGGGGCCCGTTAGTGAGCCGCGTACCTGTGCGGGGGTGACACGCACGTGTGCGGGGCGTTTAAACGCGTTTCTGCGCGTTTCAGTGCCGCGTTGCCGTGCGCTATTTTGCGGCGCGCTATTTTGCGGATTTTAGTAAACATGCCCCTTAGTTTTAGGGTTGTGTTTAGGTATTTAAGTTGTTTAATTACTAAGGTTTGCTGGAAATACTTATACTAATAAAACTATACCTAATATGTTTAATGGACTTTGTTCACCTCAAGCTTAACTAATCTCAGGTCCTTAATGTATGCCTGATGAGGATAAACAGCTGTACTGAGAGTGAATATGGCACCTCCTTTCCTTTAAGAGTTTTAAGCACCTATAAAGCTATGATTATCCCAGAGGTGGGTGGGTGGGTGGGAGTCAGGGTGGGTGGGAGGGAGGGAAAGAAGACTTATTAAAAGCTGGCTGCTACACAGTACTCTGTCCTGTGCTTCTAAGGTAATCTGTGACCAATTTCCTGGGTGATTCACAAAGCCCTTGCTTGGATAGAGGGAGTCTTTTAAAATGCCCCTTTGATCTGTCCTTTGGCTTTAATACCTAATTAAAACAATTTCACAGGTCTCTTGCCCCCTATCTTGAAGGCCTCTTTGCAAAGGTCTCTAGAAACAATTTATTGCTTAAAGAATACTGACCCTGTTTCTTCTTTTATGCTAAGTTATACTCTGAGTTGATTTAAATTAAAGCTCTTTGCTGGTACTAGGCCTTGACTGAGTATTAAATTTAAACTAGAAGCTCTCTGCTGGGTTGTAAATTTAATCAGAAAGCTTTCTGCTGTGTTCTGATTTTAAACTGACAGCCCTCTGCTGGGTTTTAAACTTATACTGAAAGCTACCTGTTGAGTTTTCAATTTAACTAAATGCTCTTTGCTGACACTAGGCCCTGACTGATTTAACAAATGCACTGGATATTAATTTACATACATTAATCAGCTTTAATCTAAAGAATTCCCTTTTCCCCCAGATTTAGAAACAATTCCCTGAATCAAATACTTACAAATGCAGATCTCTCTCCGGAAGTAGCATTCCCTTTTTGTAGTCCTTCAAGACCTAGATTTATGTGCTTCATCTGTGTGTAAGCCTAGGTGACCTGTGATAAAATTACCCCCTCCCTTCCACTATGTATGTATCCATGTATTTTATAAAATATGCACATTTGTTGAAATTCATATGTTGCGCCACCCTAACTATGCCCTGAAGTAATTTCATGTAGCCCACATTTAACTATGCTCCATCATTGGCACATGCAAATATACACACACAAATGACCAAGCAAGTTTATAAAAGGTCTTTACTGCACACAAAACTGGCTTAAAGGCACAAAAAAACGTTTATAAAATTACTCCCAGCATATATGAAATCAATATCGTTTTTTCATTTTGAATCAGGGCTTTGCTTCAGTCTAGATTTGATTTTCTTTTATTTGGTTACTGTAATGAAGTCTTGATGAGATTGGTGCTGTATAAGTTTCTATTCATTACTCTAGTTGTTAAAGTCTAAATAGATAATACAAAAATGCTGCAATCGATTATTTATGTTTATATTTAGAGCTACACAAGATTGAATTAGACAAAAAACTTGTGGCTCTTAAAGAAATGGATAATAATTTTAATACATCTCACACAGACCATTTACGTAATATGCAAAGTTTTAAGAAGGAAATTAAAAACCAAAAACGAGAGAAATTTAAGAGAGATGAAGACGACTATCAATTTGGGTATGTATACCCTTGGAGCAAAAAGATAGAGAAAGATCGCCTTTTTAAAAAACGTACCACTATTTTTGATCATAAGGATCATGAGAAAGAGGAAGAGCGAAACTCTGGAGGTGAACATAACAATAAAAAAAGAAGTAGGCAGGATTCAGTTGAAGCAGCTTTTTCTGCCCCCTCTACTTCCTTTCAAAGGGATGATGATGATGTTCCGAAAGAGGATAAAGAAAAAAGGAATAAGAAACCTTTTTTAAATATGGATCTTCTATGGAAGGGAGGGGGCCGAGGCCAATCCTACAATCGCAACAATTGGAACGAAAGTCAATGGAATCACGGAAGAAATCAGGACGAGTCTCATACATCGAACGAACAATACAGAGGCAGGGGCCGGGGTCGCGGTCGCGGGAGGGGTCGCCGAGGTTCAACGAGGTCAATAGAGAGGAGATATTGATGGCTCCGTTAGACAATGTTGTCAATATTTCATATACATTATTTCATATACATTATTACCAGGAGAAATATCTTTACTTAACAAAGGTCTCTCCTTTGTCCCCACTCGCAATTATGATCCTTTTGAAACTCAGGTAGACCTCTTCAAATTCTTTCGTAAAATTCGCATAAAAAACTTTTTTCTAAATCAGACAGCTGTTGATACAGATCAATCTATCATTAAAAATAAATCCCGTTGGATCCCTCCCCCTGTCACAGATCCATTAATTGAGAGTTTTGAAAAAATGGTTCTGAAAGAGGTTCAATCCATTAGACATTCCACCAAAGTTCCATACCACAACCTAACTATCACTGAGAAACAAGCTATTAAGTCTTTACAAACTAATAATAGTATTATTATCAAACCTGCAGACAAGGGAGGTGCGGTTGTAGTTATGGACAAAATTTCATATATTACAGAAATTGAAAGACAACTCAGTGATAAAAAATTCTATTTACGTCTGGCTGATGATCCAACTATGTCTCTAAAACAATCTATAGATAATTTAATATTAAATGGTTTTGAGTTTGGATATCTTACAGTGAAAGAAAGGGATTTTCTTATTGTTGATTGCCCCATTATTCCCACTATTTATATACTTCCTAAAATACACAAATCCTTATCCCATCCTCCCGGTAGACCCATTGTAGCTGCGATTGGATCACTACTGGAACCAATATCACAGTTTTTAGATGTTCTTTTACGACCCTTTGTAGAATCTATGTGGTCTTATGTCCGTGATTCTTCACACGTGATTAACATTTTGGGAACTATCACTAATTTACATCCTGATACACTTTTAGTTACCCTTGATGTCGAATCGTTGTATACTAATATCCCTCAGGCTGAAGCGTTACAGATTTTAGAACAGTTTTTATATTTAAGAAAAGAACATAGACGTATACCTACTGTTTTCCTTATTGATCTTGCCCGTTTTGCTATGTGTGAAAATTATTTCTGTTTCCGGGATTTATTTTATAAACAGACAAAAGGGGTATCTATGGGTTCCTCCATGGCCCCAGACGTGGCAAATCTATATGTGGCCAATTTCGAGGATAAATTCATAAAGGATAATCAATTTAAGACGCAATTGAAATTATGGATAAGGTATATAGATGACATTTTCATTCTTTGGCAAGGTTCAATTGATATATTACAAGAATTCAATAATTGGATTAATGGTTGCGACAGTAATCTCCGATTTCAATTGACTTACGATCCTATACAGATTTCTTTTTTGGATTTACTGATCATCAAATCTGGTGATGGTTTGACTACCTCTTTATTTAGGAAGCCTACAGATCGGAATCAATTATTACACTACTCAAGTTTTCATAATGCTTCTTTGAGAAATAATTTGCCAATTGGACAATTCTTGCGTACTAAACGTGTCTGCACAACTGAATCCACTTTTGAGACACATGCCACTACAATGAAAGAGAGATTTAAAATGCGGGGATATCCACAGTCTCAAATTACCAAGGCATATTTTAGAGCCTGTAATGCTAAAAGATCTGATTTATTGACCTTACGTGAGAAAAAATCTAAAGTTGGCATGGTCTGTCCATTGTTGTATTCACATCAATCTACAACTATTAGTAAATGTTTGAAGAAATATTGGCACTTAGTACAGGCTATTCCTGGTTTTGAAGAGACACCACTGACTATCGCACATAAACGTAATATCAATCTTCGAAATCTTCTTGTGCCTTCTGCTTTTACTGAACGACGATTTTTATCAAAATATAAAGGACACTTTCCATGCGGACAATGTTCCGTATGCACTCATGTCATTTCTGTAAAAACTTGTTTTGTACACCCAACTACTAATCAGAAATTCTTTTTGGATGATTTCTCAAACTGTATGACTAGTTACGTAATTTATGTAGTGAAATGTCCTTGTAATAAATTGTATGTAGGGAAAACTATACGTCCCATTAAAACTAGAATAATAGAACATAGAAGTAATATTAAGAGGGTTGCAATGGACAAACCGCTTGTCATGCATTGGCATACGGCAGCACACAAGATATCTGATTTAAAATTTTTTGTTATTAAAAAGCTTAAATTTAATTGGCGCGGAGGTAATGCAGACAATACCCTTTTACGATTAGAACAACGCTATATTTTCGACTTACGTAGCCTACATCCAGAGGGTCTTAATATGGAAAGTGACTTTTCGGTCTTTCTTTAATATTATTATTGACTCGACACTATTTCGATTTTTATATATCTATTTGTATATTATTTTATCTTTTACTGCATATTCTCTTGGTTTTGTGGTTAATGAAGATCGTGTCTCCTTGTATGACAATGATTATCCACTTTTGTGGGCAATGAAGAGCTTGCCCCCTTGTATGACAACGATTATTCACTTTTGCTTCCAGCATTTGTTTCATTCGTTTGTTCCTCTTTTCATATGGAGTTTTTTTGATTCTTAATTTGCATAACTATTTATTTATTATTTATATTTTACCATTTATTATTATCATTATCTGGTCATTTTTAACATTTTTTGGTTTTTATCTTGTCAACATTTGAAGATACACAATGTTTGAGTATTTACACTCCTGGGTCATTTCTTTATATACATCAGTTTTTATCCCGTGGAATAACTCAGGGTGAATTTTTTATATGTTTTGGATTGATACATTTTGATGTTTATTTTTATGTACTTCTGAATACTTTTGTACTCATTTTTATTAAGCAATAAGTTGACAAATCCTTCATTTATTTATTTATTTATTCCTATTTTTTCCATGAAAGGTGCTACCTTAAAAGGTTTTTTTGAATTGTGTTTACATAATGTAGATGACGCGGATAGCCTCGTTCTCTATTTTACCTTTGCACTGCGCAGATGCAGGCGTCTATATTTTGTAAAAGAATCGCCGAGCTCTGGCGCGTTTGCTACAGGATACAACACGATTATACGGTAGCAGTTTGTTTAAATTTCTGCCTTCTGGTTCTTTTTGATTTTAGTTTGTTTGGGTTCTTCTTATCAATGATGTTTAAGTTTGGTTTGTAGCACAATCCTTTGTAATATGTTTTTCTTAACATTAAGTTCTAATTTTCTACCTCGAGTCCGCATGTTGCTATCATTGGTTATTTTTGAGTGAATGCAAAGTCTTTTGATGTCTTTTTAGAAAATGACTATGTATCTGTGCTTTCTTGAAAATGGTGAGAAGCGGTTTTAGGCCATTGAAGTTTAATGTGTTTGTGTTAATTTAATTTGGATTGCATAATGACGACTACGTGCTAACATCAGTCTTTTATTTGGTTTGTATAATGATGATTATGTTGCCTACCTCGTTTTATTCCTGCAATGTGCAGATGCAGGGGGCTACATTTTGAAAAACCTGTCGGGTCTGGCGCGCTTACCGTATGACACAAATATGATTTTATGATAGCTTACATAACTATGACTCTGTTGCCATCCTCGGTACATTCCTGCAATACGCAGATGCAGGGGGTTACATTTTTAAAAAATAAGTTGCCGTGTCCGGCGCGCTGACCGATATCTTCCTCACTGATGTTGCTCAAATTTAGAGTATACGTAGCGGTTTATACTGCGAATCTTAAAACTTTTTTATAAATGAATTTTTATTGTTGTATCCGCTATATCATTATCATTGATAATTTTTAATTTTTGATAATGGTTGAGTGGGTTTAAAAGTCTTTTGATGTTTTTTAATCGCTCATACAAATGAAGAGTTTTTCCATCTCTTTTGACTTCATCGAGACATGGTTTGAGGTGGTCAGAGGCGTTTGTCAATGAAAATATTTTATTTGTTTAGAATTGATGTTGTTAACTTTTTTTAGATGAAGTGGCCTGTGTAGTATAATAACTGGTGAAATGGGCAGTTTGTGACTATTGTATATCATTTTTGAATATACTCTGACTACTTTCACGCATTCATGTTCCGTTGTGTCCCCCAATTTTGAATTGTTTTTTTGTATTTCTTAAAAATCTATCGGATCGTTTTCACAGATGCCACTTATACCGTTTTGAGAATTCCAAATGGACGTTTGTTTTTAAAATCATAATTTGTTAATTTTGGTTAGTTTTTAGCCCTTGTTTTTATATCATCATCTTGGCAAATTGTTACATTTAATTATTTATACATTTTTACGTTTTACAGATTGCACATTTATGATCATAGGAAGAGTTTCTTGGTCAGGTATCATTTTTAGTTTCATTCTCTCATTTTATTACTCTTTTTTCAATTTACATGGGTTGTCTTCATCTCTCTCTAATATCAGGCCGATTTCTATTTATACCTTTTGAAATTAATAATTTATTATTATTATTTTTTATAATTAATTTTTAATAATTTTTTTATATACATGTATGGATTTCATGATGTTTGTTTTGTTTTTTCTATTTAAGAGTAATTTATTTACAAGTTTTCAATTTAAATGTTTGTTTTTTGTTATAGCACAATTTTGAAGATATACACTGTTTTAGTCCTTTTTGGTTAATTTATACAGTCTGTTGATTCAGGTATGTGTAATTTATATGTTTTTTAAATACATCATTTTATGCTATATTAAGAAACATTCATTATTCGTTGAAACATTTATTATTATTTATCTACATATTTACATTTACATATTTATATAATTTATATATCTTTTATATATATTTATATGTTTTTATCAATTGTACCGTCTAGGTGTCATATTTGTTATAGTATATTTTTGAAGACACACATTGTTTTAGTTCTTTTTGGTTAATTGATATAGTCTACTGATTCAGAGATATGTAATTTATATGTGTTTTTTTAAATACAATAATAATTTTTTGATTATATTATGAAATGTTTGTCTGTTGAAACATTTATTATTTATTTACAAATTTATGTTTATCAAATTTATATTTTCTTATATATATTCATATACTTTTATTCATTTTCAATTGTACTGTTTAGGTGCATTTTTGTGTCGTTCTGTTGTTAGCCGTACTTATTTGTTCCACCATTTATATTTATATTTATTTATTTATATTTATATTGATACATCCGTTTATTAGAAAAATGTTTTTAATTTGTTATTATTTTTATATTTAAAACTGTTTTAGTATGCATTCATTAATGTCCGTGGTTTTAGCCAGTTTGATTTTGTTTTTAAATAACTATTTTTGTTGTTTATTTTAATTTGTGTATTTGTCTTTAGCCATTTAGCCCCTGAAGAAGGGAATTCCGAAACACGGCCTGTGTCGGGCCTTTGGCTGATTTGACCAATAAAGATTTTCACACGTCCTTCGTTGCTATCCACGTTTCTTTGTTGGACTGCTTTTGCACGTGGTGTTGTGCCCTTTGTTGGACCCTATATTTAGCTCATGCCTTTTCATTGGTAGCTTTAGGTGAGTTACATGTAGGTACAAGTAGTATTTCCCTTTCCCCAGAGGGCTTACCCTCTAAGAGCTAGATTTATTTACACGTGTTTACATGTCAATGCATGGTAACACACATTAAGATACATTAATGTGATTTGTGTGCTTAGAGCCTATTTACTAAAAATGCTAAGGTTTTGCTCCAAACTTGCATTAAATGCAAAGGTTAGAGGTACATTATTAAAGAAAGAGGATCTCTTCAGTAAATTTTGGGTGTAGTCCCTGGAATTGTTAGGAGGGCTGCCGTGTAGTTAATGCACAACCAAGATTGCATGCATTAAAGGAATGCAGATAATACAGAATGCAGTCAGGCACACCACTTGAGGTATGGCTAAGTGCACAATATTATCTATGATATTAGCATTAGATTAAGTAGAAGATGCAGCCTCCACCTCTTCCCCATGCCCCCCTCTCCCTAAAATTGGGATTTCCTTGTTAACTATTTCACATGGCAATTAGCAATTAACAAGGTGTTGTATTGTTAGGGCATGCTATTCCTTCATTCAGCAGCTAACAGGGATTAATAAACAGTCCCCACTGAGAGTAATGGGGCCTGGGTTCAATAACATGCATTAAATCACACACAAGTGCATTGCAACATGTCTTTGAGTCAATGCTGACTCAGCAGTTCCTGGGATTTTTTTTGGAAACAGATGGACAGACTTTTCTTCCAAGGCAATGAAGGGTTAAGTGACTGGCCCAAAGAGTGCCAATGGGAATCAAACCCTGGTTTCTTGGTTACCAAGCCACTATTTTAACCACTAGGCTACTCCTCCACTCCTCATATGTGTATTAATGTATGTTAACTCACATTAGTAAATCTAGCCCTGAGTTTGTTACTGAGGCAATGAAGAGTGAAGTGACTTGCTCAACATCACAAGAATTATCAGCGATATTTTAACCCACATATCCCTGTTTCTCAGCTTCTAGGAGAAACTTTCAGAGAAGGCAAATGTTCAAAAAGTAAATTATACCAAACAAGAGAAGTCTTAATGACTTTGATTTATCTGCCAACTAATGTGTACAAAGATAGAACAATCTCTTCAAGCCACTAGTTCAAAACCACACACATACGCATATACATATACCCATAATTATATCTGTAGATAGACAGATAAACATTCAATATAGCGATTGACAAGTGGACAAAAAGGTGAAATTAGACTTACCTGCTAATTGTTGTTCCTTAAGGAACTCCAGTCTAGTCCTGAACCTCTGGAGTTGTGTACGTCCTCCCGCAGCTTGGAGACTGAGCATGTCACATTTTTGATGATACCCGCATAAGTATTCCAGGGACCGCCTCCTTGCTCCAGTATCCTATTGAAAAAGTAGACTCACCAGAGCAATAATTAAGTAAATATAAACATTTAAACTCTTTTAAACTAACTATAAGAACAATTTACCTGTTAATAACAGCTAAACAGTGTTATCAATTAAAGGAGTTATACCCTTTCCTTGTGCTCGTTCACAAATACAGAGGAAACTGCATCCCCCATTTACATTCCCTACCTGAAACACCGTCCCACGAGGTGCTCTCGCGGACCCCCAATACTATTTCCTTTGCTTCAGGGTGCCCTCTGGCAGGCAATATCAGGGAGGGATGAGGGACTAGACTGGAGTTCCTTAAGGAACAACAATTAGCAGGTAAGTCTAATTTCACCTTCCTTATCGTCCCTCCAATCTAGTCCCAAACCTGTGGAGATGTAACAGAGCAGTAAACACCTTAACGGGAGGGGCCTGCCAGACCAGCCTTAAGTACCGCTGATCCAAACCTAGAGTCTGCCTCCGCTTGAACATCAATCCTGTAATGCTTGACAAAAGTATGCAATGACGACCAAGTCGCTGCTCTACAGATTTCCACTGCCGGCACCAAACTAAACTCCGCCCAGGAAGCAGTCTGTGCCCTAGTCGAATGAGCTTTCAAGCCATTTGGTACCACTTTTCCCTTCAACAGATAGACTGAAGCGATAGTTTCCTTAATCCACCTAGCAATAGATGACTTAGATGCCTGCTCACCTCACTTCGGACCCCCAAACAACACGAACAATCTGTCGGTCTTGCGGAACGAAGCTGTTCTCTGCAAATATTTTCTCAAGGCTCTGCTAACATCTAACCGATGCAGTCGGCCTCTATCCTTGTCTTTACCTGCCTTTTCAAACACCGGCAATGACACCACCTGATTCACGTGAAATGCCGACACTACCTTAGGTAAGAAAAAGGGAACTGTCCGCAACACCACTTTGTTGACATCAAAGACCAGAAAAGGCTCTCTACACGACAATGCCTGCAACTTTGAAATCCTCCTAGCTGAAGAGATAGCTACCAAAAACACCACCTTAAGAGTAAGGTCCTTCATTGTCGCCTTAGCTAAGGGCTCAAATGGGTCCCGTACCAACGCCTCCAGCACTACATTCAGATCCCAGACCGGAACCAAAATTCTGCGCGGAAGTCTCAACAGTGAAGCTGCTCTCAAAAGTCTTTTCACATCTGGATGCGAACCAAGTGCCATCCCTTGTACCTTCCCTCAAAAACAAGAGAGTGCTGCCAACTGCACTCTAAGAGAAGCTGCCGCCAGACCCTTATCGAATCCATCCTGAAAAAACAACAACACTTGCGGCACCGAGGCCCCTAAAGCTTTAATCCGCCTGTCTTCGCACCATGACTCAAATATCCGCCAAAACCGGATGTACGCCAACAAAGTGGATCTCCACCTAGATCTTAACAATGTCGCAATCACCGCCATCGAGTACCCCTTGGCTCTTAACCTTGCCCTTTCAAGAACCACGCCGCAAGCGAGAACCGATCCACCTGAGGCATAGTTAACAGACCCTGCGTAAGCAGGTCCCTCCTGACCAGTAGTTTCCACGGAGGCTCCACTAGAAGTCGCATTAAGTCGGCATACCAAGGCCTCCTTGGCCAATCTGGTGCCACCAGGACTATGTGTCCTTTGTGCCGCTCTATGCGTTGTAGGACTCACCCTATTAGCACCCAAGATAGGAATATGTATAGAAGGTGCTCCTCCGGCCACCTTTGTATCACGGCATCCAAATCTTCTGACATCCTTTCTCTTCTTCTGCTGAAGAATCTGTCCACCTTTGCTGATGCGCACGTCACCATGAGATCCATTATCGGAGGTCGCCAGTGTTCTACCAGCAAGTCGAACACTTCCTTATGGAGTACCCATTCCCCTGGGTCCACCTTGACTCGACTCAAAAAATCAGCTGTCACATTGTCCACTCCCACTACATGCACTGCCGATAATGCTTCCAGATGCGACTCGGCCCAACTGAGTAGCTCGTCCGCTTCCTCTTTGAGAGCCATGCTGCCTGTGCCACCTTGACGATTGATATAAGCCACCGCTGTGGCGTTGTCCAAAAATACTTGGAGTGCACTCCCCCTCAGCCACCGCTGAAGGGTCTTCAGAGCTAGAGTGACGGCTCTCTAACCTGTTGATTGACCAAGTCCTTTCCTATTCTGTCCACTGACCTTAAGCATACTGCCCCTCGAAGTGCGCTCCCCAGCCGAACATGCTTGCATCTGTCATCAATGCCCTCCAATCTGGCGACTCTAGAGGCATCCCCTTTTCTAGACAACCTGGAAGCAACCACCACTGTAGAGACTGTCTCGCCTCCGGAGGACAGACCATATTTTTGGACGACTGATGTGACCATCTCCTGAGCAGAGACCTCTGCAGCGGCCGCATGTGAGCTCTGGCCCATGGCACCACCTCTAGCGTGGTCGCCATCATCCCCAATATTTGTAAATACTGCCACACCGAGGGAGCCCTTCTGTCCAGGAAGGCGCGAACCATGTGCCTTAATTTGTTGATTCTGACCTGCGGCAGGTACACTCTGCCCTTATTCATGTCAAATCAAGCCCCCAGATAGTCCAACTCCTGCAATGATTGTAACTTGCTCTTTGCTAGATTTACTACCCATCCCAGAGACTGCAGAAATTGCACCACTCATCGAGTAGCAACCACAGCCAGTCGTCCAGGTAATGGTGAACTAACACTCCTTCCTTTCGTAAAGCTGCCGCCACCACCACCATGACCTTGGTGAATGTCCTTGGGGCTGTTGCCAATCCAAACGGCATTGCTTGGAACTGAAAATGTCCCATGGGCACCGCAAACCGAAAAAACCTTTGATGTTCTACTCTGATCGGTATGTATAGATACGCCTTCGAAAGATCTACAGCCGTGAGATACTCTCCCTGCCGAACTGCCACTATGACTGATCGCAGTGTTTCCATGCGAAAGTGCGAAACCTTGAGACATCTGTTTACTCTTTTGAGGTCCAGGATCGGCCTCAAGGTGCCCTCCTTTTTTGGCACCACGAAATAGATGGAGTACTGACCGCAGCCATATTGGTCCTTCGGTACTGGCACCACCGCCTTTAGTGCTAACAACCTTTCCAAAGTTTCCTGTACTTCCACCCGCTTCGATCGCACCCTGCAGGGAGATTGTACGAAAGCATCTCTCACTGGACGTTGAAATTCGAGTGCATAACCAGTCTGCATGATTTCCAACACCCACTGATCTGAGGTAATTTGGGCCCATGCTGGAAAGAACTCCCTTAAGCGACCTCCCACGGGTACTATTCCAGCCTGGACCCTCCTCGCTTCATTGAGGTTTCTTAATTTTTGGGGAGGAGAAGGCACCAAAACCTCTGCCTGCTCCTGGAAACCCTGAGGCTCTGTACTGAAAACACCCTCTCTGAAACTGACCAAATCTTGACTGACAAAAACGCCGAAACTCTCGCTGTTGACTCCTGGAAGGCGCCATAGGACGCCCCTGCTTCTGTTTATCTTCCAGCAACCTGCCCCCCTTTGACTCTCCTAAATCCTTTACTAACTTCTCCAGATATTAGGGGAAAGCCGACAGTCGCCCAAGAGCGGATGGTTCGGAAGAATGTATCCTTGAAGGATACTACCAAAAGCAGAGAGGTTCCACAAAAGAGTAAAGTAGCCCAAATGCCCTCAAGTATGGAGCAGACAGAGCTTAAAGATCCCAATTTACCCATGTTTAACAATAGCCAAATTAACATGAATAATATACATTCTCTAAAATGCTTGTATGCAAATGCTAGAAGTCTAAAGAATAAGATGGGCGAGTTAGAATATATAGCATGTCAGACGGCTGCCTGGGTGAGAATGTTCACAGTCATGGCAAGTGCATATGTCAATATGATTTGCAAGGGATTGTGGTCAATGCAGTCCATTCACACCAGACACAGCTGCTCACAATAATTTAGTTGTGTTCAAGTGTAAAGCCAATAAGATATTTATTTATGGGGTTATTTCTCCCAACACAGATATGCTTGGTAGCACATAAATCAGGTTACTTGCTTTCAGTGTTAAACTTGGAAAAACAAAATCAGGAAAACAACATTTTAACTTAGCAGGCAATCAAAGCAAAAGAAATAAGACCTGGTTGGCAACAAACTGGTCTTTTCTGTAGGCTTTAGCTAATATTCTCTTAGCAATGTATCAAACAACAAACCAAAAGCCACAAAGAAAGGAAAAACTGTTCTTTTCAGGTTAACTTCTTATATCTTCCCACATAGATTCAGAAGTGATTCTCTCAGAGCACACAAGCAATTAGGTAAGGCTCAATTGCTAGCAGTTATCCAGCTGAAACCCCTTAGCTGGCTTGCTTTCTACTGCGTGGCTAAAAATCTTACTCAGGAGCTTTTCTGAGTAGATTAAAGAACAAGTTTGTATTTCTTTGTGATGGTTGCTGTACTTTGTAACAGAAAATCACCAAAGGAGTTTAGACAGAGAGCAGTCCATGTAAACAGATTCTTCATCTGCTATCACCCCCTCTTCTTCAACAAGCATGGGTTCAATATCATGGATTGGCACAGATGAATCTTCCAATGGAGCACTTTCAGGAGTATACTTGTTTCCCTGCTGTCTTTCAAGGTTATAGCTAGGGCATAGATCAGTGTTCATACCTGAACTTCCATTGCTGTTAGAGTTCCTCTCTATATAGCCTGGCCAGTATGTAGTCCAGTTCTTATGTCCAGCCTTCCAATCCAGATCCCTGGACACTGGATCTCTCTTCACATACCTTCTGGCACGGGTCTTAGGGTCCCTTCCACGTGCAGCCGTCTCCCTCACAGGTACCGTCTGGAGATTCCTAGCTCTGCAGCACCATTCCTCTGGCTTTTCCCAGTCCAATGGTGTATGCTGGCCCTTGGAATGCCTCCCAGTATACGTACTGCTCTGGACTTTTCTCCTATTTCTTCCAAAGGGTTTCTTTCCCTCTCTGTCCGTCCGGTTTGGCTTCTGCTTCTGATGATCCTCCTGATGATGAAGATGATCAATCTCCAGCTGATTCTCTGTAGAATAAACTCTACCTTTATTCTGCTTAGATGAGTGCTCCTCCCTAACACAGCGCAGCTGTGCTGAATCAGGCCCTGCCCTTTGAGATGAGTGCTTAGGGATTACCTCATAGCCCTCCTGATTGAACACACGTTTCCCCACTTCAGCTCCTCTAAGGGCTGTTGGAAACCTGGTGCATTCTGGGACTGGTAGTCTTTTATGGGAAAATTCTGTTTTCTTATTTCTACCAGAACTGACAGGTTGCTTGTTCAGAGTCACTTCACCTTTCCTATAGCTCCTTCCTGAGCTATGATAAGCTTCCTTATCACAAGCACTAAATGAAAGGTTAGATATGATTGGAATATCAGAGACATGGTGGAAGGAGGACAACCAGTGGGACACTGTGATACCTGGGTACAAACTATATCGTAATGATAGAGCTGATCAAATTGGTGGAGGGGTTGCGCTCTATGTTAGAGAGGGCATTGACTCAGAAAGGATTAAAGTTTTGCAGGAAACAAAATCTGCTGTAGAATCTATATGGATTGAAATTCCATATAAAAGGGGGAAGGCGATGGCAGTGGGAGTGTACTATCGAGCACCTGGCCAGAATGACCAAATGGATGATGAAATGCTCAAAGAAATCAAGGAAGCTAACAAAAGTTACAGCGCAGTAATAATAATGGGTGATTTCGATTACCCCGGTATCGACTGGGTCAGTGTCACGTCAGGACATGCTAGGGAGATAAAGTTCCTAGATGAAATAAATGACTGCTTCTTGGAGCAGCTGGTTCATGAACCGACCAGAGGGGAAGCCATATTAGACCTAGTCCTTAGTGGAACACCAGATCTAGTGCAAGAGATAAGGGTGTTGGGGCCACTTGGCAATAGTGATCATAGCATGATCGCCTTTGATTTAATTAGTGGAGGAGGGATAGTAAGGAAATCCACAGTACTACCTTTTAACTTTTGAAAGGGAGACTATGATAAAATGAGGAAAACTAAAAATGAGGAAAAACTAAAAGGAGCAGTTGCGAAGGTTAAAGACGTACATCAAGCTTGGGTGTTGTTGAAAAATACTATCTTGGAAGCCCAGACCAGCTGTATTCCATGCTTTAAGAAAAGTGGAAGGAAGTCCAAAAAACTGCCAGCATGGTTTAAAGGTGAGGTCAGAGAGGCTGTTGTTGCCAAAAAAGCATCTTTCAGGAAATGGAAAAAAGAGCCAAACGACGAAACCTGGAAACAGCACAAGCACTGGCAAGTCAAATGCAAGGCATTGATAAGGCAGGCAAAGAGAGAATTTGGAAAGAAGCTTGCTGCGGAAGCAAAAACATGAAATAAAGACCTTTTCAAGTACATTCGTAGCAAAAAACCTGTGAGAGAGTCAGTTGGTCCATTAGATGATAAAGGGGTTAAAGGAGCACTAAGAGGCGACAAGGCGATAGCGGAGAGACTGAATGAATTCTTTGCTTCGGTCTTTACTGAGGAAGATGTAGGGATGTTACCCATGACTGAAGTGGTATTTAAAGGTGCGGAAGAATTGAAGGAAACATCGATACATCGGGAAGATGTCTTACAACTATTAGATAAACTGAAGAGTAGCAAATCACCTGGGCCGGATGGTATACATCCAAGGGTATTGAAAGAACTGAAATATGAGATTGCAGAACTGCTATCAGTAATCTGTGAACTATCATTAAAATCATCTCTAATACCTGAAGATTGGAGGATCGCCAATGTAACACCAGTTTTTAAAAAGGGTTCCAGGGGTGATCCGGGAAACTACAGACTGGTGAGCCTGATGTCAGTACCGGGAAAAATGGTAGAAACCATCATAAAATTACTCAGCATGTAGATAGTCACAACCTAATGGGAGACAGTCAACATGGCTTTAGACAAGGAAGATCTTGTCTTACTAATCTGTTATGTTTTTTTGAAGGAGTGAATAAACAGGTGGACAAAGGTGAGTCGGTTGATATTGTGTATCTGGACTTTCAGAAAGCCTTTGACAAGGTCCCTCATCAGAGACTTTTGGCAAAACTAAAGAGTCATGGGATAGGAGGCAGTGTACTATTGTGGATCAGGAACTGGTTAAAAGATAGAAAGCAGAGGGTAGGGCTAAATGGCCAATTTTACCAATGGAGAAAGGTGAATAGTGGTGTACCCCAGGGATCTGTGCTGGGTCCGCTGCTTTTTGACATATTCATAAATGACCTGGAAAGTGGAATAACGAGTGAGGTTATCAAATTTGCAGATGACACAAAACTATTTAAAGTTGTTAAAACCCAAGAGGATTGTGAAAAATTGCAAGAGGATCTTGATAAATTGGAAGACTGGGCATCAAAATGGCAGATGAAATTTAATGTGGACAAGTGCAAGGTTATGCACCTAGGGAAGAACAACCCAAACTATGGTTACACGATGCAAGGTTCCACATTAGGAACCACCACCCAGGAAAAAGATTTAGGCGTCATTGTGGATACCATGTTAAAACCCTCGGCCCAGTGTGCAGCGGTGGCCAAGAGAGCAAATAGAATGCTAGGTATGATAAGGAAAGGAATGGAAAATAAAACAAAAGATATTATAATGCCTCTATATCGTTCCATGGTGAGACCGCACCTTGAATATTGTGTGCAATTCTGGTCGCCGTATCTTAAAAAGGATATAGCGATTTTAGAAAAGGTACAGAGAAGAGCCACCAAAATGGTAAATGGGATGGAAGGATACTCCTATGAAGAAAGGCTAAAAAGGTTAGGGCTCTTTAACATGGAAAAGAGACGGCTGAGGGGAGATATGATAGAAGTCTATAAATTAATGAACGGAGTGGAATGGGTAAACGTAGATCGATTGTTTACCTTATCAGAATATAGAAAGACTAGGGGACATGCAATGAAGCTACAGGGTAAACTATTTAAGACTAATAAAAGAAAATATTTTTTCACTCAACGTGTAATCAAACTCTGGAATTTGTTACCGGAGGATGTAGTAAAGGCTGTAAGTGTAGCAGGGTTTAAAAAAGGTTTGGACAAGTTCCTGGAGGAAAGGTCCATAAACCATTATTAAGAAGTGACCGAAGATAACAATGCTTGACCCAGTACAAGCATTGTGGAACTTGTGTCTCTTGGGGAAACTGCTAGGTACATATGACCTAGATTGGCCACTGTTGGAAACAGAATACTGGGCTTGATGGACCTTGGTCTGACCCAGTATGGCATATCTTATGTTCTTATGTTCTTAGATCTTCCCCCAAAAGAAGTTTACCCCTAAAGGGGAGCTTTCCTAGCCGTGCTTTAGACGCCGCATCCGCCGCCCAATTACAGAGTCACAGGGATCTCCGTGCGGCCACTACTGACGCCATACTCTTTGCCAGACCTCGTATAAGATCATACTGACTATCCGCTAAATATGCGGCTCCTGATTCCATCCGAGCCGCCTCTTCGACTGCCTCATCTACCTGTAATCACTTAATCATTTGGGACCATCTCAGGCACGCCCTTGCCTCCCAAGCTCCACAAATCAAAGCTTGCATGGAATGAGCATTAACCTCAAACACTTGCCGCAGTAGCGTGTCTAACCTCCTATTCTGCATATCTTTAAGTGCTCCACTTCCCTCTACCGGGATGGTAGTCTTTTTAGTAACCGACAAAACGGCTGCATCAACCTTAGGAGATTTAAATAGTTCCTTATCTGGCTCTTGCAACGGGTACAACCGGGTCAACACTCTGGAACCCTTGAGGCTGGCCTCCGGCGTATCCCACTCTTCCTGTATCATTTCCTTAAATACTCTATGAATCGGAAATGCCCACTGAGACTTCCGTATTGCTTGTAAAAATGGATCCTCTAAAGAGGCATCCACTCCCTGTTCTGCGGCCGGCATATTCAAGGCCTTCATCGTCTCTGTAATCAGCGCTGAAAGCTCCTCCCTCCAGAATACCCATACAACCCTCCCCTGGTCCTCCAGTTCGGTTAACTCTCCTTCCTCCATATCTGGGTCCATGTCCGAGTCTTCTAAGACCCCAGACTGCTCCTCAAGGGTCAAGTCTAGGTCCGTTCTGTCCGCCGACAATCTAGACTTTTTATCTGGGATGCCACCCATCCCAATGTCTAGTGGAGTCCCCTGTCACTTGGAACCTGGAGTTTCCTCCTCCCCAGATCCTGCTATGTTAGTCTCGGCTCCGCCAAGAGCCTGCTGGAGTAGCACCATAAACTGCTGAGAAAATATTTCCCCCAAACCCCCCTGCATAGAGGTTTGGGACAAAGGAACATCTGGTGCTGATGACGGGCCTGGCACCGGCTCCTGAGGCAACACAGGATCGTCAAGGGACTCCGCTGTCCCCAAAACCTCTTTTGCAATCTCTGTCCCACTGTGCTCAGTCATGACTGACAGCGATGCCTCGTGTGCACAACCTCTGCACACACCCGCCTCCGAAACAGACCCTCTCCGGACCCCACACAGGAGGCAGTGAGGCCTAGAAGGCATAAATCGCTATGTACCACGCACCACACCAAAAACTTAAACAGCCCTTTCTAGTTTAAAGTCTTTTTTTTTCTTTTAACAACAAAATTCCTCAATCAATTCCAACACTAATTCTCTCCTGCACTGCTTATCCAAAAACCACAGACTTCCCTCGCGTTCTAAACCTGCAGAAGAACTGAAGAACTGTAAATGTCACTGCTCTCAGCTCCTGCACAAAAACCACGTGGCCCTAGAATGGCCGCCGGAACTCCCAAACTCCGACAAATTAAAACTCTGCATTCCACTACCACTTGCGCTGCTTTACCTCACCGGAGCCGGCAGCCCCACTCTCAGCTGCCCTGCTGTCCTCCAATCCGCTCAGCAATCTCTGAGCATCTAGCACAACTGGCTTGCAGAAGGCCTAAGAAACCCCACTGCCGATGCTCCGCTCGCTCTCCCATTAAGCGCGGCCCGAGTGGCGGTCCTCCACGGCTCCTCACCCACCGTGGGGGATCAGAAACCGGAGGCCCAGAACGTGACTCCCACACTCTTCTCTCTACAGCCAAATTAGTTCAGAGAAGGGGGAGAAGGGGGGAGGGCAGCCTTCCATCACATACTTTTTCAAAATGTGTGTGAAATCTAAAATGCACCGATTTAAAGGGACAGTAACCCCTTATCAGTTTGTTTGTTTTTTTGTTTTGTTTTGTTTTTTTGTTTTTTAACAAGTTCCTAACTAAATCCTACTTAATGATTCCTGCAGTGAGTCCCGAGCCTCTGGACTCACACCTCCTTCCGCTGCTTGGAGACCGAGAACTGGAGCAAGGAGGCGGTCCCTGGAATACTTATGCAGGTGTCATCAAAAGTGTGACATGCTCAGTCTCCAAGCTGCGAGAGGACGTACACAACTCCAGAGGTTCGGGACTAGACTGGAGGGACGATAAGGAACCAGCGTCTAAGTCCGTCCTTAATTAAGATGGCTTTATTATTATTGTTAATAATAATTATTATTTATTAAGCACTATAGAACATATGCAGCGCTGTACAGACATATAAGAAGATAGTCCCTGATCATAGAGCTTACAATCTAGAAAACAAATCAACAGTACAGTACAAGGAAACATAAGGTCAAAGGCAGAGGAAACACAAGGGAACAAAGATTAGGAATCAAAGGTGGCCTCAAAGAGGTAAGCCTTAAGCAGTGCTTCGAAAGAGGTGAGAGAGGAAACTTGACGTAAGGACAGAGGAAGCTTATTCCAGGCATAAGGGCAGCAAGGTGAAAGGATCAAAATCTAGAGTGAGCATTAGAAGAGAAGAGCATAGAGAGAAGAAAACCAGAGGAAAAGCAGAGATCATGAGGAGGGGTGTAGAGAGAGAGGAGAGAGGAAAGATAATGGAAGACAATGCAGGGAATGCATTTATAGGTTAGGAGAAGTAATTTGAATTGAATGCAGAAACAAAAGGGGAATGAGTGAAGTGATTTGAAAAGAGGGGTTACGTGAATGTAACGTAACTGGCGGAAGGTAAGTTACACAGCAGAGTTCTGAACAGATTGAAGAAGAAAGATATTCCTGGGGTCAGTGGAGTAATGTGAATTTTACCTTGCAACAAATGCTTTAAATATTACTACAGTAAATTCAATGTTAAAATCCGTGAGGCCAATATTCAGGCATTTACATGGTTTACAGACCTGTAAAACATACAAACTATCTGTTCAACTTTGTCTGAGTTTAAGGTCCAGGCTCGGACTATGAGACGTAAGTTTGAAGATCGTGGATATCCACCAGCGGTTCTTTCAAGAGCATATAAAAAGAGCACGATACAACCATCGTGAATGGTTGCTTTATCCTCAACATCAGAATTCTGTTTCAGGATCTGTGGTTACCTGTGTTTTGCAACATTCTAGTTTATCACGTCGTATAGCAACAATTATACGTAAACGATGGACTCTGATTGGGGTGCATCCTAAACTTTCTGGCTGCATGCTTCGAATGGCATACAGCCGTGGACGCAACTTGAGGGACTATTTGTGTCCTGCAGTGGTACGGAAGGAAGCTTTACCAGCTCTGTATTCGGGCCATGTGGCGTGTCAGCGTTGCTCTTTCTGTGCTATTATGACCAATGAGATTTGTGTGAAATATCGCAGTAAAGTTCGAGGATTGCGAAGTAATACTACTTGCAATACAACACATGTGATCTATGGATTGTGGTGTTCCTGTTCGAAACTGTATGTTGGAAAGACTACTCGCCCACTGCGAACAAGACTTGCAGAGCATGAATACAGTCTTCATAAATCTTGTATTGATATACCTTTAATACAACATTGCATTGACTCGACTCATTGTTTTGAGGATCTATGTTGTACTGTGTTGGAACATGTCCCTTATAATATTCGACGAGGTGATCGTAATAAGCTTTTATTGCAGAAGGAGCAACGTTGGATATATTTATTAGACACAATGTATCCACATGGTCTTAATGACAAAATTGAATGGACTTTATTTTTATAATAGCTTATCTTATGAAGACCTTCTATTTTTAACTTTTGCTATTTCTGCTGTGTGTCCCTATGGAGTTCTACCTTTTCTTTTGTGTTTGACTGTGTTGTAGTTGGTGACGTAGGTAAGTCTTTCTGATTGGTTGTGGGGTTATATATAAGGTGCGTCATACGCCGGGATTTTTGATGGTGGAGAATGTGAAGCTGTATTGATTAGCGGAATCTTTATCCCCTGAAGAAGCCTTTTTTTGGCGAAACAAGAGCGTTCGTTGGGTTTATGATAAGAAATTTTTTATGTCGGTTTCCTGTTTCTGAGTACCTGCTCTTTTGCGGTAGAGCGTTCGCGGAACTGATGGCTTGAGGAGTTGATGAGATAAGTACTGGTTGACTTATATTGGGCATTTACAATTCACAAGAGACTTATCTGTTTCTTTTCTTCCTTCTGTCTAGGAGTTTTAAGCCTGTTCCTGTTTCGCTTTGTCCAGCTTTTACAGTGTAATGATGCTTTTGTATGGTTTGTATGTCGTGAATGTGGATGATGTATGTATGTGGTAGATGGTATAGTGTGTTGTGTTCCCAGTAGTAATGTTGTGGTTTTGAAATTAATAGTAAGCATTAAGTTTTAGAGAGACTGGTGGCTATTTGACCTATGATGTGAGCGTCAGCTATTCCCTATAGTGAGTAATTCACTAAATGTAGGGTTTCAGCCATCCTGAGGTCAATTTGCCTTGGAAATCTTGTAAGGTTAATTTTGAAATATTGACACTAGTGGTATTTTGAGTTATTCTTTGGATTAAGAGCATATTGTGTGCATTTTGTGTTACAGACCTGTAAACCATGTAAATGCTGCTTAGAGGGAATTCAGTGGCACTAATGTGGTTAGTGCCGCCTAATATCCCCGATTAGCTCCACTACATGCCTTGATGCTACCCGTGCAGCATCAGGGCATTCTGGTGGTGGCATCAGTCGCTAACAGAGCAGCTGAGATATTGCACCGATGCCCGGTTAGCAACCCGCAGGTAAAGATAGGAACAACAAAAGCTGGCCTAACTTTATCCGTGGGAGCTAACCGGGCAGCAGTTCAATATTGTCACTGCCCAGTTAGCTTCTGCAGCATCTTCGACTGTACGGCGACCCCAGATATTCAATGCCAGGGCCGCATTTGACCCCGGCATTGAATATACAGGGTTAAAGTCTGGAGGCGATGGCAATGCTCTGTAGCCATTGGAAATGAATATCGGGCTGCGTGCCTTTACTTTATGCCTGATTCCAATCTCAATTCAACTGGTAAATGAATAAATGTCCAGCTATTCGACATACTAATATTATTGAAATGAGACAGACAGGAAAAGGACAGAGTACCTGTTTTTTAAGTGCTGGATGCTCCCAAGACATTTGAAGTGGCCGTTCACCATGATAGCCATTCTAGTGCATAAAGCTTCACATTCTTCCATACTGTAAGAAATAAAAATCCTGCAGTTTAGTACAGTGAAGTTCTTTATCTATAATTGATGGAGCCACCAATCACATACAGTATATGGGGGTAACACCATCATTAGTGGGGTCAGAATGGACTTGCTTCAGAACTTTCCTGCACATGTGGAAATTACTTCTGGGTTTATCCAACAGTTCTCTTGCTCCCACATCCCTGCAACAGTCTCAGTTCAATCTGAAAATTCAGCTCCACAAGGGGAGGTGGTAGGGAGTGTGCGACGGGTGATTTCCTGCCCAGAGAATATCTGATAGAAGTGGTAATAATAATGGGCCCATTATTCATTTTACACAGTTTGCAGATCTAAATACTGTGTAAATGCTGCTTAGAGGGTTATTCAGTTAGTGCCGTAGAATATCTGTGGGTTCCGCCACTACACGCCCCCGTTGCTGACCATGTAGCGTCAGGGTGTGTCATGGGCATTCTGGGGTGGAGCGGAGGTTGTACTCATTGCTAATTGGGTAATGGTGATATTGAACCATTGCCCAGTTAGCGACCTGAGGGTAATGATAGGCGTGGGAAAAGCTGGCCTATCCTTACCCATGGGAGCTAAGTGGGCAATATCGCCACTGCCCAGTTAGCTTCCGCACCATGCAGCAGACCCGGATATTCAATGCCAGTGGCCAGATATGGCATTGAATATCCATGGTTAAGGTTCAGCAGCAATAGCTATGTGCTTTAGAATTGCTAGCCACTGCTGCTGAATATTGGGACTTATAATAATAATAATCTGCTGTGTCGGTGATGCTCTTTTATCCCACATGTAGGTTTGTAAAATGGATCCTCCTGCTGTGCATTGTGACAAAACCGCATGCACTTCTATATGTCCTTATACACAGGGCTGGCCCATCCATTGTGCGAGGATGTTGTTTGCACAGGACTCCGTGCTTCAGGGGACCCCGCGCCAACAACATCCCACACATACTGTTCGGCTCCTCGCAGGGCGAGCTTCAGCGGGAGCCAGGGATGATCGAGGCCCCAGCTCACCTTACCTTCGTATAGCTGCCGAAGTCAAGAGCACTGTTTTTCTTCACTTTGGCATCTGTGTTCTAGTGTAGGCTGCTGGTGCGCTGGAGTTCAAATGTTATTTTCTGTTTCCTGGCACTCAGCGCACCAGAGACCTTTACTTGAACATAGCTGCGAACTGAAGGAAAACAGCACTCTTCACTTCAGCAGTTGTACAGAAGTGAGCCGGGACCTCTCTGGCTCCCTCTCAAGCCAGTCAGACAGGTGTGAGGCTCTTTGGAGGGGGGGCTAGTACTGGAAGGGGTTGATAGGGAGGGGGCTTGGAAGGGCTGGAAATGGCTGATGGAGAGCTAGGATTGGAAATGGGCTGATGGGGAGGACTTGGACTGGAAATGGACCAATGGGTGGAGTTGAACTGGAAATGGGCTGATGGGGGGCTAGGATATGACTGGAAATGGATGATGGGGGGGCTAGGATTGGAAAGGGCTGATGGGGGGCTTGGACTGCAAATGGGCTGATGGGGGGGGCCTAGGACTGTAAATGGGCTGATAGGATGGAAGAATGGGACTAGCAGGGAATGGATGCTGGGTAGGGCTGGAACTAGAAGGGAGCTAATGTTTGGGGAGGACTAGAAGGGGATGGGGCTGGGGGAGTGAGAATTGGGAGAGGAAAAGATATTTTGTGTGGGAGAGAAGAAAAATCTACAATTGGCCGGGAATTGGGAGAGTAAGTGAGGATTGAGGACGGAAGGGTAAAATTTGAGTGGATGAAAAATAAAGAAATAAAAAAAGAAATGTAGGAAAGAGCAACAGGGGAGAGATCAGTATGTTAAAGCAGATGTAGAGAGAGAATGGAAAAAAAAAACTAGAAGAGAGAAGAAAGGACAAATGTACAGCAGACAATGGAGAGTTAGCAGAAGGTACGAAGAAAGTGACTGGAGCAATTGCAACTGAAAAATAAAATGCCTAAACAACAAAAGGTAGAAAAATACTTTTTAATTTTGAATTTATTAACTGGAGCATGTCAGCTCTGGGAAATGTGCATCGTTAATGTCTTTGTGTTTTGTTTAGTACAAGAGGAAATTAATTTATAGTTTTATTTCTCCAGTGTTGCTGTGCATTCCAAGATTGGCTTCTGGGGTTCCCAGTTTGTCTTCCTATTTCTAAAATGTGATCCCTTGCTCTTTGTTTGGTGATGGTTTATGTTCTGTATGTGTAACCAAGCTGAGGCATTCTGTTCATGTAGTTTCTATTTCACAGTGCTACTTGTTGTCTTTCCCCAGTAGCAGATGTATTGGTATTCTCTGAGATATACTGGTTTAATATTTGCAGTGTTGCCTTTCAATAGATAGGGGTATGGTGCTTAGTGAGTCCTGGTAGTGCTTTTATGATATGGTGGGTTTGCTATGGGTTCTAAATGGACAGTGTTTATAGTACTTCCTAATGTGCCTAGCAGATGGCACTGGTGTATTTTAAGTAGAAATCTGGTAGTCTTTCTTTATCCAGACACTCATTAAGAGCATGTTTACTAAATGTTAGTGCACATTAACATTATGCAAATATTTATGCAAATATTTATGCAAATGGAGCCCCACAATCAGTCTTCACACATGGCCCCGCACCCCCCTTGGGCTACCCCTACATATACATATTTTATTAAATGCCTCAAGTTTGGTAGAATTTTCTTAACAATAATGCCAGAAGTGAGCACGGCTCAACCTGGATGTCTCAACTCTGATCTCAATGTCCTATGTATAATGGCTTCACATCATTAGTGCTGGATATACGTGGAGTGCAGTGAGCACTACTGCTGCTATTCAACAGGCCTCTCTGTATAGTGGCTCAAAATCATTATTATCCAGACAAATTTTCAGCCCTGTCCTCACTTTGACCCCTTCACTATATTGATAGAGTTGGACTGGTTCAAGACATTATCAAAATAGTACAAAATAGAAAAAATCCCCAAAAGGAAGGTGGAATGACACAAGCACAAAAGATTGAACCACCAGAGCATAAACTTAATCCATGTGTATCATATTAAAAAATGTGTACTTTTCTTATATATAATTTTTGTCGGGCCATTAGGGACAAAGACACTATCTCAGTCTGTTAACATTTCTTTTTGCTATTTTTATTTAACTTGTCGTGAAAAAAAGTGTACTAAGGTTGCTTGAAACTGTTCACTTATTTGAGGTAATTTCATCGAGGGAAAATAAGTCAATCCAAGCAACTACATCAACTCAGCATTGCGTTTCAAACTATCTGCTTAATTAGGATGCATTCAAAGATTCCCTCCACAAGTGCCTCAAATATCCAAAAGCTACTGGTGCCAACAAACTACCATCATGGAAAACATGGCGCTCTTCAATAAAGATAGTGTTCTACACCTCAGCTGACACACCACTGATTTCCTGGGAACCAGCGACCAAACAACCACCAATCTGTTGTGGCCATGAAAACCAACCCGGAAGTCCAAAGATCGTAGAATTACTACTACTACTATTGTTATTAATCATTTATATAGCTCTATGGGGCATATGCTGTGCTGTACAGATACATGCAGAAGACAGTCCCTGATCGTCAGAGCTTACAATCTAATTCAGACAGACAATACAGTAGCTGAGAACAAGAGTACAAACAGGGAAAGGTAAGGAGACACAAGGAGAACAAGGGATCAGGATCCAAACGTAGCCTCAAAGAGATGAGCCTTTAGCATAGATTTGAAAAGGGGCAGAGATGAAGCCTGATGTACAGATTCAGTTAGTTTGTTGCAGGCATAAGGAGCAGCAAGATGAAAGGACTGAAGTCTGGAGTTGGCAGTGGAAGAAAAGTGCACAGAGAGAAGCAAGCCAGTAGAAGAGCGGAGTTCACAAGGCAGGGTATATGGAGACAGGAGAGAGGAAATGTAGTGAGGGGCAGTAGAATAAATACATTTATAGATCAGAAGGAGAAGTTTGAACTGGATACAGAAATGAAAGGGGAGCCAATGAAGTGATTTGAGAAGAGGGGTTATATGAGTAAATCAAGGCTGCAGCAGAGCTCTGAATAGATTGAAGGGAAGAAAGATGACTCAGAGGGAGACCAGCAAGGAGAAGGTTTGCAATAGTCTTGATGGGAGGTGACTAAATAGTGGATAAGTGTTTTAGTATTCTGTCATAAAGGAAAGAACACATTTTGTTAATGTTATAGAGAAAGAAACAGCAGTTTGCAACAATCAGTTGGATGTGTGTGGAGAAGGAAAGGGAGGAGTCAAAGATGACCCCTAGGTTGCAGGCATAGGAAACAGAAAGTATGAGTGTTATCTACAGAGACAGAGAAAAGAGAAAGGAGAAAGGGGGGAGGAAGGTTTAGGGGGCAAATAAGAAGTTCGGTTTTGGCCATGTTCAATTTCAATTGGCAGGAGACATCCAGGCAGCAATGTCAGAAAGGCAGGCAGACATTCGGGCCTGGAGTGCTGGAGAAATATCAGGTGTGAAGAGATAGATCTGAGAATCATCAGCATAAAAATGGTACTGAAAGCCATGGGAGGAGATGAGAGCACCAAGGGATTGGGTATAGAGAGAAAAGGAGAGGGCCCAGAACAGACCCTTGGGGTACACCAACTGAGAGTGGGATAGCAGTAGAGGAGGAACCAGAAGAACAAACACTGAAAGAGCGATGGGAGAAATAAGAAGAGAACCAGGACAGCACAGAGTCCCTAAAACTAAGTGAGGCTAATGTGTCCAGAAGACGATGGTGGTCAACAGTATCAAAAACAGCAGAAAGGTCAATAAGAATAGAGTAGAGGCTGTAATATTTAGCCAGGAACAAGTCACTGCAGAGTTTGGCAAGTGCCGTTTCAGTAGAATGTAAGGGGCAAAAGCCAGACTCAAAGGGATCCAGAAGGGCTCGAGAGGAATGAAATTCAAGACAACGGTGGAGGACTGTGTGCTCAAGAAGTGTGGAAACCAAGGGAAGAGGAGAGATGGAACAATAATTAGAATAATAGATAATAATAATAATAGAATAATAATAGATAATACTTCTCCTGAATATCTAGATTTTTTTTTTACCACCAGGCCAATATTTTAAAAATGCGCTGTGACAGCTTATTATCCACTCCATTTTATAGATTTGAAGATAGAAAAAAAAGAATCTATCTGGGTTTGATTCCCACTAGCACTCCTTGTGGCCTTGGGCAAGTCACTTAACCCTCCATTGTCTCAGAAAAATCCAAGTTATCAATGTCCCTGTTTAATGCACATTAACAGGTTTAAGTTTCAATGTAAACCGCTTTGATTGAAATGATAAAGTGGTAGATAAAACCTGTTAAATAAATAAAATAACATAAATAAAACAGATGTCCAAATGTTTTATCAATATTGGGTCTCTTTACTAAGCTGCAAAAGTGGTAAGGTAGCTGTTGAGGATGTGCACAGCATTTCCCCAGCAGATACTGCTCCAAAAATGCAAACACTGTGGCCTGACAGCATCCTGAATACATTTAATGTGACCCATTGAGATGGTGGTATTTGAACCATGCTGTCTGCAACTCCAATGATTACCATGCACTATTGACATCTGCAGTGACTGTGCATTGCAGACACACCCACGCTCCACCCACATCCCTCCCACTCCCATAGATACTGCGGAAAATGCAGATAGTGCATAAATCTGTTGCAAGATTTTCATTTTACCTGTGCTGCTAATGCTATTGGCCATGTTAACATGTAGCACAGCTAAATAAACGTACTTCTATGAATGACATGCCATAGATTTGCATATCTTTTCTTTAGGATGTTGACCTTAGATGGGCTAGCATAGCAGACATGATCCTGATATTACTTCTTCTTAACATTTCCACCTTGGTTAGACCTGTTTGGTTCTAAATGTATGCTTATTGAAACTTTACATACCACCATCCTTGTACAAGCAAAGTGGTTTACAATGATTAAAAATTACAGCCCTCAAACACAGAAATTACAGATTTTGGGATGCAGATGGACTGTCTAAGTGTCTTCTCCAGATAGAAAGTAACAATTATCTTGCAGTCCAGTTTTCAGGACTTGTTCATCTCTAATGGAATGTGGCCTTGGGAAAAGGGAAAGATACTTATCTGATTAAGGTGGAAATCCATTCTTACCCTATAGGAAGAACTTAGGATGTGTGCAAAGCATAACTTTGTCATGACAGAATTTAGCCTAAGGCAGATAAATTACTAGATCCCAGAGCTCACTGAAGTACAGACTCAAGTGAATGCCTCCAAAAATAGTGATCCTCCATGGCGATATTTTTAGCATATAAGAAGCCAGAAACTTATAGGAGACTTTCATTAACTAGATAAGAACCATGTTCCAGTCCTATTACACAGCAAGTGGCTTTCTGAGAGACTTGAATTTGAGCAACTAATTATACAGAAATATGCCTCATTCTATATGAGGATGCCACGTAGCATTCCCTAACAAATTTCAAATTCAAGTCAGACCCTGTAAGATGTGGAAAGTAGTCATGCAATTTTTGTGGGCACAGGAAATTAGATTTAAGGACTTGTGTATACACTGGACTTCAGACCTCCTCTATTCGAGATCATATGGCTATCTAGTATATTCATTTCACAGAGGCCATAACTATAAATTGCAGAGACCATGAGAACATATTATATGACTTTCAATGTCCAGACCACAAGGGTGAGATATCTGAGATAAGGAAGAAATAAAATTCCTTGGTGTGATCATATCTAAACTGGAAAAATGTCCAATTTGATAGATTCCTTGACAGATAAATCCCAAAGTAATGGACATCAAATCTGTTTCAGACATGAAGTTATATGGACCATATAACACCTCAGTCACTTCTAAGTTTTAATAAGGCTTTTGGTACTGCATGTCAGGGAATATTGATACATGAGTCCTTTTCTCCTATAAAGATGGAAATCATTCAGCCAATAGAGAGTGAACCCCAAAGCTAAGAGCGGGCTCAGGTCAGAGTAGCTGCAGGTCTTCCACCTGCATGAACATCTTCCTTTCAGATTGAGGCTTCGACTGCTGGCTGCTGACTGGACTTAAGCAAAGTTCTAACCGCAGCGGGCTAGGAGAAAGGAAACTGGACAAGGAGTCTTCACAAGGAGTGAGAGCATACGATTAGAAGCTAATCTGATGAGAATTCTGAGAAGCAGGTCTCCCACATCGAAGGTGCAGGCAATGACCAAGTTCTGGCAATGAATAGGCAGAAGGCTAGGAATATATATTTCCTAGCTAGGAAACAATATGACTTCCAGCAGAAAGTGTGGGCCAGAATGCTGAGAGGACTGACAGCTAAACGCAGAGGCCCTAACTGACCCCTGTTAACAGGAGGCAGGAACAGCCTATGAGGATTTTATAGAAGGCTAGTTTCTCTTCCTAGAGCAGCATGAAGGCAGCTTCATTTTCACAGGTCATTGAAAACTGCCAGCATGGTTTAAAGGTGAGGTCAGAAAGACTGCTGTAGCCCAAAAAGCATCTTTCAGGAATGGAAAAAGGAGCAAAATGACAAAAACTGGAAACATAAGAACTGGCAAGTTCGATGGAAGGCAATGAAAAGGCAGGCAAAGAGAGAATTTGAGAAAAAGCTTGCTGTGGAAGCAAAAACGCATAATAAAGACTTTTTCCAAGTACATTCATAACAAAAAAACCTGTGAGAGTCAGTTGGATCATTAGATGATAGAGGGGTAAAAGGAACTTTTAGGGCCTGATTCCATCCTGCACATCCGAGCCCTCTGTGCGTCCGGGCAGAATTGGACACACAGAGGGAGTAACGATTCTCATCCCGCAGGGCACGTCTAGCCCTGCAGGATCAGAATCACAAACAGGTTTGTACGTGCAGGCCAGGACACCGATTCCATCCGGCCTGCATGCACAGGCCTTCACTGGCTAACTCAGTCAGGGCTCTTCAATGGAGCTGTGGCGCCATGGCGTCCAGATGCCATGTCACCGTGGCTCCATTGAAGAGCTGCGATCCCCGGCCGCCGACTCCTGAAGCTGATTCCTCACAGCCCAACCACTGATCTGGCCTCCTAAGGCCAGAGTCGGGCTGCGGGGAATGTCTTCAGCTCCCCCCCACCCCATCCACGCCCCAGGCCCACCGATCCCTGGCGACTAGGAGAACTTATTCCACCTCAGAGGTGGAATACGTTCCCCATGCAAGTCACCATCCCAGATGTACAGGGCCAACATTAGAACCGGCTCTGTATGTCCAGGGCCGACGACCACCCACTGCCCGCCCTAATGTTGCCTCCAATCTGCCCCTTTCCTGCCCCCCGTACCTTCCCTGTACAAGATGCGGGGAAGTAAGAAGGGACCAGGAAAGGTATGAATAGCGGGGATGGACATCCCAACGGGATGCCCATCCCTGCTATTCGTGCCACAGAATGACCCCATAAGAAGGGACAAGGCCATAGCGGAGAGACTGAATGGATTCTTTGCTTTGGTCTTTACTGAAGAAGATGTAGGGAAGTTACCCATGACTGAAATGGTATTTAAAGGTGATGCATCAGAAGAATTGAAATCAATATCGATAAACCGGGAAATATATCACAATTTTTTGATAAACTAAACAATAGCAAATCACCTGGTCTGGATGACATACACCCGAAGGTGTTGAAGGAACTGAAATATGAAATTGCAAATCTACTATTAGTAATCTGTGAACTGTCATTAAAATAATCTGTAGTACCTGAAGACTGGCAAATAGCCAATGTAACACCGATTTTTAAACAGGGTTCAAGGAGTGATCCGGGAAACTACAGGCTGGTTAGCATGACATCAGTACCGGGCAAAATGGTTGAAACAATTATAAAGAACAAAATTACTGAACATGTAGACAGTCATGGTTTAATGGGAGAAATCCAACATGTCTTTAGCCAAGGAAGATCTCATCTTACTAATCTGTATATTTTTTTGAAGGTGTGAATAAACAGGTAGACAAAGGTGAGCCGGTCAATATAATGTATCTGGATTTTCAGAAAGCCTTTGACAAGGTCCCTCATGACAGACTATCGGTGAAGTTAAAAAGTAATGGGATAGGAGGCAGTCTACTATTGTGGATCAGGAACTGGTTAAAAGATAGAAAGCAGAGGGCAGGGCTGAATGGCCAATTTTCCCAATAGAGAGAGGTGAATAGTAGAGTACCTCAGGGAACTGTGCTGGCCCGCTGCTTTTTAACATATTCATAAATGATCTGGAAATGGGAATAACCAGTGAGGTAGTCAAATTTGCAGATGACACAAAATTATTCAAAGTTGTTAAAACCTAAGAGGATTGTGAAAAATTCCAAGAGGACCTTGATAAATTGGAAGACTGGGTATCCAAATGGCAGATGAAATTTAATGTGGACAAGTGCAAAGTTATGAACCTACAGTAGGAAAGATCAACCCAAACTAAGGTTACATGATGCAAGGTTCCAAATTAGGAACCACCACCCAGGAAAAAGATTTAGGTGTCATTGTGGATAACACATTGAAACCCTCCACCCAGTGTGCAGCAGTGGCCAAGAGAGCAAATAGAATGTTAGGTATCATAAGGAAAGGAATGGAGAATAAAACAAAGGATATTATAATCCCTCTGTATTGTTCCATGGTGCGACCGGAACCTTGAATATTTTGTGCAATTCTGATTGCCTTATCTGAAAAAGGATACAGTGGAATTAGAAAAGGTACAGAGAAGAGCCACCAAAATGGTTAAGGGGATGGATTGATACCCCTATGAGTAAAGGTTTAAAAGGTTAGGGCTTTTCAATCTGGAAAAGAGATGGCTGAGGGGAGATATGATAGAAGACTATAAATAAATGAATAGAGAGGAACGAGTAAAAGTTGACCGATTCTTTACGCCATCAAAAAATAGAAAGACTAGGGGGCATGTTTACTAAACATTCCTAACGTGCGGGGCCGCGGTAGTGTGCCTGTGCCATATAAGGGGTGGGCGGATCAGGCTGAAAAAGGAAAAAAAATGACCGTGCGTGTGCGCGTCGCGTTAATGTGCGGGGCCCACATTAGCGCGTGGAAAGGCTAAGTGGGGCGCAGCTGGGCACATATAGGAACAGAGCCGTAGCACAACGGTGAAGACAATAACCAATGGTGCAGGGGCCATGGGTTCAATCCCCCAGTATGCGCAACCCAAAAAGGCTGGCTGAGGCACCACCTTGAATGTGGAAAAGTGTGTCAGGAGGCAAATTAATTTTGTACGGCATAAGGCGGCGCACTGTTCATTTTGGGAGGCATAAGGAGGCGCACTGTTCATTTTGGGCGGCATAAGGAGGCGCACTGTTCATTTTGGGCGGCACAAGATGGCGTGCTGATGCTAAAGCAAAGGAACACAGCCACAGCACAATGGTTACGCCACTGACCAATGGTGCAGGGGCCACAGGTTCAATCCCTCACAGTGCCCTGTGAAAAAGGGTAGCTGAGGCAGTATGTTTTATGTTGTGGAGTGCTGTAGGAGGCTTATTAATTTTATTTTGTGATAACTAATAGCAAACCCACTCTCACAGCATGTTAACATAAAGCGGCCCATAAGGCACATGTTACAGTGCACCGTCCGCCAAGGCACCCTAGAATGTCCCCTATAGGGCAGCATGTATGCTGCGACACAGGATAATGTATAGTGCACCCTATATGGATGGCAACCATAAAGTGCCCTATAGGGCGCCCCATAAAGCACCCGCAGGGGCACCTTATGGGTACAGTACGCTGAGGGTGTAATTGCTGGCATCAACATATGTACCGTAAATTAAAATAAAAGCTTTGGACACCCCTATCACAGAACCCCACTGTGGGTTTGAACCCATGACCTCTGACTGCACAGGCAGTGTCATAACCATTGTGCTACAGCTCTAAGCAAGCCCTGGCTGGCTGCAGATAGCCTGCATGTCACCTCACAGACAGTCTGCTGTTGTAAACAGGATAGGGTTAGGCCACCCGTACCCATGATGCACTGCAAATGCAAATCAGCTGTCCACAGATGCACACAGGATGGGAAATGCACCCCTAAAGCTCCCCGGCCTGGTAGGGGGACGTGTCCGTGTGCACCCACACAGCACCTCGGCCTGGTAGGGTGTTCTGAGTGGGTGGACAAATGGCAAAGAGTAGCTAAACAACATCACATTGTGCGGTAACTGTGCTCACCCTGAGTGTGTGATGTTGCGCCCAGGACCAGGTCCACAACACCTTCCATGGCTGAATGTGGCCATGCCAGAGCTCCAAAGCAGCAAGAATCTGTGAAATAGGTAGGTGCTGCATAAACATCTTGGAGATCTCTGTCTGCTTCAGTTAGTGGGACCCACCCCCCACAGCAGAGTGGACCATCAACCCCAGTCCTGCTGGGGAAATCAGACACCCTACAGGGCAGTCCAAGCAGCTCCACACACATCCATAACACAATATCAGACAGACATTAGGCCTGGATAGTCACAGATGCACCCCACCACTATCTGATATTCTCCTGCAGCAAGCCATCAGCCACTGCACCTTGCAAGGCACTCCATCTAGACACATACCACCTGTGCACAGTCTGCTGGTTGGTCCTGATGGAAATGCATGCACCCACAACTGGGGTGGCAGCACACACAAGCAGATAAGTCAGTGAACAGGCCCCAACAGGAAACCCATATATATCACATGAGAGAAACACAATATAGCACTATGGGGGTGCCTAGCCATGCTGCCATCACTGCACACTCAGGGTGAGAGTGATCCCCCAGCAGCACATACAGAGGTCACCCTGTCTGTGTAGGTGGTGGCCGGCCACTACCATGTCCCTGCCAGTGCCCTATGCCCTGTGCAGCTTCATCCTGGTCAGCCCATCCTGTCTGGGATGTACCCATGGTCCCTTGCTACTCATTATGCACATTGACAGGCCAATACTGGCAACAGTGCTGGCAGTGTGGGCTGTGGAAGGGGCTTGCAGCCAACACCCACTGTATAGACAGACACACACTTCCACACCTATGCCATCATGGTGCTACTATTGTGGAGGTAATTAGCCTTGCCCACCAAACCGGTCCTGGGCACACCAAGGCATGGATATGGTATGCAGTACTGCTGGGGGTCACTCCCCAGGGTGGTAAACACCGTCAGAGGCCAGGCCTGGAGCACGCACTGCAAACACCTCACAGATTGTTCGGATGGGGTCAACTAGCAGTATGTGCGTAACTTATGGATATCTATCTGCCAGTACTCCTAGCAAACGTCTCAGAGCTGTGTACCGTATACCTCAGGTGTAGGGTGACATTGCTAAGGTATGCAGGTGCTAGTATTGGGAGATGCACACAGGGGCCACTGTTCTGCCTCTCCAGGAGACATTGGCCAATGGGGCCTGTGGGTGTGGGTGTGGGTGTGGGTGTGGGTGTGTCTGGCCCTGTTGGCTGCTGCTTTACAGCAGAGATTCCCAACTCCAGTCCAGGTTTGCATCACACTGTTCGGGTTTTCCTGCTGTCCCTCATGAATATGCATGAGCTACATCTACATGTCATGGGGGTGGTGCATAGATATACAGCACAGGCATTTGTATGAGTGGCAGCATGGAACCTGACTGGTGTGTGGCCCACCAGAACTGCATTTGGAAGATTCTGCTCTAGGTACTGCCCCTGTTCATGGTGTCTGTGCTCAGTGGGGTAAAACATAGACGTAGTACCACTGCATATGTCCTCGCCACGAAAGGTGTGTCCTTACTATCACTGTTTAGTTGTGGGAAAAATATGTGGGCAGGATTGGTGGTAGCCCCAGCTGGGCTTTGATCCTGTGACCTTCTGTTCTTGCATGCACTGTCTGTGTGCACTGCACCACCGTGTAGCCACAGTTTGGCTGGATTCCCTGGAACATCCATGACTGTGGATCCGGCAGGGCCTGTCTATTGCAGTGGACTGTGCCAGCCTGCACATGGCTAGGCCTCTGTCTTCTGTGGTTAGCAGCCACTGCCCCCTGCACCACATGTACTCGTCCGCCAACATGCTGGCATGAGCTTCTCTCAGAAAAAGCAGATGACATGATTGCAATGTGGCAGTACGGGACTGCATTTGGGGGACTTGGCTGTAGGTAATGCCCATTGTTGTGGTGTGTGTGCGGTGTTGGGTAAAATATGGGTGTTTTCCCCATGCTTATGTTCCCTGCAATACAGGGGTGTCTGCGCTATCTTTGTTTAGTGGTGGGTAAAATATAGGGACTGGGCTGGCAAGTGCCCCAGCTGGGATTTGAACCTCTGACCCTCGAGGTACTGACTCTGTCTGCTGCACCACACTCTGCCCACAGAAATGGTGCAGCCCCTGGAGGTAGTAAACCTGGCAGGATGGAGTCACAAACCCTGCTCTACGCATTTTTACTGTGGGCACATGCACCCTGTCTGGTGACAAAAGTGCACATAAACCCCGGAACTGACCACGGAAAATGGGGGACACAATATCACCACGCTGGGCAACAGTGATATTAATGGGCAACCATAGCAACCACTCCCAGGAAAGCTCCAACAAAAAGGAAATGTTTTTTGGAAGAGTCTCCGCTCCGTACACCTTTCCAAAAATCATTTCTTTTTGTTGGAGCTTTCCTGGGTGTGTTGTTTAGTTTTGCCCATTACTATAACTGTTCCCCAGCTGAATTCCTATTTTTACAATTTTTGTTGTGGTCCTTTTCTATTTTTAATTCCACTTTTGGGCTGTGCACATGTATCACACTGCTCACGTTTTGCAGGTTTCCCAGGTTTTGCTGTACATTGCTGACGGAAATGGTTTCTCTTCCCTTTAAATGCATTCTACCGCGAGTGATTCACTCGCGCTATTTTTCCTTTGAAATTCAGCCCCGATAATGTGCGGGGCGCCTCTCCCCTCCCCTTCCCCGCCCATTAACCCCTTCTCTCCACCCCTCCAGGGCCTTCCTCCGCCCTCCGTTAGCCTTTCCACGCCTCTATCGGACATTTGCGGGCATGTACTTGTGCGGCACCCGTTACTGTGACGCGCAAGTGTGCGGGGCTTCATCGCACGTTTGCGGGGCATTTAAGCGCTCTTAAGTACCGCTTTTAGTGCGCTATTTTGTGGCGCGCTAATTAGCGGTTTTTAGTAAACATGCCCCTAGGGGACATGCAATGAATCTACAGTGTAACCCAATTGAGACTAATAAGAGAAAACATTTTTTTTACTCAGTGTGTAATCAAACTCTGGAATTCATTACCAGAGGATGTAGTAAAAGCTGTTAGTGTAGCTGGGTTTAAAAAAGGTTTGGACAAGTCTATAAAACATTATTAAAGAGGACCCAGATAATCCACTGCTTGCCCCAATACAAGCATTATGGAACCTATGGGGTATGTTTACTAAACTGCGGTAATGTCACCTGCGTTAGGTTCTGCGGTAAAGGTACAGATGCCCTTATAAAGGTGTGGGCGGTGCATCGTTACAACAAGCCGTATCAGCTAACGCACATTACAAGGCGCCTTAGACTAACGCGCGTTACAAGGTACCTTATAAGGCACCATACAAGGCACCTTGTAAGGCGCCTTATAAGGTGCCTTGTAAAGTGCCTTAGAAGGTGCTTTGTAAGGTGCTTTGTAAGGTGCCTTGTTAGGTGCCTTGTTAGGTGCCTTGTAAGGTGCCCTATAGGGCTCCTTAAGCTAAGCGCTGTATTAGGCACCCCTGGACAAGGTACCATAAAAGGCACCCTGGGCTATGGAACCACAGGTTAAGGTGGCCTAACAAGGTTACGGTGCCCTAGGTTAGTGTGCCCTAAGGGCTGCAAGTGCTTCAGGATGACATGCATGACCTGTGAGGCACAGAGACAGATGTAACCCTAATAATAGATAGAGCACTAAGGAAAGGCAATGAACAGGTGAGTGAAGGAGGGAGAGCTGGGAGCCGCTGGACCTGCCATATCTGCGGGCATCCCATGTGGCTGCCAGTACTGTTGACAAACATGGTGGGGGCAACTGTACCACAGCACAGGGTGTTGGCAATGTAAAGTACTGGAAAGAGAGTTGGTGGCAGACGATGGGAATATGTGTCCCCCAGTGGAGACGGAGGTGGCAGGATAGTTACAGTGATGGGTGGTCAGAGGAGTGGTGGTGACATGCAGATCAGGCACAGGTGAGGCAAGCATGAAGAGGCGCAATGCAGGAAAGGGTACCAGCGCAGGACATGGGGTGGCAGCCTGCACAGGAAGACAGCATTCTACACAGCTGACAGACGCAGAAAGATGGACTGAAGGATTGTTGGCAACAGTGGTGAGGGTAATATGGGCTGGCAGCATGGATCTTCAAAGATATGACTGTTACAGGCATGCAAAATATCTGAGTTGGACAGGCATGAAAAGAGGGAACAATGAGAAATCAAACCCATAACCACTGTTTAGAACGTCATTGTACTAACCAGTAGGCTATATCTCTATGGCTTGTTGCACAGCAATGGCTGGGTACAGAAGGACTGCAGGTCACCACACAAACCGTCTGCTCTGTGTGCCAGGATAGGGTAACCCCACCAGCACCCATGATGCAATGCAGATGCAGAACAGCAGTCTACAGCTGATCACCAGATGGGGGTCTGCACCTCTCCGGTACTGCAGCGTGGTAAGACGGATTGACAGTGCGTGATACTGGCACAGAGTAGCTACAGACCATGCCATTGTGCAGGTTCAGTGTTCACCCTGAGGGTTAGGATGGGCGCCCAGCACTAGGTCCGCAGTACATGTAGGCTAGAGATAGGTCTTGCTGCACATCCCCAGCACTGCCAGTGTGTGCCAGGTGTTCCTAGCAGTGCAACCAAAAGTACTTCTGTGTCCATCTGTGTTCAACAGTCATATGTGGCTCTGTGGGGCCAGACACCACCCAGATTAGTGCATACCCAGTGTTAGGGTTTGGCTGCCATGAGCACCTGTTATCAGGGCAGAGGGGTGTCCAGACTCGCATGAGGTGGATGTAGCACTGTCTCTATGGGTCAAAGTGGTATACACTACATACCCCAAAGGATCCACATTCACCCATTTTGTAGGTGAGGGAGTGGAGGGACAGATGCCTGAGGCCTGGCTGTAGGACAAGCAACCACAGTCCTGCCGGCAGAGGACAGCCCTCCAAGGCTGGAGGGCCAGAGCCATACCTATGACTGTGGCAGATCAGCAGTAATGCTTGGGATAAGCAAGGGAAACCTCAACTACCCCACACCATGGTCTGCCATTCACCAGCAGATGGCACAGTCAGACTGCACCTGCAGCACCCTACAAGGTATTCCAACCATACACAGACTAACTGCAGACAGTCTACTAGCCAGTCCATACTGCATGCTCATAGGGAAACCCTGTACAGCACAGACACCAAGCAGGTATCTCAGTGATTGGGTCCCAGAACTTGGAACACACAGGTATAATTGAAGACAAATAGTGTTGAGCACTATGTGGGAGCATAGACATGCCATGGTCACTACTCGGTCAGGGTGAGAGTGACCTCACAGCATGCCATGCTGTGGCCACCCTGTCCATGCAGGTGGTGGTCGGGCACTGCAGTGTCCCAGCCATTGCCCTACACCCTGTGCAGATGCATCCTGCCAATCTGCCCTGTCCGGGCCATACCCACAATACTTTGCTCCTCATTATGCACATTTGCAGGCTAATGCTGATAACAGTGGGACATTGTGGACCCAGAGCAGTGTAGGCAGCCGCAAAACAATTGATAGACATACACACCCCTATTGTAGCATTGTGCAATGATAGGGGTGGTTGGCAATCCTGCTCGCCACACTGGTCGTGATCACAGTGCCGACACTGCTAAACTGTGCAGGGGGGTAGTAGTGGTGCTCTGCTGATAACTGCAGCTCTGTGCTGGGGCCAACAGCCTGACTCTCCATGAAGCTTTGGATAGTGGAGCCTGTGTGAGTGGGTGTTTTGACCCCTGTTCGACGCAGCTTTGGGATTTGCACATGTTGATGTTGTATCTGCATTGTAGGGTAAAAAGTGGGGAGATTATCTGTAGGATCTACAGCTGGGACTTGAACCTGTGACTCTCTGCTTCTGGACACATTGGCTGTGTGTACTGTACCACACTATTGCCACAGAGGAGTAGTGGTCCCTGGGGCTAGCCTTACTTTCCTCAGGCAGACCTTTTCTGTTGCACTGCACACCACGTGCTGGTACAGGACATGGTCTAGGTCCACTGCAGCCGGGTGGCACTGCTCCCTCCAACACAAACACCCCTCCCCCTGCCATGCCGACATGACCATATGCTGTTGGTGCTGGTCGTGCGCAGTCCCAGGCCATCCACTGTGAAGGTAGGCGGGTGCCTAGGGTATGGGGTCTGGGGTGGCAAGGCATACACAGACATCCACACATCACCCCCATCACTGCCTACCAATGTTATGTCCCTTCCACAAGGGGGAATGATGGCCGGGGGGATGTCAGGCTGGTGCTCTAGCAACTATTGGACTGGGTAGATGTAGGTGGAGTGTGTTGTTACTGCCGACTGTGGACAGGTTAGGGTATTCACCTCAGGTACGGTGTACCCAGTTTGGCCTACTGGGTGTATATATGTTTCCAACAACGTATGGGCACACCCTGCAATGCCTTACTAGGGGCTGCCCTAAAGTGTGTTCAGTTAGCTGGGTCTAAGAACTGTTTGGGACCCATCCTGGGTGTGGTCTATGGACCCTTGTTAGTGTGGTCCCCAGATGTGCACTGCTTGCCCTATTACAGGCATAGAGGTACCTGCGTGACGTTTGGGGTAATTGCTGGGTAATGTCCCCTGGATGGGACACTGTGGAACACGGACTACTGGGCATGTTTGGCCCTGGTCAGCTGCTGTCCTGCTGATTTCCAGTTTCTATGTTCCTAAGTGCCACCTGGGTGACGGCCTAGTTCACCCTGTGCCCCAGCTGCCTCACTGCATGTCCCGCCTGCAGTCCCCCTATGCTCCATTTGCACCATCACCATAGTGGTCTTTCATACTTGGCCACTATAATGTTGCTGCAGATGGAGCACTACTATCAACTATCTTGGGCTCCCTGCCTAGGCTGTACATTGCTGACACTTAAATGGTTTCTCTTTCCTGCAAATGTGCATCTAACGCCAGGTTTTCACTAGTAGTAGTTTCCAGCCCTTCAGTTCCCTGCGTTGGTGTTGTGGGAGTCTCTCCCCGCCCATTGACCCCTTCTCTCCGCCCTCTCTCCACCCTCTGCGGTGTTTATCGCGGCCGGGGACGCTAACGCGCGTTAGGTTATGTTAATGCGCGTTAACATTACATAGCGTGCGCTAACGTTACCTAACGCGCGTTAACGTAGACACTGCTACGTTACCGCAGTTTAGTAAACATACCCCTATGTGTCTTTTTGGGGAACTGCTAGGTACTGTCAGACAGCTGCCTAGGTGAGAATCTTCACAGTCTTGACAATGCATATATTTATATGATTTTTGCAAGGTATTGTGGGTAATGTAGTTCATTCACACCAGACACAGCTGCTGAAAATAATTTAGTTGTGCACAAGTGTTAAAGCCAATAAGATACTTCTTTATTTATGGGGTTATTTCTCCCAGCACAGATATGCTTGGTAGCACATAAATTAGGTTACTTGCTTTCAGTGTTTAACTTGGTAAAACAAAGTCAAAAATCAAAATCAGGAAAACAACCTTCAAACTTGTCAGGCAATTAGCTAATGTTTTCTTAGCATATCTCTAACAAACGAAAAGCCACAAAGAAAGAAATAAACTGTTCTTATAAGGTTAACTTCTGTTTACTTTCCACACAGATCCAGAAGTAATTCTCTCCTAGCTCACAAGCAATTAGGTACAGCTCAATTGCTATCAGTTATCCAGCTGAAACCCTTTAGCAGGCTGGCTTTCTACTGTGTGAGTCAAATCCTGCTTCAGGAGCTTTTCTTAGTGGAATAAAGAACAAATTTATATTTCTTTGTGATGGCTGCTGTGCTTTATCACAGAAAGTTACCAACGGAGTTTGGATAGAGAGCAGTCCATATAAACAATATCTTGATCTGCTATTATTTCCCCTTCATCAACAAGCATAGGGTCACTATCATGAATTGGCACAGATGAATCTTTCAATGGAGCACTTTCAGGAGAACACTTATTTCCCTGCTGTCTTTCAAGATTATAGCTAGGGCATAGATCAGTGTTCATACCTGAGCTTCCATTGCTGCTATAGTTCCTCTCTATATAGCCTGGCCAGTATGTAGTCCAGTTCTTATGTCCAGCCTTCCAGTCCTGATCCCTGGACACTGGATCTCTCTTCACATACCTTCTGGCATAGGTCTTAGAGTCCCTTCCACGTGCAGCCGTCTCCCTCACAGGTAGCCTCTGGTGATTCCTTGTTCTGCAGCACCATTCCTCTGGCTTTCCCCAGTCCAATGGTCTATGCTGGCCCTTGGAATACCTCCCAGTATACGTACTGCCTTGGACTCTTCTAGACCTCTCAAAGGCTTTTCTCCTCTTCCTTCCAGAGGGTTTCTTTCCTTCTCTATCCGTCCGGTTTGGCTTCTGCTTCTGCTGATCCTTCAGATGAAACTGATGATCAAACTCAAGCTGATTCTCAGGATACTGAGGACAATTCTCTGAATATCCAAGGTGATCATGAAGCTGGTCATCTGTAGAATAAACTCTACTCTTATTCTGCTTAGATGAGTGATCCTCCCTAACACAGCGCAGCTGTGCTGAATCAGGCCCTGCCCTTTGAGATGAGTGCTTAGGGATTACCTCATAGCCCTCCTGATTGAACACACGTTTTCTCACTTCAGCTCCTCTAATGGCTGTTGGAAACCTGGTGCATTCTGGGACTGGTAGTCTTTTATGGCAAAATTCTGTTTTCTCATTTCTACCAGCACTGACAGGTTGCTTGTTCAGAGACACTTCACCTTTTCTATAGCTCCTTCCTGAGCTATGATAAGCTTCCTTATCACAGTACTTGTGACCTGGATTGGCCCTGTTGGAAACAGGATTCTGGGCTTGATGGACCTTGATCTCACCCAGTATGGCATATCTTATGTTTTTATGTTAAAACAAATCAGTCTCACAGGGTTTCCTAATGAAAAATAATGCCCTTGATTACATTTAGAGACTACTTGTTATGGTCTAACCAGTAAGTCAGCCCATGTGCTTTAGTGTTTTCTGAGCCAGCCATATAAGTGATACAAGGCCAACCTGAATTGAATAACTGATCATGACCTTCACCATATGAGAAAGGAAGAGGCATCAAATTAGTCTATAAGCTTCTGCAATACAATGACACATTCCTGAATTCAGCATTGCTTTGCTTCCATAGCAAGGGCCAGTGTAAGAGTATTGGGTGCCCTAGGTGAAAATTTAGCCTTACGCCCCCCCTCCCCCTAAGTTTTGATAATTGAATTCAAAAATCATATCACCAAACAGTAAAACAAAAATCCTTTCCACAACACTGCTGTAAAAATGAATACTTGGGCATCATACTTTTTATTATTAAACTTTGCTTTGTATGCATGTGTGTGCTTACTCTCCCTGCAGGTAAAAGAATATGCTTAAGGCTTCTGGAGTTTTGGGGCTGTCAGGATCTATTGCTTTGCTTTGTCCACTGGTGTTCTTTGCCAACCCTCAGAAGCAGCAGTCATTGGTGACCGCCTAGACTTGCCTAGTTAGCCTGGCCCTATTCACTGGGACTTTAACATGCATCCCTAATTGTTCCTGCTCTTATAACCCCTGGTTTCAAACTGGCACTTGATACCCCTAGCAGTAATCTTGTGGTTATGACAGTAACACTAGTGAGGCAGCCATGAGGCTCTTATCAGCCTGACCCTTCCCCCGCAAGCCATGAGGTAATCAGCCTGCTAAGAAAAAGGCATTGAGATTTCAGTAGGCACCCTTCCCCCCACTCCAGGTCTGAGCACAGTATCCCCTAGCCCAGAAACCAACAGACCAGAGCATACCGGTTTGGACAGGTCACCCAGGTACCTTCCCCAGGGGCTGCTGATTGGTGGACAGGAAATACCTGTGGCAAATGGGATTGTAGAATGAGTTTAAAACTGTACTGTATATAAGGCATTGTAGGCCGTCCCTCGGGGCTCAGACTCTTGTAGAGGTTGCTGGTATCTCTGTCTGGCCTGTGCGCACATTAAAAGTTCCTGTTTGCATTCCAGCCTGTCTGTGAGTCTTCCTTCTGTGGGTGAGTGATAGAATAAGAGCTTTTCACAGTGTTTGCTATTACATTTGGTGCATTGGCCGGGAAACTTTTAAAGAAAAGCCTCTCTCTCATCACACCCACGGTGGGAAGACTACTGCTTTTTTTTTGCAGGATCGGGGCCTCCACCAGTCAGGGACCGGCCCCTCCAGGTGATTAACGGTCCTTGGTGCCCCCGGGCCACTTTGTGCTCGGAAGGACACCTTGATTTGTCTGGACAGTCGGTCCCTGCGGTTGAATCCCCAATTGAAAACCAGCTGGATAGACTGGCATCCAAACTACCTGTCTGATCAGAGTTCTGGTGAGTACTGCTATTTTCTGTACTCTATCTGTGAGTCCTGGTAATTTCTGGGAACCTGTAGCAGCCTGATCAACTGCAACGAGTAATCCTAATAGGGGCCTTAGTGGCCCTGAAGCCATTGCTCGTCCTGTATCTGAACTGCAGTAATCTGAAATCTTTAAAAGCGCTGCCGATCTGAACTGCAGTAATATGAAATCTTTAAAAGCGCTGCCGATCTGAACTGCAGTAATCTGAAATCTTTAAAAGCGCTGCCGAAAAGTAACCAAAATATAGCACTTGATAAGCTACTTAACTGCAAGGAGAGAGTTCTCCGCTGTGTTCCCGCTATTAATTTGTGTTGCTCTGTTCCCAATGTTAAATTTCTGTTTCCCCCCACGTGCTGTTCTGTTCCCAATGTTAAATTTCTGTTCCCCTGCCTCCCGGTGCTGTCCCGATGCCCCGCTGAGATCCCCTGCTGCCCCGCTGAATTTTCTGCTCCCCCCATGTGAATTTCTGCCCCCGATGTAATTTTCTGCTCCCCCCATGTGAATTTCTGCCCCCGATGTAATTTTCTGCTTCCCCCATGCGAATTTCTGCCCCCGATGTAATTTTCTGCTCCCCCCATGTGAATTTCCTGCCTTTCTCTGCTGTCCCGATGCACCGCTGAGCCCCCGCTGAATTTTCTGCCTTCCGCTGAATTTTCTGCCTTCCGCTGAGCCCCCGCTGAATTTTCTGCCTTCCGCTGAGCCCCCGCTGAATTTTCTGCCTTCCCCTGCTGCCCCCGCTGAATTTTCTGCCTTCCGCTGAGCCCCCGCTGAATTTTCTGCCTTCCGCTGAGCCCCCGCTGAATTTTATGCCTTCCCCTGCTGCCCCCGCTGAATTTTCTGCCTTCTGCTGAGCCCCCGCTGAATTTTCTGCCTTCCGCTGAGCCCCCGCTGAATTTTCTGCCTTCCCCTGCTGCCCCCGCTGAATTTTCTGCCTTCCGCTGAGCCCCCGCTGAATTTTCTTCCTTTCTCTGCTGTCCCGATGCACCGCTGAGCCCCCGCTGGGTTTCCTGCCTTTAAACCAAAATAAATAAATAAATAAATAAATAAATAAAATGCTAACCTTTTGTTTTTTAAGTCGATTGAAGGAGAAGTGATCGCTTGGAAGTCCCATCACTTCCCCTTTTTCCCATCTGTAAAGTGGAGGGTGAGCCGGTGTGGAAGAGCACGAGGAGGTAGCAGCCATCTTGTGGACACCACGTGCGTTTCTCTGCACTGATCTTGTGGACATCACGTGTATTTCTCTGCGCAGAGGTATTGAGCGGCCCTGGAGTGATCCTGGAGCTCCATCTAGTGGACATTTAAAAACTAGCTGTATTTTTCTCATACTACTGTTATCCTTATGGTTAAAGTGATCCTGGAGCTCCATCTGGTGGACATTCAAGAATAGCTAGCTTACTCTTATCTAAATCAAATCTGAGTGTATTGCCAAGACCTATATTGTAAAAATTGTGTGTTTTTTGTCTCTCTCTCCCCTCCTGAATTAGGACTAGATAGGGGCTGTATTGTAAATTGTATTATTTTTCCTGGATTAAGTCTAGATAGGATCTGTATTGTAAATTGCATATTTTTCTCTTACTGTAAATTGCATTTTCCCCCGAATTGAGATTAGGTTAGAAGATCTGGTCCACATTGTATACTGTACTTAGTTATTGAGCTAGAATTAGAGCATGGGGTCAGGAAAGTCTAAAGTGAAAACGCCCCTACAGTGCATGCTTCACAATTTTAAATCTGGGCTTAGAGAGGATTACGGGGTACCTCTCTCCTCCTCCAGATTATCCTTTTTGTGTGAGAGGGAATGGCCAGCCTTAGTTAAGCTATGGCCTCCCCAGGGGTCTATTGACCTGGCCACTGTGTCCTTGGTCCATCAAATTGTAGCAAAAGAGCACCCTGACCAGTTCCCATATATTGACTCATGGCTGGCCATATGCCAACTCAGACCAAGGTGGCTCCAGCGCTGTCACGAGGATCAGTGTAGAGTAATGGTGGCGGCCATCTGTCGCCAAAAGGGACGGACACCCGCCCCTATCTACCAGGGACGGGACTCTCTTGATATTCCTCCACGTCCCCTCCCTCTACTTCAACCCCGTGTCCCGTCCGCACCACAGCAGGATCCGCCCACAGCTGAAAGGTCAGGACTTCTTGGGGTGGGTGATGCCAGATTTAGGGAAGGTTCTACAGACTCCGGCCCCTCATCTTCAGATTCCCCTCTCACATCTGGTGCCACCTCCAGTGGCACCATCTCCTCCCCCGAGAGCACAGGGGCTGGGCTTGAATCATCACCCCCGTTAGCCCACCGCCTGCGGTCGCAAGATCTCCAATTACCACTACGACAAGTACAGGGGCTCCCGTATATTGATACTACTGGAAAGGTGGCAGTGGGACCATCAAGCCTGATTTATGTCCCTTTCTCCACTACGGACCTGCTCAACTGGAAAACCCACTATGCCTCATATACTGAAAAGCCCCAAGAACTGACAGATCTAATGACCAGTATTATGCAAACACACCAGCCTACCTGGTCGGACACTAAACAATTGCTTGCCACCTTATTCAATACAGAAGAACGGGCGCGCATTGTACGGGCCGCCCTCAAGTGGCTGGAGAAACATCCTGCCCAAGAGGGAGAAGTAAATCCACGGCAGCAGGCAGAGGCAGAATTCCCGAATAAAGACCCCCGCTGGGACCCGAATATACCCTGTTGGAGCAGCGGCTCTCACTCGCTTCCGAACTGCACTTCTTGAGGGCCTTAAGAAGGGGGGGCAACGAGCTATGAACATCAGTAAAATCGCAGAAGTTCTCCAGCTTCCTGATGAAAGTCCGGCAGTATTTTATGAGCGTCTGGCTGAAGCATACCGATTATACACCCCCTACGATCCAACGGCCCCTGAGAATCTTCAGATGGTGAATAATGCCTTTGTGGCTCAGGCACAAGGTGATATACGGCGGAAGCTGCAGAAACTGGAAGGGTTTGCGGGCATGAATGCAACACAATTGATGGAAGTGGCACAAAAAGTATATGTAAATCGTGACCAGGAGCAGAAGCGAGAGTCGGAGCGCCGGATGAAGAAAAAGGCAGACTTCCTAGCAGCCGCCTTAGCCGAGCGACCACCAGTTCCAGCCTGGGCCAGAGGAGGAAATAGGGGACGAGGACGCGGATATGGGGGGCCGAGGTTTCCCCTAAGCCCCACTCAATGTGCCTACTGCAAAGAGGAGGGACACTGGAAAAATGACTGTCCAAATCGTAACACAAGGCGAGGGAGATATCCATCCACGAGGGGTGTAAGAGCACCCGTATGAACTACACGGGAACAAGATCAGCATGATGTTTTCCCGCCTCCACCGGTTGCAGCTCTCGAAGGCCTTGCAGCTATGGAACATTATGACTCGGATGACTACTAGGCCAGACCGGGCTCCAAGTTTCTGTTGGGTCCCCAGGAGCCTGTGGTCAACATGAATTTAGGGGACCGGAAAATGCAATTCATGGTCGATACCGGAGCAACGCACTCAGTGGTCACCCAACAAGTAGCCCCGATCTCCTCCCAGTCAGTAACTGTTGTGGGAGCTACGGGGGAGAGAGCCCAGAGACCTTTCCTGCAAAACCGCACGTGCCAGTTGGGGGGACGGACCATCACTCACCAGTTCCTGTATATGCCTGAACCCTTGCTGGGTCGGGATGTTCTGGCAAAACTCCAGGCCCAAATCTCATTCGGGTCTGACGGCCAGGCTGAGCTCGAAATACCCAGCCTGGGCCCAACAGTTTTGGTACTGTCCGTCCCCCGAGAAGAAGAATGGCGGTTATATGAGAACAGGCCCAAAATCTGATGTGGCTACCCTGGCTACGTGGGAATCAGTGCCCCCTGGAGTATGGGCTGACGGAAACCCCCCCGGAATGGCCATTAACATCCCTCCCGTATGTGTTGAAATGAAGCCGGGAGCCTCCCCGGTGCATGTGCGACAATACCCGCTGCCGCGGGCAGCTGTAGAAGGAATCCATCATCATCTGGTGCAGCTACTACAGCATGGTATCCTGCGGCTCTGCCAATCGGCATGGAACACTCCTTTGCTGCCAGTTCGAAAACCTGGAACTACTGACTATCGACCTGTTCAGGACCTCCGTCGTGTCAATGAGGCCACTGTGACTCTGCATCCAGTAGTACCAAACCCTTATACACTGTTGGGCCTCATCCCGGCGACTGCTTCTCACTTCTCAGTACTGGATCTAAAAGATGCCTTCTTTTGTATACGTCTGGCTACTGCAAGCCAGCACCTGTTTGCTTTCGAGAAAGAGGACCCTGCTACTGGCAGAAAGTCCCAAGTTACCTGGACTCGTTTACCACAGGGATTCAAGAACTCTCCTACCATCTTCAGCACAGCATTGGCCCAAGATCTCGCTAGTTTCCCTCCAGGGGAGCCCGGCAGACGAGTACTTCTGCAGTACGTTGATGACCTACTAATCGCTGCTGACTCTAAGGCTGAATGTGTATTGGCAACCACAGAACTTCTCCAACTTCTGTACAATGCGGGATACCGAGTCTCCAGAAAAAAGGCTCAGTTATGTCAGTCGGAAGTGAAGTATCTGGGATTCCATCTGTCGAAAGGAAGCCGACGGTTGGGGAGCCAGAGGAAGGAAGCAGTGTGCCGAATCCCAGTGCCAACAACCCGCAAGCAAGTACGTGCTTTTCTCGGGGCAGCTGGGTACTGTCGTATCTGGATTCCCAACTTCGCAAAGATCGCAAAGCCCCTCTATGAGTCTACAAAGAGCCCAGAGAAGAGCTCCCTTGAATGGGGTCGTGACCAACAGGAGGCCTTCGAACATTTGAAAAGGGCATTACTGTCATCACCAGCCCTAGGCCTTCCGGATGTCACCAAGCCTTTCACCCTCCTATGTACACGAAGCAGCAGGAACAGCTTTGGGGGTCTTGACCCAACAACTGGGGTCTTGGCCGCGACCAGTCGCCTACCTGTCTAAACTGCTGGATCCAGTGGCCAAGGGATGGCCACCTTGCCTGAGAGCAATAGCAGCAACAGCCTTGTTGGTGGAAGAATCTGATAAACTGTCCATGGGCCAAGGCCTTCTAGTCACCGTCCCACATTCAGTCCAAACATTGCTAGAGCATAAAGGAAGTCACTGGTTCACCAGCTCCCGGATGTTGGAATACCAGAGCATGTTATGGGAAATCCCAGAGTGCAAATAACTACCAGCCAAGCCTTAAATCCTGCTACATTCCTGCCTGTTGGCCCAGGACCACCTGATCACGACTGCCTGGAAGTGATGGATACAGTCTTCTCCGGTCGCCCTGATCTGACAGATGAGCCGCTAAGCAATCCGGATGAGACCTACTACGTAGATGAAAGCAGTCTGGTGTTGGAGGGCCGCAGGTGTGCGGGGTACGCGGTGGTGGCGATGGAAGAGATAGTCAAAGCTCAGCCTTTACCCCCTGGAACATCCGCACAGAAGGCGGAACTCATTGCCCTTACCCATGCCTTAACCCTTGGGACTACGGCCCCCAGATATTGGCCCAGTCCCAAATACACCCCTCTGTGGCTTGCCTCCAATAATACAGCCCTCAACTGCCTCTAGCGGTTGAGGTCTCACTTAAAAAGGGGGGAGTGAGGCAGCCATGAGGCTCTTATCAGCCTGACCCTTCCCCCGCAAGCCATGAGGTAGTCAGCCTGCTAAGAAAAAGGCATTGAGATTTCAGTAGGCACCCTTCCCCCCACTCCAGGTCTGAGCACAGTATCCCCTAGCCCAGAAACCAACAGACCAGAGCATACCGGTTTGGACAGGTCACCCAGGTACCTTCCCCAGGGGCTGCTGATTGGTGGACAGGAAATACCTGTGGCAAATGGGATTGTAGAATGAGTTTAAAACTGTACTGTATATAAGGCATTGTAGGCCGTCCCTCGGGGCTCAGACTCTTGTAGAGGTTGCTGGTATCTCTGTCTGGCCTGTGCGCACATTAAAAGTTCCTGTTTGCATTCCAGCCTGTCTGTGAGTCTTCCTTCTGTGGGTGAGTGATAGAATAAGAGCTTTTCACAGCGTTTGCTATTACACTATGAGATTATCACTAGGGATCACTGGCCCAATTTTGGAACCTGTAAGAGGAAGAGCGAATAGGGATTTCTCCTGCTCCCACTAGATACCAGCTTTATAGTAGCTGTATAGCAGGAGTTCAGATTTTAAATCCAGAGCCTCCCTCTCTGGTCAGGCTCACTGCAGCACACTGAACTGTCACATATCCCAAGATTCAGAACACTCTGTGTGAAGCTCAGCTTCAGCTCTCCCACACAGGATTCAGAATTTTCTTTAAAAGAAGTTCTCCTTCAGTTTCTGGACACCAGATTTCATATCCTTTAAGGAAATCAGTGTTTCTTTTTTTTGTCTTTTCCAGCTCTCTAGCAATTACACATCAGAGATTTTTTTTCTTAGATGTCACAGCTTTTAAATTTACTTTGTCAGGAATCAACAGCCTTTTAGGCTTTTAAACCAGAAGCTGTAATCAGATTCTCCTCAAAGATATCCAATTAATGTTACAGAAAATCTGACCAAAGTCTATCACTCTTTTCAGTCATTCTTTCTCTCCCCTTTACTTATTTTATTTCTCTTAAGACCGGAATTCTGACAATTAAATCTGTCAGACTTTCTTCAGAAAATGCTTTTAAATGACTGTACTTTCATCAGCTTAAATAGCTTTCTCCAAAATGAAGACCAGTGCTCCTACAAGTGTTCTGTCAGAAACTCCAGAGTCACTTGAATAATGCTGTCTTAACTAGATTGTAAGCCCTACAAGCAGGGACTGTCTTCTATAAGTGTTTGTACAGCATTGCGTACGCCTTGAAGCACTATATAAATGATAAATAGTAATAGCAGTAGTCTACTTACTCTCTTCCAGTTCCGACTTTCACTTACAGAAATTACCAAGCACAATTACATCTCTTTTCCCATTAACTCAAACATTTTTATCAAAATTCCTGTCCTCACAGACCCATACTTCACACACACATCCAATTCTGTCTCTTCTTCAGCCCCGACTGTCAGATTTTAAAACTTGTCACTTACATTCTTTTCTCCCTATTCAGTACTTTCCCATCACCAGCATCCAAATAGATCCCTAGCAACCATCCACAGGGACTCTCAAAACTACTGTAACAAAAAAACAACTTATAAACTATTTTTTCTCCATAAAGATGGACTAAGTTTAAATTTTCTAGTCTTTCAAATCTCCAGAGTAGTTAAAAACAAAATTACTACACTGCATTAAAAACTGCCTCTTCCTGCCTGAATTAGAACTCCTGGCCTAAAGGAAGCCCTTCTCCATTGCCTATAATGCAACTCTATGGAGCCATGAATTGTTTCTACAAAACATTTCACTTTAAAAAGCCTGTTTCAGTTATAAAAAGTCTAAAAACACAGAGGAGCAATTTCAATCATTTAAAACTGTTTTTAAACCTCAGGGGATACCACCTCCCCCCCCCCCCCCCCCCCACCACCACCATGGAGAAAATGGGTCATTTTTCAACCACATTTAACATCTAAAAACTAAAACAAATACATTTTCAGGGTGGTCAGAGCTCCTAAACCTGAATCCAATCACCAAAACATTGAAAATCCAACTTTTAAAATCGCCGAAAATCAGCGGGGGGGGGGGTATGTCCTACTGTCTCTTTAAGGCATCACAGCCTCATTAGAATAAGGCCAATAGAAGCCTGAAGCCCAAATTTTCCTTCAGGCCTGATTATTTTAAATAAAGGCCAATTGGGCCAAAAATACATTTCAGGGCTTCCCAAGTCCTCTCCCCACATGGGGAATGCTTTTATTTTATTTTGGCTCTCCACATGGCCCGTTATAATTTTGGGCTCAATTGGCCCATCTTTAAGGCACCTTGCTTTAATTTTATATACAGGACCTTCCAGTCCCACTTTCAAGGCCCCTGGTCACTTTTCAACATTTTAGGGCCTTCCAGTGACCCTGTTATACTTTTGGGCATTCTTGACCTTTTTTCCAAGGCCCCCTGGCCTAAAATAAACAAATTTGGCCTTCTCTGCTACCATAGGGGTACTTCAGGGCCACAACACCTCAACAACGGGTCTTTCCGGCCCTCACTCTGACTCTGGGACCCACCCTTGCCTTTAAAACAGGCCTTTTCCTGGCCCAAAGTGCCTTTGGACCCCTCTTTTTTCTCCTTCCTGACATCTGGGAATGAATCACTGCCACTCTCCCTGATCACAGGAAGGACACTCTGGCTCCTCCCTGAGCATCGGGAACAGCCATGAAGCCCATGGCTCCGGATGCCCCCAGTCTCTCCCTCGTACAATTGGGGCTGCCACGCAACCTATGTTTGCACCCTGTTGCAGCCGGAACCCCTATTCACTTGATCAGGGCAGCCACACACCACGTGATTGCATACAATTACTCTGCCTGCCTCCCTGTCACACTCCAGACCTCAGGTCAGATCCCGCAGCACTCCACAGGAGCACAGCTCACCTGGACCAGAGCCCTCAGCCCCCAGCACTTTTATTTTTTTTTTCTATTTTAAAAAAATGTACCTGTCAGCGATCGGGCTGCAGGGCAGCTGCAAGGACACAAAGAAACCCCATGGCAGCCATCAACTGCCTCCAGGATGACCCATGCAACCCCAAAGCACCATCAGGCTGTCTGAGGCAGTCAAAGACCTCCCCCCCTCCCCCCAGCCAGGTAAATTTTAAAAATTTTAACCTCTGGTTAAATAAAAAATATAAAAGGCAAATGCCCAAAGATGCACTTGAAGGGGTGCACAAAGGGGTACACGGCTTTGTTACCTCACCTCCGGCTTCCCTAACTGCTTAAAACCTCCGTGCTTCAGGCACTCACCCTCTTGCAGCTGTGCCCATTCAGGGAAAGAGGGACAGGGGGATTCCCTTCACATCGGAGACATCGTGGGACATCGGACAGCACAAAGAAAGCAGCAGCAGCAGCCTGATTCAGAGCCTGGGAAAGTAAGCCTGCTCTCACGCGGCACCTTTCCCTGCCCCTCTCTGACATCACCTCCTGCTTCCCGAACTGTATAAATTCAGACTCTTTAGGCATGCCAACACCTGTGTACCTGCGTCTGAGGGCCTTGCCAGAGGGCCCTTTGGTGTGGCCCTTAGGAGTGACCCTTTCGAACCCTATGCTTGATGTATGACACTCTTACGTCATATATGCAAACTTTATTCTGGTAAGGTAAAATTCCTTCACTTGCCTTAATTAGTATATCTATAAGCTTAATACTGCCATATTTAGTGATAATGATCTCAACCAAATTATTATTGTAATTGTTTTAACTGCTCTCAATCAACCTGTTTTCCACAGCCTGTAACTGCTCTCAGTCAAACGATCATTTACTCCTCTCAATTATATCAGAAACATATACATGTTAGTCATGGATACCAGAGATCTGATAAAAGTATTTCTTTTCTTATACCTTATATTTAGCTTAATACCTACTGAGAATGCCCTCACACTGGCCTCATCACAGATCTATAAATTTATCTATTATTCATTACCATGACAAGCCCACTCCCACATTATAGCAACATAGAATGTTCAGGACACATACACAACATTATAACAGGTTTATTTACATTACATCACAGCCACAATCCTGCTTCAAATTTATAGATAGCCCTAAACCTATTAAATTACTTCTTCCCAATGCAAGATCTGTGTAAAATAAAATTCCAGTCATTGCTGACATGGTGAATGACAACCAGCCAGACATATGCTGCATCACAGAATCTTGGCTTTCAGAATCTGACACAGTCCTAACCAATGTTCCCACTAACCTGCGATGAGTCCGCCGCCAAAATTCCTGCCGGCGGGCGGAGGTGCAGGGTGATCAATCGCTCTGCCCCTCCCCCCACCAGCAGGAATGCCGGCGGAGGACCCGGCGCAGATTAAAGAGAACATTGCGAGGGTGCTGCGGCGTGCGTTAGACACAAGTCTTTATTCTAGATATTCAGTGACTCTGTCCATTTAAGCAGGGTTGCTGAACATGTGGTCCTAAATTTAAACAAACACATTAGCCCTTATTTTAGGAGCATCTCCATGGGGAACTAGCAGCTTTTACACATGTCGATTAGTTGCACATGCAAATAACAATTTTAGAAAGCCTCTGTTTATACATGGAAATGCACACCATGTACAGTTTTAGAGGGGGTCTGGAATGGGTATGGATAGGCACAGTTTGAGCAGGCTTAACATCTACACATTTGTTCCCCACTCAGCAAGAGACCTAAATATCAGCCTCTTCACCCAGCACTTGGAGACCTAAATGCCAGCTTCTTCACCTGCCCTGAGGCACATGTAATTGCCAGTTTGAAGGGGCAGGTGCACAGGACAATGAACCCCTCTCCCCTTTCTGCCCCCTCCCCCAACAGCATCGGTGTCCATCTACCCCACGCCTCAATCCTCAGCAATATTAGAAAACCCCTTGAACACCGCTGTCACATCAGAAACCCTACTAACACCATGACAACCCCCAACCCTCTTCTGAGTCCTACTGAGGTTTACTGTTTACTAAAATCTAGATATACAGCCCTTTGAAACAGCAGAGAGGTTTACATAAAATAAACGTCATTGAAAGAGCAGAAAGGAACTCCAATAATAATTTAAAAGGAGATAGAAGCAGTTGCAGAATACAGAAGAATAAAGAGGGAAAAGAGAGAAGCATAGGTAAAGCTGTGCATGATTATAGCAAGGCCAGTAACACAATTCAGAAAAGGAGGATAGGAGAAGCAGGACGGGTAAGTCAGGAATCTGCATCACTGGGGGACTCCCTGGTGCCTGGTTGGGTGGCTAGATTGATTCCCAATCACACCTACCCTGGATGGTGCTGGATTCAAAATGGTGGCCATCAAATCCTATTGGCAGTCTCTAGGGAGGATTATTGTCAAAAGAGGTTAATGGGAAGGGGGAGGATAGATATTGTTATTGTCAGGATTCAAAGGAGGGGAAGATGGCTCTTAGTGATGTTGGAGGGGAAATCAGGGGATTCTGAATTTTCCAGGGATGCAGGAATGGAGAAAGATTGATGCTGTAAGAAGCATCAATTTTAAGATGCTGCGGGCATAGAAACTTGGAGGGAAAAGAATGCTTTTTTTCTTCATGTACAACCTTTTTTGGTTAGTTTTCAATTTTTTTCACAAATGTTTCCAGATTTTTAGTTTTATGTTTAATTTCCCACATTGCTAAATTGATTTAGAATGCACTAACTGATGAATTAAGGCATGTTAAGTCAATTAATCTTGTTAAATCAATTTAGTGCACACTAAAATTTTTAAGGTACCTTAGCGAACCAAATGCACCCTAGTGAATGCACACCCTGTAATGTATGTTGTCATGTAGAAGATCCTTCCGAGGCTATGGAACTGGGTGAAGCAGAAGAGTTTGCTTCAGAAACTGACAGGCAGGCAGAGCACATGGCCCAGGGTTGCCAAGGGAAACATAAACAGAGTGAGTCACGAGGGGAGCAAACACGCCCAAGCTGCAACGTATCCCCGAGCTCAGGGATTAAGGAGAAACACCTGGTTGGGGGAGGGGCGCAGCTAAGCCCTCAGAAGCTGGGATATAAAAAGTACTCACTAGAATTGAGCCACGGAAGAGGTGGAGGAGGTGGTGGAGAAGCAAGAAAGGCAAGAGAGACGAGGACAGGAACAAGCACCTGGGAGAAAGCAGCAGCAGCTGAGAAAGAAATGGGAGACTCAGCTCAGGAAGCCAGAGCAACAAAGATTTACAGAGCCCATGCCCAAAAGCCAGGTGGGAGCAGCCCTTGACGGGAGCCCTATCGTGAAGGCAGCTGGAGGGAGAGACTGCCTGGGAGGCTGGTTTGGGAGCACTCAGAAACTCCTGAGAGAGAGAGGTGCTGGCCAGAGGATATTTGTATGTCTGAGGAAAAGGAGAAGCTAAAAGGCAGGAAAACACAGCCAGTGTTTGGAATCCTTGCTGACCCAGCCGTGCTAAGAAGTCCTTCCTTGAAAAAGCCAAAAGGTAGGCTGTATAAACCATATAGAGAGGAAACTAGGTTTAAAAGTTTTCCTTGTGATTGCCAAGATTTGCTGGACTCTCCCTATGCTAAATCCCATATATACGGTAATGCTCAACCCTGCTCTTTATAGTGCTGTGAAGAGAAGCCTCGGGGAAATAGAGAGAGACTGTATTTTAAAACACCGTATAACTGTGCACAAACTTACCCAGCTGAGAGTGATTGTGAGGAAATGCAGACAGGGTCTGTTACCGAAGAGATATCAGATGAGCAAATGGACTGCACGCTATCACTAGCTGATCACGTCGTATCACTTTGCTGAGCTGGCTGTTAACTAGGCTGTTTGAACAGCAGAGAAGAAGCGAAGTGTTGCCTTTGTATGGAAAAGGGACTGTTACCTTTAAGTTTGTACTGAGCACTGTATGTTTGAAGTTGAAAGCCAAAGAAGCTGTTTTTGTATTATGAGTTCCTGAGATGTTTTCTTTATGCCAGAAGTATGGCAATTTTGTCCTAAGTTTCACTTACAATTAATCCTCCCGGAAGGGGAAATAAAACCTTGTCATTGTTTTGCCTGAAACCACTCGACTACAATTATTTCTGGCTTAGTGAGTATGAGGAAATACAACTCCCAGAAGGCAGTGCATGATCAAGTGTACTGCCCTGCTTCCTAAGTTTGGATATCCAAGGCTGACCTACCCTACATGCCCCTGGCTCTGGGGAGGTTACTGGTGACAATGTGCACTCTTGCACGTGATTATAGTATTTTACAAAAGATTCTTGTAAAATATCCAGGGAATTATGCATATTCTTACCTGGATATCTCAATTCCCCTCTCCATGATTTATCTAAAAAGGGCTTTAGTATCTGTTAAAGTCAACCAGATATGTGCTCCTACTTAAATGGATAAACCTAACTGAGTAACAGCTGAAAATTGCTGCAATTTGGTTGTTGAAGTCCTGTCACCAGAACACCTGTGAACCCTCTTTCTTCTAAATGAATATGTGAACCGGACATACAGAGGGCGTTGCTATTCTGATCCCACGGGGCATGTCTAGCCCCACGGGATCAGAATTGCAAACAGTCCTGTATGTGCAGCCGGGACTGCGATTCAGCCCGGCCTGCATGTATAGGACATGCCTGCCTAACTCAGTCAGACTTTAAATGGAGCTGCAGCGCCATGGTGTCCTGTTGCCATGGCACTGCGGCTCCATTTAAAAGCCACGGGGGGAACCACGTGATGCATGAGCGGGTGAGACGCATCTCTCCTTGCTCCGGGGCTGTCTCGCCATTCTATTGATTTTTTGACACCCCCCCCCTGCTTGAAATTACCGCAAGAAGCCTGGGCTGGTACACCAAGAATTTCTGGAGGTGTGGGTCAGCTTACTACCTTTCAACATGCCTCTCGCTGCAAGAAAGGAGCGGGAGAAGGCGGCAAAACCGGGAGCTGCCTCCACTGGTAAGATGGCGTCCACCATGATACAGCCGCAGTCTCCGGGGGCGGAGAGCGTGGAATCTAGCTCGGAAGAGCTGGCGAAAGAAGTCGCAAAGTTCTTAGAACCGAAGTTCGATCGGATCCTCACCAAGTTAGATGCTGTCGGAGAGACCCTGACTGAGTTTGGCCAGCGCGTCGAGGAGATTGAGCATCGGGTATCCGCGCTTGAGGAGGCCGAGGGGCTGCAGACACGTGAGCAGGCTGCCATGCAGAAGGCTATTGAGGCCCTACGCGATAAAGTTGACGATTTAGAAAATCGATCCCGCAGGAATAATCTGCGGATTGTGGGAGTTCCTGAAGCTCACACTGAGAGCTTGCTGCAGTCGCTGGTGAAGTCTTGGCTGCCTAGGGAGCTCGGGCTGGAGGAGATGGTGGGAGAGTTAAAAGTTGAAAGGGTGCATCGCATCGGGCCTAAGTCGGAGGCTCACCAGCGCCCACGGGTTGTGATTGCCCGTATCCTGAACTTTCATCACAAATGGCGTTTGCTGCAGGCATTCCGAAAGAAGCGGTCGCTGATGCTGGACAATCATAGGGTTCTCTTGTTTCAGGACTACTCTGCCTCTGTAGCCGCGAAGCGCAAAGAGTTCTCCCCCTTTTGCTCTGTTCTGTTTCAGAAGCAGCTCCGGTTTACACTAGCGTTTCCCGCGACGCTGTGAGTGCTACATGAGGGGAGAAACCATGTGTTAAGCACGGTGGCAGCTGCAAGGAAGTTTGTGGAGGCCTTGGAGAGCCCGGAGCAGGCGACCTGACGAGATCTGTCCTGCCTCGGCCTATCACCCAGGAGTAGCCAGGAGTGGCTGGCGGAGTTGATTTGGATGCCAGAACGGGACGCTGCTTGGATTTTTCTGCTGTTTGCCCTGGGGATGGAATCGCGTGGTCTTGTGTGGCCATGCGTTTTCCCCGAGGGTGTTTTTTGGACTTAAGTGCTAGTGTGGGGTTTTGCTGCATGATTTGTGGTGGGTGGGGGTATTATATTTGTTGATATCTGTTTATATCTGCTTATTACCTATGTTTACTGGATGTTGAATCTGCCAGGGTCCCTCTTTTAGGGGGATACTGGTGGAGTCCTGTACTGATTATGTTGGGAAATGGTGCAGGGTTCAATGCATGGTTAATTTTCTTAGGTTGGGACTGAGCTGGCTCTGTGCTTTCAATATCGTGAGGGGGGTGGTTTGTTTGTTTCCTGATGTGTTATGTCCACGGTGGGGGGGCGAGACAGCCCTGTAGCGCACAGAAGTGGGCCCCGAGCCTGGCGCAGCTAGCCGGGCACGTTACAGGGTGTGTTTTAGCTTGGGATTGGGGATGGGGGGGGAGGGAGGGGGGGAGCGGGAAGGGAACTGGTGAGGGGTGCTGTTCGGGGTGGGGAGGGGGGCGACACCTGTGCCTGTTGGTGTGGATGGTATGGGGTGTTCCAGGGGGGGGGTAGATGGGTAGTGAATGAAGAGAGTTGGTACTCCATGAGGATGATGTTGTTCTGCATAAAACGAAGCCTAATCTTAGAACACCTGTTCACTCGGAGGAACACAGAGATAGTCGCCGGTTCTGGGTTGGGGCTGGACAACCCAGAACAGTGGTATGATTGGTGGGGCTGCTTGATGATACAAATGCGGTATGAGGAGAATGAGTAATGACTTACGAATAGTCTCCTGGAATGTGGGAGGGTTGAATACCCCTGTAAAACGGACGAAGATGTTGCAGGCTCTGAAGAGGGGGCATACACAAATAGCATTATTGCAAGAAACCCACTTAAGTGCGGTGGAACATTCCAAGTTGAAGAAAGATTGGGTGGGGCAGGTATTTGCCGCAGCTACGAGTGTAAAGAAACGTGGAGTGGCGATTTTGGTGAAAAGAGGTCTAGCAGTGGAATTGATTAGAGAGGAGGCAGATCCCAATGGGCGATTCCTCTTTTTGCATGTCAAGATACAGGGACAGGAGTTCTTTTTGGGCAACATTTATGCCCCTAATACGTATGATCACCGGTTTTTTCAGCTGCTTCTGAGGAAAATATTAGGGGCCCCGAAGATACCTTTGATACTGGTGGGGGATTTCAATTGCCCCCATGACCCGGCTTTGGATCGATCCACTACTGTAGGGTCTGCCGGAGCCTGGAGTAAAAAAGGGGTGGGGTATCTATGTAATTTGGGGGGCTTACTTGATTCCTGGAGGGTCTTGCATGGTGTGGAGAGGGATTACACACATCTGTCGAGAGCACACCAAACTTGGTCTCGGATTGACTATATTCTGATTTCGAGAGAGAGCTTGGGAAAAGTGATCAAAGTGGAGATTGATCCCATAGTAGTGTCTGACCATGCTAAGGTGGAGTTAGATTGGAGGGGAAAGTCTCCGGGAGGGGCACGTTGGGCGTTCCCGGGACACCTTTGGAAGAACGAGACTTTTCGGGCCTATCTGATCCACCATTGGGAGGAGTACCTCAGTCTGAATGACACGGGAGAGGTAGATGTGGCGACCTTCTGGGAGGCCGGGAAAGCAGTGCTGCGGGGACATATTATAGCGTATGTCGCGAAAGAGAGGAAACGGCTTAATGCACGACTCTTGGATCTGTCGAGTCATCTGCAAGAGGCAAAGCGCGCCGCTATGGCACAGCTGAAGCGGATGCAGACATATTTAGAGGTGCAAAGAGCTCTTAATGAGGTGCTTCATGAACGCGCCGTTCAATCGCTGCAATATTATCGCCACCAACTATTTCGGTTTGGCGACCGGGCGGGGCGCCTACTGGCGCGTCTAGTTAAACGTAAAGGTGGCATCCAGGGGGTGGCACGAGTGCGGGATAGGCAGGGGGTGCACCAGACTGACTTGCAGCAGATTGTGCAGGTGTTTAGTCAGTATTACCAAGACTTATATACCCCTGAGAAGGAGAATAGAGTCCAAGAGAGCGAATTCTTGGCGGCTGTGCCACTACCCCAAGTGACGGAGGCTGACCTCCAGGGACTAAATGCGAAGATAACTTGTGAAGAAATTCAGGCTGTGATAAAGAGAGGGAAAGCCCACAAGGCTCCGGGTCCCGATGGATATGGAGCAGAATTTTATAAGATCTCGATGTCCCACATCACGCCTACCTTGATGGCCGTCTACCAAGACGCGCAAGAACGAGGCTCATATCCGAGAGATATGCGTACTGCGGCGATAACCATCATCCCGAAGGAAGGCCGTGATCCGGAGGATCCGGCATCTTATCGCCCCATTTCCTTAATCAATTATGATATGAAATTGGTGGCCTCGGTGCTTGCGGCCCGGCTGCAAGGGGTTTTACCTCGGCTAGTTGGCGACCACCAATCGGGTTTTGTTAAAGGAAGAGGTGCCTTTTCCAACATTAGTAAGGTATTGCTCGGCATGGAGCACTGTTTACACCAAGAGACGCCTCTGCTCCTGGTGAGCTTAGACGCCGAAAAGGCCTTCGATAGAGTGTCCTGGTCTTATATGTTCGCAGTTCTCAAAAAATTTGGTTTTGCGGGAGCCTTTCTCTCTTGGGTGAAAGCGTTATACGCGAGTCCACTGGCGTGTGTGGCCAGTGGGGGAACATGCTCCGTACCTTCTGAGCTACGCCGAGGCACACGGCAGGGTTGCCCGTTATCTCCCCTGTATTGCAGTTGGAACCTTTACTCCTTGCACTCAAAGCGGAGGTGGGGATACGAGGAATTGAATGGCCGCAGGGAGGCATAAAGGTTAGCGCGTTTGCAGATGATATGCTCTTATGCCTCTGCGACCCCCAGCCTTCGCTGGAGTGTGCCTTGGGAATGATTCAACGTTTTGGTTCGTTTTCGGGGCTCCGGATCAATTTAAGTAAGTGCGTGGCGTTAGATGTGGGAGGCCGAGCGCAGAGGCGGTGGCGGGGGCTTTTCCCTTTGCGTTGGGCATCCGGAGAATTCCGCTATCTGGGGATTCAGATCCCGGATCAGCTCTCGAAATTATATGATGTCAATATACGACCTATGTTGCACAGGATGGCGGCTGCCCTGCATAAATGGAGGGATCTCCCCCTCTCGCTTATGGGGCGTCTTGCACTGTTTCAGATGATGGAGGTGCCCAGATGGATGTATTTATTGCGCCACCTGCCTATCTGGTTGTTGCGACGCGATGTGCTTCTGTTTCAGAGGTACATTAGACAATTTTTGTGGAGGGGTAAGAGATCGCGGATTCCGATATCTGTCCTGATGAGTAGTAGGGAGGAAGGGGGACTCGGGCTATTCTCGATAAGGGATTACAATTTTCTCGCCTTGTTGGGTCCCTTGCGCAATCTCATCCTAGGAGGGGAGGGAGCCGTGCCGTGGAGGTTTATTGAAAGAGTCTCAGTGCCCTACCACCCGGCCTACTTACTGCACAGCCGCAATGTGGTCTTACCGCAGTTCTGGCGACAGTTGATCTATCTTGGTGCGTTGAGACAGGCGTGGCGCTTCCTTTGTCAGAAAAAGGGAGTGCATTGGTATAGTACTGAATGTCTGCCCTTGCGTGATAACGTTGACTTTGAGCCTGGCTGCCATGGAGGACTTCCCGGAAGTTGGGTAGCGGCTGGTCTGGGTCATCTAGGTCAACTTCGCATGCAATCTCAAGAGGAGTTGGATTCCTTTCACACTCTGATGCGGAGATATCACCTTGCGCCTCAGTCGTTTTATTTTTATCTGCAAGTGCGACACTACATACGAGTGCTGCAACGGACTAGGGGCTTCCAATTTCGGGATAAAGGGATATGGGACCTTATCGCGGACGTAGGCGGCAAGTTCTCGCTACGCACCTGGCGAGAGGAGTGCTGCCCTGGGGGGGACTGGGCCCCGCTAGAACAACTAGTTCAGAAGTGGCGTAAAGAAGATAATCTGTCCCTTATGGTAGGGACCTTCCAAAATGCTTTTCAGCATATAAAGCTCCTCTCAGAATCTGTCCAATTACGAGAAATGCAGTATAAACTGTTGTGGAGGGCATATGTACCCAACACTTGGGCGGTTAGGATGGAGCTGCTCTCGACTGATGTCTGCCAGTTGTGTGGGACTCATAGGGGGACACTAATCCATCGTTTTTGGAGTTGTGTCTTGATAGCTAAGTTTTGGCAGGAGATTCATACAGAGCTGCAAACCTGTAGACCGTTAGGAGCGGATCTATCGTATGAATGGTGCGTGTTTGGGTTGCTTGGTGCCACCTCCGAAGGGGGTGACTCATACTTCGTCTGCTGTACCTCCGAGTGCTGGGGACACTGCCGGAGGCGACTCCCCTGCTGACCCTAGTAGCGTATCTCTCGAAAGCTTTATACTAGAGGCTTCCTAATTGCGAAACAATGTATACTACGACATTGGCTGGAAGCCCGCCCCCCGGGTATTCGGGAGTGGTGTAGGGCTCTATTAATTCTGGAGGGGTCATGAGTTGCATACAGCCAGCATATTGGGGGCCAAGCAGCGGGCGGATTGTGAGCATACTTGGAGAGGGATTACGGAGCACTACTTTCATAATCGCGGGGTCCTGGGGGGAGCTGAGGATACTATCTGTAGTGGCTGAGTGGTATGGAGTAATTGCGATCTTGGGTGTCTGGATGAGGCTGATCTGTGGAGCGAGCCCTCTGGAACTGACTGGCTGTACTTAGTGGGAGGGGGGAGGGGCGGGGGGAGGAGGGATGGGGGGTGAGGGGTAGGGAGTTTAGGGCCGGTCGGGGGGGGGGGGGAGGAGAGGAGCGGAGGGGGGGGAGGAGGAGGGGGGTGGAGGGGGGGGACGGTTGCTAGGTTGGATCTGCTGTTCTGTGGATCTGTTGGCTTGTATTGCTTGCACTGCTAGTACGGTATTGCATTTGTGTTCTGTTGCTTTGTTGGTTGACTTTGTTTACCCCAATCCTCCCTGTACTTGTGGAAAATTTAATAAAAATGATTTGAAATAAAAGCCACGATCCCGACTGCCTGCTCCTGCAGCTAATTCCCCACAGCCCGACCCCTGATCTGGCCACCTATGGCCAGGGTCAGGCTGCGGGGAATGTCCTCAGCTCCCCCTGCCCCATCCGCGCCCCGGACCCACTGATTCACTATGTCCAGGGAAGTTATTCCACCTCGGAGGTGGAATAAATTACCCGTACAAGTCGCCGGCCTTGGACGTACAGGGCCGACATTAGAATCGGCCCTATATGGCCAGAGCTGGTGACCATCCACTGCCTGCCCTAACTCCGCCCCAATCCACCCCTTCCCTGCCCCCCTTCTAACTTCTCTGTACAACCAGCAGAGACGTTAGACACCAGCGAGGAGGCCCACGCATAGCGGGGATGGACATTGGGACATCCATCCCTGCTATACGGGGGCAGAATAACCCCCATAACATTTGGACTCAAGTTGTCGAGCCCAAATTCTCCATTAGCTGGGCCCAGTTTTAAAAAAATAATAATTTGCGTGGTTAACTCTGAAGTTAATTACATAAATCTTGTTGAATATCAACCTCCTTTTCCCTTCCTGTGTCTATGGGATAAAGCTTAATAAATCAGACCATTAAATAATTACTAAATACAACCATGCTGAGCAGAAAAAAAATAACTAGTCTATAAGCTAGTAGAAGGAAAGTCAAATACTCATGTAAATAATTTGAAAATGTTCCATGCAATGTTACATGTACATAGTTACAAATATCGTTCCATGTAAAGTATACCAAAGTATACAAAATTGTTAACTGTTCAATGTAAACCGCCCTTGATCTCTGGAAGGGGCGGTATCGAAGAAATAGATAAATAAATAAAATAAAGTCTTAATAAATACTATATTAATAATAAACATTTTAGCTCTAAATATTGAACATTGATGAAAGTCCCAGATACTAAACTAACATGCTTGCTCTGAGTTACTTAAATATGTGGTTTTACTACATTTGGGGTGTCTGAATTATATTTGCTTTAATAGGCACTTAGATGCACTCAGTAATTAATTTGCTATAAAGGTAAAATCATACCAACCTGTGGGATGTCAAAACAACCGACCTCCCTTCCCTAATAATGCTAAGTATGCAGTCCCATAGAAAGCGGCGAGCCTTCGGATCCATGCCAGTTGTTGGTTCATCCTACCAGAGTTAAACACAAGAATGCATCAGTGCAAAATATAAAATAATGCCAAAAGCTCAGAATGATATGCTGACGTGGCACATTACTATCTTGATTTTTCAAAAATCAGCTCTTAAACTCTCCAATGTCATCTCCGGCTACATGGATAGAATTATTTATACAGAAAGTAAACTGCTCTGTGTGATTTAACTTGCCTGGCTTCTATTTTAATCAGCATAGTTACTGTGAGTGCCCAGCTGTACTCAAATAGCTGTTTTCTGATGCCAGTAAAGCAGGGAATTAAAAATAGTGAAAGTAAACTTAATTATTTAGGGCTCTGTTTATTGTGTTAGGTGTTGATGTGGCATTTAGCATGGCTGCTGCATTATCTATTAACACATGCTAACAGCCATTAACACCTAACTCAGAAGAGGTATAGTATGGGCAGAAAATGGAGGGAACTGCATGTCAACGTAAATGCAGAAGTGTTTACTGTGCGCTAATTGTTAAAATGTCAGATAATGAGGCACAGTTGATCCCAACTCCAGAGTCTTAGCCAACTGTCTCTTGTTATCCTCAATGCAGTTAGTGCATAATAATCAAACTGCCTCACTGTTATCTGAATGAAAAACTGCTGGGAACTCCCCCAACAGTTAACACTGAGGTTTTGCAGTTATTGTGCATTAGTTTTGGCAATTGCCACACTGTAACTGCAAATTTTAACCACACTTTAGCAAGGAGGGCATGCCATTTATTTATTTATCATACATTCTAACTTGCTCATCAGGGAAACCCCTGCCTGAGTAGCCAACAACACAACCCTGCTTTAGCCTCATACAACATCATTCTCCCTGAAAAACTTCCTGAAACAACAGGGCCTTTACCTTCCAGCAGGTGAATGCATTTTGCTCTTCCTGAAATGCCAGAGGAAGTTCATTCCAATGAAATGGGTCTCATTCATGCCCAGCATTCTCCATGTAAAGAGCTGTCCCTGCCACTTAACTTTATACATGTGAAGCGACATTTTAGAAGGGACTTCTAGAAAGAATCTGGAATGTCCAGAGTAGAACGATCAAAAATCTAGAGGAGTGGCAGCGTTACATTTCCATCCCAAAAAATGAACATGCCCATATCTGGTTATGGAGATTGGCCGCATGCCGGTTGCAAGGCCAAGTACATGCTGGAGTATAGGCCATTTCAGTAATATGGATGTCCCCAACTTCCACAGCCGTAGAACTGAGTGCCTGGATGTGCTGCCAGGGGTATCCACGAAGGTGGGCATCTATAGTACAAGACTTTCACATTCCAGGCTGCACTCACTGCCCTGGCGTGTTACTGTTCGATGTACATCATTTTGCAGCTCGCTCACATGTCGAGCAGACGTGAGCGCCACCAGAAAATGTGCTTTCCAGGAAAGGAAGTGGAGAGGACAGGTGGACATTGGTTCAAAAGGTGGCAAGTAAGCCGCTGCAAGACCACATTTAAGTCCCACTCTGTAGCCGGTGGGCAAATTGGAGGCTTCAAGAGGAGGAGGCCTCTGAGGAATCTGGATACTAAAGGGTGAGCTGAAAGAGGTTGCCCGTCCACTGGAGAGTAGTGAGCTGATAGCGCACTCAGGTGGACCCTGACAGAGTTAGACTTGAGGCCTAACTCCAAGAGGTGGAGCAAGTACTGCAATACCTGAGGTACTTGACAAGTGAACGGGTTCTCCTTATTCTGAGCACACCACCCTTCAAATCTACACCACTTGAATGCATAGGATTTTCTAGTGGATTGCCTCCTAGAGGCCAGCAACACCTCCTCAACCTCCTGAGGAAGGAGTAGAGGAGCAAGTACTACCCTCTCAGCAGCTAGGCCATTAAGTTGAGGGATCTGAGATTGGGGTGTGGCAAGGAATTTGGTTCCTGGGTCAAGAGGTCGGGCTGCACCCCCAGTGGGAGTGGAGTTTCGACTGCCAGTTGAAGGAGAAGAGGGAACCAAGGCTGTCTGGGCCACCTGGGGGCTGCCAGGATGACTGAGGCCTTATCCCGAAGAATTTTGACCAGAATGTGTGCCACCAGGGGCGTGGGTGGGAATGCATAGAGAAGGCCCTGCACCCAAGAGATCAGGAAAGCATCCACTACCACGCCCAGCGGATGTGGCTGCCTCGAGCAGAACCGGGGCAAATGATGGTTTTGCGGACTGGCAAAGAGATCCATGGATGGGAGACCCCAACGGATGAAGATCCGCTGGGCTACATCCCGGTTCAGTTGTCATTTGTGAGGCTGAAGAATCCTGCTCAACTTGTCGGCCAGGAGGTTCTCCTGACCAGGCAGATAAACTGCCCTTAGGGACATGTGATGTGCCACTGCAAAAGAGCAGAGGTCCAGAGTTTCCTGGCATAGGATGCGAGATCCTGTGCCCCCCTGTTTGTTGATGTAGAACATCGCTACCTGATTGTCTGTCTGTATCAGCACCGACTGATGTGCAAGAAGATGACAGAAGGCTTGAATAGCTAGGCAGATGGCTTGAAGCTCTAGAAGATTGATTTGAAGTGCGGCCTCTCACGAGGACCACAGACCCTGAGTGCATGAACCCTGGCAATGGGCACCCCAGCCCAGCAAGGAGGCATCTGTCGTCACCACTTTGGTGTGAGGGGGAGGTTGGAATGGTACTCCCTGAAGCAAGTTGGGGGGGGGGGGTGAAGTCACCATTGCAAGGCTGTCACCAGTAGCTTGGAAATCGCTACTCTCGTCTCTGAGGTGGCCAGTGGCTTGCGTCCATTGGTCTATGAGGCTCCATTGAGCTGTGCACATGTGGAATCGAGCATATGGAGTCACATGCACCGTGGAGGCCATATGGCCCAGGCAATGTTCCCTCTAATTTTCTGTAGGCTGTGTGCGCATAAAATATCAGCTGTGCAGCTTTTGAAGGAAAGTTAACATTTTTGTGCGCCACATAACGACACTCGGAGTTATATACTTTAAAATTTGACTACACGTCAGAATACAGTATGTACACCACATTGATTGCACTAGAAAATATTGTAGAACTTGTTAAAACCATAAATACACAACAACTTTTCAATTTTAAGAACGTCTGTGTTGTTTTCTATCAGAATCAGAACCGTAATTTTTGTGCGCTCTGTTGGTAAAGTATGTGCGCTCACTCGGCAAGGTGTGTGCGCACGCACACGCACACAGCTTAGAGGGAACAGTGGGCCCAGGAGGTGTAGGAAGACCCTTGCGGAGATTTGAGGTTTGTGCTGGACCTGCTGGACCAAGTCCAACAACTGCCTCACCCTGTCCAGCAGTAGGTACACCCTTGCCTGAAGTGTGTCCAGTCTTGCCCCTATGAACTCCAAGTTCTGAGTGGGGAGTAAAGTGGACTTTCCGTGATTTATCACAAACCCTAGGTGCTGGAGCAGGGTGACTGTGCGAGCAGTGGCCTGCTGTGCCTCCTGTGCTTATTGGCCTCTGATGAGCCAGACGTCCAGGTATGGAAAGACGAAGACTCCCTGGCTTCTGAGGAAGGCCACCACCACTGCTAGGCATTTGGTAAATACTCTGGGAGCGGAAGCTAGGCCAAAGGGAAGCACCGTGTACTGGAAGTGGTTTCCTCTGACCACAAACCTGAGGTATTGTCTGTGATATGGGTGTATGAGGATGTGAGTATAAGCATCCTTTAAATCTAAGGAGCATAGCCAATCTCCCTGGTGGAGGTAAGGCAGTAGGATCCCAAGGGAAAGCATCTTGAACTTTTCCCTCACCAGGAACTTGTTCAGATTCCGCTAGTCCAGGATAGGGCGTAGGCCTCCTTTTCTTTTTGGTATGAGGAAATACCTGGAGTAGAAGCCTTGCACTTGCAGGTGGTGGGGCACTGGTTCCACCGCCTGATCCTTTAGTAGACCTGTCAACTCCTGCAGGAGGAGGTTCCTGTGAAGAGAGGGCCTGAGAGGCACTCCTGGGAAAAAGGAGGTGGGCACATGGTTGAAATGAAGTAGATAGCCCTGCTGGACTACTTTCAAAACCCAGGCGTCGGTAGTAATAGCTGGCCACCTGTGAGCGTACAGGGCCAGCCTTCCTCCTGTGCAGGGCCAAACCACTGGTGGGAGAGGAGCTATGCACTGGGAGTCAAAAACCCCCTCCTGGCTGGGTAGGAGCCGGAGCTGGAGGCTTGGGGGTCTTCGGCTTACGTGGGCCATGCCCCTGTCTCCTAGCCTGCTGCCCCTGTTGGGGAGCTGAGGTGGCCTGGTAAGTGGGGTAGTTTCTGTAAGCCGTACCCTTCCTCGGGAAAAAGGGCTTTTTCCCCGAGGCCGCCTTCTTGTGAGAAGGTGCAGATGTCTTCTTCGACAACCATGTCTGGGTGAAGTACTCGGACTCGATTTCTGCAGCTTTTTCAGTCATGGGCTTGCCGAAGAGATTGTCTCCTCGGCATGGGACATCGACCAACTTGTCCTGAACCCTTGGCTCCAGGTCCGACGACATGAGCCAGGCCTGACAGCATGCACCGATGCCTGCTGCGGCTACTCGGGCCAAAGCCTCAAAGCCATCGTAAGCTGCTCGAGACATGAACTTCGAGCACGCTGCAAGGGTTCCTCGGATAGGCCAGCTAAGAACCCGGCAATCTCCTTTGCCAGGTCCCGCAAGTACATGCCCATGTACAGCTGGTAAGTTTGGGCACGGCATGACAGCATCGAGCCCTGGTAGCACTTTCTGCCAAGGGCGTCCAGATTCCGGGCCTCCCAGTGGGGAGGCACCGAGGAGTGCGTCTTTTGGCTTTTCAGCCGTTGCATGGACGATTCCACAACCATGGAGTTGTGCGGCAGCTGCGCTTTCTGGAACCCAGGACTCTTGCGGACTCAATAGATGGAATCAACCCGCTTGCTGAGCACCGGCATTGAGGCCGGGGACTCCCACATCTGGAGCATCAGCTGTTCCAACATCAGAGGCACCGGTACAGTAAGGGCCTCCTTCGGGGGAGAGTCATACTGGAGGGCATCGAGCTCCTCAGCTCGAGGCTCCTCCTCGGCATCCTCAGGGAATGCCAAAGCCTTGGCCATGTCCCTGATGAAGTCCGAGAACCGAGTGTCCTCCAGAGGGGACCTATTCCGAGGCTCTGAACCCGGAGAGTCCGATGTGATGCACCGGGTTCAGTAGGTGTCTGGGGAGTCTTCCTCCTCCGTCTCCCATGCCGAGTCCTCCGAGGAGGAATCGATGGGCTCCAGCCTCGAGGGCTTCAAGCCCGACTGCCCTGACACCGAGGGCACCGGCATCGACAACCTCAGTCCCGAACAGGAGGTCGAGGGGGACCTTGGCCGAGGATTGACTTGAGACCTGATCGACTCGAGGATCGGCTCGGCGTCCGGTGTCGACTTCGACATCAAAGTCCCAGTGGTCGGGGCGGATGGACAGGCGAGACCGGCCATCAGCGCCCGCTGCTGCTAGATGAAGGCAGCCATGCTGCTTTCCAGGGCCGCCAACCTGAGACTGAGCTCAGAAGGCTCCGCAGCTCCCGGCTCTGGTCCCAACATCATCGGGCCCAACACCGGCTCTCCCAGAGGAGAGTCCATGAGGACAACAGAAGTTACCTTGTCCGACATCCTTTCAAGGTTGTTTAGCCGGCCGCTCCGACTCCGAGGACCCGGGGCGGCAGTCCGGGCTCCGTGGCCTGGAACCCGAAGGCCCAAGCCGATCAAGTGACACCACCCTCACGAGTTTCTTCTTCCTCCAGTGTTCCCTGGAGGGAGACCCCACTCAGAAGACCCACAACGGTGCTCGGGCTCCGATTCCCGAGATGTTGAGGCTTCTGAAGAGGTCTGGGCCTGAGCAGATGCGGACTCAGGAAAAATCTTGTCACGCTGATGCTGCCTGCTCTTCAAAGATTTCAAAGACATCTTACCACACGGCCCACAGACCACCGGGTCATGATCAGGGCCGAGGCATCGGAGGCAGCAGTCGTGTGTGTCGGTGAGAGATATCAACTTCTTACACCGATCACACTTTTTAAACCCGCTGGCAGCCATCGGGGGAAAAAGGGCCCCTGCGAGGTTAAATGACCGGGCTGCCAGTGAAAGATAAAAAGAGCGCGAACACTAGTCACAAAGGACAAAAATGAAAAATATGGCCGGACTCGATACCAGTGTACCGAGCCAAAGGCGAGAAGGGGAACTGGTGTCGAACCGGGAAGCTGAAAAAAATAAATCAACTTTTCTACTTTTTCCACGGTGAAAACAGGACCACTTCCACTGGGCTCCATGGAAAAAAGAAGACTGAGCAAGATAGCACCCTTGGGCAGGAAGGGGACCGCGCATGCACGATGCAATCCCAAAGGCTTTCTTTGAAAGCTGGGGAAGTGCTCTGCACGAGGGCTCTGTTGGCGCCGATGTCACCCATATGTGACGACTGACTTCCTGCTTGTTCCTGGAGAATAGTGTTTACAATCAACTTTTAAGATTCTTATATAGGGGCCCTCTTGGACTAAGACTACTACCAGCATTACTAGTGCTTTCTGCAGGAAAGTTATAGTGGCCAGCTTGGACAGGTCTTCTTAAGTAACTAAAAGTGGAAAGCTGAGCCTGGATAAGGTGCCTACAGAGAATAGCCATGACAATATGCTTATTGAAACAATGCCATCTTCATACTATTTAAGCTAATATGACTGTACCATCTGTTTGGTTATTTGAAAACTGCTGCATATTATCATAAAGAAGAAAGCAATTAGACCAAAAAGGAAAGGCATAACACATAGGATGAGAGTCATGGCTCTATGTGTTTCGAGCAAACACCTTGATAAGGAATGAGGTGTTCTATTTAAACAAAGACAGTGCACTACCAAGAAAATTATAGGTGGACATCCAATAAGAGCTATGGCAGTAGAAAGTTTTCTCTTGTTTCCTCCACTGTATGTTCCTGCTGATTTTGTAGCATATTTGATGAGTCCCAACTTCTTTATACCCCAATCAGCTACCTGAAAAATAGTAAAAACATAAATAGCAATAGTAATCAAGAAAAGATAATGTTAAATCAGTGATGAAAGGCGCTGGTGAAGAACTCATATCTCAAGCCATGGAAAACTAGGTATTTTACAAGGGTATATTGATGTATATTTTTTCATATTTGGTGGAAATGGCAGTACCCTACTGAAAAATGAAATAAGCCAAAGTTAGGGACAAGCAACATGGATATTTGGACCATAAATCATATATAAAATAGGCCTATTTATTTTAATTTGTGTTTCTGTATAAAACCTCCCTCATAAAAAAATAGCTGTTAATACATGACTTCTGTTCTCCAAATATGAGATTCTGAGGAATGACAGCTTTCTTCAAATGGAATGTTGCAACTCTTCTATAATAAATCAGATAAAGTACTTCATTTATTGCTGAAACATATCACAGAACTATTATTAGGCTCATTCTGCTAATATGATAGAACCTGTTAGTGAGACACCATCTGTCTGTCTGTCGATATGCACAGGTTTGTCTACCCTGGAGCAGATAAACCTAAGCATAAGTACAAGCAGGGAGGAGGTGATGAATATTGCATGGGATAGTGGGGAAGTCAGGCCTCACTACCTGTAAATCACAGAAGAGAAAAAATGTGGGAAAGTCCATGGCAGCACCACTACCAGTGTGCCACCAGGAACTCAATCCCTACAGCAGAGAAGGAAGGACACTGTACACCATTGGGGAGACCATTTCTTGCTAGCAGCTCCTGAAGGCCAAGGGGGACGCCATCCCTCATTCACTAATGATTGAAGGCAGCGAATATCACTGCCAGAGGCTGGTGGAGACCTCATCCCCTGCTGGCAGAAGAATACAGATAGGCTGTGGCAAAGATCACTTCCAGAGGCCAATGGGGACCCCCCCATCCCCTTCACCAGCCGAATAACAGAGTTATGTGCTGTGGTTTTATAGTGCCTTGCAAAAGTATTCATCCCCTTGGTTTTTGTCCTGTTTTGTCACATTACGTACAATCTGGAATGAAAATGGAGGTTCATTTGGATTTTAGGTAATGGGCCTAACAATATAGTCAAAAATTGGTGAAGTGAAATGACAATTAAATAACTTGTATATATAAAAAAAAACAAGTAAAAACTGAAAAGCTGTGAGTGCATATGTATTCATCCCTTTTGCTATGAAACCCCTAAATGAGATCTGGTCTAATTAATTAACCTCAGAAGTCACATAATTAGCTGATTAGGGTCCACCTGTGTGCAATCAGTGTCACTTGCTGCCTGTATAAATATACCTGTTCTGAAAGGCCCCTGACTCTGCAATACCACTAAGAAAGCAACATGAAGACCAAGGAGCACTCCTAACAGGTCAGAGACAAAGTTGTGGAGAAGTATAGATCAGGGTTGCATTATAAAAAATATTCCAAATTCTGAATATCCCACGGAGCACCATTAAATCCATTCTAACAAAATATAAAGAATATGGCACCACTACAAACCTGACAAGAGAAGGCCACCCATCAAAACTCACAGCCCGGGCAAGGAGGGCATTAATCAGAGATGCCACAAAGACACCAAGGATAACACTAAAGGAGCTGCAAAGATCCACAGCGGAAATGGGAGTATCTCTCCATAGGACCACTTTAAGCCATACACCCCACAGAGTGGGGCTTTATGGAAGAGCGCCCAGAAAAAGATACATTGTTTAAAGAAAGAAATAAGTTATGGTGAATGAATTCAGTTTGGATATATGTTTCAGAGTCCTGATCCCCCTGCTTTGTTGTTGGTTTTTTTGCACTGTGCACCTATATGGGGGGAATTCTCTCTTGTTTTATGTTCTTTTGTAGTTATTTTCAGGGCTCTGGTGTGTATCCAGGTGGTTGGATTCCTGACTGGATTTGGAAATAGTGCAGAATATTGTATTTTTGTAATTATTCCTTTAGTGTTTGCCTTGATTATCTTGAGGAGGGACTGCAGGATAAGAGGGTGATATTTTGGTGGCTAATCAGGGAGTCATGGACGTGATCAAGTCCAATTTGGAAGGTGCCAATGAGTGGCAGAGTTATTGTTGACTTTTTTTTGCATTGTCCTCAGCCTAATATTACAGTATCAGCAAGACATGGAAACTGTTTGGGAAGCCAATTGCTCTCTGTAACCTCCATGCACTAAATGTCTTTGACCAGGAATTTCTAAGAGACGTGGCTGAAATTATTGATCAAGTGGAAGGAAGACCCTTAAAGTTGAGGGCAACTTCACCTCAGTCTTAGATATGGAGAAAAATAGATCTGGAGGAGCGGAGCACAGCATAAAGCTTCCTTCTAAATGATTTCCAACAATTTTGTGAAACTTTTGAAATACGCGATACCTGGAGAGTTTTGCACTTGCAAGAGAGAAATTATACACATATTTCTAAAGCACATGGCACAAGGTATAGGACTGACTACCTGATTTCAACCAGCAGTATGTCTATATATGACCAGGGGGTGGTGATACAGCCCATGGAGACCGCAGATCATGCTTTGATTTAAGTTGACTTTCAGTGGAGTAGTGAGAATCCTGGGCAGATATTTATGCCAAAAGTGGGCAGAGTACAAGCAGCGCAATGAGGCCCACAAAGATAACTGACTGTCATGGCATGCGCAAAACTAACACAACCTATCAAAACCCCTTAGTAATCACCCAAATTACAGTAACTTATAATTATATACAACCTACTCACAGTCATTCAATATAGCTCAAAAGGACCTCAGGTTTTGCTCACCCCTACATTTGGCAAATTTCATCACTATAGGGAAATGGCAAACACTCACATCATGGGTCCTACGGCTTTTTATTTCTCTTTATGTTATATTAAATATTCAATGTTCAATTAACCACCACTATTCCAATCCAAAAAAGTACTTTTTGAGATTCATACCACACATGAAAGACTATAACACTATAACACATTCCACGTCAATATCTACTATAAAAGAAAAAGTGTCTGCTCTACTTTATAATTCAGTAGTGCCCGAACCGCTTCAACACTACTATACATACATATAATGTTTTAACTTTCACCAACTCAGTTCCACTTTAATGGAATAAACTTCACACTCCAAAGGCATATGCAGATGCTAGGCTCCAAGCAGAATTTTCAGACTCCTGTAACAAAACAGAGTTATACTCTCAACAGCAAGCAGCACCACATAACATTCACTATGTGTTCCTCTCTCTTCGTCATGTTCACCGTTTATGCATGTTATGCTTGCTCTGTTCTCTCACTTTTCTGTCTACCATTGTAACTTTTTTCCTTTTCGGTGCCTATGGCCCAATTCTATATTATTTGAATTTGTAAACCGCCTTGTTTTTATTTGAAGGGCGGTATATCAAGTGAAATAAACATAAACATAAACATTCAAAGCGAGCAATCCGGAACTTATCTGTAAAGAATCAGACGTCGACACATCCAAGCAGCTAGCAGCAGCTTACTATTGTACCAAACACAATAGCCATCGTCTGACAAAAGCTTTTGTTTCGCCCTCAGGCTTCATCGGGGAACAAGAATACATTCGATACACCACACGCTTAAGGTTCTATCCAAACATCCACGATGTCTCCACCATCATGCTCAACCACAGCGTCTGATGTCACAGATCTTAAACTGCCTCACCACCAATCAATACATCTGCTGCCACTCTGACCTCACACATTCAACAAACGTTATTCCACATCACTATACTAACACCTACAATCAAAAAACAATTAATAAAAGAAGACGAGGCAGAAAGGAGCTACAAATGGTCCTGATCCAGCCTAAATAAAAAGGGTCCAATCAATTTTATCATTCAACCCATGTGGGTCCAAGGTGTTTAACACATAGATCCATTTCTGCTCTTTCTGCAGTAACAAAAGTCCTCTGTCACCTCTGCGAATATTCTGAGGTATCGATTCCAGAACCGTACATTGAAGATCCTCAAATGTATGATTAAACCTTATGCAGTGTTGTACTAACGGGAGTTTCAATTTTCGCTTTAGAAATACTATACTTATGTTCCGCCAGTCACGTCCTTAAAGGACGTGTAGTTTTTCCTCCATATAGCTTCGAACAAGGGCACCATAGAACATATACTATAAATGCAGTGTTACAATCAGTATTCTGACACAACTTATACACTAACTTCTTACACGCAAATCATGACACTTCTTTCACTGCATGAAATACATGTCCACTCCTTTTGATTGTATTGCTGTTACACCGCCTTGATTATAGGATAAGGCGGTATAGAAATACTGTTAAATAAATAAATAAATATGTTTTGACCACATTGTACATGTTGAAAAATTCCTCTTTGAATTTGCTGATGAGGGACCGCCGAGCACAGGACATCACTCAAATTTCTCCCCTCTGATATGCCACACGAAGTGAGCTTCCAACAAGTTTCCCAACAAAAGCCATAGGACCCATGATGTGAGTGTCTGCCATTTCCCTATGGTGATGAAATTCGCCAAATGTAGGGGTGAGCAAAACCTGAGGTCCTTTTGAGCTATATTGAGTGACTGTGAGTAGGTTGTATATTAATATTGGTGATTACTAAGGGGTTTTGATAGATTGTGTTAGTTTTCCCTTAAGCGGTTATTATCTTTTATGCACAAAACTAACCCGTTTGGAGAAACTACCCCAAGATAACCCAGTGTTATTCTGGGAAACAGCAATGGTGGTCTTAGGAGGAGAATTAATAGGATTTGTAGCCTGAAGACAATGGGTGATGGATCGTGTCTCGCTGAGGTTGGAGCAGCAGGTCTGCAACTACCAGTGTCAGCTCACCATGAATGTGCTAACAGCTCTGAACACTCTCATTCATCAAAGGGCCCACAAATCTAAGCTGCATTATAAATTAAGAATGTATCAATATGGGATAAAATAAGGAAAATGATGTCCTCAGATATAGAGCAGTGATGAGGAAGGACAATAGTATCTTAAGAGGAAACTAGAGAAGAATTCAGAAGGTTTTACAGTCAGTTCTATTTCAAAATCCATAGAAGGATAATGAATGAAAATAATTGAATCAGGTAGAGCTCCCCTAGTTTACTGCAGAACATCTTGAAATCTTGAATGTGCCCCATAACTGCTGAAGAAGAGCAGTGTGGTATAAATCAGGCAGCACTGTATAACACGCATTGTCCAGATGGTTTTGGAAGCATACAAAATAATGAACAACAAGGTTTGTTTCCCTCTTAGTGCAGTCTACGAGCAACCTATAACTTCAGGGTCTTTCTAAATGGTAGCAATCATGGTAATCCCAAAATTGAAGACACCCACAACTGAGTTGTAGAGGCTAATATTATTGGTGAAATTTAATCAAAAATTGTAAGCAAAGATCTTGGCTGGGATGATCTCAGATTTCATCTGAGAGGGATAAGCGGGATTCGTGAGAGGGCGATATCCACTGCTCAATCTGAATAGGCTCTTGACCTCAATGGAATACAGCCACAGAGGAAAGATCCCTACCTTTTTGATAAGCTTCAGCGCTGAGAAAGCATTTGACCAGATTGGATAGGCATACTTGTTTGATGTATTGGAGAGTTATGGGGCCACAGGTGTGTTTGCTAAGGTGATTGGACTCTTATATTCCAACAGCTTTCCTCTTGTTAAATGGATCTCTTCTCAGCCATTTCCATTGCAAAGGGGGACCCGTCAAGTGTGTCCATTGTTACCACTGTTGTTTATATTGATGGATGCCTTGTTATGAAGAATCCAGTTGTGTCAAGATATTAAATAGATGGCAATGCAGGGACAGTTGTTTAAAATTGCAATCTTCACAGATGATTTATTAGTCCATTTAGTGAAAAGCCAGATGATTCATTGCAAAACTTGACGGATGAATTTGCGATTTTTGGATCTTTCTCTGGGCTAAAATTAAAGTTCCACAAGTTATAAGTATTAACCCTTGATAATTTTATAAGAAAGTGCTAGTAGGGTACTTTCCCACTCAGATGAGTGGAGAGAGCTTTTCAAAATTTAGGGGTACAGATCCTGGGTGGCATCTTTGAGCTGTATAGGATCAATGTGGAAGAGTATCTTCATTTATGAGAGAGAAGTTGGATAAACAAACTATGTTACCACTTTATTTACTAGGGAGAGCAGGGATTTTCAAAATGGCACCATCTCCAAAATTGCTATATACAAGGGGGGGGAGGGGGCTGATAAGTCTCTGGCCTTGCAATGAAACATAAAGCTAAGGACACACTTCAGTTCCAGAGGTCTGACTGATCTCTTTGCAGTTTTGTTTTATTTAGATGTGCAGCCCCGGAAGCCATCCAGAATCGGGTCCTAACAGTCATGTCTTCATAGGGGATGCTCGGACAGCCTGGATGTATCCCTCTGTGAATCGGGCTCTATGTTACCACCATTGAAAACAGCCAATCTCTCAAACAAGACTATACCACAGTACAGTTCTAAATTCAGTCCCAAAGGGGCCACTAAATTTAAACAAAAAATTCCAAGACCTGCCAAGTAAAATCAGAGAATGCATAGTCCAATTTGAATAGGTACTTCAGGCCGGAAGGTTGGGGGTTCAAATCCCACTAGAGGACAGCAACCTCGGGCCGGAAGGACTGGGGTTTCTAGTCCCACAGGTGCTCCTTGTGGTCTTGGGCAAGCCACTTAAGCCTCCATAGCCCATGTTCCCTGTAAAATAGTTATCTCCAAGTTATAATGCCCTGTTCAATGTAATTTCAGTTTGTTCAATGTAAACCGCACTGATGCAGAACAGCGCGGTATATAAGAGAATGTAAATAAATAAATAAATAGAATGTTGAGCTATGGTGGCTTATAATGTTTTGGTCCATATCCTGGAAGCACGTTCTACTAGTCTTTTCTTAAAAGGGTGAATCGTACGGCCCACGTATTTAAGTCCACAAGGACACATGATTAAGTATACCACAAAAGATGTTTCACAGGTTTTATAGCGTTTATGATGCCACTCTTTGTTAGAACCCATGTCGGTCCAAGAAACCCCTGCCAGAGTTTTCGAGCAGAATGAACAACTCTTGCCACAGAAATGACCCATCTGCTCATTGGGTATCTGGGTTTTGGGGATCGCACATACTGGGTTTTGGAGAGATCATATGAAGGTGTTTCATGTTTGTTATTTTAGGGATTAGATCAGGGGGAGTATAGGAGGGGGAACAGATCGGAGAGGGTATGGCATCTTCAGTGGCTGTTTTATTGATAACAGGCTTATCAGCTGCCATGCAATCAGATTGTCAGTAGCAGAGTTGCTCTAGAGAATCAGGAGGTTGTTCATGCAGATGGCTTTTCTTCTGGTATTAGAAGGCCGCAGGGGCGCGTCCCCGGGGCCGCCACTAACCGGGGGGGCGGCATGCTGCTGTAGCCCGCGGGAACCGGCGGCGTGCATAGTGAGGGGAGTCCGCGCCGTCTGGCGAGCTCATTGGCTCCCGCGGGGTGTTTTCAAATGCGCGGGAGCCAATGGGTGCCGAGGACGGCGGGCCGCGGAGGGGGGGGAGGTGCGGGGACTCGGCGCGGCTCCGGCCTTTCTGTTTGGGGGCTGGAGGCGACGGACGTGGTTTTCCTTCTCCGCGCCGGCGGCCGGAGCCATCCTTGGTGCCTGGTGGGCTGGACCTGAGGCACGGCGGCGGCGGCGGGTCGGAGCGGCGGCGTGCGGGTGGCGGTTCCTCTCCTGGCTGTGGGGTTTTCCTCCGGGCTACGAGGACAGGCCCGGAAATCGCCAGGCAAGTGGTCCGGTTTTGGACAGGGGTTGCTTGATTGCGGGGTGCAGGGCTAACACAAACAACAACAAAAAAAAAAAAAACCCGAACGTGAGCAGGGAGCTGTGCAGACGGTTTCCCTAGCTGCCTCCTGCTAGTGCTGCCTATGCGAGTGCTGGGCATGTCGCCAACGGGAAAAAAGGGGGGACCCAAGTCGGGGAGGCGGTCTGGCCAGGCTTCCCCGAGTCAGCCTGGAGCCTGTGGGACAGCTGCAGCAAGGCCCGAGAGGCAGCGGGCGCGCAAAAAGAAAGGAGGGGCTGGGTCGGGTGTGGAGCCACAGGAGCCACCTTCTTCAATTGCTCGGGGGCGGGAGGCCCGGGGCAGGGCTCCTAGCCGGAGCAGAGCTTCCCAGCGGGGCTCTGGCTCTTTAACGGGTACGGGGCGTGACCGGCAAGCGCAAGGTGCGGGTCCGGTTGCCCGGGGGGGGCGGGGTGGTCGGGGTAGGTCTAGGGGGGCTGTGAGAGGTGCACCAGGAGTCCGTGGGGCTCCCGGGGGGGATGTGGCCAACCAGCAGGGAGGCGATACTTCTTGTGGGCCAGCTAGGCTGGGGAGTGTCTCGGCCAGTGCAGGTGGGGTTTCCCTGCCGGCTTGGGAGCACTGGCAGAGCGGGGGACAAGGCTCTTCTAGTGCAGAGTGGCTAGGAGCGTGGCAGCCACCATGGGCGTTGCCGGGTGTTCCTTCTGCGTTTTCTGTTTTTTCTCCGCAGGTACCTGCTGGATGGCATTACGGGGGACACCCGTTGAGGATGGCTGCTGGACAGGCAGACGACAGGCCGGTGGTTGCTGGCGGTAGTCCCTTGCCTGGTGGGGCAGGTGGCGGAGCGGCTGCAGCGGATGCATCGCAACGGGAGTCCGGAGTTCCTGCTGCGACAGTCGCCTCAGCGGCAGGTGAGTTGGATGCGGGCACAACGCCGGATGTTGTCGTCGAGGTAGCGCCCATCGCTAGTCGGGCGGAGGGGATTGAGGCTCCGTCGGGCGGAAAGGGTCGGAAGCGGTCGAGGAAGAGGGGGCGGCATTTGTGTCGTCGTCATCGCCGTTCGGAATCCTCTTCCTCATCAACGTCGGATTTTTCATCCAGTTCTCTTTCGGACGGTGGCGGTAGAGGGCGCGGGGACAATGGGGAGTCAGATAGGGCGGTGCAAGTGGGAGCGTCTCCTTCCGTAGTGGCTTTCTCAGAGTTATGGGAGGGCGTGCCAAAGCATCTGCGGAGAAGAATTGTTAAGCGTCGTTACTTGGATATATTCCGTTTGCTTGAGGGTCGTAAACGGTCGGGGGATAGTAGGAGGAAGCGTAAGGAGGACGAGAAGGCAGGCAGGGTTCGGAGGGTGGCGCGGAATGTGGTCAATTGGACGCGGGCCTTTCTGCGATTAGCTAGTGTGTGGGGTAATGCGCATCCGGACCAGTATGGGATGCTTCTGGCGTATGCGGATTCCATCTTAGAGGCGTCGCAGACTCACGAAGGTTGGGCTTGGCTCAACTATGATGAGAAGTTCCGGGATAAGATGGAGGAGAATCAGCTGCTGTCCTGGGGAACGCAAGACATTAATCTGTGGCTGACGCAGATGGCGATCCGACCTAGTGGGGGGAGTGCAGGCCGCGGGGGACTGTCGGGTGCTACGAAGGTGGATCGCCCCTTTCGATCCGGCGTGCCCCCTGCTTTGCAGAGACTCCAGGGGGGGGGGAGTGCAGGTGACTTGTGCTGGCGGTTCAATAAGTCTTCCTGCCCCTTTCCGGACTGCAAATTCCGGCACGCATGCACCCTCTGTAATGGAAGCCACTCAGCACTTAAATGTGTTAAAAAGAGTGGTGGAGGGGCCGCCCCCCTCCCTCCCCGATAGTAGCAGCTTGGGGAGTCTGGCTCCCACTCCGATTGAGATTAATGTTCTGGGTCCTTGGCTTCGGCGCTATCCTCGGAGGCGCGTAAGCCGTAGTTTGGAGTATGGCTTTCGGGAGGGGTTCCCTATACCAGGGGTAGGCAATGTGAGGGTAGCCAGGGCTCGGAATTCACCGTCGGTCCGGCGTTTCGCGCCTTTCGTCAGGGATAAGTTGGCATCGGAGATTGTTCTGGGTAGGGTAGCGGGTCCGTTCGATCAGCTGCCGTTCGCTGACCTGGTGCTATCTCCACTGGGTATTATTCCAAAAAAGGAGCCGGGTAAGTATCGCTTGATTCATAATCTGTCCTTTCCCATTGGTTCCTCGGTTAATGATCACATTCCTAAGGACTTGTGTGCGGTACGCTATGCATCTTTTGATGATGCAGTCGACCTGGTGAGAGCCTGCGGGTCTGGGTGCTTGTTAGCAAAAGTGGATATTGAATCCGCCTTCCGGTTGTTGCCAGTTCATCCGTCGTCCTTTCCTTTGCTGGGGTTTTCTTGGGAAGGGAAATATTATTTCGACAAATGCATGCCGATGGGCTGTTCGGTTTCCTGTGCGTATTTCGAGCAGTTTAGTTCCTTTTTGCATTGGGCGTTTGTCGACTGGATGGGGTGTGGGGCGGTCGTTCATTACCTGGATGATTTTTTGTTTGTCGGGCCGGCGGCTACTGGACAGTGTAAGGCGTTGTTGGACGGTTTTGTTCAACTAGCTCAGCTTTGGGGGGTTCCCCTAGCGTCTGGTAAGACGGAGGGCCCGGCGACTATCCTTACCTTTTTGGGCGTGGAATTGGACTCAGTGGCTCGGGTCGCCCGCTTGCCCAGGGACAAAGTTGTCAAGCTGCGTGTGTTGGTGGCCAACGCGCTGGTTTCCCGAAAGCTCACGTTGCGTGAGATGCAGTCCTTGGTTGGTTCGCTTAACTTTGCTTGCAGGGTTATTCCCATGGGGAGGGTCTTCTTGCGTCGGCTCGCTGGGGCCACTACGGGTGTGGCGAAGCCCCATCACCGCATTAGAATGTCTCATAGCCTCCGGGCAGATCTCAGGATCTGGGACGCATTTTTAAGTACGTTCAATGGGACCACGGTGTTACGGGACCAGGAGGTGACTTCTGCTGATTTGCAATTGTTTACTGATGCGGCTGGGGGAGCGGGCCTGGGAATTTATTTTGGAGGCTCGTGGTGTGCGGCGGGGTGGCCGCAGTCCTGGAGAGATAGTGGCCTTACGGATAACATTACCTTTCTTGAGTTGTTCCCCATTCTCGTGGTCATGTCAGTATGGCCTAGCCGGCTTCGCAATCGGAGGATTCTGTGGTGGTGCGACAATGACGCCGTGGTGTCCGTGGTCAATCGCTATTCCCCCAAATGTAGGCCCATCGCTAACTTGATGCGCCAGGTTATTTTCACCTGTTTACAGTTGAATTTAGTGATTAGGGCTCGGCACATTCCGGGTAGTCATAACACCATTGCTGATGCTCTTTCCCGTTTCAAGTGGGAGCAGTTTCGCGCCTTGGCGCCCGATGCGGACGAGGAGGGCGCAGCAGTCCCGGAGCACCTCTGGCGCATTGGCCTAGTGACCTGATGGAGCTGCTTCGCCAGTCAGTCTCTCCGGCAACCTGGGTTGCTTATCAGCGCGGCTACAGCTGTGTCGTATCCTTTCTGGTACTTCAAGGGTGGCGAGAGGGTCCGGCCTCTGATCAGCTGTTGGGTCAGTATGTGCTGGAGTCCAAGTCGGCGGGCTTGTCGCGTGCTACCGTGCGGCGGCAGCTAGCGGGATTTTCCTTTTTTGCCCGCGCTCTCGGGTGGGGGGCAGCGGGTGGGGGATTTTTGACGCGTATGCTGTTGCGTGGTTGGGAGCGGTCCTGCCCTGCTTTGGGAGATTGGCGGCGCCCTATCACGCATGATGTGTTGCGGCGTTTATGCGATGCTTTGCCTCATGTGGTTTCCTCCCACTATGAAGGGGCGCTGTTCCGCGCGGTTTTTTCCGTAGCATTTTTCGGAGCTTTTCGGGTCGGTGAGTTGGTGGCGGAATCGGGAAGGACTTGCGCCGGGAGGGAGTTTCAGCTTCATCAGGTGCAAGTCCGTGGGGGCGGGGTTCGTATCCGCCTGGCCCGTTCTAAGACGGATCAAGCGGGGCGGGGGGCCTGGGTAGAGTTGTCAGCGGTGCCTGGCTCCCCTTCGTGTCCGGTGGCGTTATTGCAGGCGTACCTACTGGTGCGTCCGGATATCGGAGGTAGCTTGTTTATTCATCGGGATGCGCGGGTTCTCACCCGCTTCCAGTTTGCAGCGGTGTTGCGTCTGGCGTTACGGCGCGTAGGCGAGGACCCCGCGGCGTTTGCCCCACACTCCTTCCGGATTGGGGCGGCGACCAGCGCGGCTGCTGCTGGCCTGTCGGATCCGGAGATCCAACGGATCGGGAGATGGCGATCGCGGGCATTCCTTAGCTATGTGCGGCTTTAGGGTTGGGGGGGGGGGTATGACTAACTACTTTGTTATTCTTTCTTTGCAGGGCAAAGCCTGGGATCGTGTGGCTGTTGGGTGATTGGCCACTCCTTTGTGTTCTGGGCTGGTCGGCGAGCAGCGACACGGCCGATGGGGCTGCATTTGGGACTTTCGGAGCTTGCAGTAACCGTCTCATGGCTGGGCGAGCGCGGGCTTCGGTGGTTCCAGCTATTGCCTTTGCTGCGGCATCACCAGCGTTCCCGATGTGCACCGGACATTTTACTGCTACACTTGGGTGGCAACGATTTGGTTGCCTGGACTTGCCGACAGTTGATTCGGGCAGTCAAAAAGGACTTGGGGGTGGTGTTCGGGATGTTTCCGGGAGTGCTAGTGTTGTGGTCTGATATCATTCCAAGGCCGTCCTGTTGGGCTCAGCGACGGTGGTCCCGGGGTGTGGCGAAGATTAACCGTCAAATTGGCAAATGGGTGGGGGCAAAAGGGGGCTGTCAAATTTTACACCCTTGGGTGGAAGTGGGGTGCTCGGGCCTTTACCGGCCTGATGGCGTGCACTTGTCCCCAGTAGGGTTGGATTTACTTCTCAATGATTGGCAGGAGGCCTTGGAGGATATTAGATTAAGGGCCCGGGCTGGTCGCAGCTTACCTTTGGGGGGCGGCTCCGGTCGTGGCTGACCGGAGCCGGTGGCGGGATCCCGGAGGTTTCCGGGGTCCGGAGCCGGAGGCAAGCAGGAGGGCGGGGGTAGGGTACCCCCGACCCGGTTAATCCCTCAGGTTTTTGCTAATGATATGGCGAAGCCGGAAGAGGGAGGGCGTGGATAAGCAATTGGGCTTGTGCCCGAGGGGGAAGCGGAAGCAGCGTCACCTTGCTCATAACGTGGCGGGTGAGGGCTCGCTCTGCTTGGCGGGGGTGGGGGTGGGGAGATTTATGATGTTTTGTATTTGTATTAGATGGTTTGTTAAAAGGTTATTAAAGCTGCGACCAGTTTGAAACCCAAAAATGTTGTCATGTGATTGTTAACAGGTATTGGGTCGAAGGAAAATGGGGGTGGTAGGAGGGGCGGAGGGCAGCGTGTACGCCGTACCCGGTTACATTAAGTGCAGGCACATTATTGACATTTGTGACAGCCAGATCTCACTACTGCCCACATGCTAGCTTTCATCAGCTGACATGCCCATTCAGGGCTGGTCCAAGTGTTTCTGCCACCACAGACAGAATCCCCGCCATGCTATCCCCCCTTCTGCCACTGCTGCTGCCACTGATTTTATGGCGGCAGCAGCATAACCCAGTTTTGAAAGCAAGAGCTTGATGCCACACTGCCGCTTTCCAAACCGAGTTGCACCACTCACCAGGATCTGCTGTGGTGGCGGCAGCACAAATTGGTTTTTAAAGCGGCAGCCGAAAGCCATGCCACCCACCAAGGACTGCCACCCTAAGCAGCTACCTAGTCCACCTAGTGGATGTGCCAGCCCTGTGCCCAGTCTCTGCCCATATCACACCCAGTGCCCATCCTGCCACATACTAAGCAGTTAGCATGTGCTGATTATTTTTATTTATTTATTTATTTAACAATCATTTTTATACCGCGCTTTCCACATGATCAAACATGGTTTACAAGGAACAAAATTCTGAATAGTACAACAAATATATTGTTATTCAGTTACATGGAACTGTTTTAACTATTTACAAGGAACTGTTTTAACTTTTTACATTCAGTTGCATGGAACTGATTTAACTATTTACATATGAATTCCGGTGACACTGCCAAGAAAACCCAGGAGCTTCTGGGTCACCAGGAGTCAGGACTGACTCGAAGGCACACATTGCATTGCATTGTACAAGCAATGTATATATTTAACAATAGACTCGTTCAAACTTTGAATTTATGTAGTTTCTATGCTGTATCACAGATGGAGGTATTTCTATCCGTTCGTCTTGGTGGAATAATTTTTATGTGTTTGATTCACCATTAGTTGTATTATGTGCTTGTACTTCTTTGAGGATGGTTGGTGTAACCTTGTTTGGTTGAATACCATAGTGAGAAGTGAATAGAAATGTTTTAAGTTTTTTTCAAAAGAATTTGATGTCGGTTTGTGATCGAATATCGTCAGGGAGCTCATTCCAGAGTACTGGAGCTATATGTGAGAACGCTTTTTTATTTGTTAGTTTTGTGGCATTTCTGAAGTCTTTTGGATATGCCAGTTTCTGTTTACTCTGGCTTCTTTGACTTCTCTTTGAGGTTTCAGTGGATATTAGAGTGTTGAGGAAGACTGAGGCTATATTATGGATTATTTTGAATGTAGTGACTAGTATTTTATGTGTAATACGACTATTAATTGGTAGCCAGTGGAGATCAAACAATGTGGGCATAATATGTTCTATTGCTCTAATGTATAAGATAGAGCATGCTACCACATTTTGTGCTAACTGCAGCTGTCTGAGTGTTTGTTTAGGTAGACCCTGTAGGATGGTGTTTGCAAAGTCAAAGTGTGGAGTGATAATTGATTGTATCACTGATTTGAAGTCTTGTTGATGGATTAGAGGCCGGAGTTGTTTTAAAAGTTTAAGCTTATAATGTATTTTAGTCACTGTGTTTTTGACATGGGGTTCCATGCTTAGTATCTGGTATAGTGTGACACCTAAATATTTTATCTCTTTTTTATAGCTATGTTGGTGTTCAGGAGTGATATTGAATTAGGTGGAATGAAATTGGTGTTTCTGGTGATGTAAAGTACCTCCGTTTTTGAGAGGTTGATGTAGAGATTGTGGTTTTTGAGCCACTGTGATGCTTCACTGAAGCACTCGGATAGTAATTTAATTGGAGAATTCGGTATCATGAATGGAAGGTATAGCATATGTGGTGGCGAGGCCACGGAGGAGCAGGAGGAAAGGGAGAAAAAACAGGCATTTTCCCCTAAAAATGCAGTTAGCTCCAGGACGTCAGGGGTTAAAACTTTAGAGTTAGAAAAAAACTCCCTGCACAGAGTCAGTGGTAGAAAGACACGCCCTAGCTCTATGGAAACCAGCATTGATAATGAGGAACAGCTGGGGATGGAGCTAGGAAAGGAAAGGGAGATTCACCAATATAAGGTGGAGGAAATTAGAGACAGGAGGAGCCTGGGAGACAGGAGGAGCCAGGGAAGCCTGAGGAGCGAGAGGAGAGGAGGAGCAACCAGAGCCACAGGAAAAGCAGGGAAGTGACGAGGCAAGCCGAGAAGGCATTGCAAGTGGCAAGCATTGCTGGCACGTGGAGCCTAGGCAGCCTAGGAGGCAGCAACAGGAGAAACACGAGGCAAGGCCTGTTTGCAGAGTAAGGCAAGAGCCCAAGGAGTCCTGCAAGAGGTATGGAAGTAATCCTGTGAGAGGGAAAGCTTATGAGAGAGAGGAAGTAAGCTATGGAAATGGCCGAGAGTTGTCTCCACCTGAGTGTATGGAAATTGAGCCCGTGGCACTAAACTCTGAGGAGAGTTTGTTTCCCCACAGCAAGGTGAGTACTTTAAAAGCTTCTCCTAGTTCCTTGAGAGATAAGAAGTCTCCTAATTCCCTCAAGAGTCCCCAGCAGAGAGAAGAAGCAATTTGGCAGAAAGTTTAAAGGTTTTAGAAAGATTAAAGCCTGTTACTTCTGACCCAAAGTCTGACCATTTACCCTCTGATTCTGAAGAGGAAAGTATAGATTTGGGAGAATCTGTGTTGGAAGATTTACCTTCAGATCAGGAGATGGATTGTTCTTTAGTCTATGCCCAAACTGACAAGCCATAAGGTTTTAAAAAGTGAAGAAACCTAGAGGCTTGGATTTCAGTTGAGCTGTGCTGAGAAGATTATGCTAATGAGATGCTGAGCTCCATGGTTTGTTTCAGACTTGTTAAAAGACTGTGTTACAAGGGAATGCCAGAGTTGTTAACTCAGCCTCTAAGAAACGTTTGTGAAGGGAAGAAGAATAGCTGCAGTAAAAAGTACCATTGGTTTAACTAACTGGAAGAATGTAAAGTTTGTAACCAACATGGAAGCTGTTTGGCTTAAAGAGTACTGGCTATTTTCTACCTGAAGATACACTGATTGCCTAGCATTGTATATAAGCTGAATGAAGAAGCAAGTTTTTGTTTTTGTTTCACTGGAGAAAATATCCACCAATTTTTATGTTATGATATTTTTTGAACTGCCAAGTTCATCTTGCCTGGAGAATAAATAAATAAAAAAATCCTGTGTGCCTTGAAAAACAAAACCTCTCGGCTGAATTACTTTTCACAACTACTTTGCATAGAGGCTAAACAAGGGACATAAAAAAATAAATAAGTTCCGTCTCCTATCACTAGGCTACCGCCTGGCCACTAGGGGGCACAACACATAATGTCATCCACGTATATGTGGTAGTATACACGGTGTTTCTTCAATATCTGGCATATGGGCTGGAGGTATATGTTAAAAAGGAGGGCAGATAGTGCCGAGCCTTGTGGGAGGCCTTGTTCTTGTTTGAATTTTGTTGAGGTTTCTTGATTGATTCTGACTGTTTGTGTTCTATCTTGGAGGTAGGAGTTAAATCAATTGAGGACAGTGTCTGAGTCCAGTTTGTTGTAGTCGTTTAATCATCAGACAGTGGTTCACGCTGTCAAAAGCTGCAGTTATATCCAAAAAGATAAGGATAAATGCTTGTTTAGTGTTATCTATGCTTCTTGACAGTTTGTCTATTAGAACCGTGAGCAGTGTTTCCACTCCGTGATGTGGGCGGAAGCCGTATTGATGCTCATCTAGATTGATGCTCATCTAGATTATGGTAATGTTTACCACAGGCTTATGTTAACGGTTAGCGCATGCTAAAAGTAGTGGTAAACATAATCACACAATCACTTATAACTCCCTAACATTGAAATTAAAATAAGAATGGAAATGTGGGTACCTAATGCTTGTGGTCATTTCAACTATAAGACAATACTACTGAAAATAATTCGCTAGCATTACTTTGAAAAGATAAATTGTGGATTTTTTACTCCTGTTTTCAATTATTTTTAAAATAAGCAATTCTGGCAGGGTTTGATTTTTTGTGTATACTTTTCTGAGATAATCAAGAAGAGTTAAAATCACACTGCCATTCATTTAGCATGATTACAACCTAACCTTTGTCAATGGGTATGCTAAAATTTGCACGGATATCTACAGGATGTTCCAGTCATTTTATAAGTTCAGCTGAGGCTATTATTGTAAACCATTCACACCATGAATAGCAGCAGTGGACACATTTCAGGCTCATTAAATAGTAAAACAGAGATCCAAGAAAGTTTCATCAACTAAACTGCTCCCCCCCCATACACACACATATACACGCAATACGATAAAAGTTTCATTATGCTAATTGTAAACCGCCCTTTATCTCTGCAAGGGGCAGTATATAAAAACACATAAATAAAATAAAAAATACATAAAATAAATACTGAAAAATGTGATGCTTTACAACAATTCTTTTCCCTATTCCTAAAAAAATTCTACATTTCTAAGTATTGTTTGTGAAAGCTTTTCATGTTTAACAATTATTAATGGTCAGGCTCCACGTCTTCTTGTTCCATACTGCCAGAGATAAATGGAGTAATGAGAAAACAGGGCAGAAATTTTAAAAATTGGAAAGATTTGTTAGGAATATTAGAAAGGAAGATAAATGAGACAGATCTGGAAAACATGACCAAAGAAGATGACATTTGAAAGGCAAAACATTAATACTTCATCTACTGAATCCATCGACTTTAAAGCTGATTTTGATTTAAACAGGATTACTAAAGCAGCCTTTCAACGCACTTCATTCAAAGTCAAAAGTAATAAAATGTTCTGTCAAAGGTATATTGGGCAGAAGAATCAAGCAAATAGAGTCGGTTTCCAATAGGATTTATGCAGTTGCTGGCAGTTGTTTACCACACAAATCCTCTGTCTGTAGATTTTCAAAACATTCTACAGATAATATGGGCTGAATATTGGCCTGACTGGCTCCTATACTAACAGTATAACTCTGGGTGGAGGGAGGGCAGATCAAGAGCAGAACTAAATATTATCCACAAAATGGTGATATTCAGCTGCTATATGGAAAACCTATGCATTTTACTTTAGGTCTGCTAGAGAGGCTATATGAGTGGGGCCTAATGTCTGACGTTTTAAAAATAAAAATGGTGATTACTTCCTACTACCAATGAGCATTTGTATAGCGCTACAAGATGTATGCAGCACTGCACAGACATGTAAGAGACGGTTCCTGCTCATCAGAGCTTATAATCTAGTCAAGAGAGACAACACAGTAGCTGTAGACATGGGATACATCTAGGGGGAATGGTAAGGAAACATGGGGAGATCAGGTGAGTCAAGATCCGAAAGGGGCAGCGAAGAGGTGAGTTTTCAGCCTGGATTTGAAAAGGGTCAGAGAAGGCGCCTGACGTACAGACTCAGGTAGTTTGTTCCAGACATAAGGAGCAGCAAGGTGAAAGGAGCGAAGTCCGGAGTTAGCAATAGAAGAGAAGGGCACAGATAGGAGAGATTTGCCAGAGGAGCAGAGTTCCTGAGGAAGGGTGTAGGGAGAGATAAGAGAGGAAAGGTAGTGAGGAGCTGCAGAATGCACTTATAGGTCAGCAGGAGATGTTTCCTAGAATTATGGTATTTTCTCTGAACATTTTGGGATAGATTGACTCAAATAGCAGAGAAGTAGATAATCAGTTCAGGGGCAAGAGGCATATTTAACCAGCTATTTCTATCTGACTAACTTTATCAAGACATGCAACAGTGTTTCTGTGCCATTGAATATACCCCTGTAATACCCATGATACCAACTTTTCATTGGATAAACTTTGGAAGATTGTTCTATCCTAGTGCATAAATCTGCACTTGTCCACTTTACATTTCATTTGCCATTTGAACATCCACTCTTCCAATTTATGAAGGTCCTCTTGCAACAGGCCGGCCCTGGATAGAAGTCTATAACATCATGAGTGGGATGGAATGTGTATATAGGGAACTGTTTGTATCTCTTTTGAAAGTATTAACGCTAGGGGGAACTCCATGTAGCACTTTTATAACAAATTGGAGGAAGCATTTTTTTGCTCAACATATAATTAAAGCTATGGAATTTGTTTCAGGAAGATGAGGAGAAAGCAATAAACATTGGTGGAATTAAAAATGGTTTCAACATGTTCCTAGAAGGAACCATAATTATTAGCCAGAAAGTCTTGGGAAAGCCATTTCTTATCCCTGGATATACACAATCAGGAATTAATATACTCTTTGGAATCTTTGGCCTGGATTGGTCACTTTTGCTAGTCGGATGCTGGACTTGATGGGCCTTTGGTCTGACTGGTGTGGCAATTCTAATGTTCTTACCTTCTGATGAAGTAAAAAAGAATGTCTCATTGGATAGATACTGTCTATCTGTTTGGGACCCTGTTTTAGTTGATTAACAGGGGAAGGTACTGTGTCATGTTTTTAGGATACGTGAGACATTTCTTGTCCCAGTTTGAATTTCCCCTCTTTAGCGTTTGACTGCAGTCCCTGTCAGTCACATGGCAGAGCCAGTGAGGGAAGCAAACATATCAGGAGGACGATCGGTTTTTGGACAGCAGCAATAAGAGAAAGAAAAGCTGCTGGAAAGAGAAGAGTTCTGTAGCATGCAAGTGACTGTGACATGCCATGTGTACTAGGTTACCACTCCTACATTTGTACACCCAGTGGAGTAATCTTTTAAACTTGTTCCAAGAGAAATAAAAAGGTTTTATTTTCACTAAAACTTTTTCCACTCTATATCTATGAAAAAAAAGCAATTTCTAAAATGGAAAAAAAAGCTCTTTGCAAAACTGGATTCAAATTAGTGAACATCCTGTCTGACAGAAAGTTTAAAAAATCTCAAATTTGGGTGAAGTGAGCCTTATGGTAGTGATGTATTAAGCAATTTCCCATAGCTAAATAAAATGGGGAAAAAAAACCCTCTAGCAAATCAGGTCACTAGATCTCATTTTCATATCTAAAGGAAAATATTTTTTTCATTGTGTTCTAATTTGAGTACAGGTCCCAGAAGTAGTCAAAATATCTAAACAGGCAGACCCTAAAACCTTTCAACACTATAGATATTACTAGTAGACATTCATCTTACCTTCTTCACATCTTTCTCAGGAACACCACGGAGACGGGCATAGAACTCCAAATGTTCACGTCCGTTCAGGAGATCATCTATTGCGTCAAACTGAGGGCAATAGCCCATGTTCTGATGCACCTCTCTCATCTGGGTCAAAATGCTAAAAAGTCCAAGATCTGATTAGTTTCACATTTATAAGCACCAGTTACAAGTATCTATTATTTACAGTGAACATCCCTAAGGGGGGTGTTTGAGAGTGTGCTGAATAATGTAGAATCAAAGGTAAATGGTTACTATATACTGCTGAAGAGGTGGCTGCTGGGGAGGTCAAATGAGGGACAACATTAAAAGAGTTCCTTTTTCCTTTTGTTGGAAATATTTGAATTGGAAAATTGATAAAGGATTAAAAAAAAGAATAGCTTGCAGTATCTGTCACTATGTTAGCAGAGCTGGAAAGTAAACATGTATGCCTATTATTAAGATTTAACTTTAAATCTATAGGGAATAGTGTAGGGAAATAAAAGTACACACACTAGACAGAAGGTAGAGAAGTAAATACTGGGGCCGGTGGAAATTGCTCACCCTAAGAAAAAATAGTTTCAGTTGGCACTGGCACCAACAGCTCTGTGCAGAAAAGAGCTTGGAGAATAGTTACCTGGGATTTAGAGGCATCAGGCCTCTTTATCTAAAAAGAGCTTAACCCTCATCTGAGAGGGAAAGAGAGAATTCCCTCTGCTCTGCAGACCCTCCTCCTCCTGAAGATGATGCTACAAAGACTCCTGGGAGGCTAGACAGGCTGGGAGTGAAAATGCCAACAGAGAGCTTCCTACAGACTCAGTTGGGTGTAGGAGTGAAGATCGGGTTGGACGATCTCCTCCCAACCCAGGGAGTGGAGATGACAGCAAAGAGACTCTGGAGAGCCTAATCAAGACTTGGGAGTCCAGCAGCAGATCAGCTCCAGGGGGAACAGCAGGTGGAACAGCTCCAAGGGGAGTTGCAGCAGCAGAGAGTATAGGAGCCATAAGGCCCAGGAAGGGCCAAGCGGCAGATCAGCTCAGAGGAGAAAGCTGCAGCGGCAGAGAGTCCATTCTGAACTAAGAGCCACAAGACCCAGAGGAGGTCCAGCGGCAGATTAGCTCAAGAGAAAGCTGCAACAGTTGTTCCTGATTGGACAGGGGTGCAAAACCCTCTCCGGATTGGAAGAGAGCTTGGAGGAGGCACAGTCAAGGCTTGAGCCTCAGCGATTGGATGGAACTACAAAACCTCTCAATTCACAAGCAGCCACTGGTCCAGAGCTCCAGCAGTGGGTGAGAATTGGGGCTGGTGGACAAAGGGAAAGGGAGGGGAGTTCGAAGACAGGTTAATAAGGTTAAATCCATAATCTTTAAATGTTTATTTAAGTCATTACATATAAGGTTATAGTTGGTTGTTTGAATTGCCTTATCTCTTATCCTACAGTATATTGCTATTTCACCTTAACTGCTGGAATCACTTACCATAATATGGATTGTACATACTGCATTATTTTATCATCATACTTGATGTATATATTTTCTAAATAAATTGTAAATACTATTTAAGCCAGCCTTGTTCACAAATGTTTTTAGAGAGGTTGCCTGGAGTGAAAGGAATGAAATCCTACGCGCTAACAACTTTCTTCCCAAGGTGGAGGCACCAGGTGCCAAACTGACAAGGACTGCTGGAGCCCACCCTCGAGGGGACTCCTGCCAGGCTGGTCCCGGACCAAGAAGCGCACCCAAGGGGGTGCTACAACAGCATAACAGAGTAACAAAATAAATGACTGTGGTTAAAGATAAAAGTGGCAATCCAGTCTGCCCAATGAGGTGGTCAAGGTTATAACTGTCCCCTATGCAGGTGAGCTTCCCTTTACTCATGCTTTAAGAACATAAGCAATGCCATATTGGGTCAGACCAAGGTCCATCAAACCCAATATCCTGTTTCCAACAGTGGTCAATCTAAGTCAAAAGTACCTAGCAGTTTCCCCAAAAGACACAAGTTTTGCAATGTTTGTATTGGGGCAAGCAATGGATTTCCCGAGTTCCCATTCATAATGGTTTATGGATCTTTCCTCCAGGAACTTGTACAAATGTTTTTTAAACCCAGCTACATTAACAGCTTTTACTACATCCTCCGGTAACGAATTCCAGAGTTTGATTACACATTGAGTAAAAAAATATTTTCTCTTACTAGTTTTAAATAGGTTACATTGTAGCTTCATTGCAGGTCCCCTAGTCTTTCTATATTTTGATGGTGCAAACAATCACTCTATGTTTACCCGTTCTACTCCATTCATTAATTATTGACCTCTATCATATCTTCCCTCAGCCGTTTCTTTTCCAGGTTGAAGAGCCCTAAACATTTTAGCCTCTCTTCATAGGTGTATTCTTCCATCCCCTTAACCATTTTGGTGGCTCTTCTCTGTATCTTTTCTAATAATGCTATATCCTTTTTAAGATAAGACAACCAGAATTGCACACAATATTCAAGGTGCAGTTGCACCATGTAACGATACAGAGGCATTATAATATCCTTTGTTTTATTCTCTATTCCTTTCCTTATAATTCCTAGCATTCTATTTGCTTTCTTGGCAGCCGCTGCAGACTGGGCGGAAGGTTTCAACATGTTATCCATGATGACGCCTAAGTCTTTTTCCTGGGTGGTGATTCCTAATGTAAAATCTTGCATCGTGTAACCATAGTTTGGTTGTTCTTTCCTAGGTGCATAATTTTGCACTTGTCCACATTAAATTTCATCTGCCATTTGGATTCCCATTCTTCAAATGTATCAAGATCCTCTTGCAATTTTTCACAATCATGGGTTTTCACAGTTTTGAATAATTTTGTGTCATCTGCAAATTGATTACCTCACTCACTATTCTCATTTCCAGATAGTTTACAAATATGTTAAAAAGCAGTGGACCCAGCACAGATCCCTGGGGTACTCCACTATTTAGCTTTCTCCATTGGGAAAACTGGCCATTTAGCCCTACCCTCTGCTTTCTATCTTTTAACCAGCTCCTGATCCACAATATACTATCTCCTATCCCATGACTTTTTAATTTTGCCAAGAGTCTCTCATGAGGGACCTTGTGAAAGGCTTTCTGAACATCCAAATACACTATATCATTCGACTCACCTTTGTCTACCTGTTTAGTCGCACCTTTAAAAAATAAAACAGATTAGTAAGATAAGACCTTCCCTGGCCAAAGCCATGTTGGCTGTCTCCCATTTTATAGAAACAGGAAAATGACAACCTATCTAGTCTGTCCTTCCATATCAACAAGTCCCCTTTTTTCCTTTAGACATCCTCTGTGTTTGTCCCATGCTTTTTTGAATTCAGATACTGTCCTTATCTCTACCACCTCCACTGGGAGACTATTCCACGGATCCACCACCATTTCCGTAAAGAAATATTTCCACATATCATTCCTGAATCTATCCTCTTTCACCCTCATCCCATGTCCCCTCATAGCAGAACTTGCTTTCAATCGAAAGAAGCTCTCCCCCTGTGCATTTATGCCACGGAGGAATTTAAATGCCTCAATAATATCACCTCTATTCTTCCTTTTCTCTAAGGTGTACATAATAAGATCCTTAAGTCTCTCCTCATATGCTTTATAATGAAGATCACTAATCATTTTAGTAGCCACCCTCTGTACTGACTCCATCCTGTTTATATCCTTTTGTAGGTGTGGTCTCCAGAATTGCACACAATACTCCAAATAAGGTCGCACCAAAGATCTATACAGAGGCACTATCGCCTCCTTATTTCTGCTAGCCATTCCTCTCCCTATGCATCCTTCTAGTTTTTGCTGTCACCTTTTCTACCTGTTTAGCTACTTTAAGATCATCAGACACAACCACACCGAGGTCCCGCTCTTCTTTAGTGGACAAAATTACTTCACCCCCCCCCCCCATACTATATTGCTCCCTTGGATTGCTGCAGCCCAAATGCATGACCTTGCATTTTTTAACATTAAATCCCAGCTGCCAAATTCTAGACCATTCTTCAAGCTTAGCTAGATCCCTCCTTATGTTATCTTTACCTTCCTGGGTGTCTACTCTATCGCAGATTTTGGTATCATCCACAAATAGGCAAACCTTACCCAACAGCCCTTCCGCTATATCACTAACAAAGATGTTAAAAAGAATCGGATCAAGGACAGATCCTTGGGGCACACCACTGGTAACTTCCTTCTCCACAGAGTAAGATCCATTTACCTATACCCTTTGTCGCCTCCCACTCAACCAATTTCTAACCCAAGCAGTAACTTTAGGGTCCATCCCTAGGGTGTTCAGTTTGTTTATTAGTCTCCTGTGAAGAACTTTCTCAGAGGCTTTGCTGAAATCTAAGTAAATACAGCACATCTAGGATTCTCCCTTGGTCCAACTGCACCCAAAGAAATCAATCAGATTTGTCTGACAAGACCTGCCTCTGGTGAACCCATGCTGCCTCGAATCCTGTAATCCACTGGATTCTAGAAACCTCACTATTTTCTCTTTCAGCAGCATTTCCAATAGTTTACTCACCACCAAAGTTAAACTAACTGGCCTGTAGTTTTCAACCACATCCTTACTTTCGCTTTTGTGTAAAGGGACCACATGAGCCTCTCTCCAGTCCTTTGGCACCACTCCTGACTCCAACAAGGCATTGAAAAGGTCAGTCAGTGGAGCTGTTAGAACATCCCCAAGTTCCCTCAGTATTCTAGGGTGTATCCCATCCGCCCCATCGCCTTTTCTACTTTAAACCATGACTATCTACATGTTCAGTAATTTTGTTCTTTATAATGGTTTCTACCAGTTTTCACAGTACAGGAGTGGCTCAGTGGTTGGGACAGGTTACCTCAGGTTGGAGGGCCAGGGGTTAAATTCCCACATAGGGACAAGAAACCTCAGGCTGAAAGGACTGGGGTATTTAGTCCCGTGGCCACTCCTTGTGGCCTTGGATAAGCCACTTAACCCTCCATTGCCTCAGGTACACTTAGATTGTGAGCCCTTTGGGGACAAAGGAATAAAAAGTGCCTGTTAGCATATATCTGTAAAACAGCTTTGACCCGGTATATAAGCACAGCTAAATAAATAATTAAATGCAGACATCAGACTCACCGGTCTGTAGTTTCCCAGATCACCCCTGGAACCCTTTTTAAAAATTGGCATTACATTGGTCATTCTCTAATCTTCAGGTATTACAGATGATTTTATTGATAGTTCATAGATTACTAATAGTAGGTCTGCAATCTCATATTTCAGTTCTTTCTACACCCTTGGATGTATACCATCCGGTCCAGGTGATTTTTCTACTCTTCATTTTATCAAATAGTTGTAATACATCTTCCTGATGTATCGATATTTCTTTCAATTCTTCTGTGGCATCACCTTTACATATTATTTCAGTCATGCGGAACATCCCTACATCTCCTCAGTAAATAATTCATTCAGTCTCTCTGCTAGGGCCTTGTCCCCTCTCAATGCCCCTTTTACCTCTCTATCATCTAATGGTCCTCAGATTTTTTTGCTATGAATGTACTTGAAAAAATCTTTATTAGGTTTGTTTGCTTCCACAGTAAGCTTCTTCTCAAATTCTCTTTGCCTGCCTTATCAAAGCCTTGTATCTAACTTGCCAGTGCTTATGTTGTTTCCAGTTTTCATCATTTGGCTCCTTTTCCCATTTCTTGAAAGGTGCTTTTTTGGCAACAGCCTCTCTGACCTCACCTTTAAATCATGCAAACGTTTTTTTGGACTGACTTCCACTTTTCTTAAAGTGTGGAATTCAGCTTGTCTGGGCTTCCAAGCTAGTATTTTTAAACAAAACCCATGCTTGATGTACATCTTTAATCTTTGCAACTGCTCCTTTTAGTTTTTTCTTAATTATGTTCCTCATTTTATCATAATCTCTCTTTTGAAAGTTAAATGGTAACACTGTGGATTTCCTTGCAGTCTTTCCTCCATTTATTAAATCAATTGAGATCATATTTTGATCACTATTGCCAAGTGACGCCAACACCCTTATCTCTTGCACCAGATCTTGTGTTCCACTAAGGAATAGGTCCAAAATGGCTTCCTCTCTGGTCAGTTCATGAACAAACTGCTCCAAGAAGCAGTCATTTATTTCATCTAGAAACTTTATCTCCCTAGCATCACACTCCATATAGATTATAGAGAAGTTCTGATTTCAAGTCAATTTATCGAAGTCATTGTACTTTCTGAAAGCATAAACAATTTGGGTTTATCCATTCTACTCCACTGGATTTTGTAGGCTTCTATCATATCTTCCATCTCCTGTCTCTTCTCTAAGTTGAAGAGCTCAAACTTCTTTAGCCTTTCCTCATAACAGGAGTTGTTCAGTTCCGTTTCATCTTTTGAGATGTGAAGACTAGAAATAAAATTCTTAAGGTCACATTATGGAGAAAAAAAGAAGCATTATGATATTCTTTGTTTTATTCTCCATTCATTTTCTAATGATTCCTAACATTCTGTTCGTTTTTTTGGATGACGACACACACTCGGCAAAGATTTCAATGTATTGCCCATGGCAACACCTAGATTATTTTCCTGGGTGGTGATTCCTAATGTAGATCCTATCATCATGTAACTATACTTTGGGTTATTCTTCCCTGTGTATCACTTTGTACTTGCCCACATTAAATTTCATCTGCTATTTGGATGCCTAGTCTTTCAGTCATGGTAGGTCCTCCTGCAATTTTTCACAATCTGCATGCAATTTAACAGTTTTGAATAATTGTGTCTCATCTGCAAATATGTTTGCTTTGCTCATTGTTCCCATTTTCAGCTTATTTATAAATATGTTAAAAAGCACTAATCCCGGAATAGATTCCTGGAGTACACCACTTGCAGTACCTTTACCTTCCTCCACTGTTAAAATTGGCAATATAACCCTACTCTTTGTTTTCTATTCTCCTACCAATTCCCAATCCACAAGAGGGCATTGTCTCCTATTGATTGACTTTTTAATTCCTCAGGAGTCTCACTGAGGGTCCTTGTCAAAGGCTTGCTGAAAATCTAGCTATACTGTATCAACTCTCTCATGTTTATCTACATGTTTATTCATGCCTTCAAAAATGCAGCAGATTGGGGAGGCAACACTTTCGTTGTCTAAGCCCATATGACTCTGTCCCATTAAACAATGTCAGGGTTATTCTGTGCCACGAATAGCAGGGTTGGATGTCCAATGGGACGTCCATCCCTGCTATTTGTGTCTTCTCTGCCCACGTCTAACTTCCCTGCCAGTTGTGCGGGAAAGTTAGATGGGGGCAAGGAAGGGGCAGAGTCTGGGTGGTCGCTGGCCCTGGACGTTCAGGGCCAATTCTAACGTCAGCCCTGTACATCCAGGGCCGGAGACCTGTACAGAGAAGTTATTCCACCTCCGAGGTGGAATAACTTCCCTGGATGTGTTTTTCTTTAAATGCCGGGGCGTGGATGGGGCAGGGATGGCCAGAGTGCATTCGCTGTAGCCTGAACCTGGCCTTAGGATGACAGATCATGGGTCAGGCTGCGGGCAATAGGTATTTTTTCCAGGTGGCCGGCATTGTGGCTTTTAAATGGAGCAGCAGTGCCATGGCAAATGGATGCCATGGCGTCGCAGCTCCATTTAAAAACCCTGACTGAATTAGTTGGGCTTGTCATGTACATGCAGGCTGGACTGATTTGCAGTCCTGGCCTGCACGTACATAACTGTTCGCGATTCTGATCCCACGGGGCTAGATATGCCCCGTGGGATCAGAATTGCGATCCCCTCTGTATGTCCAGTTCAGAGGGGATCTACATGTGGGGCGCAATTGGGCCTTGTCTATCTATATGTTCAGCAATTTTGTTGTTTATAATAGCTTCTACCATTTTACCCCACAGGCATCAGGCTCACTGGTCTGTAGTTTCCTGGATCAGCTCTGGAACCCTTTTTAAAATTTGGCATTTTGTTGGTCATCCTCAAATCTTCAGGTATAGTAGATATATTTATCTATTTATTAATTGATTGATTGTGTTTATGAATCACATCTACCAAAAACACGCAAGGTGATTTACAAAACAAAAAACATTCACAGCCTCAAAATACATGCCAAATATATCAATCATAAAATCACATCTTAAAATACCACAATATAAAAACAACTAAAATACATCATAATTCATTAATAACCTCCTTCCTCACAACCCCCCTCCCCACCAGCAATACAATACCCACAGCATAAAATAACTTCAGCCCCGATCGGATGCCCCAGAATGCCCGTTGCCAAAGCCATAATTTAGACTGTTTATGAAGATGTAATAATTGGTTTCAGTTCGAATTTCAAGAGAGAGCTTGTTCCACCAAAATGGACCCACCACTAAAAAAGCTCTTTGCCTACTCCACTGCAATTGACCATAGTAATCTGCAACAGATTTTGTGATGTTGATCGCAAATTACACTGGGGTTGGTCCTAAACTAATTTGTCTCTCAAAAAGGTAGGTACTAAAGCATATAAACTCTTAAAAACCAACATCGATAGTTTATAGGCCACTGGGTGCCAATGTAACATCTGCAGCACTGGGGTAACACATTCTCTTACCCCTAAATTTCCTAATAACCAAGCAGCAGTATTCTGTAAGAACTACATACAAGAAAATGTTTTTAGGCTTGGCCCACAAATAGATCGTTGCTCTAATCTAAAGGTAATAAAATCATGGCTTGTGCTAGCAAATATATTTTCTGAAGATCTAATAGGGACCACAATTGACAAGGAAGCTGAAGATGATAAAAAAACCGGAATAAGCCAACTTTGAAACGTGACTCAAATGTTAATTCTTGATCTAACTAGACCTACGTTCCACACTACTTGTGTATTTACAAGCTGATTGTCACCAATGCAGACAACAAAATCAGATTGCACCGGACTTTTAACCAACCACATTTTGTTTTTTTTTCAGCATTCAGAACTACAGTAGATACTTTCAATGCTATATTTTACTGTCCCAAGTTAAATTTATCCAAAACCGGTTCCCAATCCTTCCCTATAGGCATCATTACTTGAATGTCATCAGCTAATAAATGATATTTAAAACCTGACCTCTCTATATCTCACTTAATGGGGCCGTAAAAATAATTAAACAGAAGACATTGTTAATTGTATGATGCTGTTCATGCCCACTTCCCACCCATTCCACACCCCTAAACGGAGCTTTTTCAGCATTAGTTGTTTAATGCGGGGATTAGTGCATGATAACATTTAACTGTGTTAACTGCTAGTGCGGCCTTGCACTGTTCACATCTGGTAATGCCTAACCTAGTAAATATGCTCCAAAATAATATTTCCACCTTTTATTCATACAGATTTGCCTTGAGAACTGATAGGTGATTGTGTGTTTATATGTATAGAAAAGACCATATTATTTTCAACTCTGAAAAATCTATTAATGGGGATTTTAAAGCCATATAAATAAAATATCAATCAAAATATAATCTAATTTTGTACCTCAATGCCTTTAAATTTTTGTTTGTTGTGTTTGCAAAGGTTTCATACCTGTAACCATTTATGAATGCTTCTCCGCCAGTAACAGAAATGTCTCCAGTCAGCATTTTGAAGGTCGTTGTTTTGCCAGCTCCATTTATTCCCAACAGACCAAAACACTAAGAGAAAGAGGCCATTAAAGTGATGTGGGTTTTTTCACACTTGATTTTGAAATGACCAGATCAAGTTACATGTTTATTAACCTAAGGACATATAAAGGCCTGATCTACTAAGGCTTTTTCCCCTTTCTGTGCAAAAGGGAAAAAAATCTTAGCAAATGAGGCTGCATTTTTTGGCATTGTTTATATTCCTAAAACAAGAAATGTGCCAGAGTATGAGACTGTGTTATTTATTTATTTATTTTATTTACAGTCTCTTCTATAACGCGCTATTCAGCATCAGCGCGGTTTACAATGAACAAAGATTACACATTTCCCGGGGTACTTTGTGTTTACAGTGAACAGGTGTTAAAAACTTGGATAACTGGGGTAACTATTTACATTTACAACATGTTAGGATTCACTTCCTTGGTCTTAGTCATGGGTGTTTTGCGTGGTTTGTGAGGTTGGTGTCATAGCTGCGTTGTTTACAGGGTAATACTGGAGGAAGAGGTGGTGCTTCAAGGCCTTTCTAAACTGGAGTAGGTCTGGTATTGTTCGGATGTCGTGGGGGAGGCTATTCCAGCATCTAGGCGCACAGAATTTGAAAGCCCTGCCCGCTGTTGACTGGGTGCATTGTGTAATTGATCTTGGAACTACGAGGGTATTGAGTGCTACAGACCATCTGACTCTGTTGGAGGGTGGAGTCTGGATGAACTCTGTTAGTGATGAGGATGAGAGTCCGTTGATAGCCTTGAAGGTCAGCAGTAAGATTTTGTAAGTGAGTCTACCTTGTATCGGGAGCCAGTGGAAGTGTTTTAGGATGGGTGAGACGTGGTCTCTCCTGGACGCTCCATGTAGGACTCTTTCTGTGGCATTCATTACCAGTTGCAGTGGATGCAAGGTGGACTGAGGGAGACCATGCAAGACTGAGTTTGCGTAATCAAAGTGTGGTATGACCAGTGCCTGATAGATTGTCCTGAAATCGTCTGGCTCCAGCAGGGATCGTAGGTGTCTGAGGGATCGGATCTTATGGTAAACAGCCTTCACCATGTTTCCTATGCGCACCTTCATATCCAAGCGTTGGTCTAAGGTGATGCCAAGGTATCGGATGGTGGGTTTGGTCTGGAGGTCTGCTCCCTCTACTTTTAGGAAGGGCAGTGTGGAGAAGTCTCGATTCCTTGTAATGAATAGCACCTCAGTTTTCTTGTGTTGTATCCTAAGGTTCTGGGTTTGCAGCCAATTGGATACTGCATTAATGCAGTTTGTTAGTGGGGAGAGGTCAGGGTTCTCTGTTGAAAAAGGCGTGTAGAGCAGCACGTCATCTGCGTATATCAGGCAGTTGACACTGAAGGACCGGATGAGGTTGCAGATAGGTTGCATGTATATATTAAACATCAGAGCAGAAGGGGAAGATCCCTGCGGGACACCTTGCTTTTGGTGGAACGGATCTGATGATGTATCACTGGATCATACCTGCTGCCATCTATCAGAAAGGTAGGACTTGCACCATTCAAGCGCTTTGTCGGTGATTCCCTTCTCCTTGAGGCATACCAGGAGATGCTCATGGCTCACGGAGTCGAATGCCGCTGCGATGTCCAGGAAGACCAGGACGAATCCTTGGCGAATGTTGTCGATGCCTGCTATTATGTTGTTGAAGAGTGTGGTAATTAGTGTTTCAACTCCATGGGCTTCTCTAAAGCCGTGTTGGCATGGGTCCAGTGGTGCGGAGGTTTCTATGTGATCTTGTATTTGCATTTGTACTTCCTTTTCCATTATTTTTGCCAGCAATGGTATGCTAGATATCGGTCTGTATGATTCTGGCTTATGGGGGTTGAGTTTATTGTTTTTTAGTAGAGGTCTTATGGATGTGCGCTTGAGGGATGGTGGGAATGTTCCTGTTGAGAATGATTGTTCCATGAGTCTGGTTATAAAGGGACTGAGGTTGGTCCATAGATCCTTGATCCAGAATGCAGGGCACGGGTCCGTTTGAGCAGTGGTCGTATTGATGGCAGCAACAGTGTCCTCGATGCGTTTTCTGGGTGGTGTTGAGAAGATGGTGAGAGGTGATTGATAGCTTGGTTCAAGGGTGGTGCTGGGTCTTGGGGTGTTGTTGGTCTGACAGAGCTTGGATTGCAGATAGTCGGCGAATATTTGAGGGTGGATTTCAGATGTGTGCTCTGATGCAGGTTCCTTTGTCAATCACTTGACGAGGGCAAACAGGTCGTGAGGTTTGTTCAATGATATTTTTAGAGTGTCAGTGTGGAATCGTCTCATGCTCTCACTCACTGCGGCGCGATGTGCTGCCAGGTGTGAGTTATATGCACTTTGATCTTCAGCTGAGTGTGAATGGCGCCAGCGCCTCTCCAGTTTCCTTAAGGCGGTGAGTGAGGTTTTCAGCTCGGCAGAATACCAGGTTGCGGTGGGTCGCTTCCCTTGGGGTTTGTCGGGTGGTGGACGTATGGCGATTGAGCTAAAGGTTTTATTCCATTCGGAGACTAGTTCCTCTGGGTCGTGCGCAGGTGAGGTGATTAGCGGGAGTGTTGTGCTCAGAATTAGGTCTGTTGAAGGTCTGGAACCTTCGTGGTGGAGCATTAAGATGGCTGCTTGCTCTTCTTTCTTCTGTCTGGCTACAGCTGGGTAGGGGTGCTTGGAATAAGATAGGTTTGTGGTCAGACCAGGGAACTGAGGCAATGGACAACTCTGGGACAGTTGGTGAGTTGAGGGTTGTCACTGGGGTGAATATTAGGTCCAAAATGCCTCCTTTTACATGGGTGGGTTCCTTGATCAATTGGCTGTATCCTAAATCCCGCAGGGCTTCGAGAAACGCTGAGGCGTGGGAGACTTGTAGTGAAGGTAGATTGAAGTCTCCTAGAATCCAGCTTGATGTGTGTGGGCTCTGGTTATTGGCTGCCAGGTCAATTACACAGGTACACTACCAAAAAACTGCCTCCAGTTTTGCAACTGATTCCTATAGATTTTGGGGTGCTGAATCCAGGAAAAATAGCCAAAATGTTCCATCACGTCACGTTTTCTTGCAAAATTAGATTTCTTACCCATATAAGGAATGTTCACATAATTTCTTTTTAGCCGACTGCAGTTTATTTTCTTGGCCCAAAATAGAGGTTGTAATGGTTAACTAACTAGAAACACTCCCTCATGATATTTTAGAGTGTTTTGTATTCATTTTATACATTAACAGGACAATTGGGAGGCGGGGGGCTAAATCCAGTACTCGCGCTGGCGCATGTTCTTTCCTATTCGCCTCGCCTCGTTCGCTCGCTCAAACACGGTGGTTGCGACATGAACGTTCCTGTAAAATTTCAGTTTCTTGCAAGTTCATTATTACCTTTTGTTTGCTCAGTCGTAATCCAGCTTTATTCCGAAGTGGTTCACTACAGTTGTAGTTTGCAGTGCTGTGTATTTGTGATGGCTCACAGAGCCAGAGGTTGCGTCAACTCTCCGGACAGTTTTTGTTTTATTTGTGGGGAATATACCGTGAAAAAGCGGCAGAGGAACATTTCTGCATTTATTAAAAAAGTATATTTCGCCTATTTCGGTTTGAAGTTAGGCGATCAAGACAAACCGTGGGCTCCTCACAAAGTGTGCAAGACATGTGAGGAAGATCTACACTTATGGATGAAAGGTAAAAAACAAGCATTTCATTTCGGAATACCTATGATGTGGCGTGAACAAAGAGACCACAGCAGTGACTGCTATTTTTGCTCTTGCATTGTGAAGGGATACAACTTAAAAAATAAGAACGTAATAAGTTACCCCAACCTTCCCTCAGCAATTAGGCCTATGCCTCATAGCAACGAAGTACCTGTGCCTGAACCACCAAAATCTTTGGATCATATTTGTGTGGACGGTTCTGATCATGATGAGACTCATCAGATGGCTTTTCCCGATGAGTCCAGTACTTCCGAGTTTGAAACTGAACCAGATCCGAAACCTGAACCTTTCTCTCAAGCTGAATTGAATGATTTAGTCCGGGATTTAGGACTCCCAAAAGATGTTGCCCAACTGCTAGGTTCTCGGCTTAAACAGAAAAATCTATTGTCACCAGGAACAACTTTTTATTGGTACCGCAACCGTGAGACACAATTTTTGAAGTATTTCAGCAAAGAGGAAGATTTGGTATTTTGCAACGATATATACGGAGTGATGGAAAAGTTTAAACTCAAGTATGATCCTGCTGAATGGCGGCTGTTCATTGATTCGTCAAAAGACAGCATAAAAGGTGTTCTTCTTCATAATGGCAACACATTCGCTTCAGTTCCTATTGCTCACTCTGTTATTCTCCAAGTAAAATACGAGAATTTGGCCCTGATTCTTCAGAAGATTCTTTATGATGAGCATAAGTGGATGATTTGTGGAGACTTTAAAATTCTATCCATGCTATTAGGGCAGCAATCCGGTTTCACCAAATATCCCTGCTTCCTTTGCTTGTGGGATAGCCGGGCCTGCGACCTACACTGGGGGAAAAAAGACTGGCCAATTCGGGAGTATTTGAGACCCGGTGAGAAAAATGTTCTTCATGAGAGCTTGGTACCTCGTGATAAAATTCTATTACCACCTCTCCACATTAAGTTGGGTCTCATTAAGCAATTCATCAAGTCCCTTCCAAAAGATGGTGAGTGCTTTCGGTACCTTTGCTCAAAGTTCCCCCGACTTTCTGAAGCAAAGCTAAAGGAAGGAGTGTTTGTTGGCCCTGATATAAGGAAACTCATTTCAGATGGAGCATTCGCTGAAACGATGTCTGAGAAGGAAAAAGAAGCCTGGGATTCCTTCAAGGATGTTGTTCTCAAATTCTTGGGGAACAGGCGGGATGAGAACTATAAGGATATTGTTGCCAGGATGCTCAATGCCTTCAAAGAACAAGGCTGTAACATGAGCCTGAAAGTCCATTTCTTGCACTCCCATGTGAACTACTTTCCCGAAAACCTGGGGGCGTACAGTGAAGAAAAGGTGAAAGGTTTCACCAGGACATCAAGGACGCAGAGAGAAGGTACCAAGGAAGATGGAACACCACTATGATGGCTGATTTCTGCTGGTTGCTGCTGCGGGAAACCCCAGATGAAAAATACGCCAAGCAGCGCACCAAGAGAAGCATTCGGGGGAAGAAGAAACGGGCCCACCAGGAGATTGATTGACCCAAGAATGACTTTAAAATCTAAACTGTGTTGACAAATATCGTGTTTTTACTAAACTTTGAAATAAAAATTTGCTAGTTATTACCACAGTGTCGGATCTCATTTATTAGAATTTTATTTTCACACCATCGGGTGTTTGTCTTCATGTATTGCAATGGTGCGGTTTGCATTTTCTATTCTTACATACATACCTGTACAACATTTTTTGCACATTTCTTTGCTTTGCTTTGTGTCTAACCTCGCTCTTATATGCTCAATGTTTGTGCACATGTATGTGGCTGTTTTAAGTGCAGACAATTTTGCTACCATCACAGTGTGTTTTGTTGACATTACTCTATTCTTATGTGCTGCCTTGTTACAATTTTCTTTATTCTTATTTGAATAACTACTAAACAATTAGTATAAAGAATTCATCCAAGAAACTTTTATCTCGATCGCACTCAATCTGAAACGTTCACCTCAAACTGCTAACCCAATGTAGCAAAAAATCTGTACGTGATGGAGCAAATTGGTTACCAGATTTGGATTCAGCGCACCAAAAAACGTAAAAATCAATCGAAACATTAGAGGCAGTTTAAAAAATTTTTTTTTAGTGTACCTGTGTTATTGTTGATAGGGCATCTGGGTCAGCTGATGGAGCTCTGTATAGTAGATTGAAGGAGCAGCTCTTGTTTGCTATCGTGATTGTATCCAGTAGTGGTGTGTTGGTTGCATCACTCAGGCGGAACTGAAGGTCAGATTTGGTGATGGCGAGAACACCTCCTCCTCTTTTGTCATTCCTGTGGCACGTATGGATAGAGAAATTGGAGGGGAGGAGTTGGTTGAGTGTTAACATGACTGATCCCCAGGGCTGCTACACCCAGGGATCCTAGTTGTAAGAGTACCCTCAGAGCAGTTTCTCCAAACGGGTTAGTTTTGTGCATACCGTGACAGTCATGAACCTCACTTCTAAGCCAGGGTATGTGGAGTATGATCTCAGTCTCTCAAATTCACTGCTAATGTTCAGTATAGTACTTGCATCGTGCAAAGAGAGCTTCCTTCTGGAGTTCGTAAGATGTAACAGGTATGGGTAATTTGTCAAGATGTGCTTGGAAATTCTTCTTTATCATGTTTGTGGCACCCAATACAATAGGAAATATTTCTGTATCTTTCTGCTACATGTTCTTGGTCTCTGACTGCATTTCTTGGTACTTCAGGATCTTCTGCCTCTCCATGCAATTCACAGACTAATCACTTGGAACCGACACTTCTGTTATCATTGTCATTCTGGTGATTTTCTCCTTTACCACTATGTCGTGTTTCCTCACATTCAGTTTCTTATTCATCAGAATGGGAATGCCCCAAGTTACCATAACCTCTTCATTCTCTGTAATTCTCTTAGGGTCATGATCCCAATACTTTTCAGGGACAGTGATGCTGTAATGTTTACAGAATTTCCAATAGATGAGTCATGCTACTTTGTTGTTCCTTTCTGTATAGAAATTTTCCACCACCAGAATGTCACAGCCAGCTATGAGGTGAGTCACTGTTTCCAGGTCTTTTTTACAGAATCAATATACGTATGTCCGTTTTGCCGGGTTTTTTTCAATACTCACTGTAAACCATCTTGTCTGTAATCCACTATCCTGTGCTATCCTTCAGTTTCAGTTTACCTCTCCTTAACTATTCCTGTGTCCATTCTTAATTAACAAAGGGTTCCTGGAGTTACATTGTATTGGTGCATTTGCCACTTGTTTTTCCTCATTTGCTAATCTAATTCTTTGAAGAGTTTTTTTCTCTCATTTTCCAAATTCTGTTACTTCTTTTTCCTGTTTGTGCTTGTGGATTCACACTCATTCCTTCTATGGAATGCTTGTCCAAGTTTGATGATAGAGACAGATTTTGGATGTTTATATTCATATTTCAGCACTTTTTGCATATTTGGATCCAATGATGCTGTTAGGTAGGCATGAAGGCCTATGATAGTAGCTCTGTAGGTGTAATTAATCTCTATGAGGCCTAGCTCTTCTTTAGCTCTAGGAATATAAGTTTTGGCAAACACTGATTCTTGTAAATTACTTCATGGGCATGAAGGAGTTTGTGTTCACATATCCAATTGTTCTAGATCTTTAAGAGGCCAGTCCACAGTCCCAAAGCTGTATGAGAGTACAAGAATTAGCAGTTGATTGATGACTTGTATCTTATTCTGTGATGTTAAAACACTTTTCAATAACAATTTTAATCTCCTGTAGTATTCTTTATTGATCTTCTCTCTCACAGTAATTTCTGCTTGAATGTCGTTCCTTCTTCTACTTCGAGATACTTATATATGCTTTCCTGTTCAAGGTCCTTGTTGTCACAACCCTCAACCAGGGAGATGTTATTTATTTTGCTCAACTTTCCTCTAAAACAAAGCTGCCTTAGCACACTTGTCAAGACCAAAAGTCATCCTGATGTCATCAGAAAAGCTTTTCATGACACGGAGTAAATGGGTTGTTGGTTCTTTAGGATTCAGGCTAAATTCATATATTAAGGAGCAGATGAGAGTACTCATTGGATTAAGGACCACGCAAAACTGAAGTGGCAACAGGGAATCTCCCTGAAATATTCCTACCTAGATCTTAATGTGAGGAATGATCATATCTCAAAAATAGTGTGGTTTGCCACATTGTCATGGTGAATTTAATGTACTCTATCAAACCAGGATTTATTTTATACATTTCAAGGACATTTATTATCCATGAGTGTGGGGCGCTGTCAAAAGCTTGCTTATAATCAATCCATGCTAACTGAGATTTCTGCCTTTGTTAGCACTGGCCTTGAGTCCCCTCTGAGGTATGTTCGGTGCTTGTAGGAATGGAAGGAGGCTAGTAGAGGGCACAGTAGCATTTATTGTATGATAATTTCTATCTCCAGATGGGGATGGTGTTATAGGGTGGCACTTTTGGGTGGGCTCTCTCTTCATTGATTACATTACGTTTGAAAGGAAAGTAGCATCCTACTCTCCCTATCCACAGAAGTGTAGGGTGAGTTTGTAGGATTGCGGGAGTTATTGAAACCTGGAAATCTTAAAGCAATGCAGATCTCCACATCAGCCTAAGTCAGTGGAGAGTTCAGAAGTCTACGAAGGCTAAGCATGGCTTCGGGAAGAAGGCTTGTCTCATTTAGAAGTATGAGGATTTTTCAGTCGTGGAGAGGAATATAAAACAGCCACATCATCAACCACTGGTCAAATGGTTGTTTGTGGCAGTAGAACCTGTGTGGTGGCCTAAAAGATTCTGAACAAACCTGCTCAGGCTAGAAACCATATGGTAAAGGGGAGATGTTTGCAGGGTTGATTGGTCATTGCGAGACTGATGAATTTTGGTAAACACTACTGTGAAGTTTTTGGATAAGTTGCGATCTTGTACATTGTGAATAAAGTTGTGCTCTTATTTGCATCTATTTCCAGCCTATGTCTTTGTTATGAGGAGCTTGTCAGAAGGGTGTAAATGCCTATATTAAAGGTACCATAACTGCAATTTATTCTAACATACCACAATTTAATCACTCAAAAGATATTTGAAAGGCTAAAAAATTAATTCACAGATAAGTTGTCCAAACCTTTGTGTGCATTCAGTCACTTGGCTAGATTTGAAACCTAATATATTTATCATTTTTTTCAAAATAGAAGATAATTTACAAATTAGTCAGAAAGTGATCATTACATTTAATTTAGACTTGCACACTGAAATTGTTAATATTCTTTTTCTTCTAAGTAAACTGAATATAAATGTGTCAATTACACAGCTTTCTATAATGTACTGTAAGTAGAGAAACAAGAATTTGACACTTAAATATAAAACATCTCAAAATTAATTTAAGACGTGCTAAATATATTGCTAGCAATATCAAGAAAATGTTTCCACATAGGATACACTGACACTGGGAATGAATAGCTCCTATGCCCATGAAATCCATGACTTTACATATTTTTAAATCTTTTTTACTTCTATTTTTCTCTTCTCTGCTTATCTTTGATTAGGCTCTCATACATTATGACTGGTAAGAATAAAAAAAAAAGATTCAGGTCCCGATTTTCGAAGGCCTTTACATAGGTAACTTCCCTAGTTATCCATGTAAAGGCCTTATCCGGGATTTTTGAATGGCACCTACATGGGTAGTACCCTTTGAAAAATCCCAGATATGTCCCTAATGTGCCCAGATGCTATCCGCATAGCATCGGGGCATGTTGGGAGCGTTCCAGGGCAGAGGAGAGGCAGGCCATGGCGCTACCAGTATAGCATTCATTTTCAGTGCTACATGGTTAGCACTCTGCGCCTTAAAGATAGGCGTGGGAAAACCTTGCCTATCTTTAAGGTGCTGGGGCTAACCATGTTGCATTGAAAATCGGTGCTACACGGGAACCTCCTGTGGCTACCTGACGCACCGAAACCCGGATTTTCGATGCTGGGGCTGCATATGAACCCGGCATGAAAAATCTGGGTTAAGCAGGAGGTGGGAGGGCTATGCGCCACATGACACATAGCACCGCTCAACTGAAATCCGGGCCCCCAATATTTTGTACAATGCAAGAATCAGAGTATTGCCTATTAATTATAAAGCATGCTAATGGCTACTGTGATCTTTAGAGTATGGTAACCATTAGCACATACTAAAAATACCAGTGAGGGAAAAATCCCGTGCTAACTGCTTAGTGCTCGATGGGACAGGGACTGGATGGATATAGGATGGAGAGTGAATATTGATCACACATTGTGGTTAGTGTGGCTATCGTGAATGTTGAAATTAGCATTAATGCATTTACCATCATATCAATGGGTGGTATTCAGTGCACTTGAATTAATTGTCTTTCCAAATTTTAGCATGGTGAGATGCTTCTTCCATGGTAAGCGCATGGGGGACATGCCGGGAACACCCCCAACAGTTAGCATGGATTGGACACACCTCCCTTGCTAATTATTTGCACTTAATGTGTGTTTAGGTGCCAATCCTTAGCACAATTTAGTAAACATGACCTTTGAATTATGAAATAACTCTTTAAAAGTGATTTTTAAACTCTGCTTTTTATATACCATATTGACAGAAGATCAAAGCAATGCTTAGGAAATATTAGCTGAAATTTCCGTGAACAACCTAGATCATATAGCTAAATTCCAAACATAAAAAAAAAAAAATGTTCAGTCAGGTCCACTTTCAACCCACGTTCATAGCATTCTGATGTGATGTGTGATATAGTTTGAAATATTCCCCACATGTGAAGTGGGGATTCTTTAATCTTCCCCTTTTGCATGCTATAGTTATTTTGTGACTGTCTACCTGTAGCCAGTACTTCTAAGTGTCGTTCCATGAAGAGTGGCATCTTGCAATCAAAGAGCTGCCAAGTTACGCAGTTCCAGGAGGGAGATTTCTGGCCAGTTCTGGGTTTTCAATAACCCTGTCCGGATGCATTATGGGACTTGCAGCACTGATTGCAACAGGCAGAATCCAGGACTACATATACCACTTTGCTTAGAAGATGTGACCAGGTCTGGCCAAACATTAGGTTTTGTTTTTGTAATATTTGCCATTTAGCTGTATGATCTGAGTCTTTCATGGAATTTTCAGCTAATTTTTCTAAATGTTGCTTTGATCCTGTGCCTGTGATATATAAAAAGCAGAGTTTAAACATCACTTTTATTTAAAGAGTTAATTTGTCACTCAATGGGCATGTTTAATAAAGTGTGCTAAGGTTTGGCACCTTAACATAACTGCAAAACATTAGCAAGGGAGGTGTGTCCAATCCACACTAGCTTTTGGGGGTGTTTCACCATGTCCCCATGTGCTTATCATGGAAGAAATACCTCATCTTTCAAAAAAACTGCAACCACAGTTAATTCAAGAGGGAGGAGTGGTCTAGTGGTTAGGACAAGGCACTTCAGGCCGGAGGGTCGGGGGTTCAAGTCCCACCTGGGGACAGCAATCTCAGGCCGGAGGGACTGGGATTTCTAGTCCTATAGGCACTCCTTGTGGTCTTGGGCAAGCCACTTAACCCACCATTGCCCATGTTCCCTGTAAGTATTAACGTATGTGTGTCATATCACCTCGTGTTAAATGTATCCCCCAATTGACCACTTTGACCTGGTGAAAAGCAGAATATAAATACAGCTAAATAAATAAATAAATAAATAAATTCAGGTGCACTGAACACCACCCCAATGAATTGATGGTAAATGCACCCATGCTAACTGCAACATTCACAATTAGCGCACACTTATGATGGCCACACCAACCACAATGTGTGATCAACACTCACTCTCCATCCTAAACCACTACCCCAGCCCTAACTATGGGCATAAATGTTAAAAGAATCCACCATTAAAGGCCTTGAACTACAAGGACTTGCTCCTTAATTCAACAAAACTGAGGAGTGGCCCCAGGAACAATGGAAAAAGAAGCAATGACTGCTTCTTGGAGCAGCTGGTTCATGAACCGACCAGAGGGGAAGCCATACTGGACCTAGTCCTTAGTGGAACGCCAGATCTGGTGCAAGAAATAAGGGTGTTGGGACCACTTGGCAATAGTGATCATAGTATGATCATGTTTGATTTAATTAGTGGAGGACAGATAGTAAAGGCATCCACAGTACTACCTTTTAACTTTCAAAAGGGAGACTATGATAGAATGAGGAATATAGTTAGGAAAAAACTAAAAGGAGCGGTTCCAAAGGTTAAAGACTTACAGCAAGCTTGGGTGTTATTTAAAAATACTATCCTCGAAGCCCAGACCAGCTGTATTCCACGCATTAGGAAAAGTGGAAGAAAGTCCAAAAAACTGCCAGCATGGTTTAAAGGTGAGGTCAGAGAGGCTGTTGCTGCCAAAAAAGCAACCTTCAGGAAATGGAAAAAATAGCCAAATGATGAAAACTGGAAACAGCACAAGCACTGGCAAGTTAAATGCAAAGCATTGATAAGGCAGGCAAAGCGGGAATTTGAGAAGAAACTTGCTACGGAAGCAAAAACACGAAATAAAGACTTTTTCAAGTACATTCGTAGCAAAAGGCCTGTGAGAGAGTCAATTGGACCATTAGATGATAGAGGGGTAAAAGGGGCAGTAAGAGGAAACAAGGCTAGAGCAGAGAGACTGAATGAATTCTTTGCTTCGGTCTTTACTGAGGAAGATGTAGGGATGTTACCCAAGACTGAAGTGGTATTTAAAGGTGATACTGCAGAGGAATTGAGAGAAATATCGCTACACCGGGAAGATATATTACAACTATTTGATAAACTGAATAGTAGCAAATCACCTGGACCGGATGGTATACATCCCAGAGTGTTGAAAGAACTGAAATATGAGATTGCAGACCTGCTATTGGTAATCTCTGAACTTTCATTAAAATCATCTGTAATACCTGAAGATTGGAGGGTCGCCAACGTAACACCAATTTTTAAAAAGGGTTCCAGGGGTGACCCAGGAAATTACAGACCGGTGAGCCTGACGTCAGTACCAGGGAAAATGGTAGAAACCATCATAAAGAACAAAATTACACAGTATGTAGATAGTCATGGCCTAATGGGAGACAGCCAACATGGCTTTAGACAAGGAAGATCTTGTCTTACTAATCTGATATGTTTTTTTGAAGGTGTGCATAAACAGGTAGACAAAGGTGAGTCGGTTGATATAGTGTATCTGGACTTTCAGAAAGCTTTTAACAAAGTCCCCCATCAGAGACTTTTGGCGAAGCTAAAAAGTCATGGGATAGGAGGCAGTGTACTATTGTGGATCGGGAACTGGTTAAAAGATAGAAAGCAGAGGGTAGGGCTAAATGGCCAATATTCCCAATGGAAAAAGGTGAATAGTGGAGTACCCCAGGGATCTGTACTGGGTCCGCTGCTTTTTGACATATTCATAAATGACCTGGAAAAGGGAATAACTAGTGAGGTTATCAAATTTGCAGATGACACAAAACTGTTTAAAGTTGTTAAAACCCAAGAGGATTGTGGAAAACTGCAGGAGGATCTGGATAAATTGGAAGACTGGGCATCCAAATGGCAGATGAAATTTAATGTGGACAAGTGCAAAGTTATGCACCTAGGAAAGAACAACCCACACTATTGTTACACGATGCAAGGCTCCACATTAGGAACCACCACCCAGGAAAAAGATTTAGGAGTCATCGTGGATAACATGTTAAAACCCTCCGCCCAGTGTGCAGCGGCGGCCAAGAAAGCAAATAGAATGCTAGGTATCATAAGGAAAGGGATGGAGAATAAAACAAAGGATGTTATAATGCCTCTGTATCGCTCCATGGTACGACCGCACCTTGAATATTGTGTGCAATTCTGGTCACCGTATCTTAAAAAGGACATAGCGTTATTAGAAAAAGTACAGAGAAGAGCCACCAAATTGGTGAAGGGGATGGAAGGCTACTCCTATGAAGAGAGGCTAAGAAGGTTAGGGCTCTTTAGCCTGGAGAAGAGACGGCTGAGGGGAGATATGATAGAGGTCTATAAATTAATGAATGGAGTGGAACGGATAAACGTGGATCAATTGTTTATGCTATCAGAGTATAGAAAGACTAGGGGACATGTAATGAAGCTACAGGGTAAACTATTTAAGACAAATAAGAGAAAATATTTTTTTCACTCAACGTGTAATCAAACTCTGGAATCTGTTACCGGAGGATGTAGTAAGGGCTGTTAGTATAGCTGGGTTTAAAAAAGGTTTGGACAAGTTCCTGGAGGAAAGGTCCATAAACCACTATTAAAAAGGGACCCAGGATATCAATGCTTGACCCAGTACAAGCATTGTGGAACTTGTGTCTTTTGGGGATATTGCTAGGTACGTATGACCTAGATTGGCCACTGTTGGAAACAGGATACTGGGCTTGATGGACCTCGGTCTGACCCAGTATGGCATATCTTATGTTCTTATGTTCTTATGTACTTGATTCTTCCCCAGCAGCTCCCTCTCACATAATGGCACTGTCTGACTCCTATTAATAGTATTGCAAAACTACCATTAAGGATCAGGTAGCTCTATTTTGCCAGAAAGCATGCCAGAGCAGGAGCATGTGGGGATTGCTTTTCCGGCCATCATTCCCTGGACATCCTGGGATGAATTAAGGAGCAGCACCTAGAGATGGTGGGGTTTCTATGGGTGGATTCCTTTAACATTTATGCTTAGTCGGTGCTGGGTGTAGAGATTTCCAAGCCAGGGGCCCGCCAGAAATGTGAGATCCCCCCGCAGGTAGGGCTCAGTCCCTTTTTTATATTGCCAGGGATCTGAGCCCTGGGGGAGGAAGGCAAGGAGGGCCTCAGATTTGGGCAAAAGGCCCTTTAAATCTAAGCTAGTGCTGCAACTGGCAATGTACAAAATTCTCAGCCATGGTAACATCAAGAAATGTTTTGCAAAATGTGGCTGTGGGATACAGATGAGCTTAGAACACATTTGCATTCCACAGGTAAATTTTGCAAAAGCAGGTACCAGCCCACAAACATTTTTGCATTTAGTGTATAAAGCTTATACTTAGAAAGGATAACCTATCAAGTTATGATAAAGTGAATAAATATGACTACTCTGGGGGTCATTTTAAAAGTCTTAGTCAAGATTTGGATGTCCGAAGACTTGCATGTGGACATCCAACTCACGGAGCCATCTCCGGAGCCATTTTATGTCACTGGTGTGGGGATGTCAAAGTAGACAGGGGGGTCTGGGGTGCTGTAATAGACTTAGATGGCCCTGTTCACTTTCAGAAATGTCAGGAGCATCATCCACGTGAAGAGCTGCTGCAGGCATCAGGAAAGTGTTTGCTTTGGCCTCAACACATTCATAGAGTGTAGAGAAGTTGGAGAGTTAAGTGATTAGTCAAAGATCACAAATACCCACATTGGGATTTGAATGCTGGTCACTCTGCTCCTAACCCACTACTCTAACCATTGGGCTATTAGACGTCCCAATTCTGAAATGCTGTTCCGGAGATGTCTATGTAGACATTTCCATGGATATCTCTATTAGGCAAGTCCATGTTTGTAAAATCATGCCTGAACATGCACGTGTCTGCTTATTTTTCAGACATTCTGGCTTGGATGTCCGAGATTGTACTTGGCTGCCCTTTGTAAAATGTGCCTTCACATTATATAGGTAAATACAGGCTTTCTGATCTGACTATGAATACTAGCAGTTTTTCATTCAAAAACAGTATGCACTATTTTCCGATGTAATGCCTATGAAGTCTTCAGACTTTTACACAGAGACATATTCTTACCTCAGCTTGTGGAACACCCACAGAAATTCTGTTCACAGCGGGTTTCTTCTTCTTTTTATAAATCTATTAAAATAAAGCATAAAAGAGCTTCATTTTTTGAAGTATATAAAGCAAATTTTATACATTGAATAGCTTACTTTTTATCAATATGCATATATAGAAGTTGTTGGACCCCATGAGACTGATTCTGTACTGGATGTCTTCCTCCTGTACATCAGCTCAGAATCGGGGTGTACAGAGGTAGACGCGATTCTTATCTTGCAGGGGTTAGACATGCCCACAGGATCAGAATCGGGTCTACGACCAAGACATGCAGGCCGGGCCCTGACTCCGATTGACCTCATGTCCAACTCACATACCTGACTAACTCAGCCAGGATCCTGAATGGAGTCACAGTGCCATGGCATTAATTTAGGAGCTATGACCCTCGGCTGCAGAAACTAATATTCTTTCCCCACAGCCCGACCCCCGATCTGGCCTCCCATGGCTAGGGTTGGGCTGCGGAGAACCCTCTGCATGCCCTCGCCCTCCTTACCAGGATGGGCCGTGTCTTTTGGCATCATCCAGAGGGACTTATTCTACCTCCGAGGTGGAATAAGTCCCCTGTCTCCATGGCCGACCTCAGAATTGGCCCATGTTCGTCCGGGGTCGCTCTTCACCCACCACCAGCCCTTGCTCTGCCTCTGACCCGCACCCTCCCTCTCCCAATACAAATCACCTGTTTGTACAGGGAGCTCTGTCCTTGGCAGTTTGCCAGGCCGTTTAGTAGCTCTGGATGTCCGGACCGTTTAGCAGATCAGACATTCAGACCCGCTAAACAGTGCTTAGGATGACCCCACATGTGTCAAGAGATATATATTCGCTAACACACATTCAGTTTTTAAAGACACCTTAAAAAATACGCACACAATGATGTAAAGAGTGCTAACCTACAAAGTAACCTGTATAGCATTGATTTATGAGGGTTAAAATGTTCTAGGAGCACATTTACTAAGCCCTGAGGTGGTAACGTGGGTATGGGCCACGTTACTAGCGAGGGGCTTCACACTAACTGCAGAGGGCAGGTACAGATATCCCCCTGTAGTTACTATAAATGGATATCCCCCTGTAGTTACTATAATCAGATATCCCCTTGTAGTTACTGTAGTCACATAAACGGACCGAACAAAGTACTTATACGTAATCATTGTTACTACCATTGGTTCAGCTCGCTCTCACCGTCAACACACCCATCTTTACAACAACCACAAGTAAAAGTCACATAAACGGACCGAACAAAGTACTTATACGTAATCGTTGTTACTACCATTATCATGCTATAACTGTTCCCACTTTGACTACTTTTACTGCTGCCAGTAGCCTGCCAAATCTACTGCTATTTTGAGCACTATTTACTATTGCCAGTATCTTGCTATAACTGTAGCTATATTGACCACCATTTACTGTTGCCAGTATTTTGCTATAACTGTAGCTATATTGATCACCATTTACTGTTGCCAGTATCTTGCTATAACTGTAGCTATATTGACCACCATTTACTGTTGCCAGTATCTTGCTATAACTGTAGCTATTTTGACCACCATTTACTGTTGTCAGTATCCTGCTATAACTTTAGCCATTTTGACCACTCCTTACTGTTGCCAGTAACTTGCAATAACTGTAGCTATTTTGACCTCTCCTTACTGTTGCCAGGAACCTGCTATAATTGTAGCTATTTTAACCACTTTACTGTCGCCATAAGCCTACTATAACTGTTACCACTGCGACTGCTCTCTTCCGCCCCAGTAACCTACTGCTACTGTACCCACTGATTATTATCTCTGTCGCTAGTTCAACAACAATATTATTGACCACCACAGCAACCCTAACATGGCCATCTCCCTAGCTGCCATATTTAGTTTTTACCTCTTAGCTAATGCCATTCAGAATTCAGAAGCTCTTTCTCCCACGCATAAACATATCCCTATCCTTCATATTCTGGGAAGAAGAAATCACACTACCTCCTTTCACACATCACCACATGCACACCACATCAGGCACTCACACTTACTCTATATATCCCTTAATAATATCTATAGCCCAAAGCCTGAACCCACTCTCTTACATAGTAACCTAAAATGTGCTCTCATCAACTCACGTTCAGTTCGCAAAAATGGCCAGTCATCTCTGATCTCATCACTACTCAGAACTTGGATATCCTTGTGGTCACAGAATCTTGGCTGTCAGATACAGACACTGTCCTCGTAAATCAACTCATCCCTCATGACTATTCAATACACGCATGTAATAGAACCAACTGGAAAGGAGGTGGAGTCTTCATCCTAGCAAGAAGTAAGCTCCAATTCCAGCTACTTTCGTCAATGAGTATCCCGCACATGAACACAATGTCTGTTGCCAACAAGCACATCACTACAAATCTCATCTACAGAGCTCCTTCTTCCCCCCCTGAAGATCTCTCTAATACAATTGACCTGGCCTGTAACCCTGAAAGTCCACGTAAGCCTAATTGGTTGATCGGCGATTTTAACCTTGCCTCCCTTCAACCTACCCACTCCAACACTTTCCTCGATGCTATGAATGACCTCAGTTATACCCAAATGGTCAACTCTCCTACACACCTCAAGGGAAATGCTCTTGACCTCATCTTTGCCCCACAGTCAGAACTGAACAATAATATCAACCTATCATTCACGCCTGTCCCATGGTCAGACCACAACTTAATCTCCTTCCAAATCCCATACCAACAAAACCGGATTTCAACCTGCCAAACAAACTCAACCTCCTCAAGATCGACAATTCGCTTCAGACCCCTAGACAGAGAGGACTTCATCAACAACATTCTTCCAGAACTCTGTCAACCAGCTCTGAACCTTGACGATATGATTAATAGATGGAACTCTACCCTGATCTCCTGCGCACAACTACGCTCCTCTAATAAATCACCAGCATTTATCAGACCACCAAGAAACAGAAAACCAGCCCCTTGGTTCTCTGCTGAACTGCGTTCATCTCTTCAGACTCTAAGAAAGCAAGAAAGAAAATGGCATCGATCTCGTTCCACATCTGACAAAACGACTTATGGAAACACCCTAAAGCAACACCGTGAGAAAATATTGGAAAAAAATGAGAGAACACCACACGGATCTCCTCCTCTTATCATTAAATAAACCACGCAACCTCTTTAACATTGCTAAATCTTTAACCAAGGCACCTTCCTCAAATCAGACGGTATCTATCCAGCCTCAGCCCTATGCCGAGTACCTGCAAGCTAAAATCATTAAAACAAAGATGGAACCAAGTTCCATACTCTGTTACACTCCCCAGGTACAGCAACTGTTAACAAGCTTCAGCCCTCCAGCAGAGAAATACATTGCCGACCTTATTGCCACTATCAACACCACTACAGCCCCTAATGATCTTTGTCCTGCACAATGGATCAGAACGATGCGTTCAGAACTCAGCCCAACTCTAGCACTCATCATGAAGCTCTCATTCACTGCAGGAATATTCCCAACAACTCTTAAACAGACGTCCATACGCCCTCTCCTCAAAAACAACAAACTTGACCCGACAAAGACAGACTCATATTGCCCAATCTCGAGCATACCCCTCCTAGCCAAACTTATTGAGAAGGTGGTTCAAATGCAATTACAGCAACACATCGACATAGCAGCTTCTCTTGATCCCTGCCAGCATGGATTCCGAGAATCAAATGGTGTAGAGACTCTACTCACCATACTTATCAATACGTTAACCAGAGGTATCGACAAAATTGAAAATGGGTTCGCACTCATCTTTCTCGATATATCTGCTGCATTTGATTCTGTGAACCATGTGCAACTCCTCTCCCACCTTCAAGAAAAGGGAATCTATGGCTTGGCCTGGGAATGGTGTAAATCCTATCTAGCTAATCATTGGCAACAGGTTCGGATAGGATCATCAACATCTGAACCATTCCATCAACAGGAATCCTCCCTATCTGCTCTACTTTTTAATATCTATATGCAACCCATTTGTGATATCATATGCTCCTTTAACATTTCCAGCCTGATCTATGCAGATGATGTATTGATATTCACCCTGATTAAAATCATGCATCCGAACCTCCTCCCACTTATCGAATGCTTCAACGCAATCACTGACTGGCTCTTATCGCAGAATCTACTCATAAACTTTAAGAAAACTGAGGTCCTATTCATAACCAAGAACAAGAACTTCTCTCCCCCCACTTCATTGAAGGTACGAGATGCTGAACTACCTTGCAAATCTGCGATACGCTACCTTGGCATTACAACAGACCAACAACTCAATTTCAAAGAACACATAAAGAATACAACCAAGTCAGTTTCCAATAAAATATGGACTCTAAGACACCTAAGACCTCTACTCGCCCCAGACGACTTCAGAACCATATTCCAGTCACTTGTATTACCACATTTTGATTATGCCAATATCATACTACACGGTCTTTCTAAGAACACCCTCAATCCACTGCAGATGGCGATGAATTCAGCAGCTCGCATTCTCTGCGGCATTTCCAGAAAAGAACATATCACGCCCATACTCATGGAACTACACTGGCTATCGTTACAATGCAGGATCACCTACAAAGTCCTACTCCTTTCATTTAAAGCAATTAACAGGATATCCCCTCATCCCTCTCTGCACTCTTGACTACTACCCCTACAAACAGGCTAAGAAGATCAGCAGCTACCAACATGATGTCTATGCCACCTGAGTCTACCAAATGTACTCAAACAACTAGAAATACAGCCTTCACACTCTATGCCCCCCAAATGCTGGAACGATCTACCGCCTCATATACGATCAATAGGTGACCTCTCTCAATTCAGAAAAGCCCTTAAACACCACCTATTCTGCCTTCACTTTGTCCACCCTAACTTCACACAATCACTTCCAGCACCTCATCTTACCCACTCAGCCTTTGACACTCCAACAACTTAACTCTTACTGATATACATAACAGACCCACCCTCAGGCATAGATTACAAGCTTCATGCATCACGATTCCATAAACAATATACAACTTAATCTGTAAATAGTTTTTACATCCTCCTCGGTTGTGGATTTGTATATAGTTACCCTTGTTACAGTCCCATGTTACAAACCCTGTTATGATGTAAGCAAAAGATCTCTTGTTCTGATGCGAAACTTGTGTTATTTGTAAACCGCACGGATACCAAAAAGCATGGTATATAAGAACTGTAAATAAATAAATAAATAAATATTATGTTTCACCATGGCTAAATGGCCATAGGAACAACTAATGCTGCCCACTGAGGTGGTGTTAGTTGCAGCCTTGCTTCCTGCGCTGAGCATAGGTAGCGTGAGCTTTAAATGTCCATGCTAGCAGCACTGCAATGGGAATGCCCCTCCCCCCCATCCTGCTCAGTTGCTGCCTAGATGTGTAGTACAAGGGCAGCCTGGGGATTTTACTGTGGTGCTGATATCACACACTAACCCTATGCTATAAGGATGCAGACATTAGTAAACATGCCCCTTTATGTATATTAATACAGAAATATGAAATAAATAGAAAAGAAAATATGAAAATCAGTGTACAGGACCAAACTGAACTGAAAATCAAACAAAATATTTTGTCATGCACACTCCTAATAAACTCAACAGGCATCCTGTAGTCCACATCCAACAAAAATATTAGATAGTACTGCTCTCACTCAGCTGAACAAGTAATTTGTGCAGTCTAATAAGTATACCAACATAGTTGCATGGGGTGACTTTTTAATGTGGTCTGAATACCAACTTAGGCAACAATAATTTCCCTAGGGTAGGGAGAATTTTTAGCTTGGGTTAGGTAAATATTTTAATTCCTTAAATTTGGCTGCCAAGATGTACCCTTGCCTTTTCTGTGATGCCTTTAAGTGAATAAGCTTAGCTGCTTAATGCACTGTAGTTAATCAGTGCTCAGCAGCTAAGGTCCTCTTTCCCTGGCCTTGGAAACACCTCTGTGGTTGCACATTTTCAAGTGGTTAAATTTTGCCTCCTATTGAAAATAAACAGTAACATTTAGCTGCTTAGTATTAGTCAGTTTCCAATGTGACCAGTCTAACCAAGAAACTCCTGACATTTGGTATCTAGACCCTTTGAAAATTGACCACATAATGCTTATGTTAGTCTTATTTATTTTATTTTATTTAACTGTATCTATATCCCGCTTTTCACCGGGTCAAAGCGGTTAAACAGAAAAAGGGGGGGGGGGGGGACAAAAGACATCACGACCTGCAGAGGATTTAAACTCTCACAAATACATTTTTTTCACACATACATTTCTCACATCTGAGTTTCTATACAAATGTACAATGATCCCAGTGAAAGAAAGAGCTTGTTTTGTTTTGAAAATATACAAGAGAACAAGAAGTTATTTCATATGAATTATCATTCATTGTTTGGGTACAATTTTTCATGCTGCCACATATCTGTAAAGTCCACAGGCACTTTTTATCAATGGTCTTTGTTAAAATGTTCCAAGTGAAAGTACATCTAAGATAAAAGTATCTGCACCTACCCTTTTTTTGGTATCCTTTAGGACCAGAAAAATATGCAACATAATCTTTGCTGTTGCAATTCCTGCCAAAACTTAACCCAATATGCAGGTAAAAATGCATTTACTGTGAAACTTGGATTTAGTGGCAGTTACAGAAACATGGTTCACAGAAAACCATGACTGGGATGTAACTATACCTGGCTATACTTTATTCCGAAAGGACAGGGTAGGAAGAAGGGGAGGAGGAGTGGCACTATATGTAAAAACTACTATTAAAGCTTTGGAATTACAAAGCTTAAAAGGGAGAGGGGAGGCATTGTGGGTTAAACTAGAAAGAGGGAAAGAGAAATCTATCTGCATTGGTGTGATATACAGACCTCCTTCACAAGAGGAAGAGGAGGACAGAGAGCTAATTGAAGACATATGCAGCATTACTAGGAAAGGGGAAGTGCTACTGAAAGGAGATTTCAATATGCCAAATGTTGATTGGCAGATTCCTGCTGCAGTAAAATCTAGAAGTAAGGAGATCCTGGATTCTCTACAGGGAGAACTATTCAGGCAATTGGTAACAGACCCCACACGTGAAGGGGCCATACTGGACTTGGTGCTTACCAATGGTGAAAGTGTTTCTGATGTTGTAGTGGGAGATCATTTTGCATCCAGTGATCACCAGATGGTGTGGTTCAGTATTAGGACTAGGGCTGTTAGAATCCATTCAAAGGTGAGGATCTTAGACTTTAGGAAGACTAACTTTGCCAAGATGGGCCAATACCTCAGGGAGTCATTAGTGTGATGGGAACAGCTGGGGGATATAGAAAAACATTGGGCAAAACTGAAAGGGGATATTTTAAGGGCAACCAACCTTTATGTTAAAATGGTAAATAAAGGTAAAAGGAAAATGAGACCGCTATTGCTTTCGAAAGAAGTAGCTGAAAAAGTGAAGAAAAAGAGAGGCCTTCATGAAATACAAGAGATCACAGAGAGAGGAAGACAGGCATCTATATTTGGAAAAACTTAGAGAATCTAGCAAAGTAGTCAGGAAAGCAAAGATTAAAAAAGAGGAGGAAATAGCCAATAAGACATTTTTCAGATATATTAGTGAGAAGAGGAAGGCAAAAGTGGTATTGTCAGACTCAAGGGTGCAGGGGAGAAATATGTAGAAGCTGATAAGGATAAAGCGGAATTGCTTAACAAATATTTCTGTTCTGTGTTCACAGATGAAGAACCAGGAGCAGGACCTCAGAAAACACCCACAAACAGGAACAGAAGCGAGGGACATCTTGAACAATTTTCAGAAGACTGTGTTCGTGGGAAACTAGCTCAACTTAAAGTAGACAAAGCGATGGGACCGGATGGGATACACCGTAGAATACTAAGAAAACTTGGAGACGTTCTAGCAGCTCCACTGACTGACCTATTGAATGCCTCGTTGGAGTCGGGAGTGGTGCCAAAGGACTGGAGAGAGGCTAATTTGGTGACTTTACACAAAAGCGGAAGTAAGGATGTGGTTGAAAACTACAGGCCGGTTAGTTTAACTTCGGTGGTGAGTAAATTATTGGAAACGCTGCTGAAAGAGAAAATAGAGAGGTTTCTGGAGTCCAGTGGATTACAGTTTCTGAGACAGCATGGATTCACCAGTGGCAGGTCTTGTCAGAGAAATCTGATTGATTTCTTTGACTGGGTAACCAGGGAGGTGGACCGAGGGATAGCCCTAGATGTGGTGTATTTAGATTTCAGTAAAGCCTTTGACACTGTTCGTCACAGGCGACTTATAAACAAACTGAGCACCCTAGGGATGGACCTTAAAGTTACTGCTTGGGTTAGAAATTGGTTGGGTGGGAGGCGACAAAGAGTACAGGCAAATGGAGCTCACTCCGAGGAGAAGGATGTTACCAGTGGTGTGCCCCAGGGATCGGTCCTTGATCCGTTTCTTTTTAACATCTTTGTTAGTGATATAGCGGAAGGGCTATTGGGTAAGGTTTGCCTCTTTGCGGATCATACCAAAATCTGCAATAGAGTAGACACCCAGGAAGGTGTAGATAACATGAGGAGTGATCTAGCTAAGCTTGAAGAATGGTCTAGAATTTGGCAGCTGGGATTTAATGTTAAAAAATGTAAGGTCATGCATTTGGGCTGCAGCAATCCAAGGGAGCAATATAGTATAGGGGGTGAAGTACTTTTGTCCACTAAAGAAGAGCTGGACCTAGGCGTGGTTGTGTCTGATGATCTTAAAGTAGCTAAACAGGTAGAAAAGGCGACGGCAAAAGCTAAAAGGATGCTTGGGTGCATAGGGAGAGGAATGGCTAGCAGAAAAAGAGGAGGTGATAATGCCTCTGTATAAGTCTTTGGTGTGACCTCATTTGGAGTATAGTGTGCAATTCTGGAGACCACACCTTCAAAAGGATGTGAACAGGATGGAGTTGGTGCAGAGGGTGGCTACTAAAATGATTAGTGGTCTTCATTATTTAGCTTACGAGGAGAGACTTAAGGATCTTAATATGTACATCTTAGAGGAAAGGCAGGATAGAGGTGATATGATTGAGATGTTTAAATACCTCCATAGCATAAATGTTCAGGGAGAGAGCCTCTTTCAATTGAAAGCAAGTTCTGCTACGAGGGGACATGGGATGAGGGTGAAGGGATATAGATTCAGGAATGATATGCGGAAATATTTCTTTACGGAAAGAGTAGTGGATCCATGGAATAGTCTCCCAGTGGAGGTGGTAGAGATGAGGACAGTAACTGAATTCAAAAAAGCATGGGACAAATACAGAGGATCTCTAAAGGTAAAAAGGGGACTGTTGTAGTTGTTGATATGGAAGGACAGACTAGATAGGCCATGTGGTCTTTTTCTGTCATCATATTTCTATGTTTCTAAACTATCTGGATTGGTTTTATTTAAAAAATTGTAAATTCAGATGGCTTCAGAATCAACTGAATATGGCAGGGTGAATAAAGCTGGCACTGGCTTGAGCAAACATTATTGGGAGCTCTTGCATCTATATCTTATTTGCCGTGGTATTTTTACTTTAATAATTCATTTCATGTAGCCATTATCATATAAACATCTGAGCAGTTCCATGTTAAAAACAATAAAAACAGCAAATTCACAACAAATAGTACCCCTTCCCCCTAGAACTACATGCAAGAGAGGCTACCCAGAATGGTTTGAATAGACACCTTTATGGCATGGGGTCTCAGACAAGACATAAGAACATAAGATATGCCATACTGGGTCAGACCAAGACAATGCCCTTCATCTTCCCAGGCACTCACTTTACTTCCTCTCACCCCCCTCCCAAAGTTCTCAAAGTGCCTTTTCTGCCCAAGATCTTACAGTGCCTCTTTTCACCTCTCCTCCCAAAGGTCTTACAGTGATGCCTCTCGTCTTCCCTCACCCAGGCTTTTCCCATGCTTCTCCTCCTACAGACCCTATTTAACTTTCTCTTCCCCCCTCCCAACTCCACTGCAGCAGGCCTACTTTATTCTCTTCTCCAGTGGCAAGAGAAATAGCACTTAATACAACATTGATTTCCTGTGAGGAGCAGAGCTAGTCTCGTGGTATGAGCCATGCGATACTTGCCCCATTTCTCAAAGGATGCGGAATTAAGTGCCATTTCTCCTGCATGTCAAGGGGGAGGGGTATCGTGGGGCAGAACAAGAATGACAGGATAATGATTGGCAGGTTGGGGAGGGAGAATGGATACAAAAGAGTTCTGGAGCAACAGCAGCCTGAGTGCTATTAGGGAGAAAAAGAGCAGTAGTGGTCACAGGAAAGATAAAACCTTTCCAGCTCAGCTTAGACACCACCACCTTGATCATATTGTCCAGGAGTATGCCTAATGTTTGCACCAGCCATGGATCAAGGTTAGGGGAACAACGTTAGATATTCAGCACTATTTTCCAGCACTGGACATCTATCAAAGGCATCTAAAATTAGAAAAATTAATACCAGAATAACTTTAGGAGTCTTGATTTTAAGGTATCTAAATTCACATTTAGCAGTCTATTTTCAGCCTGAAATTTAGGTGCTAAATTGGATGAGAAAAGGTTTTTAAATTAGGGACCTAAATAAAGCACCTAAATTGAGGTAATAATCATCTGCTGAGAATCTAATAGAAACATAGAAACATGATGACAGAAAAAGACCACATGGCTTATCTAGTCTGTCCTTCCATATCAACCACTACAACAGTCCCCTTTTTTTCCTTTAAAGATCCTCTATGTTTGTCCAATGCTTCTTTGAATTCAGATACTATCCTCATCTCGACCACCTCCACTGGGAGACTATTCCATGGATCCACCACTCTTTCCGCAAAGAAATATTTCCGCATTTCACGCCTGAATCTATCTCCCTTTTACGCTCATCCTGTGTCGAAAGAGGCTCTCCTCCTGTGCTTTTAGGCCACGGAGGAATTTAAACATCTCAATCATATCACCTCTATCCCCACCTTTCCTCTAAGGTGTACATATTAAGATCCTTAAGTCTGTCCTCATATGCTTTATAATAAAGACCTCTAACCATTTTAGTAGCCACCCTCTGTATTGACTCCAGCCTGTTTATATCCTTTTGAAGGTGCGATCTCCAGAATTGCAGACAATACTCCAAATGAGGTTGTGCCAAAGATTTATACAGAGGCACTATCACCTCTTTTCTTCTGCTAGCCATTCCTCTCCCTATGCACTCAAGCATCCTTCTAGCTTTTGCTGTTGCCTTTTCTACCTATTTAGCTACTTTAAGATCTTCAGACACAATCATGCCTAGGTCCCACTCTTCTTTAGTGGACAAAAGTACTTCACCCCCTATACTATATCGCTCCCTTGGATTGCTGCAGCCCAAATGCATGACCTTGCATTTTTTAACATTGAATCTCAGCTGCCAAATTCTAGACCATTCTTCAAGCTTAGCTAGATCCCTCCTTATGTTAGCTACACCTTCCTGGGTTTTACTCTATTTCAGATTTTGGTATCATCCGCAAAGAGGCAAACCTTACCCAACAGTCCTTCCTCTATATCACTAAGAAAGATGTTAAAAAGAATCAGACCAAGACAGATTCCTGGGGCACACCACTCCTTCTCCTCGGAGTGTGCTCCATTTACCAGTATCCTTGCCCATGTGCTCCCACTCCTGTGCCACCATCTTGAAAAATGGTGCTGCTTGGCCTCACGTGGTGCATCCTGGGATACATCAGATGGTGTCTGACTACCATATTATACAGCAATCTGACCATGCCTGGTGAAGCCCAGGATGCACGTTGCAGGGCCAGGCACAGCTATTTTTCAAGATTGCAATGCTCCTGCTCCATTGTAAAGGTACCAGGAGGGGATTGGGAGTTCGGGACTGCTGGGCCACCAAGGTGAATTTTAATTGGGTAGGTGAGGGGGGGAATCAGGACCACTAGGTCACCAGACAGTATTTTGATGGCTTCGGGGCTTTCCCTATTGCCTGGATTATCTTAGGGGAAGTTTGACACTTCACCTTAGATGATCCAGACATTGGGGTAAGCCCCCGATGCCATCAAAATACTGTTGGGGTGCATATGCAAATTAGCCATATGCCAAACTTGGGTTGATTTCTGTACATGTGTGTTTGGCTTGCTCTCCCAGTTTAATACTGCCATTTGTGCCACAGCTTAATACATACCCATCAAATAACCCCAGACTTGGCTAATACATGGCTAAATTGCATATGTGTCCCTTTCTGCATGCCGGCGCTGAAGTAGCATGCTATTGGTGCACTGCATAGCAGCGTATATAATTAATAGCTTAGGACTTCAGAGCCAGCTTTCTGCATTAGCCTGTATGTTTGACAGAGGCCCTTGTAAAACACCTTGGACATTCTCCACATCCTGATGTGGACATGTAAATTCCCCTCTCCAAGTATTACCTAAATTCTGCCTTTACATCTATTCTACTATTTACACAAACCAGCCATACGAATTTCTAGTACTGCAGAAGCCTGCAACAGAGATGGGCATAGATTAAAAAAAAAACAAAAAACCCTTCAGGTCATTTTCAGACTTTTCCCGATTTTTAGATATTTTGTTGTTTTATTTCATACATTTATTTTAAATACATTTTTTAACATATGCTAGAACATTTTAGCACATGCTGATCAACTTAACAGACATCAACTCATACATTAATGTGTTAGACTGATTTGGCACATGCTAAAGTTTTTACAGCACACTAATGAATCAAAAGTATTCTAATGAATGCACATCCTTAATCTGAAAACAAAATCTACATCATAGCACATAATCTTCATCAACTTGACTGCTTCCACTGCTGGACCGCTCTCAGGGTCAATTCAATAAAAATCAAAATACTAGCTGTATTATTTTTTGTTTATATTTTTTTAAATGATAAAAGTGTGTGTGTGTGTGGGGGGGCTCTCTTCCTATGCACCCTGTTGCCAGGGTGGAAAAGGGGAGAAGTTCCATTTTGGAGTTTAGATATACTCCAAAATGGTGCCATGCATGGGGGGGGGGGGGGGGAGGGGGGGCACAGGGACAACTGGGGATTACTACTATCATCTTTTTAACCAAGATGAGATTGGGGTAAGATATGGGGTAGCAGATAAGATGAAGGCTCTGGGGTTTTATTTTGATTTATTTTTTATTTTGGGAAGCAGAGATGGAATGTGATTTTTTTAAAATGAAATTGAAACATTTTTTTGTTCTAAAAACTAAAAAGAAAGAGGATGTGGAAATATTACTGACATTTCTTGCTTCATTTCTGACAAAAGCCTATCTCTCATTGTTCCCAACTAACCAATAATGGCAATAAATATTTGCTCCGATTTAATGGATCATGTCAGGCCATCTACAGAAAAGAAAAACGGGCAGTGTAGGGGTTGTGCTGCTGCCAGCTGAGCTCTGATGGACCAGGAGCTGATGTTCCTTATCAATCATCAAGCCACCATCATTGCTGTCTCACTGTACATTTGGCATTCAGTAGCCTGATAATGCATTCGCAAGTCAGATCTGACATGGAGGACTGTGGTAAAAATGGTTGGAGAACGCAATGCATATCATGGCAGCCTTGCCCTTGAGAAAACTATTGTAAGCAAATTCAGAGCAATTACACGATGCAGTAAATGAGTACCTTCACTAAGCATTAAACATTGTGAAACAAAGGTATGGAGAAAAAAGGTTTTCCAATTCATTGACTTTGCAGTAGCAACAAACACATTTTAGGCACTAGGGCTCAGGAGCCTGACATAAATTTATAAAACCATTTATCACCGAGTCTCCGTTTTAAATCTGTCTCAGGTCAGTAGTGACTGAAAGTCATTACCTCATAAATGTCAATAGGTGGCCTGTGCAAAATGAATTGATAATTTCAGCCTAGCTTCCAGCAGCCAGGTGTTCATCTCATCACAATGTGACACTAATTTGCAATTTTTGCAGAGACGCCAAATATTGAACAACCTTAAACAATGTACTATCTTTTTTACTTTTAAACATGGTCACTCCTCTTTAGTGAAAAAATGAAGGAGTATCATCACTTAAGTGAAGACAACACCATTTCTGAGCAATTCATTTGCTATAATTCTTTTAAACAAAATTAGAAATGGTAAACAGGTTGTTTGATTCTAATATATAGATCATGTAATGTTCATATGAAAAAAGTTCTCTTCTTTAAACTCAATAGAATATGTGGATTTCTGGCTAGAGTTGGCAACAAAATTATTTGTTATTAAAAGGACAATTTTTAAAAGTACCCACATTAGTACAAAACCTATGAGTTTTTGCCCATTTTTCAAAGGGAAAACACGTATACATTTTCACTCTGAAAAATATCTGAGGGAAAAATACCCATGGGGGTGTCATTCTGTCCCGTGAATAGCGGGGTTGGACGTCCCATCGGGATGTCCATTCCCACTATTCGTCCTCCTGCTGACCCTGTCAATCCCCTCCCCATATGTACAGCAGGCCTAGACAGGGACAGGCGGGGTGTTCTGGAGGTGAAGCGAGGGCAGGGCATGAGCGGGCCGTGACCTCAGACATACAGGGCCGATTCAAAGGTCGGCCCTTGCATGTCTGGGGCCTTGAATCTAGACGGGGGACTTATTCCACCTCAAAGGTGGAAGACGTCCCCCTGGATGGAGGGGGCGCAGGGGGTTCCTCGCACCCCAACCCAGGTTCAGCAGGTCAGGATCGCAGTTCGTGAATGGAGTCACAATGCCATGGCGAAGGGACGGCATGGCACTACGGTTCCATTCACAGGATTGGCTGAGTTAGCCGGGTCCAGCCCTGCACATGCAGGCTCTAGACCCAATTCCGATCTCGTGGGGGCTGTGGAATCAGAATAGGGTCTAACTTTGGATGCCCGATTCTGTCCGGCCATACAGGGGGCTGGACGTGCATGAATGGAATTGGCCTCAGAGATTTGCACCTCCTTATTCTGTGGGTTCTTTTTTTTCCTTTTGTACAGTCAACCCCAAACTCATAATTATTAAAATGTGAAACCACATTTTTTTACCTTCCCTAACCTAACCCTACCAAAGTAATGCTTCCAGGAAATGGGGGTAATGGTGCTGCATTGTAGAACAGCACACATTTTTACCTGCAGCTAGGGTGGGCAATTATCAAAAACATCTTTTAAATAGCCATTTCCATGGGCAAATGGCTTTTCTGATTCCCCTCTAAGGGAGTAATTTCATAAAGATTTTTCACATTTGATGAATAACTTTATAAACTCCTGTGAAGTTAATGCATGTATTTGAGACCTATTTTATAAAGTTTAGTATATACGTGCTCTACTTTCTAAAAAAGGGCCATAAAGATGGGCCTCAATCAAGTTGCAGCAGTCACGCCTGCTCTAGAGGTAGATGCCTGTGATGAGATTGTTTAGAAACACGCTTAAGTTACAATAGTTTATAAATTTAGATCTGCCTCCACTCTGCCCCTCTGCCCACCGAAATGGAATGTACATGCGTGCTTACAGAATAAAGACCTCCTAAAATGCATGAATAAGTTACCGATCACATGCATAAGTCCTTTAAAATAGGGGCTTATGCAGGTAACTAGTGCATAACTTTCCATGTACCCCTAATTAAATCAGTTCCTTAAAAGTCTTTTGCAACTAAAGCATGCGCATAAGTGCCCATTCATAGGTGTAAGACCTTTAAAATAGGGGCTTATGCAGATAACTAGTGCATAACTTTATCCTGCACCCTTTAAACATCAGCCCCTAAAAGACTTTAGACTAAATCATTGTACAGTAGCATCCATCGCAATGTATCGTATTATTTGTAGCATCAATTCACTCTAGAGGAACAGGGAAAATAATGTGTTTGGAATGAAGTTACTGTGCTGATGTAACCAAAATCACAGAATAACATGGATGTGAACTGTAAAGATACTTTGAAAACTTGTGGTGAGCTTGCTGCTCTACAACTTTGCTTAATGTGACTGTTTATCATGCATAACCTTGATGTATTACAAAATAATTTGTTAGCGCATTTTTCAGTTTTTGAAGGTTCTGCTATATCACAGCACCTTGGTCTTCCCTACCAGTTCTCAAGGGTCATCAATAGGCCAAGTTTTTAGGTTAACACTAATTAACTAATGAATATGCATGAGAGAGATTTGCATACAATGAAGCTAGTTGGCATGCAAATCTATCTCATACTTATTCACTAGGGATATACCGAAAACCTGACCTGTTGGTGGTCCTTCAGGACAGAGAATGAAGACCAAAGTCATAGTATGTACTACGTCTTCATCATGTTTTAGATCAACACATATAGGAGGTAGATGTGTAAAGTAAGAACAATTTCACAGACCTGATAGGGCGTGCTGTTTGGTAATATTGCACATGCTATTTTTTCTTTGCAAAACTTAAAAAAATCACTAATGAGAAAACATTCTGCAAATAATCTAATTAGCAATGTCACAATATATATGGGATTATTTTAAAAGGCTTATTTGCAATTTCCACCTGTAAAATCCAGCATTTACATGTGGAAATGGCATTCTTGTGAAAATGGGCTGAATTTACACTTGGATGCCTACTATATGTAGAAATTGCAAGGGTGTGTGTCGGTGGTGTGGTTACTGCATGACCTCTACAGGTCAAAAATTTACACATGTATTCCCCGTTTCATATAGGGAATGCACGCACATATAAGACCAAAATTGTCCACATTGGGATTTATAGCTACTCTCTGGCACATACAGACTTTCTAAAAGTGATTGTTTCGGCCAACTCTGCACAGGAGGGATTAAGAGGGTTATTTATTTATTTAACAGGCTTTCTTTTATCCTCTTTAATACCCCTTTGTTTATTTCCTCCCACCCATTCTAATTAATTAAAAATGGCAGCCTCTGTAGTTCCTTGATGGCATTTACACATAAGATTTGAAAGTGCTCACATGCAAGTGTAAGCAAACGGCACTTACATGTGCAAATTGTGAAATCCCAAGTTTACTCTGTTGATTTTTCCCGTGTACGGATCTGTAAAATGACTCCACCAGCTCCACACACTGGCAAATCCACATGTATGCCTACATTATGGGACACGTTTGGCAGAGATGTTTCTAAAACAACACCGGAATTACATACATCCTGGCCTCGACATCTCAATTCCGATCGCCATATACTATCTAAAATCTGCCTTCACGTCTGCATGGAAAAAAACACAAATGGACACTTCCTGCCAAATTCAGTTACATCCTGGGAAGGTATACTGTAGTTGGCTTTTCTGTGAAAAAGCTTGAAGTTTTTCATGAAAAGTTTTGATAGAAAATCACCGTTCAACTCATTAAACTGAATTCTTTACTGTGTAGAAATGTGCATCATAGCTGATCAGTCCATTTATCTAGGGCATTGTATTTCTAGTCAATCATTCTTTATTGTATATGAATAATAATACCTTGGTCAGTTCACATATCCTCAGTAAGTCAGTCTCAGCAGCTCCATTCAAAATCCGAGCACGCTCAACAGAAACATCCTCATCCTCTTCTGTTATAGGGAATATATTAGGTTTGCCAGACCTGCAAAAATGTAATTGCACAACCTGTAAGTGCTTTCTGCATTTAGTAGGACTTAAATTAGGTGGGGAAAAAGAAAAACAAGAGCCAATATTCAAAAGCATCTATGGAATCAGAACTGGATATTGACTGCATAAGTGGGGTACTTCTTTTTTTACTAGTCCATCAAATGCATTCATTTTGGATGTACAAATCAATCGCCATCCAATATATATACATTTAGTCAAATGAGAAGCTGGGGCCAGGGTAGACCTAAATTTTCCATATGGTCGCAATATTAAATCTCTGTCTAGATAAATGTATTCATTTTAGTGGACTCTATAAAAAGCAATCTCGATTTCAAACAGGAGATTCCAAGGGTGAGAGACATCCCACAGAGTGAGATTTACCATCCCACAGAGTGAAACTAAATGCCAAAGAATGACATTTCTCACAGGGTGACTCTAGGACAGTAGTTCTCAATCCATTTCTAGGAATACATCTAGCCAATCAGGTTTTCAAGATAAGCACAATGAATATGCATGGATAGATTTGCATTCACTGTCTCCAATGAATGCAAATCTCTTTCATGCATATTCATTTTATGGGTATTCTGAAAATCTGACTGGCTGGTGCGTCCTGAGGACTGGGTTGAGAACTCTTGCTCTAGGGTATAAATATAGAAGGATTTAAGAGAAGTATTGGTTTGCAAATGAAGAAAAGCAGTGTAAAATGGTATATGCCTTTTTTGGTGCCTCTAGACCAGTGTTTCCTAATCCATTCCTCGGATATCTCCAAGCCAGACAGGTTTTCAGAATATCCATAATGAATATGCATGAGATAGATTTGCATGCACTGCTTTCATTGTACGCAGATCTTTCTCATGCATATTCATTGTGGATAGCCTAAAAATCTGACTGACCTGGGGGTACCTGAAGACTGGGTTGGGAACCACTGCTCTAAATGAATATAGATAGAATCAGGGGCGGCCCAGGGGTTCTAGCTGCCCTAGGCAGGCCTGATGTGCCAACTTCACTGCACCGCCTCGCTGCTCCCAACATCCTGCCTTTCACCAGGTGTTGATGGGCAGCACAGTGATTACCTCTTTGAAGCCGTGGCAGTCCTTAAAGTGCATGCATGCATTCATGGCCTACCGCCCCCCCCCCCCCACCCGTCAGAGGGTCAGGAGCAGCAGGACACAAGTGCACGCATCTGAATGTTTTAAAGATTGCCGTAGCTTCAAAGAGGTGATCAATGTGTCACCCATCAACCCCCGGTAAGAGGCTGGATGTCAGAGGCAGCACAGCAATGACATGCACTGCGGTGCGGTGGAGGTGGCACATCGGAACTGTCTAGGGCCAAGCCTCCCACCAGGGTCTGCTGTTGCCCTGGACAGAATGGAGGCATATGACACCATTTCTAAAGGAATTTGACTAAGTAACTAAGGGTAAGTACTCCAGGCTGAAAACTGCTCTCCATTCAGTAGCTAAAAGTATGTGCAAAGATTTCATAGTTTGCATTCTTGCAGGTGCAGTCAGGGCCATACTAAGGGCTGTGCGAGCAGTGTGGCCACACAAGGCACTAGCACAGAAGGGGTGCCAATATCATCACCGGGCTTTCAGGAAGCCCAATAAAAGTGAGTTTCTGCATATGGTTGGGAAGGCAGAGGGGCTCCAAGTTCACAAATTGCACATGGCGCATATTGAGCTTGACGTGGTCCTGGGTGCAGGGATAAGGAATGGGGTAGAGGGAGAGAAATTACATAGGAAGGTGTACTCAGATTGCTTCCTGCTGCTTGGGTCACTCGGCTTTTCTCTTGCTAAGCTCACTTCTCATGAAAGCAGTGATCAGGATCAATGCACTCGCACTGACGATCTGATGAGTGGCAGACAGGGCTCAAAGAGACCGGGTGTAAGAAAGCCTTCACATCAATGTGACATACTCCTAATGAGTGAGACTTGGCATCGCTGCAGAAAATAAATAGATACATTATCTTCTTATCTTTATGCAGCAGGTTGACCTTTTAATTATTAACCCTCAAGTAGTTCAACCTTTTCCCAATTTATGTATTGTCTCGTATTCTAATCAATGAGCTTTGTGCCTTGGAAAAACTCATTATTATTTGTTTGTTGTTTTGTTGTGATTACTCAGAATTATAACTTCCAACTTATATCTTTTCATCAAACTGTAAGATAATGTTACCATTTTAATGCTGCCATATTTCCAATTATTTCCTGATGCTTAAAGTTATATAATGAGCCTCACTTTATTTATATCGCTACCACCTTCCGCTGTAAAAGTGCTGCACTGCTTCTGAAAGCTCATCACATTGTTCTGAAGCTGATAATGTCTATAATTTTACCATTTTACCATTGTTACTACTTTCCCTGTTCCAGACAATCCACACACTTCATTGCATTTCTGTACCCTCCTCCCAATCTACTCACGCAACAGCAACCTCTTCCTAATAACGCAACTCCACACTAACGCATTTCTCGTTGCTCCTTTGCACAACACCTTCAAAAATGAACCTCATTCATAAAATGATATGTGCTCTTTACATCATAACATTACTCCTAACCCCATCCAATCCTCTCCTACCCATCAGGTTCCCACATTCCACTATCTCATTCCTAATAATCAACCCTATTCATTCTACAACCTCACCAACAAAAATGGAAATAAATAAGAACCTCATCACCAATGGTACAAACAACACCGTAGATTAATTTACATCAACACGATCCCCACCACCTCACCCCAAACAAAGAGTGATTCATTCATCACCCTAAATGGCATTCTGATAAATTCATGGTCCATAAGAAATAAACTCCCAGTAATACGAAACATCCTTTGCAATTAATCTCCGGATTTCCTCTGTATTACAGAAACATGGCTTACTGATCATGACTCCATCCTGTTATCAGCTAAATACAAATGGTTACTCTATATTCAACTGCCCTAGAGACTCCAAAAGAGGTGGTGGAGTACTAATACTGATCAAAACAAACCTAAATGCATTTGCCAGCATATGTACCAACTGTGATGGCATAGATTTGATCAAAATTGAAAACAAAAATGTAGCAATTTGTCTCCTTTACAGACCGCCCACCAATAATCACCTCAACCTTACTACCATACTTGAATCAACCGGCATATCTCCAGTGAAGAAACCACATATCATTTTGGGAGACTTTAACTTAGCATCCCTCCCCTCGCAACAATCCACTGCTTTCCTTGAATTTATGGAAGACACGGGCTTCCTTCAAACAATGAAATATCCCACACATACAAAAGGTAATGCACTTGACCTGATATTCATCCCTAGGTCCCTAACTAAGAATCCTGGCTACACATACCCAACCTCTACCAGATGCCATGGTCAGATCATTTCATCTTAAGAATGACCCTCCCTATTCCCCTGTCTACTCAGACTCCCACCAACACAGTCCACCAAAAACTGCTTTTTAAACATTTTGACAAGGAAGCATTGTTGGCTGAGGTTACCCTCCAATTTACTACACATACTCATGACCTTGACATTTCAATAATCAATAAAGCTGCAAAGCCCCCATCACCTAGCAAGAGACCCTATAGAAGGCGATTGGAAAAATGATATACTCAAGATATTATTTATCATTATTAGTGTGCTCCCTTACCTCACCGCCCCCTTTATTTTGCACTTTTGTTCAGCTTTTCTCAGCTGAATAACTTGCCCTTCCCCATAACTAACTGGAACTTTCCTTCTACTATCTGGCCTGTCTGTGTTGGCCAGGTTAACATTTAAATTCAATACCTATCCTAGCTCTGTCTCCATTGTTGCAGAGTTTAAAACTTTTTCCTATCTCTACTCTTATTCTTCCCGAGTGACTAACTCCTCCCCCCTGCTGAGGTATCGTTTAGCCCCTATTCCTGTCTTCCACGTGTGCTTAGCTCTGTTTGCCTCTCTGTCCTTTGAGAAGAGCAGTGTCCCTCTTAAAAGTTCTGCTGGAAAGGTGAATTTTACATCTTGTGAGTGAATTTGCTGGCTTTCTGTGAGTTCTATCTCTCTGTCTCTCTCTACATATTTATTTATTTATTTATTTGTCATTGTTAGTGTGCTCCCTTACCTCACTGCCCCCTTTATTTTGTACTTTTGTTCAGCTTTTCTCAGCTGAATAACTTATACCCCACCCCCCTTCCCCTCTACCCACCCACCTACCCCATGCCTCCCAGTCTCTTATAGCTGTCATCTGCTCATTACATCACTTACTCGCAAGTGCACCTAATCTCTTTGGGCTCTCTCCCACCTTCTATATCTTCTGGCCTTTGTTCTCCTCTCTATTCCTCTTCTATGGCTCCTCATCACATTATCTTCCTTTTCTTCATACTCCCTAATTGGCTCCCCTCCTGCCAGCACCTTCACTCCTCCCCTCCTTATCTCCCCTTTACCATCCTCCTTCCCCCTCCATTTTGTCTTCTACCCTATCATCAGTTCTTGAGCTTCACCGCTTTCTCCCTCTCATTCAACCATCTCCTCTTTCTCTAAGGCAACCTCACCCTCGTTTCCGCCAAACTGTCTCCTCTCTGCCCCGTACTTTGCTACTCCTTCTCCTTCTCTCATCCGGAGACATCAACCCCAACGCTGGCCCCCCCCCACCCCCCTAGACTTCTGTCACACTCTGAGAAGAGATCTTCACAGAACACCTCTAATCTTATTCATATCCCTCTCCTTTCTCTTTCCACTCTCCCTTTCTCATGTGCCTAGTGGAAAGCACACTCCATCTCTAATAAACTTGCTTTTACTCATGATCTGTTTATCTCTAATGCTCTCCATCTTCTTGCTCTAACTGAGACCTGGCTCCTCCCAGAAGATACTGCATCTGTCACTGCTCTCTGTCATGGGGGCTATCAGTTCTCCCACATGCCTCGTCCCACTGGCTGAGGTGGTAGTGTTGGGCTTCTACTTTCTCCCTCCTGCCAATACCAACCCCTCCTGCTGCCTCAGCCTCACTCCTTTCCCTCCTTTGAAGTCCACTCTATTTGCTTTTTCACTACCTCTCCAGGTAGCTGTTATTTATCGACCTCCTGACAAGTCTACTTCTACCTTTCTCACTGACTTTGACTCAAGGCTTTCCTTCTTTCTGAATTCCTCTTCCCCCACTCTTATTCTTGGGGATTTTAACATTCATGTTGATAACCCCTCTGATCCTTATGCTTTAAAGCTCCTCTCCCTTACCTCCTCGTTTGACCTCCAGCTTTGCTCTACTGCCCCCACTCACAAGCATGGCCACTGCCTTGTCCTGGTATTTTTCTCTAGTTGCTTACCCTCAAACCTCTGTAGCTCAGTTCTTCCCTTATCTGACCATCACCTTTTAAGCTTCACTCTTCATCACCCGCTGCCTCAACCTCGTCCTGTCTCCTCCAACCTATTTAGAAATCTTCATGCTATTGATCCTTTGGTTCTCTCTTCCATTGTTTCTTCATCTCTTCCCTCCACTATGTCATCTATGTCTGTTGACGAGGCAGTAGCTTCCTCTAATGCTGCACTCTCCTCTGCTGTGGATGCTCTCACTGCGCCCATGCCACGTCCTGTGAGGCATACTGCACCCCAGCCGTGGCTTTCATCCACTACCCGCTATCTACTTTCCTGTGTCCGTTCTGCTGAGCGTGCTTGGCTCAAATCCCGCTCCCTTGCAGACTTTCTACATTTCAAATTCGTGCTTGTCTCTTTCCAGTCAGCCATAGCTCTTGCCAAACAAGACTATTATGTCCATCTGACTAACTCTCTTGCCTCTGACCCTTGCCATCTCTTTACTACTCTCTCCTCAAAGTGCCTCTGCTTCTGACCACTCCCTCCTTTTCTGCCCAAACCCTGGCTGACTATTTCCATGACAAAAGCCACAAGATCATCCTACAATTCCCCCAAAGTCAGCTACTTCCCCTCCTTCCCCTCCTCCCCCTTTCACTCCCAAATTTCCCCCTCTACCTCTGCTACCCTCTCTTCCTTTTCTGTGATCTCTGAAGAGGAAACTGCAAACCTTCTTTCTTCCTCCAAACTCACCACCTGCTCCTCTGATCCTATCCCCACCCATCTCCTAAGCCCCTTCTCCTCCACTGTTGTCCCTTCCATCTCTCATATTCTCAACTTATCACTCTCAAAATGGCACGATACAGACACAGTGGATCCCTCTATAGCAGCAGGATAAAATCAAAATAAACATAACTATCTCTTATATCTGAACAAATAGGGGTGACCTGCACGGAGCAGTGGGTACACCACTAAACAAAGGCATGTGGAGGGGTGGCCTGCACAGAGCGGCAGGTGCACCTACTCCTGCTGCCTTGCTGGGCAAGACTAGATGGACCATACTGGTCTTTATCTGCCATCATATACTATGTTACTATGTTACTCTCCAATGGCCACTGCAAATGTCCCTGCAACCTTCAAGCATGCTATAGTTACACCTCTCCTCAAGAAACCCTCACTTGATCCTACTTGTCCTTCTAATTTTCAACCCATCTCCCTCCTACCCTTCATATCTAAACTACTTGAACGCACGGTTCACCACCGCTGCCTTGACTTCCTCTCCTCTCATGCCCTCCTGGGTCCTTTATAATCTGGCTTTCGTCCTTTACACTTTACTGAAATGGCTCTTGCCAAATTCTCCAGTGACTTGTTCTTGGCAAAATCCAAGGGCCTTTACTCCGTCTTCATCCTTCTTAACCTCTGCTGCTTTTGACACTGTTGACCACAACCTTCTCCTCGATACCCTGTTCTCACTTGGTTTTAAGGGCTCTGTACTATCCTGGTTCTGCTCCTATCTCTCCCCTTGCCCTTTCAGTGTTAGTTCTGGTGGCTCCTCCTCTGCTACTATCCCGCTCTCGGTGTACCCCAAGGATCTGTCTTGGGTCCGCTCCTTTTCTCTCTATATACCCAGTCCCTTGGTGCACTCATCTCTTCCCATGGCTTTCAGTACCATCTTTATGTCGATGACTCCCAGAAACCTCTCTACTGTACACCTGAAATCTCTCCAGCAATACAGACCCAGATCTCTGCCTATTTTCCCCCTAAAATCTCCTCTCCTCTTCCTCCTTTCTCAGTCTCTGTGGATAACTCTCTACTCCTTCCTGTTTCCTCAGCTCGCAACCTTGGTGTTGTCTTTGTCTCCTCTCTCTCCTTCTCCACACACATCCATCTGATAGTTAAGATCAGCCGTTTCTTTCTTTATAACATCAACAAAATCTGCCCATTCCTTTCTGAACACACTACTAAGATGCTTATCCACTCCTTAATCACCCCCTGTCTTGACTACTGTAACCTACTCCTTGCTGGTCTCCCTTTGAAACATCTCTCTCCCCTTCAATCTGTTCAACACTCTGCTGCATGGCTAATCTTCCTCCAGCGTCGTCATGTCCATATTACCCCTCTTCTCAAGTCACTTCATTGGCTCCCTATCCATTTCTGCATCCAGTTCAAACTTCTCCTGCTGACCTATAAGTGCATTCACTCTGCAGCTCTTCACTACCTTTCTTCTCTTATCTCTCCTTACACCCCTCCTCGGGAACTTCGCTCTTCTGGCAAATTGTTTCTATCTGTGCCCTTCTCTTCTATTGCTAACTCCAGACTTTGCTCCTTTCACCTTGCTACACCTTACGCCTGGAACAAACTACCTGTGTCTGTACGCCAGGCACCTTCTCTGACCATTTTCAAATACAGGCTGAAAACTCACCTCTTCGCTGCTGCTTTCGGATGTCGACTCACCTGACCTCCTTGTTTCTTTACGTTCCCCCTTGTTTTATCCCTGTCTACACCTTCAGTGTTGTCTGCCTTGACTAGATTATAAACTCTGATGAGCAGGAACTGTCTCTTACATGTCTGTGCAGTGCTGCGTATGACTTGTAGCACTATACGAATGCTCAGTAGTAGTAATAGTAATAAGATATATGCAATCTTAAGAAAGCTCTCTGCAAACTAGAGAGAAAATGGAGGGCTAGAAAAACCCTGGAAAATAAATAGCACTACATTGAGGCACTAAATATCTATTAAGAAGCAATTCTCATAGCAAAGAAAGACCACCACACTAAGATACTAAACAAAGCTATCAACCGTCCTAGAGACCTTTTTGAAATTGTGAGAAATTTAACTAAGACACACATAAACATGACAAATAGTACAACTATTCACCTACAAACCATAGCAGACCACCTAGCATCTAAATAAAAAAACCAAAAACTGCTCAGTCTCACATTCACAGTGAATGTCAACCCCCTTCTAATAACTAGCACATCTTTCACCTCATTAAGGAGAAACAACTCTTAGAAACTTTAATGAAAATTAACACTACAACCTCTCATCTTGATCCTTGTCCAGTATCATAGATAGAGGCAGCTAAAGCTGAACTAGCACCTGTAATACTTAATATTGTCAACCAATCCCTCAAGGAACAATGCTAGACATACTTAAGCTATCCATCGTTCACCCCATAGTCAAAAACAGATCTCTCTACAAGGATGACCCAACCTCATACAGACTAATTGCCAGTATTCCATTTTTAGCTAAAATAATAGAAAAAGTAGTCTAATTGTGGTTGCAAGATTTCATTGACCTCAACGTCTCCCTTGATACACACCAATATGGGTTTTTGTCCATTCCAAGGTGGATAAACCCTCTCTTCATTTTTTTTTAATATACTCATCTGCAGACTAGATAACCCAAATCAAGCCTTTATCATGATCTTCTGGATATCTCCTCTGCATTTGATAATGTTGATCACAACATTCTCTTGTCAAGGCTAGCGCACATAGGTATATCTGGAACAATTTTAAAATGGTTTGTTTCACATATTTCCAACCTCTTTCAATATGTAAAAATCAACCATGAGTCATCCACCACTTTAACCTAAGAACAAGGAATACCTCAGAGTTTGGCCTTTTCTGCCCTCTTGTTTGACTTATATCTTCAACCAATATGCTCAATCTTCAATAAACATAAAATCAATTATCATATCTATGCAGACAACATTATGGCATATGCACCAGTAGACATAAAAAACCTCCAATACAACAATATCACCGATTGCATAAATGAAGTAGAAACATGGCTAATGCCAACAATTTACAAATAAATTTAAAAAAGACTGAAATCCTATTTATCACAAGGAATCAGAACTTCACTCCCCCACTACTTTCACCTTACACAACATCATTTTTCCAGTTAAACAGGAGGTAAAATACCTAGGTGTTATAATCAACAAATCCCTCAGCATGTCCTCGCAAATTAAATAAACTTCTAGAACAATGTTCTACAAACTAAAAACCATACAGCACCTCAGACCAATCCTAGAAACCAATGAATTTAGAATAGTAGTCCAAGCTTTAAATACTCCTCACTTGGACTACTGTAACAGTCTTCTACAAGGTCTCCCCAAAAAGACCCTTCACACAATTCAACTTGCCCAAAACGTAGCTGCCAGGATCATTTCCAAGGCAAGCCTAACCGACCACATCACCCCAATATTTTATAATCTACACTGGCTCCCCATAGCAACCAGAGTAAGATCCAAGATGATAGTTACCACATTCAAATTACACAACGGCATCTCCCCTCCTTCCTTTCAACTATGATACATGTCCAAACCGGCGATAGAATCAGGAGAAAAAGTTCCCAGAACCTCCTATCAATACCCCCCTCAATCCGGAAAGCCAAACAGACTACCAGTAATAGGGCCTTCAGATACACAGCTCCCACTCTTTTGAACTCACTCCCTGATTCTATCAGAACAATCAGAGACCTTCAGACTTTCCGCAAGGAATTAAAAACATGATTCTTCTCTGAATGTTATAACTCCTCCACTGACACCAATACACCTACCCCCCTCCATACTCCCCTGTCCTCCCAGCTAATAAATCCTCCTACTCATTTCCGTCCTCCTGGTATGAGTACTTCCCTTTAACCCCTACATACTGTTTTACCTTCATGTAAATAGTTAAGAGGCCCAGCTACCACTATACTATGATATATGTGATTAACTGGTATGTAAAGGGTTCTTTGTATTAGTTCACAACTTGTTCTCTGTAACTAAGTTCTTGTTTCATGTAAAACGCCCCTGATTGATGGAAGGGGAAGTATAGAAAAGCTGTTTAAATAAATAAATAAACTAGTAAACTAACTTATACATGTTTTATATTTTGATAATCTGATGGGTTTCTGAATTTCCAAATCTATTTAATCACGGCAATAATTATAGTAATTAAAAAGACTTCTGCTGTGAAAAGCTCTCATGGAATAGCTTTTATTTTCCAGTTCATAGGCAGTGATAATTATGATGTGTTTTTCTCATTTATATGAGAGTATAGTTCAACAAATACAATGGATCTGGTGACTGTTTACAAATGTTTACATCAGGGAAATCATATTTGTTTATATAGTCAGCAAAATCATTATTTAGTTCATCTTCTGTGCAAGAAAATCCCACATGGTGTTTCTATATCCATTACCATCTTTATAAAGCTTTGTCTGACATTTATTTAATACTGAAAAATGCTCTGTATTACAACAAGAAAGTAAACTTGGCTATATCACCGACTGCTTGTATCAAAAACATGTGTAAAACATCTATATCTGGTTTCAAGATAGATGACAACGTGGTCTCAGTATTACCGGGCTTAAGTCAGAAAAACCGACTAAACGCCCTACCTTAACATCAATGACCACTATCCTGTTGTCAGCTGTTTTTCCAAAAACTTAAATATATCTTTAAAATGCTTAGCTTAAAATGCTTAGCTTTGAAGAGCTTTCCAAGCTTAGACAAGGGTATTGCTTCCCAACGCATCAAGCGCTAAGCGTTTCTCCAAACAAGGGTTCTTCAGGGGAAAACTTGCTAAGCTCTACAACGAAAAAAAAAAAAAGTTCAAGTTAGCTTTTACTTTCAATTAGCAAAAAAACTTTTTTTCGTCACTGTAATCATCCACTTACTGTAACAAAGATTCCACCATTACCTTATACACCCGCTAGCGTCCCTACTACAAAAAGTCTTTGTTGAACTGCTTAACGGTGGTAAAAAAACCGCTGCACATGCGCAGCTTATATAGACCCAGCTGAAAATGAATGGTGATGAGTGAAACCCCAACAAAATGACGTCACAAGCAGGACTCCCATTCAACACGGGCATTTAAGCCCTGAGGACTGACTGTTTGTAGTTTATGAATCCACTGTTGTTCCACATATATCAACGTTTGATCCCTAGTGCGTCCTTGCTGCGGGCAAAGTATTTGAGTAATACAAAAGCAACGTAAATCTTCAAACGTATGGTGCATTGATAGGCAATGTTCAACGATCGGAGCTTCGAGACGCTTGCACTTTAACTTGCTTTTGTGCTCATTGATCCGTGTTCTTAAATGTCGGTTAGTCTTCCCAACATATAGCAAGGGGCATGGGCATTGGATACAATAAACCACATTGGAAGAGCTGCAGGAGGTACTGCTAAGCAACTGATATGTCCTGCCATTGTGTGAAAAACTACTGCACTCCTGCGTTATAGCACATATAGTGCATTCACCGCAAGCCTTATGCCCCCGATCATCCGCAACCCCTGAATCCAGCGGACGTAAAACCATCGGGCTTAATAAATCTTTAAGATTCTTCTGACGTTGCCAGACGCAGCGGACAGAGTAACGTTCTAGCCCCGGTATAGTGGATAAGATGTCCTTGTGTCGATCCAGACTCCTCTGCACATGATAACTTAGTGGAGAAAAAGTTGTTATAAAATTAATACGGTCTGTTGTTGATTCCGATTGGGTTGCAGGTTGTAAAAGAAGATCCCTATTCATAAAACGCGCCCTAGTGTAGGCTTCCTTAACAATCTTCTTAGGATATCCACGCTGATGAAACTTATTTTGTAGTTGCACTGCTTGTCGTTTATATTCATCCAAGGAACTACAATTCCGTCTATACCGGATAAATTGAGATACAGGCAATCCATTACGTAACTTTTTCTCCACTAAGTTATCATGTGCAGAGGAGTCTGGATCGACACAAGGACATCTTATCCACTATACCGGGGCTAGAACGTTACTCTGTCCGCTGCATCTGGCAACGTCAGAAGAATCTTAAAGATTTATTAAGCCCGACGGTTTTACGTCCGCTGGATTCAGGGGTTGCGGATGATCGGGGGCATAAGGCTTGCGGTGAATGCACTATATGTGCTATAACGCAGGAGTGCAGTAGTTTTTCACACAATGGCAGGACATATCAGTTGCTTAGCAGTACCTCCTGCAGCTCTTCCAATGTGGTTTATTGTATCCAATGCCCATGCCCCTTGCTATATGTTGGGAAGACTAACCGACATTTAAGAACACGGATCAATGAGCACAAAAGCAAGTTAAAGTGCAAGCATCTCGAAGCTCCGATCGTTGAACATTGCCTATCAATGCACCATACGTTTGAAGATTTACGTTGCTTTTGTATTACTCAAATACTTCGCCCGCAGCAAGGACGCACTAGGGATCAAACGTTGATATATGTGGAACAACAGTGGATTCATAAACTACAAACAGTCAGTCCTCAGGGCTTAAATGCCCGTGTTGAATGGGAGTCCTGCTTGTGACGTCATTTTGTTGGGGTTTCACTCATCACCATTCATTTTCAGCTGGGTCTATATAAGCTGCGCATGTGCAGCGGTTTTTTTACCACCGTTAAGCAGTTCAACAAAGACTTTTTGTAGTAGGGACGCTAGCGGGTGTATAAGGTAATGGTGGAATCTTTGTTACAGTAAGTGGATGATTACAGTGACGAAAAAAAGTTTTTTTGCTAATTGAAAGTAAAAGCTAACTTGAACTTTTTTTTTTTTTTTCGTTGTAGAGCTTAGCAAGTTTTCCCCTGAAGAACCCTTGTTTGGAGAAACGCTTAGCGCTTGATGCGTTGGGAAGCAATACCCTTGTCTAAGCTTGGAAAGCTCTTCAAAGCTAAGCATTTTAAGCTAAGCATTTTAAAGATATATTTAAGTTTTTGGAAAAACAGCTGACAACAGGATAGTGGTCATTGATGTTAAGGTAGGGCGTTTAGTCGGTTTTTCTGACTTAAGCCCGGTAATACTGAGACCACGTTGTCATCTATCTTGAAACCAGATATAGATGTTTTACACATGTTTTTGATACAAGCAGTCGGTGATATAGCCAAGTTTACTTTCTTGTTGTAATACAGAGCATTTTTCAGTATTTTGTAGTATTTACTCTGTGAAACACGGACCAATCTGCAAGTTTGTGACATTTATTTAAGCCAAAATAATGTCTATTTAAAGTAAACTACTGCAGTCACTAAAGAAAGAAAGAAAGAGGGCAAGAAATATTTTTTAGCTAATTCAATCTGCAGAGAGAAAAATGGCCTAGTGCCTTGATCTTTAACCCCAGTCTTCGAGGCAGACTACCAGGTCAAGTTTTTAGAATACTCCCAATGAATATTCATGAGATATACTTGCATACAGTGGAGGTAGTTGTCATGCTTATTCATTAGCGATACCCTGAAAACCTGACCTTCTGGTGGCCCTTAAATTCTGAGAATGAAGATCCAGGCCTCAGTGGTCAATGCAATGTGCTAAGAAGACGACCAGAATTCAAATCTTACTTTATCCATTGAGCTTGGAGAGATGGTTATCTTCAGTTCTTTAAGCTGTTTACTTAGGCCTCAGTGCAAAAAATGATCTATTAGAACACAGCACTAATAAGGCTTATGCTAAGAAATATATATTTTCACTCCCGATGCAGTAAATTAATAGTATGCAAATTACTACGGCATTAACAAATGTGTGTTGTCAGAAAAAATGCTGCACACCACAACAAGTAAGATGTTGCCCTCTCTTGCATCACAAGTAAACTTCTTCCTTCCTGTCAGTGTCTGAGCAGGGATTGGCTCACACAATGAGAGGATGAGAGATAAAAAAACACACACAAGGACTGATTCATTCCTGGTCCCCTCTCCCTGATGCATAAACACCTCCCATCCCCCCAACTCCATAAATTTCCCAGGTGGCTCACTGACCCCACAAATGCCCCTTGTGAGCCAACACCCCCTGACCCCACAACTGACCACAGCAGCCTAAATGGACCCTACTACTACTGAGCATTTGTAAAGAGCTACAAGACATACGCAGCACTGCACAGACATGTAAGAGACAGTCCCTGCTCATCAGAGCTTACAATCTAGTTCAGACAGACAACACAGTAGATGTGGACAGGGATACATCTCCAATTCACCTCCAAAGTGGGACACAGGAGCAATGCCCACATGCCCACTTGCTCTTGCCTTTGCTCCACCATCTTGAAAAATGGTGGTACATGGGATGCACTGTTCAGGCCAGCCCGCCAAATAAGGCAGTAATTGTTCAGGATGAGTGTCCTAGGATGCATCATGTGGGTCAAATCTAGCAAATAAGGAAATTACTGTTATTTTTGGCATCCTGGTACACTGAACAGGGTCAGCTGCAGTCATTTTTCAAGACACTGGCGCAGAGGGTCCCACCTTAGAGGCATGTGGGGAGGAAGGGTGTCAGAGAATATGGGAGGGGGGCCCTCGTGGGCCATTGCAGTAAGTTGTGTGGGCTATCCAGGAATGGATAACACCAAAAGCAATGAGTAAGGAAAATATATGATGATGGCAGCTAGTAAAATAAACCAATCAATTGGTGCCCCACTCTTTATAATTGTTTTTTGTAATTTTTTTCAATTTTTATGAAATCATTTTTTACCAAGTTTTATTTCTCTTGATTCACACATAAGAACAGCAGCAACCAAAAAGAATACAACATATATCAACTACTAGATGAATATCCACGGGCAAGACCGGCCCTATGCATGTGCAGGCATGTCACCCGCAGATGGCCCTGCTCCCTGAGGAGCCCCACGGCCTTCATTACTTAAGAGGTCTCCCTTCCCATGGATGTCAAGGTAGGGCAGGACAGTTTTGAGCTGTGATCAGGGCTGTCAGCAGGTGTGAAGGGCCCAATTGCAGCCATGGTCAGCGATAGCAGAGTTTAAAAAAAAAAGGCTGAGTGAAGCCACAGGGTTGGGCTCAGGCTGGATGTGGAGCGGTGATGTTGGGAGGGACAGCGACTAGAAAGAGCTATGCTGGGAGGGACTGGGTCTAGAAGGAAGACAAAGCTGGGAGGGTCTGGAAAGGAGTTGATATTGGGAGGGGCTGGGACTGGAAAGGAGCTGATGCTAGGAGGGACTGGACTGGAAGGGAGCTAATGCTAGGAGGGACTGGACTGGAAGGGAGCTGATGCTGGGGTCAGGATGGAGAAAAAGAGGCAGATTCTGGGGGGAGTGAAGATGGAGAAGGGGACAGATATTTTGTGTGAGACAGAAGAAACAAGGTCATACAGAGGGAAGGGTGAGAGGGAGGGACATAAGAATAGATGCTGATGAAAAGGAAGAATGACAGGGTCAATGAAAATTGGAGAAGGAAGTAGCTGGGTGTGTGTGCAAGGGATATAGGAGGCAGGAGAGTAGGTACTGTTGACATGGCTATGATTATGGCTTATTATATTTGATAAACCACCCTTCAAGAGGTCTCAGCAGAGTGGTTTACAAACTAATCTAAAAAAAAAATACAATAAAATAAGAAATAAGAAAGGAACTCCATTAAAAACAGGAAAGAATAACATCCTTCATACTACACACAAAGAACAAAAGATGAAAGAGGACTCAATAAATCAAGTAATGGGAAAATCATGGAGATGAGGGAGACCAGGGACTGAGACTTAGGTGGAGCATCTAAAATTTGGTGAGAGAAAAGAAGAAGAAAGACTCTAAAGTTTGGCCTGGGAACTGTGAGATAAGTGGTGAAAGGCAGCAGATCTAGGGCCGGTGCAATGCTACAGCAGCAGAAAAGCGTGGCATCATGCAGCATCATCCCATCTTCATCTTTCTTTCTCTAAATCAGCAGCAGCAGCAGCAAGTGCTGCTTGTAGCATTCACCCCCCATGCAAAGAGCCATTGAACTCTGCACCGGAAGTGAATACTACAGGCAGCACTGGTTGCTGCATGCTGATTTAGAGAAAGAAAGATGAAGATGGGGTTGGTTCCATGTGATCTTTCTGCCGCTGACTTGGAGAAAAAATAGAAGACACCAGAGATGGTACTACACAATATTTTTGCTATGGGGAGAAGGGAGGACAATGAAAAAGAGAGAGGGGATATGCTGGATTCGGGGGGGAGGGGGGATAGGGAAAAATAAATGGAGATTTTGGGTTATGAGAGAGGAGGAATATACAGGACTAAAGATGGGGGCGGGGCAGGGGGAGAGAGAAGATGTTGGGCTGGAAGAGGAAGGAGAGATGCCAGACTACTGCAGATGGAGAAGGGGAAGGGGATAGAAAGCTGTTGGTCTATGGGTTGTGAGAAGGAAAATGGGCTGGGGAGATGGAAGATAAAGAGGAAGATGCTGCACTTTGGAGTTACAGGGGAAGGGTGAGGGGATTGAGAGCAACTGAATTGGGGTGGTAAGAGGGGGAGAGAGAGGGGAGATGGTGGAACTATGTGAGAGAGACCATGGAAAGTTGGGAAAGAGATGAATGACAGGAGGATGGTGATTACAGAGCATGAATATGTAGTAAAGGGGAATGAGTAAAAGACAGAAGGAATAAGAGGCTAATGAAGGAGTGAGTGAGTCAGGAAATGGATAACTGGGGAGATGGGCTGGGCTGGAGGTTAGAGGAGTAGATGGAAAGTTGACATGTAAAAAGTCAAAAGGGGATTGAGGATGGAGAGGTGAACTTTGAGTGGATGAAAAAGGAGTAAACAAAGAAATGGAGGGAAGTACAAAAGGGGAAAAATCAATATATGTTAGAGGCAGATGAGACAGAGAATGGAAAAAAAAGTAGGAGAAGAGAGAAGAAAGGACAAATGGACAGCAGAAGCAGAAGACACAAATAAGGCAGAAGAAAGCAACTGGGGCAATTGCGATTGAAAAATAAAATGTTCAAACAAAAGGTAAAACATATATTTTATTTTGAATTTATTAACAGGAAATATGCCAGCTCTGGGAAACGTGCATCACTGACATCTTTGTATTTTGTTCAATATAAGAGGTAATTAATTTATAGTTTTATTTCTCCAGTGCTGTACATTCCAAGTTTGGCTTTTGTGGTTCCCAGTTTAATTATTGTCTTCATATTTCTAAATTGTAATCCGTTGTTCTGAATTTGGTGATGGTCTGCCTATCTTTTGCCTGTGTGACCAAGCTGTGGGCCCTTCACACCTGCTGATAGCCAATCTACAATAGAGTAGATACCCAAGAAGGTGTAGATAACATGAGGAGGGATCTAGCTAAGCTTGAAGAATGGTCTAGAATTTGGCAACTGAGATTTAATGTTAAAAAATGCAAGGTCATGCATTTGGGCTGCAGCAATCCAAGGGAGCAATATAGTATAGGGGGTGAAGTACTTTTGTCCACTAAAGAAGAGCGGGACCTAGGCGTGGTTGTGTCTGATGATCTTAAAGTAGCTAAACAGGTAGAAAAGACGACAGCAAAAGCTAGAAGGATGCTTGGGTGCATATGGAGAGGAATGGCTAACAGAAAAAAGGAGGTGATAGTGCCTCTGTATAAGTCATTGTTGCAACCTCATTTGGAGTATAGTGTGCAATTCTGGAGACCGCACCTTCAAAAGGATGTGAACAGGATGGTGTCGGTGCAGAGGGTGGCTACTAAAATGGTTAGTGGTCTTCATTATAAAGCATATGAGGACAGACTTAGGGATTTTAATATGTACACCATAGAGGAAAGGCAGGATAGAGGTGATATGATTGAGATGTTTAAATACCTCTGTGGCATAAATATTCAGGGGGAGAGCCTTTTTCAATTGAAAGCAAGTTCTGCTACGAGGGGGCATGTTATGAGGGTGAAGGGGGATATATTCAGGAGTGATATGCGGAAATATTTCTTTACGGAAAGAGTAGTGGATCCATGGAATAGCCTCCCAGTGGAGGTGGTAGAGATGAGGACAGTATTTGAATTCAAAAAAGCATGGGACAAACACAGAGGATCTCTAAAGGAAAAAAGGGGACTGTTGTAGTTGTTGATATGGAAAGACAGACTAGATAGGCCATGTGGTCTTTTTCCGTCATCATATTTCTATGTTTCTTTGTTTCTATGATTCTGTTCATGTAGTTTCCAGGTAGCAGTCCTGCTTGTTTTCTTTTCTTAGTAGGAGATGTATTGGTTTAATATTTGCAGTGCTATCGTTCGATACATAGGGTTTGGTGTTGTGTGAGTCGATTTTCGAAGGCATGTACATAGTTATCAGCCAATGTTAACTATGCAAATGCCTTAATCGGGGATTTTCAAAAGCACCTACATGGCTAATGCCTTTGAAAATCCCTGATTAAGTACCCTACTTGCCCTGATGATATCCGGTTAGCATCAGGGCATGTTGGGGGCGTTCCAGGACAGAGTGGAGGCGAGGAATGGTGCTAACCAAGTAACAGCGACTTTGGATGCTGCCAAGTTAGCGTTCTGTGCCTTAAAGATAGGCGAGGAAAACCTTTGCCTATCTTTAAGGCACAGAGCGCTAACTGGGCAGCACCCAAAATCGCTGCTGCCTCGTTAGACTCAGCGGCTTTCTGGCTATGTGGTGAACCACGAATGTTCACGTCCATCACCACGGAAGTGAAAATCCAAGGTTAAGGGGTCATGGGCAGGGCTACGCGGCTACAGCATTTAGCCCTGCCCAACTGAAAATCAGGCACAAAGTACTTTCTAATGTACCTGGCAGTTGGCACTGGAGGGTAGTAATGTAGAAATATTTTAGCCTTTCTTTACCCTCACTGCTCATGCAAATAATATTAAAACATTCATTTAGAGGTATGTTTACTAAAAGTTAATGGAAGTTCACAAATGTTAATGTGCGCTAAGTGTAGTAGCACACATTAATTTCAATGGGTGCAGTGGCACTCAACGCACATTAATGTTTAGTAAGCATGTCCTTAAGTCATTGCTAGGAGAAACAAAGAGGCTTGAAAGAAGCCTAAAATTTTAAATGGGCAGCAAATACATTTTAAAACAAAATTAATTAAATTTATGCAAATAAGGCCCAGTAGATATGCAGATATTTATGCAAATGAGGCCCCACAGTGAGTCTCTGCACACGGCCTTACATCACCCTTGGGCTGCCCCTGTCCATGGGTTTTTATCCTCTTGTTTTTTTTTTCCTGCTATTATTGGTCTCTTCACTGGATGGGTCATCCTGCTGGTTGCAGTATACTTTCAAAATGAACCATTTACAGTTCATGTGAACATAAGAACATAAGATATGCCATACTGGGTCAGACCAAGGTCCATCAAGCGCAGTATCATGTTTCCAACACCAGCCAATCTAGGTCACAAATACCTAGCAGTTTTCCCCAAATGACACAGATTTCAAAATGCTTGTATTGTGGCAACAGTGGATTTCCTGGGTCCCTTTAATAATGGTTTAAGGATCTTTCCTCCATGATCTTGTCCAAACCTTTTTTAAACCCAGTTACAATAACAGTTTTTACTACATACTCCAGTAACAAATTCCAGAGTTTGGTTATGCGTTGAGTGAAAAAATATTTTCTCTTATTAGTCTTAAATAGGTTACACTGTAGCTTCACTGCATGTCCCCTAGTATTTCTATATATTGATGGTGTAAAAATCAATCTACGTTTACGCGTCTACTACATTAATTAATTTATAGACCTCTATCTTATCTCCCCTCACTTTTCCAGGCTGAAGAGCCCTAACCTTTTTTGCCTCTCCTCATAGAGGTATCCTTCTATCCCCTTTACCATTTTGGTAGCTCTTCTCTGTACCTTTTCTAATAACACTATATCCTTTTTAAGATACGGTGACCAGAATTGCACACAATATTCAAGGGGCAGTTACACCATGGAATGATACAGAGGCATTATAATATCCTTTGTTTTATTTTCCATTCCTTTCCTTATGATTCCTAGCATTCTATTTGCTTTCTTGGCCACCGCTGCATACTTGGCGGAGGGTTTCAACATGTTATCTACGATGACGCCTAAATCTTTTTCCTGGGTGGTGGTTCCTAATATGGAACCTTGCATTGTGTAACCATAGTATGAGTTATTCTTTCCTAGGTGCATACATTTGCACTTGTCCACATTAAATTTCATCTGCCATTTGAACATCCAGTCTTCCAATTTATGAAGATCCTCTTGCAATTTTTCACAATCCACATGGGTTTTAACAACTTTGCATAATTTTGTGTCATCTGCAAATTTGATTACCTCACTCATTATTCCCATTTCCAGGTCATTTATGAATATGTTAAAAAGCAGCGGACCCAGCATAGACCCCTGGGGTACTCCACTATGCACCTTTCTCCATTGGGAAAATTGACTATTTAGCCCTACCCTCTGCTTTCTATCATTTAACCAGTTCCTGATCCACAAGAGTACACTGCCTCCTATCCCATGACTTTTTGATTAAGCTAAGAGTCTCTCATGAAGGATCTTGTCAAAGGCTTTCTGAAAATCCAGTAACTATATCAAACAACTCACCTTTATCTACCTGTTTATTCACACCTTCAAAAAAACATACAGGCCTTCCTTGGCTAAAGCCATGTTTGCTGTCTCCCATTAAGCCATGACTATCTACATGTTCAGTCATTTTGTTATTTATAATTGTTTCTACCATTTTTCCTGGTACTGATGTCAGGCTTACCAGTCTGTAGTTTCCCAGATCACCCCTGGAAACCTTTTTAAAAATTGGCGTTACATTTGCCATCCTCCAATCTTCAGGTATTACAGATGATTTTAATGAAGGTTCACAGATTAATAATAGTAGGTGTGCAATCTCATATTTCAGTTCTTTCAACACCCTCAGATGTATACCATCCAATCCAGGTGATTTGCTACTCTTCAGTTTATCAAATAGTTGTAATGGGTGCATAAGGGCTCTTCACTCTTCTGGACCCTATGCATCCTGCAACAAAACACAAACATACAAATAGACAGAAAGTTCAATGTCCTTGAGTTAAGGTCAACTAGAACTCTCTGCACCATAGGTAAAAAAAAAAAAAAGGTTCAGCAACATTTAGACACAATGTGTGGGATGCAGCTTTCTTACCATAGTTCCACTGGTATAATTTTTTCCTCCCTGTAGAATCTTTTGGCTCCTCATGGTAGGATGTACATTACATGATGTCTGTGAATATTTTGCCCCATTTTCATTTCCCTTTCTTGTAGGTCCACCGTCTTCTGTAGCATAGTTTCTGTCCTTTATTAATTTGGATTCCACTTCCTTTACTATCCATTGGTATTTCTCTCTTTTGAAAAGATCTATAATATGCAGTGGTACATATGGATGTTGTTGTTAAGTGCCGTCGAGTCGATGTTGACTCATGGCGACCCTCTGGATAGTTGTCCTAAATTGTGTTCAGTCTTCAGTCAGGCCGCTCATTATTGACAGACTGGTACCCATTGTTGTTGTTGTTGTTAAGTGCTGTCGAGTTGGAGTCGACTCATGGTGACCCTCTGGATAGCTATCCTAAATTGTGTTTGGTCTTCAGTCAGGCATTGCTGACAGACTGGTACCCGTAGCTGCTGTTATTGTATCGATCCATCTCATTGCTGGCCTTCCTCTTTTGCGCTGACCTTCTATCTTGCCAAGCATGATGTCTTTCTCTAATGATCTCTCTCTTCGCATGATGTGTCCAAAGTATGAAAGTCGAAGTCTTATCATCTGAGCTTCTAAAAAAAGCTTAGGTTTGATCTCCTCTAGTACCGACTGGTTTGTTCTTTGGGCAGTCCATGGTATACACAGTATTCACAACCAGCACCATAATTCAAAGGCATCAATTTTTTCCTGTCTATCTTTTTCATTGTCCAGCTTTCACATCCATATGATGTTAATGAAAATACCATGGCTTGAACAAGTCGAATCTTTGTATGGAGAGAGACATCTCTGCTCTTGAGGATCTTATCTAGGTCTTTCATAGCCATTCTGCCAAGAGCAATGCATCGTCTGATTTCTTGACTGCTTGTTGCTTCTTTATTGATAGTTGATCCAAGTAGGTTAAAGTTGTTCACAATTTCAATGTCTTCTCCTTCAACGATGAACCTGTTGATTATGCCAGTTGTCATAATCTTTGTCTTCTTTACATTAAGGTGCAGGCCCATTTTGAGACTATGTTCTTTGATTCTGAGAAGCAAATGTTTCAGATCATCTTCACTTTCAGCCAGTAATGTGGTATCATCAGCATAGCGAAGGTTGTTGAGTCTTCCACCAATCTTCACACCTCTGTTGTCTTCATACAATCCCGCTTCTCTGATGATTTGTTCTGCATATAAATTAAACAGGTAGGGGGAAAGTATGCAGCCTTGTCTTACACCTTTGCTTATTTTAAACCATTCTGTTTCTCCTTGTTCCGTTCGAACTGCTGCTTCTTGATCAATGTACAGATTTTGCAAGAGTACGATCAGGTGTTCTGGTATACCCATGCTTCTTAAATGTGGCCCAGAGTTTCTCATGGTTTACGCAGTCAAAAGCCTTGCTATAGTCAATAAAGCACAAATAGATCTCCTTTTGGTATTCTTTAGTCTTTTCAAGGATCCATCTCACATCCGCAATGATGTCTCTCGTTCCTCGCCCTTTCCTGAACCCTGCTTGCACTTCAGGTAGTTCTTGTTCCAGGTATGGTTGTAGTCTCTTTTGAATAATCTTCAGTAGAATCTTGCTGGCATGTGGGATCAGAGCGATTGTGCAATAATTTCCACAGTCAGTTGGATCACCTTTCTTTAGTACTGGTATAAACACAGATCTTTTCCAGTCAGTTGGCCATGATGTTGTCTTCCATATTTCTTGGCAGAGCCTTGTAAGTACGGTAACAGCTGCATCAGATTGCTGTAATATTTCTATGGTAATACTAGCAATGCCTGGTGCTTTGTTCTTTGATAAGGCTTTCAATGCTGCTTTAACTTCTTTCATCACCAATGGTTCCTGATCATAAGGTACAGGTTGAAACGGCTGTTGGTCCACATGATCTTTATCATATAAAAACTCTGTATATTCCTTCCACCTTTTCTTGATCTTCTCAGCATCATTCAACCTAGAACCTTGAGCATCTTGTAAAATTCCAATTTGAGGCTGGAACTTTTTCTTTAACTCTGGTAGCTTGAGGAAAGACGATCATTTTCTTCCTCTAATAGTTTCTGCTTCTATTTCCTTGCATGCGTTGTTGTAGTACTTTTCCTTGTCCTGTCTTGCTGCATGTTGGAAATCTCTGTTGAGTTCTGTTAATGTCTTTCTTTCTCCTCTGGCTTTAGCTTCTCTGCGTTTCTGGGCAATTTTCAGAGTTTCTTCCATCATCCATTATAGCCGTTTTTGCTTTTTCACCTTTTGCAGAGACTTCTCGCTTTCTTCCAACACAACCTTCTTGATGTCATTCCATAACTCTTCTGGAACTCTGTCATTTGTATCTAAAGCAGTAAATCGATTTTGCAGTCAGTCTTTAAATTCCAGTGGTATATTCTCAAGGTCATATTTTGCTGCATTCATGAGTGGTTTGCTCTTTTTCAACTTTAGCTTGAGTTTGCATACTAGTAGTTGATGATCTGTACCACAGTCAGCTCCAGGTTTTGTCTTTGTTGATGTTATAGAACTTTTCCATCGTTGACTTCCACACATGTAGTCAATTTGATTTTTATACAATCCATTGGGTGAAGTCCATGTGTACAGTCGCCGCTTGTGTTGATGGAAGAAGGTGTTTGAGATGAATAGATTGTTGGTCTTGCAGACCAGTCTTTCTCCAGCTTCATTTCTGTTGCCAAGTTCATATTTTCCCAACTATTTTGCCGCCTTCTTTGTTGCCAACTTTTGCGTTCCAGTCACCCATGACTATCAGGATATCCTGTTTGCATGTTCTGTCAATTTCAGCTTGTACTTGTTCATAGGACTCTTCAATTTAATTCTCTTCTGCAGCTGTTGTTGGGGCATATACTTGAATTATAGTTGTGTTGATAATCTCTATTAATCTATGAGGAATGCCTAAGTGTTCACTGACTGCATTGTATTTCATTACAGTTCTTGCAAGTTTCTTCTATATTATAAATGCAACACCATTTCTTCTTTGTCTTTCATTTCCAGCATAGTAGACCATGTGATCATCTGATGCAAAGTGCCCGATGCCAGTCCATTTCAGTTCGCTGACACCCAACAGATCAAGCTGTACACGTTCCATTTCATTCTTGACCACCTCCAACTTCCCTTGGTTCATGCTTCGTACGTTCCATGTTCCAATGTGTAAGACATCTTTACAGCTTCTGACTCTCATTTCATGCGCAGCTACATCAGCAGTCAGACGTCCCGAGGGCTTTGATCCAACCACATCATAAATGCTAGCTTTACTCTGAGAAGTCTTCAGCTCTTCCCCAGTAGCTAGTTGAGTGCCTTCCGACCTGGGGGTCTCATCTTCCAGCACTATGGCAGAATTTGTTTTGTTGTAACTATCCATTGGGTTTTCATGGCAAGATAGAGAAGTAGATTGTTGGGCCTTTCCTCCACGCAGTTTAAGTTCGGTGTTCTTGCCTTTGTCACAGAAATGTGATCCTCCGCCGTCAACACTATCCCATTCTGCTGCTGCCCAGATGGGTGGTTTGTCTTGGTCTGGCACCTCAGCTGAGACCTGTCCATCTTGGGAGACCCTGCCAGTAGTTAAACTACCAAAAGTTTAGCTCTCAGCATCACTGATGCACACAAGCCCTCACAGCACGACAAGCTGCAAACCAAGTGAGGGCCTGGTACCCGTAGCTGCTGTTATTGTACCGTATTGTGTTGTAGCTGGCTTTCCTCTTTTGTGTTGACCTTCTATCTTGCCAAGTAAGATGTCTTTCTCTAATGATCTCTCTTCGCCTGATGTGTCCAAAGTATGAAAGTCAATGTCTTGTCATCTGAGTTTCTAAAGAAAGCTTAAGTTTGATCTCCTCTAGTACTGACTGATTTGTTCTTTGGGCAATTCATGATATACAGAGTATACACAGTATTCGCCACCAGCACTATAATTCAAAAGCATCAATGTTCTTCCTGTCTATATTTTTCACTGTCCAGTTTCTTCTTTATTATAAATGCAACACTGTTTCTTCTTTGTCTTTCATTTCCAGCATAGCAGACCATGTGATCATCTGATGCAAAGTGCCCAATGCCAGTTCATTTCAGTTCGCTGACACCCAACAGATCAAGTTGGACATGTTCCATTTCATTCTTGACCACCTCCAACTTCCCTTGGTTCATGCTTCGTATGTTCCATGTTCCAATAGGTCAGACATCTTTACAGCTTCTGACTCTTATTTCATGTGCAGCTACATCAGCAGTCAGATGTCCCAAGGGCTTTGATCCAACCACATCATAAATGCTGGCTTTACTCTGAAAAGTCTTCAGCTCTTCCCCAGTAGCTAGTTGAGTGCCTTCCGACCTGGGGTTCTCATCTTCTAGCACTACAGTGCAATTTGTTATGTTGTGACTATCCATTGGGTTTTCATGGCAAGATAGAGAAGTAGATTGTCGGGCCTTTCCTCCACGCAGTTTAAGTTTAGTGTTGTTGCCGTTGTCACAGAAATGTGATCCTCTGCTCCCAACACCGTCCCATTCTGCTGCTGCCCAGATGGGTAGTTTGTCTTGGTCTGGAACCTCAGCTGAGACCTGTCCATCTTTGGAGACCCTGCCAGTACTTAAACTACCGATAGCTGAGCCCTCAGCATCACTAATGCATACAAGCCCTCACAGTACGACAAGCTGCAAATCAAGTGAGGGCACATATGGATAGCTGGCCTCAAATATGTAGTACACTTTCCTTAGCTGATTTTCCTGGACTTACTCAAGAGTGGTGTTTCAAACCCTCTGGCAATAGAGTTGAGAAATCAATGTCGGGCAAGGATGCACAGCATCTTCACGCATATCCCAAGAGAGTCTCCATTACAAGCAAGGTACCAAAGCTCCACCAACTGAACAATGGGTGGGAAAAATCATATTGACAAAGCTGTTGCCCCCTTTACAGCTTCAGCTTCTGTCCAGACAGACAGCTGATGCCAGTTGAAGGAATGGTTCCATGTACAGGATGCCTGTAAGCTGAAGCCCTCATGAAACAAGCAGAGGAGCTCAGAGAAGAGGTGGCAAGGCTGAGAAGCATAAAAGACAGTGAGAAGTACATTAATGAGATGCTTCTTGAAACAACCAAAGTCTCCAACAGAGGTGAAGATGGAAGGCTACAGAATGAAAAAAGTTTGACATGAGTCACCAGAGCCTGCAGAATCAGCAATCCAATTCCTCCAGCCCTTGAACTGAAGAACTACTCTGCAAACCTGCAAGTGGAGGAGGTGAAAGCATCCCAGTAAAGGGAAGAACCAGAGCTCAAGTACCCCAAAGTTGCAGAATCAGTGGCCACAAGGAAGCGAAGAGTAGTGTAGGTCTGGTACCCTGCAGTCTGCTCAGAGCCAAAGCTGAGCCATAAAAAATGGATTCCCTTTCTGCTGTGTTCCAAGCTTCAGGCCTGCTGAACTCAATTAATTGCCTGTCAAGTTTTATATGAACATACAGCAAAACTATTGTTCTCAGCCATGACTATATGCAGGAGAATTCACTCCTGAGACCGTTTCCATTCACAGACTGTTCTACTGGTCCTGCACATTTGCAACAATGTGTGAGACTGCATACCATCATCTTCTCTCACAGTGGACCTTTGTTTGGAGAATGGCCACCTGACACCTACTACCTGATTTGCTGAAGATGTCTCGCACTATTTCATACCAATTAATCATCATACTATGATGAGGATTCATCATAAGGAATAATACAGTATGCACAAGAGTACTTTGGAGCCATTTTGTGTTTTTTGCCTTTCTGTCTCCTCCTGCAAAAACTAACCTTGGGACAGAGTATTAAGACTCCCACAGATTGGAGACTCTGTTAACACATGGCTCACTTTGGACGGCCTAGGCAGCTGCCTCTTTTGGACTTCATGATGTTCCAGACACTGTCTTGGACCCAGCCAAGATTCCTTCTGGCAAAGCTAAAGTTGCAGGTACTGGTCTTGCATCATTTCCCAGATGGTTTGGTTAGACAGACAGCTATTTTTCTGTACTTTCCTAACTACAGTGCAAGCCTGTGGCCTTGGTTGCTACGTGGCTATGTCTGGACCAAAATGAATTTATAAAAGTACTCTTGACGGAGTGCAAGTGTGAACAGATTGAGAAATTCTCATTCCATAAAACTGAGGAACTTCATCCCACATGGAATGTCCAAGTTCAGTTACTAGTCTCTGAGCCTCAGAGAAAGGCTTTACAGAGACAGGGGAAGTTGCACTGACAATGGTTCAGTCTAACTCATTTGATGTTTGTGAATATTTCTTGTATAGCTTTCTACTTACCTACACCTGAAGGGAAACATGCAGAGTTTTTGGAGTATGTAATTTCTCATTTATACCTGAATTCACTTATCATTTCCTAGAGCTGGCAAACCTCTACAAGTTGTTTGACTTCATTTTGTACATAGTCTGAAGTAAAGTAAGAAACTTTAATTTCCATTTCTTAATTGCTCTCTTTAAAAGATCTTTATTTAACACTTTATCCTTGCTCAGTCTGTCTCATTAAATATCGAACACATGCAGATTTAGAGAAGTATAGAATTTTGGAGCCACATAGAGGACAGCCTCTCAGCTCAAGTGATTTTAAAAAGTCTCTTCTGATAATCATACTTTTGATTTTATGAGGCTATAAGTAAAAGACACTTATAGAAGAGAAAAAAAAATTGAACCTTTACAGATGCAGAAATTGCAAAAAGATCTGGATTTACTAAATAATTTCATCTTACTGTATGAAATGACAAATACTAACAGGATAGCCTGTTAGGTTTGGTTTGCAAATGGAGAACCAAACCTTGAAGGTCCTGTTCTTGATTGTGCTGACAGTGGGATCCGAAATTGACAAATTGATTGAGTCTGACCCACTTTCTGGTGTCGTGCTGCATTCCTGATCACACAGTCCCAGATTGCCACACAGAAAGTCTTTGTGTCACTGGATCCATGACATGTTTTGCAGAAACACTTCAGTATTTCTGATCCACGCATATCTAACATACAACAGTAGTTAAAAGCACACATGGGCTATGCTACTGCTAATGTACAGAATATTCTTAGCCAGTACAACCTATATAGCAAGAACACATTAGACAAAACATTTGTAGGATTTGCTTCTGGTGCCTTATGTATCACTGGAAGTAGATTGCCAGCCTTTTCTTCTGAGGCAATGGAAGGTAAAGTGACTTGTCCAAGGTCACAAGGAGTGCCAGTGGTAATTGAAGCATTGATCTTCTGGGTACTAGGCAGTTACTCTAACCACTAGGCTACTCCTCCACTCCTGACAGTATATAAACCACCTAAATAAATAAATAAAACTCCACAATACACACGAAGCAATCCAGAAAATTTATCTCTCATGTTATTCAATGGTACCTAGTTACAAATAGTGCATGCTAACCTTTATCCCAGCCTATTAAACATGCACCTAATATACTAATTTCAGTTCTACTGTTGTCCTATAGTATTCAGGGTATGAAAAGCAAGTACACTGATAAGTCTTGATAACATGATTTCCTACCATGATCTGATGAAGAACTTGTATTGCAGAAGAAGGGTAAAGGTGAAGAACACAATGCCTTCTATAAACATAGCAAAGAGGTTTTTGCCTACTAGGTCCCAGTTAAAGGGGTTTTCGAATCGATCTTCACCTTGGAAAAATAAAAATATAGAAAAATATTTCATTTACATTGTAAATGGTAAGACATAACAAAATGTTGTGGATGAAGCAGGTATTAGTAAAACGAGCCATTAGTAAACAAAACCCCTAGTCGAGATAATGTCTGAATAGAATGCATATGGGGTCGATTTTAAAGATTATTTTTTTAATTGTCCTGGCATAAGTTTCTGAAAACTTACAGGGATCGATAATCAAATTCTCCAGGTACCTTTTTTCTCTAAGCTTTCTATCAATATAAGGAAAGCTATACAAAATACAGTAGTTTTGCTTTGATTAGTGCATCAGGAAAAAGTATTCACAAAGATTTTGTATCTGATTTTTCCAAGACTATGTGAGTTATTGTCTTCCCCAACTTAACCAAGTGCAAAGGAATGCCCTCAAAGAATGCAGATAAAATTGCATGCATTGCCCATCTCTGTGGGTAAATACTGTTTTACTGATGGACAGAACTTTGAAAATTTCTCTCACAATACATAATTAACATTTGGGTCTGGTTTACCAATTATTTTTCTCCTTAACAAAGGTTAGGAGAATACTTTATGGATTAGATCATTTAAATTAAATTAGGCTAATTTGGTTATTGGAATATGTCGATGGCACCTTGCTCAGCTATAAACCAGAATTCTAGGAACATTTCCACATACATTATGGGGGTTATTTTAGAAGCCCGATTCATGTTTTGGGCATCTGAAAATGGGTATAGAAACGTCCAAAGCACAGAGACGTCTCCAGAGCCATTTTAGAAATCAGGTCTTTGGAAGTCCCCAGAGTGAGGACATCCAAGTCTGAAAAGGAGCGTGACAGAGATGTGGTAATGCATTTCCAAGAACGTGGACACAGGGCCACATTGAGCAAGAATGTTTTTTGCACAGGGCCCCGCGTTTCAGGGGGCCCCGCGCAAAGAACATTCTGCTTTTTTTTTTTTTAATTACATTTTAAAAAAAAACCTGTCTCTGGCTGCTGCCGCTGCCGCGTCCATCGCAGCAGCGGCAGAATAGAGTGTCCCGCGGGGCCCCTTCTCCTCGTTGAGCCCTCTGCAAGGGCTTTCAGATTCGCGAAGGGAGAGTGCTCCCTCGCGTCTCTGTAAAGCCCGCAGGGGCTAATGGGAAATTTCCCATCAGCCCCTCGCGTCTAAAGGGGCAGATGGGAAATTTCCCATTAGCCCCTGCGGGCTTTACAGAGACGCGAGGGAGCACTCTCCCTTCGCTAATCTCAAAGCCCCTGCAGAGGGCTCAACGAGGAGAGGGGGCCCCGCGGGACACTCCATTCTGCCGCTGCTGCGACGGACGCGGCCGCGGCAGCAGCCAGAGACAGGTTTTTTTTTTTTTTTAAATTTGCCAGAAGAGAAGGGAAGGGAAGGGAAGGGCAGGGGGGGGGGGGTTAAGGCTGGTAATGGGCGGGGGGGGAGATGGAGGGTGTCGGGAAATGGGGGGGTGGGGGGTTAGGACTGGAAATGTGCTTGGGGGGGGGTGTTAGGACTGGAAATGTGCTTGGGGGGGTTAGGACTGGAAATGTGCTAGGGGGGGGTTAGGACTGGAAATGTGCTGGGGGGGGGTTAGGACTGCTAATGGGCTGGGGCTGATGGAGGCTGAAAGGAAATGGGGTTAGGGGGGGGTTAGGACTGGAAATGGGCTAGGGGGGGGTTAGGACTGGAAATGGGTTGGGGGGGTTAAGACTGCTAATGGGCTGGGGCTGATGGAGGCTGACTGGAAATGGGGTGGGGGGGTTAGGACTGGAAATGGGTTGGGGGGGGGTTAAGACTGCTAATGGGCTGGGGCTGATGGAGGCTGACTGGAAATGTGCTGGGGGGGGTTAGGACTGGAAATGGGCTAGGGGGGGTTAGGACTGCTAATGGGCTGTGGCTGATGGAGGCTGACTGGAAATGGGGTGGGGGGGGTTAGGACTGGAAATGGGGTGAGCGGGGGTTAGGACTGGAAATGGACTAGGGGGGGGTTAGGACTAGAAATGGGTTGGGGGGGTTAAGACTGCTAATGGGCTGGGGCTGATGGAGGCTGACTGGAAATGGGGTGGGGGGGGGGGTAGGACAGGAAATGGGCTAGGGGGGGTTAAGACTGGTAATGGGCTGGAGGTTGATGGAGGCTGACTGGAAATGGGGTGATGGGGGGTTAGGACTGGAAATGGGCTGGGGGGGGTGGTTAAGACTGGTAATGGGCTGTGGGCTGATGGGGGCTGTCTGGAAATAGGGTGATGGGGGGTTAGGATTGCTAATGGGCTATGGGGGGGTTAGGACTGCTAATGGGCTATGGGGGCGCTAGGACAGGAAATGGGCTGATGGGGAGGGGTTAGGACTTGAGGTGGGCTGATGTGGTTAGGACTGGTAATGGGCTGTGGGCTGATGGGGGGGGTTAGGACTGGCAATGGGCTATGGGGGGCTGACTGGAAATGGGCTGATGGGGTTAAGACTGGAAGTGGGCTGATGGGGGGGTTAGGACTGGTAATGGGTTATAGGGGGGGCTTAAACTGAAAATGGGTTGATGGGGGGCTAGGACTGGTCATGGGTTGGGGGATTGCTATGACTGGAAATGGACTGAGTGGACGGGGAGGCTTGAACTGCAAATAGCTGATGGGGAGGGAGCTTGGAATGGAAATGGGCTGTGAGGGAAGGGAGCTAGGACTGAAAATGGGCTGATGGAGCAGCTAGGATAGGACTGGAAATGGGCTGTTGGGGGGGAGCTAAGATTGGAAATGGGCTGTGGTGGGGGCTTTCATTGAAATGGACTCATGGAGGGGCTAGAACTGGAAGTAGGCTCATGGGGGGCGTGGACTGGAATTGGGCTGAGTGGAGGGGAGCTAGGAGTTGACATGGGCGGATGGTGGGGCGAGGACATGACTAGAAATGGGCTGAGGGGGGGCTAGGATTGGAAATGAGCTGATGAAGGGACTCAGACTGAAAATGGATGGGGGAGCTAGGACTGGAAATGGGTTGATGGGGGGCTAGGACTGGAAATGGGCTGATGCAGGGACTAGAAGGGAATGGATGCTGGGTGAGACTGGAACTAGAAGGGAGCTGATGTTGGGGGAGAATTAGAATGGGATGGGGCTGGGAGCAGGGCCGGATTTACCTATACGCCATAGCGTAGGGCCCACAGCTGGCAGGGGCCCACAAAAAAAGAACCAGGTAATTTTTTTTTAACACAATTAAAAAAAAAAACCTGGTGGCTGCCGCCGCGGGGCCCCCTCTGCTGCCGCGGGGGCCCCGTCTACAAGCTGAAGCCGTCCCGTCGGGTCGGGTCGGGTCGGGTCTCTCCCTCCCTCCCTCCCTCGCTGCAGGCTGCGAGAGACGCGAAGATAGAGCGTCTCCTCGCGTCTGTGTTAAGCCCGCAGGGGCTGATGGGATTTCCCATCAGCCCCTGCGGGCTTAACACAGACGCGAGGAGACGCTCTCCCTTCGCGTCTCTCGCAGCCTGCAGCCTGCAGCGAGGGAGGGAGGGAGGAGAGAGAGACCCGACCCGACGGCTTCAGCTTGTAGACGGGGCCCCCGCGGCAGCAGAGGGGGCCCAGCGGCGGCAGCCACCAGGTTTTTTTTTAAATTAAATTTTACTTTAGGCCGGGGGGGGGGGGGGTAGGGCGGGTAATGGGCGGTGGGGGGGGGGAGGACTGGTAATGGCTATTGGGGGGGCTGGGGCTGGAAATGGACTGGGGGGGGTAGGGCTGGTAATGGGCTATGGGGGGGTAGGACTGGTAATGGGCTATGGGGGGGGGGTAGGACTGGTAATGGGCTATTGGGGGGGGCTGGGGCTGGAAATGGACTGGGGGGGTAGGGCTGGTAATGGGCTATGGGGGGGGTAGGACTGGTAATGGGCTATTGGGGGGCTGGGGCTGGAAATGGGCTGGGCTGGGCTGGGCTGGGCTGGGCTGGGGGGGGTTAAGGCTAGAGGTGGGCTGATGGGGTTAGGACTGGTAATGGACTCTGGGCTCTTGGGGGGGCTTATAACTGGCAATGGGCTTTGGGGGGGGTTAAGACTGGTAATGGGCTGTGGGCTGATGGGGGCTGTCTGGTAATGGGCTATGGGGGGGGCTAGGACTGGAAATGGGCTGGGGGTTAAGACTGGAGGTGGGCTGATGGGGTTAGGACTGGTAATGGGCTGTTGGGGGGGGGTTAGAACTGGTAATGGGCTTTGGGGGGGTTAAGACTGGTAATGGGCTGTGGGCTGATGGGGGTTGTCTGGTAATGGGCTATGGGGGGCTAGGACTGGAAATGGGCTGGGGGGGTTAAAACTGGAGGTGGGATGATGGGGTTAGGACTGGTAATGGGCTGTGGGCTGATGGGGGGGGTAGGACTGGCAATGGGCTATGGGGGGCTGACTGGAAATGGGTTGATGGGGTTAAGACTGGAAGTGGGCTGATGGGGGGTTAGGACTGGTAATGGGTTATAGGGGGGCTTAAACTGAAAATGGGGTGATGGGGGGTTAAGGACTGAAAATGGGGTGATGGGGGGTTAAGGACTGTAAGTGGGGTGATGGGGGGGCTAGGACTGGTATTGGGTTGTGGGGTTGCTAGGACTGGAAATGGGCTGATGGATGGCTAGGACTGGAAATGGGCTGATGCAGGGACTAGAAGGGAATGGATGCTGGGTGAGGCTGGAACTAGAAGGGAGCTGATGTTGGGGGAGGATTAGAATGGGATGGGGCTGGAAGAGTAAAATGGAGAAGGGAAAAATATTTTGTGTGGGAGGGATAAAAAATCTACAATTGGCCGGGTATTGGGAGAGTAAGTGGGGATTGAGGATGGAGGGGTAAAATTTGAGTGGATGAAATAGGAATGAGGAAAGAGCAAAAGGAGAAAGATTAGTATGTTAAAGCAGATGTAGAGAGAGAATGGAAAAAAATCTAGAAGAGAGAAGAAAGGACAAATGGACAGCAGACGATGGAGAGTTAGCAGAAGACACGAAGAAACCAGAAGAAAGTGGCTGGAGCAATTGCAGCTGAAAAAAATGCACAAAAGGTAGAAAAATATCTCTTTATTTTGAATTTATTAATTGGAATATGTCAGCTCTGGTAAATGTGCTTCATTAACATCTGCGCTTTGTTTAGTACAAGAGCAAATTAATGTATAGTTTTATTTCTACAGTGTTGTACATTCCAAGTTTGGCTTTTGGGATTCCCAGTTTAATTATTGTCTTCCTATTTCTAAATTGTGATTACTTGTTTGGTGATGGTCTATGTTCTGCATGTGTAACTGAGCTGAGGTGTTCTGTTTATATAATTCCTATTTGACATTGCCACTTGTTCTCTTTCCCCAGTATTCTCTGAAATGTACTGGTTTAATATTTGCAGTGTTTCCTTTTGATAGGTAGGGTCTGGTGCTTTGTGAGCCCTGGTAGTGCTGTCAGGATACGGTGGGTTTGCTATGGGTTCTAAATGGGCAGCGTTTGTAGTAGTTTCTAATGTGCCTGGCGGTTGGCACTGGATTATAGTAATGTAGAAATCTTTTAGTCTTTCTTTATCCATACACTCATTAAGAGACATGTTTACTAAAAGTTAGTGAATGGTAACATTATGCAAATATTTATGCAAATAAGACCACTTATGCAAATGAGGCCCCGCACCGAGTCTCCGCACATGGCCCCGCACCCCCCTTGGGCCGCCCCTGCATGGACATACCCTCCTAATCTCAGACACATCCTGGACATCATGAATCACGCCTCAGCTTATACCTGCTCCTGGCATGAACAGACATCAGAAAAGTGCTTGTTTTATGTTATCTTAAGTTACTGTTTCTTTGATGTACTGCATATCTATAAAACTATGCGGTTTACAATAGTAATATCAAGCAAATATATGAAGGGTAGGAGAAGGAGCTGCACTAATACCCCCTTTATTTTATAAATCAATGAACACTCTCAGTAAATGGGGGCTTGTGTTTTTATCTTGCTCTGTTGTTAGACGTTCACTTATGCTAGCTTGGGACATCCATCCCCGCTATTCGTCCCCCTTGCCATCCCCGACTAAGCCTCCCCATACAAACAAGGAGTTTTTATGGGGAGGCTTAGATGGGGGCGGGAGGGGGCGGTGCAGAGGCGGAATTAGGGCAGGCAGTGAGCGATCCGCGGCCCCAGACATACAGGGACGATTCTGAAGTTGCCAGGGAAAAAAAATAGGCTGATTGCTGGATAGACTCATGGCAGGCTAGACTGTTAGACAGGATGATTAGCCTATTGTGATGATGAGAATGAAGGGACCTGGAGGGTGTATAAAGAATTGAGTCAGATAAGCACAACAGCAGACCAGTGTAGAAAGCTTTGTGGACTAGAATTAATACAGTACGTAATTGGGAGCCAATGGTGAGCTTTCAGAAGAGGAGTGACGTGAGCTGAGGTTTTTATAGGGTAGATAATTAACTTGACTGCTAGATTTTAGATTCACTGAAATCACTGTAGTGGCAGGTCATTACACAAGGAATTACGCAGTCAGTACTTATGGAATTTCTTTTAGCTTAGATACAGTCTAGTCAATATTTAGTCGCAGCAGTGAACATGTTTTCTTACACACTTGCCACAGCATTTAGAAAACACATAGATTCAGCACTGCTATCCAGATAGACAGTGGCACTGAATACATGTGGTGAGTGCTTTCTGCTGGTCGCTATACCTATAGTGGTGATATTCTGTCGCTATGCATATAGCCTAGTGGTTTACGCTAGGACAGCATTTTTTCTGGCCTATTTTAAACCACTTAACTATCTGCATAGTGACTAAATATCACCATTCTCTCTATCAATAGGTGAAATGCCCTTACTCTGCCCTGCACTATCGAGTTAGTGCTGAAGAGTTTAGAAGGAATTTTCAGTGGCACTATCCATATAGTACTACTGAAAATTCATGGAGATGTGGAGCCCGATTAAGAAAAGGCATGTCCAGGTCGTTCAGACGGCCCTGATCAGGACAGGCCTCTTAGGACCTGATTCTGTACCGCAGGAGCAAAATGTTCCCGCAGCATACAGGAATCAGGCCAGAGGACAGCCTTGCGTGCCCCTGCATGAATGCAGGGACGTCCTCCCTGCAGGCTCCCCTGGCTCTGACCCTCTTCTTCCCTGCCATCTGACCTATGGCTGGGCAGCTGGGGCGTGGATCAGGCGGCGGGGACCTACCTGCACCTGGCCCTGGCCCCAAGGGTTACCGGCCCCAATCGTCCAGTTTGTGCTGCTTATTCCACCTTTGAAGTGAAATAAGCAGCACGTTCTCCCTGACCCCACAGGACATGCAGGGCCGTGACCTGAATCAGCCCTGTACGTCTGCTGCCTTGGCCCACTCTGCCCAGACTCCGCCCCTTCCCGCTCCCCGCCGGTTCTCCCCGTACTGCTGCTATAGCCATGAGGGGAGGGCCTGAAGGGGAATAGGGGCAAGTCACATCTCTGAATCGGGCCCTTAGTGAGGGATCCTAATAACTAAAGAAGCATTTAATCTCAGGTTCTATTACTATGTTAGCTCAATATTGTTTTTTAAAAATAGCTTTAAAAATAAAAGTCAAACTCATATTGTAACCATGGACTAGGGCAGGCAGAGGAGGCAACAGTATTCAGAGAAATACCAGGATGAAAAAAATAGTATTAAACCTGATAGAAATTGAGGAAGGAGGGCAGTGACGTGCAGCCCGATCAGTGCTTCTAGAGCAGATGGCGGCATATAGCTCATTAGGGGTTTGGAAGCATGTGTGTGCAGCATATAATGCAAGTGAGGCCTGCAGAATATCTTCAGCTCCCAGCCGGTCTTAAGAGGAACAATAAGATGTGAAGGAAAAAGGCAAAAAAGAAAGGACAGATGGGAAAGTTTAATCTACAGCCTTCCTAGACACCCAGCAAGGGACTAGTGCTGAGCAACAGAATGGCTTCCCTAGCTGTGCTAGTAGGACAACCCCATATATTTCTGCCAAGATAATCTATCCATGCCCTTATTACCCCACTCCATCATAAGAATGAAGAGGATTAGAAGGGGCGGAAAAAGAGAATTAAGGGGAATGGAAATAGATTAACATATTGCTATATTTTAATCCTTTCTCGTATTTGATATCATCCTATACTCATGTCAGTATGATTTAAATGTGATATCTTCCATGCTAAAGTAGACACCTAACAAGTAGGATCTATTCTCTTATCAAAGAGACTGCAAAAAGAATGTGTGTCCTGCCCTTCAATGAAACTTTAGAAATCTATGAGCCATTTGCAACCCTATCCCCACTGCTCCCATGGTCTGAAATCACTTACTGTGATTACATTAAATACCTTTATGGAAATGGGTAACAGGGGTAACATATGGAAAGCAGTGTGTATAAAAGCCCGTAGTATGGGAAATAAGATTCCTAATGTTGAAGCTTTGGTGGGAGTGGCTGACTTGGATTTAGTGACAGTTACAGAAACATGGTTCACAGAAAACCATGATTGGGATGTAACTATACCTGGCTATACTTTATTCAGAAAGGACAGAGTAGGAAGAAGGGGAGGAAGAGTGGCACTATATGTAAAAACTACTATTAAAGCTTTGGAATTACAGAGCTTAAAAGGGAGAGTGGAGGCATTGTGCGCTAAACTAGAAAGAGGGAAAGAGAAATCTATTTGCATTGGTGTGATATACAGACCTCCCTCACAAGAGGAAGAGGTGGACAGAGAGTTAATTGAAGACATACGCAGCATTGCTAGGAAAGGGGAAGTGCTACTGATAGGAGATTTCAATATGACAGATGTTGATTGGCACATTCCTGCTGCAGTATCATCTAGAAGTAAGGAGATCCTGGATTCTCTACAGGGCAAACTATTCAGGCAACTGGTAACAGACCCCACATGTGAAGGGGTCATACTGGACTTGGTGCTTACCAATGGTGAAAGTGTTTCCAATGTTATAGTGGGAGATCATTTTGCATCCAGTGATCACCAGATGGTGTGGTTCAGTATTAGGACTAGGGCTGTTAGAATCCATTCAAAGGTGAGGATCTTAGACTTTAGGAAGACTAACTTTGCCAAGATGGGCCAATACCTCAGGGAGTCGTTAGTGGGATGGGAACAGCTTGGGGATGTAGAAAAACAGTAGGCAAAACTGAAAGGGGATATTTTAAGGGCAACCAACCTTTTTGTTAAAATGGTAAATAAAGGTAAAAGAGTAAATAAAGGTAAAAGGAAAAGGAGACCGCTATGGTTTTCGAAAGAAGTAGCTGAAAAAGTGAAGAAAAAGAGGGAGGCCTTTATGAAATACAAGAGATCACAGAGAGAGGAAGACAGGCATCTGTATTTGGAAAAACTTAGAGAAGCTAGCAAAGTAGTCAGGAAGGCAAAGATTCAAAAGGAGGAGGAAATAGCCAATGCAATAAAATGGGGGGATAAGACATTTTTCAGATATGTTAGTGAGAAGAGGAAGGGCAAAAGTGCTATTGTCAGACTCAAGAGTGCAGGGGAGGAATATGTAGAAGCTGATAAGGATAAAGCGGAATTGCTTAACAAATATTTCTGTTCTGTGTTCACAGATGAAGAACCAGGAGCAGGACCTCAGAAACACCCACAAACAGGAAAAGAAGCGAGGGACATCTTGAACAATTTTCAGAAGACTGTCTTCATGAGAAACTAGCTCAACTTAAAGTAGACAAAGCAATGGGACCGGATGGGATACACCCTAGAATACTGAGGGAACTTGGGGAAGGTTCTAGCAGCTCCACTGACTGACCTTTTCAATGCCTCTTTGGAGTTGGGAGTGGTGCCAAAGGACTGGAGAGAGGCTCATGTGGTGCCTTTACACAAAAGCGGAAGTAAGGATGTGGTTGAAAACTACAGGCTGGTTAGTTTAACTTCGGTGGTGAGTAAATTATTGGAAATGCTGCTGAAAGAGAAAATAGTGAGGTTTCTGGAGTCCAGCGGATTACAGGATCCGAGGCAGCATGAATTCACCAGAGGCAGGTCTTGTCAGACAAATCTGATTGATTTCTTTGACTGGGTGACCAGGGAGTTGGAACGAGGGAGAGCCCTAGATGTGGTGTATTTAGATTTCAGTAAAGCCTTTGACACTGTTCCTCACAGGCAACTTATAAACAAACTGAGCACCCTAGGGATGGACCCTAAAGTTACTGCTTGGGTTAGAAATTGGTTGGGTGGGAGACGACAAAGAGTACAAGTAAATGGAGCTCACTCTGAGGAGAAAGATGTTACCAGTGGTGTGCCCCAGGGATCTGTCCTTGGTCCGATTCTTTTTAACATCTTTGTTAGTGATATAGTGGAAGGGCTGTCGGGTAAGGTTTGCCTCTTTGCGGATGATACCAAAATCTGCAATAGAGTAGACACCCAGGAAGGTGTAGATAACATGAGGAGGGATCTAGCTAAGCTTGAAGAATGGTCTAGAATTTGACAGCTGGGATTGAATGTTAGAAAATGTAAGGTCATGCATTTGGGCTGCAGCAATCCAAGGGAGCAAGATAGTATAGGGGGTGAAGTACTTTTGTCCACTAAAGAAGAGCTGGACCTAGGCGTGGTTGTGTCTGATGATCTTAAAGTAGCTAAACAGGTAGAAAAGGCAACGGCAAAAGCTAGAAGGATGCTTGGGTGCATACGGAGAGGAATGGCTAGCAGAAAAAAGGAGGTGATAGTGCCCCTGTATAAGTCTTTGGTGCGACCTCATTTGGAGTATAGTGTGCAATTCTGGAGACCGCACCTTCAAAAGGATGTGAACAGGATGGAGTCGGTGCAGAGGGTGGCTACTAAAATGATTAGTGGCCTTCATTATAAAGCATATGAGGACAGACTTAAGGATCTTAATATGTACACCTTAGAGGAAAGGCGGGATAGAGGTGATATGATTGAGATGTTTAAATACCTCTGTGGCATAAATGTTCAGGGAGAGAGCCTCTTTCAATTCAAAGCAAGTTCTGCTATGAGGGGACATGGGATGAGGGTGAAGGGAGATGGATTCAGGAGTGATATACGGAAATATTTCTTTACGGAAAGAGTAGTGGATCCGTGGAATAGTCTCCCAGTGGACATGGTAGAGATGAGGACAGTATCTGAATTCAAAAAAGCATGGGACCTGCACAGAGGATCTCTAAAGATAAAGAGGGGACTGTTGTAGTTGTTGATATGGAAGGACAGACTAGATAGGCCATGTGGTCTTTTTCTGTCATCATATTTCTATGTTTCTATGATTCCTTAACATTGTAAGGGACAGAATTGTTAATCCACGGGCTATATTGAAATATGCAAGAGATGAGAACTTCATATTAGTGAAAAGTCAAAAAACCAAACCTAAGATATACAGGTCATTATGGGCCAATATTCAAAAAGGCAGTGTCCAGAAAATGTTTTTCTGGGTAATTTTAACCTGATGGTCAGCAGAATTTACTGGATAAGTCTGGTTATTGAATATATAACCAATTTAAATCATGCATATATGTTTATGGTGATAACTTGAAACATGCCATTTTTTGGGGGCCCAACATACCATTTTAAACTAAAACCATTTTATGGCATGCCACAAGCATTGCTAATACTTTTCAGTATAAATTTTAACTGGCTAAGGAGTTGGCTGGGCAAAAGCATTGTTCTATGGGGGTCATTTTGGAAGCCCTATTCATGCCTTAGACAACCAACTATGGGCATGAAGATGTCCAAAGTACAGATCTCTCTAGAGCCATTTTAGAAGCCAGGTCTCTGGACATAGTCTGAATGGGAGCATGAAAGAGGCATGGCTAGGGCATCCTCAGAAACCTGGACATCCAGAGTCTTGTCTGAGTTTAGATCTGCGATAGCAGAGGAAGGAATCTTTTATTAAACACCTAATAGCCAAGGCCTTGGCTATTAGGTGTTCAATAAAAGATTCCTTCCTCTGCTATCCACATTTTATGTACTGGGTGTGTTGGTTGCACTTGGATCCGTGCTTTTTTGTTGGACAGTGAGTTTAGACCTGCTCCAGACACTTGAAAAGTACTCGTTTTGGGTAAAAAAACACATCTAAAGGGTATAAAGAAGAAGGCATTCCATCATCCCCAGTACTCAGCACAATTTCAGTGATAGCAACAGTGGGATTTAAACTGTGGTTTCCCTGTTCCTATACAATTACTCTACCCGTTAGGTTATTCCTGGACATCCAGTTCTGGAATACTATTCTGGGGATGCTTAGGTAAATGCCCCCATAGACGTCCATATTGCGTACACTCATATTTGCACTTGGATGTTCTTTCTAAAATCCCTCTCCATGTTTTTATTTTAATTTCTATGTGGTTTTATACTTTCACTATTTTATGTTTTCAACATGAGTGGAAGCTATCTTTGTAGAAACAGAACAAAATGTGGAATACTATCAGGTCAGCATTAAATATACAATAAGAGAAAATTGAATTTAGTAACTACTCACCAAATCTGGCAAATGCTGTTGCTATGGCTTGGTTCTTTGCCATGTCAATAAGTCCTCTCCCCAAACAAAAGTGAGGGAAAATCAATAATATTTTTTTAAGGATGTCATTTACGTTGTTCAAGTTCTGTTAAATGACAGAAAATATAAAAAAAAGATAATGAACTAAGAAGAGGACATGATATAGTTTTTCTGTGAATTAAATGTCCTCACAATATAGAAGTAATTTTTTTGTCCATAAAAGAACAGATTACAGAGTTTATGGACTAAATCTCTCTGCTGCTACAGAACAAGTGAGTGACATTTGTTTTCAAATATTTTGCTACAATAAGTGAAAGAGAAATGAATAAATCTAAAAGAAAAACAGAAGCAATATTCATAGTAGCTGATGACAGAATGAGACCATCCAGTCTATTCAGATAGAGGTAAAGTTAATAATCTGTGGCCAAATTTACCCAGCCAGTCCACTAACCTGTGGAACGGCAAATTAGTGCCTGACATGCACTTTTTTTTTTTTTTGCATTGCTGCAGCCTGGAATATCACACATTCTTGGTTACAGCAGCAGAAAGATAGTAATCTCCATGTCGAACCCACTATATGTTAAGGACCAATGCAGGATAAAATAACTCATCCAACCCCTCTGACTCAAAGATCCTCTTACTCAAAAACACCCTCACCTCCAATCACAGATCCATCAAACCCCTCATCCTTCAAACACCAGATCTGTCCCAATAAACTACAAGAAGACTGAAACACTATTCATAACCAAAGATATCAACTTCCAACCAATGACCTCAATAGTCCTAAATAACATAAATGTAAACGTACAGCCAAAGGTCAGGTATATGGGCATTACTCTTGACCAACAATTTACCTTTAAGCCTCATATAAGTTCCACGATAAAACTAATTTATCACAAAATTAGAACCCTCTGTGACCTCCATCCTCTAATGGATCCAACCAACTTTCGCTCAGTTTTCCAAGCAATCGTAACACCCCACTTTGATTACTGTAATTCAATCTACCAAGGCCTGCCGAAAACCACTCTCTCCCCCTACACACCACCTTGCATACTGCGGCATGCATAATCCAGGGGGCATCGAAGTATGACCATTCAACTCCCATCCTCAAACAGCTCCATTGGTTGCCACATACACTACAAGATCCTACTCCTAACATTCAAAATCATCAACAATCATTCTGCATACAGCCTACAATCACTACTAAATACCACCAACTCTAGCAGGATAAAAAGACAAAACAACCACAAGAAAAGACCAAAAGCACCCAGTATTCTTGCAATAAAGCATTTGAATTATTTATTTAGACAGTTTTGTATACCACCTTATCCTTCAATCAAAGTGGTCACAACACAATTGGGGGATACATTTAACATGAGGAGGTATGAGACATACATTAATACTTACAGGGAACATGGGCAATGGGGGGTTTAGTGGCTTGCCCAAGACCACAAGGAGCACCTGTGGGACTAGAAGCCCCAGTCCTTCTGGCCCAAGGTTGCTGTTCTCTAGTGGGATTTGAACCCCTGACCTTCTGGCCTGAGGTATCTTGCCCCAACCGGTAGGCCACTCCTCCCTCCCAATTATATGCACCATCCCTCTGGAATTCTCTGCCTGGAGCTCTCTGATCGACAAATGAACTGTTCACATTCTGGAAACTTCTCAAAACTCATCTATTCAGCAAACATTTGGGCGCCATTATGTAACTTCCCCCTCCATCTATCCTCCCCACTGCATTCTATCCCCCCCATGTAGAAAAAATGGCAGTTGATCAAGTATGTAATCTATAACCCCTCCCACACAAGAAACATTTTTGTATATAAATTCTTCTATTCTGTGTAACTATTAGTTGTAAATACTAATTAGCTTTGGGGGTCACTCTGTTTAGCGAGGCAGGATGTCTGATCCGAATGTCCAGCCCTACTAAATGCCTGGTGTGTGCTGGTGAAAACAGAGCTCCCTGCACATAGATCTGTGTGGGGAGCTCTGTTCCAGGGCAGGAGGGGGTGGGCTGGAGGAGGAGTAAGGTCAGGAAGTGGGCAGAAGAGTGACCCCGGTCATACAGGGCTGATTCTGAGGTCAGCCCTGTATGTCTATGGTCTCCAGATTGGACCGGGGACCTATTCCACCTTGGAGGTGGAATAGGTTCCCCAAGACAGGGCCAGATGATGTGGCAGAACTGGGACAAAAAGGTGAGGGGTGCAGGAGGATCCCCGTCGCCTGATCCTGGCTAAGGAAGGCCTGACCCTGGCCAAGGAAGGCCATCACTGCCAGGGTTTGCTGCTCCTGCAAGAAGCCACAGTGGCATGACAACAGGATGCCATGCCACCGCCACATGCAGGAGCCAGGCTGGGCTAACTGGGGAGATGCTGGATGCCCAGCCAGCCAAAATCACGGCATGGCCTCCACTTCCAGTCCGGTAGACCCTATTTGGTCTCACGGTGCACGTTCTGATTCTAATGAACCGGACAGGCAGGGGATGCCCAGAAAAGAATGGGCCTCCATGTATATAAGTTCCACTGTTCTATGTAACACTCAGTTGTTGTAACGTACATCGCTTTGCCCCAGTGAAAAGTGGTATAAAAAAACCAAACAGTCAAATAAATAAATAATAAATAAATCTAAGTGTAATCTGGGACATGCAGGTCAAAGCATAGGAAAACAGACTGTACGTGCAATTTGTAGCCCTACTTCAGAAACTTGCATGCACCCATTTAGACATCCCCATAAGAAACTTTAGAATGGGGGCATCTATCCCATGCTGCATACATATCCCTGCCTTTTATTTTGCAAGTGAAGATGTGTATCAGTGTGCCAACCAGAGCACAAATATCCACATTTTTCTTCCATTTTCCTTTTGGTCATCAAAGATATTTTGGCTATCAAAGTAAATTTTTTACCTCCTTAAGGTGTTTTGGTGGCAGAATGAAACCTTTTCTAATGCCTATTCATGCACTACAGTTTGAACAGATATGGATGGTACCACTGGGGAGTTTAGACATTTTCGCTGTTTCTGAAATTGTGTTTGCATGCGTATCTTTTCCAGAACACCCTGGACATTCCCCTGTCATGCCCCCATGTGACATGGAAGTGTTTGTCCCAGAGATGTCCATACTCCCGACCCTCTAAAATAGCACTGGGGCTTGTCTTCATGATTTGCACATCTGTTTACACGTGCCCACAGGAGCAGAATCAGGTGCAACCGGTTGGACGTGCAGGCTGTGCTCCAATTCTGGGCACCCAGACATCCAGCCCACTACCCGGCTAGCCCAGCCAGCCTCCTGTATAGAGTGCAGTGGCATGGCATCCTGTTGCTCTGCCACTGTGGCTTCATGCAGGAGCCGCAATCACCAGCAACTACAACTAAGTTATTTTCCCTGATGCCCGACCCCCAGTCGGACAGCTGTGGCCAGGATCAGGCTGCAAGGAACCCCCTACACCCCACTCACCTTCTTTTCCAGCCCTAGATCTGTCATTCTCCTCCATCTAGGTGGACTTATTCCACCTCTGAGGTGGACTAAGTCTCCCATGCAAATAGCTGAGCCTGGATGTGCAGGGCCAACCTCAGAATCGGCCTTGTACATCTGGGGTCAGGTTCCCGCGCACTTCCCACCCTTGCTCCTCCTGTGGCCTATCCCCTCCCGCCCATGAAGAGAGCTCCCCATACAACTGGCCTGTGTGTGTGGGGAGCTCTGTCATCCGGGCTGCTAATCCGGCATTTAGTGGGTCTGGACACCCAGATCGGACATCCAGCCCTGCTAAAAACAGGTCAGAATAGACCCCATACAGTATTTATTAATAGTATTTATTAATGCTAATATAGGTATGCATTTCTGTTTTGTTCAATTGTGTTCCATTTTAGCATGCATTATTTAGTTTAGTGTATGGAAATTTAGCATATGTTAACAGAAACTATCATGTGATTATATAAGAGGGCACCTATGTGATAAATCCATAAAGGCACTTTGTGGTAGTGTGGCATACAGTGGAAAGGGGTTTTCTGTTAAAACACCAAATGGATAGCAGTTCAGGGAAAACAAAACCGCAATCCAGATTTAGATCAAATTTGTTATACCTTCACAAAGCTGGTCTCCTGGTCATTCCTCTAGCCCAGTTAAAGTTCCTACCTTTGTATGGCTTGCCTTGAAAGAACTTCTGGCTCCACAGGCCTCTCTCCTTCCTGCAGCCTGCTGGGTTTTTAACCTCTTCCTATGAGTCATGCCCTCCCAGCCCTGAGCTCTAGGCTGCAGGCTCTTTTAAAGAGGCCTGTTGATAATCCCTCTAAAGAGGTATGGGCAACACTCTATAGATCCCATCACAAACCCTCCACCTGAGCTCAACTATGCCCCACTGAGTGCCAGCCTCACCAAGGACTCCCACCCGGGAAAGGAAGTCCGAATTCAGGTGAGTCAGACTATCCCTATGGAGGACCTGGAACTGGTAGGGTTGGAGACTCAGGAACCACTGCATAATCTTGTCTTTGGACTCCTTCTGCCAAGCCAGCCACTTGAAGGGATGGTAGTCTGTTATTAGCATAAATGGATAGCCCAGCAAGTCATATTTGAATGTTTCAAGTGCTCACCTGACAGTGAGGGCATCCTTCTTGATCACTGAATATTGTTTTTACCTGAGGACAAAGTTTCCCTTTGATGAAGACTATGGGATGTTCCTCACCCCTGACTTCCTGGGCCAAAATGACTCCTAGGCCCACCTCCGAGGTATCTGTTTGTACAATTAATGGTAGAGAGAAATCAGGGCTACTCAGGATGGGTTCAGAGCACACAGCCTTCTTAATATGCTGGAAGGCCTGGTCCAGGTCCGGTGACCACTGAATCCATTTGGGAGCTCTCTTTCGGAGAAGATTGGTTAACGACTCCCCAACCTCTGCAAATTTAGGGATGAACCGGCAGTAACAGCCATTCAGTCCAAGGAATGCACGATCCTCTTTCTTTGAATTTGGGGTGGGAACTTGGGCAACTACATCTACCTTCCATAGTTGAGGTTGTTTTTGCCCATTCCCAATTACATACCCCAGGCATTGAATGTTGCAACCTCCCAGAAAACATGTGTTGGGGTTAGACATCAATCCAGCCTTCTATAGGTTGGTCATTATGGCTTGTACTTGGTTAGATGGGTGGTCCAGTCTCTGCTGCAGAGGATGATGTTGACAAAAGTAGGCAAATGTATACTCCTTCTGCAGTTTCAGAAGGTGGTCAACTAGGCATTGAAATGTGGCGAGAGCCTTATGTAATCCACAGGGCAGCACTGTAAGATAGAACAGATCTTGTAGGATCAAAAAAGCAGGTTTATCTCTGGCAGCTGGCATCAAAGGTACCTGCCAGTATCCATTGGTAAGGTTCAAGGTTGATATAAAGCATGCTCCACTGAATCGTTTGATTAGCTCATCTACTCCGGGCATGGGATACGTTCCAGTTTAGAAGCTGCATTGAGCCTCCAGAGATCAATGCAGAATCTGATGCTTCCATTGGATTTAGGAACCAGGATGATGAGTGGCGACTAGTCACTCATGGATTCTTCTATAACTCCCAAGTTAAACATGTCTTCCAGCTCCTTGGGGATGGCCTGTCACCGGGCCTCCAGAATCCAATAGGGTCTTTGCCAGATAACCAGACCAGGGTCAGTAATGATATCATGACAGATGAGGTGGGTTTATCCTGGGTGGGTGGAGAATACCTTTAGGTTCCGGTGGATCAAACCTTCTAGATCTCATCTCAGGGCAGCAGAGAGCTGGTCTCCAATTAGGAATTGAGGTAAATCCGATAGAGCTGAAATTTCTGGCCCAAAGTAATCTCTATGTATCATCATAGTCATCACTGGAGTCTACTTTTTCAATAGGTTAATATGGTAAATTCTGTCTTTCTTTCATTTATCTGGATGGGCAGTCTTGTAGGTAACAGGCACTACTTTCTATTTGACCTCATAGGGTTCCTGTCATTTACAGAGTTATTTGCTCTTGGATAAGGGCAGCAAGACTAAAACTCTGTCTCCTGGTAGGAAGGTGCAGTCTACCGCTGCCCACTTGTAGCCCTTGGCCTGCTCTTCTTAGACTTTTTGCAGATTGATTTCTGGCTTTCCTCACTGGTCTTGCATTTGTATAATGTACATCACCAAATTACACCTGGCACTAGGTTCTTCTTTCTAGGTTTCCCTTAACATGCTGAATATGCCTCTTGGCTGTCTTCTGAAGAGCAACTCAAACGGCAAAAACCCCATGGAACTCTGAAGTACCTCATGGATGGAAAACATCAAATAAGGTAGGAGAATGTCCTAATTCTTCATGTCTTCCTGTACTAAAGCGGCACTAGAGGGGCAGGTCGGACTTTAGCAGGATTATAAAGTTGTCATGTGGGGCATGACTGGCAATATACTGCACCTGTTTATAGACCCCGGGCCAGAAAAATCAGGCTAAAACATGCTCTAGTGTTTTCTCCATCCCCAGGTGTCCTCCTAATAAATGGGCCAACAATAACACAGCTGACGACAGGGCTGGGGAACTATCAGTTGTTCTACCTCTTCCCCCTCTCAGTCACTGTACAATAAATCTCTGTTTAGCACAAATTAGGGAAAGGTTTTTGCAGGGGGACTCTACGTTAGCTATTGGAACTCCATTCACCTCCAAAACCCATTCTCAGGCATGTTTAAGGGATACATCCTCTTGTTGGGTCCTCCTGAAGCTCTCTGGGTTTTCCCACAGTCCCCACTCTGGGAAGGGGTCAATCGTATTTGGGCCACTACCACTGAACCTTGAGCCTAGGCTCTTCCTCCCCAGATCCCTCCCCCATAGCTGCCCACAGTTTTTGTTGTTAGCATAGCTTTTCCTAGTGTTGCTTACTCCGGGACTTAGCAGGCTTTGGAGTCTTGACATATAGATCCGGGTCTTCTCTGGGAAATCTTCCTAGTCCAACTTAGCAGAATCGTCAGTTAGTCAGGCCCATATCACCCCGAAGTTTGGGTAGTCTTGGCTGATCACCACTGGATATGGGAGCCAGGGCAACACCACAACCTCAAACATGGCTTGCCCGGCTGGTATCTTAAGTAAAACTTACGCTCGTTGGATACTGCCTCTGGTCTCCATGCACACAGGACAGTGTTACTGTTTTTCCATAGTCAATTTGAAATCAGGTTACTATTTCCCAGTGAATGAAGGTCCACACACTCCCCGAGTCTATCAAGGCCTGGAGGAGGGTCCCCTCAAGCTCCACAGGAATTAAAAAGTTCTGTGCCCCTGGATAGGGACTGTTCACAAAAGACTGTCTCCACCCAGGCTGACCTCCATGGGTTCTCCCTCACTGAGAGGATACTCCTGAGCAACGTGTCCCCAGGCTCCATACCTAAAACAGGTGAAGAGGTCAGGGCTAGAGCCCTGCCCTCACTTAGGTGGTGATTTTGTGGGTCGGAAAAAGGGAGCCAATAGCTATTCCGGCTGCCACTTCCATCCTCCTGGGCTAAAAGGTGACTTCTTCCCATTCTCACTGTCCACTTCAGTCACCGGCTGGGCTTCACAGTACCCTCCGATATTTCCAGTGCACTCTGCAGTTTAAGCTTGGGGTGCTGATGTATCCACTGACTCACTAGGGCAGTCAAGCTCTCCAAAAACTGCTCCAACAGCACAATCTTGGCTATCTCGGGCCCGGGCTTTCCCTCTCGCTGCAGCTACCTCCAGTATGGCGGCCCTGAAAGCTGCATATGTAACAAATGTTTTGTAGTTTATGCGGCTTTGAATGGGGAGTCAGCGGAGGTCGTACAGTATCGGAGTGATATGTTCCGTTGGGTTGATATCCATAGTTATCCTTGCTGCAGTATGTTGTGCTAATTGGAGTTGTCTTAAGGCTTGTTTTGTAATGCCCTGTAGAGTAGTGTTGGCGAAGTCAAAATGGGGAGTAATGATTGAATGGATGACAGATTTGAAGTTGTGGAGGTGAAGTAGTGGGCGGAGTAATTTCAGCATTTTGAGTTTATAGAAAATATTTTTTTGTTGTGTGTTTTATATGAGATGTCATGTTCAGGGTGCGGTCAATGATTATCCCGAGGTATTTTACCTCATTTTTGACTTATATGTTTATATCTTGAAACGTTTATTTTCATTTTACAACAAACAAAAGTAACAACACACCAACAGATACAAATACACACATACAATAAGGAAAACAACCCCAATTACCCCCCACCCCTATGCTTCTTCTCTAAACTAATAAGAGTCATCACATAAGCGCTTACATACAACAGTTATTGTACAGCAAACAAGCAGAAATGATATTGATGATACAGGCTGATCCTGTGGCAGAAATGTATACAAAATTAAACAGTCAAATGAGAGCATTTAGCAGTTAGAACATAATCATGGAACACCTTCCTTTTAAACAAGTAGTGAAGGGCGTGAGTGGAAGAGATTGACATACAAGGTAGTTGCTCATAATTACAGTAAAAATGGACATAATTCCACCAATCATTGAGGCTCAGATGGGAGCCAATTTCCAGTAGTTCGTAATGAAGGAGATAGGAAATAGCTATGCCCAGTAAATGGGCCTCCTGAAGAAACACTAACTCAGAATAATCATGATTAAGAGAGCTAAGGATTGTCCTTCTTTGGAATGGACTATTGATGCCTTTTACAGTCAGTAATGATAACTTACATAAAGCCATGCAAAATAGTTAAACAATCTGAAAAAGAAACATAATAGCGCACAGAGGTACACAATGTCGCTCATAGTACCAGTAAATGACTGCAGAAACAACATAATAGGAATTAAACTAAGGAAAACCATGAAGCGCCCCATATAACAAAATAAGCACCGAAGTGCCTTAGAGAAGAAGCAAAACCCCAGAAATTACTGGCGGCCTGATGTCTGCGGGGAGAAACCCCAGAGAAGGCCTGATTTGAAACATAAATCCTACAGAGCTATACGGGCTCCGAAACTAACCAAGGATCTCATCGTGGAAAGAAAGGAGACCAATAAGGTATATATAAAGAGAAAGAAAAGTCCAGGCAGTCTCCGTTTCAGGCAGCGATCACCGCATCGGGCCATACAAAATGGCGGACAGGTCCAGCGGATTCCATCCAAGCTGTTGGATTAGCGCATCTGGTCTGCTTCTTTGGAAGCTAGAAATGTTGCTAGCAGATCAGGATCTTCGAAGGTACGAGTTTGGTTATGGAGAGTCACTCTGAGCTTCGCTGGATATAAGATGCCGAAGCGAGCCTGTAACTGTTGAAGTCTAGGTCGAAAAGCAAGGAGTCTCTTCCGACGGTCAACTGTGGGCTTAGCCAAGTCAGGGAAGAAGGAGACTCTATGATTTTCAAACTCCAAATGACGATTCGCCCGGGCAGCATTTAGAATTTGCTCAACTTGCTGATATCTCAGTAGACGAAAAATGATGGGCCGGGGGGTCGTCCGATTGAGCGCCATGCTGGTAGGAACACGATGTGCTCGGTCAATTTCCAGATCTCTGTGAAAAGTAATCTTCAGCAAGGAGGGAAGAGTTTTGACCAGGAATTCTCTCATATCTCCTGCTTCCGCACCCTCCGGTACACCAATGAGCCTTACATTGTTGCGACGGGCTCGATTATTGCTATCCTCTAACTCTTTTTGTAGATTCTGTATCTGACGCTCAGCCTCATCCAGTTTCACCAAGCGCACCACGTGCGAGTCGAGGACCCCCGCCATATTGTCCTGCCGTAATGAAAGACCTGCAAGTCGATCCTGAAGCACACCAAAATCTTCTCTCATGGCTCGGAGCGCTTCTCCGTTGGACTGCACCAGTTCCTTCACACCACGTATTTCCTCCAAGATCTCCTGTTGCATTTCGGGGTTATCCCGAAATGGCACCATCTTTTGTGGGGAAGGCAGCTCTGTCTTGGAACGTTTTCCGTGTGAAGAAGAGGGAGATCCGAAGTCTAAGCGCGCTGGTTTATGAGCCGCCATCCCCCCCGAGGCACCCCGGTAAGTTCGGAGCAAAATATTAAGTTAATGTAGGTATTAAGTCAGGATTCTGAGTAGGCCCCTCGGGAGCTTCAGCGCAACGCGTCTAACCCGCTGGACATCCATATGTTTATATCTTGAATCTTTATCGATGTTGGAGGGGTAAAGCTCTTGTTTCTGGTTACGTACATGGCTTCAGTTTTTGTAAAATTGATCTTAAGTTTGTGATTTGTGAGCCTTTCTGTTATCTCTGCAAAGCAATCAGTAACTTTTTGAATTGAAGGGTTTGTGGTGTTAAACGAGAGATATATCATTATATCATCCGCATATATATGGTAATTTACCTGGAATTTTTTAAAAATGGAGCAAATGGGCTGGATATATATATTAAAGAATATGGCTGAGAGATCATAACCTTGCAGAAGGCCTTGCTCTTGTTTGTAAGGTTCGGATATTTGGTGTTCAATTCTTACTTGCTGTGTTCTATCAGACAGATATCATGAGAACCATTTTAGGACTGTATCTTTGATACCTATTTGTTGGAGTCTGGAGAGCATAACCTGATGGTTTATGCTGTCAAAGGCTGCAGTGATGGCTAGAAATAAGAGCAGAAACACTTTTTTGGTGTCATCAATACCACGTATGAGGCGGTCGAAAAGGACAGTGAGAAGTGTCTCCACACCATGGAATGGATGAAAACCATATTCATGTTCGTCAAATGGGGTGAAGGAGTCTATATGATCTTGGAGTTGGATTTGAACAATTTTTTCTTTTATTTTGGCCATAAAGGGGAGACTTGAAATAGGTCTGTAAGATGTGGGGGAATTTTTATTCAGTGAGTTGTTTTTCAGGATCAGTCAAATTAGTGCATGTTTCAAGGAGGATGGTAAGTGACCATGCTGGAGGGAGAAGTTAACAATAAAGAAAATAAATGATGAAAGTTCCAATTTTGTTGCTTTTATCCAGTTAACTGGACAAAGGTCAATGTAGGAAGTGGTGGTGTTGATCTTGGAAATTATGTTTTTTAAGCATGTTCTTTGATGGGGTGAACGTTGACCAGGCATTTTGTATCAGGTGAATTGTGTTTTGGTTAATTTTGGTTGTCTTGATGTATTAGCTTCTCCTTGTAGTAGTTAGCTAAAGCTTGGGGTACTATTACATTATTAGTTGAGATTTTGTTGGTGGGATTATTAGTTAGGGATTTTACTATTTCAAATAGCTCTCTTGGTCAGTTTAGTGAGTTAGATAATAGTCTGGAGTAATGGTCCTTCTTAGTTGTGTTAATGGTTTCTTTGTAGAGCTGGAGTTTGTTCAGGTATTGGGATTGGTGGGTTTTGGATTTTGTGCGGCACCATTTGCACTCACATTTATGTAGATCTGCTTTCATTTGTTTTAGTTCAGGGCTGAACCATGGTGCATTTTGTTATTTTGTGGGGTGGGAGTGGTATGTGCATAGCTTGGCTGCATTGGATATTGTGTCATTCCAAAAAGATACAGCGTCATCAAGGTCTGTTGGGGCTTGAGTGAGGTACAGAATAGTTTGTTCTAGGAATTCATCAGTTTGCCGCCTTACCTTTTGGGATATACACCACCCCAAGGATGTTCTCCAAGGTTATAGTAGTGGCAGCTGCAGAACCAAGGGATCAGTGTCCATCTATATCTGGACAACTAGCTCATCTGGGTCCATTCCCTTTCAGAAGCATCTCAGGTGTCCTTGCTGGAAGCCTCGTCTGGATAATCATTCAGGGAAAGAGCCAGCTGCTGCCTTCCCAATCCCTGGAGTTTCTGGGAGCTTGTTTTGACACTCGAGTGGGCAGAGTTTTTCTACCAGAGGAGAAAGTCAAAAGAATGTTGAATTGCCTGGCACTGTTCTGTGTGCAGCAGGCTCCTAGAGTCTGGGATTATCTTCAGCTGCTGAGATTAATGACAGTGACCATAGAGATGGTGTGGTGGACACGTGCTCATATGCGACTGCTCCAGCAGTCCTTACTGGCTTGGTGATCTCTGAGTTCTCAGAATTTTGAGTGCAGGCTCCCATTCCTGTTGATGGTGAAGTCCAGCGTGCAGTGGTGGTAGCTGTCATCTGAGGAAGGGTGTGCTGTTGGACAATTTCTCCTGGATCCTCCTAATTACAGATGCCAGTTTCTTGGGGTGGGGAGCCCATTGCCAAGACCGAATGACCCAGGATTGTTGGAACCACAGTCAAGCGGTATGGTCCATCAACCACCTTGAGGAAAGGGCAATCAGGTTGCTGTAATGTGTTTTCACCCTCTGGTAGAAGGCCAAGTAGTTCAAGTGTTTTTGGACAATGCCATGGTGGTGGTTTATATCAATTGGCAAGATGGCATGAGGAGTGCCAGGCAATGTTCCCTCTAATTTTCGGTAGGCTGGGTGCGCATAAAATATCAGCTGTGTGCAACTTTTGACGGAAGGTTACAATTTTGTGCGCCACATACCGACACTCGGGGTTATATACTTTAAAATTTGACTGCATGTCGGAATGCAGTATGTACACCACATTGATTTTAAAAGCAAATTAAATGAAAATAGACGATTACTAAATGAAGCGGACAATTTCTAGTAATTACAATCACAACTTGTAAATTTTAAGACGTCTGTGTTGTTTTCTATCAGAATCCGAACCGTAATTTTTGTGCGCTCTGTTGTACAGTATGTGCGCTCGCTTGGTGAGGTGTGTGCGCGCGCACACGCGCACAGCTTAGAGGGAACAGTGGTGCCAGGGTAGCCGTGGAGATGACTTTCCTGTTTTCATGGGCAGAGAAGAATCTCCAGAGGTGTTTCAGTTGATTCTGTGCTGCTGGGGTCACCCTGAAATGGATCTGATGGTGACCCACTCCAGTGCCAAAGCTTGCTGCTTCTTCATCAAGCCACACAGAGATGGAGTCTAAGTACTTCAACACCCTGACCCAATCTTGGCCAAGTCAACATCTGCTGTACATGTTTCCTCTGTGTCCCCTGGTGGGGCTTGTGATTCAGTATACAGAGCTCCACCCAAGCGGTGTTGTTCTGGTGGCACTGGGTTGACTGAGGAGAGCATGTTTTGGAGATGCGATGAGGTGGAGCACAACCCACTTGTCTAGACTGGTCTAGCAGGACGCTATGCAAACATATATTTCTCTTTCGTGTATCTAATAAAACACTTGCATGGACAATTCAGGAAAAACAAAACGGTAACCTACAAAAGTCTGGAGCAGAGCAACACAAATTGCCTTTGTCTCTTCTGAATTACTTTAGTTACATCAGAAAACAGCACTGTCCCAAGGCTGTTTCCAGATGTGCCAATGGTGTAGTTGCACAGGTCATAAAAAAGTAGAGGTGCATTTGGATAAGACCTGGGAGTGGAAGTCTGCCCACTCAGAAATGAAGAAAGATCACAAGTATATGCTGGAGTAAAAATAAGTGAACTGATGTGCAGCCTGTGAAGACAAGAGAATTGGCTGGTACACCTCATCTCATCAGTGGCACCAACCATGTAGAAAGCAGAAGGAGAAATAACCAAATTGACTTATTTGACCACTGGGCCACATGATTTGGGGGAGTAGGAGGGCCACCCAAAGACTAGATTGCAGGCAAGTCATCCCAGTAGATCAAAGTGGGAGGACCACTCCCAGCTTAAAACTCTAGGGTGGGGGGGGGGGGGCACACTGATGGAACAGGGAGGGAGGGCCAGCCATAACATGCTGCATAACTGTGCTTAATCTCTGAGGGATGGGGGTGGGGGACAAGGTTCACCAGAGTAGCTTTGCAGCCCAGTGTCTATGAGAAACTATAAATAATGTTTCAGAAACAGAAAGCAACAGTCCTTGAATGAAATCATAAGGTCACAAAAATATAGTTAAGTCACATGAGGTGTCCTTACTGTTCTCTTGCCTTTACTTCAATCTCTGTTAATTTGTCAGTACCTAAAGGTTACACCATTTTTGCTTTAGTATCAGTGGTCAAACATTTACCCATTACCTTGGTGCCATTCAAGTATATCAGGATGGAAATATCCTGTATGTTCATCTGTCTGTCTTCATGCCTGTCTACCATTTTTTTCAGCACTTCTATATCAAAGTAAGGAATTTAAGCTAAGGACATGCATAAAATGATCATAAATTGCTTTTGATATTAAATTGCAAGGTTGGATTTGAACAAAGTTACATCAGTTCCTGGAATAAGAATTATAGCTGATTGGCATAACTTGTATGGATGAGCTTGTATTAAATAAAATTACATTTATATCAGCAGGGAATTCTACTAAGGAACCTTTTGGCATGGTGCCCAATCTGATTAACCCTCTATTATCTCATTACTCTGTGAACACATCTATTGAGAAATCAAAGAGGTCTGCATTTTACTTTCAGAATAAGACCCTCCTGATTAAGTGTAATGTTGGATCAGTAGATTGAGTCAATAGCTTTGGCTCTAAGTATACATTCTACTGTATGAATTTAGAGGAGGCATTAGAGATCAACAGCTCGATCCATGGCTGCTTCAGATATGACATTTTTCTTCTTTATCTATTCCTATGGCTCCACATCACTCTCTTCTTTATGCTAATCCTCCCCAATATTTCCCTTGATTCAAACAACTTCAAAGTTGAAGCCCATTATAAGTCATTCCCTATTTTCTTCACCTCTCTTGCTATTTTGTCTTCTAGCCTGCCATCTGCCCTTGATCTTCAATGTTGTTTTCCTCTCATCCAACCATCTTAATTCTCTCTAAGAGCATCTCTTTGTATTAGATGGCAAATTTTCAATGTCATATTATGTTACTCTTTACTTGATATTCCACATGACTGCTAAACCTATGCGGTTTACATATAGTAATATAGTAACAGTATAGGACGGCAGATAAAGACCAGTATGATCCATCTAGTCTGTCCAGCAAGAGCAGGTTTACCTACCGCGCCATGCAGGTCACCACTTCACATTCCTTTGTTTAGGGGTGTACCAACCACTCCATATAGGTCACCCCTATTTGTTGAAATAGTTATGTTTATTTTGATTTTATCCTGTGGCTATAAAAGGATCCACAGTGTCTGTCCCATGCCATTTTGAATTCCGTCAATGTCTTTGCCCCCCCCCCCCACCACACACTTCCATCGAGAATGATTCCAAGTATCCACCACCCTTTCTGTGAAAAGATATTTCCTGACATTGCCTTTCAGTTTAACCCCTCGCAGCTTCATGTTTTGTCCTCTAGTTTTGCAGCTTCCTCGTCTTTGGAAGAGGTTTGTTTGTTCATTAATATTCTTTAAGTATTTAATGGTCTGAATCATATCTCCCCTGTCCCTCCTCTCCTCCAGAGTGTACATATTTAGGTCTTCAAGTCTCTTCTCATATGTCTCCTGATACAGGCTCCAAATCATTTTGGTCGGCTTCCTCTGAACCCTTTCCAGTCTTAACAAAAAATTAATCAAAAAAACACGTCATAGAAAAAGATCATCATAGTAAGTAGGAAAGATACAGCAGAAAGAGATAAACATATAAACTAAAACCAGACTCAGTAAAGACAGACAGCCAGACTGAGTTATCAGGTAGATTACGATTATTCTACAAGCTTCACTAAATCTCTCCTCATGTTATCCACACCTTCTATGGTGTCTACTTTGTTGCAGAATTTGGTATTATCCACAAAGTGTAAACATTTCCTGATATATCTTCTGCAATATCGTTTACAAAAATGTTACAAAGAATGGGATCAAAGACAGCAGGGGTGGTTCTATAATGAGGCGAAGTGAGGCAGCTGCCTCAAGCGGCAAAGTTTTGAGGGCAGCAAAAAATGCCCCCAAAACAGCCGCCAGCTGCCTGACTTCGCCTTCAAAAGTAAAAAAAAAAAAAAAAAAAAAAAAAAAATTGCACAAGTTGCTGCCACTGCCGAGTACACTTTTCTGCAACGGCAAACTCACTCTCTCCTCTTCCTGCAGCAACGGCTCCTGCCTCTTAGAACTGCAGCTATATGGGTGATCTATTGTAGCTTAAATTAAAGCAAAGCCGGTGCGAAGCTTCTCCGCCTCGGTGAAGGACTCTGTGCAGCTTCGTCCCACCCCCAAAGGAAGTTACATGTAATTTACATTAACACCATACTGGTCCAGTGTGCAGTTTCAGGAGTTATGTTGGGATTGCCAAGCCCTACTTGGTTACAAAGTCTCTCTTTGTTTTCAAAGGGTGGGAAGTGCTGTGTTGGGGCACCAAGTTGCTCCTGTTTTTGTGGAAACGGAGGTGCTTTAGGGTGTTAGTTGGGGGGAACTGGAATATGTATTGTCTTTGAGATTTGCAGTTTTGTGTTCTTTATGCTGACAGACTGAAATTTAAAATATTTTGGAGGTCACGTGATGCGGTGAACACGAGCGGACATGACTAGCTCGTACTCCGGTCACCCTCAGCCCAAACCGGGTCTTTAGTGCCGTTGTAAACGACTGATTGCCATAAAAAGTTGGACACAAGTGAACCGGAGGCATTACTTCAGTACTGGGACCAGCGGAGAGGGGTTGAGCACATGGCGACGGCAGTAAAAACGAGCCAGAGGGAGAGAGACCATACAGGAATCCCCAGTAAAATGGCAGAAGGGGGAGCAGCGCCGAGCTCGCCAACATCGCCTGCCTTCCTGGAGGAGGTTTCAGCGGCGGTGGCAGAAGCACTGTCTTCGCAATTTGCAGCCCTATGGGAGAAGATGGATATTCTGCAAACCTCAATGGGGGCCCTGGAAAGCTGGTTTCAGGCAGCGGAGGATCGTATTGGGCAAGCAGAGGACGGCCTGGAGGCCCTAACCCAGGAAATGAAGGGCTAAAGAGCTAAGCTGCAAACCCACGAGGCCAAAATTGACGACCTGTAAAACAGGTCGCGACGCAACAACTTGAGAGTAATGGGAATACCGGACTTTATTGGTGATAAAGAACTGGTGCATTATCTGGAGAACCTACTCCCTCAACTGTTTGAAGGGTGCGATGAAAGAGGTAAATTGATTATAGAGTGAGCTCACCGAGTGGGTAGTAAACAGGCCCGGGGTCAACGGCCTAGAGTGGTACTTGCCAAGTTTCTTCAATTCCCGCAGAAAGAAGTGGTTCTAAGAGCAGCGAGGCAGAAAGGGGTGATTATGCATGAGAACCACAAACTGTGTATTGCTCAAGATTACTCAGCAACATTGAGCCAACAAAGAAGAGCCTATGCACCTCTCTGCCAAAAACTGATTGAAGTCAGGGTTAAGTTTTCGGTGCTATATCCTGCTAGGCTACATGTGATTCATGAAGGAACACACCAGACTTTCGAAACAGCTGCGGAGGCCAGTCCCTATATTGAGAAGCTTATGCGAGAGGCTGTGAATGCTGCGGTAACACTGAAATAAAGGTTTCAGAGGACATGTGGCTCTGACTGGATTAAAGAACATGAACCTGTATGTAGAGAGAATGCAGATGGCACAGAACGGGACTGCAAGTGGTTTTACAGCTTGGAGATGTACAGCAGAGGAGCAGACCTGCGGAATATATGGCGATGTTTGGCCGGAGAGAGGACAGGGACCGGAGAGTCACTTGATGTCCATATAGCATACCTCTGTAGGGCTGGTGAATGTATAGTTAGAGAGTTGAAAGTGTGTGGCAATTTCTCTTTTTTTTTTTTTCTAAAGGTTTTAGTTTTAAGCTAAATTGTATACGGTTTGCAGTTAGTGTGGGGATGGGGTTGATTGCTGCAGGGGGTGAGAGAAGGGGTTATGGATGTAGGATATGGGGCGATGGGTTAGAGGGAGGGGGGCGACCATACGCATTAAGCAAGACCTCAGGACTTTAGTTGGTGGAAGTTGGTGATAAGAGAAAGGGAAGTCGATGAGAGAGGGGGGAGGGAGGGTAGACGGGGGGTAAGTAGGGAGGGGGTTGGGGTTCAGAAAGGGAGGGAAGATTACAACCGAGGGCTATGGACCATGCAGTTAGTCTGCTAGTTGAGTAATGTGGGGGAGAAGCTCCAGGCTGGGGGAATCTCTTCAGAGAAGATAATACATGCTGGATGGAGGGGACCTGACACTGCCCCGGTGCTCTGAAGATAGTCTCCTGGAATGTCTGCGGGCTGGATAACCCAATAAAGCACTATAAAATATTGCAGGCGTTGGCTAGACAGTACTGCGATATTGCGCTTTTACAAGAGACCCACCAGACTGCTGAAGAGCACGCTAAGCTCTGTAGAAATTGGGTTGGACAAGTGTGGGGAGCACCCGCTATAGGAAAAAAGGGAGGGGTGGCCATATTGATTCGCAAACGGGTGTGTTTTGTGGTGGAAAAAGAAGTTACAGATCCATCTGGAAGGTTTGTGTTATTGCAGGGAGTTTTGGAGGGGAAGTCAATAATATTGGGAGATCTTTACAGTCCTAATATTTTAGATCAAAACCTGTATATCCGCCTTGCCTCCAAAGTGGAACAATTACCAGAGCTCCCATTGATTCTCGGGGGAGATTTTAACGGAGTTTTGACGTAGATTTAGATACATCCAGAGGAGAGGGGGCAAGGGAGAGAACTCCAATGGCTCGGGTCTTGAAACGATTCCAGACAAGGATCGGAGTGGTGGATCCATGGAGGTTGCTGCACCCATTAGAAAAGAATTTTACACATCAATCGAGAGCTCATGGCTCTAGTGCGCAAATTGACTATCTTGTGGTCTCCGAGGGCCTGTTTTCCTATGTTGGGGATGCGAAAATTGGTCCCACATAGATATCCGATCATGCACTGATCTGGATAGAGCTACAATGGGGGGGGGGGGGGGGAGACACTCGTAAAACGCGTATTTGGCAATTTCCACTAGAGCTTTATAAGGATGCGCAGTTTTACCATTTCCTCAGACAGAAATGGCACGACTTTCAGTTTAATTATCAGGGTCATCAGGAGGATCATGAGTTGGTGTGGGAGACTGCCAAGGTGGTGTTAAGAGGTGAGATAATCGGGTATGTAGTAAGGAAGCTTTGCTTGATATCAGAGCGGATTGTTCGTCTTGAACAACAGGTTAGGAAGGCGAGGCGTTTATGTGTGCATGCCCCTACTGCATTGAATAGGAAAAGGTTGTGGGAGCTCCGTGTGGATTTAAATGAGATATTACATCAGCGAGCCAAGAAATCCATCTTATATTACTGTTATCAGTTGTATTGTTATGGAAACAAGCCGGGGAAATTGTTAGCACAATTCTTGAAGGGGTAGAGGGGGTCGAAAACGGTTGCAGCGCTTCGTGACAATTGGGGAATATTACATAAGGATAGTGTAGCTATTGCCCGAGTGTTTCTGGGTTTCTTTCAGACCTTACATTTGGAGGAGAATGGCTCCCCTACAGAGATGACTGAATATTTGAGTGGGTTGGATCTACCTAGTTTGAGTACAGAGCAAAGTGTCCAACTCAGGCAGCCGATAACGGCGCAAGAAATACAGTGGGTCATCCTGAAGGCGAGTTCTTACAAAGCCCCTGGGCCTGACGGACTGGGTGTTGAATTTTATAAATTATTGTGCGATTTTATTACCCCCACTCTGGAAGCCGTTTATAAGAGACGGGCAGAGCAGGGAGCCTTTCAATGGGGGAAAAACCATGCTCATATCATACTTATACCCAAACCGTGGAAGGATCCGGTTCAGCTGGGGTCCCACAGGCCCATATCGTTACTAAACTTTGACTTAAAGTTGATGGCCAAAGTTTTGGCAGACCATTTGGCCAAGGTGTTGGACCAGTTGGTGCATGAGTCACAAGTGGGGTTTGTGAAGGGGCGCTATGTGGTGCGCAATTTGCGGAAAATAGTAACATCACTGGAATGGGTGCAGGACCGCCAATTGCAGTCATTACTTGTTAGCTTTGACGCGGAGAAAGTGTTTGATAGGGTTAACTGGCAGTATCTAAAGACCCTGCTGCCCTACTATGGGCTGGGACCTTCCTTTTGCAAAATGGTTGGGAGTCTCTATGCTGAGCCTACAGCGGGAGTGCTTTGTAAAGGGGTGTTATCAGAGGCATTTACTTTAGGTAGAGGTACGCGACAGGGATGCCCCCTCTCTCCTTTGCTTTTTGTTTTGTCTTTGGACCCATTGATTAGGAGAATAGAGGCCTCCCAGCATATACGAGGAGTGAATATAGGAAGGCAGGGATTTAAGCTATCAGTTTTTGCGGATGACCTATTGGTTCACCTGCTTTCCCCTAGGGAATCATTACCCCGCTTGATGGCAGAATTTTTGAAATTTGGGGAGTTTGCAGGATTACGTATAAATATGGATAAATCTGAAGCATGGGATGTTTCAGGCCAGCTGCGGGAAAATTGGGGTGGAGTCTTTCCGCTTAAATGGGCAGAGAACAATTTTGTATATCTGGGTATTTTACTGACCAGGGATCCACGAGACCTATATGTTCGGAATGTGGACAGAATTGTTTCCCGCCTGCAGACCCAATTAAGGGGGAGGAATAGCCTAGTGGTTGCGGCAAGGTACTTCAGGCTGGAAGGTCAGGGGTTCAAATCCCACTAGAGGACAGCAACCTTGGGCCGGAAGGACTGGGGTTTCTAGTCCCACAGGTGCTCCTTGTGGTCTTGGGCAAGCTACTTAACCCTCCATAGCCCATGTTCCCTGTAAGTATTAGTGTATGTGTCTCATATCCCCGCGTGTTAAATGTATCCCCCAATTGTGTTGTGACCGCTTTGATTGAAAGATAAGGCAGTATACAAAAACTGTCTAAATAAATAAATAAAAATAATTAAAGAGCTGGAGTCCTCTCCCACTTTCTTTGTTGCGGAAGGTGGCTGCGGTGAAGATGGTGGTGCTCCCGTGGATTTTATACTGGCTACAGACCCTCCCGGTATGGCTGTTGCAGTGAGACCTATACCGAATGGAAAAGGTAATACAGGTTTTTATGGAAAGGGGCTAGAGCACGTATTCCACTCAGTCGTTTGAAAGGGAAGTGGAGGGATGGGGGGGTGGGTTTCCCAGATCTATGGTTATACGCATTAGCTTGTCAGGCACGACATGTGGGGGACTGGCTGGGGGGCACAGAAGTCTACATGCCTAGGGCCTTAGAGGAAGCCTTTGTAGCCCCACAGTCCTTACTTGCGATACTGCACTTAGAGAACTCGATGCTCCCAAAAGGATTAACGGAGAGTATCTTGCTTGGATCAGCCCGGAGCACCTGGAGGCAACCTAATGTGTATTGGAACAGTCCGTGGAAGGCTTTGAGCTGGTTGCCGTTACAGGGAAATGTTAAGTTTACCCCGGGATCGACAACAGTGATGTTTCCGGAGTGGAGGGAAAGGGGATTCGAAACATGGGGCATGTGGTGGAACTATCAGGTAAATGCAAATCATTTGTGTCCCTAAGCCAGGAATATGACTTGTGTAGCAGTTATGCCTTCGCATATATGCAGATCTCTCACTATGTGGCGTCGCTAGCAGAGTCTGCGTTTCATGTCAAGAGATCGGCACAGATTCTCAAATTCTTTGAATTGGGGGCGGACAACCCTCCTTCGATTGAGGGGTTGAAGACCCGGTTGGATTGGTTTGGGGTTCTTCTGGATTATAGGGGGGTGGAGATGGCCTGGGCAGCGGAGTTGGACCAGGAGGTGCAACCGGGGGTAATTAGGAGTGCTTTACGCTGAATCAGGGGTCTGGCAGAGGGGGCAAGGTGGCGAGAAATACACTTAAATTGTATTACCCGTGCGCACTTTTCACCTAGAAGAGCACTACGTAGTCATATTACGTCAGATGGTAGTTGCCCTAGGTGTTCAGAGCCTCTGGCAAATTTGCTACATATGTGGTGGAGCTGTCAATACCTTTGCCCTTATTGGGCACAGATCTGTACCTTCATAAGTAGGCTGGTTAGTCAGAGAGTTTGATGGACGGGGTTCTTGGTGGCCTTGGATCAGTTCGGGCTCACCCAACCCAGGGGGAAAGGGGAGTGCTTATTGGTGCGTAAGGCTTGTCTGGTGGGTAAGGGCCTGATACTTTGTAGATGGAGAGAAAAGGACGCCCCCACGTTTTGGGAATGGCGCAATAGCTTTCACCAGTTGATGCTTGCTGAAAGATGGAGGGCACGGGGCAGTGTCCAAAGAAGGTCTTCCTTTCTGTTGATCTGGGAACCCTATATTCAATGTTTAGGGCCACATAGCTGTAATGAAATACTGCAATTACGTAGTTAAATTAGCTAATAGTAGGGGATAGGCTGGAAAGGGGATAGGGAATTGCTAGAATGGTAGAATTTGATAGACAAGTGGGGGGTACTTAGCGGGGGTTGTGATCATAGGGAAGTGGGGAGGGAGGGGAAGGGGAGGGGAAAATTGTATATAAAGTTATAACATCACCTGTAATTTCCGGCTACTTCCGGGACAGGGATCAGAGTCAACCCCGTTCGGAGATTGATGAATCTGTAGTTGTTGTTGTATGTTGGTGATGCATAAATAAAGTTTAAAAAATATATATAGTCACGTCAGATTAAAAGAAATTTCAAATTTTAAGGGAAAGTCTCAGTTTAATTTTGTTTATTAGCCTGATAGCTTCACCGCTGCTGAGTTCCGGACTTTTCCAGCTCTGGCACAAGCCAATTCAGCGTTTAAATTCATGGATACTAGGATTAGGTTTTCATTTTATATCTTCCCTCCTCATCAACAATCTGGTCATAGCAAAATAAATCTGATGTGCAGATTGGTGATGGTCTGATTGGGGGTGGGAGGTGGGGGCTGTGTAAGTGACTTTTCACTAATCAAATTTAATGGGGGTTTTTTATTATGTGTTTTATTGTAACATCTGTTTTATTAAATGGCATGTATATGTTTGGAAGCCACCTAAGATTTAAGATTGGTAGCATATATATTTTAAAATAAAGCAAGCTAAATTTATGCAACTAATGCTGCAATGAATCTCTGTACATGGCTCTGTATCACCATCATGCTGCCCCTGGGAGGAAGTAGAAGGGGGGGGGGAGGGCACTAGGAGGTGAAGGAAAGCAGAAACTTCAGATTGGGGCAAGCATGATCAAGAATAAAATGGTTAGACAATAAAGGTAAAAGATAATTTTATTTTCAGTTTAATAAACAGTGTTGGTGCTATCTTCATATTTTATAAAGTACAGGGAAATGCATCTCTTTCTATTTCTCTGGCATTGCATTGTATGCAGAATCTGACTTTTTGTGGTTTCAGTTTAATTTTTATCTATATATGTTTGCAATTAGGTTTTGGTCACTTATTCTGTACTTTGGTGAGGGTCTGTGTTCTGAGTTTGTGGCAAAGGCTAGGTGTTATTTTAACATGGAGTTTGTATGTAGGGATCTGTTCTGTTCAGCTTTTCAAATACGTGTTTGAATGTTCCAGGGCCCGCTGCAGTATTTACAGTTATGCTTTTTTTAGGGTAGGCTTCTTATGTGAGTTTTGGAAGTTGAGCTGGTATGGTATAGTAGGTTTGCTCCACAGATCCTCAGTGACTTCATTGTAGGGGGGGGGGGGGGGGGGGTTATTGGTTCACAATATGCCTGGTACTGGAGAATGTTTGTTGTTGTTAGTGAAATGGTCTGAATCAGATTTTTTTTAAAGATATTGAGTTCTGTGGGTGAATGACCTGGTTCTGCTCTACACTCATTGTTGAGGGAGGGGGTTCTGTGTATGCAGACTATATGTTCAAAAAAGAAATAAAAGCAAGAACCATAATGCAGTATATGACAAAAAAGTTATACTTAGTGTTATAAACAGTGCTGCGGTTCTCACTCTTTCTTTTAGTTCCTTGGTGTGCAAACATCTTGCATTTCCTCCACATTATCTAATCTGCTTTTTGTTTTGATTCAGTCCCTGACTGGAGTTTTGAGAAAGACCCCCCCCCCCCCCGGCGGCGGCATCTCATCTCTCGCCTCAGGCAACAGATTGCCTTGAGCCACCCCTGGGCATTCAGTTTATTTATAAGTTGCTAATGCAGAATGGTGTCAAAGGCCTTGTTGAAATTGAAGTTCACCACATCTAGCACTCTCTCCCATCCAATTCCCTGGTCACCCAATCAAAGAAATCAGATTCATTTGACAAGACTTACCTCTAATATGCTATAGCCATGCTGTCTAGGAAACTAATTCTTTGGATTTCAGAAACTGCACTATTCTCTACTTTTGCAGCATTTCCATTACACATGTACTTCACAGCTCCACCCCTAGCTATGCCCAGACTATGCCCGCACAAATGCCTAGGTACAGATTGCATAAAGTAGGTGCAATCTTGCAGTGTTTTTAGAGTCAACCTAAGGGGGTGGCAGAAAACCCAGCTGCGCCACCCCCCCCACCTGCTGCCACTGATTCCGTCTTGGGGGGGGGGGGGGAACAGGCCAGCCCTGAGTGTTCTACTTTTTATGCATGTACACCACAGTTTTCATAGGCATGACTACTCATGTTAACCTGGTTTCTAAATGAGTAGAGGAGGAAAAGGGCTGTCTGGGAAAGGGGTTTTTACTTCCCTATTATATAAAGAGAGGTGTGAGTCATAAATGTAATGAATGAAATAAAAGGACAAATATGGACAAGGAAGGGCAAAGAAATACTTTATTTTCAAGAGGAAAAGTGAAGTTAAAGAAATGCATAGTAGATACCTGTGTGCTGCTTCTAGGAATAAGAAATATTACCATCCCCTTAATTCTTTATCCTATTCTTTCTGCATTGTACTATTTTCTTCACTGCAAAAACAAAACTAAACTATGCAGGCATATATTAAAAAAGTATTTTGCCTGGTCAGCTCAATAGCAACCTGCAAAGAGATCTGGATTTTATTTCTGGGCCATTTCTTGTGCTGCTGAAGTCAACTTGGACCAGAGATCCTGCCAGGGCACTATTCATATACCTCAGGGATGCAAGAGGGAGAAGAGAGCCTCAGCCATCCTTAAGTGATGGCCTGGATGCTCAGAACATCTAAGGGCCTCTGTACTAAGCATTATCCCACCAATCTACAATGTGCTCTTTTCTTCTCATTTTAGTGCACTTGCAACAGGAGTGTTCTACAAACTTATGATGACCACAATGAGTCAATTGAAAAGGAATACCAGGAAAACAAGCAAAAAATGTATCAACAAATGCAAAATTGGCTTAAGGTTTCCAAGTCACATACCAGCCAAACACAAACTGATGATTCCATTCGGTCAGGCATAGACAATATTCAGAATTATAAAACACAAACACCTACTGACAAGGAAATAGCTGAAATTCTAGATTCTGGCACAAGTGTAAGGAGTGAAGCTATTGAAACACTGAAAGAAGATCCATAGAAAGTGAATTTTTAATTTCATGATCCTTCAACTTAGCCTCCACTCGCTGACAGTTAGATGTTTGTTGGTCTCACAATGGCCAGAACAAAATTATAGGGATTGCAATTTTCTTAATAGTTGTTCTACATCTGAAAAACTATACCCCACAACTTGAGTGAATATACAGTGACAAACAAAATTCTGATTCCTACACTATTTTTTATCGGACGTTTTTGCCTTGAGAGATTTCTCCCTCTTGAAGCGTAACTTCCCTTTTAATCAATTATATGGTAACCTAACCATTCAGTAAAATAATGTGAAATAATTGCACTCTATATTAGCACTATATCACAATAACCCTTTATCTTATAACGAGCTCTGGGATCCCTTCTTAACTTCCAGGAAATCTCTATGGCTCTACCCGAATCCTGCAGACAACAACAAACACAGCACTGCGTTTAGAGCCCCACTCTGTTTTCTGGCCCTGCTTCAACGCTTACAGTTCTGCAAAAGAAATTTTCATGAACCGGCCCGCAGCGATACTTCATCCTCTGCGATGTTTCTCACGGAATGCCATACTGGGTCAGACCAAGGTCCATCAAGCCCAGTATTCTGTTTCCAACAGTGGCCAATCTAGGTCATACGTACTGTCGCCTTTTGTTGCCACCCTAGGCGGTTGCCTAAGGTAGGGTGAGCACTCTTTCTGTAGTTGAGGGTTTCAAATAAATTGAAGTCCGAGAGGCTTAAGGCTAACACAGGAAATTTATTGATTTTTACTACTTCTCCATACAAAGCTTTTAGAAAACTCAGCGCAAGGGCAAGAAGAAAGAAAAAAGTAGGATTTCTTCTCCTAACACAATTAGCTTCTGTCACTTCCAGAATTCACAAATCAGGCTTCATTACTTCTTCTAGCCTTTAAACATAAATGCCAGTTTGCACTTCTTGAAACTTCCCAACATTCAAACAAACTTTCTGGCTTCATTCAAGGAAACATTTCTAAAAGCACACAGGGCTTTTAAAACACTGTCCAGCCTGTTTCTTTTTTCTCTACTGGCTAATGCAGTTGTTTGAGCTTCACACTCTATAGTGCTCAAACACTTAACTTGTCTTGTGACACAGAGCACATTCCATTTCAGAATATTCAGAGTCAATATCAGAAGGATAGCTTCCTGTCTCCATTTCCTCAATATCTGACTCTTGTGTATCGTGGTTTAAACTTCTCCGGGTAAACCCAGGCTCTGCCCTTTCTAACAGCTCAAGAATTTTCTTCCAGCAAGACTGTCGTTTGCCTCTAGAATTCTCAGCGTATACTGGCAATTCTCTCTCTCTCATTAAATGGCTTATTGTCTGCAGCTGGCTTAACTTGCTGTTGGACACAGGGTTACTCACGATTCTCCTTGTACCAGATAAGCTTTCATCAAGCCTTTGGCTTGCAGTAAAAGTGTCCTCATTTAAGGCTCCCTCAGAAGGAAATCTCCTGCCTCCAGGCTCCAAAGCAACCCTCCTGCATTCTGGATTCCTCCCTGGCTTATGGCTTTTTCCCCTGAGTGTTCCAGCAGACTATACAGTGTCCTCTAAGGCTGGGCTTCTCTTAGAAGTCTGTCTCAGCAGTTCCTTCTCCTCCCCTGGGCTGTCCTGGGGAATACCTTTCACTCTAGCTGCCCGGGAGCTTCTTCTTCCTTCCAGCACGTTAGGACTTCTGCTGTGTTCTGAGTCTCGGGTAGCTCCTCCCCTGGGAACTCCCTTCCTCCTGTGATGCTGCCCCTCAACCTCGGCCTCTGCATCAGGATCCTGCTCAGCATTAGCATCAACATCAGGATTAGCATTAGCCTTAGGATATCTCCTGTTACTGCCCTCTTCCTTTTGTAATCCCTAGGGACTCTCCCTGCACGTGTTTGGGCTGTAACCACGTGCTGATTCCTCAGCTGGCCTTCGTTAGCCCTACAGCTTGTTCCTGAGCTAGGGCGTGGCTTGTAGCTAGGCACTAGATGAGTTTTTTCCTGTTCAAGAACATTTTGTGTTTCACATCCCCGCCTCCTACTTCTCTCCCTCAAGGTAAAAGTGTGCTTTTTTCCTACTTCTAAGGGCTCGGAAACATTTTGGCCATCACAGTACCTAGCAGTTTCCCCAAGGGACACAGGTTCCACAATGCTTGTATTGGTTCAAGCATTGATATCCTGGGTCCCTTCTTAATAATGGTTTATGGACCTTTCCTCCAGGAACTTGTCCAAACCTTTTTTAAACCCAGCTACACTAACAGCCTTTACTACATCCTCCGGTAACAAATTCCAGAGTCTGATTACACGTTGAGTGAAAAAATATTTTCTTTTATTAGTCTTAAATAGTTTACCCTGTAGCTTCATTGCATGTCCCTTAGTCTTTCTATATTCTGATAAGGTAAACAATCGATCTACGTTTACCCATTCACTCCGTTCATTAATTTATAGACTTCTATCATATCTCCCCTCAGCCATCTGTTTTCCAGGTTAAAGAGCCATAACCTTTTTAGCCTTTCTTCATAGGAGTATCCTTCCATACCCTTTACCATTTTGGTGGCTCTTCTCTGAACCTTTTCTAAAATCGCTATATCCTTTTTAAGATACGGCGACCAGAATTGCACACAATATTCAAGGTGCGGTCTCACCATAGAATGATACAGAGGCATTATAATATCTTTTGTTTTATTTTCCATTCCTTTCCTTATCATACCTAGCATTCTATTTGCTCTCTTGGCCACTGCTGCACACTGGGCCGAGGGTTTTAACATGGTATCCACAATGACGCATAAATCTTTTTCCTGGGTGGTGGTTCCTAATGTGGAACCTTGCATCGTGTAATCATAGTTTGGATTGTTCTTCCCTAGGTGCATAACCTTGCACTTGTCCACATTAAATTTCATCTGCCATTTTGATGCCCAGTCTTCCAATTTATCAAGATCCTCTTGCAATCTTCCACAATCCTCTTGGGTTTTAACAACTTTAAATAGTTTTGTGTCATCTGCAAATTTGATAGCCTCACTCATTATTCCACTTTCCAGGTCATTTATGAATATGTCAAAAAGTAGCGGACCCAGCACAGATCCCTGGGGTACACCACTATTCACCTTTCTCCATTGGGAAAATTGGCCATTTAGCCCTACCCTCTGCTTTCTATCTTTTAACCAGTTCCTGATCCACAATAGTACATTGCCTCCTATCCCATGACTCTTTAGTTTTGCCAAAAGTCTCTGATGAGGGACCTTGTCAAGGCTTTCTGAAAGTCCAGATACACAATATCAACCGACTCACCTTTGTCCACCTGATTATTTACTCCTTCAAAAAAACATAACAGATTAGTAAGACAAGATCTTCCTTGTCTAAAGCCATGTTGGCTGTCTCCCATTAGGTCATGACTATCTACATACAGAGTAATTTTATTCTTTATGATGGTTTCTACCATTTTTCCCGGTACCGATGTCAGGCTCATTGGTCTGTAGTTTCCCGGATCACCCCTGGAACCTTTTTTAAAAATTGGTGTTACATTGGCGATCCTCCAATCTTCAGGTATTAGAGATGATTTTAATGATAGTTCACAGATTACTAATAGCAGGTCTGCAATCTCATATTTCAGTTCTTTCAACACCCTTGGATGTATACCATCCGGCCCAGGTGATTTGCTACTCTTCAGTTTATCTAATAGTTGTAATACATCTTCCCGATGTATCAATATTTCCTTCAATTCTTCCACACTTTTAAATACCACTTCAGTCATGGGTAACATCCCTACATCTTCCTCAGTAAAGACTGAAGCAAAGAATTCATTCAATCTCTCTGCTATCGCCTTGTCGCCTCTTAGTGCTCCTTTAACCCCTTTATCATCTAATGGACCAACTGACTCTCTCACAGGTATTTTGCTACAAATGTACTTGAAAAGGTCTTTACTTTGCGTTTTTGCTTCCGCAGCAAGCTTCTTCTCAAATTCTCCCTTTGCCTGCCTTATTAATGCCTTGCATTTGACTTGCCAGTGCTTGTGCTGTTTCCAGGTTTCGTCGTTTGGCTCTTTTTTCCATTTCCTGGAAGATGCTTTCTTGGCAACAGCCTCTCTGACCTCACCTTTAAACCATGCTGGCAGTTTTTTGGACTTCCTTCCACTTTTCTTAAAGCGTGGAATACAGCTGGTCTGGGCTTCCAAGATAGTATTTTTCAACAACAGCCAAGCCTGATGTACGTCTTTAACCTTTGCAACTGCTCCTTTTAGTTTTTTCTTAACTGTTTTCCTCATTTTATCATAGTCTCCCTTTCGAAAGTTAAAAGGTAGTACTGTGGATTTTCTTACTAGCTTGAAAGGGATTTGAAAGGAAAAAAAAACATTAATGATAGTTTATAGAAAGCACTTGGTTTGCAGCTCACTTGGTTTGCAGCTTGTCGTGCTGTGAGGGCTTGCGTGCATCAGTGATGCTGAGAGCTAAACTATCGGTAGTTTAACTACTGGCAGGGTCTCCCAAGATGGACAGGTCTCAGCTGAGGTGCCAGACGAAGACAAACCACCCATCCGGGCAGCAGCATAATGGGATAGTGTTGACGGCGGAGGATCACATTTCTGTGACAACGGCAACAACACCAAACTTAAACTGCGCGGAAGGAAGGCCCGGCAATCTACTTCTTTATCTTGCCATGAAAACCCAATGCATAGTTACAACAAAACAAATTGTGCTATGGTGCTGGAAGATGAGACTCCCAGGTCGGAAGGCACTCAACTAGCTACTGGGGAAGAACTGAAGACTTTTCAGAGTAAAGCCAGCATTTATGATGTGGTTGGATCAAAGCCCTCGGGAAGTCTGACTGCTGATGTAGCTGCGCATGAAATGAGAGTCAGAAGCTGTAAAGATGTCTTACACATTGGAACATGGAACGTACGAAGCATGAACCAAGGGAAGTTGGAGGTGGTCAAGAATGAAATGGAACGTGTACAACTTGATCTGTTGGGTGTCAGCGAACTGAAATGGACTGGCATCGGGCACTTTGCATCAGATGATCACATGGTCTACTATGCTGGAAATGAAAGACAAAGAAGAAATGGTGTTGCATTTATAATAAAGAAGAAACTTGCAAGAACTGTAATGAAATACAATGCAGTCAGCGAACGCTTAATCTCTATTCGTCTACGAGGATTGCCTATCAACACAACTATAATTCAAGTATATGCCCCAACAACAGCTGCAGAAGAGAATGAAATTGAAGAGTTCTATGAACAAGTACAAGCTGAAATTGACAGAACATGCAAACAGGATATCCTGATAGTCATGGGTGACTGGAACGCAAACGTTGGCAACAAAGAAGAAGGCAAAGTAGTTGGAAAATATGGACTTGGCAACAGAAATGAAGCTGGAGAAAGATTGATAGAATTCTGCAAGACCAATGATCTATTCATCTCAAACACCTTCTTCCAGCAACACAAGCGACGACTGTACACATGGACTTCACCCAATGGATTGTATAAAAATCAAATTGACTACATCTGTGGAAGTCAACGATGGAAAAGCTCTGTAACATCAACAAAGACAAAACCTGGAGCTGACTGTGGTACAGATCAGCAACTACTAGTATGCAAACTCAAGCTAAAGTTGAAAAAGAGCAAACCACTCATGAATGCACCAAAATATGACCTTGAGAATATACCACTGGAATATAAAGACTGCCTGCAAAATCGATTTGCTGCTTTAGATACAAATGACAGAGCTCCGGAAGAGTTATGGAATGACATCAAGAAGGTTGTGCTGGAAGAAAGCGAGAAGTCTCTACAAAAGGTTAAAAAGCAAAAATGGCCAAAATGGATGACGGAAGAAACTCTGAAAATTGCCCAGAAACGCAGAGAAGCTAAAGCCAAAGGAGAAAGAAAGACAATCGCAGAACTCAACAGAGATTTCCAACGTGCAGCAAGACAGGACAAGGAAAAGTACTACAATGACACTTGCAAGGAAATAGAAGCAGAAACTATTAGAGGAAGAACAAGATCGGCTTTCCTAAAGCTGCGAGAGTTAAAGAAAAAGTTCCAGCCTCGAATTGGAATGTTACAAGATGCTCAAGGTTCTATGTTGAATGATGCTGAGAAGATCAAGAAAAGGTGGAAGGAATATACAGAGTTTTTATATGATAAAGATCAAGTGGACCAACAGCCGTTTCAACCTATACCTTATGATCAGGAACCATTGGTGATGAAAGAAGAAGTTGAAGCAGCATTGAAAGCCTTATCAAAGAACAAAGCACCAGGCATTGATAGCATTCCCATAGAAGTATTGCAGCAATCTGATGCAGCTGTTACCGTACTTACAAGGCTCTGCCAAGAAATATGGAAGACAACATCATGGCTAACTGACTGGAAAAGATCTGTGTTTATACCAATACTAAAGAAAGGTGATGCAACTGACTGTGGAAATTATCGCACAATCGCTCTGATCCCACATGCCAGCAAGATTCTACTGAAGATTATTCAAAAGAGACTACAGCCATACCTAGAACAAGAACTACCTGAAGTGCAAGCAGGGTTCAGGAAAGGGCGAGGAACGAGAGACATCATTGCGGATGTGAGATGGATCCTTGAAAAGACTAAAGAATACCAAAAGGATATCTATTTGTGCTTTATCGACTATAGCAAGGCTTTTGACTGTGTAAACCATGAGAAACTCTGGGCCACATTAAGAAGCATGGGTATACCAGAACACCTGATCGTTCTCTTGCGTAATCTGTACATTGATCAAGAAGCAACAGTTCGAACGGAACAAGGAGAAACAGAATGGTTTAAAATAAGCAAAGGTGTAAGACAAGGCTGCATACTTTCCCCCTACCTGTTTAATTTATATGCAGAACAAATCATCAGAGAAGCAAGACTGTATGAAGACAACAGAGGTGTGAAGATTGGTGGAAGACTCATCAACAACCTTCGCTATGCTGATGATACCACATTACTGGCTGAAAGCGAAGATGATCTGAAACATTTGCTTCTCACAATCAAAGAACATAGTCTCAAAATGGGCCTGCACCTTAATGTAAAGAAGACAAAGATCATGACAACTGGCATAATCAACAGGTTCATCGTTGAAGGAGAAGAAATTGAAATTGTGAACAACTTTAACCTACTTGGATCAACTATCAATAAAGAAGCAACAAGCAGTCAAGAAATCAGACGACGCATTGCTCTTGGCAGAATGGCTATGAAAGACCTAGATAAGATTCTCAAGAGCAGAGATGTGTCTCTCCATACAAAGATTCGACTTGTTCAAGCCATGGTATTTTCAATAACATCATATGGATGTGAAAGCTGGACAGTGAAAAAGACAGACAGGAAGAAAATTGATGCCTTTGAATTATGGTGCTGGCGGCGAATACTGTGTATACCATGGACTGCCCGAAGAACAAACCAGTCGGTACTGGAGGAGATCAAACCTAAGTTTTCTTTAGAAGCTCAGATGACAAGACTTCGACTTTCATACTTCGGACACATCATGCGAAGAGAGAGATCATTAGAGAAAGACATCATGCTTGGCAAGATAGAAGGTCAACGCAAAAGAGGAAGGCCAGCAATGAGATGGATCGCTACAATAACAGCAGCTACGGGTACCAGTCTGTCATCAATGAGCCGCCTGACTGAAGACCGAACACAATTTAGGATAGCTATCCAGAGGGTCGCCATGAGTCGACTCTGACTCGACGGCACTTAACAACAACATAGAAAGCATTAAAAGGAGAAATAGAAAGATGGCACAACATTGAGGGTAGTCATAGACACTATAATGCTCTGTGCACAAAACAATTTTGCTTTGAGAGGTATTTGTGACGTTATTGGAAAAACAAACTCAGGGTCATTCTAAGGTGCAGCCATCTCTGCTATTCAGCTCCTCTTCTGATCCCGACTAACTTCCCCACACATTGTATGGGGAGGTTAGATGGAGGCGGGAAAGTAGCATTGCAGGAGAAGGGTTAGGGTGGGCAGAGGGTGGACGGTGGCCCCGGATGTACAGAGCCAATTACAATGTCGGCCCTGTATGTCTGGAGCCTGCTGCCTGTACGGGAAACTTATTCCACCTCTGAGGTGGAATAAGTTCCCCTAGTTGGTGGGGGATGGCAGGCCCGGCCATCAGAGGAGGTAGGAGGGGGTAGAGGGGATTCCACACAGCCTGACCCTGGCCTTGGGAGGCCAGATCAGGGGTTGGACTGCAGGACATGAAGCTTTTTTTTCCAGCAGACCAGGGATCGTGGCTCCTGAATGGAGTCATGGTTCCATGGAAAATGGACACTATGGAGCCACAGCTCCATTTAGGAGCCCTGACTGAGTTAGTTGGGGGAAGGCCTGTATGTGCAGGCTGACCAGAATCGGGGTCATGGCCTGGACATATTTTACAGGCCTGGACATGATTCTGATCCCACGGAGCTAGACGTGCCCTGCAGGATCAGAATCCCGGTTCCGACCAGGCGAACAGAGGGCCGGCACATCCAGAACATTATCGGGCCCACTGTGGTTTGTTTCTGAAAAACCTTAGAACTAATAAGTCATTACTACCTGGGGTTGGCTGAATATATTGCAGCTGCTAAAATAGCAAAAGCATTTATGATGTACTTTTCTTTATGAATACAAAATCAGTTATTAGCACTGCTAGCTGAAAAGGTGAAGAAAGGAATTGCATCACAAATGAAATAGACTAAATATTATTCCATTCTATTTGACTGTACACCTGATGTTTCTCACAAGAATTAGCTAACTCAAATTATGCATTACAGACCCAATATTGCTGAATATTAAACCCGGATAATGAATGTCGGGGTCATATCCGGTCTCGGCATTGAATATCTGGGGTTGCCATACAGGCTGCTCACTAAACGAGCAGCGGTTAATATTGAGCCGCTGCCTGGTTAGTGACATATGTTAGTGCCGCTGAATATGAATATCCCATTTACTGTGATTAATGCAGTTAGTGCCTCTACTAACCATGCTAATTGCATTGAAGATCTGGTCCTACGTTTTCACTAAAGATGGTTAGTGTTCATTAGAAGAAAAATTGCATCAATTTCATTGAAAGTCATGATAAAACTGGCCTTGGGCTGACCACAGAGATTAGAAAGAAAACAATTTGGATATAAAAGATTATAGAGGTCAGGGATATGATAACAGAGCAAATTAGTAGTTTGAATTGCTTAGCCAGATCTTTGCCATTCACAACACATGATAACATTCTTTGTTTGCATTCAAAAATTGTTCACCTACTTTTCTACTTTTAGAATGAGATGAGAACAACTCATAAAAGGTGTCAACTATTTCTCTGAAAAATAGTAGTATAACTAGGCTGCACTGTTGATGCAAATTGAAGGTGTTAATTGTATTCTACGAGAGCTGTAATGATGATACAGTACCAGTTGCACAAATGCTTCTCACACAAATCGATTTCAAATTTCTTTGCTTGCTCAATCTATGAATTCTTGTGGTGGTCAACGGAAAGAGCTGTTGTTTGCAGTCAAAGAATATATCTTGACACAGCTTTGAAGCTGTTGCGAGGTATGTCATTGCAGATACAGCACATGTGTGACAAAGACATCACAGAAATAACACAGGTACACTAAAAAAAATTTTTTTTAAACTGCCTCTAATGTTTCGATTGATTTTTACGTTTTTTGGTGCGCTGAATCCAAATCTGGTAACCAATTTGCTCCATCACGTACAGATTTTTTGCTACATTGGGTTAGCAGTTTGAGGTGAACGTTTCAGATTGAGTGCGATCGAGATAAAAGTTTCTTGGATGAATTCTTTATACTAATTGTTTAGTAGTTATTCAAATAAGAATAAAGAAAATTGTAACAAGGCAGCACATAAGAATAGAGTAATGTCAACAAAACACACTGTGATGGTAGCAAAATTGTCTGCACTTAAAACAGCCACATACATGTGCACAAACATTGAGCATATAAGAGCGAGGTTAGACACAAAGCAAAGCAAAGAAATGTGCAAAAAATGTTGTACAGGTATGTATGTAAGAATAGAAAACGCAAACCGCACCATTGCAATACATGAAGACAAACACCCGATGGTGTGAAAATAAAATTCTAATAAATGAGATCCGACACTGTGGTAATAACTAGCAAATTTTTATTTCAAAGTTTAGTAAAAACACGATATTTGTCAACACAGTTTAGATTTTAAAGTCATTCTTGGGTCAATCAATCTCCTGGTGGGCCCGTTTCTTCTTCCCCCGAATGCTTCTCTTGGTGCGCTGCTTGGCGTATTTTTCATCTGGGGTTTCCCGCAGCAGCAACCAGCAGAAATCAGCCATCATAGTGGTGTTCCATCTTCCTTGGTACCTTCTCTCTGCGTCCTTGATGTCCTGGTGAAACCTTTCACCTTGTTCTTCACTGTACGCCCCCAAGTTTTCGGGAAAGTAGTTCACATGGGAGTGCAAGAAATGGACTTTCAGGCTCATGTTACAGCCTTGTTCTTTGAAGGCATTGAGCATCCTGGCAACAATATCCTTATAGTTCTCATCCCGCCTGTTCCCCAAGAATTTGAGAACAACATCCTTGAAGGAATCCCAGGCTTCTTTTTCCTTCTCAGACATCGTTTCAGCGAATGCTCCATCTGAAATGAGTTTCCTTATATCAGGGCCAACAAACACTCCTTCCTTTAGCTTTGCTTCAGAAAGTCGGGGGAACTTTGAGCAAAGGTACCGAAAGCACTCACCATCTTTTGGAAGGGACTTGATGAATTGCTTAATGAGACCCAACTTAATGTGGAGAGGTGGTAATAGAATTTTATCATGAGGTACCAAGCTCTCATGAAGAACATTTTTCTCACCGGGTCTCAAATACTCCCGAATTGGCCAGTCTTTTTTCCCCCAGTGTAGGTCGCGGGCCCGGCTATCCCACAAGCAAAGGAAGCAGGGATATTTGGTGAAACCGGATTGCTGCCCTAATAGCATGGATAGAATTTTAAAGTCTCCACAAATCATCCACTTATGCTCATCATAACGAATCTTCTGAAGAATCAGGGCCAAATTCTCGTATTTTTCTTGGAGAATAACAGAGTGAGCAATAGGAACTGAAGCGAATGTGTTGCCATTATGAAGAAGAACACCTTTTATGCTGTCTTTTGACGAATCAATGAACAGCCGCCATTCAGCAGGATCATAATTGAGTTTAAACTTTTCCATCACTCCGTATATATCGTTGCAAAATACCAAATCTTCCTCTTTGCTGAAATACTTCAAAAATTGTGTCTCGTGGTTGCGGTACCAATAAAAAGTTGTTCCTGGTGACAATAGATTTTTCTGTTTAAGCCGAGAACCTAGAAGTTGGGCAGCATCTTTTGGGGAGCCCTAAATCCCGGACTAAATCATTCAATTCAGCTTGAGAGAAAAGTTCAGGTTTCGGATCTGGTTCAGTTTCAAACTCGGAAGTACTGGACTCATCGGGAAAAGCCATCTGATGAGTCTCATCATGATCAGAACCGTCCACACAAATATGATCCAAAGATTTTGGTGGTTCAGGCACAGGTACTTCGTTGCTATGAGGCATAGGCCTAATTGCTGAGGGAAGGTTGGGGTAACTTATTACGTTCTTATTTTTTAAGTTGTATCCCTTGTGATAAGGAAGCTTATCATAGCTCAGGAAGGAGCTATAGAAAAGGTGAAGTGACTCTGAACAAGCAACCTGTCAGTTCTGGTAGAAATAAGAAAACAGAATTTTCCCATAAAAGACTACCAGTCCCAGAATGCACCAGGTTTCCAACAGCCATTAGAGGAGCTGAAGTGGGGAAACGTGTGTTCAATCAGGAGGGCTATGAGGTAATCCCTAAGCACTCATCTCAAAGGGCAGGGCCTGATTCAGCACAGCTGCGCTGTGTTAGGGAGGAGCACTCATCCAAGCAGAATAAGAGTAGAGTTTATTCTACAGATGACCATCTTCATGATCTTCATGATCACCTTGGATATCCAGAGAAGGATCATCAGTTTCATCTGAAGGATCATCAGAAGCAGAAGCCAAACCGGTCGGACAGAGAGGGAAAGAGACCCTTTGGAAGAAGGAAGAGAAAAGCCTTTGAGAGGTCTAGAAGAGTCCAAAGCAGTACGTATACTGGGAGGTATTCCAAGGGCCAGCATACACCATTGGACTGGGGAAAGCCAGAGGAATTGTGCTGCAGAGCTAGGAATCACCAGAGGCTACCTGTGAGGGAGACGGCTGCATGTGGAAGGGACCCTAAGACCTGTACCAGAAGGTATGTGAAGAGAGATCCAGTGTCCAGGGATCTGGATTGGAAGGCTGGACATAAGAACTGGACTACATACTGGCCAGGCTATATAGAGAGGAACTCTAGCAGCAATGGAAGCTCAGGTATGAACACTGATCTATGCCCTAGCTATAACCTTGAAAGACAGCAGGGAAACAAGTATTCTCCTGAAAATGCTCCATTGAGAGATTCATCTGTGCCAATCCATGATATTGAACCCATGCTTGTTGAACAAGGGGGAATAATAGCAGATGAGGATCCTGTTTATATGGACTGCTCTCTATCTAAACTCCGTTGGTAATTTTCTGTTATAAAGTACAGCAACCATCACAAAGAAATACAAATTTGTTCTTTAATCTACTCAGAAAAGCTCCTGAAGCAGGATTTGACCCACACAGTGGAAGGCAAGCCAGCTAAGGGATTTCAGCTGGTGACTGCTAGCAATTAAGCCTTACCTAATTGCTTGTGAGCTAAGAGAGAATCACTTCTGAATTTATGTGGGAAGTAATCAGAAGTTAACCTGAAAAGAACAGTTTGTTTCTTGCTTTGTAGCTTTTCATTTGTTGTTTTCCTGATTTTGACTTTGTTTTTCCAAGTTAACACTGAAAGCAAGTTACCTAATTTATGTGCTACCAAGCATATCTGTGTTGGGAGAAATAACCCCATAAATAAATATCTTATTGGCTTTACCCAAGAGCACAACTAAATTACTGTCAGCAGCTTTGTCTGGTGTGAATGAACTACATTGCCCACAATACCTTGCAAAATCATATAGATATATGCACTTGACAAGACTGTGAAGATTCTCACCCAGGCAGCCGTCTGACACCCTTCACAATGCAAGAGCAAAAATAGCAGTCACTGCTGTGGTCTCTTTGTTCACGCCACATCATAGGTATTCCGAAACGAAATGCTTGTTTTTTACCTTTCATCCATAAGCGTAGATCTTCCTCACATGTCTTGCACACTTTGTGAGGAGCCCACGGTTTGTCTTGATCGCCTAACTTCAAACCAAAATAGGCGAAATATACTTTTTTAATAAATGCAGAAATGTTCCTCTGCTGCTTTTTCACAGTATATTCCCCACAAATAAAACAAAAACTGTCCGGAGAGTTGACTCAACCTCTGGCTCTGTGAGCCATCACAAATACACAGCACTGCAAACTACAACTGTAGTGAACCACTTCGGAATAAAGCTGGATTACGACTGAGCAAACAAAAGGTAATAATGAACTTGCAAGAAACTGAAATTTGACAGGAACGTTCATGTCGCAACCACCGTGTTTGAGCGAGCGAACGAGGCGAGGCAAACAGGAAAGAACATGCGCCAGCGCGAGTACTGGATTTAGCCCCCCGCCTCCCAATTGTCCTGTTAATGTATAAAATGAATACAAAACACTCTAAAATATCATGAGGGAGTGTTTCTAGTTAGTTAACCATTACAACCTCTATTTTGGGCCAAGAAAATAAACTGCAGTCGGCTAAAAAGAAATTATGTGAACATTCCTTATATGGGTAAGAAATCTAATTTTGCAAGAAAACGTGACGTGATGGAACATTTTGGCTATTTTTCCTGGATTCAGCACCCCAAAATCTATAGGAATCAGTTGCAAAACTGGAGGCAGTTTTTTGGTAGTGTACCTGTGTAATCAATGCAACAAAGTAACAGCTCAAAGAATTGGGGTTGAACCAGTTATAGCTACAAAAAGGCTAAAAGAATGTGTCTGAGTGAATCTGATAGCGATCTGCTTACACCAGAAAATAATTTGAAGAGTGAATGTAACATAATTTTTGATAGCCTTAACACAAATGCAGTAGCATTTTTTTTTTTGAAACACTAGCTGAGACTTCTTCTGACTTTGGTTTCTTCAACAAAAATTCTATTGCCACATTCTCGGTGGAAGAAGCCAAACTTGTGCAGCTAACCTAGCTCGGAGGTATGCTTGTGACTTGGATGTGCTGAAACTAGTGCCAGAAATTAGCTTCAAATTTCAAGCAAATGTGCTGATTGCTGATTTGCGCAAAGCAAGTACTATAAACCTTTTGCAACTTATCCATGTGTATTCCTTAAAAGACGCGAATCGTAAAATAGAGATTGCTCTCAGAATTTAAACAATTCCAGCAATGACTGCTTCTTGCGAATGTAGTTTTAGCAAATTCAGGCTTGTAAAGAATTACCTTAGGTCATCGATGGGCCAAGAACATTTGTCCAACTTGTCAATTTTGTCTACTGAGCATGAAATAACTGACTCTCAAAAAATTATGACAGTGTTATTGATGATCTTGTTGTGCAGAAAGCAAGAAAAGTAATTTTGAAATAATTGAGCTGCCTTTGGGTTTGTACTCCCTCTCCTTCTTTGCTAGTTTGGTTGATGAACTTTGGTTTAAAACCCTATAATATTAAATTAAATATTTACCAAAGATTAGTTATCAGTGTCTCATTACTTTTGCCTTATGGATGGAGAGGTCACCTTTAGCTAAACTGAATATCAGCCAGATTTTGTATCAAGATGATACCTACATGATCTTTGCAAGCTGCTACCTGATAGTGTTTTTGCATGGGTGTATTAGACATCAGGCCTTTGAAAAACTGACTAAAGTTGCCTGGTGTTACATTAGACTGACTGTCCTTGAAACTGGATATGAAAGTTTTTTAAGTTGTCAGAATGCAGCTACTCACATTCTGGAAGGAGTCTCACGTTATATGCGTATTTTTTCATGCTTGAAAAGTTTATCTTAGTTGCCAGTTTCATAGAGGGGCAGGTATAAGTGTCAACGATGGTTCAAAAGGCACTATATGGTGACTGCATCAGCTATGTCAGTACTGTGTTAAAAATGTATAAACCTTTGAGGCTTTAAGATCTGAAAGTGTTCCAGAAATGAAGCAAATCTCATTTCGCTGAAACATGGACATGCTGTTTTTCTACAGCCAGCCCTGTTGAATGGAACAAGCTTTCAAGTAAATTAAAAGGGATGAGTGATATAAAACCAGGGGCGGCCCAAAGGGGGTGCGGGGCCATGTGCGGAGACTCGGTGCTAGGCCTCATTTGCATAAGGGGCCTCATTTGCATAAATATTTGGATAATGTTACCATATACTAACTTTTAGTAAACATGACTCTTAATGAGTGTATGAATAAAGAAAGACTAAAAGATTTCTACATTACTATAATCCAGTGCCAACCGCCAGACACATTAGGAACTACTACAAACACTGCCCATTTAGAACCCATAGCAAACCCGCCGTATCCTAACAGCACTACCAGGACTCACAAAGCACCATACCCTACCTATCAAAAGGAAACATGCAAATATTAAACCAATACATTTCAGAGAATACCAATACATGACCTACTGGGGAAAGAGAACAAGTGGCAATGTCAAATAGGAATTATATAAATAGAAAAACTCAGCTCAGTTACACATGAACAGAACATAAACCATCACCAAACAAGGAATCACAATTTAGAAACAGGACGACAATAATTAAACTGGGAATCCCAGAAGCCAAACTTGGAATGTACAACACTGTAGAAATAAAACTATACATTAATTTGCTCTTGTACTAAACAAAGCGCAGACGTTAATGATGCATATTTACCAGAGCTGACATATTCCAATTAATAAATTCAAAATAAAGAGATATTTTTCTACCTTTTGTGCATTTTTTTTCAGCTGCAATTGCTCCAGCCACTTTCTTCTGGTTTCTTCGTGTCTTCTGCTAACTCTCCATCGTCTGCTGTCCATTTGTCCTTTCTTCTCTCCTAGTTTTTTTTCCATTCTCTCTCTACATCTGCTTTAACATACTAATCTTTCTCCTTTTGCTCTTTCCTCATTCCTATTTCATCCACTCAAATTTTACCCCTCCATCCTCAATCCCCACTTACTCTCCCAATACCCAGCCAATTGTAGATTTTTCATCCCTCCCACACAAAATATTTTTCCCCTCTCCATTTTACTCTCCCAGCCCCATCCCATTCTAATCCTCCCCAACATCAGCTCCCTTCTAGTTCCAGCCTCACCCAGCATCCATTCCCTTCTAGTCCCTGCATCAGCCCATTTCCAGTCCTAGCCCCCCATCAGCCCATTTCCAGTCCTAGCAACCCCCAACCCAATACCAGTCCTAGCCCCCCCATCAACGCACTTCCAGTCCTAACCCCCCATCACCCCATTTTCAGTTTAAGCCCCCCCATAACCCATTACCAGTCCTAACCCCCCATCAGCCCATTTCCAGTCAGCCCCCCATAGCCCATTTCCAGTCCTAACCCCCCCCCATCAGCCCATTTCCTGTCCTAGCCCCCCATAACCCATTATCAGTCCTAACCCCCCCATAGCCCATTACCAGACAGCCACCTTCAGCCCACAGCACCTTACCAGTCCTACCCCCTCCCTATCAGCCCATTTACTGTAGTAGCCCCCACCCATAGCCCATTATCAGTCCTAACCCCCCCATAGCCCATTACCAAACAGCCCCCATCAGCCCACAGCCCATTACCAGTCCTAACCCCTCCCAATCAGCCCATTTCCTGTCCTAGCCCCCCCATAGCCCATTATCAGTCCTAACCCCCCATAGCCCATTACCAGTCCTAACCCCCCCCCCTCATCGGTTCAAGGAACATTAAAAAAAAAAGTTGGCTGCTACCGCTACCGCTGCCACCGCGGCAGCAGCAGAATGGAGTGTCCCGCGGGGCCCCCTCTGCCAGGCTGAGTCCCTCCCTCCCTCTGCGATGGCTGAGCCCCTCTGTGCCGGCTTTCAGATACGCGAAGGGAGAGTGTCTCCCTCGCATCTCTGTTAAGCCCGCAGGGGCTGATGGGAAATTTCCCTTCAGCCCCTGCGGGCTTAACAGAGACGCGAGGGAGACACTCTCCCTTTGCGTATCTGAAAGCCGGCACAGAGGGGCTCAGCCATCGCAGAGGGAGAGCTCAGCCGGACAGAGGGGGCCCCGCGGGACACTCCATTTTGCCGCTGCCGCGGCGGCAGCAGCAGCGGCAGCGGTAGCAGTCAGCTTTTTTTTTTTTTTACTTAATTTTGAAAAAAAGCAGAATGTTCTTTGCGCGTGGACCCCTGAAACGCGGGGCCCTGTGCAAAAAACATTCTTGCTCAATGGACAGGCTGGCCCTGTATAAAACTGTTTCATAAGTAGCTCAAAAACTTGATGTTTAAACAAGTATTTTACCAGGTGGATTACTTAACAGCTCTGCAGGGTAGTGCATTTTATTCTGAAGTACTGAAGGCAGCAACATGTCTTTCATTTTATGGTATTTTTTGTTTATTATTGTCTAATTTATTGCTATGAATGTTATTTTCTAAGCCACTTAGATTTTGATAAGCAACATAGAAATACTTATACATAAATAAATAAACAAACAAAAGAAACACACAGCTTATAAAGTCTTATACATAATGGGAGAGGGCAGATTCACGAGTCACACAGGGTGCAGTTAAAGCTTGGGATGGCTTTGTCAGTAAAAATATGAATTTTCAGCCCCAAAATCTTTAGCTTCTCAGTGATGAAAAACTGACCATAAAAGTCTCTATCCAATTCTATCTAGAAAATGACAACGAATATTACTGACACAACCTCCCACCATTCCAGAGTTCTCTAAAAAAAGCAATCATGTCTCCGCTATCAAAAGACATCCCCAATACATTTGGATATCCAGAATCTTTTCTTAGTGCTGGGAGGGAATACACTCTAGATGTAGAAAACAATTATTCATAAGGAATTCTTCATATCTCAACCAATTCTTTTTAAACATCTCCATGGAAGATGTTTAATGACGTTCCCCAAAATCTCCATTTTTAAATGAATTGTAGGACTATCATTAACTGAAACATCAATATTAGTTGTTACATCAGCCATTTTATTCTGATCAATTAGGGGCCTGTTTACTAAAGTGCGATAAGATTTTGCACTTGGCTCAAAACAAGATGGCGTCTAGCTGGTAGCTGTGGCTTTTACCTCTCAGTGTGGTCAGGGGCGGCCCAAGGGGGGTGCAGGGCCATGTGCGGAGACTCAGTGTGGGGCCTCTTTTGCATAAAGGGGCCTCATTTACATAAATATTTGCATAATGTTACCATACACTAACTTTTAGTAAACATGCCTCTTAATGAGTGCATGGATAAAGAAAGATTAAAAGATTTCTACATTACTATAATCCAATGCCAAACGCCAGGCACATTAGAAACTACTGTACTACAAACACTGCCCATTTAAACCCATAGCAAACCTGCCGTATCATAACAGCACTACCAGGACTCACAAAGCACCATACTCTACCTATCAAAAGGCAACACTGCAAATATTAAACCAATACATTTCAGAGAACAACAATACATGACTTACAGGGGAAAGAGAACAACTGGCAATGTCAAATAGGAATTACATAAACAGAATACCTCAGCTCAGTTACACATGCAGAACATAGACCATCACCAAACAAGGAATCACAATTTAGAAACAGGAAGACATTAATTAAACTGGGAACCCCAAAAGCCAAACTTGGAATGTATAACACTATAGAAATAAAACTATAAATTAATTTCCTCTTGTACTAAACAAAGCGCAGACGTTAATGATGCACATTTCCCAGAGCTGACATATTCCAGTTAATAAATTCAAAATAAAGAGATATTTTTCTACCTTTTGTGCATTTCTTTTTCAGTTGCAATTGCTCCAGCCACTTTCTTCTGGTTTCTTTGTGTCTTCTGCTAACTCTCCATCATCTGCTGTCCATTTGTCCTTTCTTCTCTCTTCTAGTTTTTTTCCCATTCTCTCTCTACATCTGCTTTAATATACGACTACTAATCTTTCTGCTTTTGCTCTCTTCATTCCTATTTCATCCACTCAAATTTTACCCCTCCATCCTCAATCCCCACTTACTCTCCCAATACTCAGTCAACTGTAGATTTTTCTTCCCTCCCACACAAAATGTTTTCCCCTCTCCATTTCACTCTCCCAGCTCCATCCCATTCTAATCCTCCCCCAACATCAGCTCCCTTCTAGTTCCAGCCCCACCCAGCATCCACTCCCTTCTAGTCCCCGCATCAGTCCATTTCCAGTCCTATCCTAGCCCCACCATCAGCCCATTTCCAGTCCTAGCTCCCCCATCCATTTCCAGTCCTATCCGAGTTCCCCCATCAGCTCCTTTCCAATCCCAGCCCCCATCAGCCCATTTCTAGTCCTTTTCTAGCCCCACCATCAGCCCATGTCAAATCCTAGCTCCTCTCCACTCAGCCCATTTTCAATCCAAGCCCCTCATGAGTCTACTTCCAGTTCTAGCCCCTCCATGAGTCCATTTCAATCCAAGCCCCACCACAGCCCATTTCCAATCTTAGCACCCCCTAACAGTCCATTTCCAGTCCTATCCTAGCCCCTCCATCAGCCCATTTCCTGTCCTAGCTTTCCCCCACCACTCAGCCCATTTCCAGTCCTAGCTCCCTCCCCTCACAGCCCATTTCCATTTGAAGCCCCCCTCCCCATCAGCTATTTGCAGTTCAAGCCCCCCTTCCACTCAGCCCATTTCCATTCCAAGCCCCCGTCCTCATCAGCTATTTGCAGTTCAAGTCCCCCCTTCCACTCAGCCCATTTCCAGTACTAGCAACCCCCCAGCCCATTACCAATGCTAGCCCCCATAGCCCATTACCAGTCCTAAGCCCCCCATCAGCCCACCTCCAGTCCTAACCCCCCTCACCCCATTTTCAGTCTTAGCCCCCCCATAGCCCATTACCAGTCCTAACCCCCCATCAGCCCACCTCCAGTCCTAACCCCCCCATCAGCCCATTACCATTCCTAACCCCCCATCACCCTATTTCAAGTCCTAGCCTCCCTATAGCCCATTACCAGTCCTAGCCCCCTCCCCCCCATCAGCCCAGGGAAACCTTAAAAGAAAAAAGAAACTTGCTGCTACCACTGACACCGTGGCAGTGGCAGAATGAAGTGTCTCCTGCAGTCAAGTGTCTCCCGTGGGCCCCCCACCAGCTGCCCGGCAGAGCCCGCCTCAATCATTCTCCTCAGTGCGGCTTTCAGAGCCGAGAAGGGAAAGTGTCCCTCTCGCGGCTCTGTTAAGCCTGCCAGGGCTGATGTGACATTTCCGATCAGCCCCGGCGAGCTTAACAGAACCGCGAGAGAAACTCTCCCTTCGCACCTCTGAAAGCCGCACCGAGGAGAGTGATTGAGGCAGGCTCTGCCGGGCAGCTGGGGGGAGCCCCACGGGAGACACTTGACTGCAGGAGACACTTTATTCTGCCGCTGCCATGGTGGCAGCGGCAGCAGCAAGTTTCTTTTTTTCTTTTAAAGTGGTGCGGGGCCCTGTGCAAACAACATTCTTGCTCAATGGACAGGCCGGCCCTGAGTGTGGTGTGGAGTTATTAGGGGATTTCCTGGCCTCTGATGGGGGAGGGAAGAAGAGAAAACCAAAGCTCCAGTCCTCTGGATTGGCAGTTTCCACCCTGGGTCTCAAAGAGTGTGGGTTAAGCCTTGGAGTCAATAGCGGCACTTTGGTGGGGCCGACAGTGCTTTTGGCATCAGCTTTGAGTGGGGTGTCTTTGAGCACCAATGAGAGATCTGCACCTCCATGACCTGTAAGTGTTTCCAGCATACCCACATGGTCATTACCGGCTCTGGTGAGAGCCGGTGTAAGCCCAGAAGGATTCCCAATCGCAGCGTCCTCCCCCATGGTTGGGGCAGAGGAGCCAATGAACGCCGGTGCATTGGAGAAAAGTGTGGTAGCTTAGGGAAGTGTTCCTTACTCACCGGGTTTAGGAGGGTTGGAAAAACCGGCAGTCATAACAATGAATGCTGTATGGGAGATAATGGCTTCAATGAACTCATCTCTGCAAGCACTTGCAGGAACTCTTTCCTCAGAACTTTCTTTTGTAAAGGATTCCCTTGGTGGGGTTTCTCAAGAGCAGACTTTACAGGTATCTAGGATGGCTATCTTGGAAACAAGATTCGGGGAATTACAAGAGGCTCAGTGTGCGCTGGCTAAGTGCTCTTCTGTATTAACTCGAAAGATGGAATATCTGTAGAATTCTTCTTGGAAGAACAATCTGAAGTTTATTAATTTTCCTAAATCCCCACTGGTTCCAGCAGTGGAGAATGTCAAGAAATATCTTCGAGAGACTTTGTAGTTTCCATCGGATACTTTGCTACCAATTACTTGGGCGCAATACTTGTCTGTGAGACTAGGGGCTGGTGCTACTGGAGTTGATCAATCGCATAGCCAGCAGAGTTCTTTTGAATTTACCGGCTTTTTGGAAAATTCTGTGGATGCGGTGACTGAGCGGACCACCCTGCTTATTAATTTTGCTGTTGAGATGGACCAACACGGTGTTTTGAAATTGTATTTTCATCATATGCAGGAGCTGTTTTTCAGGACCAGGATTCAAATTTTCCCTGATTTCTAGAGGGCTAGTCAAGAAAGATGGAAAGCTGGCTGTGCTGCCTTTCTGAATCTTTTGTTTTTCCTTTGTGAAATTTTCCTTGTCTTGTTTCCAATCTGGTGGTCTTAAATAGTATTTGATATGAGAGAATTTTTATCCTGTACTATAATGATACGGTTTCCTTATCTTTCATTGTATGAGGCTGTATTATCTTCAAATGCTTATAAATATTAAAATTAAAAGATTTTGCACTTACCACACCCCATGTGCAAAGCATGTGCATTAAATGCAGGGTGTGCACCCAGCATCTCTTCTGCATTTAGTAAAAGGTAGACCCTTGCTGCACAGATCTTGCATTACATGCATCGGCAGACAGTAAGCTTTGTTAGCTGACGTCATCCATTTAGCCTATTTTCAAGCTGCAGGCACTATGTCATCTCTTGCGATTACCAGCATTTTACTTCCGGACACTCACGGATCCCAACGTACAGTTGTTTCACACTTGAGACAGGGCCCTTTGTCAGCCTGAAACATGCATGCTGTGCATTGATATTGCCACGGTCATTGAAGGGATGTTTTTTTACTGAATCGTCCGACACTTAAGATAACTTCTTTTATGTTATTTGAATTTTATTAAAAGGATTTTACATGCATTCCAGCTGGCCTCCTGTTTGCTTTGCCCAACAAACATTTTCACAATAACCATTGCTATACTAGTGTGTGGCTGTGTTTCAGAGGGCCTTTCTTGTTGCATTTTGGTCTAAGAGGTCACTTTGCTTTGAGGTTTAAGATTTATGGTAGGGGATATAAAAAAGCAGCGGGCAAAACTGAAAAATATGTTAAGGCAACAAATCTTTTTAACAGAAAAGTAAATTAATGTTAAAGGAAAAGGATGCCAATATAGTTCTCAAAAGAAGTAGCTGAAAAGGTGAAGAATAATATGGTGGTCTTCATAAAATACAAGATATCACAGAAAGAGGAAGACAAGCATCAATATTTGGAAAAGCTAAGAGAAGCTAGAAAAGTAGTGAGAAAAGCAAAGATACAAAGGAGAAAAAAAAAGCCAATGCAATAAAATGGGGGGACAAAACATTTTTCAGATACAGTATTTTAGTGAGAGGATGAAGTACAAAAGTGGTCTTATCAGATTCAAGAGTGAAAGGGAGGAATATGTAGAAGATGGTGAGGATAAAGCAAAATTGCTCAACAAATATTTTTGAAGGGCCAGGAAAAGGACCTCAGAAAATACCCCCAAATAGGAACAGAGGTGAAGTAAATCTTGAACAATTTTCAGAAACCTGTATTCACAAGGAGCTAGCTAAACTAAAAGTAGACAAAGCAATGAGCCCAGATGGGATACATTCAAAAATATTGAAGGAACTTAGGAAAGTTCTAGTGTCTCCACTGTCTCACCTTTTCAATGCTTCTTTAGATTCGGGAGTGGTCCCAGAAGACGCAGAAGAATGCATGTGGTTCTTCTACACAAAAGCAGAAGTAGGGAAGAGGTAAGGAACTACAGGCTGATTTGTCTAGCTTCTGTGGTGAGGTGGAGCCCGATTCAGGGAGGGGGTCGTCTGACATTCCCCGAGCAAGACAGGGCTGTTCAGACCCAATTCTAGTATGCAGGACGTAGCCAGAATTGGGCCCAAGGACAGCCTGGCGTGCCCCCTCCACCTGCGGGGACATCCTCGCCGCAGGTGCCCCCAACATCCGCAGCTCCAGCCCCCTGTTTCCCTGCTGCCCAACCCACGGCTGGCATGCAATGGCATGGATTGGGAAGTGGAGGGGGGGGGGGATCCCTGGCCCAAATGGGCAAAAAGTGTTGCTTATACTACCTTTGAGGTGCTATAAGCAGCATGTTCCCATAGGCCCAGCAGGACATACAGGGCCATGACCTGAATTGGCCTGCCCCTGATGCGCCCAGACCCTGCCCCCTCTCGCCCCCTGCTGGCTCTCCCTGTCTTACAGCACAAGACATGTGGGGAGGGCAGGAGGGGGAATAGGCTCCAGGCAGCTTGTGGGGCTGCAGGATCCACCGGGACGTACAGCCCTGCAACCTGTGTACATGAATGACCTCCTAAGTTAATGGAAACATTGATAAAAGAGAGGATAGTGAGGTTTCTGGATTACAATGGATTGGAGGATCTGAGGCAGCATGGTTTTACTAGAGGCAGGTCTTGTGAGGCAAATCTAATTCATTCCTTTGACTAGGTGACCTGAGGATTAGACTGAGGAAGAACCCTAGATATGGTGTACTTAGATTTTAGTAAAACCTTTGCCCCTGTTCCACACAGGTGACCTAGAAATAAATTGACCATCATTGGGATGGATCCTAAAGTGACCGGCTGAGTTAGAAATTGGTTGAGTGAGAGGTGATAAAGGATACAGGTAAATAGAACTCACTCTGAGGAGAAAGAGCTACCAATGGTGTGCCACAGGAATGTATCCTTGATCTGATTCTTTTTAACATTTTTTAAGTGATATTGCGGGAGGGTTGTTGGGTAAGGTTTGTATCTTTGCAGAAGATACCAAAATCTGCAGCAGAGTAGACACCCAAGAAGGTGAAGATAATATGCAGAGGGATCTAGTGAAGCTTTAAGAATAGTCAAGAATTGGGCAGCTGAGATTTAGTGCTAAAAAACTGCAGGGTCATGCATTTGGGCTTCAAAAATCTAAGGGAGTGGTAAAGTATGGGGAGGGGGGGAAGTACTTCTGTCCATTGAAGAAGAGTGTCATTTGGGAGGTAACTGTTTCAGATAATTTCAAGGTGGCCAAACAGAGAGAAAAAGCAGCGCACAGGAAGAGGAATGGCCAGCAGGAAGGAGGAGGTGATAGTGCCTCTGTATAAGTCATTGGTGAGACCTTATTTAGAGTATTGTGTATAATTCTGGAGACTACACCTTCAAAAGGATATAAACAAGAGACTGTAAGCTCTGATGAGCAAGGACCGTCTTTTACATGTGTCTGTGAAGCGCTGCATACATTTTGTAATGCTATATAAATGTTCAATAGTAGTAGTAGTAGTAGTAGAGTTGGCGCATGGAGTGGCTACCAAAATGGTCAGTGGTCTTGGTCATAAAGCATATGGAGACAGAGCCGAAGATCTCAATATGTATACTTTGGAAGAAAGATGGAAGGAGGAGAGATATGATAGAGACGTTTAAATACCTCTGTGGCATAAATGCACAGGAAGACAGCTTTTTTCAATTGAAAAAGGTTCTGCAATGGGGGGGGGGGCATAAGATGCAGGTGAAAGGGGATAGACTCGGGAGTAATTTGAGTAAGTATTTCTTTACAATAAATGTGATAGATGCATGCAATAATCTCCCAGTCGAGGTAATAGAGGCAAGAATTGTATCTGAATTCAAGAAAGCATGGGAGAAACAGAGGATATCTAAAAGAACAAAAGGGACTGTAAAGGTTAGTAATGTATATGGAAGGGTAGACTGGATAGGCCATATAGTCTTTATCGGCCATTATGTTTTATGTTTCTGAAAGTTGAGAACTGCCCAGTAAGGAACCTTCCCAAGGTTTCAATTATCACCATTTAGGAGGTAATTTTTTTAAGTCATTCCCATGCATATATGGCCACATATGTGTGTAAGTGGCCTATTATAAAATACCAAATTCTACATAAGTATGTGCTTTGGCATGAACGTGTATACTTTGCTGGTATGAGATGGCGGGGGCATGGTCTGGGTGCAGCACGGCAGAGTTCACACATGAGCACAAAGATTATAAAATACCTTACAAGCTTAGATTGCGAGCCCTCTGGGGTCAAGGAAATACCTACGTACTTGAATGCAACTTGCCTTGAACTGCCATTGGAAAGGCGTGAGCTAAATACTACTGTGTAAGTGTGTTTAGTATGTATGACCACTTACACCTGCTGGTGAGCACATGCAAGTGATCTTCCTTACATGTGAGGTACATTCTCTGCTACATGAACTAGTATTTTATAAAGACAAGTAGGTGACCACTTGTCCATATAAAATGGGGCCTACATTGGTGCCTTTATAGCTGCCTAGCCATGGCAACTTGCAATTACCCTCATAGAGTTTAACGAAACTACAGTGAGTTTCTGAAGAACGAAAGTCACTTGATTCAGAAAGGTGACTACAAATGCCAATGCTACTGATTACATAAGGGATTGTTTCTAAATTAGCCCCCAAATCATGGAAACATGTTGCCTCAAACCCTTATTCAGAAAGAAACCAAAATATAAGGAAAAAAGGGTTCATCAACAGTCTACATTATATAAGGAAACAAGTTCTTACCTCTCTGGATTGCTGCTATTTATAGACTACCAGACCCCAAAAGATTTTATGTTCCACTGTATAATGCTATGTACCATAGTTCACCCAAGTTCATGTTATATGTATACCTATCCAAGTTAATTCACCTGTTCGTTGTAAAAATGTTCAAGTTGTAATGTAAATCACCCTGAATGAAAGAGCGGGATAAAAATCCTGTTAAACAAATAAATAAGTCCACCCGTACCTTTCTCTCTGACTGTGACTCAAGGCTTTCCTTCTTTCTGGATTCATCTTCCCCCTCCCTTATTCTCAGTGACCTCCTTAATACTTGTAATGATGTGCTAATGTTTATAGTTGTATGGTAAATAGTTAATTGTTATAAACTCAAATGTTATGTTCGATGTATACTGTTAAGTTACAATGTAAACTGTCCCTGATCTCTGGAAGGGGCGGTAGAGAAAAATGTTCTAAATAAATAAAATGACTTTAATATTCATGTTGATAACCCTTCTCACCCCTATGTTTTTAAGCTCCTTTCCCTTATCTCCTCATTCAACCTCCAGCTTTGCTGTACTGCCCCCACTCATTAACATGGTCACTGCCTTGACCTTATTTTCTTCTCTAATTGTTTACCATCTAATTTCCCTACCTCAGTTCTTCCCTTATCTGACCATCACCTGCTAAGCTTCGCTCTTCATCACTCCTCGCCTCAATTTCACCCAGTCTCTTCCTACCTTTTTAGAAATCTTTATGCTATCAATCTATCTGCTCTCTCCACTATTGTCTCATCGTTTTTCTTCCACTATATCATCTAAATCTGTTGATGGTGCAGTAGCTTCCGATAACACTGCACTCTCCTCAGCTCTGGATGCTCCTGCTCCTCCCATGACACGATCTGTGAGGTGTACTGTACCTCAGTCCTGGCTCTCTTCGACTACCCGCTATCTATGCTCCTTTGTTTATTCAGCTGAGTGTGTTTGGCTCAAACCCTGCACCCTTGCTGGCTTTTCTTCACTTCAAATTCATGCTTACCTCCTTCGAATCAGCCATAGCACTTGCCAAGCAAAACTACTATATCCATCTGACTAACTCTCTTGCCTCTGATACTTGCCATCTCTTCTCAAGGTGACTCTGCCTCCTTCCCTTTCAGCCCAAACCCTAGCCAACTATTTCCATGACAAAGTCCACAAGATTACACTCCAAATCCCCACTAGATCGGCTTCATCCCCTCTTCCATACCAACTCTTCCCCTCAATCTCCGATACCCTTTTGTCCTTTTCTAAGAAGCAGATGAAACCACTCATCTTCTTTCCTCCTCTAAACTTGCTATCTGTTCCTCTGATCCTATCACCACCCATCTCCTTAACTCCATCTACTCCTCTGTCATCCCTTCCATCACTCATATTTTCAGCCTATCACTCTCCACTGCAATTGTCCCAGCAGCCTTCAAGCACACCTCTCCTCAAGAAACCTTCACTTGATCCTACTTGTCCTTCTAATTACACAGGTACACTAAAAAAAATTTTTTTAAACTGCCTCTAATGTTTCGATTGATTTTTTTTTTTTTTAACTTTTCATTTTGCAACAAACAAAAGAAACAACACACCAAAGGAGACAAAACAAGTATACAATAAGGAAAAGTAAACCCAATTACCCCCCACCCCCATGCTTCTTCTCAAGCCGATTATGTCAGCATGTGAGCGCTTCCAAACAACAGTGATTATACATCAAAACGATCAAAAGAGTATCTACGATACAGAATGATCATGGGACAGAGGTATATACAAATTTAGACAGTCAGATGAGAGCATTTAGCAGAATGTACATAGTCATTGAGCATCTTCCATTTAGACCGATGAGGAGTCTGAAAGGGGGAAGCAAACATACGAGGTATTTGTTCATATTTACTGTAGAGACAGACATGATTCCACCATTCATTGGGGCTCAGATGGGAGCTATTTTTCCAGTATTTCGTAATTAGAGAAATAGCAATGCCAAGCATAAAGTCCAAAAGGAAGTAAGCCGTTTTTGGAAGAGAGGGGATCCCCGCAGCTGAGCGAAGTCCCACTATCCTCCAAGAAAGGGGCTCTTGAAAGTGCAAAATAGACTGGATACGACCCCAGACCCGACGCCAGTAATACTGTAGTGCGGGACATTCATACATAACATGAGGTAGTGAACCAATGGCCGCATGGCATGTCCAACAACTATTGCCCTGAGTAGTGTTCCATTTGGCTAATCTGTCAGGAGTGTAAAAACACCGGTGGGCTAGAAAGAAGAGTGTCTGAGTAAGTGAGGCGGATCGGGAAACCCGTGTCACTCTACTCCAGACAAGGCTCCATTGCTCCGGGGTCAAAGTCACATGCAATTCTCTCTCCCATGCTTTCTGCGCTATAGGGGTATCTCTAGTTATAGCATTACATAAGGTTTTGTAAAAATTGGATGCTACACCCGGTGAACTACCGATAGATCGGATAGTCTCCGACCAACCTTGTGTAGGGGATGCCGATGGCGGGAGCACCTTAGCACTCCGAAGGCAGTGCTGAAGTTGCACCAACTGAAAGTAGTATTTCGCTGGGAGACCAAATTCAATTTGCAATTCACTAAAAGTTTTCCAGCGACCATCATGGAACAACTGGCTAGGAAGCCAAATGCCCCTAGTGTACCAGGGGCTCCACGCCATCGGCTTATTTTGTATTCGAAATCGAGTATTGTACCAAAGCGGGAGCCTGTCTAACGGACAGAGTCGGGAGTCTAAAGATTGCATAAGAGTATTAAAGGCACCTAAAGTGTCTAAAAGCATTGGTGGATAGTGGGAGTCTGATGGGAGAGTCATACCTGGGAGAAAAGTAAGAGGAATCGGTTTGCAAAGGTCCTCTTCTATGTCTAGCCACACAGGTCTACTCGGTACTGGATCTTCCAGCCAACGAGCGCCTTGTTTGAGAAGAAAAGATTGATGGTACTTCAGGAAATCAGGGAATCTGACACCCCCATTTTCCTTATCTGCTTGCAGCTTATGTTTCGCTATCCTAGGTGTCTTGTTTTGCCATAAGTATCTAGTCAGAAGGCCCTCTATATCTTTATATGTACGTCGAGGTAAGAGACAGGGCAACATTTCTAAAATATAATTCACTTTCGGAACAATCATCATTTTTATGGTTTCTAAGCGACCCCACCAGGTAAGTGTTAAAGGAGTCCAACGGTGAGTAAGCGCCCGGACTTTAGAGGTTAAGTCTTTGGCATTGAAGGAGATAGTGTCTTCCAAAGGAGAACAATAGTGAACCCCAAGGTATTTGACCATGCGAGGTTGCCATAAAAAGGGGAAGGATTGCATATCTGCCTGATGAAGCAAAGGATTTAATGGAAAGGCTACCGACTTGGTCCAATTTATCTTATAACCGGACAGTTGTGAGTATTTACCAATTTGCTCTAGGACAGCCGGTACTGAGTCTATAGAGACAAAAAGCATAAGGTCATCAGCATACGCTGAAATTTTGATTTCCCTATGGGAGAAGGGGACTCCATGAATCTCCTCCGATTGCCGGAGTAGTAAAGCCAAGGGTTCGAGTGCAAGATCGAAAAGAAGTGGAGACAGTGGGCATCCCTGGCGAGAGTACCGCGTTGAAGGGGAAAAGGCTGAGACTTTAAAGCATTGGCACATATACTGGCTGTAGGCTGTGCGTACATGGTGCGGAGACAACGGAGAAAACCTTCCCCGAATCCGTACCAGCGGAGGACTGCGAACAGGAAGGGCCACTCTAAACGATCAAAGGCCTTCTCAGCATCAAGTGAGAGGCCAACAAATGGGCGATCAAGATTAACTGCGGCAGTCAGTACATGACATAGAGTCCGAGCATTGTCAGCAGTTGATCTACCAGGAATGAAACCGCATTGATCTGGGTGTATTAAGGTAGACATTCTATCAGAGAGCCGGGTGGAGAGAATGGTGGCAAATATTTTATAGTCCGCGTTTAGGAGGGAAATTGGACGATAATTAGCTGTTAGTTGAGGGTCTCTCCCCTCTTTCTCAAAAACTACTACATTTGCCATTGAAAAGGACCCAGAAGGAGAACCCTCCTCGGCCAGAGCAGAAAAATAAAGTTTCAAAACTGGAGCTAAGTCAGCGTGAAAGGTTTTGTAGAATTCAGCAGGGAGACCGTCTGGGCCTGCGGCTCGACCTGAGGCACATTTCTTGATAGCAGAATGAATTTCTGATAGAGTAAATGGTGTGTCCATGGCCACTCTATCTTCGTCAGATAGGGTCGGTCTTTGTACCCCTGAAAGTAAGCGTTCAAATACTTCTGGCTCAAAGTCACATTCAGACTGATAAAGCCGAGTATAAAAATCACGAAAGAGTTCTAAGATTTCTGTATCTTTAGTGACCAAGCCCCCCCCCGACGGATTACGGAGGGCGGTAACACGCTTGGCTTCTTTTTGACCTTTTAGGGCATTTGCTAATAGTTTGCCAGCACGGTTATTTTCCCGATAATATAGCCCTTGTTGTGATTCAATATTTTTAACAGCAGCAGTGTACAAAAGCTGATTGTATTGAAAACGCAAGCGTTGTAAACGGAGTAAAATACATGGGTCAGTACGGGACGTGAGGAGGCGCTCCCCAGCTTGTATCTGCTGCTCTAGAGTCAGTAAGTGCTGCTTTCTTTGTTTCCCCTGCCGAATTTGATAGCTAGTTATAGTTGCGCGGATAGATGCTTTAAAACCCTCCCACCAAGCCCAGCTCGCTGTGTCATGGGGTGAGTTAAACTGAAAGTAATCTTGGATAGCGGCCTTTATATCAACCTGAAAATCTGTTTGACCTAGTAGGGATCTATCAAAAAACCAAGCTCGGGGAGAATCGTCCCGCGCAGTGACATGTAATGATAAAGATATGGCAGCATGATCTGAAATATGGAGAGGATGAGTCCTAGCCGTGTCCACTTGAGAAATCAGTGCTTTGGAAATGAGAAAGAAATCTATTCTAGATTGGGAGTGATGGGGGGCAGAAAAAAAGTAAACTCTAAGTCGGAGGGGTGAAGCAGCCTCCATATATCTACCAGCGCAAGATCTTGCATCAGAGCTGTAAGGGTAGCAAGACTCTTGGGTGGACTACTCGTTCTAGGCGGCTGTCTATCTATCAAAGGGTCTAACACTTGATTAAAATCACCACCAAGTATTAATGGAGCATTGGCAGAGGCCTGTGCCAACTGCGCAATACTTGCATAGTAAGCAGGGTTGTCCACATTCGGGGCATAAATGCAAATACACGTGAATTCACTATCTCCAACCTTAAGGTGTACACGGGCCCATCTACCCTCCTTATCAGCGCTAGTATCAATTACAGTAGCTTGCAAAGATTTCTTAATCAGAATGGCTACCCCGCACCGTTTGGAAACGGCGGGAGAATAGGCAGCAACCATGTAAGGCTTAGCAGTGAGTTTCAGTGTTTCAGCAGAGTTTAGATGCGTTTCCTGAAGAAACACTAAATCAGCATGCTCATGGCTAAGATAGCTAAGGATTTTCTTTCTTTTGATTGGACTATTAATGCCTTTTACGTTGAGTGATAAGATTTTACATAAGGCCATTCAGAAAAGTTAAAAATTCTGAGCATGATAGCGCACATAATTTCACAATGTCCCTCATATTGACTGTATCTGGCTGTACACATGGCATAAAAGAAAATAAGCTAATATAATACAATGAAGCGCCCCACATTAAAAAAGAAAAACCGCAGTGCGGTAGAGAAGAAGCAGAACCCCAGAAATTACTGGCGACCATGTGTCTGCGGGGAGAAACCCCGGAGAAGGCCGAAATTGAAAAAACACATAACCTGTAGGACTGTGCGTGCTCCGAATCCGACCGAGGCACACATCATGGAGGGATAGGAGACCAAAAAACAAAAAGTTCTAGAGAAAGAAAGAAAGTCCAGGTAGTCTCTGTGCTTGACTATGACCGCCGCATCGGGCCCTTCAAAATGGCGGACAGAGCCGGCAAATAAAAAGTCCAAGTCCTTGGATTAGCGCATCTGCTCTGCTTCCTTGGAGTCTAAAAATGTTGATAGTAGATCAGGATCTTCGAATGTCCTGGTTTGGTTGTGGAGAGTCACTCGGAGCTTCGCTGGATACAACAGGCCAAAGCGAGCCTGTAGCTGTTGAAGTCGAGGGCGAAAAGCAAGGAGTTTCTTCCGACGGTCAACGGTAGGCTTTGCCAAATCAGGGAAGAAGGAGACTTTGTGACCTTCAAATTCCAAATGATGATTCGCCCGGGCAGCATTTAAAATTTGTTCCACTTGTTGATATCGTAGCAAGCGAAAGATAATAGGCCGGGGGGTCGTTCGGTTGAGCGCCATGTGGGTAGGAACACGGTGTGCATGATCGATTTCCAGTTCTCTATGAAAAGTGATCTTCAGCAAGGAGGGAAGAGTTTTGAGCAGGAATTCTCTTATATCTCCTGCTTCCACCCCCTCCGGTATTCCAATGAGCCTCACATTGTTGCGGCGGGCTCGATTATTGCTATCTTCTAACTCCTTTTGAAGATTCTGTATCTGGCGTTCAGCCTTGTCCAGTTTGCCCAAGCGCACCGCGTGCGAGTCGAGGACCCCCGCCATATTGTCCTGCCGTAATGAGAGACTTTCAAGTCGGTCCTGGAGCACTCCAAAGTCTTCTCGCATGGCTCGAAGCGCTTCTCCATTGGACTGCACCAATTCCTTCACGCCGCGTATTTCCTCTAAAATCTCCAGGTGCATTTCGGGGTTTTCACGAAATGGAACCATCTTCTGTGGGGAGGACACCTCTGTTTTGGAGCGTTTTCCGTGAGAAGAAGAAGGAGACCCGAAGTCCAAGCGCGCTGGTTTATGGGCCGCCATCCCCCCCGAGGTACCCCGGTCAGCCCGGAGCGAAATAGTAAGTTTGTATAGGTATTAAGTCAGGATTCTAAGTAGGCCTCTCGGGAGCTTCAGCGCGAAGCGTCTTACCCGCTGGACATCAGGCTCCGCCCCTGTTTCGATTGATTTTTACGTTTTTTGGTGCACTGAATCCAAATCTGGTAACCAATTTGCTCCATCACGTACAGATTTTTTGCTACATTGGGTTAGCAGTTGAGGTGAACGTTTCAGATTGAGTGCGATCGAGATAAAAGTTTCTTGGATGAATTCTTTATACTAATTGTTTAGTAGTTATTCAAATAAGAATAAAGAAAATTGTAACAAGGCAGCACATAAGAATAGAGTAATGTCGGGGGGCGGAGCCTGATGTCCAGCGGGTAGGACGCTTTGCGTTGAAGCTCCCGAGAGGCCTACTCAGAATCCTGACTTAATACCTATATAAATTTACTATTTCGCTCCGAGCTGACCGGGGCACCTCGGGGGGGATGGCGGCCCATAAACCAGCGCGCTTGGACTTCGGGTCTCCTTCTCCTTCTCACGGAAAACGCTCCAAAACAGAGGTGTCCTCCCCACAGAAGATGGTTCCATTTCGTGAAAACCCCGCAATGCACCTGGAGATTTTGGAGGAAATACGCGGCGTGAAGGAATTGGTGCGGTCCAATGGAGAAGCGCTTCGAGCCATGCGAGAAGACTTTGGAGTGCTCCAGGACCGACTTGAAGGTCTTTCATTACGGCAGGACAATATGGCGGGGGTCCTCGACTCGCACGAGGTGCGCTTGGGCAAACTGGACAAGGCTGAGCGCCAGATACAGAATCTTCAAAAGGAGTTGGAAGATAGCAATAATCGCGCCCGTCGCAACAATGTGAGGCTCCTCGGAATGCCGGAGGGGGTGGAAGCAGGAGATATAAGAGAATTCTTGCTCAAAACTCTTCCCTCCTTGCTGAAGATCACTTTTCACAGAGAACTGGAAATCGATCGAGCACACCGTGTTCCTGCCCGCATGGCGCTCAACCGTACGACCCCCCGGCCTATTATCTTTAGCTTGCTACGATATCAACAAGTGGAACAAATTTTACATGCTGCCCGAGCGAATCATCATTTGGAATTTGAAGGTCGTAAGGTCTCCTTCTTTCCTGATTTGGCAAAGCCTACCGTTGACCGTCGGAAGAAACTCCTTGCTCTTCGCCCTCGACTTCAACAGCTACAGGCTCGCTTTGGCCTGTTGTATCCAGCGAAGCTCCGAGTGACTCTCCACAACCAGACCAGGACGTTCGAGGATCCTGATCTACTATCAACATTTTTGGACTCCAAAGAAGCAGAGCAGATGCGCTAATCCCAAATCTTGGACTCTTATCTGCCGGCTCTGTCCGCCATTTTGAAGGGCCCGATGCGGCGGTCATAGCCCAGCACAGAAATAGCCTGGACTTTCTTTCTTTCTCTGTATGACTTTTGTCTTTGGTCTCCTATCCCTTCATGATGTGTGCCTCGGTCGGACTCGGAGCACGCACAGTCCTACAGGTTATATGTTTTTTCAATTTCGGCCTTCTCTGGGGCTTCTCCCCGCAGACACATGGTCGCCAGTAATTTTGGGGTTTTGCTTCTCCTCTACCGTACTGCGGTTTTCTTTGTTAATGTGGGGCGCTTCATTGTATTATATTAGCTTATTTTTCCTATGTCATGTGTACAGCCAGATACAGTCAGTTTGAGGGACACAGTGAAATTATGTGTGCTATCATGCTCAGAATTTTAACTTTTCTGAATGGCCTTACGTAAAATCTTATTATTCATCGTCAAAGGCATTACTGGTCCACTCAAAGGCAAGAAAATCCTTAGCTATCTTAGCCACGAGCATGTTGATTTGGTGTTTCTTCAGGAAACGCATTATACTCTGCTGAAACACTGAAACTCAATGCTAGGCCTCACATGGTAGCTGCCTATTCTCCCACCGTTTCCAAATGGTACGGGATAGCCATTCTGGTTAAGAAGTCTTTGCACGCTACTGTACCTGATATTAGCGCTGACATGGAGGGTAGATGGGCCCGTGTACACCTTGAGGTTGGAGATAGTGAATTTACGTGTATTAGCACTATGCCCCGAATGTGGACAACCCTGCTTACTATGCAAGTTTTGCGTAGTTGGCCTCGGCCTCCGCCAATGCTCTATTAATACTTGGTGGCGATTTTACTCAAGTGTTCCCTCAATCTTTTCTTCTCAAACAAGGTGCTCGTTGGTTGGAAGCTCCAGTACCGAGCAGACCTGTGTGGCTAGATATAGTAGCGGGCCTTTGCTCACCGATTCCTCTTACCTTACTCCCTGGTATGACTCTCCCATTAGACTCCCACTATCCACCAATGCTTTTCGACACTTTAGGTGCCTTTAATACTCTTATGCAACCTTTCGACTCCCGACTCTGGTCAGTGCAACTTTAGCATTGCATTCGGAGCACTAGGGTACTCCTGCCATCGGCACTCTCTGCACAAGGTTGATTGGAGACTTCCGATCTCTCGGTAGTTCACCGGGTGTAGCATCCAATTTTACTAAACCTTATGTAATGCTATCACTAGAGATACCTCTATAGCGCAGAAAGCATGGGAGAGAGAATTGCATGTGACTTTAACCTCGGAGCAATGGAGCTTTATCTGGAGCAGAGGGACACGGGTTCCCGACCCGCCTCACTCATTCAGACCCTCTTCTTTCTAGCCCACCGGTGTTATTACACTTCTCACAGATTAGACAAATGGAACACTACTCAGGGTAATGGTTGCTGGACACGTCCTGTGGCCATTGGTTTATTACTTCATGTTATGCATGAATATCCCGCACTACAGTATAACTGGCGTCAGGTCTGGGGTCGTATTTAGTCTATATTGCACTCTCAGGAGTCCCTTTCTTGGAGGATAGTGGGACTTCGCCCAGTTGCGGGGATCCCCTCTTTCCCAAAAATGGCTTATCTCCTTTTGAACTTTATGCTTGGCATTGCTATTTCCCTAATTAAGTAATACTGGGAAATTAGTTCCCATCTGAGCCTCAATGAATGGTGGAATCATGCCTGTCTCTACAGTAAATATGAACAAATACCTCGTCTGTTCGCTTCCTCCGTTCAGACTCCTTTTCATTGGTCTCAATGGAAGATGCTCAATGAATATGTACATTTTGCTAAATGCTCTCATCTGACTGTCTAACTTTGTATATATCTCTGTCTCATGATCATGCTGTATTGTGGATACTTTTTTGATCGTTTGATGTATAATCACTGTTAATTGGAAGCGCTCACATGCTGATACAAACGGGTAGAGAAGAAGCACCGGGGTGGGGGGTAAAGGGTTTACTTTTCCTTATTGTATACTTGTTTTGTCTCTTTTGGTGTGTTGTTTCTTTTGTTTGTTGCAAAATGAAAATAAAATTTTAAAAAAAAAAAAGAATAGAGTAATGTCAACAAAACACACTGTGATGGTAGCAAAATTGTCTGCACTTAAAACAGCCACATACATGTGCACAAACATTGAGCATATAAGAGTGAGGTTAGACACAAAGCAAAGCAAAGAAATGTGCAAAAAATGTTGTACAGGTATGTATGTAAGAATAGAAAACGCAAACCGCACCATTGCAATACATGAAGACAAACACACGATGGTGTGAAAATATCATTCTAATAAATGAGATCCGACACTGTGGTAATAACTAGCAAATTTTTATTTCAAAGTTTAGTAAAAACACGATATTTGTCAACACAGTTTAGATTTTAAAGTCATTCTTGGGTCAATCAATCTCCTGGTGGGCCCATTTCTTCTTCCCCCGAATGCTTCTCTTGGTGCGCTGCTTGGCATATTTTTCATCTGGGGTTTCCCGCAGCAGCAACCAGCAGAAATCAGCCATCATAGTGGTGTTCCATCTTCCTTGGTACCTTCTCTCTGCGTCCTTGATGTCCTGGTGAAACCTTTCACCTTGTTCTTCACTGTACGCCCCAAGTTTTCGGGAAAGTAGTTCATATGGGAGTGCAAGAAATGGACTTTCAGGCTCATGTTACAGCCTTGTTCTTTGAAGGCATTGAGCATCCTGGCAACAATATCCTTATAGTTCTCATCCCGCCTGTTCCCCAAGAATTTGAGAACAACATCCTTGAAGGAATCCCAGGCTTCTTTTTCCTTCTCAGACATCGTTTCAGCGAATGCTCCATCTGAAATGAGTTTCCTTATATCAGGGCCAACAAACACTCCTTCCTTTAGCTTTGCTTCAGAAAGTCGGGGGAACTTTGAGCAAAGGTACCGAAAGCACTCACCATCTTTTGGAAGGGACTTGATGTATTGCTTAATGAGATCCAACTTAATGTGGAGAGGTGGTAATAGAATTTTATCACGAGGTACCAAGCTCTCATGAAGAACATTTTTCTCACCGGGTCTCAAATACTCCCGAATTGGCCAGTCTTTTTTCCCCCAGTGTAGGTCGTGGGCCCGGCTATCCCACAAGCAAAGGAAGCAGGGATATTTGGTGAAACCGGATTGCTGCCCTAATAGCATGGATAGAATTTTAAAGTCTCCACAAATCATCCACTTATGCTCATCATAACGAATCTTCTGAAGAATCAGGGCCAAATTCTCATATTTTTCTTGGAGAATAACAGAGTGAGCAATAGGAACTGAAGCGAATGTGTTGCCATTATGAAGAACACCTTTTATGCTGTATTTTGACGAATCAATGAACAGCCGCCATTCAGCAGGATCATACTTGAGTTTAAACTTTTCCATCACTCCGTATATATCGTTGCAAAATACCAAATCTTCCTCTTTGCTGAAATACTTCAAAAATTGTGTCTCGCGGTTGCGGTACCAATAAAAAGTTGTTCCTGGTGACAATAGATTTTTCTGTTTAAGCCGAGAACCTAGCAGTTGGGCAGCATCTTTTGGGAGTCCTAAATCCCGGACTAAATCATTCAATTCAGCTTGAGAGAAAAGTTCAGGTTTCGGATCTGGTTCAGTTTCAAACTTGGAAGTACTGGAACCATCGGGAAAAGCCATCTGAGGGGGTCTCATCATGATCAGAACCGTCCACACAATTATGATCCAAAGATTTTGGTGGTTCAGGCACAGGTACTTCGTTGCTATGAGGCATAGGCCTAATTGCTGAGGGAAGGTTGGGGTAACTTATGTCCCCCGCAGCCCCCTCTAGTGGCGGCGTAGTGGTTCCACAGGGGCTGGGGAGCGCATAAGAATTAAAAGGTTCAGGGTTGATCTGTTGTGAGGGTCAATGGGATAGCAGGTCACATTGTCAGCCTCAGGGTCAACAACCTAAAAAAGTAACTCTTGCCAAGTGTAGGGTACAAAAAGGCTTTTATTTCCCCTTTTCGCATGAAGAAATTCAAAATATGAGGTAATGAGTAACAGAACATAAATTCAGTTTCATCAAAACGTGAGTCAGCAAAACACTCAAAATAACATGGTTCCTTCACCAACTTAAAGCATAAACTTTCCAGTACAGTTTGCACACTTTAGATTTGTTTGCCTTTTACTCAAAGATATCTTCTTGTGCAAAAGTCACATTCCATTGGTTCTATATCTTCACTGCTCTCAGATTCCCCTGGCAGCCATTCCATGTCTATGGGATCTGAAACTGAGGTCTCTGAGATCTCTTGGATATTAAAACCTGGTTTCCTAAAAGCATGCCATACTGTATCCCAGTGCTGGCTTGGGAGTTTGGGGCGTCGGCTTTTAGGTCTAGTATATCTCCCTGGGCTTGCTGTCGTTTCAGGACTAAAAGTTTGCTCCTTCCATTCTCTGGCAACATTAAACTTTTTCCTGTAAAACTTATCAGTTATATCTGGTTTAAAACAGTCCTTATTGTCCAGATAAAAACTAGCCCTTTGTTCCTCTCTAGGCTTCTTGAAAAAGGCTTGAGGCCTAGTCTGAGAGTTTTGTGCTCCAGGTATATCCTTTCTCTCAAGGCTATGAACTTTTCCTTTATCTTTCAAGTTACTTTTGTAAAAGCTTTTAAAAGTACCTTTTTTCTCTTGAAGGTTTCTTCTCCAACCGGAGGGATAAGCACTTCCTTCCTTGGCTGCAGTCCGTGATACTGCCCCTTGAAGTTGTGTATGGCCTTTCTCTAGGCCTGCTCTCCCAGTAGCTTCCTTTCCTTTAGCTCTGCTGGGTTTGTCAGTGACCTCACCTCGGTCTCTGAGTCTGGCCTCTGGAGCTTCCCTTGGCACTGCCTCCTGTTCTCCACATGAAGGTCTCTGCCAAGCTCCTTGCCTCCTCCTGTGCTTCTCCTCTGGGTTCTTCCCTTCGGGGTTTCTCTGTTGCCTTTCTGGCTCTCTTGACTGCCTTCCTGGCACCTTTGCCTCTCTTGGCTCTCTCGGCTCTCTCTCTCTGGCTCTCTCTCTTGCAGTGCTCTGTTCCTACTTAAATCCAGAGCAGCTGCTTCTGAGTCCTGCCCATAGAGGTGTGGTTCTTCCACTTTCAGGTTTGTTCTCCTGCTCCCTCTATGTGTCCCTTCTCGTAATTGCAGGCAAATCCTGTTTTTTTCAAGATTTAAAAGTTTCCTTTCTTGCATCAGAGGGCTTGCGGTATCACACTTATTACGTTCTTATTTTTTAAGTTGTATCCCTTCACAATGCAAGAGCAAAAATAGCAGTCACTGCTGTGGTCTCTTTGTTCACGCCACATCATAGGTATTCCGAAACGAAATGCTTGTTTTTTACCTTTCATTCAATAAGCGTAGATCTTCCTCACATGTCTTGCACACTTTGTGAGGAGCCCACGGTTTGTCTTGATCGCCTAACCTCAAACCGAAATAGGCGAAATATACTTTTTTAATAAATGCAGAAATGTTCCTCTGCCGCTTTTTCACGGTATATTCCGCACAAATAAAACAAAAACTGTCCGGAGAGTTGACGCAACCTCTGGCTCTGTGAGCCATCACAAATACACAGCACTGCAAACTACAACTGTAGTGAACCACTTCGGAATAAAGCTGGATTACGACTGAGCAAACAAAAGGTAATAATGAACTTGCAAGAAACTGAAATTTGACAGGAACGTTCATGTCGCAACCACCGTGTTTGTGCGAGCGAACGAGGCGAGGCGAACAGGAAAGAACATGCACCAGCGCGAGTACTGGATTTAGCCCCTCGCCTCCCAATTGTCCTGTTAATGTATAAAATGAATACAAAACACTCTAAAATATCATGAGGGAGTGTTTCTAGTTAGTTAACCATTACAACCTCTATTTTGGGCCAAGAAAATAAACTGCAGTCGGCTAAAAAGAAATTATGTGAACATTCCTTATATGGGTAAGAAATCTAATTTTGCAAGAAAACGTGACGTGATGGAACATTTTGGCTATTTTTCCTGGATTCAGCACCCCAAAATCTATAGGAATCAGTTGCAAAACTGGAGGCAGTTTTTTGGTAGTGTACCTGTGTTATTGACCGACTCCCTTCTTCCCTTCATTTCCAAACTTCTTGAATGTGCAGTTTTCTGCCATTGCCTTGAATTTCTCTCCTCTCAAGCACTTCTGGATCTACTATAACCTGGCTTTCGTCCCTTACACTCTACTGAGAAGGCTGTTGCCAAAGTCTCCAGTGACTTGTTCCTGGCTAAATCCAAGGGCCTTTACTCAGTCCTCATTCTTCTTGACTTTTCTGCTGTTTCTGACACTGTTGACCACAAACCTCTCCACGATGCATTGTTTTTAGGGGCTCTGTGCTGTTCTGGTTCTCTTCTTATCTCTCCCATCACTCTTTCATTGTTTGTTCTGGTGGTTCCTCCTCTACAGCTATTCCACTCTCAGTTGGCTAATCTTCTGCCAGCCCTGATATACTCACATAACCCTTCTTTTCAAGTCACTTCATTGACTCCTCTTCCATTACCATATCCAATTCAAACTTTTCCATCTGACCTATAAATGCATTCATTCTACTGTTCATCACTCCTCTCTCCCTACACCCCTCCTTGTGAACTCCACTCTTTTACTGGCTTACTTCTTTCTATGCCTTTTTCTTCCACTGCCAACTCCAGATTTTGATCCTTTCACCTTGCTACTCCTTATGCCTGGAACAAACTACCTTAGTCTGTACATCAGGCTTCATCTCCACCCCTTTGCAAATCCATGCTAAAAGCTCACCTCTTTGCGGCTGCTTTTGGATCCTGATCCCTTGTTCTCTTATGTGTCTCCTTGCCTTTTCCTGGTTGCACCCTTGTTCTTAACTGTTGTGTTGTTTGTCCTGATTAGATTGTAAGCTCTGACGAGCAGGGACCTTCCTTTTACTTGTATCTGTACAGCACTGTTTATGTCTTGTAGCACTATGTAAAATGATTAATAGTAGTAGTAGTAGTAGTAGTAGTAGTAGTAGGAAATATTCAAATACTTCAAAAAGGAAATAAGAGCACTGGGAAATGTCAGAGTACAACACTTTCATACAGCAATTCCTAACTCATTCCTAGATCAGACATGGGGTGCTAGCCATTCTTTTATCACTCAGAATTATGGTCAGTAAAGGATGATTAAAGAACATGAATTTCACAGACTTAAATGTCACAACATACTTACGTTGTAATTTAAGGAAGAAAATAGCCCTTATTTGCAGAACTCCTGGCTTTAGCAAAATAAATTTCTTCCATTTAAGTTGTGGACCCCTTGCAATATCAGGAAACTTTCTAATCCTACCAATCACACTTTTTAAAGAAATTATGGGAAGGCAGATCATGGTCTGATTTCAAGATTAGGGTAGTTAGTAGAGTCACTGGTATCACTGATGTCACCTTCTCTGAATTAGATTCTTGTTAAAAAAAAAATCTGTCAAATTTAGATGGCATGTCAAAAAAGACTAATCAGGAGAAAACTCATCTGGTTTAACTTTTCTAAAAGATGGAACATAATACATTTTGGAGACAGGTGGAATCATCTCCTTTTAAAACTGAACCACTTTTTCAAGGCGGCCGATAGATGTCGTTCTCCGCGTTAAAAGCTGAGTACGCTCTACCTGAAACTTATTTTTTTCAGTGGCTCCAATTAAAGCATTGTGTATCTACCTCTGAGTCGGGTCTACCTCCTTCAGACTCGATGTCGCTCAATCAGAGGCTAGCTCAGGAGGGCACTCCTAGGGCTGCTTCAAAGATTTACAAGCTAATTCTAGAGAATGCTCAAATAAGATGCATGCAAATTGAAATAAACTGGGAACAGGAGTTAGGCAAACTGTCAAATCAGCAGTTGTGGGCTAAGTTCTCGGATTCAGTAGTAAGAGTCTCTCAATCTGCCTCTAACTCAGTCACTTTATTTTTTAGCACACAAAGCATGTATTACGCCGATTAAATTAGCCAAATGGAATAATACGGCGGACAATTTATGTTGGTGCTGCAAGGCTGTCCCAGGGACATTTTTCTATATGATACTAGAGTGCCCTAGCGTCCAGCTATTTTGGAAGCCCGTACGGGAGTGCATTCAACATATTCTTAATTTTCAAGCTCCACTGACATGGTGTATTCTCATTTTTAGATCGATAGTGGATATTCCCTCTCTTATTGTTGTAAACCATTTCCTACTTGATTTTATGGTAGGAGCGGCATTAGCCCTAGTTTGCAGACACTGGAAAGAGAGTTTGCAGCTCAGTTGGTGTTTGTGGTGGAACCAGTTGTGTCTGTATAGCAAATATGAATGTATGCGGGCATCGACAAGAGGGCTCCGCCCCCTAACATAATAAAATGGAGGGCCTTAGATCAATATTTCCAGTGCTTCCAATAGAGTGTTTCCTTATTGTTTGCCTCCATTTCCTCTGCCTTCCATTGACCTCCTAATATTGACTTCCCCTCCCGTGGCTCCCTCCCCCCTCCCCCCCTTATATTAAGAGTTAGGTGATAAATGGGATGAGTGCCTCTGTGAGAATAGAGTTGCCACAATTGATCTCTTAATTGAAACTTATGTCGGGTGGGGGATGAAGTGTATAAAAGGGCGCCGACCCCCTCTTACTGTTTGGTGGTACAAAGGGGCTGGACGATTGGGCAAGAAATGTTATTAGGGTATTGGTGTGGGTTGTTATGTTTTATGTGTTATACTTTTTTGTTGTATTGTATGTTAAAATGCATATTAAAAAAAACAAAACAAAAACGGAACCACTTTACTAAGATACCTGTGAAACAACTCCAATAGTGGCATAGCAGAAACTTTAGAAATATTCATAATGTACAAAATACATCTTCTAACATTATTCTCCAAAGCTTTAATTTTGTATTTTAGAGCAGTATTATCCTTCAGGAACGACAAAAGCATACCTTGATTTTTAGTCATATCAACCTCTAAAACTGAAAGATGCCATTTTACTTCCCCCGGCTCTTTTTCCTGCTTGCCCGCCCTTGTTTTAGCCTCTTCAAAATTATTGGTTATACTTTTTTATTTGGGCACATAGATCTTTAATGAGTTTGGAAATTGCAAGTCAAACAGTCTTGAAGTTAAAATTTGCTGACTGCTGCAACATACCCTCAAGAGATAAAGAAGGGGAATCTTCTTGATCAAACAATTGACAATCATCTATAGACAGTTCAGAAGCACTCAGGAAATGGCATGTTGCACCTATAGCTTGATCCAGACCCATGTCTCCCAGCTGTTGCCTTTCCTCCCATAGGACAACTGTTCCTCTGGGAGCACCTTCATACTCTCTAGCTGTGAGGTTTCTGGAGTCCAGCGGATTACAGGATCCGAGGCAGCATGGATTCACCAGAGGCAGGTCTTGTCAGACAAATCTGATTGATTTCTTTGACTGGGTGACCAGGGAGTTGGACCGAGGGAGAGCTCTAGATGTGGTGTATTTAGATTTCCGTAAAGCCTTTGACACTGTTCCTCACAGGCGACTTATAAACAAACTGAGCACCCTAGGGATGGACCCTAAAGTTACTGCTTGGGTTAGAAATTGGTTGGGTGGGAGGCGACAAAAAGTACAAGTAAATGGAGCTCACTCTGAGGAGAAGGATGTTACCAGTGGTGTGCCCCAGGGATCTGTCCTTGGTCCAATTCTTTTTAACATCTTTGTTAGTGATATATCGGAAGGGCTGTCGGGTAAGGTTTGCCTCTTTGTGGATGATACCAAAATCTGCAATAGAGTAGACACCCAGGAAGGGGTAGATAACATGAGGAGGGATCTAGCTAAGCTTGAAGAATGGTCTAGAATTTGGCAGCTGGGATTTAATGTTAAAAAATGTAAGGTCATGCATTTGGGCTGCAGCAATCCAAGGGAGCAATACAGTATAGGAGGTGAAGTACTTTTGTCCACTAAAGAAGAGCGGGACCTAGGCGTGGTTGTGTCTGATGATCTTAAAGTAGCTAAACAGGTAGAAAAGGCGACAGCAAAAGCTAGAAGGATGCTTGGGTGCATATGGAGAGGAATGGCTAGCAGAAAAAAGGAGGTGATAATGCCTCTGTATAAGTCTTTGGTGCGACCTCATTTGGAGTATGGTGTGCAATTCTGGAGACCGCACCTTCAAAAGGATGTGAACAGGATGGAGTCGGTGCAGAGGGTTGCTACTAAAATGATTAATGGGCTTCGTTATAAAGCATATGAGGACAGACTTAAGGATCTTAATATGTACACCTTAGAGGAAAGGCGGGATAGAGGTGATATGATTGAGATGTTTAAATACCTCCGTGGCATAAATGTTCAGGGAGAGAGCCTCTTTCAATTGAAAGCAAGTTCTGCTACGAGGGGACATGGAATGAGGGTGAAGGGAGATAGATTCAGGAGTGATATGCGGAAATATTTCTTTACGGAAAGAGTAGTGGATCCATGGAATAGTCTCCCAGTGGAGGTAGTAGAGATGAGGACAGTAACTGAATTCAAAAAAGCATGGGACCAACATAGAGGATCTCTAAAGGTAAAAAGTGGACTGTTGTAGTTGTTGTTATGGAAGGACAGACTAGATAAACCATGTGGTCTTTTTCTGTCATCATGTTTCTATGTTTCTAGCTAACACCCCATCAGGGATAGAAGCCTCAGCTTCTGATGGACCTAACACTAGATAGCCTGTGGAGGAGTTCTGTCCAGGTTGTAGAGATAGATACATTATTTCAACATCAGAGAGGTCTTCATCTCAAGAGTGGTGTCCACTCATCAGTCTCTGGCTTTGCTTCCATGGGTCCAAGCACTCTAAATGGCTGCACTCCCAGACAAGTGACAAACTGACCTATAGAGCGCCAAGAGATGTGGTAGCCCTAGACTGTGAGGCAAATGACCAAGGTTTCCCTTTATGCTTCATCATATCAAGTCAAACAAGGAAAAGGTCAGAATGCCTGGCTTAGACAGACCTCCCAGCCACTATCTTGAATCAAAATATTGCCTTTGCTGAAGTGGAGAAGGTGAAAAAAAAATCATCCAAAGAGCCCATACTGTAACACTATGACAGACACAGATCTGTATCAGAGGCAGAAAAAAAACTGTTCTACAACTTTCTCAGGGTTTCTTGCTGTGTCTAATGCAGGGCAACACTCCATGTCTGCCTCTTGGCAGGTTTAATACCCCTAGCAGAGTGACAGAGACAGGAGTCTTTGGGGGTCGTTCTGTCCCGCGAATAGAGGGGATGGAAGTCCCTTTTGAACGTCCATCCCCACTATTCACTCCCCTGCTGGCCCCAGCAACTGCCTCCCCGTATGAACAGCACATTTGTATAGGGAGGCCTAGATGGGGGTGGGAGGGGGAATTGCTGAGGTGGAGTGAGGGCAGGGCATGGGCAGTCCGCGACCCCAGACGTACATGGGCTGATTCTGAGGTCAGCCCTGTACATCTAGGCCCGTGAACATGGATGGGGGACGTATTCCACTGCAGGGGTGGAATAAGTCCCCCTGGACATCGGGGGATCCTGTTGCTGGGCCTGGTAAAAAAGGTAGGAGGGTGCAGGAAGTTCCCTCAGCCGGGTCCAGGCCATGGGAGGCTGGATTGAGCATCAGGCTGGGGGAAAGAAGTAAATCAGCGGCGGCTGGCATTTGCAGCTCCTGAATAGAACCGCAGTGCCATGGCAACGGGACTCCATGGCACTGCGGATCCATTGAGGAATCTGACTGAGGTAGCCGGGCATGTGGCTGTGAGTGCAGCTGATCTGTATCGGGGCCTGGCCTGCACATTCAGGCCCTAGACCTGATTATGATACTATGGGCATGTCTAGCTCCCGTGGGATCAGAATCAGGTCTACATCTGGGCATCCTGATTCCGATCGGACGTACAGGGGCCTGGACGGCCACATTGGAAGGTGCCTCCACGTGACTAATGCAGATCTGTATTAGAAGCAGACATATTCTTTTTTCAACTTTTGCCAGGTTTCTGGCTATGGCTTGAGCAAGGCAAAACTCTGTGTCTGTTTGCTGTTAGGCTCAATATTACTAGCAGAGTGACAAGGCCAGAGAGAGCCCACTGACCAACATCAGTTAATGTTAGATGCAGAAAAATAGTATAATTTGCAACTTTTGCAGGATTTCTGTCTAGTGTAGGGAGTATGCAGGCCAAAGATTTGTTTAGAATTCCTGCATCATTAAAAGGATTTTTCAATGTTTTTTTTATTTCAGGAGCAATGTCATCAATAGTGTGCACTATTTTACAATAGTGAAATAGTGCACATTTAAGCTCAATATTGTTCTCTACTGCTGAATAGCAAACACTCTTTTGCAAGTCTGCAGTATACTTTAATAATGTATGTCACACCCTTAGCCCCTTACCTTGGTATGGGGGGCGTGGATTTGTTTTTGTCACTGTGGTGCTCCAACCTCTGGCCTTTTTCTAACTGGATGCCTTTACATGCATTCTGGGAAAGGTAGTTCAGTTAGATATCACTTGGGCTCAGATGAAAAAACAAACACCTTCTTTGTAGTTGGGTTTGAGTGAGTGCAATTTATTCATTAGCACAAAATAAGACACACTAGGTTCACAGATCCACCTTTTAAAGATATTTTCATCCAGGAACTCTTGCAACTTATAACAGGATAACTTGAACTGAAACAAAACAGCTTCCCTCAGCCTTAATTAGCAACACCTGCCTTCAGCAGAGCTTGCCGTGAAGATCAAAACAAACAGAAAGAAACTTTTAAACCAGGTTTCTTTTCCTTTCCAGTCCAGAGCAAATACCTGGCTATCTTGTATGCTTAACTTCAGCACTTCATACAGATAGTCCAATTCATAAAAGCAATAAAACTCTTTTCCAGGTTTTCTCAGCAGTTAGACAAACCAAAAGCATTTCTTACTTCCTTCAGTTGAAATGGCATCAAAGGAGCTCTGCACTGCTCACAGCTGTTTCTCAAAAGACAATCAGGAAGCTTCAGCTTTTCACTGTGTAACACTTTTCCTGAGCTTAGAACTTTAAACAAGCAAACACAGCTCTCAAGGCTTTGGACACTGGAGGCTTCTCTTTACGGTTGACATTCCCCCTTTACCATTCTTAATTGGCAGACTGGCATGCAGAACAGTCCATGTATGAGACCTCTTCATCACAAGGTAAATCTGACTCCCCCAATTCCATGGGTTCACTCTCTAGCTCAGATTCAGATAGCTTACTTGACTGCCTTCTACTATGATTAAGGCTGTCTCTGGCAAATACGTATTGCTCCTTATTAGCTAAGCTTCTGGTACTCATACCTTGATCCAAGCCAGTAATAGCTTCACTCCTTACATGCTCTGGCCACCATCTAGCACGTCCTGTTCTCCAATTAGTGCTTCTGGCTCTCACTGCTCCATTTCTTGAGTAGGCAAAACTTCTGCTCTCTCTTTCCCTCTGGTTAGCAGTTACCACACTCTCTGGTCTCAGGAGTCCTTCTAATTCCTCTCCATGTGTCCTGCTTGTCCCTCTTCATCATCCTGCTGCTGCTCTCTGACCTGGTCTCTCACCTCCTTGTCTCTCTGACCTGACTGAGCTAAACTTAAACCCCTCAGGCTCCTGCTCCACCCTCTCCCCTCTCAGGTGAGAAAGATCAAACTCCCTTGTGGCAGCTGTGTGATTAGGGGATGCAGTGATGTAAGGGTTCCTTACCCTGAGCCTGTATTCCCTATCCTTTCTACCACTAGGGGCACTCTGTTCCTCATTGTAGCCAGGAATTACTGGCTTTCTAGGAGCAAATGGAGTTTTAAGTCCTGGACCTTTTAAAATGGGTCCCTTTATTAAGGTAAATTCCTTCTTTTTACCCCTCTCTTCTAGGTCCTGATAAGCTTCCTTATCACATGTACCTACTGATAAATAGTTCACATTACTGAGCAATAAGATGCAAACTCTCTAAACAAGAGTGTGCACTATTGTGCAACAGTGTGTACTACTGCATAATAGTGCACAGTAATACTGGCAACATGGGGGGAAAAAATTGTATTTTTGCCTGTCATTTCAGGTTAAAAACTTCGACCCCAATATTGCAAGGCATTTACACAGTTTAGAGGGCAGCAGCTGAATATCGCCGCTGCACGGTTAGCTTCTGAACCATGTGCGGCTATGTGGCAAACCCAGATATTCAATGCCAGTGGCTGGATATGGCCCCAGATTGAATATCTGGGGTTAAAGTTCGGCGGCAACAGCTATGCGCCTTAGAGGCACATAGCCGCCGCAACTCAATATCGGGCCCTACATTTTTACTATTTCATTACAAACGAATGCACATCCCTAGTGCAGGACTGCATGTCTGTCTGCTGGTAGGGTCAATAGTAGTCAGACTGACATATACTGGAAAGAGATGTCTGAGTAACAGACAGTCATCTGTCTCACAAGCAAAGAAAAATGATTTATTAAAATCCCCGACCCTCTAGCGCCACAGAAAAAGGACATTTGCTATCAGCTCTACCACCAACTTATTTTCAAAGTGATGCTGGGCTGTGCGGCACTGTACAGACACATACAGAAGAGACAGTCCCACCAAATCTATGAAATCAGAGTATGCCTGCCTGAAATGACGCTTTTCACTGCCTTCGCAAGACTGCCAGCTGGGAAATCATGTGTGTGTGCGGGCAAAAAAAAATAGTTTTGTTTAGTTTCCTGTGCTGTTTGCTGGTTTGGTATGTTTTATTCTAATACATTTTTGTTTTATGTCATTATGTTTTTATAAATTTTCATTTCAAGGCAATTTTGTTAATTGAACAGGTAGCCGTAGCTGTTGCCCAAAAGGAAAACATAGCTGAAAGGTTACATGCAGCAGGAAAATTTATTTTATAAAAATACACTTGAGAAAAAAGAGCATTATCATTCTGGGCTATGAATGTGTAAGTGCACGTACGTAAACATGTAGGAGACGTATTTTGCATCCTGCATGTGTGTCAGCATTTACACGTGCAAACAACAGAATTTACAAAACTGTAGGTCCAGGGGGAGAGAATTAAGGAGCTAAGCTACAAAACTCTCTTTTTTTAATGTATTTATTTATTTATTTTGCCATTTGAGGCGCTTTTGCAAACCACAAATGTAAACACAATTCCCTCCTCCCTCCCCCAGTCACGTCTTCAATCCCAGATTCCAAATGAGCCTTTAACTGACAGTTCTGTGTGCTTGGGAGCAGATGTGAATGCTGACGGGAAACATTTTTGAAATATGGATCTATTTCTGTACTTTGCTGAAATTAACCTTCAAAGAAAGTTTTACAATGGTTACTGACCTTGTCTTTAAACATTTCCAGTACAAAAGTGGCCACGCTTCCATTGATGCCAATAAACATGTTGATACATGTCAAAACAACATATGCTGTACTAGGAACGCTAAATAAAAAGGATGATGGATACATCAGAGGTGTAACAGACCACCTATAAAGAGAAGAAGTAAAGAGTAATGAGTAATGGAGTTAATAACTGTATAGTGAGTAAAGTTTCACAATGCGAAGAAATGATCAGACTCTAAATAAATTAATTAAAATATAGGGGTAATTTCAGTGATAAAGCCCTAACATTTTTCCAGTGATGTAAGGGCCTCTTTTATTGAAGCCTGTTAGCTGGTTAATGGGTGTTTCAATGCACAGCTACAAGCAGTTGGCAACACTAATGCCCATTAGTGTCTGCCTTTGCATGCTAAAACACATGTGAATTGGCCATTACAGATTGGAGAGGGGAATGGGCGGAAACTGCATTGCTGCTATAGCCAGGGCAATTTTCCATTCTCAGCGGCAACGCAGCTCTTAAGTGAACCAACGTTAGGAAAATCCTTTGCATGTTAGCTGCCAGGGACATACTGCAAATTGCCCGGAAAGCTTACGTGTGGCTTTGCTATTAACGTGTGTGAGATCGGCATGTTATTGGCAAATCCTTAGTGGCCTTTAGTAAAATGGACCCTAAATCGTTGATAAATCTATATCCTTGCACTTGAGGGGCTCATAACAACATATAATTACATGTTTACTAAAGCATGCTATGTTGGAAGGGGAAAGGGAACATCTTGGCAGGGTCTTGCAGCCAATTTAAAAGGATCTTACGACCCTAGAATGAGAGGTCTAGAATTCCAACAAATAATTGAAATAGCGCAGATGTTGCTGATTTGTATGGAAACATTAGGAAAGATTACTTTACATGTGAACGGCAGTGGTTCTCAGAAAGAGAAGAATAATTATCCTTTGGCAGATTTTCATCTCAATTAGTACACACTAACTCATTTTGGGGCCTATGTGTGCCAAAATGTCAAATAATGGGTAATGCATAAAATATTTTATCACACACCCTAAAAATTATCCTCAATGTTTACACATTATTAGCATTCATGGTAACCCACAAAAGTATACGATTTATAGCTATGTTCACCTATGCATCAAGGGACATGTTTACTAAGGTGACATTTTGCTTGATAGATAATGTCCTTTCCTTGAGTCCTCCTAGACCAGCCAGACAAGTGGGCTGTGTTCCCCTACCAGCAGATTGGTAGAGACCAATGAAATACCCAGGTTTCAATGACATCATTCCCATGCTTCTATCAGCCTGAACCACTAGAGGGCAACTCAGTATTCATCCCAAAGGAAATGGGAAAGCATGGCAAACTCAACGAGGACATCAATGATTAATCAAACAGTAGAGAAACTATGTATAGGAGAGATTAAACAGAAGGCTGTCAATAGGATATGGATCTGCAGATCCAAGCATATAAATCATAGTGGACCAAGGTACTGCCGCAATATAACAGACCAAACACATTTCAGGGGCAGATCCTGAACTGGTCTAGCTGGACTCAGGAAAGGACATTATCCACAAAACAAAATATCACCTTCCATATTGTCCTGCTAGACCAGTCCAGATAAATGGAACAGACAAAAGCTATAAATGCTTGACAGAAGTGGAATGTGATGCCAACGTTGCCACTCGACAAATGTCTGAAGGGGCTACCGAGCTATGCTCTGCCCATAAGGAGGCTTGCGCTCAAGTAGAATGGGTTCAAAACACCAAAACCGACCGGTTCCATAACAGATATGCTGAGGCAATTGCTTCCTTGATACAGCATCCAAAGAAAACTTGGCAGTTGCATCACACCTGCACGAGTCAGCAAACAGCAGAAAAAAGATGATCGCACTTACAAAAGGAATACGTAACCTCCAAGTACAGCATTTTGAAAATAGAGTTAATTTGAGTTTGCTTTGAGAAAGGATGTGAAGACTTATTCATTCAATACACTTTGGTTTCCTTTTCTTAGTTACTTTTTAAACATTTTTATAATTTTTATTTTGTGCTGAAAGAGCAGAGTATGCTGTTTAGATTGTTGTTGTTGTTAAGTGCCGTCGAGTCGGAATCGACTCATGGCGACCATCTGGATAGCTATCCTAAATTGTGTTCGGTCTTCAGTCAGGCGGCTCATTGTTGACAGACTGGTACCCGTAGCTGCTGTTATTGTATCGATCCATCTCATTGATGGCCTTCCTCTTTTGCGTTGACCTTCTATCTTGCCAAGCATGATGTCTTTCTCTAATGATCTCTCTCTTCGCATGATCTGTCCAAAGTATGAAAGTCGAAGTCTTGTCATCTGAGCTTCTAAAGAAAGCTTAGGTTTGATCTTCTCTAGTACCGACTGGTTTGTTCTTTGGGCAGTCCATGGTATACACAGTATTCGCCGCCAGCACCATAATTCAAAGGCATCAATTGTCTTCCTGTCTATCTTTTTCACTGTCCAGCTTTCACATCCATATGATGTTATTGAAAATACCATGGCTTTAACAAGTCAAATCTTTGTATGGAGAGAGACATCTTTGCTCTTGAGAATCTTATCTAGGTCTTTCATAGCCATTCTGCCAAGAGCAATGCGTCGTTTGATTTCTTGACTGCTTGTTGCTTCTTTATTGATTGATCCAAAGTTGTTCACAATTTCAATTTCTTCTCCTTCAACGATGAACCTGTTGATTATGCCAGTTGTCATGATCTTTGTCTTCTTTACATTAAGGTGCAGGCCCATTTTGAGACTATGTTCTTTGATTGTGAGAAGCAAATGTTTCATCCAGTAATGTGGTATCATCAGCATAGCGAAGGTTGTTGATGAGTCTTCCACCAATCTTCACAACTCTGTTGTCTTCATACTATCCTGCTTCTCTGATGATTTGTTCTGCATATAAATTAGACAGGTAGGGGGAAAGTATGCAGCCTTGTCTTACACCTTTGCTTATTTTAAATCATTCTGTTTCTCCTTGTTCCGTTCAAACTGTTGCTTCTTGATCAATGTACAGATTGTGCAAGAGTACGATCAGATGTTCTGGTATACCCATGCTGCTTAATGTGGCCCAGAGTTTCTCATGGTTTACACAGTCAAAAGCTTTGCTATAGTCAATAAAGCACAAATAGATCTCCTTTTGGTATTCTTTAGTCTTTTCAAGGATCCATCTCACATCCACAATGATGTCTCTCGTTCCACGCCCTTTCTTGAACCCTGCTTGCACTTCAGGTAGTTCTTGTTCCAGGAATGGTTGTAGTCTCTTTTGAATAATCTTTAGTAGAATCTTGCTGGCATGTGGGATCAGAGCGATTGTGCGATAATTTCCACAGTCAGTTGGATCACCTTTCTTTAGTATAGGTATAAACACAGATCTTTTCTAGTCAGTTGGCCATGATGTTGTCTTCCATATTTCTTGGCAGAGCCTTTTAAGTACGGTAACAGCTGCATCAGATTGCTGTAATACTTCTATGGGAATGCAATCAATGCCTGGTGCTTTGTTCTCTGATAGGCTTTCAATGCTGCTTCAACTTCTTCTTTCATCACCAATGGTTCCCGATCATAAGGTACAGGTTGAAACGGCTGTTGGTCCACTTGATCTTTATCATATAAAAGCTTTGTATATTCCTTCCATCTTTTCTTGATCTTCTCAGCATCATTCAACATAGAACCTTGAGCACCTTATAACAATATCAATTTGAGGCTGAAACTTTTTCTTTAACTCTCGTAGCTTTAGGAAAGCTGATCTTGTTCTTCCTCTAATAGTTTCTGCTTCTATTTCCTTGCATGCGTCATTGTAGTACTTTTCCTTGTCCTGTCTTGCTGCACGTTGGAAATCTCTGTTGAGGTCTGTGATTGTCTTTCTTTCTCCTCTGGCTTTAGCTTCTCTGCGTTTCTGGGCAATTTTCAGAGTTTCTTCCGTTATCCATTTTGGCCATTTTTTCTTTTTCACCTTTTGTAGAGAGTTCTTGCTTTCTTCCAACACAACCTTCTTGATGTCATACCATAAATCTTCTGGAGCTCTGTCATTTGTATCTAAAGCAACAAATCGATTTTGCAGGCAGTCTTTAAATTCCAATGGTATATTCTGCTGTTTAGATTAGTGAAAAAAAATCCCACTTTAATGCATTTTGAATTGTATTTTTTAAACAACGGAATGTAAAAATGAATAAGGATGTGAAGACTTTACTGGCCTGAGCTGTTGAAATAGCATGCATGCTTAAAAGTAATCATAGGCTAGTAATGACTACCTAAGTAATACATGGTAGAGGGCATACTCATTAACATCATCTGGAGCAGATTTAACATACACATATAATCTACTGCAAGCAGATATATATTTATATATCAAGTGATATATAGCTATTAAAAACAGAGGGGGCAATATTCAGCAGAATGGTTTCTGCTTAAAGATATCAAAATAAGTCATCCAAAATAACTTTCTGTCGCCCCCCTTCCCCCTCCCCCACACACACATAGACACACGTTGCTGGGACTGCTGAATATTTGATGTTAAAAATCAAATTAATCCTTTCCACAAAGCCATTTCTCTAAATCTGGAGATGACAGAAAAACAAATTTCTTGTACCCTAAAGTGACACAGCACTTACAGGGGTACCTTAGAAAAAAGGTTGCCCCAAGAGCCAAGGTTCTACTTTTAAGCGCCAAAAAAGCTTTCCTACGTAGCTGCGTAGAACGTGATACATCCGGGAAAATAGAAACACTGTCCCCACAAAATTTCATTGATTTCTTCTTAAAATAAGCTTTAAAAATAATACTCTTATCCTCCTCAGAGGCAAGAGTTACCAATAGAGTAGCCCGGGACGAAATATCATCCTGGGTGTCCTCTAAAAAAGCAGTCAAATTAAATTTATCCGACACCGCAGAGGCTTCCACTCCTTCATCCACCACGGCTGAAACAATTTTAGATGAAAGATAATAACATTTAATAATAGAAATAATATCAGCCTGTGGTAGAAGGAGGGTGTCCTTGAGGTATTTACGAAATAAAATAATGGGGGACAATAAAGCACAAACAGGAAAATTAAGTACTGTATCCTTAAATTTTTAACACGTGTCAAGTTTTCTAGATTCTCAAGTTTCTGATGTAGCAAAAAGCTATCCTTTACATTAGCAGACTGAAACTCAACAAAAGATGTTGCTTGACTATCAATACGAGAAACCTTAGAATTCAACATTTCAACCTGAGAATCTAGAGTTTGAAATTGTCTTTTTCTTTATTTTCTTCTTTGGACGACTAGGGTGTAGGGGTAGAATCTCACCAGACTAATCAGTAGGCTAGGGATTGCTTCGGCTTTTCCCTAACTTTGTTTTCTTCTCTATTTTTTATTTATTGTAATTTGAAAGTATGTTTCCCCGAGATGTGGGCTGCTGTATCTTGATTTTGTCTTGAGGTATGTTTTTTCTTGCTAAGGATATTTTCTTTGTATTTCCTTATACTGTAATTCTACTGTATAATTGAAAAATTCTTATAAATAAATAATTAAAAAAAATAATAATAATTTATCCATTTAAGTTAGGACAGTTATTCATGCAGTTCTGTTTAAATGAATAAAGATAAGTAGATAGCGTGCAATAACAGTACCGTCTGCCTATCCTTTAGCTCTCTACAACTACTGCTATTGATCATTTATATAGCGCTACAAGGTGAACGCAGTACTGCACAGACACATGTAAAAAGATGGTGCCTGCTCGTCAGAGCTTACAATTTAGTCAAGACAGACAATACGACTGCTGCAAACAAGGATACGACTAGGGAAAAGTAAGGGGACACATAGGAGATTAAGCAGATCAGGACCCAAAAGCAGTCTCAAAGAGGTGAACTTTTAGCATAGATTTGAAAAGGAGCAGAGATCACCACTACTACTGATCATTTGTATAGCGCTATAAGGTATACGCAGCACTGAAGAGACAAGGAAATGTCAAGGGGAATGGTAAGAAAACACATCAGAGTCATAGCAGATGAGGATCCAAAAGCTGCCTCGAAGAGGCGAGCTTTTATCCTGTGTTTGAAAAGGGACAGAGATGAAGCCTGATGCACAGGCATAAGGAGTAGCAAGGTGAAAGGATCAAAGTCTGGAACTGACTGTGGAAGAAAAGGGCATAGAAGAAGTTGTCTCTAAAGAACTTTACCAGGAACTCTCCTCATACATGGATAACACTTGGTTGGGCATCTCAATGTCCAGCCAAAAATTATGCCTCAGAATAGAAAGCAATTTAATCATTGCCTCCTCTCAATAAATACTGTTACAGGATGACTTATAATGCAATGTGACTTGAGGAGGGTAATTCTCAGCTGGCCTGTGATACTTATAAGCACAGAGATACTTTGTACTTTGTGCCTCTTTGATTTTACCTTTAAACTATGCTGGCAGTTTTTTGGCCTTCCTTCTACTTTTCTTAAAGTGTGGAATACATCTCATCTGGGCTTCCAAGATAATATTTTTAAACAATGCCCATACTTATTCCTCCTGCTTCTTTGGTAATGATGTGCATGGATAGACATTTGTACAGCCTCCTGAACCCTCAACAATAAGTCATACACTAAGCAAAATGTGCCTAAAAATCTGTGACCACTATTCCACATTACGGAGAAATGGAAATCTTTATAATGAATTCAACAACATTAAAAAAAAGGAAGAGTAACCCCCATAAGGTGACCTGACAAATAAATTCCAAGGACCTATGCAACTATTCCATATTATCCATTTGACTAAGTTAAAGCAAAATCAAATACCAGATTTTTCTTTCAGGGAATTATCTAATATAATAGGTTCCACCATGTAGGCAATTTTAAAAGAGAAAGTATCTGCATAGCTACCGTCCTGAAATTCAACTATAAAGTCCACAGGTTGAAAGTATGTGTGGATATCACAGCTACATGAACTGTTTGAGAATCACCTTCCCTATTTAATATAATTTGAGACTTATCTTCTGTCTTTTCAAGCCCAGAAATAAGCTGCTGTAAACAGAAACACAGTGCATGCGCCAGCATATTCTCGCTGGGATGGAATCAATAACTTACCCGTAAAGTATCAACAAAAGAATAAGCACAGGAAGATTTGCTGAAGACACATAGGCTTGTTGTTGGAAGCTCAGGAAGAGAATAATAACGATAATGCATGGGACAAAATAGTTGCACTGCAAAAGAAACAAAACATGATATAATCATGCAGGGCAAACTACAAAATAATTAGCAAGGGCATATTGCAAAATATAGAGACATTATTTATAGACTGATTCACCCAAGTGTGATAATTTCTGCATTAATGTGTGTTGTTTACCGCAGTTCCCGTTAGTTGTAATGGGGCCCATCCACTAATAATATGTGAAGCCCCACTTCCACTGGAACATATTTCTGCAAAGAGAGATGAGTAGGTGTGAATGTGGACATAGGGGGTAGTATTTTACAAAAAGCTGCTGCACAGGTTCATCTGGTGTTCGGGCGGGCTTTTTTACTGAAGGGCTAACTGGCCAGGAAGTGAAGCTTGGGCTGTGGAGGCTCAAGCCCGCCCACCTTCCCACTGCTGAGGGGTGTTGGGGTGATAGCTGGCCCTGCTTGGTTTGTCTAGCTGTCACAGGGAGTAGGGGTTGGGTTTGTGGAGAGTTGTTGTGGGTAATTGTCACATCTAGCGTGGTATGGGACATTAGAGACCTCTTCCTACTGTAAGCTATCCCCTAAAGGCAGGGATACAGGGAGTAGAGGACTGTGGCATCCCATAGCATGGCGGTCACCACCATGTGCGGCACAAGTCACAAAGAAGGCTCCCATGATTTGGAATTAAGCCTTAGCCTGGTGCCACCACAGGCTGGGAGACGGGGGGAAGGGGTGATGAGCAATTTGGCTGCATGTGTTAGAAAATGTATTGTAAGCAAACTATTTTCTAATGCAGACCAAAACATGCCTTCAGAAGTGCCTCTTCTTAATCTTCCTAAAATTATGTATGCTATAGAACCCCCAGGCTTACTTTTAGCTGAGTTAAGGATGGACCCTGGTAAGAGGAGGTAGTCACTAATGTGCATCAAGGGAAAAGAAAATGGATTGAGTTCATGCGTTTCTTAGTGTTCAAGGTGAAAATAAAGGTCAACAAGCAAGCTGTAGGCGACACCTTTTTATTGGACTTATATAATTATTTCTGACAAGCTTTTGAGAGCTATACTTTACTTAATCAGGTCTATTAAAGCATAGTGCAGTTACAATGGATTTAAACTCATCTATGTTCTGGGTAGTCTGCATATATGTCATTACATATCAAAGCAACGTATAGGATACAGTGACAATTATATAGGTTCTTTCTGATCTTAGCTAGTCTGTATCTTTCATTAATTTACAATGAAAAACATAGATGAGGAGACAGTACCCCTTTGCATTTCTGGTAATGAGTAAGGAAACCAATGTCTCTAATCAGTCCTCTTTTGTTAGTGTTCAAATACTTGATTATTTCAAATTTGTGCAACTACAATGGTGGGATCTAGCTGCAGCCATCTGAAAACACAGAGTATTTATGGCTAAAACATTTACTGCTTGCCAATCGGACTATGATAAGAAGATAAGAACATAAGATATGTCATATTGGGTCAGACCAAGGTCCATCAAGCCCAGTATCCTGTTTCCAACAGTGGCCAATCTAGGTCATAAATACCTAGCAGTTTTCCAAAAATATAAAGGTTCCACAATGCTTGCATTGGGTCAAGTAATGATATTGCGGGTCCCTTTTAATAATGGTTTATGGACCTTTCCTCTAGGAATTTGTCCAAACCTTTCTTAAACCCAGCTACACTAAAAGCTTTTACTACATCCTCCGGTAACAAATTCCAGAGTTTGATTACACGTTGAGTGAAAAAATATTTTCTCTTATTAGTCTTAAATAGTTTACTCTGTAGCTTCATTACATGTCCCCTAGTCTTTCTATATTCAGATGACGTAAACAATTGATCTATGTTTACCCATACCACCCCATTCATTAATTTATAGACCTCTATCATATCTCCCTTCACCCGCCTCTTTTCCAGGTTAAAGAGCCCTAACCTTTTTAGCCTTTCTTCATAGGAGTATCCTTCCATCCCCTTTACCATTTTGGTGACTCTTCTCTGTACTTTTTCCAAAAATGCTATATCCTTTTTAAGATACGGCGACCAGAATTGCACACAATATTCAAGGTGTGGTCACACCATGGAATGATACAGAGACATTGTAAAGCATAGTTACTCACCTGTAACAGGTGATCTCCGGGAACAGCAGGAATTTAGTCTTCACATATGGGTATCGTCGGTACCGACAGAGCCTGCGTGGGAACGCTCCCCAGCGTCCAATTAGAAAGCTTTTGGGAGCATCCCACAGCGCCTGTGTGCTGCTTTCCTGCCTTTCCCAACTGCCTCTCTCCAGTTGAGTTTTAAAACTGAGACAAAGAGAGAGAGAGGGAAAGGGAAAGAGATAGATAGAGAGATACAACTCCTAGGGGGGGGGGGGGGTTGTGAAGACTAAATTCCTGCTGTTCCCGGAGATCACCTGTTACAGGTGAGTAACTAGGCTATCTCCAGGAACAAGCAGGAATGTAGTCTTCACATATGGGGACTCCCTAACTTTAGATGCCAGGGAGAGACCCCAGAAGTTGTGTGTCCCTGTGAGTGGGCTCCACTTCCCCCCATGGATCTCTGGCATCCAACCAGGGATGGCGGGTAGGAGTTGATTAGGTATGGAACAGGTGTTGGAGAACAGCCTGACCAAACAAGGCATCCCAGCAGGAGTCCTTGTCCAAGCAGTAATGGGCTGTGAAGGTATGAACCGAGGCCCAAGTGGCTGCTCGACAGATGTTGTCGATAGACACAGAGTGCAGATTAGCCATTAAAGTTGCCATGGCTCTCACATTGTGAGCTGTGACATGGCCCTCCAGAGGAAGATTCTTACTCTGATAGGCAAAGGAAATACACTGTGCAATCCAGTTGGACAGTGTTCTCATGGAGACTGGAAGTCCCAAATGAGAAGGATCAAAAGCAACAAAGAGTTGAGAGGACTTTCTATGTTGCTGTGTTCTCTGCAAGTAAAAGGTTAAAGCTCTTTTACAGTCCAAAGTATGAAGATTCCTTTCTGCATTTGATACATGAGGCCTTGGAAAAAACACAGGCAGGTAGACCGCCTGGTTAAGATGAAAAGGCGAGAACACCTTTGGCATAAAGTGTGGATGAGTCCTAAGGACTACCTTGTCATGATGAAACCTTGTAAAAAGTGGATCAGCCACTAGTGCCTGCAGTTCACTGATGCGACGTGCTGATGTGATTGGAATGAGAAAGATAACTTTCCAAGAAAGGAATTTCAAGGAGGTAGTAGCTAAGGGTTCGAAAGGTGGCTTCATAAGCTGGCCAAGAACCAAATTTAAGTCCCATGCCACCGGTGGTGGCTTAATGGGAGGCTTAGTTAGTAGAAGGCCTCTCATAAATCTTGCTATAAGAGGATGAGAGGAAATAGGTTGTCCATTTAAAGGCTTGAAAGAAGCCGCAATAGCACTTAAATTGACTCTTACTGAGTTAGTTTTGAGTCCTGCATTGGATAAATGAAGGAGATACTCCAGTAATGATTCAAGTGGTATCGCAAGGGGGTTAAGACCCTTCTGCGAGCACCATATGGTAAACCGTTTCCACTTAAAAGCATAAGAGCGTCTTGTGGAAGGTTTCCTAGAAGCATATAGGATATCCTTTACCTGCTGGGGGAGGTTAAGGTCCTGAAGATCTAGGCCTTTTCAGCAACCAAGCCCTGAGATGCAGTGATTGGGGATTGGGATGCCATAACATTCCCTCCTCTTGAGATAGGAGATCTGGAGCAGACCCTAACTCCAGAGAGGGAGCTTGAGAGAGATGTAGAAGCAGAGGGTACCACACTTGCCGTGGCCAATGTGGAGCTATGAGGATCATATGATCTCTGTCTCTCTGAAGCTTGAACAGGGTTTTGGGGATCAGGGAAATGGGTGGAAAGGCATAAAGGAAGTCTTGACCCCAATGAAGGAGGAAAGCATCCTTGGCCTAAGAGCCCTGAGCCGGAATTCTGGAACAGAACGGGGGAAGTTTGGCATTCAATGGACTTGCAAAGAGGTCTATGTCTGGGGTTCCCCAAATTTGAAAAATCTTGGCCACCTGGTCTGCATGTAGAGACCATTCGTGTGGAAGCAGAACTCGACTGAGTCTGTCTGCCCAAGAGTTTTGGATACCTGGAAGATACACAGCCAAGAGATGAATCTGATGCTCTCTGGCGAGGGCCCATAGTCGCAAAGCTTTGTTGCAAAGTGACAGAGAGGCTGCTCCTCCCTGCTTGTTCACGTAAAACATGGCTACTTGATTGTCCGTATGGATGAGGACTGTCTTGTAGCTGAGCAGGGTGTGGAACACTCGCAGAGCAAGGAAGATTGCTCTGAGCTCCAGAAGATTGATGTGTAGATGAGTCTCCTGTGGAGTCCAGGTGCCTTGGGTGGAGAGGCTTTGCAGATGAGCTCCACCAACGGAGGGACAAAATAAGACAATTTGTGTTTGTTATTTTGTCTGACAGGCATCCTGATGCCTGGTTCCATTGGGTGGATAAAGTCCACTGGGCTGCTCTCATATGGAGGCGAGCATAAGGAACCACATGCACGGTGGATGCCATGTGGCCTAGCAGTTGCAGCATTTCTCGAGCAGTGAGGTGAGGCTTTAGCACTGCTTGAGAGGCTAACTGCACCTTGCGAAGGCAACGAGCCTTCGGAAGATAGGCCCTTGCTTTCCTGGTATCCAGCAAAGCTCTAAAGATTGAGTTGGAGTTAGGTGGGATGAACTGGGATGTTTATAACCAGACCCAAATACTGCAGGATACGCATTGTGCAAGATAGAGAAGTCCTGGCCTCTGACTCTGATGGGGCTCGAATGAGCCAATCGTCTAAGTAAGGGAAGACGAATATCCCTAGAGTGCGGAGAAATGCTGCTACTACTGCCATGCATTTCGTGAACACCCTGGGTGCTGAGGCCAGGCCAAAAGGAAACACTCTGTACTGGTAGTGCTTTCCCTGAAAAAGAAACCGAAGGAACTTTCTGTGAGTTGGATGGATGAGAACATGAGTGTACGCATCCTTGAGGTCTAGAGAACAAAGCCAGTCCTGGCTCTGAAGGTATGGCAGTAGAGTTCCTAGAGAAATCATTTTGAATTTCTCCTTGAACAGGAATTTGTTCAATTCTCTGAGATCCAAAATGGGTCTGTAACCTCCTGTTTTCTTTGGTATAAGGAAATAGGGGGAGTAAAACCCTGTACCCTGTTGAAGAATGGGTACCTCTTCTATTGCCCCTTGGGCAAGAAGCATGGTGACCTCTTGATCTAACAGGTTGACAAGAGAGGTCTGAGAATTGAACTGTCTTACCATTGTAGGTGGGGGCAAGCGGAGGAAGTGAAACTTGTACCCTTCTCTTATAATGGAAAGAGTCCAATGTTCTGCTGTTATTTGCCCCCATCTGGAGGCAAAGTGGTCTAACCTTCCTGGAATGGTGGAAGGTTCTGGTCCACTGAGAGCCAGGAAGGCTAGGTTCTCTAGATGGAAGTCAAAGGCCTTGAGGAGTCTGAGACTGCTGAGACGGTTGAGGCTTAAGAGTCTTTGCCTTTCTCTGTTTGGGTGGTTGCTGAGTCTTCCGGACAGGCTGACCTGCAGAACATTCTGCTGATAAGAGGGATAAAACCTATTTTTTTTGGAGAAGAATGTTTTTTTGTAAGATTTCTTTCTTGCAGGGTCAGCTGTGGCTTTGGATAACCTATCCAAAGTGGAGTTAACAGCATCCATCTCATTGGCCTTTTCTTGACAATTTTTGCCAAACAGATTTTCACCTGTACAAGGGATATTGTCCAGTTTGTCCTGGACCCAGAGCTCCAAATCGGATGCCTGGAGCCAGGCAATTCCTCGTGCACCTATGGCAATAGCAGAGGTTCTGCTTGTGCATTCAAAACAGTCAAAAGCTGCACGATTGACAAATTTAGATACATCCTGGGCATGTTTATTCTCAGGAAGAAGAGGGCTCAACACTTCTAAATCCCCTGTGACTTCCTTAAGGAACATTCCCATATATAAAATATAGGAACTGATCCTGGCAGAGAGCCTGGAAGCCTGGAAGGTACAACGTCCAAAGGCATCCAAAGTCCTAAACTCACGTCCTGGAGGGTTAGAGGCATGCCTCTTTGCACTCCTGATCCTTCTCATTGCTGACTCCACTACAATAGAGTGGTGAGGCAATTGAGTCTTCTGGAAACCAGGACAAGGGGGGACCCTGTATATGGTATCCAGTCAACGGGAGTGAGGAGAGGTGGTTACGGGGGTTTCCCACATTCTCAAAATGAGATCATGTAAGATTTCATGGATAGGCAAGGTAGCTGCCTCTTTAGGAACTTTGGGATATTGCAAAATCTCCAATTCCTTTGCCCTGGGCTCTGTTTCAGGAGCCACAGTAATGGACAGACCTCCAGCCACCTCCCTGATGAAATCCTGGAAGGAGATATCGTCTGGAGGAGACATCCTTCGTTTGGGAGAGGAAGGCTCTTCAGGGAGAAGAATCCTGGTACCGACAGAACTGTCAGAATCCTCAGAGTCCTCCGAGGATTCGAAGTATCTTCTGTCCGGATGCTCTTGTAGAGCACGATACCCGTACTGACCAAAGTCGGTACCGGGGGGAATCGGTACCGGTGCATCGGTACCGGAGAGCATGGTTTGACTGTGTGCCAGCACTGCGGACACCAATGTCGATGCCGATGCTATCGGTTCTGGTACCGATGTCGGCGTCGGGGCTGGTACCGGTTGAACCATCTGACGTGGTTCCGAGGGCATCGATGCTGCAAGGAGAGCCGCCAGACTGCATTCAATAGCCAGGAACCTCTGGTCTATCGACGCTGCCGATACCTGGGTATCGGTACCGGAGAAGACCGCCGGTACCCCAGAGCATGGTACCAGTAGTTCTGCCAAGGTCGAGGCCTCGAGAACATCCTGGAGCCCTGATAATGTTTTGGAAGCCGAAGCCTCCCGCCGGGACAATTTTGCCGGTGCAGAACCCTCAAGGGCAACACCAGAGGCATCTCGATGTTTGGAAGGAGATCTACCCTTTGAGGACCGGCTGGACTTATGTTTAGTTACTTGAGATCCATGGGAAGAAGACGAAGCCCTGGAAGATGTCGATGCCACAGAGGCTGCATCAGAGGGAAAGAGGGTGCTAAGTTTAGCAGCCCATTTTTTTTTACTCCTTTTGGACATCATGGCACAAGCCATACACTCTGAGATGGAGTGCTCAGGACCTAAACATTTCAGACACCACTCATGGGTGTGGGTGACAGATATGGTACCGCCACACTTGGTGCACTTCTTAAACCCTGAGGCGGGTTTTTCCATGATGGAAAAAATTTGGGGCCTAAGGCCCAAAATGGCGCGTGCACCTGAAAGTGAAAAAATTTGGAAAAAAGAAACAAATATATATATTTTTTTAAAAGAAAGAAAGAAGAACCGGCGGTACCGGTGTAGCATCGAGGAAGGCAGAGGCGACCACAAAAAGGAAGAAGAAGGAGGAATAATTTTCTGTGGTGACAAGAACAACAACCTGCTGGCTCAGCGGAAAATGAAGAACTGGAGAGAGGCAGTTGGGAAAGGTGGGAAGGCAGCACGCAGGCGCTGTGGGATGCTCCCAAAAGCTTTCTAATTGGAAGCCGGGGAGCGTTCCCGCGCAGGCTCCGTCAGTACCGACGATACCCTTATGTGAAGACTACATTCCTGCTTGTTCCTGGAGATTAGCCTTTGTTTTATTTTCCATTCCTTTCCTTATGATACCTACCATTCTATTTGCTCTCTTGGCTGCTGCTGCTGCTGCACACTGGGCAGAGGGTTTTAACATGTTATTCACGATCATGCCTAAATCGTTTTCCTGGATGGTGGTTCCTAATGTGGAACTTTGCATCGTGTAACCATAGATTGGGTTGTTCTTTCCTAGATGCATAACTTTGCACTTGGCCACATTAAATTTAATCTGCCATTTCGATGCCCAGTCTTCAAATTTATCAAGATTCTCTTGCAATTTTCCACAATCCTCATTGGTTTTAAAAGTTTACATAGTTTTGTATCATCTGCAAATTTGATAACCTCACTTGTTATTCCCATTTCCAAGTCATTTATGAATATGTTAAAAAGCAGAAGACCCAACACAGATCCCTTGGGTACTCCACTATTCATCTTTCTCCATTGGGAAAATTGGCCATTTAGCCCTACCCTCTGCTTTTCATCTTTTAACCAGTTCCTGATCCACAATAGTACACTGCCCCCTATCCCATGACTTTTTAGTTTTGCCAAAAGTCTCTGATGAGGGACCTTGTGAAAGGCTTTCTGAAAGTGCAGATACACTATTATCAACTGACTCACCTTTGTCTACCTGTTTATTCACACCTTCAAAAAAACATAACAGATTAGTAAGACAAGATCTTTTTTGTCTGAAGCCATGTTGGCTGTCTCCCATTAAGCCATGACTATGTACATGTTCAGTAATTTTGTTCTTTATGAAGATTTCTACCATTTTTCCTGGTACTGACATCAGGATCAATAGTCTGTAGTTTCCCGGATCACCCCTGGAACCCTTTTTAAAAATTGGTGCTACGCTGGCCATCCTCCAATCTTCAGGTATTACAGATGATTTTAATGATAGTTCACAGAATACTAAAAGCAGGTCTGCAATCTCATATTTCAGTTCTTTCAACACCCTTGGATGTATACCATCCAGTCCAGCTGATTTGCTACTCTTAAGTTTATCAAATAGTTGTAATACATCTTCCCGGTGTATCGATATTTCTTTCAATTCTTCAGCAGAATCACCTTTAAATACCACTTCAGTCATGGGTAACATCCCTATATCTTCCTCAGTAAAGACCAAAGCAAAAAATTCATTCAGTCTCTCCACTATGGGCTTGTCCCCTCTTAGTGCCTCTTTTACCCCTCTATCATCTAATGGTCCAACTGACTCTCTCACAGGTTTTTTGATATGAATGTACTTGAAAAAGTCTTTTTTAGGTGTTTTTACTTCCACAGCATGCTTCTTCTCAAATTCTCTCTTTGCCTTGCATCTAATATGCTAGTGCTTGTGCTGTTTCCAGTTTTTGTCATTTGGCTCTTTTTTCCATTTCCTGAAAGATGCTTTTTGGCAACAGCAGCCTCTCTGACCTCACCTTTAAGCTATGCTGGCAATGTTTTGGACTTCCTTCCACTTTTCTTAAAGCGTGGAATACAGCTGGTCTGGGCGTCCAAGATAGTATTTTTAAACACGCCAGCTTGATGTAAGTCTTTAACCTTGGCAACAGCTCTTTTTAGTTTTTTTCTTAACTATTTTCCTCATTTTATTATAGTCTCCCTTTTTAAATTTAAAAGGTAGTATTGTGGATTTCCATACCATTCCTCCTCCATTAATTAAATCAAACGCGATCATGCTATGATCACTAATTCCAAGTGGCCCCAACACTCTTATCTCTTGCACCAGATCTGGTGTTCCATTAAGGACTAGGTCCAAAATTGGTTCCCCTCTGGTCAGTTCATGAACCAACTGCTCTAAGAAGCAGTCATTTATTTCATTTTATCTCCCTAGCATATCTTGCCATGACACTGACCCAGTCAATAGCGTGGTAAATAGAAGGCCGCGGGGCATAGTCCCCGATGGCCGCTGTAATCAGGGAGCGGCCGGTGTAGATCCCCACAGGAGAGGAGACAGGACATGGGGTTGCACGGATGCGCCTTGAGCGGCCGCACAGCTTTATTTAAATTGATTGGCCTCGCGGCATGATTGAAAGCCACGGGAGCCAATGAGGTCTGTCCTGGAAGCCGGAGAAGAGTGGAAGGACTGAGGAGGTCGGGTGGGGGGGCAGTGTGCAGCCAACAGACTGTAGAGCTGGATCACTGCCGGCGCACTGTCGGGTAGTCTTCGAGAAACATTTTCTCAGAGTGCTCCGGAGAGTCGGGTGGTGAGGACAGCGGTTATGGTGCGGTGGTGCTGACAGAGTAAAAGAGCAGCAGAGGTGGGGTGTCTCGAGCTGGTGGAGAGCGGTCGGAGAGCACGTGTGGAGGAGGCATCTGTGGCTGCAGGTCACTGCTGAAAATGAACAGGCAAGGCTCGTGGTGGTGGAGTAAGACAATAACAAATAAATAAAGTATAATAGAAGGAGTAGGGACAGAGGTATTAGCTTGGGGAAATGCCTGCTCGGAAGGGAAAAGTTGGTCGGGCAGGAAGGGTTGGCAGGTTGGAGGCCATGGGGAGGCAAAACAATACATCTCAGCAAGTGCTGAGTGATTTTCCATGTGGGGGGGGGGGGGGTCGGGGGTGACACCAGGGGTAGGGGAGGTGGAAGGGATACTGTAGGGGGGACTGGTAATTTGGCGTGCAATAGGAGCTCTCGGCGAGGTGAAAGGGCTCGCGGTGAGTGAGGGGACCTCCCTGCTGTACCCAGAAGGGGAAGGAGTGGTACTAGGGCCCGGAGCCATCAGTTGAGGGGGGGGGGTGGAGGACAACGGGGAAGGCACAGCTTGGAACAAGAGTACAGTGGTGGGGGGGTTGCAGGTGGGTTACCAGAGGGGGCTCAGCATAGGTCTGACGTGCGAGGCGAGCAGCACGTTCAAGCAGAGAGCAATTTCTCCGTAGGCGAGGGGGGGGAAGGGTAGCACATGGGGTAGCAGGAGCCGGAATGAGGGGACATGATATGAGGGGCTTGGGGGGAGGGCCTGTTCCGCCAGGGGGATATGATTCAGCATATGGTCCATGGGAGCATTGGAGGGAGGGGGGTCAAGGATCATCATGTGCTGACTGGGTAGGGGCCTGGCAGCCATCTTGGCCTTCTTTGTTTCCCCCCCTCCTGTGTTTTCTTTTCTTCCACCCCAGGTATCGCCAGCGCAGCAGAACGCAGGTGTGCAAGGCGGGAGCGGCCCAGCTGTGAGCATGAATATGGCAACGGGAGAGTCAGCCGGGGTGCAGAGAGAGGAGGAGGCTCAAAGGGGTGCAGATGGAGAACGGAAGACTGAGGAGGCAGTCTCGGATCAGGCACAAGCTACAATGCCAACAATGCCAAGGCAGGAGACGAAAGGTGAGTTACCAGTGGCTGGCGTAGAGGAGACGGGGCACATGAGTTCTAAGAGTGGGTGGCTAAGAAGGCGCGCAAGAAGCGAAAGCATTCCCGTAGGCAGCGGGACAGCTCAGATTCATCTGCATCGTCATCGACGGACCCGTCGTCCACGTCTTCGGGAGATAACAGTGTAGAGCGGCCTCGGGGCAGTGAGGTGGCGTTAGGTGCGCAGGCGCCGGGGTCAATTCCTGCCGTAGCATCCTTTTCGGAGTTATGGGAGGGAGTGCCCAAAAAGCTGTGATGAAAAATACGTAAGAGGTGTTACACTGACATATTCCGGTTGCTGGAGGGCAGGCGACGGTCCAGGGAGAGTAGAAAGAAGAGGAAGGAGGATGAGAAGGCGGGAAGAATTAAAAAGGTGTCCGTAATGTAGTAAATTGGGTGAGGGCCTTACTACAACTGGCCAGTGTTTGGGGGCAGAAACATCCTTCTCATTACGGGATGCTGCTGGCCTATGCCGATTCCATATTGGAAAATCAAACGGAATACTGCTACTCCCCAACCACAATCATCACCAAATTTTTGTCTGGCATAAACCACAAGGTGAAGAGGAAACCCCTCTACATCTTACGTAGTACATGCCCCCTTTTTTATTTAGTTTCCTTTGTTCTTTATCCAAAAAGTATTTCTTCTTAAATTTAAACTTAAAACAAGTCCACACTTATCTGCTCAATCATACGACGTGCACGTTTCGAAGCGACAAGCTTCTGCTTCAAGTGTCCACAATGAGAAAGTAGTGTGTCCGTCTGTTCCAACCACCCAAAAAACGCCGAATCTTCGGCGGATGACGTCAGGGATATCAAATCCATATTGGAAGCGGCGCAGACACATGATGGTTGGGCTTGGCTCAACTATGATGAGAAGTTCAGAGATAAGATGGAGGAGAGAAAATCCTTGTCTTGGGGCACTCAGGACATTAACCTATGGTTGAAGCAGATGTCGGCCAGGTCCAGTGCAGGGGGAGCTGGGGGGTCAAGAGGGGGAGTATTGAATACCGTAAGCAGGAGTCAGTCCTTTCGGGCAGGCGGGGTCGTGCAACAGCAGAGAGCAGGGGAAAGTGGAGTGGGAGATGTCTGTTGGAGATACAAGTCCTCTTGCTCATTCCCAGATTGTAAGTTCCATCATGTCTGTTCTGCCCGTAGCGAAAGTCATGCAGCCATCAAATGTGTTAAACAAGGTCCCCTCCTGGTGGGGGGCCAGGCCCCCAAACAGTAATTATGCCTTTAGCCTGGCCCCGACACCTATAAGGATTGAAGCCTTAAGGCCGCGGCTTCGGCTATATCCGCGGCAACGTGACAGTGAGGTGATTGAGTCTGGTTTTACGCATGGTTTTATTATACCAGTTAGGGGAAGAGTAGGGGCATCAACGGCTAGGAACTCCCATTTGGTTAGATGTTTTGCGCATGTTGTAAGGGAAAAGTTGAAGGTCGAGATTGCTCGGGGCAGGATTGCGGGATCATTTGCAAAAGACCCCTTTGCGAATTTCATGGTTTCCCCGCTGGGAATCATTCCCAAAAAAGAGCCAGTGAAGTTCCGGTTGATTCACAACCTATCTTTTCCGGCAGGGACATCTGTAAATGATCACATTCCTAAGGAGTCCTGTGTGTTGCGCTACGCGTCCTTTGATTTGGCCATGGGTTTGGTTCAGCTTTGCGGTCGGGGGAGCTTGATGGCTAAGGTAGATATTGAATTAGCTTTCAGACTGCTACCAGTGCACCCGTTAGCGTTTCCCTTGTTGGGTTTTTCATTCGAAGGTAGAAGCTATTTTGATAAATGCATGCTGATGGGGTGTTACATGTCGTGCGCGTATTTTGAGAAGTTCAGTTCATTTATGCACTGGGTACTAGTAAAGAGGGTGGGTTGTGCAAATGTGGTTCACTACTTGGACGACTTTTTATTTGTCGGCGAGGCTCAATCCAGCAGGTGTAAGGAGCTCTTAGATGGTTTTGTGGAATTGTCCAGAGTGTGGGGAGTGCCATTGGCCGTGAGCAAGACAGAGGACCCAGCGACTATGCTCACCTTTTTGGGAGTGGAATGGGATATGATTGAGATGGTAGTTCACCTTCCAGTGGATAAGGTGGTTAAGTTACGGGGGTTGGTTTCTAATTTTATGGTGTCCAAGAAGATAACGTTGCGGGAGATGTAGGCATTGATAGGTTCCCTGAATTTTGCGTGCAGAGTTATCCTGATGGGGCATGTGTTTTTGTGCAGGATAGCGATGGCCACCTCTGGTGTTAGAAAGCCGCATCATCATATTCGGGTGTCTAAGAGTATTCGGGAAGATTTAGCAGTGTGGGATGTCTTTTTGAAAGACTTCAACGCCACGGTGGTGATTCCAGAGATTTCCAGTGTGGATCTGCAGCTCTTTACAGACGCGGCAGAGGGGGTGTGTATGGCAGGTTTGGGCATTTACTTTGGAGGGGCATGGTGCGTGGGGGTGTGGCCGCAGGAATGGTGCGAGATGGGTTTAACTAGCAACATTGCTTTTTTGGAGCTTTTTCCCTTGTTGGTAGTCTTGGAGATTTGGCCCAGCAGACTGCGCAATAAAAGAGTGGTTTATTTATTTATTTAACATTTTTTATATACCACACTATTTAACATCAGCGCGGTTCACAAGTAACATAAATGTCCAGTGTGGGGGTCTACATTGGGCTTACAGTAAAACAAGGAATTTAAACTTGGAGAACAGGTAAAACTATGTACATACTCTTCAATATATATATCTATGCATGTTATTTAAAGGTCGCTGTGACGTGTAGAGTCGAGGTTGGACTGGGGTGACTGTCCGATGGATGTTGGATATGGATGAGATATGGCTACGTAACGTCTTCAGAGTTGGGAAAGCATTGAAGGAAAAGGTAGTGCTTCAAAGCCTTTCTGAATTGGTGAAGGTTGTTTATGGCACGGATGTTGGTTGGTAGGTTGTTCCAGCATGAAGGTGTGGATAGAGCAAAGGTGCGGTCTCTAGAGGCTTTGTTGCATTTGATGATGGTTTTCGGGAGTATTAAGGAGTTGGTGGCGACGGATCTTCTCAGTCTGTTGGGGGGGGAGTGAGTTGGATAAGTTCAGAGAGGGCGCTGGCTGTGCATTTATTGATGGCTCTGAATGTTATTGTTAAAATTTTGAAAGTGATCCTGTAGCGTACTGGGAGCCAATGTAGCGTTTTCAGGATAGGGGTGATGTGCTCCCTTCTAGATGCTTGGTGAAGGGTTCGGGCTGCAGTGTTCATTGCTAGCTGCAAAGGTTGTAGAGTGCACTTCGGAAGGCTGTGGAGAATGGAGTTCGCATAGTCGAAGTGGGGCATCACCAGTGACTGAAAGACTGTCCGAAAGTCTTCTGGCTCAAGCAGCGGTCTGATGTGACGTAGCATCCTGATTTTGTGATAAATTGCTTTTGAGATGTTGCATATCTGGGCGTTTAAGTTGAGATGTTGGTCTAGCATCACTCCAAGGTAACGGATCATTGTCTTCGTGAGAAGTTCGGCATCACGTACTTTCAATGAAGGTGGCGGGGTGAATGCTTGGTCTCTGCTGATGAAAAGTACCTCCGTCTTTTTAAGGTTGATTTTGAGCTTCTGAGAGTGTAGCCAGTCTGTGACTGCGTTGAAGCATGAGGATAACCGGGATACGTCTGGGTGATCAGTATGTATTGGGGTGAACATGAGGACATCATCGGCATAAATTAGGCAGTTTACACCGAAAGATCTGATGATGGAGCAGATAGGCTGCATATAGACGTTGAAGAATAGGGCAGAGAGTGAGGAACCCTGAGGGACGCCCTTCGTTAGTGGGAATGGGGTGGAAGTTGAGGTACCGGAGCGGACGTGCTGCCATCTGTCATTTAGGCATGAGGTACACCATGCAAGGGCGGTGCCGTGGATTCCCTTTTCAACAAGGCGGGACAGCAGTAGATCATGGCTGACGGAGTCAAAAGCCGCTGCAATGTCGAGAAAGATGAGGGCGAATCCTTGTTTGACATTATCTAGACCTGTTATCAGAGTGCTGAATAGAATTGTTAATAAGGTTTCCACGCCATGTTGCTCACGAAACCTGTGCTGGCAGGGATCAAGGGGTGAATTATCCTCGATATGTTGGCTCAGTTGCCGGTGGACTATTTTCTCCGAGATTTTAGCTAGAAGCGATATGCTGGAGATGGGTCTGTATGAGTCCATCTTTGTGGGGTCAAGTTTATTGTTCTTGAGAAGTGGTCTAATTGAGGTTTGTTTTAGGCTTCGGGGGAAGATGCCTGTCTGGAATGAGGTTCCAATCAGTTTAGCCAGGAAGGTACTGAGCTCAGTACGTAGGGTTTTTATCCAGAATGCTGGACATGGGTCGTTTGGTGCTGTGGTGGTGTTTATATTCATGATGAGGTCTTGTATTTCTCTTTCAGTTGGGGTAGCAAAGGTGGAGATGGTACTTTGGGTAACTGTCAATACTTGTGTGGGTGAGGGTGGGGGGGAAAGGGCCGGCTTCATGTCTGGCAGCCCGGAGCTAGCGGGTAGGGTGGCCTGGTTTGTTTTGGTTTGCAGGTAGTCTACATATTTCTGTGGGTCTGGTTGGTTTGCCTGATCAGTAGAGGGTTCCTTAGCTAAGGATTTGACAATGTTGAACAGCTCGTGTGGCTTATTCAGGGATCGTTGTAGAACCTCAGCGTGGTATTGCCTCATTTTCCTCGAAACTGCTGTTCGATGGGTGCACAGCTGGGCAGAGTAAGCTACTTGGTTTTCGGTAGATCTTGAGCGGCGCCAGCGTCTTTCTAGCTGTCTGAGTTGTCGGAGGGAGGTCTTGAGCTCGGGCTCGGGTTTGGTGGTGTGATAATGCAGTAGTGGTAAGTGTCATTAATAACTATGTGCCGATATGCAGGCAAGTGCCGGCATTGATGAGAGACGTGGTGCTGGCATGTTTGCATCTCAATGTGTATGTGAAAGCCAAACATATCCCAGGATACACTAAGAAGATTGCCGACGCTCTTTCTTATCTTAAGTGGGATCTTTTCCGAAAGTTTGCACCGGAGGCGGACGCCGAAGGAGAGAGGGTCCCAGATCGATTGTGGCAGATTGGCCTGCGGAAATGCTAAACCTGCTACGAAGTTCGGTTTCAACAGCGACGTGGGCGGCGTATCATCGCGGATGTGAAAGAGTCGTGGACTTCCTTGTGGCACAAAGATGGAAGTCAGGGTCTGTGTCAGATCAGCTAATGGGGAATACGTGGTGTATGCAAAGGCTGCTGAGAAGTCACGACCAATGGTGCGGATGCATTTGGCAGGTTTTGCCTTTTTCTCTAGAGCGGTGGGCTGGGATGCTCCAGGGTGGGGATTCTTAACTCGCAGGTTGTTGCAGAGTTGGAAGCGGTCCCATCCAACCCCTAGGGATAGCAGGCAATCTATTACGCACGGGTTGTTGTCGAGACTGTTTGCAGCGTTGCCGGAGGTAGCAACATCAGCCTTTGAAGTAACGCTGTTTCGGGCGTTTTTTGCCAAGGCATTTTTCGGGGCCTTCCGGGCAGGGGAGATAGTAGCTGACTCCATCAGGTCCTCGATGGGGGGTGGGAAGCAGCACAAGCATGTGCAGCTGATGGAAGGATAGCTCCACAAATGGTTAGAACGCTCCAAGATGGATCAAAAAGGAAAAGGCTGCTGGGTAATCCCGAAAGCAATTGAAGGTTTGGCAACATGCCCAGTGATGGCTATACGGGCTTATTTAAGGCTGCGACCGAAGTCACGAGGACTGCTCTTTTTACATGCAGATCCCAGCCCGTTGATGTGGTTTCAGTTTTCAGTGGTGCTGAGCATGGCTCTGCAGAGTGTGGGCGAAGATCCCCGTAGGTTTTCCCTGCATTCCTTCCGAATTTGCGCCGCAACTAGCACGGCAGCAGCGGGCCTACGTGCTCAGGAGATCCAATGCATAGGCAGATGGCATTCGCAGGTCTTTCAGGGATATGTTCATTTGTGAATATGTGAGAGAATGACCGGGTTCAGCAGCTGTTTATTTTCTTTACAGATGCAGGATAGTCCCATCTTTGCTGCTGGCTCATCGGTCACTCCTTTGTTTATTGGGTGGGTCAGCGAGCGGCAAGGCAGCCATTGGGGTCTGATCTGGGTGTGGACGCCAAGGAGGTGACCGCACTATGGCTGGGTGAGAGAGGGCTTCGATGGCCACAGTTGTTGCCTTTGCTGCAGCACCTCGGACATGAGAAGGGAGCACCTACGATAATATTGCTGCATTTGGGCGGCAATGATTTAAATGCATGGACCTGCAAGCAGTTAATACGAGCAGCCAAGGAGGATTTGGCTGTAGTTGTTGAAATGTTCAAAAACTTTGTTCTCATGTGGTCAGACATTATTCCAAGGCCTGCCTGCTGGGCGCAGAGGAGGTGGTCAAGGGGGCTGATAAAGATAAATCGGCAGATTGGCCACTGGGTATGCGACCAAGGGGGGTATCAAATCATGCACTCTTGGGTCGAGATAGCGTGTGCCGGCTTGTTCAGGCAGGATGGGGTGCACCTATCTCCTGTAGGGCTAGATTTGCTTTGAACGACTGGCAGGAGGCTTTGGAATATGCGTTGGTGCAGGAGGGTCATCGGTCGCAGCTTTAAGCGTGTGGGGGGGCAGCATGGGGGCAATAAAGTCGCCCGTGCTGGTGGCGGGAACCCAGAGGTGTCCGGGGTCAGGAGCCAGATGCAATACTTGGGTGGAGGGTGCAGGGCCCCCGACCCGGACAGCCCCTATTAGGCTTTTGCTAATCACATGGCGAAGCTGGAAGAAAGGGGCGGGTATTAAGCTAGCCGTGGGCCTGTCCACGGCGGTTGCGGAGTTGATGCCCCACCTTGCTAATCATATGGCTGGTGAGGCAGGGATCTGCTGGATTGATGCTTATGGTTGGATTTAATGTTAATGTGCTGAAAGTTTGAATAAAGCTGCGACCGGTTTTGAATTCCCAACGGTATTCTGTGTTTATTGTACTGGGAGCGCAGAGAATGGTAGGGAAAGGGAAGGGGGGTCAAAGGGGAGGGGGAAAAGGGGATGAGCACTGGGTACGTTGTACCTCGGTTAATAGAAGGACGCGGGGCATAGTCCCCGATGGCCGCCGTAACCAGGGAGCAGCCGGTGCGGATCCCCGCGGGAGAGGAGAAAGGACATGGGGTCGCGCGGGAAAGACTTAAGCAGTCACACGGCTTTATTTAAATTGATTGGCCCCGTGGCGTGATTGAAAGCTGCAGGAGCCAATGAGGTCCGTCCAGGGAGCCGGAGAAGAGTGGAAGGACTGAGGAGGTCAGGGGGGGGGGGGGCAGTGTGCAGCCAACAGACTGTAGAGCTGGATCGCTGCCGGCGCGCCACCCGCCCTCCCTTATTAGAGTGCAGTTTTGGGGTTGAGCAGTGTTGTTGCAGCGGGGGCGGGGGAGGCGGGAACCCGGAGGTGTTCGAGGTCCAGAGCCGGAGGCAATACTTGGGTGGGGGTGCGGGGCCCCCGACCCGGACAGCCCCTGTTGGGCTTTTGCTAATTACATGGCGAAGCTGGAAGAAAGGGGCGGGTATTAAGCTAGCCGTGGGCCTGTCCACGGTGGTTGCGGAGTTGATGCCCCACCTTGCTAATCACAAGGCTGGTGAGGCAGGGATCCGCTGGATTGATGTTTATTGTTGAACTTAATGTTAATGTGCTGAAAGTTTGAATAAAGCTGCGACTGGTTTTGAATTCCCAACCATATTCTGTGTTTATTGTACTGGGGGTGCAGGGAATGGTAGGGAAAGGGAAGGGGGGGTCGAAGGGGAGGGGGAAAAGGGGATGAGCACTGGGTACGTCGTACCTCTGTTATTGAAATCACCCATTATTATTACTGTGCTGTAACTTTTGTTAGCTTCCCTGATTTCTTTGAGCATTTCATCATCCATTTGTTCATTCTGGCCAGGCGGTCGATAGTACACCGCCACTGCCATCACCTTCCCCTTTTTACATGGAATTTCAATCTATAGAGATTCTACAGCAAATTTTGTTTCCTGAAAAACTTTAATCCTTAGTGACTCAATGCCCTCTCTAACATAGAGCGCAACCCCTCTACCAATTTGATCAACTTTATCATTATGATATAGTTTGTACCCAGGTATCACACTGTCCCACTGGTTGTCCTCCTTCCACTAAGTCTCTGAGATACCAATCATATCTAACCTCTCATTTACTGCTATATATTCTAACTCTCCCATCTTATTTTTTAGACGTCTAGCACTTGCATACAAGTATTTTAGGGACTGTATTTTATTCATATTTTTCTGGCTATTGGTAGGGGTAATTTGGAATCTTTAAGCTCTGCCTGTTCTGTATTCAAGGGCATTTGGGCTACTTTTGTCTTTACTGGAACCTCTCTGTTGATATGCCCTAACTTCATCCCGAACCATGCACTCTTGGGCGATTGTCGGCTCTCCCCTATTATCTAGTTTAAAGCTGCTCTATCTCCTTTTAAAAGTTAATGCCAGCAGCCTAGTTCCATCTCGGTTAAGGTGAAGCCCATCCCTTCGGAAGAGCCCCTCCTTTTTCCAGAATGCTCCCAAGTTCCTAACAAATCCAAATTGCCTGGGCCAATTAGAAACATAGAAACATAGAAATATGACGACAGAAAAAGACCACATGACCTATCTAGTCTGTCCTCCCATATCAACAACTACAACAGTCCCCTTTTTTCCTTTAGAGATCCTTTGTGTTTGTCCCATGCTTTTTCGAATTCAGTTACTGTCATCATCTCTACCAACTCCACTGGGAGATTATTCCACAGATCCACCACTTTTTCCGTAAAGAAATATTTCCGCAAATCACTCCTGAATCTATCCCCCTTCACCCTCATCCCATGTCCCCTCGTAGCAGAACTTGCTTTCAATTGAAAGAGGCTCTCCCCCTGAACATTTATGCCACGGAGGTATTTAAACATCTCAATCATATCACCTCTATCCCGCCATTCCTCTAAGGTGTACATATTAAGAACCTTAAGTCTGTCCTCATATGCTTTATAATGAAGACCACTAACCATTTTAGTAGCCACCCTCTGCACCGACTCCATCCTGTTCACATCCTTTTGATGGTGTGGTCTCCAGAATTGCACACTATTAATTTATGTTAGTAGCATGAAATGTAAAGTAAGGGTCCATTTGTAGGATCATAAATCTCATTCAAGAATAAAATTGTATCAGCCATGATTATAAAGCACTGTATTCAGTTTCAGCAAACTTTTGAACAGTAGCTTTGGAGAGTGATTCACCAGGTGGAGCCAAAGTAGCTTTGTTAAAAAACGTCAGAAGAGTACTTTTTTAAATTAAATTCAGTCCACAGGAGAGGTTTATATCTGGAGATTTAATGGTTTTCATTGATATAAATGCATTGGTTTCTTTTTGAGCTCTAATTGGTTAAACTTAATTGATGTCATTGTTTATAATAAGGGAACGTGTCGGACTGGTAAATAACGCCACGGCCATGTTAGAAACTTAAGCAAAAGGAGGATCTGCATAGGCAGGCATGGATAACTTAAAGCTCTCAAATAAGTGATAAACAATATTATTTATATTGTGAATTGGTGGTTCATAAGAATATTGTGTGTTAACCCTGAAGCAGAACTGAATTGGAAGGGTTCAAAACATAAAAATGTTTTGGGGGTTTGGATATCAATATATTTGTGCAATTAGCCACTATGAGCATTTTGCATTGATAGGCTATACGAAGGAGATGGATCTTCAAATTGTAATATGAATAAAAACTATAGAAGACTGACTTTCTGTGATTTATACTTGCATTTGAAAGTTATATTAAGAGGACCTGGGTATATAGTCTAGCAATGGAATTCCCTCAATATAGAACTAATGGTCCAATTAAAAAATTGTTTTTTGATGTAGCATCTTAATGGATTTTACATTAGTTTGTATGTGATTAATATTTCCAGGGATAAACTGGTTTTCCCAAGTCTACCTTAATAACAGTTTAGGGCTTTCCTCCATGAACTTGTCCAAATCTTTTAAAAACCAGCTATGCTAACTACTTTTACCACATCCTCAGACAATGAGTGTGACTTTAATTATTCATCGAGTGAAAAAATATTTTTTCTTAAATGTCCTACAGCGTAACTTCCTGGTATGACCCATCTTTTGAAAGAGTAAGCAATCTATTCATGTTTACCCATTTCGCTCCACTCAGAATTTTATAGATCTCTATAATATTTCCCTCAGTCATCTCTTCCCCAGGCTGGAGAGCCCTAATCTCTTTAGCCTTTCCTCATAGAGAAGTTGTTTCATCCCCCATGGCCTTGCATCACTGCAAACTGTCCGTATTCAGAGACAATCATGTGCTGGGCACCTGGCACCTCATTATAGCTAGATGGTCACTGACTGTCAAGTGGCCAGGTGCAGTTGTAGAGTCTGCCTAAGTGGGTAATAACTGGTCTATAGGTGGGCTAGGAACCAGAAAGGAAATGTACAGGAATTGTGCGTCAGTGAGGGAGGGAGATGAGAAGATAAGTGATATAATCTTGTTGTATGTTAACTGGCTAGTTAAATTTAAATGTTAAATAAAGCTGTGGAGAATTTTTTTTACATCACCTCAAGTGACTGTGATTTGGTTCCGATAAGAAAGCGTAGTGAGTATGCAGATTCCTATGCTAGGGTTTCACCAAAGAACTCTTCAAATTCGTCTCCACCCAAACAAGATGCTGTATTTATAATCAGGTCTTCAGAACTCTATTGTATTATATTTTTTGTACAGATTATTTAAATATACTGATCACTAATATGCTACTATGCTTACAACAACAAGTTTATAAGCCAATATACAAACCCGTGGGATTTCACATTAGCTAGTTGCCTCTATAGGAAAATTTGTTACAAATACAATTTAGTTTTAGAGAAAATAGGCCATAGGGCAGCTGGCATTAAAAAAAAAAGATATCTTGCTGAGGTATAGTTACCTTTTATGCAAAAATGATAATAAAATACATTTTTGTGCTTCTTTTGAGAAATGCATAGCTAATGAGCTGCTTTGCGTACTTTGGCAGGGCAGCAGCTGAGTATTTATGAATTTAAAAATATTTTTGATGCGTAATGGACTATGCATGGTAGTTATGAAGGCCAAAAGAACACGGAGGCGGAGCCAGTGAGACTCCAATATGGCTGCTTGAGACTTTTCTCCTCCGGACCCCCTCTACCATTTTAATACATCTCTGAGATTTCTCCCCCGAATTGAAGGGTGCACTTTACCTTGGTAACCCTACTCATGGCTGGAAGCAAGCAAACGCGGCTGGAGTTTACTACTCCCCCTACTTCTGGCTCTAAACGATCTAAAACGGACCCGCTCTCGCCCCAGAAGCAGGCCGCCTCGCATGACAAAGTGGAAGGTTTCCAGGAGCTACTTCACGAAGTTCGGGCGGTAAGAGTGCGGGTGGACCTGAATGGAGATACTTTGGCTGAGATGCAGGCTGACATGAAAGAGATGCGGTCGCAAATGCTCACGTTTTCCTCCCGTCTGGACAAGGCCGAAGCGGCAATCACTAAGTGCGAGGAAGGGGCCTTACAAATAGCAAAGTCAACCCGGAAAGTAGAACACCTGGAGAAGTCTATTGAGGACATGAACAATAGGGCGAGACGCAACAATCTCCGTCTCATCGGTCTCCCAGAAGGTCTGGAAGGGTCCGATCCAATTAGATACCTGGAATCATGGCTCCCAGGATTCCTCCAAATTGATTTTGCCCGGCCGCTGGAGATTGAGAGGGCGCACCGCATCCCGTCCTTCACCACTGCGCAAAGCAACAGACCGCGTCCCTTGATATTCTGCCTTTTGCGCCATCAACATGCTGTTCAAATCCTGGCGGCGGTGAGAGGGAAACAACTTCTGCTTCCTGAGAGCCAGAAAAAATTGTTTTTCTTTCCTGACTATAGCAAGCCCACGGTGGAAAAAAGGAAGGCCTTCCTTGCACTCAGACCTCGCTTACAACATCTACAGGCCCGGTACGGGCTGCTGAACCCAGCGAAGTTTAAAGTCACCTTGCACAACGTGACGAAGACCTTCGAGGACCCGTTGGCTCTCAAGCACTATGTGGAGGAGCAAGAAGCCCTAATGATGCACCAGAATTAGCCGGGTGGGGGCCATGTTCTACATTCGCTCGTCTGGAGTGAGGCGAGGTCCACAGAGAGTAGTGGGCTCGCTGCGCCTTCTCCTTGGCTTACCCGAAGGGCGGCTAACGTGGCCTGATCTTAGTCTGTGTGCGGGGCTCTTGACACCTGGATCTGCAGGAGGCTATTTTCTGTGCTCCCAGCCTCTCTCGGGGGATTTTGGACCATTATATGTTATTTGTGCAACATGCTCAGAGATGTTCTTTTTCTTTTGTTTTTTCCTATTAATGCCTGCCATCATTGGGTCTGGTAGGGTGATGGGTTCGGAGTCAGCCATATTTTATTAGTCTAGCTGACTTACCTGTTTATTTGGGATTGGGTCTGGGTTTTTTATGTTGGTTCTCTGAGGTTCATGGGGATAAGATGTTTTCGTTATCTGTTTATTTGGCTTTTGAGCACGATGGGGGTTACGTTCTATCTTGATTTAGGATGCAATGGCTAATACTCTCAAATTGTTGTCCCTGAATGCCAAGGGCCTCAGGTCCCCGGCCAAACGACAGAAAATCCTCACTTACTGTGGTAGGCAAAAGGCTGATATTTTTCTTTTGCAGGAAACTCACCTTTCCGCTGCTGAGCTGAGTAAATTGGAAAACAAGCATTTAGCTATTATTGGCTCCTCCCCCGCCCTCCGTAAAAAAAATGGGGTGGTTACCCTAGTCAGGAAATCCTTGGGGGTTAAGGTTCTTAATTCATCCCATGATGGGGACGGCAGATGGGCAGACTCTCTCGTCCAGGTTGGGACTCAGTCTCTTTTAATTTCCAATATCTATGGCCCTAATGCAGATGACCCCCTCTTTTTCCGAGCTCTCTCGGGTAGACTACAGTCGGGCTCAGCCGCCCCTATTACCATCGTGGGTGGGGATTTCAATATTGTGGGGGACTCGCTTCTCGATCGCCTCCCTGGGAGAGTTGACACTTTGTCTAAAGCCCCCTTAGCTCTCCAGGCTCTCTGTGAGGCTTCCGGTCTGGTGGATGTTTGGAGGGTGCTCCATCCTACGGATAGGGACTTTACTTATTTCTCCCCTTCTCATAAGTCGTCCTCGCGCATAGACTTTTTTCTGGTGTCTAAATCCCTGGTCTCCTCGGGCTGTACCGCTGGCATTGAAAGTATTTGCATTTCCGACCACGCTGCGGTCACTTTACAATTCGAACTACAGGGCTTAGACCAACCCTCTCCGGCCTGGTCGTTCAACAGGGCCTGGCTTGCCGAACCCTCTTTCCAGTCAGAAATTCGGGGGGTGATACATTCCTATTTTGCTGACAATAAGGTTGGCGATACCGCGATTTGGGCCTGGTGGGAGGCGTTTAAGGCCTCCCTACGGGCCACAATTACCAGCTATGCGATCAGGGAGCGTAAAAAGAATAAAGCCCACCTATTGGCCCTCGAGCATCAGATTAAGGCGGGAGAAAGATTGTGGACAAGACATTCTGACCCTAGTATTATCCTCAGACTCCAAAGACTCCGATACCAATATAATGAGTTAATATCTTCTGAGGTAGACCGCACACTTTTGCAACAGTCGGCCAGATTTCATATTGAGCGAAATAGAGCGAGTAAGACCCTGGCCACGGCATTGAGAGGGCAGCATGAAAAGAAACGAATTGTGTCCATTTTGGATGACAATTCAGTGCAAATAACAGGGAGCGAGCGTATCCTTGCTGAATTCTCCAAGTATTATGGGCAACTGTACACCTCCGATGTCCCTTCCGATTTGTTTGCTTTCACAGCTTTTATGGGAGACCTCGAGCATCCCTCTGTCTCCGCAAGTCAAGTGAGGAAGCTGGGTAGTGCATTCTCTAGCAAGGAACTGCGGGCCGTCATCAGAGGAATGCCCAGGGGCAAAGCAACTGGTCCTGACGGCATCCCAGCCGATTTTTACCAGGTTTTCTGTGAGGATTTACTTCCATACCTTCTGATTTATTATTCAGAGTCAATCAGGGAGCAGGGCACTACTGGGAATTTTTCCGAAGCTACTATTGTGGTTCTGGAGAAACCCGGGAAGGATCCTGAGCTTGTGACCAATTATCGCCCGATTTCCCTGTTAAATTCGGACTACAAAATTTACGCCAGCGTTCTGGCGCAGAGACTCACTAAGGTGATCGGGGATCTTATCCACCCAGATCAATGTGGCTTTGTCCCAGGGAGGGCTACATCTGACAATGCCCGTTTATTGTGTAATTTGCTGGAGCATGCCTCTCTTTGCCCGGAACCTTATATTGGCCTCTCGCTCGACGCGGAGAGAAAGCGTTTGACAGGCTGGAATGGGCCTTCCTGTTTCAGGTGTTGCAGTGGTTCGGCCTAGGGCCCGAATTTATCCAGATGGTCAAGGTCTTATACGCGAACACCAGTGCTCGCATTTACGCTAATGGCATTTTATCCAAATCGTTTTCGCTTTTTAGAGGAACGAGACAGGGTTGCCCCCTCTCCCCTCTTTTGTTTAACCTAGCACTGGAGCCGCTGGCGACTGCCATTAGGCAGCATCAGGACATCGCGGGAGTTAGTGTGGGTGCTCTTCAGGTGAAGATCTCTGCCTATGCTGATGATCTTATGCTCTTTACCCAGCCGGCCGAGGTCCCTGCTATCTTATCGGTTATCGAGCGTTACTCCGCGATCTCCGGATATAAAATTAATTGGTCTAAATCTGTTGCCTTCCCACTGAACAAAGTTTCCAACTCGAACCTAATGGCGGAGTTTCCCTTTCGGTGGACCTCCGGCCAAATCACCTATTTGGGCACACAATACTGTGCCTCCCGTGAAGATACTATCTCTTCCAATTTGATGGCCCTCCTTCTGCTGATTCGTAAACGATCTCTTTCTTGGTCCCCCTTACACCTTTCATGGTGGGGCAGACTGGAGACCATTAAAATGACGCTTACGCCAAAAATAAACTACTTGCTGGGCATGTTACCCTTCACCCTCCCCCGTGGCGCTTATGGGGAACTCGAGCGCTCACTGTTGGCTTTTCTGTGGAATGGGAAACGCCCGAGAATAGCCACTAAGAAGCTCAAGGCATCTAGAGAGGAGGGGGGCGTTTTGTTTCCTGATTTTCGCAGATATCACCAAGCCCTCTTACTAAAGCAAGGGGCTTTGTGGTTAGAGCCTGAGAGATTGGAGCAGAGACCCACTTGGTTGGCAGTTGAGGAACAGTTGGTAGCTCCCTATCCTTTGCGGTTTTTGTTGGGCGCGCAACTACCCAGAGATTCCTCGTCAGGGGGGGTCATCGTAGCCACGCAGGACGCCTTTTTACAGCTCCTCCGGCTCAAGGGTGCCCAAAATGTTTTTTCCATGTCTACCCCCCTGTGGTGGAACCCCTCATTCCGAATCCGTCATCGGACGTTTGCCTGGCTCAAGTGGATGCGTTGCGGCATTTGGGCCCTGGGGCACTTGACCGATGGTCGGAGCTGGAAGGAGTTTTCCGCTTTACAGAGAGAGTTTGCCTTACCCCGCTCCTGCTTCTTCCAGTGGTTGCAACTTAAACACTGTCTCAATGCTAAGGGGGTGAAGGGTGGAGACCTGCTCCCTGATGGGTTTCCCTATCCCATAGTCCGGGAGTCAATAGACCGCAGAGGTGCTATGTCTTTCCTTTACAAATCAATCAGGGAATGTGCTCCCGTAACTAACCTGGGATTACTTAAGACCTGGCAATCGGAATTGGGCAGGGAGATCTCTTCTACCTCTTGGAAGACATTATGGGTCCCCGTATCAAGGGTGTCCCGCTCTGCAGCCCTTACCCAGTCTATGTTCTTTTTTTTGCATAGGGCATATATTACCCCCATCAAGCTATCTAAATGGGACATCTCGTCGGCTGGCAAATGTTGGTCATGCCAGTTGGCGTTCGGCACGTATAGTCATATGTTTATGGAGTGCCCTCTGCTCCTTGGTTTTTGGCAAAAGGTTTGGGCCCGGATACAGAGAGTTCTTGACTTCTCCCATCCGTTCTCCAGCTCCATAGTGCTGTTACGATCTGAAGAGCCCTCTCTGAGCCTTTCCAAGGAGCAGACGTTCTTATTCAATTTTATGGTGGCCATCGCACTCAAACTCATCCTTACCCATTGGAAGCAATTCCGAGCATTACATTTTGATTGTTGGTGGAACTCGGTATGCTATTATGCTAAGCTAGAAAAATTGTATAGTAAATTGCACTATCCGGGTAAGGTGGCGTTAACTGTGCATAGATGGTCTCTGCTGGATCAATATTGTGCTCGTTCTACTGTCTCTTTGAGGTAGGGTACTATCTAATATGCTCCTCAATAGTATGTCTCCGCTCCCTCTAGCAATGCCGACAGTCTGTTGACCCTCTTATTATTTTAGTTTATTTTAGTATATTTAGTTTAGTTTTCTTTCCCCTATTATTGTTGATTACCTGGTAAAGGCTTCCTATAGTATACCTCAGAGAACCTTGGGAGGGGGGGGGAGAGGGGATATGGGATGGGTTTTGATTTAGTTGGTTGGCTTTTTTTTTTTTTTTTTTTGTATTTTTTGTATTTTTGTATACCTTGTATACCTGGTTGTAGCCTATATGGCTTTTCATAATTGTAACTTTCCAAAACGTTTTGTGATTCTTAGTTTGGTGTTTTGAAAATTTAAATAAATTTCATAAAAAAAAAAAAAAAGGCCAAAAGAACACACAAAACCCAACAAATTCAGCATTTTTCCACACGTCAAGGTTTTTTCTGCATATTAGTATACCAGCCTCATAGTTTGCTGAGGCCTATCAGAGTAAAAGTATAATCTGGACCTGGAGGTGAAAGAACAGACATTTTAAATCAGGTTTTAGTGCTCTCATGCAGCTAAAATATGAACATAATTAACTTACCATATCCCATGCAAAGTTAGATAACCAGTAAATCACTGGGTTAACTCCACTGACATACTGCAAATGCTTGGCCTTTGAGACTCTTTCCTGAATCAAAAATAGGACAAAACTGGCTGGGATAAAGGACATGGCAAATATAACACAGATTGATACCACCACATCCGTTGAAGAAGAAGCTCTGTGAAAAAAATGAGAAGAAAAAAAAACACATAACATCTAAGAAACTTACTTTGAATTAAAGTTGAAATGTGATTTTTACATATAATTTAAGGCAACTCTCTCTCAATAAAATAGCTAAAAAGAAAAAAACACACACCTCATTCAACTGTATTTGTTACCCTTTTCTTTATTTGTTAGGCTAATTAAGGACCTACAGACCAATGGAGGTGACTCTTGAGTGTCTTCCCTCCTGCTCCTCTTGAGGTTACATCAGCAGATCTCCCTCTGCATATATCACATTTATTTAAGTTGCTTCATAGTTTGATGGTCTCAGATTCAAAAATAAATACTTATGGGGGTTCTGTTGGATTGTGTATTCATTGGAAGTTTGTACATTTATTCATTGGAACAAGGACAGGAATGTAGGCTCGGACAGCATGGTACATTGTTTATTCAATAGAGCTTCTCGGGTATAGGCAGATTCAATATCCAGTCAAGGCCTTCTCTATAAGTAGCTGCTGCTGGAGGCATAGATTTTGGGACCTATCACAAGGTGCCTGGTGAACTACTTTGTGGTTTTCTGCATGAATGGTAGTAAAGATTGTCAGAAATAGTGTAATTTGGGGTTGTTCCCGAACTTGTGTATATGAAAATGTATGGGCCAATGTGATTAACTGACATGATACTTGTCAGTCATTGTTGTACTTCAATAGTTTATTTTGCATTTCAGTTTATCTTGTTGCCTGGGCACGTCCTGCCTAAGGTATCACTTTCATAATGGACATTTCCTTTTTACATTGTAGGTGGTTAATGTTGTTCAGTTAGCTTGTGGAGTGGATTTAGAAGGAGAAGTTGTCAGCCTCTTGAAATCGAAAAGAAAAAATTCTGTTATGTTCCTTCATAGTTCTTTTGGTCTGGACTAGGTATTGATTTTATCTTTTTTACAGAGTAGTTAATGCAATTAGGTTTAGTCTTACATAGAAAGAGATGTTTGGTTATAATTGTGGTTCATTTTAGAGGAGGATAGATCACTAGCATGACTAGCTACACACATGCCTCTGGAGGACGGTTTATTGCTATAACTGGGTGCAATCACAGAGATGAGACTGTTGGCATAATTGAGTATGGTTACATCTATTTAGTATGGTCCATCAGAGTGAATGAATGCATTCACATCTTCAATCATCAGAGCCAATGTTGTGCTTGTGATCTGGTGCAAGAGATAAGGGTTTTGGAGCGACTTGGCAATAGTGATCATAGCATGATCACATTTCATTTAATAAATGGAAGAAAGATGACAAGGAAATCCACAGTATCACCTTTTAACTTTATCCACAGTATCACCTTTATCCACAGTATCACCTTTTAACAATCCAGGTCACCCAAGCATGAAAAACTCAATTTCTGCCAAAACCTAAAATGTGCCATGATAAATTCACGCTCCATACGCAAAAAGTGGCCCGTTATCCTAGACATGATATCTCTTTACGATCTGGACCTTCTCATGATCACGGAAACCTGGCTGTCCTCAGAAGATAATGTCCTCCTCAATCAACTCCTACCACCCAACTTCTCTCTTCACATAAGACACAGAGAAACCAAAAGAGGAGGAGGAGTACTAATACTCTCCAAATCAGACCTCCATTTTCATATCACTGAATCATCTAGTTCAAGCAACCTGGACTCCCTTGCCATCAAAAACCAGCTATGCACCATCAATCTAGTATACAGAACACCATCCTCATCTCCCGAGGACCTCCCCACAATTATTGACCTTGCCGCTAATGCCCACAACCCTAACTCACCAATCTGGATTATGGGTGACTTTAATCTCCCTTCACTTCATCAAAGCCATGCAACTGCATTCCTCGAAGCCATGGAGGACCTTGGATTTAAACAGATCATCAACAAACCCACACATATAAAGGGAAATACCTTGGACATGGTGTTCGCTCCTCTTTCAGCCCTCGAGCAAGACCACATCCCAATGATGTATGTTATTGACGTACCTTGGTCAGACCATAAACTCATCACTTTCCAAATACCCACCAAAATTAGCCAGTGGTCTAGCAACCAAAAGGACAACTGCACAACGCACACTTCAACAAGAAACTTCCGCACATTCAACAAAGAGTTAATCCTCTCTCAAACCCATTCCCTCCTGAGCAAAACCACTTCTGATCCTGAAGAACTCGTCTCCTCCTGGAACCTCAACCTCAATGCCATCTCGCAACGTCCTCAGTCCAATAACATATCCAGGAGAATAAGAAACACTGCCCCATGGTTCTCCCAAGAGCTGAGGGCTTCTCTAACACAACTACGCAGACTTGAGAAAAAGTGGCGCCGATCGCACTCCACTGAAGATTTGACCACCTACCAACTTCACCTTTCAATGCACAGAGAAGCAATCTCAATGAAAATGAAACAACACCACACCGACACTCTGAAGAGATCTCTGAACAAACCGCGGGATCTCTTCAACTTGGTCCAAGCCCTTTCAAAGGAACCATCTCCTAATCAACATGTGGATATCCAACCACAAAAATTCGCTGACTACCTCCAATCAAAGATCATACAGACCGACAAAATCTCAACAGCCTCATTTCAAACACCTACTGGATTAACCCCCTTGCTCAAATTCTCCACACCATCCCGAAAAAGCATCGAAGATACAATAGCCTCCCTCAATACCTCCACAGCTCAAACGGACCCTTGCCCAGCATTCTGGATTAAGGAGTTACGCAAGGAGTTTAGCCCAGTCATCGCAAAACTAATAAACCTTTCTTTCACCACTGGGTCCTTCCCCACAACACTCAAACAAACCTCAATCAGGCCCTTATTGAAGAACCCCAAACTCGATCCTCAAAAGGTCGATTCTTACAGACCAATAGCTAGTATTCCCCTACTAGCAAAGATAATTGAGAAAGAGGTACAAAGGCAAATTCAGGATCATATAGACTCCACAGCTCCTTTAGATCACTGCCAACACGGGTTCAGAGAGTATCATGGAGTCGAGACCCTTCTCACATTTCTATTCAACAGCATACTCACAGGCGTTGATGACATTAGACAAGGCTTTGTGCTCATCTTTTTAGACATTGCTGCGGCCTTTGACTCGGTACATCACGAGCTCCTCCTTGGGCGGCTGAAAGAAAAGGGAATCTGCAATACTGCACTTGCTTGGTGCAAGTCCTACCTAGATGGTAGGTGGCAATACGTTAAATCCGGTTCAGAAGAATCAAAACATTTCCATCAATCACAAGGTGTGCCTCAAGGATCCTCATTATCATCTCTATTATTTAACATATATATGCAGCCCATCTGCAATATCATTAGATCATTTAACGTGAGCTGTCTGATATACGCGGATGACATCCTCTTATATATGCCTTTCTCGACTGTGCAAATGGACCTTACACCACTTGTAGAATGCTTTAATGCAATATCAGACTGGCTACAATCACAAAACCTCCGTATCCAGCACAAGAAAACGGAGGTACTGTTCATCTCCAGAGATCCCAACTTTATTCCACCATCTCATGTAAGAGTCAAGGAAGCTGAACTACAAACCAAAGAAACAATAAAATACTTGGGGGTCACCTTAGACCAACATCTGAACATGAAAACTCATATAAGCAACATAGTCAAAGCTGTATATTTCAAAATCCGCTCACTCAGGCATCTGCGCTCCCTACTGGACCCAGATGATTTCCGGACCATATATCAAGCACTGATCCTGCCGCATTTTGACTTTGCTAATTCTGTGGTACCCACCGATCCTCTTGTATCGGAGGGAGTTCTGCCTGGCCTCGGCAGGCACTGAGTCCAGCTGGCCAACACTTCCGACCCGGGGGAGTCCAGGATCCAACTCAGAAGCTTGGGAACCAGATCTGGTAAGTATAGTTTTGAAAACCTGTCTAGACAGATGAGTTAGAACTGCAGTTTGAAAACTTTGGTAAGACTTAAGTCTTTGTTTGAAAATCCTTGCATGAGTATTCGCTAGGTACAGCTGTTATAGAGGATCATGATTCAGCCTGGTCAGAGCAGACAGGACTGGGTTTTTGGTATGTCTAGACAGAAATAGAAAGAGCAGTACTGCCAGTGGAACTTGGAATTTGTAATCTCGAGATATTGGGAATTGGTAAGAGAGCTCTCAAGGAAGGGCCGAGTAACCCCGCATGGGAATTCGCCGGGTGAAACCCTCATCCTTTTTGTAATTGGGAAAAAGACTAGTCAGAATAGATAGAAAGGAATGCATTCTAAGATACGTTGCTAGCATGATTGTGTGAATGAAGTGTGAATGAGAGGTCTGGCAGCACGGACCAAGCAGAGTGGACTCTGGACTAGCGCAGTTCCTAGTCGGGTGACTGCGTCTAGGTCGCGAAACGGATGAAGCGTTTGGTGTATTGTCCGTCCTGTGTATTTGATTTTTGCTATCTGTTGAAACTGCGAGTTTCCCTTTTGTTATAAATGTGAGATTATTCTGTTGAGTAATTTGTGACAGTTCACTGATTAAGAAATTGTATTAATAGAGCAGAATGAAGACCCAAAACACCTACAGTCATTTTTAGAAATCAAAAAGCTGGTCTGACCCAGTTAGTTTTTCTACTGCAGTGTGAAAAACTGACAGGGGGCGTGTCTGAAGGAAAGAATGTCTAGTGTCGTCTTTCTAATCTTGTGCAGGCTTAAACCTCAATGCTGGTAGTTTGTGCTTATTTCAGGCAAATTGTACCTGTTTTATTTAATATGTTTTTGTTCCTTCTGCTGTGGTTATGTAATATATATCATTTATTTATCATTTAATAAGAATGTTTAGTCAGGATTGTGGGTCCCGATAGTTTTTGGGTTTAGCCTGAAAAGGATTAAGTTTGTATTAATCCCTTATGGGTTGCGGACCAAGTGAGAGGAATTTCTGTCGGCTGTATGTTCAAATTTTCAGTAAGCACTGAAACAGTTTAAATAGGAAATGATAAAGAACTGTTTTTGTTTTTCCTTTGATCTACAAAGTAATTAGATCACGACTTAACATTGATTTAAATTGTTTTTTTCTGGCATCTCTGTCCATGTGAATGAGAAGTCTCTTTTTATGAGCATAGTTCAATTGTTTCCCCGCGAGCAGAGGGGTGTGGCTTCCACATAGCCTGCAGAGAAAAAAAAAAAAAAGGTTCTGGAGAGACAGCTGGAGACTGCAGGAGATTTCTCCTAGGAATGAAAAGGGACTCCCGATTTGAAAAGTCTCTTCATTTAATCGAAGCGTGATGAATTTATAATTAGTTTTTTCTCTGGTTTCACTAGCTCTGTTTAACCAAAAGTTTTAAAAACAAAGTTTATCTTTTTATGAATGAGTATAAGTCATTTGAATGCATGCTTCCCCTCTGTGCTGGTTACTAATGAACAAATCAGTTAGCTTTTCTGTATTTAAAAAAAAGGGAAAGGTGTACTGTATTTTATGAAAAATATCCGGAATGTCTTTTAAATATTTGCTTCCTGAACTAAAAAAATAATTTATTTTGCAGAGACATGCTGACAGATAGCTATAGTTCTCTCTATAAGAAGCATAATGGATGTATGTGCTCAATCTAAGTGTTTCCTGCCTGCCCTATGTTTACAGAAATAATAAGTGTCTTTTCAAGTATGATCAAGAATTTCAGTAAGGGATTTACTGAAGATTATGAAATGTCTCTGTCCCAATCAGGATTTTGCCCCAGAATTTCTAGATATCCTGTCTCGTCTCTCTCTCTCTCTCTGTAAGTAGTTCAGTTCAGAGTGCTTAAGGGGGGGATGGAGCCCAGTCCACCGATGATGTCAAACCCCCCCCTCCCCCCCGGTGGGCGTGAACTAATGTGCCCACAGCAGAGAAGTGGATCCTTAAAAAAAAAAAAAAAAAAAAATCAACCTCCTGGATAGAGCATTGCTAGGAGACAGAATCCAGGAGAGGGGGGGGGGGGGGACTACAGATTCCCAAGTAGTTTGCTAGCCACCTCTGCAACAGGGGAATGTCCACCCCCTCCGGACTAGAAGTGAAAGTCAGCTGACCAGACTTGTTTAGAACTGAAAAAAAACTGCATTATACACTGAGAAGTTTTAGGACTTGATTGAACTAATGAACGGAAATTGCAAAGAACTGGATGAATTTGCGGGCATAATGGTTAAATGAAAGTTAATCAGAGGGTGTGTGAATTGTGAAAATAAATGTAACAGAGAAAGTGAATGATATTTTAGTTGAATGATGTGAGGTTATCCTAATCGAAGGAACAGAGGAAGTGAAAAACTGGGTGTGAGTACGCCCATTATAGAAAAAGAAGGACATTAGAGAAGTGAATGCCCGTATCTTGACTCCACCCCAGGAGGGAGTACTTGATTGTAGAATCATAGACAGAATAAAACCAAGCACAGTGTTTCAGCACGAGAGTGGAGCAGCTATAGCGTGAGTGGCAGCCTGAGAGGGCTACAGCATGGATGAAGACTAGGCCAGACCGGACTCTCCAGTTTCCCTGGGTCCCCAGGAGTCAGTCTGCAAAATAGGGGACCAATATATGGACTTTTATGGGGGATACAGGAGCAGAATACTAAAGCCAGTAGCCCCTGTGTTTTTCTCGCAAAGCCTTTTCTGCAGAACCACATGTGTGAACTAGAAAAAAAAATAATAATAATAATGTACCAGTTCCTGTATATGCCTGAATGCCCTATTCCATTTTTGGGCCGAGACCTGCTTGCAAAGCTTCAAGCACAGATATCCTCTGTTGAAGGAAGAAAAAAATGAAACTCAAAATCTGCTGGCCTGATGGTGTTAACTGTCCCCAAGAAGAAGAATGGCGGTTCTATTCACCTGCATCCAAAGCAACAAGCTGTACACTTACCAACCTCATAGCCCCACCTGGAGGATGGGCAGAAGATAATCCACCTGGCCTAGCGAAGAACATAGCCCCTGCCATTGTCACCCTCAAGCCAGTCAAGAAGCCTGGGACAGGTGATTACCGCCCAGTGCAGGATCTAAGAAAGAATGAATGATGCAGCTGAAACTATACAACCAGTGGTACCAAAATCCTTATATTCTCTTGGAATTGATCTCTGCTGAAGCTATACATTTCATCATTCTGGACTTAAAAAGATGCCTTTTTCTGTATACGCTTAGCCCAAGACCCCACTACAAGGAGGCGGGGCCAACTCATCTGGACAAGATTACCTCAAGAATTCAAGAACTCGCCTCACTCAGCAAAAGATTTGACAAGTTATCCAGAAACTCCAGAAAAAAAAAAAAAAAGAAAAAATTCTACTTCAATATGTGGACAACTTGCTCATAACCACCAACTCAGAAAGTGAATGTCCACCAGCCACCAGTGAACTCTTGCACCTTTTTAATGAGGCTGGATACAAAGTCTCAAGAGCCAAAGCATAATTATGTCAAACAAGTTAAATACCTAGGATTCCAGTTGTCCAGCGGAATTCGACGCCTGGAACCCTTACCAGAATGCAAAGCAGCTGTATGCAGTATTCCTACTCCAACCACCAGGAGGCAAGTGAGAGCCTTCTTGGGTGCCACAGGGTACTGTTGTATATGGATCCCCAATTTTGCGCTGCTAGCAAAACCATTGTATCACATTGTATCAAGCTACCAAAGGAATGAAAAAGTCTCCATTGGAATGGGGACTTGAATAGGAATGCAGTCTTTTGATCTTTGAAAACCGCTCTGATGTTATCACCAGTTCTGGGTCTACCCGATGTCCAGAAAACCTTGCAGTCTCTATGTTCATGAGTCGCAAGGAAATGTTCTGGGAGTGTTGACTCAATCTCTTGGACCTTATTTGAGAAGCTGTTACAGCTACAGCCTTCCTAGTAAGCAAAAACTAAAAGAAAAATCCCTTTGAGACAGGATCTTCAAGTTACTGTACCACACTCTGTTCTAACCAATATGAAATACAAAGGAAATTACTAGCTAACAAATCTATGAATGTTGAAATATTAGAGTATGTTGTGTGAAAACCCCAGATACAACTGAAGGGTCAGTCAAGCTTTCCATCCTGCTATGTTATCAGTTAGTCTTGATCCCCTGATCATGACTGTTTAGAAATTATGGACACTGTATTCTCAAGCCACCTGGATTTGACTGATGTCCCTCTGGAGAACCCTGAACAGACTTTCTTTGTGGCTGAAGGCAGTTTCATCATCAATGGACATTGTTGTGCTAGATATGCAGTGATGACCCCTGATTTGGTAGTTGAGTCCTCAGCCCTGGCCCCAGAAACTTCACCACAGAAAGCTGAACTGATAGTCCTCACTAGAGCACTAACAATAGGAAAAGAGCCCTGTCTAAATGTGTACCCAGATTTCAAGTATACCCTTACAACCTTGCATGCATATGGGGCCCTGTACAAAGAATGAGGGTGGATAACCTTAGGAAGCAAGTCCATTAAGTATAGCCCCAAGATATTGATATTAATAGATACATACTGCCTATAGATCTCAGAATTTAGGAAAAGTAGAATGTATGAATAGAACCCTGAAATCTCAGTTGTCTAAACTTTGCCAAGAGGTTTACCTGAAGTGGCCCCAGGTTCTTCCCATAGCCCTTCTTAGGATATACTTAGCCCCTGCTAAGTCTATAGGAGTCTCCCTTTTTGAGATTCTGTATGGGTAACCCCTGCCTATTGTATAGGAAATAAAAGGAGATATGAGACAGATAGGATCTGAAATTATTAGACATGAACTATTGGTTTTAAGTTCTGTTTTGCAGGAGTCTTCATACCTGAGTACAAAATCGATTACTCATCAATTTGCCTGCACCCCTGCATCCTTTCAAGCCTGGAGTCTCGGTGTGGATCAAAGAGTGGAGAAAGATACTGTTAGCCCTGCATTGGAGAGGACCCTATGTCGTCATCCTGTCAACTCCAACTGCAGTAAAAGTCGCAGAATTTGATCCTTGGACCCATCATAATCAAGTGAAGCCAGCAGCTGCTCTTGAACCTGATCACTGGACTACTGTACAGCATCCTGAGACTCCATTGCACCTCACCCTACAACAACAACCACGGACCTAAGACTTATTGGTCCCTCAGAAACTGCACTATTTCAAGACTGTTTGTTTATCTGAAGGTAAGCCTCGCATCTGAAAAAAAACAAACCTGCAATCATCAGAAAGAGACTGTGTTGTGTTAAGAAATTGAATCTTCTAAGAGACTGTGTTTAAATACTCTGAAAAGACTGTTTTGATCTCCTAAAGAGTGAACTGCTCTAAGGAAGCAATAATTGCCTAAGAGACTATGCTATGATATTTTAAGAAATTGAGACATCCCAGAGGACAGTGATACTTTGGAATCTACAGCCCTACTCCTGCCAAAAAGCTGGTAGGTCTACGTACGGCAGAAGCTTGAGGATCTACAATCAACCCTACATCTGTTATCTGTTTTGGAAGTCAACAGTTCCACCAATTTTCCAGAGACTATGCCCATTATGAATTATTATTATTGCTTTATTTTGGCAGCAGCCTTGGAGTGCTTTGAAATGACTTTTGCCTTATCTCCCTGGGCAGCCTGTATAAGTACAACATGAACTGGACCGAAGGTCACTCAGACCTTGTTTTATCATTCTTCCTATATTTGCATTGGTATACTCTCCAATCCAAAAGTTGTTCTAGATCTTGACTTTCTACAAGGCTATGCAAGCCACCGTTGCAATTCCTCATACCACCACCAGAACTTGTTTCTTGAACTTACTGGAGCAATAGCATCTAGTCTCCACACTTCTGACTGTTTCTATTGTGGAGGAACTAAGATGGGAGATCAGTGGCCCTGGGAGACGCAAGAACTGAACTATTCTATCCTATACAATCAGACTGATTTACATAATACTACTAGTGAGTGGGTATTGGCCCACCCCATTGTTGACAGTTTGTGTTTTGTTCGGACTGGACCACAAGCTACTACGAAGGATGGACAGCTGGTCTGTCTAAATCAGAAGCTTTACGACAGCACAACAAAGATGCAACCAAACCTTCTAATCCTTTAGTTCTTTTTCCCACTCTTGCCAAACTATGGACTTTGACTATCTGCCTATTGCTCCCTTGTTTCTTGCCATTTTGCTTGCAAATGATAACTTCAGTTATTAATAACACTGTAGAGCGTAAGACAGCTACAAAGATGCTAGCTATGTGAACTTACTACCCTATACCACAGAGTGATACCTTTACCTAGTATTATGTGATTTGATTCTCACACCTTATTAACATGCGGGTGAGAATAATCAAAGGGGGGAATGTGGTAGGCGACGGCCTATGATCCATGCTAATTGAACTAAGCAGACAGGCCTGAGCAGCTTGACCTGTAACTGAAGCCTGTAGTTAGGCCCAGAGGAATGAAAACCCCCCTGAATGACGACACCATAGAATTGAAACTTAACTCAGTTTAACTGAACATAGCTAAGCAGAAACGAAACTTGGAAAATAGAAGAAAAACAAGTTTAATTGGTACTGATAAGGTGTGCTATGCTTCTATGGAATTAATTAACTCTGCAGAGAGCAAGGTCACAGTGCCTCTGCTTCCCATATGTTTTAACAAGCTCAGCGACCTTGGAGGAGAGAAGTAACAAGTTGGAGACACTGACCATTGTAATTGGGACTAGAAGGGGGGCAACCAGGTGCTGGGCCCAGACCAGAGTCCCGATTGGGTAGCCATATCAGTACCGGGACCAATAGATGGGTGAGAGGGGTACTGGGACCAATGAAAAGTTTGCCTATGCTTAGAATGGACAAGAAAGCTATAAAAGTTGTTGTTTTACTAGAAGCCATTGCTCAGCCATTTTGAAATTGCTTATTGCTTGAGCCATGTGCACATTAAACTGGCTTGGATCCTTGAAAAGACTCCTGGATTTATTTATTGCATGCTTATCTGCTGCTACAATTCCATTTTACAAGGTCTCCCTCATTCCACTTTACACCCTTTACAACTGGCCATGAATGCTGCAGCAAGAATCCTCCATGGTGCATCCAGAAGTGAACATGTTGCTCCTATTCTGAAACAGCTTCATTGGCTACCAATACACGGAAGAATTATCTTCAAAACTTTACTTCTCTCATTCAAGGCCATCAACCGCATTTCCTCTACTGCACTTACTGATCTGATCCAAACCGTGCCACCCAACAGATCCAGAAGATCAACAACGTTAAATCTACTATTAACACCGAAGATGTTGACCAAATGCAACTGTACAACGGCAAACAGAGCCTTCAGTCTTTACGTCCCCAAATGCTGGAATGCATTACCATCTGACATTCGAGCTATTGCAGACCTAACTAAATTCAGGAAGGCAATCAAGTTTCACCTATTCCGCCAATTCTACCCAGCCAGCAATGGAACCTAAAATACCCACCTAATAACACCCATTCTAAGCCTTTATCACAGTCCCAAGCTCCTTCCTGCAGATCAGACAAATTCCGTCTTAAAGTAAGCATTGTGTTGCATATAACTCAGTGCAACTAAAATTTCATGTATATAATCCAACCCTGTTATTTAATTGACCCCTCATGTATATAGTTTAACCCCATTATCCAAGTTGATATTCCTGTTCTATGTAAAACCAAACAGTTTGTGTTTAGGTTGTTTTTGTTATACTGTAAACCGCGCTGATACCGAATAGTGCGGTATATAAGCAACTGTAATAAATAAATAATAAATAAATATGGGAGACTATGATAAAATGAGGAAAATAGTTAAGAAAAAACTAAAAGGAGCAGCTGCAAAGGTTAAAGATTTATATCAAGCATGGGTGTTGTTTAAAAGGAAGCCCAGACCAGATGTATTCCATGCTTTAAGAAGAGTGGAAGGAAGGCTAAAAAACTGCCAGCGTGGTTTAAAAGTGAGGTCAGAAAGGCTATTGTTGCCAATAAAGCATCTTTCAGGAAATGGAAAAAGGAGCCTAATGACAAACACCGGAAATAACATAAGCATTGGCAAGTTAGATGCAAGGCATTGATAAGGCAAGCAAAGAGAGGATTTGAAAAGAAGCATGCCATGGAAGCAAAAACACATAACAACAATTTTTCTAGTACATTTATAGCAAACAACCTGTGAGAGAGTCAGTTGGATGATAGAGGGGTAAAAAGGGCTCTAAGAGAGGACAAGACCATAGTGGAGAGACTGAATGAATTCTTTGGTTCAGTCTTTACTGAAGAAGAGGGAGGTTACCCATGTATGAGATGGTATATAAAAGTGATGTTGCAGAAGAACTGAAAGAAATATTGATAAACAGGAGGATGTATTAAAACTGTTTGAAAAACTGAAGAGTAGCTAATCACCTGGATCAGATGATATATATCCAAGGGTGTTGAAAGAACTGAAAAATGAGATTAGAGACCTACTATTAGTAATCTGTGAACTATCATTAAAATAATCTGTAGTACCTGAGGATTGATAATGGCCAATGTAACTCCAGTTTTAAAGAAAGGGTTCCAGGGATGATCCGAGAAACTACAGATTCATGAGCCTGACGTCAGTACTGGGCGAAATGGTAGAAACCATTATAAAAAATACAATTACTGAACATGTAGATAACCATGGTTTAATGGGAGAAAACCAACACGGATTTAACCAAGGAAAGCCTTGTTTTACTAATCTGTTATATTTTTTTGAAGGTATGAATAAACAGGTAGACAAAGGTGAGCAGGTTGATATACTGTGTCTGGATTTTCAGAAAGCCTTTGATAAGGACGCTCATGAGAGACTCTTGGTGAAATTAAAAAGTCATGGGATAGGAGGCAGTATACTAATGTGGATCAGGAATTGACTAAAAGATAGAAGGCAGAGAGTAGGGCTAAATGGCCAATTTTCTCAATGGAGAAAGGTGAATAGTGGAGTACCCTAGGGATCTGTGCTGGCTCTGCTGCTTTTTAACATATTCATAAATCACCTGGAAATGGGAATAACAAGCGAAGTGATCAAATTTGCAGATAACACAAAATTATTCAAAGTTGTTAAAACATAAGAGGATTGTAAATAATTGCAAGAGGACCTTGAAAAATTGGAAGATTGGACGTCCAAATGGCAGAAGAAATTTAATGGGGCAAGTGCAAAGTTCTGCACCTAAGAAAGAACAACCCAAACTATGGATACACAATGCAAGGTACCACCTTAGAAACCACCACCCAGTGTACAGTGGCAGCCAAGAAAGTAAATAGAATGCTAGAAATCATAAGGAAAGGAATGGAGAATAAAACAAAGGATATTATAATGCCTCTGCATCGTTCCATGGTGCGACCGCACCTTGAATATTGTGTTCAATTCTGGACACCATATCTTAAAAGGTACAAAGAAGAGCAGCCAAAATGGTAAAGGGAAAGGAAGGATGCCCTATGAGGAGAGGCTTAAAAGGTTGAGCTCTTTAACTTGGAAAAGAGATGCCTGAGTGGGGATATGATAGATGTCTATAAATTAATGAATGGAGTGGAACAAGTAAACATAGAAAGCCTACAGGATACGCGATGATGTTACAATGCAACTCACTGCACATGAATGGGGGTCCTTTTTAAAGCCTTAGTCATATTCCAGTATTGCAGAGCACTGCTCCGAAATGTTTGATTTTGAGTTGTTAAACATCTATACTCCAAGATAGCCAGGACACATTCAGGCACACTTTACAAAGGGTGTCCAAGTGCAATCTGGGATGTCGAAGCAAGAATGTCTGAAAAGAAGCAGGCACGCCCAAGTTCAGGACATCCAAGTTCAGGCACAATTTCACAAACGGAACAGTATTTCAGAACAGAGACATCTAATAGCCTTTGGGTAGAGTAGTGAACTAGAGCCATTGTTCAAATCCCATTGCTGCTCCATGTGATCTTGAGTAAGTCACTTAATTCTCCATATTCTTTATACCCTTTGGATGTTTTAGAGTCAAAAATGAACTTTCTGGATGCCTATTCATGCCTGGAACAGGTCTAAACTTGAATGGAGTTGGTGATGTTTCTGAAATTGAGAGGCAATGTCTAAGTCCATTGCATCTCCTCAGACCCACTTCCGCCACACCCCCTGCCTACTTAGAAGTCACCGCACCAGAGATGTCTTTACTGTAAATGCCATTTGTAAAATGGCTCTGCAGACATCTCTGTGATTTGGACAGCCACATGCCTGTCTTCGGCTATCCAAATCATGACTAAGGCTTTTAAAAGGACCCCCCATTCATGTGTATCGATGCAAAAAATAAAAATAAATAAAAATCCACAGCCCCATTTCTTCAACATTCTGGACTCATAAATTTATGATGCTGCTGTTATGCCTCTTATAAGAATATAAGGACATAAGATTGCCCATACTAAGTCACACCAAAAGTCCATTAAGCCCAGTATCCTGTTTCCAAAATTTGCCAATCCAGGTCACGACTATCTGTCAGAATTTGAACAGGAACCAAGCTTAATAATGCCCTGAGCAAGAAAAACAACCTACTTAATCCCTCCTGTAAAGGCTGGCTGAAATGCACACTTTAAAAAGCTACACATTCAAGAGAATAGGTTTCAATCCATCCGTGGAGAATTTTGGACTTATGCACGCATTCCCTATATGAAATGGGGAATATACGAGGGGGTACCCAAAAAAACCAGGAATAACATTGCCGTGGGCGGAGCTTGTGTAGTACGCACTTCTGCCGCTAGGTGTGTATAGTGCAACTCATTGTCAGTTCAGTGCCGCCTGTGTTGTCGACCTGGCTTGTTCTGTTCAACTGCAGTGATTGTTTTTGCTAGCGCTGTTTTGTTCTTGTTTCTTTTTTTTATGACGACAAGTTTAAGTGAACAACGTGCAGCTGTGAAATTTTGTTTTCTACTCGGTAAAAATGCTGCTGAAACTGTTTTAATGTTGAAAACAGCTTATCAAGATGATGCTATGGGAAAAAGTCAAGTGTACCAGTGGTTTGCTCGGTTTAAAAATGGCGACATGTCAATTGATGACAAACCTCATTCTGGGCATCCATCAACTGCCCAAATCGACGAAAATATTGAAAAAATTAGAGAGCCTGTGCTCACAGACCGTCGACAGACAATTGATCAACTGTCAGAGATTAGTGGGTTATCTTCGAGCTCGGTTCAGCGAATTTTAACGGAAAATTTGGGAATGAAAAGGGTTGCTGCCAAGTTTGTTCCTCGGGTTCTGACTGACAATCAAAAGGAACATCGAGTTGAAACATGTCGTGTTTTGAAACAACAGCTTGAAACTGATCCAGATTTTCTGTCAAAGGTCATTACAGGTGATGAGTCATGGTGCTATGGTTACGACCCAGAAACAAAGCAACAGTCAAGCCAATGGAAGACGTCATCGTCACCCCATCCAAAAAAAATGTCGTCAAGTCAAATCAAACATCAAAACAATGCTGATTTGCTTTTTTGATGCCAAGGGGGTAGTTCATTCAGAGTTTGTTCCCCCAGGTCAGACCGTCAATCAAACCTTTTATTTGGAAGTTTTAAGAAGATTGCGCAACAGTGTTCGTCAAAAAAGACCCGATTTGTGGCAGACAGGAGACTGGTTCTTCCACCACGACAACACACCTGCACACAGCCATCTCTGTTAGACAGTTTTTGGCTAAAAATGGCATGGTTCCGCTGCCCCACGCACCTTACTCGCCTGACCTGGCTCCGTGAGACTTTTTCTTATTTCCACGCATGAAAAGTGGCATGAAAGGACACCAGTTTGACAACATTGAAGAAGTCAAGAAAAAAAAGAGGGAGGAGCTGTCAGCCGTTTCTAAAGATGACTACAAAAAATGTTTCGAACAGTGGAAGCACCGGTGGGACAAATGTATCAGTTGTAATGGAGAGTATTTTGAAAGGGATAAGGTTGTTTTGTAAAGAATTTGAAATAAATAGCTTTTAAAAAATAATTCCTGTTTTTTTTGGGTACCCCCTCGTACATGTAGATATATGCGCCGACCATTCATGCCTTGGACATGCCCCCTCAAAGCTTCCACATACTAAGGACATCCACATAAATTGTATGTTTTCTAAAATGGCCATCTACATGTGTATGCAATTTACAGGTGTATATGCCTGACTGTACACGTGCAATTAGGGTTTCTAAAATAACCCCCGTTCTCCCAGGCCAGTGTTGCTGGGAAAAACTGATTTACAATAGGGGTCATATAAAAAAGGGGGTGTCACTGTGGTAGGTTATAGATGAAGAAGGAAGGGCAAGGATTACTGGGTTCTGTCAATAAATTCACATTCCAATAAATACAATAAATTTGATATTACTATTTGCACTATCTATGTTCTCCTGGTGCTCATCTTAGCATTCACAACAAGATACCTTTAACTCATAAGAATGAAGCTGCATTATTACAGCACTTACAAGGACATGTCTGACATCTGTTCCTTTGTCAGATTTAAAGGATGATTGTAGGTTGTTATTCCATAATCTCTAGCATTCTTCCCAGCAGGTAGATTTCCACGTAGAATGGCATTGTTGGCAACATTGATAAATGACACAATGGCATGCCATCCCTTATTATAAAACCATACCTTTAATGAAACAAAAAACAAAGCCATAAGAAAAATATTTGCAGATTTATCATTTTGTTTTCTTGTTTACATGGTTAGAAACATAGAAACATGACAGCAGAAAAAGACCACATGGCCTATCTAGTCTACTCTTCCATATCAACTACTACAATAGGCCTCTTTTTTCCTTTTGAGATAATCTGTGTTTGTCCAATGCTTTTTTGAATTCAGATACTGTACTAATCTCTACCACCTCCACTGGGAGACTATTCCACAAATCTACCACTCTTTCTGTAAAGAAATATTTCCACATATTATTTCTGGGTCTATCGCCTTTCACCCTCATCCTATGTCGTCCCCCCCCCCCACCATAGCAGAGCTTGTCTTAATAACAGCAATTATGAACAGTTCTTGTTGTTATACTGTATGTTATACATACACTTTATTATGCACATACCGTACCTAGTAGCTAATATTCAAAGGGGAATTATGCATTTACACCTGATTTTTGTGGATGATTGACTACTGCAAGGGTTCTCAACACAGTCTTCATGACTTAACTAGCCAAGCAGGTTTTCAAGATAGCCACAATGGATATGCATGAGAGAGATTTGCATACAATGAAGGCACTGCATACAAATGTTTCTCATACATATTGTGGTGAAGACTCCCCTCCAGAGGAAATGGAGATAGGGGAAAATCCTGATAGAAGGGATGACACACACAGGATTTCCAAAACTGACTTGGAAAAAACACAGTTATCGGCTGAGCTGAAGACAAGCCCCAGCCCAGGGGAGGAGTTAGGCTTCAGCACTGATTGGGCACGCCCAGGGGAATGACAGGGAGTGCCGGGAAATGAAGCCCTTTTTAAATCCTCAGACAGGATTGACAGAGGAGGCAGCAAGGCTGACGGAGGAGGCAGCAAGGCTGGCAAGGCAGGCAGCAAGGCTGACGGAGGAGGCAGCAAGGCTGGCAAGGCAGGCAGCAAGGCTGACAAGGAGAGCAGCAAGAAACGAAGCAGACGAGAAGCAGCTTCCAGTGTACGTTGGTCTTCAGGAGGAACTTGAAATCAAAGGGGAAAAACGCTAGAACCCTGGGAGAAGGCAGAATCCTGGAACAGTAAGCCTTGGAGCCCAATATACTCTCAAGGAGATCCTTACTACACGGTAGAGCCTAAACGTGGGAAGGCTAGCAAACTCAGCTCTTGGAGAAAAGGTATTTTGTCTGGTGGCGAGCAGTGCTATAAAAGCCAGGAACCAAAACAGGAAAGAAGTTTTTCTGAGAGAAATTCCCCTAGCAGAAGAACTAGCCATAAGGCTCCTGAGTTTCTAGAGAGGAAAGAGTCCTGGAAGAAAGGTGCCTGTTCTTATGCCAACGTCTCTGATAAAGGTAAAGCTGAATTTCCTAATTTTAATGCCTTGCTGGAGAAACCCTTTTATTGTGCTGACCTCCCTAAGCCAAACTCTGCAACCAGAGCAGATAATGAGTGGGGGAAGGGTGTGACCCTTACCGGAGACTATCAAGCAGCTAAAGAGCAGCTACAGGCTGAATTGCTTCTAAAAGAGTTTCAGCAATTTCTGGAGCTAAAGTCAGGGAGACATAAGAAACCTGATGAAGAGAACAATTGCCTTAGCCCAGATGAATGTATGCAGATAGATAATGATGTGCCTACCTTGAGTTATGATCCTTGTGCAATGGATTGCTCTTTATGTTTTAGAGAGTAACAGTGTAAAGAAGCATCTGGAGTTTGTATGAGAAGAATACAAAACGTTTGCTATACCTGTTGCCTAGTGGTGAAAGTTCACAAATTATTTTCACCTGTTTCTGTAAAGCCACGCTGTGAGGAGAACAGCTGTTACTGTGAGGCTGCAATAATCACAAGCAACCACACGAGGCAAAGCTGAGTAGAAGCTACCGTGACTGTGTAAAGCTGAGTTAAAGCTATTTGATTTCAGTTGTTTTCCTGACCTCCTGATTTCACCTTTATGTTGAAAGTTGCACCTTTACGTTATGCACCTTTGAATTGTAATGCGTTGAAAATATCCCCACAACAAATAAATTTCTTGCAAGCCTTATCACTCGAGTCACAACTACAACTTTCATCCCTAAAGAAAAAAAAACAACAAGTGTACTACGAATCCCAGCATTCAGAGGGATCAGTACCACCTTTATTCATAAGGGACATTATATAAGGCCACTCCTGCCTGTAAGCTCTAGGGCCCAGGCAGGAGCGTCGCAATATTCATTGTGGTTATCCTGAAAACCTGACTGGTTACGTGTGTTCGAAGGACTTCGTTGAGAATGGGGGAAACAGCATGTGCCATTCTGAAAAACAGATTTACTCGTGTTGATTTTCTCCTTTGGCCTAAAAACATCTCTGAGAATACTCCTTTACAAAACAGCTAAGAGTACACATGCTGCTTTGGGCAATTGTGGAGGGGGAATATTTCAACAAGGGGAATCAACATGGGTAAATACCTTAGAAAATGTTCCTCATTATGGGAATAATTTTATAATAGCATGCCTATGTGAGAAGTCCTAAAGGACACTTATTTTAGGCCTATGTGCCTTTAAAAATAGGTTCCCAGAACAAGCTCCAGTAGCATGCAAAGCCCCACTCCAAAATAGGTAAAATTGTGTGCATGTACTCTATTCGGGTATCTATGTATTTTAAAAATTACATATTCACATCACCACAACACATCCACTCCACCAAATCTGCACCCAGGGGAATTCCTATGTATATATCACATAACCCTTGCTTGGTTTGCAACTTCTTGTGCTGTGAGGGCTTTTTGTGCATCAATGATTCTGAGAGCTATGCTATCAGTAGCTTACCCACTGGCAGGGTCTTCAAAGATGGACAGGTCTCAGCTGAAGTACCAGTACCATCTGGGCTGCAGCAGTATAGGACATTGCTGGTGGAGGAGAATCACATTTCTCTGACAACAGCAATAACAATGGCATTACCTGTGTGGAAGAAAGGCCTGGGAATCTATTTCTGTATCTTGCCATGAAAGCCCAATGGATAGCTGGAAAGTACTCAATGGGCTATTGGGGAAGAGCTGAAGATACTTCAGAGTAAACGCAGCATTTATGATGTGGTTAGATCAAAGCCCTCAGGACATCTGATCGCTGATGTAGCTGCACATGAAATGAGAGTCAGAAGCTGAAAAGATGTCTTACATATTGGGGCATGGAATGTACGAAACATGAGCCAAAAGAAACTGAAGGTGGTCAAGAATGAAATGGAACATGTACAATGATATGCTGATTATCGGCAAACTGAAATGTTCTGGCATCGGGCACTTTGAATCTGATGATTGCATGGTATACTGTGACAGAAATGAAAAATAGTGTTGCATGTATAATTAAGAAGAAATTGCAAGAACTGTAATGAAATTCAGTGTAATCAGTGAATGCTTAATTTTATTTTATCTACAAGGAATGCCCATGAACAAAACTACTATTCACTTACATGCGCCAATAACAGCTGCAAAAGTGGAAGAAGTGGATCAGTTCTATGAGCAAGTACAAGCTGAAATTCACAGAACATACAAACAAGATTTACTGACAGTCATGGGCAACTGGAACACAAAAATTGGGAACAAGGAAAAAGAAAGAGCTGGGAAAATAGGAGCTTGGCAACAGAAACGAAGCTGGAGAATGACTGAAGAATTCTGAAAAACCAACCATCTATTCATCTCAAACACCTTCTTCCAGCAACACAAGCGGCAACTGTACACATGGACTTCACCCAATGGATTGTACAAAAATCAAATTGACTACATCTGTGGACGTCAACAATGGAAAATCTCAATGACATCAATAAAGATAGAACCTGGAGCTGATGATACAGATCACCAACTATTAGCTTGCAAACTCAAGCTAAAGCATCAAAAGAGCAAGCCACTCATAAGTGAAGCAAAATATGATCTTGAAAATACACCACCAGAAGTTAGAGACTGCCTGCAAAATCGATTCACTGCTTTGGATACAAATGACCGAACACAGAAGAGTTATAGGATATCATCAAGAAACCTGTGCTCGAAGAAGACAAAACGTTGCTGCAAAAGGTGGACAAGCAAAAGGCGCCAAAATGGATGACCAAACAAATTCTGAAAATTGCTCAGAAATTCAGAGAAGCTAAAGCCAGAGGAGAAAGAAAGACAATTACAGAACTTAACAGAAATTTCAAACTTGCAGCAAGATGAGACATTGAGAAGTACTACTACTACTACTACTACTGAGCATTTGTATAGCGCTACAAAACGTACACAGTGCTGCACTGACATGTAAAATATGGTCCCTGCTCATCAGAGCTTACAATCTAGTCAAGATATACAACACAGTAGCTGTAGTCACAGGATGCATCTAGGGGGAATGGTAAGGAAACACAAAGGAGACCAGGTGAGTCAATGACACATGCAAGGAAATAGAATAAGAAACTATCAGAGGATGAGCAAGATCTGCTTTCCTAAAGCTACAAGAGTTAACAAGAACATTTCAGCCTCAGAATGAAATGCTAAAAGATGCTCAAGGATCCATGTTGAATGATGCTGAGAAGATCAAGGAAAGATGGAAAGAATACATAGAGTTATTATACCAGAAAGACTAAATGGATCAATAGCAATTTCAACCTATACCTTATAATCAGGAACCCTTTATGATGAAAGAAGAAGTCGAAGCTGCATTGAAAGCATTATCAAAGAAAAAGCACAGGGCACTAAAGACATTCCCATTGAGGTATTACAGCAATCTGATACAGGTGTTACAAGGTTCTGCCAGGAAATTTGGAAGCAACATCATAGCCCACTGACTAGAAAAGATCTGCGGTCATATCATTACTGAAGAAAGGCAAACTGATTGCCTCTGGAAATTATCAGTCACTCTGAGCCTATCGCCAGCAACATTCTACTAAAGGTCATTCAGCAGAGACAGCAACCATTCCTGGAAGGAGAATTGCCTGAAATGCAAGCAGGGTTTGGGAAAGCGCAAGGAACAAGAGACATCACTGCGGATGTGAGATGGATGTTTGAAAAGACAAAAACATTTCAAAAGGATATCTATATGTGTTTTATTGACTACAGCAAAGCCTTTGATTGTGTAAATCCTGAAAAACTCTGGGCCACATTAAGAAGCATGACTATACCAGAACACCTGATACTATTCATGCACAACCTTTACATTGATCAAGAAGGAAATATTCAAACTGAACAAGGAGAAACAGAATGATTTAAAATCAGCAAAGGTGTATGACAAGACTTTCCTCAAACCTGTTTAATTTATATGCAAAACAACTCATCAGAGAAGCAGGGCTGTATGATCACAACCAAGGTGTAAAGATTGGTATAAGACTCATCAATAATCTTTGCTAGGCTAACAGTGTCATCACGTTGCTGGCTGAAAGTGAAGATGATCTGAAACATCTTCTTTTCAAGATCAAGGAACATAGTCTTAAAATGGACCTGCACCCAGCCGCACAATTGGAAATTCGGCCTCGGGTTTTGTCCCACCCTCACCCATCCCTTCCCTCCCCCTCCCCCTCCCAACAAGTCACCACATTTCAAGCGTTTTCTTTCACAATACAATTTGTTTATTCATTAACAATGGACATTAACAGAACAAACTGTTGGCCACAGCATGCACATAACAATCCTCAACCTTCTGCCCCCTCGAGAGACACAGCCAATATATATATATCACAGTCCTTGTAAGTGTCTGGAGGAAATTCGCCGTCAAAGCTTTTTCCTCATTCCTTAGTCTTTTCCATATCCTTCAGGAGAAAAGAAGTTGCGGCCGCCGTTCAAGCTGACTTAGCAACCCTTTTCCCTTGCTTTACCCCCCTGCCCGCCGTCAAAGCGAGGCAGGGGCCATCTGAGCGGTGTTCTTGTTGCCTTGTCAATCTCTCCAGGGGAAGGTCCATGTTTCCCTCCTGCAGCTCTCCCCCTTTACTCAAAAACTGGGCTGTGTTCTCTCTCATCGGGGCCGTTTTTTCTGCCAACCCCGACAGCAGCGAATCCTCGCTTGCTGTCGGGTCCCCACGTTTAGCATGCCGCTGTGGCCAACGCCTGCTTCCACCATAATCGTTCGACCGTGTCTTGTATGGCACACAGGAAAATGTCCATTCCTATGTCGGACAAATGTACTCCATCTGCGCGATACAATCCTGGACAACGTTCTTCGATGAGGTCATGCCTGATGCTGCAGCCTCCTATCACCCCCATGAAGCGGGCCATCCACTTGTTCACTTTTATTTATTTATTTATTTAATAGTATTTCTAAACCGCCTTATCTTAATAATCAAGGTGGTATCACAGCAAGCAATGCCTTGTGCGAATTTTCGCCCCTCCACACTCGCCGCGGTATGATGTGAGACCATGCCAGCGCAGTCCCGGGAAAGGTGTTTGCCAGAGTCAGCAAGTCACTTTGCATCTTTTTAGTGAGCTCGACGCTGGGAGTAGACGCAAGGTCGTTGCCCCCTAAATGAACTACTATCATCGCTGGGTTCCCAGTCAGCCTCTTCCTTTGTAGCAGGGACGGCACTAGTTGGTCCCACACCATACCCCGTTTTCCCAACCATACCACCAAAACCTCAGCGCTTGGAAGTCCCAAATTCAGCCCCTGTGGCCGGTACCGAGTCCGCCTTTGCACCCAGTGAACAAATGAATGGCCACATATCCAAGCTTCATGAGGCCAGAGGTGGCGACCTACACCTGCATTGAATCACAATCAGAAAGGTATGATTATTTGCAGCATGAGAGAAGAACACACAAACAACAAATACACAATTGTCCCAAAACCTCGATTTGCCCAAACATTGGTACCAGCATTGATTCATAGGAACAAACACATTGCCAACGTTGACTTTCTCCCTCCATCTATATCTTAGTCTTTTCCTTTTTTTTTTTTTTTATGTGTAAACCCAACCAGTCTTCATTCTGCTGGGTGTATGTACAGTTTATATCTATCTGAGCGCCACCTGCCTATATTCATGATCTGTTCTTTTGACATTCCAATGTTGGCTGCCGTTGAAGCAGCTCCGATACGAAAGGAGTGTGAGCCATAAAAGCTCGCATCCCGTCCTGCTCGTTCTATAACCATCTTGAGTACCTTGGTAAATTGATAGCATGAAAGGGGGGCACCGTTCGCATGCACGAACCATTGCTTTCCTGTGTTCGGTCGTAACTGTTGATATGCTATGGCATTTATTACTGGGCAAGAGGGATCCCTGGGCAATGCCGACAACACCACTTGCACCCCTTTTCCCGTCGTGTCGGTTTTGGATCTTCGCAAGTTTAGTACTACCGCCACGCCGAGTATGTCTACATCTCGCTTTTCAATACCACCATAGGCTGTCCTGCACCTGGAGGATGAGGATGCCACTAGCTCCCCTACCCTAAATGCTCCATAGAACGCCCATGAAAAGGCACATCGAAACAGCCTAGTCTCGTACTCATTGTAATGTACTTGGCTAGTTGTCACCATCAGTTGTTGAAGCATCTGATGAGTGATTGGGCGTCATTGGTCTACTTTACGTGGCTGCCCTATGGACCAACCTCTCATTACCCTCTTGATGATGAAATCCGACTTTGGACTCTTCTCTCCCATAGCCTTTGCAAAAAATGCTATCGCTGCTAAACGGGCTTGCACCACCGCTTTTGTGTACCCATTGCCTTTACAATGCAAAATCCATCTCAGTATTGTCCCTTCCTTAAGTCTGTCTTTTTTTTGTATTCTGGCATCATCGCAAAATTTTTGGTACTGTTCCCATGCTGCGACGTATTTTCACCTTGTTTGCTCTGCTAAGGAGCCCAACAGAAGCTCCCATACCTCGGTGGACCATACTCCCAGACATGGCTGGGCACGGTTGTCTTGATCGTGTCTGCCTCGGGGGCCAGTTGTTGAAAGAGCTTGATCTTACAACGAGAAAGAGCATCGGCAATGTTATTATGTGCACCCTTAATATGCTCTGCTCTAATGGTTATGTTGTGTACCAGGCATAGTAACACAATTTTTCTTAACAGTGCCACTGCCCTTGCCATCTTTGCTCGCCTATTGTTCACTGACCAGACCACCGCTAGGTTATCGATATGAAACGTGATGGCTCTGTTAGCGAGGCCAGGTGCCCAAATAAATAAGGCTACCATTAGCGGGAAAAGTTCCAGGAACGTGATTTCCTTGGTGGTTCCTTCGACCTGCCATGTCTCTGAACACCACGCCCCTCTAAAGTAAATGCCAAAACCAATTCCTCCCGATGCATCGGTTAAGAATTCTAGGTCCACATTAGATATTGGGAGCGCTTGCCAGAATGCAAGTCCATTGAATGTGTGTAGGAATTGCAACCAGACCTGAAGGTCTTCTTGTATTTCTTTTGTGACACGGATACGATGGTGGTTTTTTTGTATTTTTCTAGTTGCCCATGCCATACGGCGGCAGAAAACCCACCCCATTGGTATCACCCTGCACGCAAAGCATAGTAAGCCAAGCATTGACTGAAATTGCTGCAATGTAGCTTTTCGTTGACTGTGAAGTTGTTGAATATCTTTTCTGAGCTTCAACACCTTCTCTGGTGGCAGACATAACCTATGTGCCGGCACATCTAGCTGTATGCCTAGGAATGTGATGATCTCTTTTGGGCCATCTGTATTTTCTTTTGCTAATGGAATTCCAAAAGACTGTGCCACCTGTTCAAAGATATCCAATATCCTTTTGCAGTCATCATAGTCTTTTCCTATGAATAGGAAATCATCCAGGTAATGTACCACGGTGTTGGGGCCCGCCAAGTCCTCCACCACCCAGTGTAAGAATGAACTAAATTGTTCGAAATAATTGCATGATACTGCGCATCCCATGGGCAAACATTTATCGTAAAAGAAGTCCACATTGAACATAAAACCCAGTAATGGGAAGGACTCTGGGTGCACCGGTAACAGTCGGAAAGCGGATTCTATATCTGCTTTTGCCAGCTGTGCCCGCTGCCCGCTATTGCGTATTAGCCTAACAGCCTGATCGATGGTTGAATATTTAACGAAGCATAAGGCCGGATCAATATAATCATTGACTGACCTCCCTTGAGGATATGATAGATTGTGAATTAACCGGAATTGTCCCGGTTCTTTTTTTGGTATCACACCCAATGGGGAGAGTACCATGTTCTTAAATGGCGGTGACTTGAAAGGCCCAGCCACTCTTCCCATACCTATTTCTTTTGCTATCTTGTTATGTGCTACAGAGTTATGTTTACGCACAGATGGGGGGTTGCTTTTGGCGCCTGTTTGTGATGTCGTTGATATTAGGGATGGAATGCGGAAACCTTGAGAGAAGCTGTTTTCAATATGAATAGCTAGCTCCCTCTTTGGGTAGGCTCGCAGCCACGGACGCATACGCTCAAGTCTGATGGGTGTTGGGGCCAAGTCCCTCGTTAGATCATTGCTGCACCATTCTGAATGGCTTGGCCTCCCTTGATGCCCTGCATGTGAACGCGGGGTGGCCACTTCCACATACTGAACAGGAATGTTTGAATTTACAAGGCTGCCATGTACAACTCCCAGTGTTGTACTGGCGGCATGCACGTCGGCCAGCCGGCAGATTGGCTTGCCGCCATTGCGAGTTATGAAAAGGCTGCTGCCATTGTGCGTCTTGAAAAGGCTGCTGTAGCCCGTCCTGACACCATGGCCTATTGGGTGCCATTTCTTCCATCCACAGGTCCAATATCCTGTGATGCCATGCTAGTGTGGGATCTTCCGCCATGCTTCTCCTGAACTTTACATCATAGTTCAGCCAGGCCCATTCCCCATATTGTTTATGTGCTCGGGTAATCGTGTCCAGGTACCTGGTCAGATAAGGCCCCGATTCAGGTTCCCTCTCCATCACCACACTCATAAAGATGTGGAATGCTGTCACCCAATTATTAAGGGATTTTGGAATTTTTGGCTTCCTGTTCCTGTCACTTCTTTTATCATTATCTTTTCCACTACCTGATTCCTCATCTTGATCCCTAAGCAGAAGAGAGAATAGGTCTATATATTCTCTTCTCCAAATCTTCTTTTTTATCTTTTTTGGCACTGAACTGGCCAATGAACTCACGCCGCAGCGTGGATCGCGATTGCTATCGCGCCACTCAACCTGCGTTCTTTAGGCCGCCCCAGTTGCCATGCTCTCTCGGTCTTCCCCCCTCTGAGTCTCACCTGACCATGCCTGCCTTAGAGGGTTTTGTTTTGGTTTTTTATTTCTTTTAAATGTTTTAACTGCATTCTGGATGACATCCGCCAGTGTTAGGTCCTCATCGCTATCAGAAAAAGAGTCCTCGGATGATGAGGCTAACAGGTCTGGCGCCCCCCTTCAACACCCAGTCTTACCATTTGTCGTGCTAGTTGATGACATGCTGTTGCTCGTGGACGGCTGTTCTTCGCTTCTTAAGCCTGGCATTCCCAGCCGTTGTTTAACTGAAGTCAGGCCGTTTTGGGTAACCTGTTCACGTACCATCTGTAACAGCTCGTCCAGCTCCTGCTTCTGTGTAGGGGACGCGCTCTGCCATTGCTGTGTTGCCTTTTCCCTAGTGCTGCGCCTGGGCTTCATTGTTGCTGCGCTGCCTGCTGCTCCCGTGCTGGCTGAAGCCGCTCTCCTCTTGTTCGAGTCATTATCTCCACGTGCCCTTGCTGCTGGTGTTTTCTTCTTCGCTGCAGTTCTGCCGCTTGACTGCTGGGCACCGCGCGTCCTGGAGGCCTTTTGGATTTCCTTTCCTGGCATCTCTAGTCTAGGATAAAATCACTATGCAAGGTGGTGGAAAAATGAAATTAATATCTGTTTTGTATGCTTGTCTTAATCCCGTGCACTCCTGCTTCAAGGGCTCATCCCCGCCAAAAGTTCCCAGACATCTCTTCATACTAGCTTAATCATTTTATCTCTTTTTCTTTTTTATATACTTCATTAATCCGTGATTTCACATCAAACTGTTTCAGGCATCAAATTATCCCCCATCACTTTATTAACAGGTTTTTTTTTTAACATTCCCTATTGTGCCTAAAACCAGAGTACCTTCTTCATTTTTTGATACTCCTTGTTCTTATCTTTTCTTATAGAACAGCGATGGCGAACCTATGGCACGCGTGCCAGCTGTGGCACGCGAAGGCCTTGCAGCTGGCACGCGGGAAGGTCCGCAATCGAAAAAAAAAACAACAACCCTGTCTGCTGCCGTTGTCGGGGCCGCCGCGGCAGAATCGAGCGTGCCGCGGGGCCCCCCTGTACCCGGCAGATCCTGCCCTCCCCGTAGCAGCTCTCTCTTTGGAGCTACAGTCAGACGCGCCGGCTTGCAGAGCGCGAAGGGAAGAGTTTCCCTTTCGCGACTCTGTTAAGCCCGCGGGGGCTGATGGGAACTTCCCATCAGCCCCCGCGGGCTTAACAGAGCAGCGAGGGAACTCTTCCCTCGCGCTCGGCAAGCCGGCGCGTCTGACTGCAGCTCCAAAGAGAGAGCTGCTACGGGGGGGGCAGGGACTGCCGGGTGGGTACCGGGGGGCCCCGCGCCACGCTCGATTCTGCCGCGGCGGCCCCGACACCGGCAGCAGACAGGGTTGTTTTTTTTTTTTTAATTTTCCCTGGGCTGGGCTGGGGTGGGGGTTAGGAGTGGTGATGGGCTGGGCTGGGCTGGGCTGGGGGGGGGGTTAGGAGTGGTGATGGGCTGGGCTGGGCTGGGGGGGTTAGGAGTGGTGATGGGCTGGAGGGGGGGTTAGGAGTGGTGATGGGCTGGGCGGGGCTGGGCTGGGGGGGGTTAGGAGTGGTGATGGGCTGGGCTGGGCTGGGGGGGTTAGGAGTGGTGATGGGCTGGGCTGGGCTGGGCTGGGGGGGGTTAGGAGTGGTGATTGGCTGGGCTGGGCTGGGGGGGGGTTAGGAGTAGTGATGGGCTGGGCTGGGCTGGGCTGGGGGGTGTTAGGAGTAGTGATGGGCTGGGGTGGGGGGGGTTAGGAGTGGTGATGGGCACTGGGCTGGGGGGGTTAGGAGTGGTGATGGGCACTGGGCTGGCTGGGGGGGTTAGGAGTGGTGATGGGCGCTGGGCTTGGGGGGGTAGGAGTGGTGATGGGTGCTGGGGGGGTTAGGAGTGGTGATTGGCTGGGCTGGGCTGGGGGGGGTTAGGAGTAGTGATGGGCTGGGCTGGGCTGGGGGGTGTTAGGAGTAGTGATGGGCTGGGGTGGGGGGGTTAGGAGTGGTGATGGGCACTGGGCTGGGGGGGTTAGGAGTGGTGATGGACACTGGGCTGGCTGGGGGGGGTTAGGAGTGGTGATGGGCACTGGGCTGGCTGGGGGGGTTAGGAGTGGTGATGGGCGCTAGGCTGGGGGGGTAGGAGTGGTGATGGGCGCTGGGGGGGTTAGGAGTGGTGATAGGCGCTGGGGGGGCTTAAACTAAAAATTGAGTGATGGGGGATTAGGACTGGGAGTGGGCTGATGGGGAGGTTAGGACTGGAAATGGGCTGGTGGGATTAGGACTGGGAGTGGGCTATGTGGGGCTAGGACTGGTAATGGGTTGGGGGGTTGCTAGGACTGGAAATGGGCTGAGTGGAAGGGGGCTTGAACTGCAAATAGCTGTTGGGGATGGGGCTTGGAATGGAAATGGGCTGAGGGGAAGTGGGGGGCTTGAACTGCAAATAGCTGATGGGGACGGGGCTTGCAATGGAAATGGGCTGAGGGGAAGTGGGGGGCTTGAAGAAGGGAATGGATGCTGGGTGAGACTGGAACTAGAAGGGAGCTGATGTTGGGAGAGGATTAGAATGGGATGGGGCTGGGAGAGTAAAATGGAGAGGGGAAAAATATTTTGTGTAGGAGGGATGAAAAATCTACAATTGGCCAGGTATTGGGAGAGTAATTGGGGATTGAGGATGGAGGGGTAAAATTTGTGTGGATGAAATAGGAATGAGGAAAGGGCAAAAGGAGAAAGATTAGTATGTTAAAGCAGATGTAGAGAGAGAGAGAATGGAAAAAAAACTAGAAGAGAGAAGAAAGGACAAATGGACAGCAGACGATGGAGAGTTAGCAGAAAACATGAAGAAACCAGAAGAAATGGCTGGACCAATTGCAACTGAAAAAAAATGCACAAAAGGTAGAAAGATATCTCTTTATTTTGAATTTATTAACTGGAATATGTCAGGTCTGGGAAATGTGCATCATTAACATCTGCGCTTTGTTTGGTACAAGAGGAAATTCCTATTTGACGTTGCCACTTGTTCTCTTTCCCCAGTATTCACTGAAATGTATTGGTTTAATATTTGCAGTGTTGCCTTTTGATAGGTAGGGTATGGTGCTTTGTGAGTCCTGGTAATGCTGTCAGGATACGGCGGGTTTGCTATGGGTTCTAAATGGGCAGCGTTTGTAGTAGTTCCTAATGTGCCTGGCGGTTGGCACTGGATTATAGTAATGTAGAAATCTTTTAGTCTTTCTTTATCCATACACTCATTAAGAGACATGTTTACTAAAAGTTAGTGTATGGTAACATTATGCAAATATTTATGCAAATAAGACCACTTATGCAAATGACGTGCTGGCACTTTGAGGAAATTCTTTGGTTTTGTGCGGCAGTTTGGGCACTCGGGCTCAAAAAGGTTAGCCATCACTGTTATAGAACACCCCCAAATACTTTTTTCTTGATATTCCCGTCCTACCTTGCCTATACCATCATTGTCCATTAGATGGCAGCATTACTCTTCCTCCTCTGCTTCCAATTCCTTTCTATTCTATTTTAATTTGTTGTATTGCATCTCCCATCTTAAACGTTGATATATTTTTTTTAAAAATACATATATACATCCCTTGGCTGTTCGCCGTGCTTCCCCATCACTCCGTTTTTTTTTGTTGTTTTTTTTTAATTTCACCCTACACATGCTTCACGTTGCTCTGCAGGAGGTCCGCTTGTGCTCGCCGTTCTGTCTTGTGCGCGCACATAGCCCGCACACTGGGATCATCTCCCCTTTCCTCTTATCGCCGCGTCTGCCTCTCTTGACTGGCCACAGATGCAGCGTCAAGGGTGCGAGCGGTGGCCCGCGTTCTATCCCCTCCCAGGTATGCCGCGATACCCTGTTGCTCTCACCCCCCCAACACTGGACCCACAGGCCGGCCCTTCAATGGGACTCAGCGATCGCCGTTCGCACCGTTGCGCCCCCCCCCCCTTCGGGCGCCATACTGTTTTATTTTATTTATTTTATTTTTTTTAGTAAATTTGTACTTGCCGCCTGTGTTTCGTTGTCCGATTCCCGCTTTAGGCCCTGTCTTAGGCCCGGTATTGATGTGGTCCCGTCGCTGTCCTCCTTGTCCTTCTCTGGAAAAGTGTGTGGGGGGGTTGCGGCGAAAGAGGCCGAGCCAGCGCCGATCGCGCCGTTTTATCCCTCGCCTCCTCGGCCCGCCTTCACCGTCCCCCCCATCCTCCCCGCCCCCCTGATCCCTCGGCCCGCCAATGGGCGCCTGCGCCCAGCCGCGGTAATTCGCGACCGGGTCTTTAACATGATAAAGACAAAGATTTTGACAACTGGCAATATTAAATATTTCATTCTTGATGGAGAAGAAACAGATATAGTTGAAAACATTAACCTGTTTGGATAATCAATAAAGAACAACAACGAATCAAGAAATCTGACAACTCATTGCTCTTGGCAGAACAGCTATGAAGGCCCTAGACAAGATTCTCAAGTGCAGAGACATATCTCTTCATACAAAGATCTGACTTGTTCAAGCCATGGTATTTTCAATAACGTCATATGGATTTAAAATTTGTATAGTGAAGAAGAAAGACATTATACAAATTAATGCCTTCAGATTATGGGGCTGGTAAAAATTACTGTACATACCATGGACTGTCTGAAGAACAAATCAGTCGGTACTAGGGGAGATCAAACCTAAGCTTGCTTTAGAAGCTCTAATGACAAGACTTCAACTCTCCTACTTTGGACACCATATGAAAAGAAAGATCATTAGAGAAAGACATAATGCTTGGCAAGGTTGAAGGTCAGTGCAAGAGAAGACCAGGAAAGGTGATGGATCTATAAAATAACAAAAGCAAAGGATGCCATTTTATCAGCAATTTAGTTGCCTGACTAATGACCAAACATTGAGCTGCTGCTCCATTAGTTTCCATGGGTAAATTTATGCCAGCGCTTACTGTGCCTGACTTTACTCGTGGGTCACTAACCGGGCAGCGGCTCAATATTGCTGCTGCCCAGTTAGTGATCTGTACTGTCTCTGCTCCTCCCCCGAATGCCCATGACATGCCCCAGTGCTAACCACATAGCATCGGGTCATAAACATAGAATGAGACATGGTTTAATCAGACAAAGTCAACATAGATTTAGCCAAGGGAAGTCTTGTTTCACTAATTGGATATATTTTTTTGAAAGTGTGAATAAACAGGTAGATATAGCTGAGCAGATTGATAAAGTGTATCTGCATTTTCAGAAAGCCTTTGATAAGGTCCCACATGACAGAATCTTGAGGAGATTAAAGAGTCATGGGATAGGAGGAAGTGTATTATTGTAGACTAAGAACTGGTTAAAAGATAGAAAACAGACAGTAGGGCTAAATGGCCAGTTTTCTCACTGGAGAAATATGAATATGGAGTATCCCAGCGATCTCTGTTGGGCCTGCTGTTTTGTAGTTTATTCATAAATGACCTGGAAATGGGAACAATGAGTGAAGTGAACAAATTTGCAGATGGCACAAAATTATTTAAAGTAGTTAAATCACCAGAGTATTGTGAACATTTCCAAGAGGTCCTTGAGAAATTGGGAAACTGGATGTCCAAATGGCAGATGAAATTTAATGTTGGCAAGTGCAAAGTTATATAGATGAAGATGCATTTTACAAAGGATGTCCCGGTGCAATCTGGGATGTCCAAGTCAGAACATCTGAAAAAAGACACCTGCCAATTCAGGCATGATTCCACAAAAGTGGATGTGCCCAATATGGATGTATATGGGGATGTTTACATAGATATCCCCAGAATAGCATTCCAGACTGGGAACATCAAATATTCTAATAGTTAGATTAGTGGATTAGGCCAGGGTTCAAATCTCAGTGCTGCTCCTTGTCACAAAACTGGCCATCTTCTCTACAACCTCTGGATGTTTTAGAGTCAAAACACTTTCCTGATGCCTATTCCTGCTGGAGCAGGTCTAAACATGGATGGGTGTCGCAGATGTCCCTGACATTTCTGAAATGAAGCAGGGATGTCTAAGTTCATCACACCTCCCCAGACATACCTCTGCCATGCCTCCTGCCTACTTGGATATCCCCGCACCAGAGATATCTTTGAAAGTCATTTGTAAAATGGTTCCAGGGATGTCTCCGTGATTTGGATTTCTATGTGCATGCTTTCGGACATCTAAATCATGACTAAGACTTTTAAAACGATCCTCTTAGAGGATCCATATTAGGAATCACTGCACAGGAATCACTACACAGGAAAAAGATCTAGGCATCATCATAAATAATACCTTGAAATCTTTTGTCCAGTGTGTAGCAGCAGACAAAAAAACAAATAGAATGCTAGGAATCATAAGGAAAGGAATGGAGAATAAAACCAAGGATATTGCAATGCCCCTGTATCACTCCATGGTGTGACCGCACCTTGAATATTGTGTGCAGTTCTGGACTCATATCTAAAAAAGGATATACCGGAATTAGAAAAGGTACATAGAAGAGTGATCAAAATGATAAAGGGGATGGAAAGATTCCCCTATGAAGAAACATTTAAAATGTTAGGGCTCTTCAACTTGGAGAAAAGACAGCTGAAAGGAGATGTTAGAGATCAATAAAATAATGAATTGAGTGGAACGGATAAATGTTGTTTGCTCCTTCAAAAAGTAGAAAGACAAGGGAATACGCAGTAAAGATACAATATAGCATATTTAAGACTAATTGTAGAAAAATATGTTTTCACTCAATACATAATCAAACTCTGGAATTGTTGCAGGAGGATGTAGTAAAAGCTGTTGGTGTAACTGGGCTTAAAGAGACTTGGACAAGCTAGTGGAGGAAAAGTTCATAAACCTTTATTAAAGTGGATTGGGGAAATCCACTGCTTACCCCTAGAATAAGCAGCATTTAATCTTTCTACCTTTTGGGAACCCGACAGGCACTTGTGTCCTGGATTGACCATTGTTGGAAACAGAATACTAGACTTGATGGATTTTTTTGTCTGACACAATATGGCATTTTTTATGTTTTTATGAGCAGGTAGCTACATTTCTACCACTGAGCATGGGCTTGCTTGTTTGGATATCTCTGATCAATGTTCCTATCTCCCTCTTCCTGACCCCCTGCCTTGGGGATGAGGCATTCCACAGACCTGGGGAGCTCATGTGGGCTTCCAAGATCCTATTGACCTTCATTTACCTGAGAGCTGGTGTGCTCCTGCTGAGAAACACCTGGTGTTGCCTGTCTGCATGGGTGCCCTTTATGGACAGCCTCCAATCCCACTGGCTGAGATTAGGCCACAGGGGTGAATGCCCTATGTAGTGGCCAAAACAATTGCACCAAGGACCCCATGTAGTGGAAGATATGGATGACAGGTTACACCAGCTATATATACCCCACATCTGTGTGGTCACTTACTATTCTAGATGTATGGGGGGAGTTAAAGGCAAGGGTGTCAACCCCTCTCACACCAGAGGCCTGGTAACCTGCCAATGCAGTCTAGGTAATTGGGTACCCTGGAAGCCTGAGGGTGAGAGGGGTTCATACAGCCATTCCACTTGGTGGCCACTGCTGACACCCTACACCCTTAAAGGACCCCCAGCTCATTCAGATGCTGCATTTGCACTCTATCTCCCCCCAGATAGGATTGCAGCAGCATGTTCATGCATGTGCTTGCTTCCTCAATTTACATACTCTGACCCCCTTGTACCTTGGCCTATCGCTCTGAGCTGTGCAGTTGGATGTACCTATTCCCAGGTCAGCCCTCTCTATCCTTCCTTGGCCACTTAATAGGTGCCCTGTTAGTGGGGAAGGGACCCAGGTATTGTATAATATATCTCTGTAGGGGTTTGATGGCTTACTTCCGGACATAATTTTGCATTGGTAGGGCACAATAACAGCACCTTTCCAGTACACATGCACTACAGGGGCACGGACCCTACTACCACAGCCACACCCCCTGATTGTTTTGTAGCCGCTATCTCTCCGTGATATATTATGTGCTAACCACGCATTTGCCGCACACTACTTGCAACATTTTTTTTTTAGTAAACATACCCCAATGAGAGGCGGAGCCAACAGGGGCTAAGATGGCTGCCTAATTTCTTGCCTCGCCATTTATTCTGGAAAGAATCCTGAATTCCCTTGTTCATTTGCTCAAAACTGCATAATAGGTGGCGGTGGGCTGCTTGGAGAATGGCTGCTGGTAAATCTACGAAACTTGAGTTCAATTCGGGCGCTAACTCCGGAGTTAAGAGGCCTAAACCGGATCCCTCTTCTCCACAAAAAGTGGTGAGCAGTCAGGAAAGCTCGTCGGGCATGCAAGAGCTGCTTGAGGAACTTAGAGCAGTGCGCGAGATGGTGGACACGAATGGGATAACTCTCAATGGTGTCCAGTTGGATATTGCAGAGTTGAAGGAGATAAAGGAGCAGGTGGTTGCTCTTATGGATAAGCTGGGCAGATTGGAAATTAAAGTTGGTGCGCACGAGGAATGCCTTAAGCAGGTCGGGGCCAACGCAAAAAGGATTGCGCAGCTGGAAAGAAGTATGGAGGATTTAAACAATCACACAAGGAGGAATAATGTGCGCATATTAGGTATCCCGGAGGGCGCTGAAGGTACAAACATCAAAGCATTCTTGGTCTCAACAATTTCGAAGTTGTTGAGAATTGACTTTGAGCTACTTTTGGAGATAGAGCATGCTCACAGGATTCCAATGCATCCAGGCCCAAATATTAAGCAGCCGCGCCCAATCATTATGTATGCTTTAAGACATTCTCAAGCAATTCAAATTTTAGCTGCTGCAAGAGCACTGGGTCCTATCAAGTTCGAGGGCCGGAACATCGCGTTCTATCAGGACTTCCATAAAGCGACGGTGGAAAGGAGGAAGCTCTTACTGGCTTTTCGCCCATGGTTGCAGTTACTGCAGGCTCGCTATGGTCTCCTCTCGCCGGCACAGATGCGGGTCACTCTGCATAATCAAAAGCGCACATTTGAAGAACCAGCTTTGTTGCGTGCATTCCTGGAAGAGAAGGAAGCCTCTGCAATGAATTCTTGATGGATGTGGGGACTCCTTTGGCTGTGGGAGTTAGAGCCATTAGCCTTGGCTTTGGCCGGGAACCCTATATGATATGTAAGAGGGGGCGGTGAATTGCTGGTCTCTGGGCCTTGCTTGATTGCTGCGATAATTTCTCAGTGAGAGCAAAGCTGGGAAGTGTTTGCAGTAACAGTTCTGGGTGTGTATGGGGTTAGTAGGTTTAAGGGAATTTTGCTATGTACATTTGTCAGGGTGGGAATTCATTCAAGTTGCTGTTGTATATTTTGGCGGGTGTGGGAGGTGGGTGGGTCTTGGGTAATGTTGGTTCACCCAGTTATACCCCTTAGTTGGGGAGTGGTGTTGTATCCTTGTGGGGTGCTGGTAAGGGGTAGTGGTAGCGAAGGACCGTGTGGTCTTTGGAAATGGAGCAAATCGTCAGTCTGGTGGAATGTATCTAGTCAAACCCTGTCCCATGGCCACACTTAAATTCTTATCTCTGAATGTGAAAGGCATAAATAACCCTATCAAAAGAAAGAAGATCCTGCTATATTGTAAGAAGGAGAATGCAGATGTGGTTCTCCTCCAGGAGATGCATCTGCATTCTGCGGAAGCCCGTAAACTGGGGATGGGACAATATTTGCTTGTGTCCCATTCGGTTGCTTCGCAGAAGAAAAATGGTGTTGCAACATTGGTTAGGAAAAACCTAGCCCCAGTAGTAGTGCAGTCCCAAGCTGATTTGGAAGGGAGGTGGTCATGGGTGTGCTACATCTGAAGGGCAGGAAATTAGCCCTAATGAACATATATGCTCCTAATGGGGGTGATGTAGGTTTTTTCCAACGGGTGGCAGAAGAAGCCCACTCCCTGACGCCCTTTGAAATTATATTGGGGGGGGGGATTTAAACCTGGTCTTAGACCCTCTTCTGGATTGCAATCCCTTCAGGGCACATAGGCGTCAGCAGGCTACCTCAGTGGTCCTTTCTAGGATGCAAGAGCTGGGCTTCTCAGATACTTGGCATGTGAAACATCCTGCTGAGAGGGAATACTCTTTCTTCTCCCTCCCACATGGGTCGCACTCTAGAATAGATTATTTTCTTATATCCAAAACGTTAGTCTCGGGGGTTGTACAAGCCAACATAAGAACATACATAAGATATGCCATACTGGGTCAGACCAAGGTCCATCAAGCCCAGTATTCTGTTTCCAACAGTGGCCAATCTAGGTCATATGTACCTAGCAGTTTCCCCAAGAGACACAAGTTCCACAATGCTTGTACTGGGTCAAGCATTGATATCTTCGGTCACTTCTTAATAATGGTTTATGGACCTTTCCTCCAGGAACTTGTCCACAACATTTGTGCAATGCAAGTGTCTGATCTTTCGGCCGTCACTTTTACCTTAGCTGGGGGGGAAACAATGGAACGTAACTCTAGTTTCTTTTTCAGAAGAGAACAAGTAGTAGAGTTGGATAAGCAGATCTCGGCTCGCTAAATCCAGGAAGCATTAGCATCGATGTCTAAAGGGAAAGCGACTGGACCAGATGGTATCCCAGCAGAGTTTTACCAAACGTTTGAGATGGATTTAATTCCACATTTGTTAGTTTATTTTGATGTGCTGGAGGCCCAGATTCCAGCTGTGGGCTCTTTCAATGAGGCCACAATCATTGTCTTGGAAAAAGCAGGGAGGGACCCTCGCAAGGTAGAGAATTATCTGCCCATCTCCTTATTGTACTCCAATTACAAATTATACTCTACGGTGTTGGCCCGGAGATTGGCTAAAGTTATCCCAGATCTGATTCATCCGGATCAGTGTGGGTTCATCGCGGGCCATTCAACCGCTGATAACACGCGACTCCTGTTAAATATTATGGCGATTGCGGGGGGGGGGGGGAATTATCCGATCATTGGCCTTTCTTTAGACGCTGAGAAGGCTTTTGATTGGCTGGAATGGGCTTTTCTGAGTCAAGCCTTACAGTGGTTTGGCTTCGGGGACAAATTTTTGAGATTTTTAAAAGTACTGTATACTAGCTCCTCGGCACGTATTTTTGTGAATGGAACAATTTCTTCCCCCTTAGTTCTTCACAGGGGTACTAGGCAGGACTGCCCTTTATCTCCTCTTTTATTTAATATCGCGTTGGAGCCGCTAACTCTAATGATTCGACACTCCAAAGAGATTCTAGGAGTTAAGTTAGGCAGTTTGCAAATCAAGACGTCTGCGTATGCAGATGATTTGTTACTTTTTGCCCATCCCTCTTCTTTGGGGGCCGTTGTGAATATAATTGACAATTCAATATAACCATCACCTACAACAATCAAACTAAAAGACCACAACGTCCTCAAACTAATAGATTCAGAAAATTCAATGAAGAAGAATTTCTAGATCAAATAATACCACAACTAACACAAACACCCACAAATCTTGAAGAATCTATCAAAAACTGGAACAATATAATCTCTAAAGCAGCTGAAAGTAATCCAAAACAATCACACCAAAATATAAACAACAATAAAATTGAAAAAAGACATGCTCCATGGTTTAATATATCTATCAAAACATTAAAAAGACAACTAAGAAAAGAGGAAAGGAAATGGAGACAATCAAAATCATTAATAAATCATGAGAACTACACTAATACACTACAAATTTATAAACAAACAATAAACAACTCCAAACAAAATTATTATTCTAATATAATCTCAAGAGCCACTAATCGCCCAAGAGAACTATTCTGTATAGTACAAAAACTAACAAACAAAACACTAAATTCTGATGAAATATCAATTGATATCTCCCCACAAGAATTAGCTCAATACTATATCAATAAAACAAAGCTACAAATAACACCTCTACATATTACTCAACCACAAATTCAAACACAAACAAAGCAAGCTACATTTGATAACTGGACCAACTTCAACTTAATATCAAAATCTACTCTCAAAACTACAATAACTAACATTAATACAACAACCTCATACCTTGATCCATGCCCAGTTGATTGGATAAAGAAGACTTTCTCAATACTCTCTTCTTTCATTCTACCCTTAGTGAACCTATCCTTACAAAAAGGCTACTTACCACCATCTCTCAAACACGTTCAAATACGACCTATACTTAAAAATAACACATTAGATAAATTATCCCCAAAATCATACAGACCCATATCAAGTATTCCTTTTATGGCCAAACTTATTGAAAAAATTGTACAAATTCAACTACAAGACTTTATTGACACATTAAACCTCCTTGATGAACATCAATATGGCTTTAGACCCTTCCATGGAGTAGAAACCTTGCTAACGATCCTTTATGACACAATATTAAGAGGTATTGATAATCCTAAACAAGCCTTTATTCTTGTTTTCCTTGACATATCAGCTGCATTTGACAGTGTTAATCACTTAACAATGTTAAACAGACTTCAACAAATTGGAATTACATCTACTGTTTATAATTGGTTCAAATCATATCTATCAAACAGAACTCAAACGGGGGGCGGAGCTAGCCACTGAACAGAATGGACGCCTGAATTTTTGCTCCCGTTGCTGCCCAAGAATCCTGAACATATCCCGGTATTCTATTGAAGTTTGTACCCCCTACCTACATCAATAACACCGCAATACAGCTGGATGGCATCCCTGAAGCCTGCCCGGCTGGAATTTCCACAGGGATCCGGCTCAGCAGCGAAACGATCCAAACCCGAAGTGGGTTCCCCGCAGAAAATGGCCGCGGGAGAGAAGGAGGGAGTGACTGCCGGTGGCCTACGTGAAGTGCTACAGGAATTGAAATGCGTTAAAGAAATGATTGCAGCCAATTCTAGTTCACTGAACATGATTCAAGAAGACTTGCTGGAGGTAAAAGAGAAACTCCTCACCATCACCACTCGACTTAATGCAGTTGAATTACAAACCCAGAAGCATGGCGTTGCATTAGAACAGCTGGGCCCTTTGGCCAAACGAGTCCGGCACATAGAAAATCTGATTGAAGATCAAAATAACCATTCCCGTAGAAATAATATCCGCCTTGTTGGAGTCCCTGAAGGCGCTGAAGGTACCGATCCGATTGGATTTCTGGAAAAAACCATACCGGAGATGCTGCAGCTTGTCTTTGCAAGGCCTTTTGAACTAGAACGGGCCCATCGAATCCCAGCACACAAAGCTGAAAACACACGATACCCGCGCCCACTCATAATGAAGGTACTGAGATACCCACAGGTCCTACAGATCTTTCAAGCTGCACGGAAGGCCGGATCATTGCAAATCCAGGGACACAAAGTAACACTTTATCCGGATTTGAGCAAGCAAACGGTAGATCGGAGAAAAGCGTTGCTGGCCTGTAGACCCATGCTACAAAGTGCACAGGCAAGATACGGGCTATACTACCCAGGAACCATGCGGGTCACGCTGCATAATGAAACGAGGAATTTTGTTGATGCTGAAAAACTGAAAACTTTCCTACAAGAAAAATGCGGTATGGAAACCTGAGATCAATATTCTGATCTCTCACGCAGTGTAGAGAACTCAGCATATACTCAGGGGGTGCGGCCGTGCGTTCTCACAAATTTTAGAACGCCTTAAGCCTTGTTAAACACCTCATTGATTGTATTTCTGTTGTTCTAAATAGTTTTAATTAAACAGATATTTCTGCTTGAAATGTAGGGGTGGCAACGGGAGGTCGGGGTTGGTTACTGTTTCAGTGGATTGTGTTCACCTTAGCGATACAATGTTTGCCAGTTATGCAGTTGTTTGTGTCAGTCCAGTCCAGTACAAAACCCTCCACATACACGCAAATGCAAGTACGCGGCAGGCCTATCCATAGGATAGCTTTCACCTATAAGACAGCTTATCCCAACGTTGATGTCTAGTGATCTTTTAATGCTTTCGTTAAATGTAAAAGGTATTACTGGCCCTGTCAAGCGAAAGAAGATTTTAGCGTACTGCCAGCAAAAAAAGCAGATATTGCCCTCTTACAAGAGACACATTTAACAGATACTGAATCGCAGAAAGTAACCTCTAAATACTTCCTGGTGGCGGCCTCGGCCTCTGCCACTCAACGCAAAGGGGGGGTAATAATATTAGTGCGCAAATTCCTGCAATCCGCCATTACCGACACACGGATTGATCCGCTAGGTCGATGGGCCAGAGTGACGATGAAAATAAATCAACAGCTTTACACATTCTTCAATATTTACGCGCCCAACCTCGATGACCCTAACTTTTTCAAACTGATAGCTAAAGAAGTTACCGCCGCGGCTCACACCAATATCATATTAGGGGGCGATTTCAATGTCATCTTGGATCCACTGTTAGATCGCACGCCCTATCGGGCTGTAGACAAAGTCAAATCGCAGGCGATTCTTAAAGGCATCATAACAGAGCTACACTTGGTAGACCCCTGGCGCCTACTTCATCCCCAAGAAAGAGACTACACATTTTATTCCATCCCACATAATACCCAAACAAGGATCGATTTCTTCCTACTGTCCACAGAGCTGATGCCCCAAGTGTTGTCCGCAGAGATATATGCTACAACGGTATCGGACCACGCCGCTGTCTCCCTAGTGTTGAATACCAACGTTACACAGCATGTTCCACCAAGATGGACATTTGATAAATCCCTACTAGCAGATGACTCCTTTGTACAGCTACTGTCAGGGGAAATTGAGACCTATTTTAAATATAATACACCCACTGATACCTCCATCTGGAGCTGGTGGGAAGGTTTTTAAAGCGACCATACGAGCTCATATTACCACCTACACCATTAGACGGCGTAAAGCCAGGAAAAAAGAAAAAGATGAATTGGAACTCCAAATAAAAGCTGGGGAAAGGTTACTAGCCAAAAGAGCTGACTCAATGATATTGATTAGACTCCAAAAATTGCGATACCAATATAATGCTCTCCTCAACAAAGAAGCACTGAGTAGCATCCAGCTACAACGTAGTATATACTACTATGACAGCAACCGCTCAGGATCCCTCTTAGCTCGGCAGCTCAGACCAAAAACCAGCAAGACCGCTATAGCGGCGTTGCAGGACAATTCCGGGGGCCTTCTCCTGAGATCTGACAAAATACTAGACCGCTGCAAAGAATTCTATGAGGAACTATATCGCTCAGATACCCAATGTAGTGACAGAGCCTTTGAAGATTTTGTCTCCAAGATAGTAGGACCCACATTAACCAGTCATCAAAGTCGAACGCTGGAACAAGAGATCTCAGTAACTGAAATACAAGATGCGATCAAACAGATGGCTCGTGGCAAAGCCGCCGGTCCAGATGGTATCCCGTTGGAATTCTATAATAAATATTGCATTCAATTGGCTCCCATGCTACAGATCTACTACAGTGGCCTGCAAGATGAATCTCCAGAGATTGGAGCCCTGGCAGAGGCTTGTGGTGGTAATTCACCCGAAACCGGGCAGGGATACACAAAAGATAGAGAATTACAGACCCATCTCTCTCCTAAACTCTGATTATAAAATCTATGCTAAAGTGCTTGCTAACCGATTAGGACGGATCTTAAAAGATTTGATACATGAGGATCAATGTGGATTTATACAAAACAGATCCACTACAGATAATGGAAGATTATTGGCACATGTACTGGCATCTGCCAAGACCAAGGCCGAGCCCCTGATAGGGCTAGCATTGGATGCCGAAAAAGCCTTCGATCGACTGGAATGGTCCTTTCTATTTCGATCCCTACGGTGGTTTGGGATAGGAGAAAAGTTCCTAAAACGCGTTGAATTGTTATATACCAAACCCACAGCTCGAATAGCGGGTCAACTCACACCTCTCAGCCCCTTTTCAGTTGCAAAGAGGGACCAGACAGGGTTGCCCCCTGTCACCGATGCTTTTTAATTTAGCCCTGGAACCCTTATTAATAGCGCTCCGACAGAAGGAAAACATAAAAGGAATTGAGTTAGCTGATGGTCCCTGTAAATTGTCAGCATATGCCGATGACCTGCTCATTTTTTCTACAACCATCAGACCTTCCTGAAACACTGCAACTCATAGATGCATACTCAGCGATATCCGGATATAAAGTAAATTTGAATAAAACAACAATTATTCCTCTGAATGAACAAGTCAGCGAAGAGAAATGATGCGTGGATACCCCTTTCAATATGAGAAGTCATCCTTTAGATACCTGGGCGTGACCTATGGCACCACCTTGGAAGAGACTGTCGCAATCAACATTAAGATGTGTCAAGAAATTGTACATGATAACATCTGCAAGTGGACCCCCCTTCATTTGAGCTGGTGGGGCAGGCTAGAAACGATAAAAATGATGTTGGTACCAAAACTCAGCTATATATTAAGTATGATACCCTTACGTTTCCCGACAGCCTTCTATAAGAAAATGAATAGTCAACTGATAGCCTTTCTATGGAACAACCGAGTACCCCGAATAGCTGCCTGGAAACTGAAGTTACCTAATACACAAGGCGGTGTCCATTTCCCAGATCTCGGCTGGCTACACACTGCCTCTCTTTTAAAGCAGGGTGCTCAATGGGTTGACTCTGACGACACGGATAAAGGACCTAGATGGCTGAGTGTGGAGCGGGCCCTACATTCCCCCCTGCCCACATGGCTACTGGTAGGCACAGTAGTAGACCAGACTGCACCACATAATGCTATTATCCGAGAAACACAGCATGCCTGTCGATTATTGGCATCATGTATCGATGGAGGGGATGACTTTGCCGCAGATATGCCCATATGGCTGAACCCGCGCCTTGTCATCGGAGGGAAGCCTGTCTTATGGAAAAAATGGGTGGAACATGATCTTATCACCATTGGACAACTGATCAATGGAAGTGCATTTAAAACCTTTGACAGATTAAGAACGGAATTCCGATTGCCTAATACATGCTATTTCCAATGGTGTCAGCTCCGATCCTGCATGAGCAAAGCGGGTGTGTCACCTGTCTTGATACGTACAGGATGGCCACTGCGACAGAAACTTCAAGAATTACAAACAGATGCTAAAGCTGTTTCAAGATGTGTTGCGATTCTCCGATCCAAAAGTGACAAGACATGTTCTAAGATACAGTCGGTGTGGGCTACTGAAACCGGTCAAGATCTACCTCCGGAAAATTGGGACACTTTTTGGGGAACTCAAATACGTGCCACGAGAGCAGCGTCTCTCACACAATCTATGTACTTTATAGCACATCGAGCGCATATTACACCGGCTAAGAAAATGAAATGGACACTACAGGAGGGAAATCGATGTTGGTCCTGTAACATGGAAATTGGGACACTGGCACATATGTTGTTCCATTGTAAATCCCTGGAAATATATTGGAACAGAGTTTGGGAACGCATATCACAGATCCTCAACTTACAAACTCCTATCACTTATCGGATAGTAATATATAAATCCATAGCTCTGGAACCTACTCTGATGAAATGGGATGGTAAACTGCTGGACTTAATGCTCGGGATAGCGCTTAAAATAGTTCTAATACACTGGAAGAATCTCGACAAAGCTTGTTTTCGAGCATTGGTGGAGTCTCTTAATCCTACATAAGACCTACGAAGAGATCTATATAGCCAAGAACCCATGGTCTGGTAAACTAAGTAAGAAATGGTCAGCTTTACAAAATTATGTTTGATGAAAATGATGGCTGGAGGCTGCCTTGTGGAATGGTCTCTGCTGTAACCACATTGAACGGAGAGAGGGAGGGTGGCGTGCTGGCATGGACTGATACTAGTTCTTGTTAACGTTATTGTACTGTCTTGTTCAAGTTATTATATTCTTTTGCTATTTTGATCAATAACATCTGCTTGTATCCTGCTATATCACGATCGTTTGTATTGTTATTTTATATGTTAAAACTGAATAAAAACTACTATTAAAAAAAAAAAAAACAGAACTCAAACAGTAAGAATCCACACCCAAATTTCTAACACCTTCAAACAAACTCAGGGTCTCCCGCAGGGTTCTGCATTATCTGCGCTATTATTTAATATTTACTTACAACCAGTTTGAAACATCTTTAAACGTCACAATGTTTATTATCATATCTACGCTGATGATATAATGTTCTACCTCCCATTTGAAATCCCACACCCACCTCTTCAAAAAATAACAGAATGTTTCAATGAACTAACTGAATGGCTCAAAGAACAAAATCTACTTATCAACTTTACTAAAACTGATATATTATTCATCACTAAAAATCAAACATACATACCCCCAAACACGATCACACTAGATACTCATGAAATAAATACAAAAAAAGAAATAAAATATTTAGGTGTAATACTTGACAATAATCTAAATATGGATTCACATATAAAATATCTAACTAAAAAAATACATTACAAACTCAAAACACTAAAACAATTAAGACCATTGATTCATCTACAAGACTTTATTAATATAATTCATGCTATCATCACCCCACATTTTGATTATGCAAACACAATACTTAATGGCATTTCAAAACAAAATATTAAAAAGATACAAATAATTCAGAACATAGCTGCCAGGATGATTATGAATATAAGCCCACTTGAACATGTTACACCAATTTTGGCTGAACTTCATTGGCTACCTATTTACTCCCGAATCAAATATAAAATTCTTGTCACTACATTTAAACTTATAAATAATCTTGCACCATCGGCACTCAATACACTGATTAATATAGACATCGATAAACGATCCCAAAGAAGCAGAAACTTAAATACCTTAACAATACCAAAAGATTTCACAAAAGCCAGAAAACAAACAAATAAGAGAGCTTTCTCACACTCTGCTCCAATTCTTTGGAACAATCTACCTGACAACATTCGCCTGCTATCTGATATAAAGGAATTTAGAAAAAAATTAAAAACTCACTTATTCATATTACACTACAATACACCCTCAGAACAGAATACTCAAATAGATACAGGCTAACATTTATACATTATTATTACATACTCTATTTTCAAAATAAATATCACTAATACACTATTAACCATACCACACTCTCATTCACATGATGATTATAGATTTAAACTAACAATGTATATATGTTCTAATATGTTATACCTTTAATGTTACAACATTCCTTGTAAATTATAATTATCTGTTCTATGTAAACTGACTTGGTATATTACATACCAATTAACCTACTGTTCCATGTAAACCGCACTTGATACTAGGGAAAGAGCGGTATATAAATAACTGTTAAATAAATAAAATAAATAAATAAATAAATAAGTACTCTAAGCTATCAGGTTATAAGATAAATTGGGCGAAATCGACTGCTTTTCCAATGAATAGGATGACGTTTAAAGCTATGGTGGCACCATATCCATTTGTATGGAAGTCGGAAGCGATAAAATATCTAGGAGTGAGATATAGTCACAGGCTGGAAGAGACGGTAAAGTTCAACACAAAAATTGTGCTGGACATGGTTCAACAATTTACGGTGAAGTGGTCACCTCTCCATTTATCATGGTGGGGTAGACTTGAGTCAATAAAAATGGTCCTAGTGCCAAAAATTAACTATATTTTGGAGATGCTCCCTCTTTCGTTACCTTCTGACTTCTTTCGATTGGTTGAGCGCAAAGTTATCATGTTTTTGTGGCAGGGCAAGCCCTCCAGGATTGCGGCCAAAAAGTTAAGAGCAAAGAGAACCTGAGGTGGGGTTCAGCTCCCGGACTTTAAAAGTTATCACCAAGCTTTTAGACTTAAGCAGGGGGAGCAATGGTTAGTATCGGGTGACTCGGGGGAAAGACCCACCTGGTTCAAGGTGGAAGAGCGAATAGTGGCTCCTATTCCGGCCACCCTTCTAATAGGAATGAAACTACCAGAGTCTTTTGCTGCTGGTCAGGTAATTAGGGCCACACAAGAAGCCTGTCAGTCTCTGGAGCAAAGGTTGGGGGTGGCTGACCCCCCCCCTCATTACAGATGCCATTATGGTATAACTCGCGACTTAAAATAGGGCAAAAGGTAGTGTCGTGGAAGTTGTGGCAGTGTAAGCGTATCTGGTCAATTGGGCAGTTAGTGGATGGGCACACTTGGAAATCCTTTGAGAGGGTGAAGCAGGAGTTCAATTTGCCTAGCTCTTGTTATTTCCAATGGGTACAGTTACTTCATTGCCTATCCAAAGCGAACTTTGGGGCCAAGAGCTTATCCCCAGAGTGGAAGCTATGGGATGTAATGGAAGCTTGCGTAAATGGTAAAGGGATCTGCTCAAGATTCTATGCCCTGCTAAGGGACGGGGTTTCTTCTGGACTTGAGGCTGGGGAAAGTATGGGATAGTGATCTGGAGATGGCTGTGTCTCAGAGTACTTGGGAGCATATTTGGACAAGACTAATAGAGTATCCCGAGGAGCAGCAATAACTCAAGCGCTATTTTTCATGTCGCATCGGGCGTATATTAATCCAGTGAGAATGTCTAAATGGAATTCGAAAGCGGGAAATGAGTGTTGGTCGTGTGGGGAATCCCTGGGCACTCTAAAACACATGTTGTTTAGTTGCCCACATGTTCAGAGTTTCTGGAATAGAATATGGGACAGGGTTCAAAGAGTATTGCAATTCCAGGGACAACTCTTTTGGAAGACTATTATCCTGCGTTCTAATGATAGGGCATTGAATTTAACGAAGGACAAGGTTCACTTATTTAACTTTATGATTGTGGTAGCCATCAAAATGATACTAGACTGCTGGAAAGATTTGACTAAATTAGAGGAACTGTTGTGGTGGAATATGTTATGTATGTATGTTAAATATGAAAAACTGCAGGATAGGCGGCTGGCGCATAGAGGGCAGATTATGATCCAAGAGTCACAGGATGGTGGATGCAGTAGCATTAGCTCAGAAAAAGCATTAATTAATAAATGGTGGTACTTAGATGAGTTTGCAAAGTCAGCAAAAGTAACTATCAGGCGTTACTAGGGTCACGGGTTATGCTTTACTTCTCCACAAGGATACGGGGAGGGGCAAGGGGGGGAAGGGGGTGCAGGGGGGTGGGAGGGGGGAGGGGTAGGGGGTGTAGGGTCTGGGGTGTAGTAGATAAGATTGTATGTTCTCTGTTTGGTGGCTGTTATGGAGTTGAAAATGTAAATAGTAATGAATTTAAAAAAAAAAGAAAAAACATACCCCAATGAGTATTCCCTTAACTTACCAAGCACCTATTACATGGTGAGACAGAAAATCCTAACAACATAAAAATACAATATGCTCTTAGTAATCCCAAGCGAGTTACAACTGTACTTTATATATGGTAGGTTCTTAAGCTTTCTAATAAGAAAAAGAAAAAACAAAACAAAAAAAAAAGGAAATACTGCATTTATGTGTTCAATTTTTTAACTGCTTCACCAAGAAAGCAGTGTTGACTGCATAATTTGTGACATTAAAATTCACAGACTAAGAATACTGTACAATTAATAAAAACAAACACGTACATTATAACCAAAAATCCAAAAATAGTTACCAACCACATGCTAAAAAAAAAACAACAGATATAAGAAAGTGAACCGATAGCAGTAAAATATAATTTTCTCTGTGTAATACCTTGACATTGTGTTTTGTGCCCAGTCTCTTCATAAGCGTTTCAGTGTCTTGAAGCATTTGATTGGTCGTATTACCCTAAAAAAGGTTAGCAAATCATTAATTAAGCCATTAATATACTATTAAATTATTGCTTTTCCTGATATTTTTCTCCTCAGTTTAGGTTACTCGCACCTTTAAAATGTTTATTTACAAACTTCTATTATGCCAATTCTAATCACACTTACCTTGGCAGATTATTTTTGGTTACTAAAACATGGAGGCTCTTAACCTGATGATAGATTATTCTGCATTCCGCCAACTAAAGTTGATGGGGTAATATTTAAACTTTACAATTACTGTTTATTTTTTTTTTTATGCTAGCCATGGTGTTTCAATAAAATCTGGTTATGCGTTGATTAGATTGTAAGCTCTATCGAGCAGGGCCTGTCTTCTATATGTTCTTGAACAGTGCTGCGTATCCCTTGTAGCACTATATAAATGATTAATAATTGTAGTAGTTATTCAGCACTGGTCTACGGATAGTCATCAGGGCTGAATATCTGGATCTACAGCTGGCTGCATGGCATTATCCGGATAGTGGCCATTTTCAGCCTGTTATTCATGTGGAGCCCAGTCCTAGATGGGGCACATAAGGGCCATATGAACGGCCCTGAACAGGACAGGCCCATCAGCCTCCGCTTCTGCACTGTGGGAGCAAGATGTTCTCGCAGATGCAAGATCAGGCACTGAAAGACGGCCCAGCATGCCCCTGCATCACTGCAGAGATATCCTCCCTTTGGCACATCCAGCCCGCTGCTGAGGAGACCCAAGTTTTCCCATTGCCCGACCCCGGCAGGGGCAGCCAGGGCCCAGATCAGGCGGCAGGGACTCACCTGATGCCACTGTTGCTGCTGGGAGGGCTGGCTGGCTGATCCAGAGGGGTGGCCAGCGCTTATTATACCTCCGAAGTCGAATAAACTGGCCGTGCCCTTGGTGCTTCCCAGAAGTACAGGGCCGTGACCTGAACCAGCCCTGTATGTCCGGGTGCCAGCTCCACCCACTCTGTCTCTCTGCCGCCCCTGTCTCCCGCAGCATGCACAGCAGCTCTGTGCATGCAGGGGGGCCAGGAGGCGGCATACAGTGCAGGCGGCTAGCGGGATTGGATGTCCCACTGGGACATACAGCCCTGCTATCCGCCTTACAGAATCAGGCCCATAAAACTTAGTGCAGCTTTTTGGCTGTCCTAAATTATTTATTAGATAGTTACTATATGCACTATTCAGATAAGTTCCTTGTCTTCACTACTGACACACTGAAGAGGGAATGAAACCATGTCTCTACTCATAAATGACTAAGGACAGCACATGCCTTCTTTCGACCAGAATTCTTTTAATTTTTATTCCATGAGGTTGACAAAAAAAAAAGAATCACCTATGTGAGCGTTAAAATTCATTGAATGTCAGAGGGGGGTGTGAACAGGCATACATGTCGGTGTCCACAATTTAAGTACTTTTTCTGCAGGATTAAAACAAATATTTTATTGTCTTCATTTCCTTTTGTTTGAAAAAAGAACCAAAATGAAGAAGCCAGTTTTGTCACTTTTTCGGGTGGTTGTTGTTGTTGTTTTTTTTTTTTCCAAAAGAATGCAAATGCCTGCAGATTCTACATTGATTTTTGGAACTTTGTTTTTGCAGTGCGTTTGCAAAGGAAGCAACACTCCAAAACAACTTACACATTTATAAAATGATTGGACTTTCTTTCTTTGACTTCTGTGTGTTAAGTTATAATAAGATTCTCCTCTTCAGAGTAAATATAACTGCTGTAAACAAATTTCCAAGGCCATCATGTCCTTACATTTCATCGCAGCACAACTGTTCTGCTGGTATACAACAGAGAAGAGCATAGTGCTATTTGCAAGAAATACATTCTGCTATGCTGAGATAGATGACACATTAATTTACATATATAATGGAGGAGGAGAAGAAGCTAGTAGCTTAAAACAAAACCCCAGGAGGGGAGGAGGGAGTCCCTGGAGAACAGGAGGTTGATTTCAGAGTTGTGGAAGAATGAACCGAGCATAGTTCCAGCGAAAGAGGGAAGAAGCTATTGAGGGAGTGGCAGTTGCAACAGGCTATGACATGGATGAAGACTAGGTCCAACTAAGAGCAAAACGTCACATCAGAAACAGTACACAGTAGAGGAACGTGATGTGTCCAAGGATAGAACAAACTGATGATGTAATATTGAAAAGAGGCTTTTATTTACAATACCAATGGATGATGCCCACCCGACACAGGCCGTGTTTCGTTTAACAAAACTTCATCAGGGGTACAGGGCAACTAAAAACAAAAACATCCAATAAATACACTCAAATATACATAACAATAAAACATGCACTAAAAAATATAAATAACTAAAATCATAATAAATAAATAAATAACCACTTATATAAATATACCTAAAATTTGTTGGAACGCTATAAAAATAAAAGAGAGAGACTGAGGAAAGAACAAAAAGGGGGTAAAAAATGGTGCAATAACCGTGAACCAAAAGAAGAAGAGAAGGAAGATCATCTGTGCACAAGTATAGTACACTAATATCATTGAACCTCAAAAAATTCTACTAAAATCATAGATAAAAAAACTTAAAAAGAAAATAACCAGAACATCAAATAAATAATGGCAATATGCATAAAAACTAATCCTGGTGCTCAAAAAAGGAAAATAAAATAAAATCATGCCTGTTGTGAAGACAGCCATGCAGAAGGATTAAATCCTTACACAGATTCACTTCTACTTCTCTTCTTCTTAGGTTCAGGGGAAAGGGGTTCCAAAGCTATACTATCCTTACCCCCTTTTTGTTCTTTCCTCAGTCTCTCTCTTTTATTTTTATAGCGTTCCAACAAATTTTAGGTATATTTATATAAGTGGTTATTTATTTATTTATTATGATTTTATTTATTTATATTTTTTAGTGCATGTTTTATTGTTATGTATATTTGAGTGTATTTATTGGATGTTTTTGTTTTTAGTTGCCCTGTACCCCTGATGAAGTTTTGTTAAACGAAACACGGCCTGTGTCGGGTGGGCATCATCCCTTGTTCATGGATGAAGACTAGGCCAGACTGGGCTCCAAGTTCACCCTGGGTCCCCAGGAGCCTATGGTCAGTTTGAAAATAGGGGACCAATATATGGACTTTATGGTGGATACAGGAGCAGAACACTCAGTGGTGGCAAAGCCAGTAGCCCCTTTGTCTTCTCGATGCATCACCATTGTCAGAGCTACTGGGGCCAGGGCCACCAAGCCTTTCCTGCAGAACCGCACGTGTGAACTAGGGGGACAAAAAATAACGCACCAGTTCCTGTATATGCCTGAATGCCCTATTCCATTTTTGGGCCGAGATATGCTTGCTAAGCTCCAGGCGCAAATATCCTCTGCTGAAGGGGGAGAAATGCAAATGACTGTGAACCCAAAGCCTGCTGGATTGATGGTGCTCACTGTTCCCCGAGAAGAAGAATGGCGGTTCTATAATGTATCTCCAACCAAGCCAGCTAATTCCTGTATACTCACCAACCTTTTAGCCCCGCCTGAAGTATGGGCAGAAGATAATCCACCTGGCCTAGCGAAGAACATAGCCTTTGTCATTGTCGCTTTCAAGCCAGGAGCAGAACCAGTGCATGTGAAGCAGTATCCTCTTCCTCGACCAGCTATTGAAGGTATCCACTGCCATCTGATGAAACTACTGAAGTATGGACTTCTCAAGGAGTGCCAGTCACCATGGAATACCCCCCTTCTTCCAGTCAAGAAACCTGGGACAGAGGATTACCGCCCAGTACAAGATTTGAGGCGGGTAAATGATGCAGTTGAAACTATACACCCAGTGGTACCAAATCCTTATACTCACTTGGGACTGATCCTCGCCGAGGCTACTCATTTCACCGTCCTGGACCTGAAAGATGCCCTCTTCTGCATACGCCTAGCCCCCACCAGTCAACTTTTGCTCGCTTTTGAATGGCAAGACCCCACAACAGGAAGGCGGGGCCAACTTACCTGGACTTGATTACTCCAAGGATTCAAGAATTCACCTACTCTCTTCAGTGCTGCTTTAAATCAAGATTTCCCAAGCTACTCTGTGAACCCAGGACAAAGGGTTCTTCTCCAGTAAGTGGACGACTTGCTCATAGCCACAAATTCAGAAAGTGAATGTCTACAAGCCACCAGTGAACTCTTGCACCTTCTAAATGAGGCTGGATACAAAGTCTCAAGAGCCAAGGCGCAATTATGTCAAACTGAAGTTAAATATCTAGGATTCCAGTTGTCCAGCGGAATTCGACGCTTGGGACCGGAACACAAAGAAGTTGTATGCAGTATTCCCACTCCAACCACCAGGAGGCAAGTAAGAGCCTTCCTGGGGGCCGCAGGGTACTGTCGCATATGGATCCCCAATTTTGTTCTGTTGGCAAAGCCATTGTATCAAGTCGCCAAAGGAATGGAGAGGTTGCCATTGGAATGGGGATCTGAACAGGATGCAGCATTTCGATCTTTAAAAGCCGCTCTGATGTCATTACCAGCTCTGGGTCTACCAGATGTCCAGAAACCTTTCCGTCTCTATGTTCATGAGTCACAAGGAAATGCTCTAGGGGTGCTGACTCAATCTCTTAGATCTTGACAACGGCCAGTAACCTATTTATCAAAACAATTGGATGTGGTTGCAAAAGGTTGGCCCCCTTGTTTGAGAGCTGTTGCAGCTACAGCCCTTCTAGTGAGCGAAGCAGACAAGCTCACTCTGGGACAGAATCTTCAAGTTACTGTACCACATTCTGTTCTGACCCTCATGGAACACAAAGGGAGTTTATGGCTCACGAATTCACGAATGATGAAGTATCAGAGTATGCTGTGTGAGAATCCACGATTGCAATTGATGGTCAGTCAAGCTTTGAATCCTGCTACGTTGCTCCCAATTGGTCCTGGCCCCCCTGATCATGACTGTTTAGAAATTATGGACACTGTATTCTCAAGTCACCCGGATTTGACTGATGTTCCTTTGGAGAATCCAGAACGGACTTTCTTTGTGGATGGAAGCAGTCTCGTCATGAATGGACATCGTTGTGCCAGGTATGCAGTGGTGACCCTTGATCTGGTAGTTGAGTCCTCAGCTCTGGCCCTGGGAATTTCAGCACAGAAAGCTGAACTGATAGCTCTCACTAGAGCACTGATAATAGGAAAAGGGCTCCGTCTAAATGTGTACACAGATTCCAAGTATGACCTTACAACCTTGCATGCACATGGGGCCCTGTTCTCAGGAGGCAAGTCCATTAAGTATGATCCCAAGATATTGACATTATCAGATGCATACTGCCTACAGACCTCAGAATTTAGGAAAAGTAGAACGTATGAATAGAACCCTGAAATCTCAGTTGTTTAAACTTTGTCAAGAAGCTCACCTGAAATGGCCTCAGGTTCTTCCTATAGCCTTTCTTAGGATACGCTTAGCCACTACTAAGTCTTTAGGAGTTTCCCCTTTTGAGATTCTGTATAGGCGACCCCCGCCTATTGTACAAGGAATAAAAGGAGATATGAAACAGATTGAATCTGAAATTACTAGATAAGAACTATTGGTTTTAAGTTCTGTTTTGCAGAGTCTTCATACGTGGGTACAAGATCAGCTGCCCATCCATCTAACAGAACCCCTGCATCCTCTCAAGCCTGGAGTCTCGGTGTGGATCAAAGAGTGGAGAAAGACACCGTTGATACCGCATTGGAAGGGACCTTATGTTGTTATCTTATCAACCCCAACTGCAGTTAAAGTTGCAGAACTCGAACCCTGGATTCATCACAGTCGAGTAAAGCTAGCAGCCATTGATAGCACTGTAGAACAGAAGGCAGCTACGAAAGTTTTAGCTATGTGGCAATATTACCCTATACCCCAACATGATGATGTGACGCAAGTATAATATGTGATTTAATTCTCACTCGCGGGTGAGAATAATCAAAGGGGGGAATGTGGTAGGCTATGGCCTATGATAGCCTGCAAATATGAAAGGCCTGTAAGTTAGGCCCTGATTCCAACCCCCATCTTAGTAAGAACCAAAAATCTGTGAGAGTCTGAGAAAGCTGCTTTAAAACTGCTTAACAAGAAGTTTTTCATGAATTCATAAATCCTTCATTATTCTCTTGTGTTCTGAGGATAGAAATGTTTCAATACTTGCATTCTCTGAGCTAGAAATGACCTCACAATAGAATAGTATCCATGCCTAGAAACTGCCATTGTTAGAACAATCCTAAAGGAGGGAACTGGGTGCTAGGCCCAGGAGGGATCTCTGATTGGACAAATGCAGGGGGCATTGGAACCAATAGAAAGTCTGCATGTATCAAACTGAAAAGAAATGTATAAAATGAATATGTTTCTGTAAGAACGCTGCTCAGTCCTTTTTGAAGCTTGACTATCTGGGCCTTGTGCACAATAAATTGGCTTGGCTCTTTGAACTGACTCCTGGTATAATTTATTGCATGCTTATCAGCTGTTACAGTTGGATCAACATAGTTCCCTGCCATTGATGGAAAGAATCTGAAGCAGTCTGTTTATATCCGCATTGTGAGCGTGCGCCTAAATGCTTGCATGTATGAGTCTGTATGAATGTGGACATGCTAGTGTGAGTATTTATATTTGTGATGGGAGGGATGTTTGGAAGTTGCAATTCCATAATTGCTATGCTACTGTGATTCAATGTTTATGCTTCAGCTTTTGAAACAGCTTTTCCTACAAAAATGGACTGATCCATATTCTTTCTTTTTTTTTTCAGGGGAGGAGGGAGGGTTCATTTCTCTTCCTTCAACACCACAGGTAGAAATTTAACTTGTACAGAGCAGAACTTCCTCCAGCTCACCTCCTCTGTTCCTGTTGTTATTGAGCATTTCAGTGCTCCGCCCCCGCAGTCTTCCCATTGGCTGGTTCCACCCCCAGTGTACACCCAGCTACACTGGAAGCAAGAAACGCAGGCTCACACACAGAGGGGGAGATTAGAGGAGAGCAGACAGAGGTTTTAAACTCAGAAAAATGTCCAGACATACTAGCCATGCTTCTGGCTTCCAGACATTAATGTCAAAAACAGTAGAATAGTGAAGAAAACCATACCGTTGTAAATCCTAACCTCCTGAGTCCAGATCACATCTGACAGAACTCCCTAAACTTTGAACCCTAGGTATGTTTCTAGTTTGCCAGTTCCTTAGTCTAAGCTTGCCCATGGCAACAGATACTTGTTGTCAGTACCCATTATCAACTAATAAGAAAGCAGTACAATTCAATCAATAGTTTTTACAGTAGAAATTATAGCAAATAAAATGAAATTTGTATGTGAATAATTAAAAATGTAGTATATCACAGTAGGGAATTATTTATAATCCCTGTGTCTTTATGCATGTGATGATCATGAGTTTGTGTGTGTGTAGACCTTGATTATGTCGTCTGTTTGTGTTATGTGTTGTGTCAAGGGGGGGGGGGTAGCAGAGGGTGGTAAGGCATTCCTGGGGGATATAGTTTTGGCAGAGAGATCAGATACCAGGAGGTAATTTTGGGGCTGGGAGCAGTTTGCAAGGATGGTGGAGTAGTTGCAGTGGGGAGTAGGGCAGTTGGCAGGGTGGTGTGGCAATTGCAAGGTGGTACATTTATGGGCTATGCAAAATGAGGAGGACAACTGGTGAAACTGCGACTGTTGTGGGAGTCACCTTTTAAGGGTGGGAAAATTTGCAGGGTGTTGGAGTAGTTGTGTGGGGTATTTTTTAGGGATGGGGCAATTTGCGGGTGGTAAGGCAGTTGTGAGGCAACAGTAGTGCTGAGAGCCAGCATGGGCCCCAGGGCTGTTTATTTAATTTATTTAACATCTTTTATATACCGCTCTATTTATAATCAGCGCGGTTTACATAGAACAAGAAAACATCAGATAAGGTACATGTTATCTGTTTTTTACATAGAACAAGGAACAAAAACTTGGATAACCGGGGAAATTATTTACAATGAATACAACACAACACAACACAACACAACACAACCCTTGAATTATTTGAAAATGGGTTTTAAATGTACCAGAGTAATAAATTGCAAAATGAAGTAAATTATTTTGTTAATCGTGTTATTGTGCATACCGTGACAGTCATTTAAAAAAAACACTAATTAGAAAATCTACAATACGCTAACATAGTTCATAATAAAAAATAACAAGACATGTCAAGGCTGGGCCCCTTTAGAGATCCAGGGATCCTGGGGTCATGCACCTCCTATCCCCCCCCCTCCCCTCATCAGGCATGCTAAGGAATATATTTTTTTTAGAGTTAGAAGCAATGTGTGAAGCAGTGGGGCCATTTCATGGAGGAAGTGTTTTGAGATGGAGCACTTTGCAGGATATTGGGGTAGCGTATAGGGTGGTGGGGCAGTTGTGGGGGGTGTAGCTTTTAGTGGTGGGGTAGCGTATAGGGTGGTGGGGCAGTTGTGGGGGTGTAGCTATTGGTGGTGGGGTAGCATATAGGGTGGTGGGGCAGTTGTGGGGGGTAGCTTTTAGTGGTGGGGTAGCGTATAGGGTGGAGGGGCAGTTGTGAGTGTGTAGCTTTTAGTGGTGGGGTAGCGTATAGGGTGGTGGGGCAGTTGTGAGGGTGTAGCTTTTAGTGGTGGGGTAGCATATATGGTGGTGGGGCAGTTGTGGGGGTAGCTTTTAGTGGTGGGGTAGCGTATAGGGTGGTGGGGCAGTTGTGAGGGTGTAGCTTTTAGTGGTGGGGTAGCGTATAGGGTGGTGAGGCAGTTGTGGGGGTGTAGTTTTTAGTGTTGGGGTAGCGTATAAGGTGGTGGGGCAGTTGTGTGGGTGTAGCTTTTAGTGGTGGGGTAGCGTATATGGTGGTGAGGCAGTTGTGTTGGAGGGTTTTTTTTTTTGAGTGGGAGCATTTGGCAAGTACATAGGACAGTTGCAAAGGCATATTTTTGAGGGTGGGGCATTGTGTGAGGTGGTGGGGCATCTGTGGAAAGGATGTTTGGGGTGTGTGAGCAGTTTGGAGGATTGGGAAAGTAGAGAATAGGAAAAGGGGTTTTGAACGGAGGAATCTTGTAACTGCTATGTAAATTTCCCATAGAAATGCATTAGACCATTTATTTTGGGGGCTTCTTTCTTTGGAACCCCCATTCCGATTTGGCCCGTATTCAAACTCAGTGTCTTTTTATCATTTTTTTTCCATATGCCAGGTTTCATCCCATTCTCTCAATTTTTCAGTGAATTATTTTGCCCCCAGTCAGGCAGACATTCTCAACCCATTTTGTACACTTCTTTTCAACTTTCATTAGCTTGGAAAGAATAAAAGGAGGCCTCTTGACAAAATCAGTGGGCTCACTATTGTAAGGATTTATGTTCCTAAACTGGTCTCTCTGAAAATTTACTAGAGCTGAGTCCCTAAATTTAAGTTCAAAATGTTACTAAATTCCTAAATATAGAAGCATAAAAAGTTAAGTGGTGACAGGGGTGGATTTAGGGCGAGGGAAAATGTTAGGAGCCTAGCACTGATTTTCAGCACTAAGTACATAAATCAGACTCATAAATCTAGGCAAATGAATGGCAAGGGCATGGTGGTGCAAGGGCAGGCACAAGTAGGATAAATTAAATAGCCTTGAGGAGTTGTCTTTGACTGAGGATTTGTGTCAGTCAATGCAATGTGAACAGTCGTTTGATGATAATACAGTAATATGAAAGCAGACTGCATGAGAGCAATTTACTCACATCTCATTAATGATATTAACATCCTGTTGAGAAAGTTGGGTAAAGGTTCCCTTCATTTTGATCCTTGTCCTGGAAATTAATTAAGGGATGTTCCAGTTGGGATTTTACACTGGCTTACATTATTTGGAACCAGATCATTACAAGAAGAGAGTTTCTCTACTCAGTTAGGAGATCTTGTATTGACCCCTTTGTTGAAACCTAGCTGTCATGATGTTCGCCAATGTGCTAGACAATATCCAGTTTACCAGTTATGGCGAAAGTGTTAGAGTAGGGGTTCTCAACCCAGTTGTCGGGGCACACCTACCAGTCAGGTTTTCAGACTAACCATGATGAATATGCATGTGAGAGTTTTACATGCAATGGAGGCAGTGTATGCAGATCTCTCTCATGCATATTCATTGTGGTTATCCTGAAAACGTTAAGGCACGTTATCTAATGTTAAGGCACCCTAATGTTACATAACACGCCTTAACGTTCCCGGCTGCGGTAAGTCCAGAAAAGGGTGGAGAGAGGGTGGAGAGAAGGGGTCAATGGGCGGGGAGTGGGCGGGGAGAGGCCCCTTTCACACTAACGCGGAGAAATTAAGGGCTGAATCCTAATGCAACTGAAAACCTGGCGTTAGCACACATTTGCAAGAGAGAGAAACTATTTCAGTGTCAGCAATGTACAGCATAGGCAGGGAGCCCAAGAAAGGTGATAGTAGTGCTCCATTTGCAGCAACAGCAGAGTGCCCAGGTATGAAAGGCCACTATGGTGATGGTGCAAAAGGGGCATGGGGGCTGCAGGCGGGATATGCAGTGGGGCTACTGGGGCACAGAGTGGACTAGGTGGTTGCCGAGGTGGCACATAGGAATGCAGAAAATGGAAACCAACAAGACAGCAACTGACCAGGGTCAGACATGCCCATGAGTCTGTGTCCCACAGTGTCCCATCCAGGAGACATTACCCAGCAGGTATCCCAAGGGGCACATAACATTGACAGGCGGTGCCGGGAGAAGCATGGACATCTATGTAGGCACCCCTACCCCAGAACCCACACCTTAGGCAGCCGTCTACCTGCCCCCTGGATGGCCTGAGATGGCGCACCACCGGCACCAACAGCATATGGTCATGGTGGCATGGCAGAGGCGGTGGGTGATTGTGCTGGAGGGCGCAGTGGCACCCACCTGCAGTGGACCTAGGCCATGCCCTGTACCAGTACATGGTGTGCAGTGCAACAGAAGAGGTCTGGCCGAGGAATGTAAGGGTAGCCCCAGGGACAACTATGCTGCTGTGGCAACAGTGTGGTGCAGTACACCCAGCTAGAATATCCAAGAGCAGAGGGTCAGAGGTTCAGATCCCATCTGTGGATCCTGCAGAGCATCTCCCCATAGTTTCAGCCCACAATGCAGCCACAACAACAACACGGGCAAACCCCAACACAGTGGTGCACAGGGGTATGGACACCCACTCACAAGGGCTCCACTATCCACAGCTTCATGGAGTGTCGGGCTGTTAGCCTCAGCACAGAGCTGCAGTTATCACCAGAGCACTACTACTACCACCTGCACAGATTAGCAATGTCGGCACTGTGATCAGGACCAGTGCGGCGGCTAGGGTTGTCAACCACCTCCATCTCTGCAAAATGCTGAGATAGATGTGGGAGTGTGCGTATGTCTCTCCATTGTTTTGTGTCTGCCAACACCTCACTGAGCCCACATTGCTCACACTGCTTCCAGCGTTAGCCTACAAATGTGCTTAATGAGGAGCAAGGTATTTTGGGTATGGCCCAGACAGGGTGGATTGGCTAGGATGCATCTGCACAGGGTGGAGGGCAATGGCTGGGACACTGTAGTGCTCGACCACCACCTGCATGGACAGGGTGGCCACAGCATGTCACACTGGGGGGGGGGGGGTGTCCACTCTCATTCTGACCGAGCAGTGACCAGGGCATGTCTATGTTCCCCCATAGTGCCACATATTATTTGTTTCCAGTGCTACCTGTGTGTTACTAGTTCTGGGGCCCAATCACAGGGATACCTGCTTGGAGTCTGTGCTGTGCATCCCACCTCTGGGTGCACAGGGTTCCCCTGTGAGCATGCACTATGGACTGGTTAGTGGGCTGTCTGCAGTTCACCTGTGCATGGTGGGAACACCTTGTAGGATACTGCAGGTGTAGTCTGACTGTGCTGTCTGTTGATGAATGGTAGACCGTGGCTTGGGGCAGTTGAGCCTTCCCCTGCCTATCCCAAGCATCACAGCTGGTCTGCAATGGTCACCGGTATGGCACTGGCCCAGCAGCCATGGAGGGCTGTCATCCGCCAGCAGGACTATGGTTGCTGGTACTGCAGCCATGCTGTAGGGTGCAGGCACCTGTCCCACGACACCCTCATCTACAAAAGGGGTGACTGAGGCCCACTGGGATATATAGCACATACCACTTAGACCCCTAGTGGCAGTGCTGCATCGCCCTCATGCGAGTCTAGACACCCCACTGCCCTGATAACAGGTACCCATGGCAGCCAGACCATAACACCGGGTACACACTAATCTAGGTGGTGTCTGATCCCACAGGGCCACATGTGACTGCAGAATACAGCTGGAACAGATGTACCTTCAGTTTCACTGCTGGGAACACCTGTCACACACTGGCAGTGCTGGGGATGTGCAGCAGGACCTATTTCTAGCACCACATGTACTGTGGACCTAGTGCTGGGCGCCCATCGTATCCCTCAGGGTGAACACGGAGCCTGCACAATGGCATGGTCTGTAGCTACTGTGTGCCAGTATCACGCACTGTCAGTCCGTCTTACCATGCTTCAGTACCGGAGAGGTGCAGACCCCATTTGGTGGTTAGCTGTAGGCTGCTGTTCTGCATGTGCAATGCATCATGGGTGCTGGTGGGGTTACCCTATCTTGGCACACAGAGCAGACGGTTTGTGCAGTGACCTGCATTCCTTCTGTACCCAGCCCTTGCTGTACAACAGGCCATAGAGGTATAACCTACTGGTTAGTACACTGACGTTCTAGGTGGAGGTCTTGGGTTCAATTCCTTGTTGCTCCCTCCTGTCCAAGGCAGATATGTAGCTTGCCTGTGACAGTCATATCTTTGCAGATCCATGCTGCCAGCCCATAGTACCCTCACCACAGTTGAAAGCAATCCTTATAAGGCATTATAAGGCTCCTAATTAGGCACGTTACAAGGCACCTTATTGGGCACAGTACAAGGCACGTTATAAGGCACCTTATTGGACACAGTACAATGCACGTTAAGGCACGTGCCTTGTACTGTGCCTAATAAGGTGCCTTATAACGTGCCTTATAAAGCACCTTATAATGCGCGTTACCTGACATGCTTGCCATAATGATGCCCCGCCCACGCCTTTATATGAGCATCTGTACCTTTATCACGGAACCTAACGCAAATGACATTACCGCAGTTCAGTAACATACCCCTTAGAGTCAGGGATGTATCCGTTTGCCAAGTCCACTGTGTCCTCCTTCCTCTCCCTCAAAACATCCTTGTTACAGTATTCTATCTTCCTTGGTCATGAAGGACAACTTCTGGTATTCCTTCTAATATGTTAATGTCCTTCCTGTAAGTTATGTGCTAAGTGAGACCTGAACAATATAATTGGCCCTACAATTGACTGTGGATATCCTCTTCAAACTTGGCTGCTGACACCTATTCAATGGCCCAAACACCTCAGGAGGAGCAGTACAATCATGAAGACTGAAGACTGCCATTGAGCTAACATTTGGCATTCTGAAGACAAGGTTCAGATGCCTTGGCAGAATTGGAGGTTATTTACTGGACAGTCCTGAGAAAGTATGCCACATCTTCACAGGATACTGTGTACTACAGGACATAGTTACGCAACATGGTGTACCAGAACCTGAGAGAGTGATGCCTGAAGATTCTACTGCAGACTCTGACAATGAGGCAGATATTGGCTATCAGCCTTCACAGACACCCTCGGCTGCCGCAATCTTGTCAAGGAATAGACTAGTGCAGCAAGGCTTTGCAACATGAAGATATATATTTATCTAAAGTGACAGGAGTGAGAACACTATTATGTATATAGTGCACAGTGCAAATATAGTGCTCATTTACAATGGTATTTTCCTTTCCCCCTCCTCTCTACCATCCCCCAGGCTCAAAGGGCATTGCCTAGTCACACGTGTACTCCAGCATAGTGGAGAACCCTCGGATGTGCATTAGCAGTCTTCTGGATCATCTTTATTCTGTGAACTAGGATCTTGTTTTGTTGGTCGGGTAAGTCCAGGTGGTTGGTATGGTTCACCAGCTGGGCTGGGCTATGCAGCAGGAGCAGTGACAGGCCTGGCAAGGAGGGCAACAGCTGCAATGGGAGTGAGTTGTTCTTTAGCAGCTGCATGGATGCAGCCATGCTGGCCTGATGCTGGAAAACGAGATGCAGGGAGGCAGTCATGGTTTTCTGGTGAACCAGCTGGTGTTGTTGGACATCCCTCAGTTGCCAAGTTTCTTCCAGGAGCTCTTGGGTATATAGCACCAGATTCAGCTGGGCTCTTTCGGTCTGACTTGAATCCTCATCTGCAGTTTCATGTATAGAGCTCCCAGGGAGGGTGCTGGCATGTCTGCCTCCCGCTATTTGTATCCTGCATGTGGTGATCTACTGCCACTGCCTTCTGGTTCCTCAGCATGCTCTGCATTCTGCTGGTATTCCTCATTGACCTGCAGCTGCTCCTCCAAGTCCTGCTGAGGTTCTCTGCACTGCAAGGCTGGTCAAACCTTTTCACCTGTCCTCCTGTGACAGCTCACGCGTTGACGGTAGAAAAGTAAGGAAGCACATAAGTTGGATGCATGTACAGGCCATTGTTCCACATACATGATTGTAAGTGAGGAATGGATATTATCAGTTCCAGATTTAGTTCAGACGAATGCATGCACTGCCATTTGATAACACACATGTCAATCAGGTTGCAGGCCCAGTGGCTATTTTTAAGTTAATGTGATGTATGGATTCAGCCCAGAAGTCTGCCAAGATTGAAGTGGAGGAGTGGCCTAGTGGTTGGGGCAAGGTACTTCAGGCTGGAAGGTCAGGGGTTCAAATCCCACTAGAGGACAGCAACCTTGGGCTGGATGGACTGGGGTTTCTAATCCCACAGGTGCTCCTTGTGGTCTTGGGCAAGCCACTTAACCCTCCATAGCCCATGTTCCCTGTAAAATGGTTATCTCCAAGTTATAATGCCCTGTTCAATGTAATTTCAGTTTGTTCAATGTAAACCGCACTGATGCAGAATAGCACAGTATATAAGAGAATGTAAATAAATAAATGAGGATAGAGGTCTGTCCCACCCTATGATGGAACACCTTATCTAGACATCTGACCCTTTATGAAGGCTACACCACTAGAGGCTGCAACCATACTGCAAAAAGGAATGCTACTTTGACAGGACACGGATTGGCAAGTCACATTTATGGCAATGCACTTTATTTATGCAATTTTATCAATCTAATTACAAGAATAAATATTGGCCAGAAAAGGGCAGCAAGCCAAAGAAATAACAGAATACATTACAGAAAGCTGAAATAACAGAATACATTGCAGAAAGCTGAAAATCAAACAAGCAATACAACAAAGGCTTGCACACACCAGCCCCCTATAATGGAGAGAAGGAGACACAAATCCAAGAAATTTTTCAAAAAGGTTGAAATAAGCAAACAATGTGGAGTTACTTCATTCTGCTGGTAACTCGCCCCAATACATAGGGCTAATTTAGGGGGATCCTATAGGGTCAGGTTGAGCACTTACAATCTTAGAAGAAATAAAGGCAGCTAGCTGCTGTGACTTCAAAAAAGGTAATTAATCCCAACCAATATGACTCGAAATTTACAGGGAAAATGCAAAAAGAATAAACTGCCCATCTGCAACACCCCAGATTTAAGCACCAGAAATTACATAGTAACATAGTAGATGACGGCAGATAAAGACCAGCATGGTCCATCTAGTCTGCCGAGCAAGATGGCAAGAGTAGGTGCAGGCCACCCCTCTCCGTGTCTTTGTTTAGGGGTGAACTCACCACTCCATGTAGGATACCCCTATTTGTTGAGACTTCAGATGGTTCAGAAGTTATATGTTTCAGTTTATTTTGTTGTTATCCTGTTGCTTTAAAGGGATCCACTGTGTTTGTCCCATGCCGTTTTGAATTCCGTCACCGTGTTTGCCCCCACCACTTCCATTGGGAGGGCATTCCAAGCATCTACCACCCTTTCAGTGAAAAAATATTACCTGACATTACCTTTCAATTTACCACCTTGCAGCTTCATGTTGTGCCCTCTAGTTTTACAGCTTCCCCGTCTTTGGAAGAGGTTTGTTTGTTCATCATTTCTCTTTAAGTATTTAAAGGTCTGAATCATATCTCCCCTGTCCCTCCTCTCCTCCAAAGTGTACATGTTTAGGTCTTCAAGTCTCTTCTCATAAGGCTTCTGATGTAGGCTCCAAATCATTTTGGTCGCCTTCCTCTGAACAGTTTCCAGTCTTTTTACATCTTTTGCAAGATATGGTCTCCAAAACTGAACACAGTATTCCAAGTAAGGTCTCACAGTGACTTGTACAGTGGCATATGTACTGTCACAGCCCCTCCTAGTGGCAGTGTGCCAAAGGGTCAGGGTGGACATTTTAATTTTGTTGAAGAAAGAAAAACTTTTAGACCCAGTGCATTCTGGTCCTTGTAGTCCCTCTTCACAAGAAAATAGATGTGTTTGCCTTGAGCAGGGTGAAACAAAAAGGGTTTTATTCCCTTGTTACGCAAAAGGTTCTTCAGGAAACAAAGTAGAATTACCTTACTTCAGGTTTAATGCCAAGAATATTTACAAAAGGTCAGCAACTGTTACAAATGCTTCACAGTTCTCTGTATCCAAGCAAGTTTCTCAAACAGCAAGAAAAACAAGACAAAACTTCTTCCTTCAGTTTTAACAGAAGCCAAAGGTACTTTAAAACATGTGCTGCTGTTATATCTCGGTAAGAGATTCCAGGCTCTCGGTAATACACAGAGAACAGTCCATTGGTTCAAGCATCAACGGTTCTGGTTCTGCAAACTCAATTTGCATGGGTTCTAGCTCACTCGTGGTGTCTTCTAATCCTGAGCTTTCCCTGGTTAATACAGGTTGCAGTTCAGTATTTCTTTCTCCCACTTTCCAGCCTTGCTGGCTTGGGGTTAGCAAATAACTGTTAGGGCTTTTCCCTATACCTCTCTGTACAGGGTTGCAAAACTTCCTCCAGCTTTGTTTCTTCTCAGAATGTCTTTTTAGGTTTTCAGCCTTCCTAGGACCTGGCATCCATTTAATAAATGAAGTAGCACTGTACCTTGGATCTCTGTAGCGTTTGCTGCTGGTGTTCTCTCCATCAGAGACTCTCCCTTTGTCACCGTCTTCTTTGAAGACTGGCTTCTGGAGCTTTCTAAGCTGGGCTTGTTCTCCCTGGAATTTAGCTCTGCTTTTCCATGTATCCAAGCTTCTCTGCCTTGCAGTGTATGAGGTTCCTTCCTCAGGTCCTTCCTTCAAAGATCCTTTCTCTCTCTCTCACAAAGGTCCTCCCTCGAGTTCCTTCTCAGATCCTCTCTCGAGTTCCTCCTTAGATCCTCTCTCTCTGCTTCCTTGTGAGCACTGCTTAAAAAGGCATTCTCCAACTGAGTTTCCTGGCTTTCTACCCAGGTGCCTTTGATTAGGTACTGCATTGCTACAACCTGGGTGTGTCAGCTTAACTTCTGCAGCCTCGTGCCTGCTCCCTCTAGCTGCACTTCTAGGTAACTGCACCCTCTGTAACTCAGCTGCTTCATAAGAAAGAGAGTTTTTTTCTACATCCATCTCTTCAATGGCTTCATCTCCATCACAGTACCTGTTCCTTTCTGCTGGTAACCCCTCTTTGTATGCAGCCCAACATCCTCCTGGCTTTTGCCAGCGCCTTGTCGCACTGTTTTCCCACCTTGAGATCATCAGAGATAATCACACCAAGGTCTTTCTCCTGAACCGTGCACACCAACCTCTTGCCCCCTATCGCGTACATTTCCCTTGGATTTCTGCTACCCAAGTGCATGACACTGCACTTTTTCACATTAAATCGTAGTTGCCAAGCATTAGACCATTCTTCCAGCTTTTGTAGATCTTTCCTCATGTTAACCACTCCCTCGCGGGAGTCCACTCTGTTGCAAATGTTCGTGTCATCTGCAAAAAGACAGACATTTCCATTCAGTCCTTCAGCAATATCACTCACAAATACATCGAACAGTGCCGGGCCCAAGACCGAACCCTGGGGCACCCCGCTAATCACCTTCCTTTCATCCGAGTGAGCTCCTTGTACAATCACCTTCTCTTGTCTGTCAGTCAACCAATTTCTAATCCAGTTGACCATCTTGGGACCCATCCCCAGGCTACTGAGTTTATTGACCAGCCTCCTATGAGGAATAGTATCAAAGGCTTTTCTGAAATCCAGGTAGATGACATCCATCGCATGCCCCTGATCTAGTTCCTTGGTCATCCAGTCAAAGAACTCAATCAGATTTGTTTGGCAAGACTGTCCTTTGGTAAAACCATATTGCCTCGGATTTTGCAACCTGTTGGTTTTGAGAAAGTTCACTATTTTCTCTTTCAGGAGCGCCTCCATTACTTTTCCCACTACTGAGGTAAGGCTCACGGACCTGTAGTTTGACACTTCTTCCCTGTCACCACTTTTGTATAGAGGTACGACATCAGCCATTCTCCAGTCCTGAGGAACTTCTTCTGTTTCCAAGGATCTGTTGAAGACATCCTTTAACGGCCCTGAAAGAACCTCTCTGAGCTCTTTCAGTATCCTGGGATGTATTCCATCCGGTCCCATGGCTTTGTCCACTTTCAGTTTAGCAAGTTTTTCTAACACCTCATCTTCTTTATCTCTCCATACAAAGATTTGACTTGTTCAAGCCATGGTATTTTCAATAAGATCATATGGATGTGAAAGCTGGACAGTGAAAAAGACAGATAGGAAGAAAATTGATGCCTTTGAATTATGGTGCTGGAGGCAAAAATGCCCAATCTCCTGCTAAAGCACCAAATATGAAGAAAACCTCACCAAACAGAAAACTACTACTACTTGGAGATTCCATCATTAGAGGCACCAACTTGGGAACACAGTTCAAAGGAGAGAAGATAGTCATGTGCCTACCAGGCTCTTCAGCCAGCAGGAATACAAACCAAGTTGTTGAAGTACTTTGTGAAAAAAGTGAACACTCCAAACCTGATGATGTTATCCACTTGGGCACAAATGACCTGGCTAGAAACAGTGCCTCTACAGTCCAAAAGGACTTCCAATTTCTGGGAGAGAAACTCAAGACCATTGTTAACACTGTTGCATTCTCAGAAGTTCTACCTGTTCTTGGTAAGGGGACAAAAAGGCTGCATCACATTAACAGCTTTAATACATAGCTCCAGACCTGGTGCAAACAAGAAGGATTCAGATTTATTGACAACTGGAGAAACAGATGGACCAACAAGAGACTATACTGTGCTGATGGACTACATCTCTCTGTCACATGGAAAAGAAGCCTAAGTGAAAAATTCAGGCAGTATGTGGATATGCATTTAAACTAGGAAAAGGGGGTGATGGACGTGGAAGGTCAACATCTGCAAGCCACCCCATGCAAAAGCAGAATAACATCAGAAACAGCCACACTTTTAAACCACACATCAAAAACAATTGGGAAGAAGTGGGCATAACAAAATCAATGCAAAATACACACAAGCCAGGTAAATGCTGGAAAGCAATGAGCACAAATGCTCGAAGCTTAGCCAACAAAGTTCTGGACCTGGAAGCCCTAAGGGTGGAAATAGATTTGGATATTGCAGCCATTACAGAAACATGGTTTAATGAATCACATGATTGGGATATAGCCATAGCTGGCTATAATCTATTCAGAAGAGACAGAGAAAATGGAAAAGGAGGAGGAGTAGCCTTGTATGTCAAAAGCAGTATTAAAGCTACTGAAATGCAGGGGACATGGAGAAAAGAGGAAGCACCCTGGATTGTGTTGGAAAGAGGAGATGGCACTGTCATCCATACTGCTGTAGTCTACAGACCTCTGACTCAAATTGAAGAGAGAGATAACAAATTGATTATATATATTGCCAAGATAGCCACAAAGGGGGAAGTAATCATATTGGGTGACTTTAATCTACCTGATGTGGATTGGATTACTCCTTCTGCACATCTGGAAAGAAGCAAAAAAAATTGTGGATGCTCTCCAAGATGCATTACTTAGACAAATGGTAATGGAACCAACCAGGGAAAGCACAACGCTGGATTTAGTGCTCACCAATGGTGATAGCATGTTGAATGTCTGCGTGAGTGCCCCTGTGAGCAACAGTGATCATCACACGGTTTAGTTTGAGATAAAAGCCATGGTACAGGCCAATCATAGCAAGCTCAAAGTCTTAAACGTCAAAAACACTGGTTTCAATAAAATGGCCAAGTACCTAAAGAAGGAGATGATGGGGTGGAAGGAGATAAGGGAAGTGGAATTGCAATGGGCTAAACTAAAGGCGGCAATAAAAGGGGCAACAGATAAATATGCAAGAAAAGTAAATAAAAACAAGAGGAGAAGGAAACCTATTTGGTTTTCCAAAGAAGTGGCTGCTCAAATAAAGGCAAAAACCACAGCTTTCGCAAAATTCAAAAGCTTGCAAACAGAAGAATACAGAAATGAATACAGGATCAAACTCAAAGAGTCAAAAAGAGAAATAAGGAAAGCAAAATCAAAGGAAGAGGAAAAGATGGCTAAAGATGTTAAGGGTGGCGACAAAACTTTCTTCAGGTATATTCGGGAAAGGAAGAAGATCAAAGTTGGAATTACAGGACTCAGAAGTGCTGGGAAAGGACTCGTGGAAAGTGACATTGAAAAAGCGAAATTGCTAAACAAATACTTCTGCTCTGTTTTTACTAAAGAAAATCCTGGAGATGGACCAGCTGTGACTCCCAAATATAAAAATGGGAATGAAGTAGATACTACACCATTCACAGAAGATGCTGTTGTTGTTAAGTGCCGTTGAGTCGGAGTCGACTCATGGCGACCCTCTGGATAGCTATCTTAAATTGTGTTCGGTCTTCAGGAGCGGCTCATTGTTGATAGACTGGTACCCGTAGCTGCTGTTATTGTATCAATCCATCTCATTGCTGGCCTTCCTCTTTTGCGTTGACCTTCAATCTTGCCAAGCATGATGTCTTTCTCTAATGGTCTCTCTCTTCGCATGATGTGTCCAAAGTATGAAAGTCGAAGTCTTGTCATCTGAGCTTCTAAAGAAAGCTTAGGTTTGATCTCCTCTAGTACCGACTGGTTTGTTCTTCGGGCAGTCCATGGTATACATAGTATTCGCCGCCAGCACCATAATTCAAAGGCATCAATTTTCTTCCTGTCTATCTTTTTCACTGTCCAGCTTTCACATCCATATGATGTTATTGAAAATACCATGGCTTGAACAAGTCAAATCTTTGTATGGAGACATACATATCTGCTCTTGAGAATCTTATCTAGGTCTTTCATAGCCATTCTGCCAAGAGCAATGCATCGTTTGATTTCTTGACTGCTTGTTGCTTCTTTATTGATAATTGATCCAAGTAGGTTAAAGTTGTTCATGACTTCAATTTCTTCTCCTTCAACAATGAGCCTGTTGATTATGCCAGTTGTCATGATCTTTGTCTTCTTTACATTAAGGTACAGGCCCATTTTGAGACTATGTTCTTTGATTGTGAGAAGCAAATGTTTCAGATCATCTTCACTTTCAGCCAGTAATGTGGTATCATCAGCATAGCGAAGGTTGTTGATGAGTCTTCCACCAATCTTCACACCTCTGTTGTCTTCATACAATCCTGCTTCTCTGATGATTTGTTCTGCATATAAATTAAACAGGTAGGGAGAAAGTATGCAGCCTTGTCTTACACCTTTGCTTATTTTAAACCATTCTGTTTCTCCTTGATCCGTTCGAACTGTTGCTTCTTGATCAATGTACAGATTGTGCAAGAGTACGATCAGGTGTTCTGGTATACCCATGCTTCTTAATGTAGCCCAGAGATTCTCATGGTTTACACAGTCAAAAGCCTTGCTATAGTCGATAAAGCACAAATAGATATAATTTTGGTATTCTTTAGTCTTTTCAAGGATCCATCTCACATCCACAATGATATCTCTCGTTCCTCACCCTTTCCTAAACCCTGCTTGCACTTCAGGTAGTTCTTGTTCCAGGTATGGTTGTAGTCTCTTTTGAATAATCTTCAGTAGAATCTTGCTGGCATGTGGGATCAGAGCGATTGTGCAATAATTTCCACAGTCAGTTGGATCACCTTTCTTTAGTATTGGTATAAACACAGATCTTTTCCAGTCTGGTCTTAGCAGAAGGCAAATAGTAAGCTTCAGAAATGGGAGATATTGATTCCAAAAGTATTTTCAATACAGTAGTTAAAAACTTCTTGAAAATTTTCAAAGGTGAAATACATGAAACCTTAGAAAAATTCAACACCCTTAATTTCCTACTTCTGGCTGAATTCTCCGAGGCCTCCATTTTCCGGTGTAAATTTTCTGAGTCCTTCATAAACAGAGTAACAGAGTTGTAGGCTTGGTCTATCCACATTTCACATGTAGAGAACTTCACAGACAAGGGAACCTAATAGGGATTCATGTACCTCCACTTTTTGCCCAAAATTTGTAAGCTGGCTTGAAGTAGTTTGATGCTGCCCCGACAAAGATAATTCCAGTTTAAAGAGGGCTTCCCAAACAGTTTCAAGGGAAAAAAAACCTGAGGTCTCACCAGCGTTGTCTGGATCTCCAAACAAGGGTCTTGCTCACCTGATGAGGCTAACCGCACAGTAGATGGGAGAGGCAAACAAGTCTCAAGTAGCAGGGATGTCAACCAATCCTCCTTAATCTCCACATCTCCAGCAATGCCGAGACAGACATCTAATACCCGTCTATCACTTCTAGTGCCAAAGGGCTGCACTTCCAGTGCGGGAGACCCAACAGCATCAACCAACCAGGTGTCCCCCCCCACCTTAGCCATGTTCACCCTCATCGCCGGCTGAACTGGAGAGATCCGGCACTCTGGGCTCAGAGAAACATCGGGTCCAAAGGTAGGCAGTGAGTCTCTTTCCACCTCTGCCTCTCCCAGTGGGTCTCCTGAAGCTTCTTCTCCACCACCGGGGTCATGAAATGATCCATCGGCCCGGTAACCTCCAATTGCTCTAGTAGGACCTTTGCCTTCCTCTTATGAGCCGAATGAGGCATACAAGCAAAGAAACAACTCAAAATTAAGTGAGGACAGGCCACTGCCGGAGCCGATCAGAGAGTGTCTGCCACCACCGCAACCATATTCCTTCTCTCCGTCCCCTTGTAATGTTAATGCAGATAGGAGTACTACTGTATGAGGTTAGTCATCTGAAAGCTGGCCCCCATTTGCCATGGAAGGCAGTTTGTGCACATGCAGCACAGAGTATCTTTTTTCTGCACCCATGAGCTCTTGCCCTACATGCTAGCACCTGTTAATACGTCTTGACATTCAGCTTACCTTGACTTCAGTGCATACAACAAAACAGACATTTAAAATGCAGAATACTTGTGACTGATACAATTATCTTAAGCTCTGGCTGGTCTGGAGGTGTCTATGATTTGGACCCCAGAGATGGCGATGACATCCATGGTCCTTATGTCATGCTGATCCAAAGGGGTCACCTGCACTCTCTGGCCTTCGGAGAGTCTCAGATTAAGTATATTTTTCTTGTTCTCTCTGCATAGGGTTCACCATTTGTTCTTAGATCTGCACATCCCTATTCCCATGCTACACAGCATTTACTGGTCTGCATTTGGCTTTCCATGCTTTTCTTTTGTCACTGATACTGGTATCGTCTAGGAACATTCCCCTTTGCTCCAGAATCAGATTCATTGCCCTCTGAATTTCAGCAACAGTTTGAGCCGAATAGTCTTGAGTGGTTTGCAGGCATTTCTTTTGAAGGTGTGAATAAACAGGTGGGCAAAGGTGAGCCGGTCAATATAGTGTATCTGGAATTTCAGAAAGCCTTTGACAAGGTTCCCCATGAGAGACTGTTAAAATGTTAAAAAGTCATAGGATAGGAAGCAGTGTACTATTGTGGATCAGGAACTGGTTAAAAGAATGCAGAGAGTAGGGATAAATGGCAAATTTTCTCAGTGGAGAAAGTTGAATAGTGGAGTACCCCAGGGATCTGTGCTGGGTTTGCTACTTTTTAACATATTCATTAATGACCTGGAAATGTGAATAATGAGTGAGGTGATTAAATCTGCAGATAGCACAAAATTATTCAAAATTGTTAAAGAGACGGCTGAGGGGAGATATGATAGAGGTCTATAAATTAATGAATAGAGTAGCATGGGTAAACATAGATAGGCTGTTTACTCCTTCAAAATGTAAAAAGACTAGAGGACACGCAATGAAGCTACAATGTAACCCATTTAAGAGTAGTAAGAGAAAATATTTTTTTCACTCAACGAGTAATCAAACTCTGGAATTCGTTACCAGAGGATGTAGTAAAAGCTGTTAGTCTATAAACCATTATTAAAGAGAACCCGGGAAATCCACTGCTTACGCTGGGACAAGCATTGTGGAACCTATTGTGGCAGGCGCGACCCCACTAGGCGGTTGCCTAGTGAAGACGGGCTCCCATCTTGTATCTTTTAGCTTTAAATGTGTAGTTGTGTATAAAAGCAGTCCAAGTGGTTTTAAAGCAACACAGGAATTTTTATTGATTTTTAACTTGGTGCAGTTTAGTAACAGTCCTTTGTAGAAGATTCCAAACTCAGCAACAGAAAACAAGGATATTTTCTCCAAATAAAGTTCTTTACAAACAGTGTGTTTCAGTGGTATTATTTACAAGTAAATGTCTCGACTTCTTTCATTAGGAAATTTCTCATCTCAGAAACAACAGCTTTATTTGCAGTTAAAGCACACAACGGAACTCAGTAATTCTGTCGGCTCCCTTTAGCTGCTTCAGTTTAAAACACTTCTCAGCTGGTCAGCACAAAAACTCAATTGCAGCATCTACTTCTCTTCAGCAGACAGAGCTTTGCAACTTTCAGACTAAGAGATTTCTTTTCTCTCTTTTCCAAGTTTTCAGCTATCATGAACCTGAGAAATGCTTTCTGAGATTCTCCCTAGTATTTTACTTCTTTCAATCAGCAGTAACACATAGAGCACATTCCATTTCAGAGCAAGTGGAATCAGGGTCATCTTCCTTATAATCCAGTTCCATTTCTTCCTCTGCACTCCCTGATTGTGGAACTTGAATACGTTCAGGTACTTTAAGGTTTATATGCTTTAACAGCTTAAACAGTTTCTCCCATTGAACTGCCTTTCTTTCTCTTGGTAAAACATTAACAGGCTTTGTTGGCTTGGCTTTATCTACAAAACCCTTCTTCCTGTTCTGCATGCTAGCAGGTATAACTATCTCCTCAGTATCTGAGTCAGAGTTACAAGCATTAACTTTTTCCAACTTTCCTCTCCTATCTTGGAGCTTAACTGTGGGAGTTTCACAGCCGTGACATCTGTTGGAGGTAGCGTCCTCTGAGTCAGAGCTGCTCAGGGAATCACTGCAGGATTTTCTTCCAGCTTTCCTGGGCTTTCTCAGCCTGAAGATTTCTCTTTCTTCAGATGAAGCTGAGCCTTCCTGTTCTAGCTTTCTTACAGCCAGCCTTCTGCCCTTCTCTCTCCTAGAAGGAAAGTACTCGGCCTGTCCTCTGGCCTTTCCCCAGCTGCTGCTTCTCAAGCTGTTCCCGTGGCTTCCAACACCTCCAAGGCTTCTAACAGTTCTACCAAGTCTACCAGGTCTATCACTTTCTGTTTGCTTAACCTTAAATGTTGGGCAATGTGCCTCCCCCTCTGGCTCCACCCACAGGTGTCCCCTATCCTTACTTAGGGTTGCCATGGAGTCTGGGTGTGGCTTCAGCCTAGCTCTGCAAGCGTGGTTTTTTCCACTGCTTTTACTTTTGCACATGTGTTTAGGTGAGCCCATCCCCCTTAAAGAAGCAAAAGTTCCTTTTTCCTCTGTTTCCCAGGGCTGTGCTACACTCTCCTTACCACACTATGTACCTTTTTGGGAACCTACCAGGTACTTGTGATCTGGATTGTCCACTATTGGACACAGGATTCTGGGCTTGATGGACATTGGTCTGAACCAGAATTGCATTTACTACTACTACTGAACATTTGTGTAGTGCTACAAGATGCATTTAATGTTCTTATGTGCTTATGGCATTGGATTTTGCAATAAAGCTGTGATCTTTGTGTCCATTATTTCAATATCCATCCCTGGGCTCATGAACACACCCCTTTTAAATGGTGGTGGTTAATATATTGTGCCAAAACAAATATAGATACTGAAAATGGTGCCATCATGTATGTGTGCAGCATCTCTTTGCAGGTAGCTGTATATTATACTGATACTTTCAAATTGTATCTATCTATCTATATATGTATATCACTCAGAGGTATATCCTAAAATACAGTTATTCCTCCCTTCTGACAAGCCAGTCTGCTGAAACTTGTGGACACTACGACTCCCTCACTAAATGGTTCATTGCCTGATGATTCTCTGATGCTCTGTGACCACACCCAGTCTATAGCCATCTACAGCCACTGCAGTTTTTGCACTCACTTGTGATGACTGCACATTAATCTGAATACAGGGGGAAGCTGGGTACAATCATCATATTGATTGCAGACCTTTCCAATGAGTGTTGATGCTTGATATTGTGTAGGGGAAGCATCTGTGACTTGATGTATTATAGTGCCTTAATTGCTTTTATCTACTATATATCTCCGTACAGCAGTGTGGTCTTCATTGTAACCTCTGCTATACCTCTGCACATGTGTCCCACCCATAAGATAGCTGCTCTGAATCTATAGTAGCTTTCTATATGGCCCTCTCCTAGAACTAATATACCTGTAGGGTAGTCAATAGAGGTACCTGTATGTGGCTAGCAAACTATGGTTAGGCAATTTATGCATGTAGACACTGATAGGCTTTATGACCTGTGGATCCAGCTGAGTGGCGAGATGTGGAGTAGGAAGACAGTGTATGGTGGCTGGCATTATTGCCAAAATCTTTAGCTATTGTCGCATGCAGTGTAAAATGGAAGTGCAAATGCAGTACAGATGACCACATGATTGCAGATGGAGGTAGCAGGGGAAATTTGTTGTATCTTCACAATGATAAGTATGCAGAGCTCTGGGTGTTGTAGATATGCATTATATCTCAACATGCGAGTTGCTGTAAAGGGTGAGAAATGCATGGCATAATGCGTGAAGGTGAATGAGAATGTTGCAAAGGTCAGTAACTGTGATTTTATAGCAGTGACATTGGCAGCTAGAAAAGTTGTGTAGTATGTCAGAAATGTTGCTGCATAGCTGTGTCGAACTCTTTCCTCCTCACAGATTCTGAGATGTGCCTTAGGCTGAACGCAGATCATGTAAAATGCAGTAGTGCATTGGTCATCACTGCGATTGCTTGGGGGTGTACAAAAGGTCATGCTTTAAACATATTCCACTTTAATATGCATGATAGAGATTTGCACCCAATGGAGGTAGCTGCATGCCAATATCACATATACATATTTAGTATGGATGTCCTGAAAAGCTGACATGTTGCCAAGTCTCAAGGACTGGGAGTGTAGACTTAGGCTGTAGTATATGTCCTAGTAACACCAGGCATCACCTGATTGTTCTCCTTTTCCTCCTAAATATTGGCCCAAAGCTCTTACATCTTGTGGGCACCAGTAATTTGCTCAGTCCCAAGTGCTGACTAGAGACATGTAATGGGAATGGGTTTTAAATCATTTCTTCTTCTCTCCTTCAAGAACTACTGACATGGGTTAATGTTCAACACCTTGATGCTTTACATGGAGGTGCAGTGCTAGGTCCACTAGTCTTGATTTAATATTTCTCTGTTTCCCTAGGAAATGTGTTCAACCAGTGTCTAATTTGGAGAGAGTCCCTTTTAGCTGGGATTGGTCGGATATATTGTGCAGAATCTCCACTGGATCTTTAAAAGTACACATATAGCACAACTTAGGAGTGGAGGAGTAGACTAGTGGTTAGAGCACTGGCTTGGTAACCAAGAAACCAGGGTTTGATTACCACTGTCACTCCTTGTAGCCTTGGGCAAATCACTTAACTCTGCATTGCCTCAGAAGACCAGGCAATCTACTTCTGGTCACACTGCCAAGAAAACTCAGGAGCTGCAGGGTCACCAGGAGTCAGCATTGACTCAAAGGCACACATTGCATAGCATAACATAACTTACATGTGTAGCAAGCTACCTGCTTCTAAATGTGTTGAATACAAATATATATTCATATGCTGATGGTGCACATATTTTGAGATATGCATGTATAGAAATCATATGGCTAACATCATTTGCGTATGCACAATTACTATACATTTTACTTTGCTTTGGACTGTGATATCTAATTGGATTGAACATTTTATACATGGTGGGCCTGATATTCAGTTGGGCGGGCTATGTGCTGTGTTGGCGCATAGCCCTGCCCGCTGACCTCTAAACCCAGATATTCAGTGCTGCAGCAATGGCATTCAATATCTGGGTTAGGCAAGGGGATTCACCCGCAGAGCCTAACCAGGTAGCGGAGATAGCTTGCCTAGCTTTAACCATGGATGGCTAACTGGGTAGCGGTCCAATATCGCCACTACCTGGTTACTGGGACTCCCCCCCTCTGCTCCGCCCTGTCCCAAAATGCCCCAACACACTCCGATGCTAACCAGATAGCATTGGGGTGCGTGGGGGACATAGACAGGAATATTCAACGGCACTAACCGTTTGAATATCGGGCCCGGTATGTCTATATATGTATTATTCAAAGTATAAATAGATCCAGCTCAGTTCATGAAAATTTACATTTCAACACTGAATGCTGCAATTTCTTTCTTTTCCTTCTATTTAGACATCCCACTCAATATGAAATCCTCTAACATTATATGATGTGACTATTGCTAATCACCATATTAGATCTATTAGGTCTGTAGACTTCATAAATTAAAATTTCCCTCTCTCAGTGATTTGTTACACAAGCAGACTTTTGACAATACTTTTAGTTAGTACAGAAAGTATAGTATGAAGTTTTGATGCATGTTAAAAACCTGGATATTTCATCATCATTTATTAGGGTAAATATAGATTTAACACCATACATTGTATGTTGGTATTTTACAGACATGCCATCTATTTGTAGTTAATGTGCCTTCATTTTCTTTTCTTATATGTTATGGTTCTGTAATGTCTAATTCTGTTGTTTTAATGCTTCAAGATGTATACTTCTGGAGAGAGATCTGCAATTGTGAGTATATACTTCTGGGAAATTTCTGAAAGGAATTCTTTCTATTAAAGCTAATTAATCTGTGAACCCACTATTTTTTGTTAATTCAGTCAGGGCCTAGTAGGAACAGTTTAAGTTTAAATTTAAAACACAGAAGAGAGCTTTCTGGTTAAATTTGGAACCAAGCAGAGAGCTTGTAGTTTAAATTTAAAAGTCACTCAGGGCCTAGCATCAGCAAACTACTTTTAGTTTAAATTTAAAACACAGAAGAGAGCTTTCTGGTTAAATTTGGAACCAAGCAGAGAGCTTGTAGTTTAAATTTAAAAGTCACTCAGGGCCTAGCATCAGCAAAGTACTTTTAGTTTAAATTTAAAACACAGAAGAGAGCTTTCTGGTTAAATTTGGAACCCAGCGGAGAGCTTGTAGTTTAAATTTAATAGTCACTCAGGGCCTAGCATCAGCAAAGTATTTTTAGTTTAAATTTAGAACACAGAAGAGAGCTTTCTGGTTAAATTTAGAACACAGAGAGCTTGTAGTTTAAATTTCATAATAAATTAGAGCCTAGAAGCAGCAAAGAGCTATAATTTAAATCAAATCAGAATCTAGCTTACCTCAGCAGCACAGGACAGGGTACTGTGTAGCAGACCTCTTTTAATAGGTGTTATTTCCCTCCCTCCCTCCCCAACACCCACCCACCCCTGGGATAATCATAGCTTTATAGGTACTTACACATCTTAAAAGACAGGAGGTGCTCTCAAGTGAAGCTCGTTACCCAAATCATCATATATTAAGAACCTGAGATTAATTAAGCTTCAGGTGAACAAGGTATATTAAACGTATTAGGTACAGTTTTATTAGTATAAATATCCATAGCAACACTAAGAAAGTAAAGAACTTAAAGATCTAAACACAAGCTTAAAACTAAGATGTAGACAGCAGTCCAGCAGCGAGATGAGGGCTTTCCAGTCTTTTGCATTGAGTGTAACATGTATGATTTTCTCCCAGTTGGTGAAAGGTCTTACATGTGCACTAGGTGCAATGAGCTCTTTGCTCTCAGGGAATGAGTCCGTTCTCTAGAGTAGCAGACTTGGAAAACATAAGAAATACAGAAAGGTACATAGACGAGACATACAGTCCAGGACCTATAGTCCTGAAGTCCCACCTACAGTCTGGCAGCATCCCAGTTGCCATGGAGGAGAGAGGTCACGTGACAGGAGAGCATCACTCTGGTGTGGCAGGAAGTGATCCTGTAAACTAGGACCTGTCCTCCAGGTGATGTAAAACCCTCTCGCACCAAGGAAGTTTCTCCAGGGCCATGTGCCCATAAAGGAAGGGTTAGGACAGCCATTATAGTTGGTGATTCGATCATTAGGCATGTAGATAGCTGGGTGGCTGGTGGACGTGAGGATCTCCTGGTAACATGCCTGCCTGGTGCAAAGGTAGCGGACCTCATGCGCCACCTAGATAAGGTCTTAGATAGTGCTGGGGAGGAGTCTGCTGTCTTGGTACATGTCGGTACCGATGACATAGGAAAATGTGGTTGGGAGGTATTGTAGGCTAAATTTAGGCTTTTAGATAGGAAGTTGATATCCAGAACTTCCAGGGTAGCGTTCTTCGAACTGCTTCCCGTTCCACGTGCAGGACCCAAAAGGCAGGCAGAGCTCCGGAGTCTCAATGCGTGGATGAGACAATGGTGCAGAGATGAGGGTTTTGGATTTGTTAGGAACTTGGGAACATTCTGGGGAAAGGAGGAGCTCTTCCGAAGGGATGGGCTTTACCTTAACCGGGATGGAACCAGGCTGCTGGCATTAACCTTTAAAAAGGAGACAGAGCAGCTTTTAAACTAGATAATAAGGGAAAGCCGACAGTCGCCCAAGAGCGGATGGTTCGGAAGAATGTATCCTTGAAGGATACTACCAAAAGCAGAGAGGTTCCAAAAAAGAGTAAAGTAGCCCAAATGCCCTCGAGTATGGAGCTGACAGAGCTTAAAGATCCCAAATTACCCATGCCTACCAATAGCCAGATTAATATGAATAAAATACAGTCTCTAAAATGCTTGTATGCAAATGCTAGAAGTCTAAAAAATAAGATGGGAGAGTTAGAATATATATCACTAAATGAGAGGTTAGATATGATTGGAATATCAGAGATATGGTGGAAGGAGGACAACCAGTGGGACACTGTGATACCTGGGTACAAACTATATCATAATGATATAGCTTATCAAATTGGTGGAGGGGTTGCGCTCTGTGTTAGAGAGGGCATTGAGTCAGAAAGGATTAAAGTTTTGCAGAAAACAAAATTTGCTGTAGAATCTCTATGGATTGAAATTCCATGTAAAAAGGGGAAGGCAATGGCAGTGTGGGTGTACTATCGACTGCCTGGCCAGAACGAACAAATGGATGATGAAATACTCAAAGAAATCAAGGAAGCTAACAAATCAAGGAAGCTCCTGCAGTAATAATAATGGGTGATTTCAATTACCCCAGTATCGGCTGGGTCAGTGTCACGGCAGGATATGCTAGGGAGAGAAAGTTCCTAGATGAAATAAATGACTGCTTCATGGAGCAGCTGGTTCATGAACCGACCAGAGGGGAAGCCATATTAGACCTAGTCCTTAGTGGAACACCAGATCTAGTGCAAGAGATAAGGGTGTTGGGGCCACTTGGCATTAGAAACATAGAAACATAGAAACATGATGACAGAAAAAGACCACATGGCCTATCTAGTCTATCCTTCCATAACAACAACTACAACAGTCCACTTTTTACCTTTAGAGATCCTCTGTGTTGGTCCCATGCTTTTTTGAATTCAGTTACTGTCCGCATATCACTCCTGAATCTATCTCCCTTCACCCTCATCCCATGTCCCCTCGTAGCAGAACTTGCTTTCAATTGAAAGAGGCTCTCTCCCTGAACATTTATGCCACAGAGGTATTTAAACATCTCAATCATATCACCTCTATCCCGCCTTTCCTCTAAGGTGTACATATTAAGATCCTTCAGTCTGTCCTCATATGCTTTATAATGAAGCCCACTAATCATTTTAGTAGCCACCCTCTGCACCGACTCCATCCTTTTCACATCCTTTTGAAGGTGCGGTCTCCAGAATTGCACACCATACTCCAAATGAGGTCGCACCAAAGACTTATACAGAGGCATTATCACCTCCTTTTTTCTGCTAGCCATTCCTCTCCGTATTTTTATTTTATTTATTTTATTTTTATTTGAACACATTTATATACCGCTGCTTCCAGCGATCAGTAGCGGTTTGATTCTTCTTTTGGGATAAGTCGATCAGGACAGTGGGGGAGTATATACATAGAGGAATGGGAGGTCACGGCACACATGGTTACTGTTTTGGGGGTAAACTTATTTACATTTACATTTACATTTAACATTTAAATACATATTTACAGATTACAGATTGGGGAAAAATCACATTTTACATGGCTTTACATGGTTATACAAGGCGGATCTATAATGTGTATATTTATCAGTTTACTTTGTTGTTTTCTGGGTTTTGTGAGTTATGGCTGGTTGTAATAGCATTTAAATAGGTGGGTTTTTAACTCCTTCCTGAAGCTCTTCATGTCCTGAGTTAGCCGCAGGTCAACAGGGAGCTGATTCCATATAGTGGGTGCAGCGAAAGAGAAGGCTCTGCGACATGTACTTGTTGTCACAGTTCGTATTGCGTTAGGGACTTGCAGGGTGCCCAAGTTGTTAGATCTTCTATTCCTATTTGCTGGCTGAGTGTTGATAAGGGAGGATAGAAACGAGGGTGCTATGTCGTTGATCAGCTTGAACGTTGTTACTAACATCTTGTACTGTACCCTAGCAGCCACTGGAAGCCAATGAAGGTCGATCAACATTGGGGTGATGTGGTCAGTCACTCTCGTTCCCATTATTATCCTAGCTGCGACATTCTGGGCCATTTGAAGGATACTTATTGATTTTTTGGGTAGACCTTGGAGGATCGCGTTACAGTAGTCAAGGTGCGGCATTACTAGTGCTTGTGCCACTGACCTGAAATCGCAAGGTGCTATTATTTTCTTTAGAGGTTGTATCACCCTAAGTTTATAAAAAATGGCTTTGTTTGTTTTACGCAGGTGTTTCTCCATTCTTAGGTTGCAGTCTAGTGTGACACCTAGATATTTGATTTCTTCTTTTGCCTTGTATGTGTTGTTGCACAGGGTGATTGAGTCAGGTGACTTGAAGTTGGGTTTGTTGGATATGTACATTACCTCCGTTTTTTTGTGGTTTATCGTCATGTTATTTTTCCGTAGCCATAGCATCATCTCGTTCAGGCAGTTTTCTAGCTGTGCATATTTGGGGTCTGTGACGTCCAGTTGCGTGTAGAGCATAATATCATCTGCATAGATGTGGTAGTTGATGCTATGCTTTTTAAAGATGTCACAGAGGGGTCGCATGTAGATATTGAACAGCAGTGCTGATAGTGCTGATCCCTGGGGTATGCCTTGCATTTGAGTGAATGGAATAGCTTCTTCCCCATTGAATTGTACTTTAGGCTTTCTGTTAGATATATAGGATGATAACCATTTGAGGGGGGTTCCCTCAACTCCTATGGATTCTAGTTTACTAAGAAGTATCTCATGATGTACCGTGTCGAAGGCAGCAGAGATGTCAATGAAAATGAGTATGAACATTTTCTTTGTGTCTTCTAGTCCTTTAATTAGGTTGTTCATTAATGCTATTAGAAGTGTTTCTACTCCATGGTTTCTTCTGAATCCGTATTGTTGTTTGTCTAGTATATCCTGTTCGTCGAGGTGGTCTTGAAGTTGTAAGAGGACTGCCTTTTCTATGATTTTTGCCAGAAATGCAATGCTTGATATGGGGCGGTATGATGATGGGTCTTCTTTGTTGAGGGAATTATTTTTTAGGATCGGCCTTATTATAGATTGTTTTAATTTCTCCGGCATTTCTCCTTGGCTTAGTGATTGATTAACAATGTGGGCTATTTGCTGGTTTATCTCATTTTTTGCCGCTTTGATCCAAGCAGTTGGGCAGGGGTCAAGCGGTGAGGTGGTTGTGTTGATGGAGGTTAAGATGTTGATGGTTTGTTGTTTGTCGATATTGCGGAATTTGCTCCATGTAGTTTCTTCCTTCATCTTCGTTCGTTGGTGTGGGGTGTCTACGGCAAATGTGGGGGTGGTAGTATTCAGTTTGCTTGCGTAGTAATCTGCTAGTGTTTGTGGATGTATTGAGCTATCCTGAGGTTCAGGGAGGGCAGTTTTTGTAAGTGATTTTACTAGGGCAAAAAGCTCCCGTGGTTTGTTTATTGCTTTGTTCAGTATGTTGGTATGGTATAACCTTTTTGCTTTGTTTATTTCCTCTTTGTAGCTTGCTAGGAGATTAAGGTACACTGACCTGAGTTCAGTGGTTTTGGTGTGTCTCCACTTTCTTTCATGCTTCCTGAGTTCTCTCTTCATTTTGGTTAACGTTCTGGTGTACCAAAGTTCATTTTGTTGTTTTGATACGTTCGGCGTTTGTGTCTGTTTGGGAGTTGCTATGGTCCTGATTCCGGTGTCCCATTCATTTGTTAAGTCATCGAGGTTTGTTTTGCCGAGGTCTATATGTGATTTGATGGACTCAATCAGACCTTCCATGTTTGGTTTGTTGAATCGTCGTTGATGTTGTGGTATTCCTTTTGCTTTGGTATCTTTAGAGAGGTTCAGCAAGTTTAACTGTATATTGATTTGGTGGTGGTCTGACCAGGGTAGCGGGTTGATCTCTATCTTGGGTTTCTCTTCCGTGGCCTGATCATTCTTGGGTGTAAAAACCATGTCAAGGGTATGGCCTTTATCATGGGTGGGTTCTGTGATTTGTTGCTGGTAGCCTAGTTGGGACATGGCATCCAGGAAGGTGGTTGTATTTGTGGCAGATGTTGTTGCTAAGTTTAGGTCTCCTAGTATAATTTGGTATTTTCTAGGTTGAGTTGATGAAATTATTTCCAATACTGATGCTAGTATCTCATATTGCGGTGTGGGGGGTCTGTATATCAAGCAGATGGATAAAGCGGGGTTTTCAATCCTGAGTATGTCTATGTCTGGAGTTGAGTTCTGATATGTGCTGGTGAGTTTCAGGTTTTCTTTTGCTATTATGAGTACACCTCCACCCTTTTTATGGGATCGAGGACAGTTGTAGATGTTATATCCAGGTTTGCTGATCTGATTTAGTATGGCTGAATCCGTTTCCGTGACCCATGTTTCGGTTATACATAGGATGTCTGGTTTTTCATCTGTGATGATGTCGTAGAATATGTGTGTTTTATTCCTGATTGAGCGGGCATTTATGAGTATGATTTTGCAGTTTTCGTATGTGGGTGTGGTAGTTTGTTTGACGGTGGTTTCTGACTTTGCATGTTTGTGTGGGCGTGTTTTTGTTACATTTGTCTTGTGTTTTCTCCGATTTTTAGTCGAATTTCTTGTGGAGCGTTTATGAACGTATGCGTGTGACACAGGTTTTTCTGTGAAGTAGTATGGTGCGAGTATTAGTGGTTGTGTTTGGCAGGTGTAGAGGTTGTAGAATGGGGTGTAGAGATGTGAGAGGGGTTGGTAAATGTTTTGGTTTAATGCATATGCAGGAATTAGTGTGAGGAGGTATATTACTATGTACCAGATTTGGGCCTTCATTTTTTTAGATGATCTAATAGATCTGTAAATGCCTCTTGTTCCGAACAGTTTAGCTTTGGTATCTGATGTTTGGATTGTAATTTCGGATTTGTATTCTTAACAAACGTGGGTCGTAACCGTGTTACTTATAAACGCTAGTTTGTAATAACAAGTATCTATAATCTTACTTATAAGTGTTAGATATTATCAGTATGTATAGTATAAAATTATTTATAAGTGTTTATATAGTATCAGTATGTATCAACAGTATCTAGTATCAGTATCTAGTATCAGTAAGTATCAACAGTATCTAGTATCAGTATCTAGTATCAGTAAGTATCAACAGTATCTAGTATCAACTGCAAGTATCAACAGCATCTAGTATGTAGCATCACTTAACTATATATCTCGTAGGTATGTCTCAACAGTATGTCTCAACAGTATGTATCGACAGTATCTAGTATCAACAGCAAGTATCAACGGTATCTAGTATGTAGCATCAAATTTAACTATATATCTCATAGGTGTTAGTTTATGACAGCAATTATTACAGTGTCAGTTGTGAATTGGAGTACATGACATAGCCTTGTGTTAATAGTATCATCTTTACAATCATGGGTAAATAACAAAATGGTCTATAAAGGTAGACTCTAGTATGTATCCAATTATTGTTAAAGAGTGCTGCTAAGGGACCCAGGTTCGACCAGTTAGGTGGATAGTGTCTACTTCAGTTTGAAGGAGGCAGCGTGTCTAGCTGAAAAATAACTCAATTGAGTGCGACTTACGTGGCCCAATGTTCCCAGATCGTTGGGCAGTTCGACTTCAGCGGTGTCGAAATTCTGCGTTTTAACCTGTTTCAGTGGATTAGTGGTGGGTGGAATCCGGCGTTGGCGAGCTCTTACCCTTTCCTGGGGAGCTCCAGCCTATGTTGGTTGTGGGCTGGTTTCGGATCTTTGTGTTTCTCCTTTGTTGCGCTTCGGTGGATTGGGTCGCGCCAAATGGCCACCGCCTAAGGGCCACGCCAAAGGGCCCTCTGGCGAGGCCCTCAGGCGCGGGCCCGCCAGGCGCGGGCGCGCCCAGAGGGGGCGCGGCTTTTAAGTGGCTCTGTTTGGGCGGCTTCCCAGCTCCCACCGTCCGGATTGGACAGGAGCAACTCCCACTACCCCGGATGGGTAGGAGTGCGGCGAAGGGAAGCCGGGTTGGGACGGCAGCTAAAGCGGCTCCCTCTCGGTAGGGACGCCGCTTTTAAGTGGCTCTGTTTGGGCGGCTTCCCAGCTCCCACCGTCCGGATTGGACAGGAGCAACTCCCACTACCCCGGATGGGTAGGAGTGCGGCGAAGGGAAGCCGGGTTGGGACGGCAGCTAAAGCGGCTCCCTCTCGGTAGGGACGCCGCTTTTAAGTGGCTCTGTTTGGGCGGCTTCCCAGCTCCCACCGTCCGGATTGGACAGGAGCAACTCCCACTACCCCGGATGGGTAGGAGTGCGGCGAAGGGAAGCCGGGTTGGGACGGCAGCTAAAGCGGCTCCCTCTCGGTAGGGACGCCGCTTTTAAGTGGCTCTGTTTGGGCGGCTTCCCAGCTCCCACCGTCCGGATTGGACAGGAGCAACTCCCACTACCCCGGATGGGTAGGAGTGCGGCGAAGGGAAGCCGGGTTGGGACGGCAGCTAAAGCGGCTCCCTCTCGGTAGGGACGCCGCTTTTAAGTGGCTCTGTTTGGGCGGCTTCCCAGCTCCCACCGTCCGGATTGGACAGGAGCAACTCCCACTACCCCGGATGGGTAGGAGTGCGGCGAAGGGAAGCCGGGTTGGGACGGCAGCTAAAGCGGCTCCCTCTCGGTAGGGACGCCGCTTTTAAGTGGCTCTGTTTGGGCGGCTTCCCAGCTCCCACCGTCCGGATTGGACAGGAGCAACTCCCACTACCCCGGATGGGTAGGAGTGCGGCGAAGGGAAGCCGGGTTGGGACGGCAGCTAAAGCGGCTCCCTCTCGGTAGGGACGCCGCTTTTAAGTGGCTCTGTTTGGGCGGCTTCCCAGCTCCCACCGTCCGGATTGGACAGGAGCAACTCCCACTACCCCGGATGGGTAGGAGTGCGGCGTCTGGAAGCGGGTTTGGGTGGGCAGCTAAAGCGGCTCCCTCTCGGTAGGGACGCCGCTTTTAAGTGGCTCTGTTTGGGCGGCTTCCCAGCTCCCACCGTCCGGATTGGACAGGAGCAACTCCCACTACCCCGGATGGGTAGGAGTGCGGCGAAGGGAAGCCGGGTTGGGACGGCAGCTAAAGCGGCTCCCTCTCGGTAGGGACGCCGCTTTTAAGTGGCTCTGTTTGGGCGGCTTCCCAGCTCCCACCGTCCGGATTGGACAGGAGCAACTCCCACTACCCCGGATGGGTAGGAGTGCGGCGAAGGGAAGCCGGGTTGGGACGGCAGCTAAAGCGGCTCCCTCTCGGTAGGGACGCCGCTTTTAAGTGGCTCTGTTTGGGCGGCTTCCCAGCTCCCACCATCCGGATTGGACAGGAGCAACTCCCACTACCCCGGATGGGTAGGAGTGCGGCGAAGGGAAGCCGGGTTGGGACGGCAGCTAAAGCGGCTCCCTCTCGGTAGGGACGCCGCTTTTAAGTGGCTCTGTTTGGGCGGCTTCCCAGCTCCCACCGTCCGGATTGGACAGGAGCAACTCCCACTACCCCGGATGGGTAGGAGTGCGGCGAAGGGAAGCCGGGTTGGGACGGCAGCTAAAGCGGCTCCCTCTCGGTAGGGACGCCGCTTTTAAGTGGCTCTGTTTGGGCGGCTTCCCAGCTCCCACCGTCCGGATTGGACAGGAGCAACTCCCACTACCCCGGATGGGTAGGAGTGCGGTGAAGGGAAGCCGGGTTGGGACGGCAGCTAAAGCGGCTCCCTCTCGGTAGGGACGCCGCTTTTAAGTGGCTCTGTTTGGGCGGCTTCCCAGCTCCCACCGTCCGGATTGGACAGGAGCAACTCCCACTACCCCGGATGGGTAGGAGTGCGGCGAAGGGAAGCCGGGTTGGGACGGCAGCTAAAGCGGCTCCCTCTCGGTAGGGACGCCGCTTTTAAGTGGCTCTGTTTGGGCGGCTTCCCAGCTCCCACCGTCCGGATTGGACAGGAGCAACTCCCACTACCCCGGATGGGTAGGAGTGCGGCGAAGGGAAGCCGGGTTGGGACGGCAGCTAAAGCGGCTCCCTCTCGGTAGGGACGCCGCTTTTAAGTGGCTCTGTTTGGGCGGCTTCCCAGCTCCCACCGTCCGGATTGGACAGGAGCAACTCCCACTACCCCGGATGGGTAGGAGTGCGGCGAAGGGAAGCCGGGTTGGGACGGCAGCTAAAGCGGCTCCCTCTCGGTAGGGACGCCGCTTTTAAGTGGCTCTGTTTGGGCGGCTTCCCAGCTCCCACCGTCCGGATTGGACAGGAGCAACTCCCACTACCCCGGATGGGTAGGAGTGCGGCGAAGGGAAGCCGGGTTGGGACGGCAGCTAAAGCGGCTCCCTCTCGGTAGGGACGCCGCTTTTAAGTGGCTCTGTTTGGGCGGCTTCCCAGCTCCCACCGTCCGGATTGGACAGGAGCAACTCCCACTACCCCGGATGGGTAGGAGTGCGGCGAAGGGAAGCCGGGTTGGGACGGCAGCTAAAGCGGCTCCCTCTCGGTAGGGACGCCGCTTTTAAGTGGCTCTGTTTGGGCGGCTTCCCAGCTCCCACCGTCCGGATTGGACAGGAGCAACTCCCACTACCCCGGATGGGTAGGAGTGCGGCGAAGGGAAGCCGGGTTGGGACGGCAGCTAAAGCGGCTCCCTCTCGGTAGGGACGCCGCTTTTAAGTGGCTCTGTTTGGGCGGCTTCCCAGCTCCCACCGTCCGGATTGGACAGGAGCAACTCCCACTACCCCGGATGGGTAGGAGTGCGGCGAAGGGAAGCCGGGTTGGGACGGCAGCTAAAGCGGCTCCCTCTCGGTAGGGACGCCGCTTTTAAGTGGCTCTGTTTGGGCGGCTTCCCAGCTCCCACCGTCCGGATTGGACAGGAGCAACTCCCACTACCCCGGATGGGTAGGAGTGCGGCGAAGGGAAGCCGGGTTGGGACGGCAGCTAAAGCGGCTCCCTCTCGGTAGGGACGCCGCTTTTAAGTGGCTCTGTTTGGGCGGCTTCCCAGCTCCCACCGTCCGGATTGGACAGGAGCAACTCCCACTACCCCGGATGGGTAGGAGTGCGGCGAAGGGAAGCCGGGTTGGGACGGCAGCTAAAGCGGCTCCCTCTCGGTAGGGACGCCGCTTTTAAGTGGCTCTGTTTGGGCGGCTTCCCAGCTCCCACCATCCGGATTGGACAGGAGCAACTCCCACTACCCCGGATGGGTAGGAGTGCGGCGAAGGGAAGCCGGGTTGGGACGGCAGCTAAAGTATACACCCAAGCATCCTTCTAGCTTTTGCCGTCGCCTTTTCTACCTGTTTAGCTACTTTAAGATCATCAGACACAACCTCGCCTAGGTCCCGCTCTTCTTTAGTGGACAAAAGTACTTCACCTCCTATACTGTTTGCTCCCTTGGATTGCTGCAGCCCAAATGCATGACCTTACATTTTTTAACATTAAATCCCAGCTGCCAAATTCTAGACCATTCTTCAAGCTTAGCTAGATCCCTCCTCATGTTATCTACACCTTCCTGGGTGTCTACTCTATTGCAGATTTTGAGGCAAACCTTACCTGACAGCCCTTCCGCTATATCACTAACAAAGATGTTAAAAAGAATCGGACCAAGGACAGATCCCTGGGGCACACCACTGGTAACATCCTTCTCCTCAGAGTGAGCTCCATTTACTTGTACTCTTTGTCGCCTCCCACCCAACCAATTTCTAACCCAAGCAGTAACTTTAGGGTCCATCCCTAGGGTGCTCAGTTTGTTTATAAGTCGCCTGTCAAAGGCTTTACTGAAATCTAAATACACCACATCTACAGCTCTCCTCGGTCCAACTCCCTGGTCACTCAGTCAAAGAAATCAATAAGATTTGTCTGACAAGACCTGCCTCTGGTGAATCCATGCTGCCTCGGATCCTGTAATCTGCTGGACTCCAGAAACCTCACTATTTTCTCTTTCAGCAGCATTTCCAATAATTTACTCACCACCGAAGTTAAACTAACCGGCCTGTAGTTTTTAACCACATCCTTACTTCCGCTTTTGTGTAAAGGCACCACATGAGCCTCTCTCCAGTCCTTTGGCACCACTGCCGACTCCAACGAGGCATTGAAAAGGTCAGTCAGTGGAGTTGCTAGAACGTCCCCAAGTTCCCTCAGTATTCTAGAGTGTATCCCATCCGGTCCCATCGCTTTGTCTACTTTAAGTTGAGCTAGTTTCTCACGAACACATAGTGATCATAGCATGATCACCTTTGATTTAATTAGTGGAGTTGGGATAGTAAGGAAATCCACAGTACTACCTTTTAACTTTCAAAAAGGAAACTATGATAAAATGAGGAAAATAGTTAAGAAAAAACTAAAAGGAACAGTTGCAAAGGTTAAAGACTTACATCAAGCTTGGGTGTTTTTGAAAAATACTATCTTGGAAGCCCAGACCAGCTTTATTCCACACTTTAAGAAAAGTGGAAGGAAGTCCAAAAAACTGCCAGCATGGTTTAAAGGTGAGGTCAGAGAGGCTATTGTTGCCAAAAAAGCATCTTTCAGAAAATGGAAAAAAGAGGCAAACGACGAAACCTGGAAACAGCACAAGCACTGGCAAGTCAAATGCAAGCCATTGATAAGGCAGGCAAAGGGAAAATTTGAGAAAAAGCTTGCTGCAGAAGCAAAAACGTGAAATAAAGACTTTTTCAAGTACATTTGTAGCAAAAAATCTGTGAGAGAGTCAGTTGGTCCATTAGATGATAGAGGGTTTAAAGGGGCACTAAGAGGCGACAAGGCGATAGCGGAGAGACTGAATGAATTATTTGCTTCGGTCTTTACTGAGGAAGATGTAGGGATGTTACCCATGACTGAAGTGGTATTTAAAGGTGTGGAAGAATTGAAGGAATTATCGATACATCTGGAAGATGTATTACAACTATTAGATAAACTGAAGAGTAGCAAATCACCTGGGCCGGATGCTATACACCCAAGGGTGTTGAAAGAACTGAAATATAAGATTGCAGACCTGCTATTAGTAATCTGTGAACTATCAATAAAATCATCTCTCATAGCTGAAGATTGGAGGATCGCCAATGTAACACCAATTTTTAAAAAGGGATCCATGGGTGATCCGGGAAACTACAGACTGGTGAGCCTGACGTCAGTACTGGGAAAAATGGTAGAAACCATCATAAAGAATAAAATTAATCAGCATGTAGATAGTCATGGCCTAATGGGAGACAGACAACATGGCTTTAGACAAGGAAGATCTTGTCTTACTAATCTGTTTTGTTTTTTTTGAAGTTGTGAATAAACAGATGGACAAAGGTGAGTCAGTTGATATAGTGTATCTGGACTTTCAGAAAGCCTTTGACAAGGTCCCTCATCAGAGACTTTTTGCAAAACTAAAGAGTCATGGGATAGGAGGCAGTGTACTACTGTGGATCAGGAACTGGTTAAAAGATAAAAAGCAGAGGGTAGGGCTAAAAGGCCAATTTTCCCAATGGAGAAAAGTGAATAGTGGTGTACCCCAGGGATCTGTGCTGGGTCCGCTGCTTTTTGACATATTCATAAAAGACCCTGAAAGTGGAATAACGAGTGAGGTTATCAAATTTGCAGATGACACAGAACTATTTAAAGTTGTTAAAACCCAAGAGGATTGTGGAAAATTGCAAGAGGATCTTGATAAATTGGAAGACTGGGCATCAAAATGGCAGATGAAATTTAATGTGGACAAGTGCAAAGTTATGCACCTAGGGAAGAACAACCCAAACTATGGTTATATGATGCAAAGTTCCACATTAGGAACCACCACCCAGGAAAAAGATTTAGGCGTCATTTTGGTTAACATGTTAAAACCCTCGGCCCAGTGTGCAGCGGCGGCCAAGAGAGCAAATAGAATGCTAGGTATCATAAGGAAAGGAATGGATAATAAAACAAAAGATATTATAATGCCTCTATATCATTCCATGGTGAGACCGTACCTTGAATATTGTGTGCAATTCTGGTCGCTGTATCTTAAAAAGGATATAGCGTTATTAGAAAAGGTTCAGAGAAGAGCCACCAAAATGGTAAAGGGGATGGAAGGCTACTCCTATGAAGAAAGGCTAAAAACATTAGTGCTCTTTAACCTGGAAAAGAGACGACTAAGGGGAGATATGATAGAAGTCTATTAATTAATGAATGGAGTGGAACGGGTAAACGTAGATTGATTGTTTACGTTATCAGAATATAGAAAGACTAGGGGACATGCAATGAAGCTACAGGGTAAACTATTTAAGACTAATAAAAGAAAATATTTTTTCACTCAACGTGTAATCAAACTCTGGAATTTGTTACCGGAGGATGTAGTAAAGGCTGTTAGTGTATCTGGGTTTAAAAAAGGTTTGGACAAGTTCCTGGAGGAAAGGTCCATAAACCATTATTAAGAAGGGACCAGGATATCAATGCTTGACCCAGTACCTGTGTCTTTTGGGGAAACTGCTAGGTATGTATGACCTAGATTGGCCACTGTTGGAAATAGGATACTGGGCTTGATGGACCTTGGTCTGACCCAGTATGGCATATCTTATGTTCTTATGTTTGCATATGTGATTTTATTATATATTTCAAGAACATTTTGTACACGGATTGCAACTATTATTGGTTAAGTGGTCCATGAATGTTTGTATTAAATAACATTTAGGCACTTAAATTAAGAGGGATTTTCAGCTGAAAATTTGGGCTCCTGAAAATAGAACATAAAGGGGCATGTTTACTAACCCGCGGTAGCGGACTCTGCCCGATATCAGAGCCACGGCACCATTGAATTCAATGGAGCCACGACTCCGATATCGCATGGAGTCCGCTACCGTGGCTTTGTAAACAAGCCCCAAAATGTAGGATCCTAACATAAAAACTTACATTTAGGATCTCAGCTTTTTTCTGAATATTGGGACCAAAGATATCACTACCTTTCACATATTCAAAATGAATTGATAAACGTAGGTAACTGGGGCAAGTTCTTCACTTGTAGACATTAGCCAATACGTAAGCAAATGAATGCACCTTCTTAAGTTCTTCGTATTATGCACCAAATACCAATTATTTGTACAATCACATACTGAAAGGTATACAGTATTAATTACCTCAGAAATGTTAAAGAGATTCTTCATTGCCTGGAATAAATGTGCAATTTCTGTTGCATTCTCCTGAACCTGTGAGTTTATTTCTCCTGCTGAAATTCCCCCATACCTTTAAAAGAAAATCAAAGACATCAGATCCTCTTAAGAGAATTACTTACCAATAGTTAACATGCACTAATGCCATCAATGTATGTTATTTGCTATGAAGTCCATTTTATGTACTTTTAGTAAAGAACTCTGTAAACAAATTGTACAAGCATAGTATTGTCAACTAACATGCAGACCAATTCAGCTTGTGGCAATCAGTGTTTTTTAAAACACCAGCCACCGGGGGCAAAAGTGAAACCAGATCTTAAGGGGACGTGCTTGGGTGGCAGCTTCCGCTGAATATCTGGTTTCAGCGGCAGCTGACGCAGGCTATCCAGATAGCAGTGATATTAAGCTGCTGAAATAATCAGAGTTCAGCTAAATCCTACTATTGTTTATTTTTTTAAATTGCACATTCCCTCTTTCTACTTTAAATTGGTAATTTGGCCCCAGTGTTTGAGCTGATTTACATGTCAGAGTGTTTCATTTGCCTAAAAATGCATCCAGGGGTCCTGGTTAAGTTAAAAGAAAGCCCTAGCTGGACCCTGTAATCTACAAGTATATATCCGGTACTTTCAGTACAAATGTTTCAGGACTCCTGTTTTGTGCAAAATTTTCCAGCAAACTTTAAAGGCTGATGCAACAACATCAACACAAGTTTGGTGCACACTTGGTGCACATTGTGGTGTGACAGTAGCACATATTTTTTATACGCTGCCGTCACACCACAATGTAGAAAGGGGATTGGCATAAGCATAATTACTGAGCCAATTCCAACATGGCTGCCCATGTAAATGTATTCAAATTAGTATGATAATTAAGCAATTTGCTATGTTGCCAGGATGCAAAGAAGTGTGCAGAAGAATAGAAGGCTGAGCTCAATGCCGGGACTTTAATGTCAGGTCGGAGGAGATGTTAGGGGTCTGTGCTCAATGCTGAGGATGAATTTATGCCTGTTTCTTGAGCGGACAACCCCCGCAGCTTTTGGGGTTTGTTTGCTGAAGTGAGTGAGGTCTGAAAAAATTGCAGGGGAAGCATACTGGAGCATGTATGCACATGTGTTGGAATGCTATGTGATACATTAATATGTCATCCAGTCAACTCTAATAAATTCTCAAAAGTGCCAATAGCCTGAACTCCTCTGAAAAAAACTTTTTGTTGGGCTAGGTGTCATGAGGTCATAAAACCCACTCAAGACAGCTCAGTCCTTTTTAATATATAAATACACATTTAAAACTAGTGCATAAGTTCATAAGAAAACTACTTAGATATAAAGTTCATATAAGATAACATATCCTATAGAATGTCATAAAAAACGGCCCTTAATAATCCAAGTTTTTTAGCAGAGTTCAGATCAAGTGAGATGTATACTTAGCTTCACCACTGAAAATCTGTTGAAAGTTCACCAACAATCATCCGATGTAGAACCGTGTTCCGAACCATTACTCTTCATAACTGATTCTGCATCAGGGCTCTATTTACACCATACAGGTGGGTGATATTAGCACCATATTCTCATTGAGATGTTTGCTTTGGATAGTGCTGGTTGTTGAAGAATGAATGGACATTGACCATTGAAGTATACCTGTACCGGTGTAAATGGAGCCCTGACACAGAATAAGTTACAAAGAGTAATGGTTGAAAACACATTACTATGCTGGATGATTGTTGGTTCCTTTTAATAAACTTCAGTTGAGGAATATCTGCGTTATCTATGACTGTAGTCCTTCTCCGGTTTGCCTTTCTGTCTTTGTGGACCTTTTACGGAGATCTCCATCCCCTTTTCCTTCGACATCCTTCAGATTTTATATTTTTTTACCCAAACATTTCCCTGTGTTCTTTTGCACTTTCACCAGAAGCAGAACCAGAGTCTGGGATCTGGTACCCTGAAACTTCATTCACAATCACCCAACAATTTCCCCTCTATTTATACCCCGCATCTCAAACATACCAAATCTAGTCATTGCAGTGATTGTTTTGAGCTAGGAGTCATGCACCAGGACTCCCGCTGGAACTGAAAAGCATCCCCAGGCCAGGGCAGCCCAGGAATCTGAAAACCTAACTATGGAGGTCATTTTAAAGCCTTAGGGGTATGTTTACTAAACTCCAAAATTGTGCGGGGCCGCGGTAGAGTGCGGGTGCCATATAAGGAGTGGGCGTTTCGCGCTGAAGAAGGAAATCCCTGATTTGCATATGCGCTAAGGTGCGCGGCGCCCATATGCGCCCCACACGTTAGCACATGAAGTGGCTGCACGGGAGGAATAAGTGGAGTGTTGATGTGCAAACAGGAGAGCAAAGCTACAGCACAATGGTTAAGACACTGACCAATGGTGCAGAGATCAGGGGTTCGATTCCGCACAATGCAGACAGCTGGCTGAGGTGCTATTTTAGGAGGCATATAAATAATGGGCGCCATAAGGGGCTGCACTAATGGTTTTTTGAGGCATTTTAATACTGGGTGTCATAAGTGGTGCACGGATGTTAAAACAGAACAGCAGAGCCACAGCACAATGGTCGGAACATTGACCAATTGTGCAGGAATCAGGGGTTTAATCCCCCACAGAGCCCAATAAAAACAGCTGGCCTATGCATTAATTTATGAGGCAGTAAAATACTCGGCATCATAAAGCAGTGCGCTGATGTTTTTGGCAGCAGAAAGCGTTGCGCTGATGTTTTTGGCGGCATATTAATACTGGGCGGCATAAGGCGGTGCGCTGATGTTCCTGTGGCATTCTAATACTGTGAGGTATAAGTGGCGCGCTGATGTGCAAACAGAAGAGCAGAGCCACAGCACAATGGTTAAGACACTGACCAATGGTGCAGGGATCAGGGGTCACAGTGCCCATTGAACAAGGCTGGCTGAGGCATTGCATATTATGGGCAAGAATGCTTTAGGGGGCATGTTATTTTTATGTCAATTATCAGTACTAGCAAACGCACCCCAAAGCGTGTTAACATAAGGCGCCCTATAAGGCACATTTTAAAGTGCATTTTCTGCCAAAGCACCCTAGAATGTAGCTTATAGGGCGCTTTAGAGGGTGCCGTATGAGGTACCGTAAGGTCAGAGTACGTTTTTTGATGGCAGCACTGTGCATTTTAAGGAATGAAAAGCATTAGTAGCTGCACTGACATGCAAGGAGGAGCAGCAGTGGAGCACAATGGTTAGGGCACTGACTGCTGATACAGGGGTCATCAGTTTGCTCCCCAGGGTGCCTAATACGTAAGGCTGGCTGTGGTATCAGCTTTGCAATGTACATATTTTTTCCTGCAGCACCGTATGTTTATTTTATTATTTGCTGCCAGCAAACACGCCCTCACGTGCCGTAATTGAAGGTGACGTATATGGCACCCCATAAGGCACTTCATAGGGCACATTAGAAAGCGCACTGTCCGCCATGGCACCCTAAACTGTCACCTATAGGGCACCCTATAAGTTGCATCACAGGATCATGTATAGTGCACCTTAGATGGACGGCAACCATAAGGTGCCCTATAGGGTGCCCCATAAAGCGCCCTTAGAGGCACCCTATGTGTACAGTACGCTGAGGGTGTTTTTGCTGGCATCAAAATATGTACGTTAAAGAAAAATAATGCATTCCACAAACCTATCAAATAACCCCACTGTGGGTTTGAACCCATGACCGCTGGCTTCACAGAGCAGTGAAGTAACCATTGGGCTACAGCTGCTAGCAAACTCCTGGCTGGCTGCAGAGAGCCTGCACGTCACCACACAGACAGTCTGCTGTGTTCACCAGGATAGGGTTAGACCACCCGTACCCATGATGCACTGCACATGCAAAACAGCTGTCCACAGATGATCACAAGATGTGGAATGCACCCCCACAGCACCTCGGCCTGGTAGGAGGAAGTGACCGGGTGCACCCACACAGCACCTCAGCCTAGTAGGGGGTACTGACCATGTGTTCTACTGGCACAGATTAGCTACACACCGTCACATTGTGCGGGTACTGTGCTCACCCTGAGTGTGCGATGAGGCGCTCAGAACCAGGTCCACAACACCTTCCATGGCTGATGGAGGCCATGCGGGAGGTTCAAAGCAGTGTTAATGTGTAAGATAGGTAGTGTCTGTCTCAGTCAGGTGTAGCGCCCCCCCCCCCCCGGGTGGGACATGCACCACCACCACCCAGGCCAAGGGCAGCAAACATGGTTCCCCCATCAATAGATCCACCCTATACCTCCCTGCAAAGGTGGCAGTAGAGGGGCACATCAACCCCAGTCATGATGAGGAACAGACACCCCACAGGGCAGTTAATGCAGCTCTATACACATCCACAACACAATAGCAGACAGACATTAGACCAGGATATGGTAAGGTGCACCCCACCACTATCTGATATTCTCCTGCAGTAAGCCACTCCATCTAGACACATACCAGCTACAAACAGTCTGCTAGCTAGTACATAGTGCATGCACCCAGAACTGGGATGTCAGCATACACAGCACACAGATAAATCAGTGACTGGGCCACAAAAGGACACCCATATATATCACATGAGAGAAATACTATATAGCACTATGGGGGTGCCTAGCCATACTGTGGTCACTGCACAGTCAGGGTGAGAGTGATCTCTCAGCAGGACATACTGAGGTCACCCTGTCTGTGTAGGTGGTGGCTGGGCACCACAATGTCCCAGTCAGTGCCCTATGCCCTGTGCAGATGCACCCTGGCAAGACCACCCTGTCAGGCCTACACCCATGGTACCTTGCTCCTTATTATGCACATTGGCAGCCCAATACTGGCAACATTGCTGGCAGTGTGGGCTGTGGAAGGTGTTTGCAGCCACCACACACTGGATAGACAGACAGCAACCCCCACACCTATGCCGGCATTGTGCTACTTTAGAGGGGTTCAGCAGCCATACACACCACACCAGTCATGGGCACAGTACATGCTGTTGGGGGTCACACCCCAGGGTGGTAAACACTGTCTGAGACCTGCAGCACACACCGCAGACATCTGAATGATTGTTATGGTGGAGCTCAATGAGCAAACTGTGCTTTACGTAGGACTGGAGATCTGCCAGTTATCATAGGAAACGTTTGATAGCTGTGTACCGTATACCAGGTGTAGGGTGGCATTGCAGAGGTATGCAACTGCTAGTATTGGGAGATACAGGCAGGGCCCAATGTCCTGCCTCTCCAGGAGGCATTGGCCAATGGGGCCTGTGGGTGTGTGTGTGGGTCTGTCTGGCCCTATTGGCTGCTGCTTTACGGCAGGGTTTCCCAACTCCAATCCTGGTGTCCCGAACACTGTTCGGGTTTTCATGCTGTCCCTCATAAATATGCATGAGCTATATCTGCATACCATGGGGATGGTGCATAGCTATGCAGAACAGGCATCATTATTAGAGGCAGCATGGAACCTGAATGGTGTGGGGCCCTCCAGGACTGCATTTGGGAGACTCTGCTCTAGGTAATGCACCTGTTTATGGTGTCTGTGATTGGTGTGGTAAAATATAGGCGTATGAACCATGCATATGTTCTTAGCTATACAGTTTTGTCATTATCACGCTGTAGTTGTAGGAAAAATATGTGGCCTGGATTGCCAGTAGCCCCAGCTGGGCTTTGAACCTGTGACCTTCTGTTCCTGCACACACTGTCTGTCTGCACTGCACCACCATGTTGCCACAGATGTGCTGTGTTCCCTGGGGGGTCCATGACTGTACATCCGACAGAGCCTGTCTGTTCTGGTGGACGGTGCCAGCCTGCACAGACCTAGGCCACTGTCTGCTGTGGTTTGCAGCCACTGCCCCCTCCACCACCTGTACCCTTCTGCCAACATGCAGACATGTCCCTATCTGGGAAAAACATATGACCTGAGTGAGTTGTAGCACTCCAGGACTGACTTTGGGGGACACGGCTGTAGGTAATGCCCATTTGTTATGGTTTGTATGCGGTGTAGGGTAAAATATAGGTGTTGGGACCATGCTTATGTTCTCTGCAATAAAAGAGTGTCTGAACTCTCACTGTTTATTGGTGGGTAAAACTATGGGTACTGGGTTGGCAAGGTCCCCAGCTGGGATTTGAACCTGTAACCCTCTGGACTTACAGTCACTGGCTGTGTCTGCTGCACCACACTGAGGCCACAAAAATGGTGCAGTGTCTGGAGATAGGAAACCTGTCCACACGAGTCTTACACCCTGCTCTGCATAATTTTACTGTGGCCACATTTACCTTGTATGGGGACAGAGGTGCATAACAAACCAAAATATGTCCTCCAAATAAGGGGAGCAAAATCAAACAAACCTCAAACAGTGCAACAGTGATATCAATGAGCAACCTGATATGCACTCCCAGAAAAGCTCCATTACATTGCTGTGCTTTAGCATGAGTCAACGGAGCATAGACCCTTCCAAACATCATTTCTATTTTGTTGGCCTTTCCTGGGAGTGTTTGTTATTGTTGGCCATTAATAGCACTGTTGCCCAGCAACATTATATTTATCTTATAATTTGTTGTGTTCATTTTCATTTTATATTACCGTTTTTTTTAAGTGCACAAGTTTCACACTGCTCACGTTTTTAAGGTTTCCCCGCTTTTGCTTTACATTGCTGACGGAAATTGTTTCTCTTCCCTTTACATGCCCTCTACCGCGAGTGTTTCACTCGCGGTATTTTTCCTTTGAAATTCAGCCCCGATAATGTGCGGGGAGCCTCTCCCCTCCCCTTCCCCGCCCATTAACCCCGTCTCTCCGCCCCTCGGGAGCCTTCCTCCGCCCTCCGTTAGCCTTTCCACTCCTCTATCGGACATTTGCGGGCCCGTACTTGTGCGGGGCCCGTTAGTGTGTCCCACACCTACGCGGGGGTTCGTCGCACGTGTGCGGGGTGCTTAAGAGCACTTAATTTGCTGCTTTTAGTGCGCTAATGTGCGGTGCGCAAATGTGCGGTGTTTAGTAAACATACCCCTTAGGGGCATGTTTACTAAAAACCGCTAATTTGCGCGCCGCAAAATAGCGCACTAAAAGCGGTACTTAAGAGCGCTTAAATGCCCCGCAATCGTGCGTGTCACCCCCGTACAGGTGCGCGGCACAATAACGGGCCCCGCACAAGTACGGGCCCGCAAATGTCCGATAGAGGCGTGGAACGGCTAACGGAGGGCGGAGGAAGGTTCCTGAGGGACGGAGAGACGGGTTTAATGGGCGGGGAAGGGGAGGGGAGAGGCTCCCCGCACATTATCGGGGCCAAATCCCAAAGCAAAACTCGCGGTAGAGGGCATTTAAAGGGAAGAGAAACCATTTCCGTCAGCAATGTACAGCAAAATCGGGGAAACCTGCAAAACGTGAGCAGTGTGATACATGTGCACAGCACAAAAGTGAAAATAAAAATAGAAAGTGACCACAACAAAAATATCACAAATAGTAATGCAGCTGGGGAACAGTTATAGTAATGGGCAAATATAGAAAACACACCCAGGAAAGCTCCAGAAAGAAGAAATGAATATTGGAAGGGTCTACGGAGCGGAGACTCATCCAAAACAAATGTCCTTTTTGGAGCTTTCCTGGGAGTGTTTGCTATGGTTGCCCATTAATATCACTTTTGCCCAGCGTGGTGATATATTGTCCCCCAGTGTCTGTGGTCATTTCCGGGGTTTATGTGCACGTTTGTCACCAGACAGAGTGCATGTGCCCACAGTAAAAATGCGTAGAGCAGGGTTTGTGACTCCATCCTGCCAGGTATACTACCTCCAGGGGCTGCATTGTCTCTGTGGCCATAGTGTGGTGCAGCGGACAGAGCCAGTACCTCTAGGACCAGAGAGTCAGAGGTTCAAATCCCAGCTGGGGCACATGCCAGCCCAGCCCCTATATTTTACCCACCACTAAACAAAGATAGCGCAGACACCCCTGTATTGCAGGGAACATAAGCATGGGGAAAATACCCATATTTTACACAACACTGCAAAAACACAACAACAATGGGCATTACCTACAGCCAAATTCCCCAAATGCAGTCCCGTACTGCCATATTGCAATCTGGTCATCTGCTGTTTCTGAGAGAAGCTCATGCCAGCATGTTGGCAGACGAGTACATGTGGTGCAGGGGGCAGTGGCTGCTAGCCACAGAAGACAGAGGCCTAGCCATGTGCAGGCTGGCACAGTCCACTGCAACAGACAGGCCCTGCCGGATCCACAGTCATGGACATTCCAGGGAAACCAGCCACTCTGTGGCTATACAGTGGTGCAGTGCACACAGACAGTGCATGCAAGAACAGAAGGTCACAAGTTCAAAGCACAGCTGGGGCTTCCACCAATCCTAGCCACATATTTTTCCCACACCTACACAGTGATAGTAAGGACACACCTTTCGTGGCGAGGACATATGCAATGGTAATACGTCTATCTTTTACCCCACTGAGCACAGACACCATGAACAGGGGCAGTACCTAGAGCAGACTCTCCCAAATGCATTCCTGGTGTGCCACACACCAGTCAGGTTCCATGCTGCCACTCATACAAATGCCTTTGCTGTATATCTATGCACCACCCCCATGGCATGTAGATGTAACTCATGCATATTCATGAGGGACAGCAGGAAAACACGAACAGTGTGATGCAGACCTGGACTGGGGTTGGGAATCTCTGCCATAAAGCAGCAGCCAACAGGGGCAGACACACCCACACCCACACCCACAGGCCCCATTGGCCAATGTCTCCTGGAGAGGCAGCACAGTGGACCCTGCGTGCATCTCCCAATACTAGCACCTGCATACCTTAGCAATGTCACCCTACACCTGAGGTATACGGTACACAGCTCTGAGACGTTTGCTAGGAGTACTGGCAGATAGATATCCATACGTTACGCACATACTGCTAGTTGACCCCATCAGAACAATCTGTTAGGTGTTTGCGGGGCGTGCTCCAGGACTGGCCTCTGACGGTGTTTACCACCCTGGGGAGTGACCACCAGCAGTACTGCGTACCATATCCATGCCTTGCCGTGCCTAGGACAGGTTTGGTGGCCAAGGCTAATTACCTCCTCAATAGTAGCACCATGCTGGCATAGGTGTGGAAGTGTGTGTCTGTCTATACAGTGGGTGCTGGCTGCAAGCCCCTTCCACAGCCCACACTGCCAGCACTGTTGCCAGTATTGGCCTGCTAATGTGCATAATGAGTAGCAAGGGACCATGGGTATATCTCAGACAGGGTGGGCTGACCAGGATGCAGCTGCACAGGGCATAGGGCACTGGCAGGGACATGGTAGTGCCCGGCCACCACCTACACAGACAGGGGGACCTCTGTATGTGCTGCTGGGGGATCACTCTCACCCTGAGTGTGCAGTGATGGCAGCATGGCTAGGCACACCCATAGTGCTGTATTGTGTTTCTCTCATGTGATATATATGGGTTTCCTGTTGGGGCCTATTCACTGACTTATCTGCTTGTGTGTGCTGCCATCCCAGTTGTGGGTGCATGCATTTCCATCTGGACCAGCCAGCAGACTGAGCACAGATGGTATGTGTCTTGATGGAGTGCCTTGCAGGGTGCAGTGGCTGATGGCTTGCTGCAGGAGAATATCAGATAGTGGTGGGGTGCATCTATGAAGATCCAGGCCTAATGTCTGGCTGATATTGTGTTATGGATGTGTGTGGAGCTGCTTTTGGGGGGGGGGGGGGGGGTGTGGGTGGGTGTGTTGTCGGTCGGGTCTACTTCCCCAGCAGGACTGGGGTTGATGGTTGACTCTACTGCCATCAAGGGGGGGGGGGGGGGAAAGGAGAGGAAAAAGATAGTATGGGGAATCTGTTGGTGGGAGACCCTGTTTTATCCATCAGGGGGGTGGTGTTCCACTAACTGTGGCAGACAGCAATCTCCAAGATGTTTATGCAGCACCTACCTATTTCACAGGTTATTGCTGCTTTGGAGCTCTGGCATGGCCGCATTCAGCCATGCAAGGTGTTGTGCACCTGGTCCTGGGCACATCATCACACACTCAGGGTGGGCATAGTAACCGCACAATGTGATGGTGTTTAGCTACTCTTTGCCGTTTGTCCACCCACTCAGGACACCCTACCAGGCCGAGGTGCTGTGTGGGTGCACAAGGACACCTCCCCCTACCAGGCTGGGTAGCTTTAGGGGTGCAGTTCCCATCTTGTGTGCATCTGTGGACAGCTTATTTGCATGTGCAGTGCATCATGGGTACGGGTGGCCTAACCCTATCCTGTTTACACCAGCAGACTGTCTGTGATGTGACGTGCAGGCTATCTGCAGCCAGGCAGGAGCTTGCTTACAGCTATAGAGGTGTAGCCCAATGGTTACGCCACTGCCTGTGCAGCCAGAAGTCATGGATTCATACCCACAGTGGGGTTCTGTGATAGGGTTTTCCAAAGCATTTTTTACATTTACTGTACATATGTTGATGCCTGCAATAACACCCTCAGCGTACTGTACCCATAAGGTGCCTCTGAGGGTGCTTTATTGGGCGCCCTATAGGGCACTTTATGGTTGGCATCCATATAGGGTGCACTATACATTATCCTGTGTCGCAACATACATGCTGCCCTATAGGGGACATTCTAGGGTGCCTTGGCGGACGGTGCACTGTAACATGTGCCTTATGGTCCGCCTTATGTTAACATGCTGTGAGAGTGAGTTTGCTAGTAGTTATCACAAAATAAAATTAAAAAGCCTCCTAAAGCACTCCACAACATAAAATATACTGCCTCAGCTAGCCTTTTTCAATGGGCATTGTGAGGGATTGAACCCCTGGTCCCTGCACCATTGGTCAGTGTCTTAACCATTGTGCTGTGGCTGTGTTCCTTTGCTTTAGCATCAGCGCGCCGCCTTGTGGCCATCAGCGCGCCGCATCCTGCTGCCCACAATGAACAGTGCGCCGCCTTATGCCGCCCCACAATGAACAATGCGCCGCCTTATGCCGCCCCAATATGAACAGTGCGCCGCCTTATGCCGCCCCACAATGAACAGTGCGCCGCCTTATGCCGCCCCACAATGAACAGTGCGCCGCCTTATGCCGCCCCAAAATTATTTTGCCTCCTTACACACATTTCCACATTCAAGGTGGTACCTCAGCCAGCCTTTTTGGGCTGCACACACTGGGGGATTGAACCTGTGGCCCCTGCACCACTGGTCATTGTCTTCACCTTTGTGCTACGGCTCTGTTCCTATATGTGCCCAGCTGCGCCCCACTTAGCCTTTCCACGCGCTAATGTGGGCCCCGCACATTAACGCGAGGCGCACACATACGGTCTTTTTTTTTCCTTTTTCGGCCTGAACCGCCCACTCCTTATATGGCACAGGCACACTACCGCGGCCCCGCACGTTAGGAATGTTTAGTAAACATGCCCCTATGTTTCCTGTAAAATAGTTATCTCCAAGTTATAATGCCCTGTTCAATGTAATTTCAGTTTGTTCAATGTAAACCGCACTGATGCAGAATAGCACAGTATATAAGAGAATATAAATAAATAAATATTCTGGGGATATCTATGTAGACATTCCCACAGACATCCATATTGGGCACGTCCATGTTTGTGAAATTGTGCCTAAACTTGGATGTGCCCGTTTTTGCTTTTGTTTGTTTGTTTTTTTTTTTTTTTGGGGGGGGGGGTTCAAATGTTCTGGCTTGGATGTCCCAGATTGCACTTCAACATCATCTTTAAAATGTGTCTTCATGGAGATCAAACTGGAGATTTTTCACATAGTAGTAGCCAGACTGCCACTGGGCAGGCTTTATTATGCATATTTTAATGTACATAGAATATATTACAACTGGACAATGTGCTAGCTAGAGTTTTGGACACATTTGTACCTGATTTTATAGAACTTTGGATATGTTTTCAGAAGGTAATCTGTCATATTCCTTCCAGTCAAGTTCTCCAACAAATCTGTAGTATTTTGAATTCTCTGGAAATCAAACATGAATACCAAGATCAGTGTTTAAAAAACAACAACAATGAAATTGAATCAGATACCATTTTTTTCTAATTTAAATTTTCTCTAAAATGTTCTGCTTGTGAAAAGATAAACTTCACCAAATCTTCTATTTATTCACAAAAATGTTATATCTAAAACAACAATGTAAGGTTTTTTTCAAATTAACCTATTTTGGGAGTGCCACCTCAAAAAGTGAGATCATAAATCAAAGAGCATTTTGAAAGGGAGGAGTAGCCTAGTGGTTGGGGCAAGGTACTTCAGGCCAGAAGGTCGGGGGTTCAAATCCCACTAGAGGACAGCAACCTTGGGCTGGAAGGACTGGGGTTTCTAGTCCCACAGATGCTCCTTGTGGTCTTGGGCAAGCCACTTAACCCTCCATTGCCCATGTTCCCTGTAAGTATTAGTGTGTGTCTCATATCCCTGCGTGTTAAATGTATCCCCCAATTGTGTTGTGACCGCTTTGATTGAAGGATAAGGCGGTATACAAAACTGTCTAAATAAATAAAAATAAAGCCATGTGCATGGGTAAAATAACATTATATGCATAGAGAAGGGCTTTTTACATAAAAGCATGAGTACCGCTGTACTGGACAGATCAAAGCTCCACCTAACCCAGTCTCTCGTTTCCAACAGTAGCAAATTCAAGTCACTAGTACCTGGCAGGATCCCAAAAGGTAGCTAGATTTCATGCTGCTTACCTTAAGGGATAAGTTGTAGATCTCCCCAAATCTACCTTAATAATGGGTTATGGACTTTTCCTTCAGAAACTTTTCCAAATTTCTTCAGGAAAGTGATATATACATTTTTATCAACAAACAAGTGAACACATACTGTAAGTCCAGCTATGTTACCACTTTCATCACATCCAGCAACAAATTCCAGAGCTTAAGTATTTGTTGAGTGAAAAACAACTTCTCCAATGGTAGTTAAAATAGGCAAGTTATGTAGTGATGCCACTCTTTTTTTGCATGTTTTTCTTCCTCAAATGGCTGTTCCTGCTGACATACTCAGTAGCTTCATGGTAGTTCCCCTAAGCATGTACTTCACGAAAGAGTGAACAACCTCTTCCACTTCACTCATGACTTTATGAGTGGAGGAGTAGCCTAATGGTTAGAGCACTAGCTTCGTAAGCAAGAGACTAGGATTTGATTCCCACTAGCATTCCTTGTGACCTTGGGCAAATCAACTAACCCTCCGTTGCCTCAGAAAAATCCAAGTTATCAATGTCCCTGTTTAATGTACATTACCAAGTTGAAGTTACAATGTAAATGGCTTTGACTGAAATGATAAAGCGGTATAAAAAACATGTTAAATATTTATTTTATAGACATATATCATATCTTCCCCTCCATGCTGAAAAGTCTTAACGTTTTATCCCCCTTATCATTTTGGTTGCCCTTCTTTGCACCTTCTCTAATTTTGCTATAGCTCCTTTGAGATAAAGCGACCAGAGCTGCACATAAATGAAAATTATCCACTCTGTCTATGGATTGAACAACAACAAACCTGCATTTCGGGGGGGGGGGGGGGGGATGTTCCCAGGGGAGGGGCTGGGAGAAGAACTAAATAAACATAGTTGTGGATTTTTAAAAGTACATTAAGGAAGGGATTTTAGAAGGCTTTCTCAGCTTTTATATGTTTAAATAGCATTCTTTATACAAGTAAATGCCCTAACCATGTAAATAGCCAGGCCGATATTTAGTTGGCATAGTCACTGCATAAAATTGTGCACCAACCCCATGCTTAACTTCATACATACTGTATATTCAGTGTTCGCTTTTCATATAGGTGGTAGTACAGAATACTCCTATTGAGCAGTGACTACACTCTCCATTTAGTTTAAGTCTTCCGAATATCACTGCAAAATGGATAAATTCAGGATCTGCTTCCTCCTCTAGCCTGGCCTCTAATTATATGGATATTTTCTGCCCATTAATCAAATGTATATGGCAGATAGGACAGGTTCACCACCTGTCAATGAATGAATAACTGTTGCTGAATATTAGCCCAAGCAAACTACCATTTACATGTATAGATACATGGGATACACAGATTTAAAGGAAACATATTTTGGGTGAGCCAGAAAAATATCAATATTCAAAAGGACTTATTTGTATAGCAGTCATCACTATATGGATAAGTAGTCCATCTGCAAATTTTCAGTGGCAATATCTGTATCTGTTTGGTCGCAGGACAGAGAAGGGCAGGGCATGGATAACCCTATGTATAATCAGTGATATCAAATCATTATCTATAAGGGTGGCCCAAAAAAAAAGTGAGAACATCTTGTAGCATATAAATTATTTAAAAAAAAAAAAAAAAGATGTAAACGATTGACAAATTAAAAAATTAAGTTGGTGACCAGAAATTGTCGAAATAAAGATGTTATATAGCTAAAAAAGGTAAATAAGTAAACTATTTAAGCTTTTAATTTATGAGATGTTCTCACTTTTTTTGGGCCACCCTGTATGCCTAGTGGTTTAATTTAAAAAGGCAAAAGGAGAGTCCTAAATTAAATGGCTTAGCTTATGGATAGCAGACTACATATCCCTGCTCTCCATAGAGTAGCAGAACTCACTGCTTTCCATATATATTCAGTTCCACTAGCTAGCCAGATAGCAGTGTTGAATAAATTCCATGGTCAGCATTTAAAATATAAAGCTGACTGTAGTGTTTGAATATTGACCCATAAGTGTGTATTTCATCATTTTATAGTGGAAATATACAAACAATTTAAAAATTCTGGACATCAGTATTCACACCTGCTCTGAGGCAGGTGTAAGTATTAGGTAACGTCTCATTTGCATCTGGGATTTGCACCAGTGTGTTTGTGCTTACTTCTCTGGTATTTACAACCACCTCAGAATAAACAAAGAAAAGAGATATCACTCTTCTCCTTAATGGTGCTAACAAAGAATACTGTTTCCACCCTGGACTGCCTGGTGCTGGAGGAGATCATACCAAAGCTTTCCTTGGGGACTAAAAGGACAAGATTTCAACTTTTCATACTGTGAATGCATCATGTAAAGGGAGAGATCATTAGAGAAGGAAATCATGCTTGGCAAGGTTGAAGGTCAACACAAAAGAGGAAGACTCACAATATGATGGATCGATGCAATAACAGCAGCTACGGATGCCACTCTAGCAATAATTAGCCACCTGAATGAAGATTGAACACAGTTTAGGACAACTAGCCACAGGGATCAGCAAATGGAATAGAAAAACATGGGAAGAAAAATAGCATGGACTAGGACGTAAACTTAATTTGCAGTATATAAACTACAAGAAATGAAACGTTCAAGAGTGACCAAGGATTCATATTAGTAGGAGAGAGGATTGAAAGATGGGCATCAGGGATGAGGAATGACGAGAGGGCAGTGAGGACTGAAAGATGGGCAATCTTTAAAAACCTGTACATGGCACGGAATGGGTGTAAATCACGACATGCATTATTGCAGTCATACACATGTATTCCCTATCTGAAATCAAGAAAATGTGTAAATTTTTGATCTGCCCTGAGCGCTCCCTAACCTGCTCTGACACGCCCCCATGTAACTTGAATGTGACTAAAACATTAATGTGTAAACTGAGCCCTTCCTAAAATGGCTATTTGGACATGACTACCTTTTACATGCATATGTGCTGGCAGATATACATATAAAACATGAATAAAGCTTCTAAAATAACTCCCATATGTCTAGGTGGCAGGGCAGCTATAATACTCCATATGTATAGTAGCATTGATTAAAAAAAAAACACATGCATTCAGTTCCAGTGCTGAATGCATAAGTGCTCTTGAATACCACTTGTATCTATCTATAGAGAGATATAGTATAGATATATTAGAAAGAACTTAAGGTAGTATTAACTCTGGGAGGGGGGAGGGGAGTACTCGACAAGTCAAAGCCTTGAAATAAAACATCCATTGATCCATCAAATAGAGTAGCATTGTTACTCCTCCTACACCAATGGGCCTAAGTCATTATAGAAGTAGCCCAAGGGGCAACGTACCAAAGACTGTAAACCAGCCATTTAGAGCAAGAAAAAAAATGCTGCTTTCTCAACATGTCCTGTCATGAATGACAACAGGACAGATTCTGTTCCATGTGCTTTCCTAAAACCTCATTGACAAAGAATCTGGATTGTATCAAGAAAGTGTAATAAACGGACATAAACCACATTTTTAACCATTTCCCTAGTGAGGGGAAATTGGATACAAGATAATGGTCCTCAGCCATCTTAGGAACCAATCCTTGTCAATAAATTCTTAGGAAAATGCCCAGGACTTAATATTGTAAAACAATACAAAGAAGCTGTGGAGCTAATTCATAAGATTTTATGGTAACAAGTAGAAGTATTCACAACCATAAAAATTTAATGAATTAAAGAGTAATAATAATTTTTTTTTTTAAAGAAAGATAGACAAAAATAGCTTATTAACTCAAGATGAAAGAGTTGCACTGTGTGAAGATGAAGGACCAAGTCTCCTGCAGTGGCCTACCTTTCACTAACCAAGAAGTATCAGGTGAAGGAAGAGGAATCCAATTGCTACAAGTCACAATTGAGTCCCAACTCTACATGATTTTATTTGTAAGATAGTCTGCTGATCTGATATGCCATGCAGTAAAGCGTAGTTACTAACCTGTAACAGGTGATCTCCGGGAACAGCGGGAATTTAGTTTTCACATATGGGTATCATCAGTACCGACGGAGCCCGCGCAGGAACGCTCCCCAGCATCCCCAGCATCCAATAGGAAAGCTTTTGGGAGCATCCCACAGTGCATGCGTGCTGCCTTCCCACCTCTGTACCTCGCTCACTTCAGTTGAGTTTATAGCTGAGACCAAAGGAGAGAAGTAGAGAAAGAGAGAGATAGAGACAACTCCTAGGGGAGGTGGGTGGGTTGTGAAGACTAAATTCCTCCTGTTCCCGGAGATCACCTGTTACAGGTGAGTAACTACGCTATCTCCAGGAACAAGCAGGAATGTAGTCTTCACATATGGGGAATCCCCAGCTGGAAGATGCCAAGGGGTGACCACAGCAAGCTGTGAACCCAGGTGAGTTGGGTCATGCTACCTCCCATGGACCTTTGGCATCCAAACTGTGGATGGTGGGTAGGAGTTGAATTAAGTGTGGAAGAGATGTTGGAGAACAGCCTGGCCAAATGAGGCATTGATGACTTGAAAGACTCTGAGGATGGATTCATATTTTATGTGTTCAGTGATGGGTAGCCAGTGTAGCTGTATGAGTAGGTGAGTTATGTGTTCAGTTCTGTGGGCATTGCAGAGGGTACGGGCTGCGGTGTTGAGCAAGTTGGTGCAGGTGGATTGCTGACTTTGGTAGGTCTTGGAAGACGAGATTGTAGTAGTTGAGGTGTGGGAAGACGAGTGGTTGGAGAACTGTGCGAAAGTCGTGATGGGTTAGGAGTGGTTTGAGGTGCTGAACTGTCTTGAGCTTGTAGTAGATGCTTTTAGTGATATTCCTAATGTGGGATGAGAAGGAGAGATGCTGATCCAGAGTGATTCCTAAGTAACGCACTTCATGCTTTACTTGTAATTGGGTTCCATCGATGGTTATTGTAGTAGGTGGGGTGAAGCTGTTGTCCCTGGTGATGTATAACACATCTGGGGTTTTTTTAGGTTTATAATCATGTTGTGCTCTGTGAACCAGTGAGTGATGGAGACTGCTAGGTTCTTATGGCCTAGATTGGCCACTGTTGGAAACAGGATACTGAGCTTGATGGACCTTGGTCTGACTCAGTATGGCATATCTTATGTTCTTATGAGGTGAAACCTTTTTATGTGGGTGATTAGTGGGTTAGTTTGTTAATGTGAGCATATATCATAATTTCGTCTGTGTATATGTGGTATAGGATGTTGTGTGCTTGTATGACTGTGCAGATTGGCTGGAGGAAGATGTTGACTATTAGGGAGGAGAGGGCAGAGCCTTGAGGGATTCTTTTGACATTGGATATATGGTGCTGATTTTGTGGTACCTACTTTTATTTGGAGCTGTTGATCCAATAGGATTTGAATCAGTTCAGTGGGGTGTCTCCTAGTCCGATTGCTTGAAGCCCACAGAATGAATAGGTTGTATGGTATGGCATCAAATGCCGCCTTGATATCAAGGAAGATCAGTATAAATCTTGTGTTGGGTTTGTCTGTGACCTTTGTTAGGTTGTCCACTAATGCAGTCATGAGGGATTCAATTTCATGGTGTGGTCTAAATCCACATTGCTGGGGATAGAGTAGGAAATGTGAGTCTATGTGATCCTGGAGCTGTTTTATAATTTTTTCTAATACCTCAGCTATGAATGGGAAGCTGACTATGGGTCTGTAGGAGGTTGGCTGGTTTATGTCATTTGCTGTTACTGGGTGAATGGATGCTATTTTGAGTTCTGGGGGTACATATTCTTGCTGCAGTGATAGCTGGGTGATATTGAGTATTGTTGGTGTTAATTCTTGTTTGGCAGCCTTGATCCAGCTGACAGGGCAAGGGTCAAGTGGGGATGTAGTTGTATTAATGTTTGTAATTGCTCTTTCTAGATGTTCGACTGTAATTGTTGGGAAAGGATTCCAGATGATCTTAGGTTTTGTCCATTGTTGGTTGGTTGCATCCATGAGGGTGTTTGTGTTGCTGCTGTGGGGTGAGGTCAGGGTCTGGAAGTAGTCATCCATCATTTGTGGGGTTAGGTTTTTTCTTCTCTTAGTTGAGTTGTGTCCTTTGTTAAGCATAAGCAATAGTGGGCTGTGAAGGTGTGTACGGAAGCCCAAGGGCTGCTTTGCAGATGTCATCAATAGAGACAGAACGAAAGTTAGCTGTTGAGGCTGCCATTGCTCTCACATTGTGAGCCGTGACATGGCCTTCGAGAGAAAGTCCCTTACTCTGATATGTGTAGGATATGCAGTCTGCAATACCATTTGACAGAGTTCTTTTGGAAACTGGAAGTCCCAAATGACTAGAGTCAAAAGCCACAAAAAGCTGAGAAGATTTTCTATATGGCTTAGTTCTTTGGAGATAAAAGGCTAAGGCTCTTTTACAATCCAAAGTGTGAAGATTCCTTTCTGCACTGGAGGCGTGAGGCCTAGGAAAGAATAAACTGACTGGTTTAAATGAAAAGGCGAAACCACCTTTGGCAGAAAGTGAGGATGAGTCCTGAGGACTACTTTATCATGGTGAAACCTTATATAAGGAGGGTCAGCTACTAACACCTGTAATTCACTAATGCGTCTCGCAGAAGTGATGGCAATTAGGAAAATAACTTTCCATGAAAGAAACTTTAGGTCTGAAGTGGCTAAAGGTTCAAAGGGCGGTTTCATAAGCTGACCAAGAACAAGATTTAGGCCCCATGCCACCGGTGGTGGTTTAATGGGCGGTTTGGTTAAGAGTAGGCCTCTCATAAATCTTGATATAAGTGGATGAGAGGAAATGGGTTTATGAAAAGTGGCAATAGCACTGAGATGGACCCTCACTGAATTGGTCTTTAGGCCAGATGTTGATAATTGTAGAAGATACTCTAGTAGCAACTCTACAGGTACTAAAAGGGGGTTAAGTCCCTTTTGTGAACACAAGACAGAGAACCTTTTCCACTTAAAAGCGTAAGAATGTCTTGTGGAAGGTTTTCTGGAAGCCAGGAGGATATCCTTCACTTGTTGAGAAAGATTAATATCCTGGAATTCTAGGCTTTCAGTAACCAGGCCCTGAAATGTAGGGCCTCGGGGGATTGGGATGCAGTAGGGATCCGTCCTCCTGTGACAGGAGATCCAGAGCATTCCCCAACTCCAGAGGAGTGGTTTGAGAGAGACGCAGAAGAAGGGGGTACCACGCTTGGCGTGACCAACGTGGAGCTATGAGTATCATATGACCACTGTCTCTCTGAAGTTTGAATAAAGTCTTGGGAATGAAGGAAATGGGTGGGAAGGCATAGAGGAAGTCCTGTCCCCAGTGGAGTAGGAACGCATCTCTTGCCTGACAGTTTTGAGCCTGAATTCTGGAACAGAATCAGGGACGTTTGGCATTCTGAGGACTTGCAAAGAGGTCTATATCTGGTGTTCCCCAGATTCAAAACACTCGAGCAAGCAGGTCTGAGTGGAGGGACCACTCGTGTGGCAGCAGTATTCGACTGAGTTTGTCTGCCCAAGAGTTTTGAATGCCAGGAAGGTATACCGCAAACAGGTGAATTTGTAACTCTCTGGCGAGGGCCCATATTCACAAAGCTTCATTGCATAGCGACAGAGAGCCTGTTCCACCTTGCTTGTTCACATAGAACATAGCTACCTGATTGTCGGTTTGGACCAGTACTGTTTTGTTGCTGAGATGGCCCTGAAAGACTTGAATAGCATTGAAAATGGCTCTCAGCTCTAGGAGGTTTATGTGAAGGGAAACCTTCTGTGAGGTCCAAAGACCCTGAGTGGAGAGATCGTGCAAGTGGGCCCCCAAACCATCTTGGAAGCATCTGTCATCAGAGTGGTTTGGCATAGAGGCTGCTGGAAAGGAGAGCCTACAAGGAGGTTTTCCAGGAATTGCCACCATTGCAGGGACAAAATCAGACGTGTGGTAGTTCTGATTTTGTCAGTCGACCCGAGGCTTGTGACCACTGAGAGGAAAGGGTCCCACTGGGCTGCTTGCATGTGGAGGCGAGCATAGGGAACCACATGGACAGTGGATGCCATGTGTCCCAGCAGTTGAAGCATCTCCCGAGCAGTAAGGAATACCATCATAGATGCTTGAGATGCCATTTGTATTATAAGTAGACAGCGTGGCTGGGGCAGGAAAGCCCTTGACTGCCGTGTGTCTAGACGAGCCGCTATGAATTGTGAGCCTCCTATGAAGAAAGGCTAAAAAGGTTAGGGCTCTTTAACCTGGAAAAGAGACGGCTGACGGGCGATATGATAGAAGTCTATAAATTAATGAACGGAGTGGAACGGGTAAACGTAGATCGATTGTTTACCTTATCAGAATATAGAAAGACTAGGGGACATGCAATGAAGCTACAGGGTAAACTATTTAAGACTAATAAAAGAAAATATTTTTTCACTCAACGTGTAATACAACTCTGGAATTTGTTACCGGGGGATGTAGTAAAGGCTGTTAGTGTAGCTGGGTTTAAAAAAAGGTTTGGACAAGTTCCTGGAGGAAAGGTCCATAAACCATTATTAAGAAGGGACCCAGGATATCAATGCTTGAACCAATACAAGCATTGTGGAACCTGTGTCCCTTGGGGAAACTGCAAGGTACATATGACCTAGATTGGCCACTGTTGGAAACAGAATACTGGGCTTGATGGACCTTGGTCTGACCCAGTATGGCATATCTTATGTTCTTATGTTCTTATGAATTCTACAGATTAAGAGGGGGCAAGATGAGATTTTGGGAGGTTTATGACCAGCCCCAAGTATTGAAGAATTCTCATTGCTTGAGAAAGAGTGAAGCTGGCCTCTGGAGCTGTCGATGCTCCAATGAGCCAATCGTCTAAGTAAGGGAAGACAAATATTCCTAGAGTCCTCATAAATGCTGCTACCACTGCCATGCATTTTGTGAAGAATCTTGGAACAGAGGCTAGTCCGAAGGCAAGAACTCTGTACTGGAAATGTCTTCCTTGTACCAGGAATCAAAGGAACTTCCTGTGATCTGAGTGGATGAGAATATGTATGTACGCATCTCTTAGATCTAGAGAACATAGCCAGTCCTGACTTTGAAGGTATGGTAAAAGTGTTCCGAGGGAGATCATCTTGAACTTTTTTCGGAACAAATACTTGTTTAATTCTCTGAGGTCTAGTATAGGTCTGTGTCCCCCTGTCTTCTTTTGACTAAGAAAATAGGGGGAGTAGAACCCTGTCCCCTGTTGGGGTATGGGCACTTCTTCGATTGCTCCTTGAGCTAGAAGTGACGTGACCTCCTGCCACAAGAGGTTGGTGGCAGGGCCCTGAGAATTGAACTGTTTCAGAATTGTAGGTGGGGGCAAGTTGATGAAATGAAGCTTGTACCCCAATCTTACAATGGACAGAGTCCAATTTTCTGATGTTATTTGTTTCCATCTTTTGGCAAAATGGCATAGTCCGCCTGGAATGGTCAAGGGATCTGGACCTTTTAGGGGCAGAATGACTAAGTTCTCTAGGTGGAAGTCAAAGACCCTGAGGTGGCTGGGTCTGTTGAGCCGGTTGAGCTTTTTGAGCTTGTGGCTTTCTCTGCTGTCTGTTCTGTTTTACCTTTTGGGAAACATGAAGTGGACAGTGAATTTGATGGGTGTAAGATTGGTAAGACTTCTTTTTCTTACTGAAAAAAGGTTTCTTGAATGTTTTCTTTTTTGCTGGGTTAGCTGTAGCCTTTGACAATCTGTTCAAAGTAGTATTGTCAGATTCAAGCTGATTAGCCTTGTCCTGCCAGTCCTTGCCAAAGAGATTTTTTCCTGTGCAAGGAATGTTTCCCAGCTTTTCTTGCACCCACTGTTCTAAGTCTGATGCTTGAAGCCAAACAATACAATGTGCTCCTATGGATATAGCAGAGGTTCTGCTAAGACATTCAAAACAATCAAAGGTAGCACGGTTCATGAATTTAGAGACATTCTGGGCATGTTTGACCAGAATAAGGTAGTCTGCTCTTTTTTCCTCTTAGACAGAAGGTCTAATGAGCTCTAAGTCTTTTGTGACTTCTTCCAGGAACATTCCCATATTTATTTACATTCTCTTATATACTGTGCTATTCTGCATCAGTGCGGTTTACATTGAACAAACTGAAATTACATTGAACAGGGCATTATAACTTGGAGATAACTATTTTACAGGGAACATGGGCTATGGAGGGTTAAGTGGCTTGCCCAATACCACAAGGAGCACCTGTGGGACTAGAAACACCAGTCCTTCTGGCCCAAGGTTGCTGTCCTCTAGTGGGATTTGAACCCCTGACGTACCTTGCCCCAACCACTAGGCCACTCCTCCACTCCAGAATGTAGGAACTGATCCTGGCTCCCTGCATGGAGGATTGAAAACATCGATGGCCAAAGGCATCAAGTGTCCTGGATTCACGGCCTGGAGGATTAGAAGAGTGTGTTTTTGCACTCTTGATTCTTCGCATGGCCGATTCCACTACCATTGAATGGTGTGGTAACTGAGTTTTTTGAAAACCAGGACAACTTGGCACTTGGTACATAGTGTCAAGGCGTCGGGAATGTGAAGATATCATTAAAGGAGTTTCCCACATTCTCAACATGAGATCATGGAAGATATTGTGAATGGGAAGCATAGCTGCTTCCTTGGGAGCCATAGGGTATTGTAGAATTCTTAATTCCTCTGCCCTAGGTTCTTTTTCTGGAATCACAGTGATTGTAAGACCCTTTGCTAAATCACGTATGAAGTCCTGGAAGGACCTATCCTCTGGAGGAGACATCCTGCGTTGAGGAGAGGGAGTTGAATCTTCTAATAGATTCACTCTGGTACCGGTAGAATCGTCAGAGTCATCGGAATTGGAAGACTCAAGCACCGGGTGCTCCTTTGATGCATGGTATTGGTACCACTCAAAGTCGGTACCAAAGTGTCTCGGTTCCTGATCCCCGATACTGGACATCGGCATGGAGGGAAGCAGTCCTGTCGAAGCAGGTACTGTCGGTACTGGTACCGATACCTGTGGAACTGTCTGTTGCGGTCTTAGTGGTACCGAGGCTGCTAAGAGGGCCGCTAGACTGCGTTCTATAGCAAGGATTTTGTGATCCATCGCTCCTGCCGATGCCTGAGTGCCGGTACCGGTGGATGAGGTCACGACCCCAGAGCATGGCACCAGTAGTTCCGCAGAGGTCGAGGCCTCTGGAACATCCTGGAGCCCCGTTAATGCTTTGGAGCTCGAAGACTCCCTCCAGGGCTGTTTTGCCAGTGAAGTATCCTCGAGGGAAACGCCCGAGGCATCTCGATACTTTGAAGGAGATTTTCCCTTCGAGGACCGGCTAGTTTTACTTTTGGTTACCTAAGATCCATGGGAGGAAGATGAAGCCCTTGCAGACGTCGATGCAATTGATATTGTGTTGGAGGCAAAAAGGGTACTGATTTTTGCAGCTCTATTCTGCCGGCCTCTCTTGGTCATCCTCGTGCAGGAGAGACACTCCGTTGGACAATGTTCAGGACTCAAACATTTTAGACACCAATCATGGATGTCGGTGACGGAGATGGTACCGCCACATTTTGAGCATTTTTTGAAACCACTAGCTGGTTTCTCCATGCTTGTAGAAAAATGGGCCTAGTGCCCAAAATGGTATCTAGCACCAGAAATAGGGAAAATCCATGAAGAAAAATATATGGGGTTTTTTTAAAGAAAGAAGAAGACGAGAACCGGCGGTACCGGTAGGCGTCGAATGAAGGCAGACGCAACCACAAAAAACAAGAAATAAAGGTAGATTTTCTGCGGTGACAGGGTGCGGAAAACGAAGAACTGAAGTGAGAGAGGTACAGAGGCGGGAAGGCAGCATGCATGCGCTGTGGGATGCTCCCAAAAGCTTTCCTATTGGACGCTGGGGAGCGTCCCCGCACGGGCTCCATCGGTACTGACGATGCCCATATGTGAAGACTACATTCCTGCTTGTTCCTGGAGATATATCCTGATTACACATCTCCAGCAATAGATGAAAACTACATAATGTCTAGCTCCATTGACCGAATTTTGGCATATTACACACATCAGGGAAGAGGAGATATTCAGGAGATTTTAATGGGGAAGGACTCTACTTCCTCTCCTACATTGGACACAGCTCCTGTGTTGCTTCAAACTGTCCTTTTCCAGTTCTGCCTAACTTTTTCATGTATAGTATCACATTCCCACTTGAATTCCTTTGTAATTATATTTATATACACACAACAACATACTGAGAAAGTATGGCAGATAAAGACCAAGAATGTCCAAGAGGATCGCCTGGTAACATGCCTGTGCAAGGTTTTATATATTTATGATTTTGCTTATATATTCTTTATTCATTTTTTATTTTTATGTTTTTAACTCCGTCTATTATAAGTATATATATTTTTTAAGGAGTCATTAATTGTTTCTTATATGTTTTTATAGTTTTATGGTGTGCCTCACCCCTGAAGAAGTATTTTAAGAAACATGGCCTGTGTTGGGTTTGGCCCCCCACATTTTATAAGGACCAATAAAAGGTTTGTGAGTTTTAATCTACTGCCTACGGTTTTGTACTGTTTGCTGCATTATTCACGTGGCAGTGTGTTGTTTGCTTCCTGGTGGACTCGAGTATGGAGCAGACAGAGCTTAAAGATCCCAAATTACCCATGTCTACCAATAGCCAAATTAATATGAATAAAATACAGTCTCCAAAATGTTTGTATGCAAATGCTAGAAGTCTAAAAAATAAGATGGGAGAGTTAGAATTATTAGCACTAAATGAAAGGTTAGATATGATTGGAATATCAGAGACATGATGGAAGAAGGACAACCAGTGGGACACTGTGATACCTGGGTACAAACTATATCGTAATGATAGAGCTGATCAAATTGGTGGAGGGGTTGCGCTCTATGTTAGAGAGGGCATTGAGTCAGAAAGGATTGAAGTTTTGCAGGAAACAAAATTTGCTGTAGAATCTCTATGGATTGAAATTCCATGTAAAAAGGGGAAGGCGATGGCAGTGGGAGTGTACTATCGACCACCTGGCCAGAATGAACAAATGGATGATGAAATGCTCAAAGAAATCAAGGAAGCTAACAAAAGTTACAGCACAGTAATAATAATGGGTGATTTCAATTACCCCGGTATCGACTGGGTCAGTGTCACGGCAGGACATGCTAAGGAGATAAAGTTCCTAGATGAAATAAATGACTGCTTCTTGGAGCAGCTGGTTCATGAACCAACCAGAGGGGAAGCCATATTAGACTTAATCCTTAGTGGAACACCAGATCTAGTGCAAGAGATAAGGTTGTTGGGGCCCCTTGGTAATAGTGATCATAGCATGATCGCCTTTGATTTAATTAGTGGAGGAGGGATAGTAAGGAAATCCACAGTACTACCTTTTAACTTTCGAAAGGGAGACTATGATAAAATGAGGAAAATAGTTAAGAAAAAACTAAAAGGAGCAGTTGCAAAGGTTAAAGACTTACATCAAGTTTGGGTGTTGTTGGAAGCCCAGACCAGCTGTATTCCACACTTTAATAAAAGTGGAAGGAAGTCCAAAAAACTGCCAGCATGGTTTAAAGGTGAGGTCAGAGAGGCTGATGTTGCCAAAAAAGCATCTTTCAGGAAATGGAAAAAAGAGCCAACAACAAAACCTGGAAACAGCACAAGTACTGGCAAGTCAAATGCAAGGCATTGATAAGGCAGGCAAAGGGAGAATTTGAGAAGAAGCTTGCAGCGAAAGCAAAAACGCAAAATAAAGACTTTTTCAAGTACATTTGTAGCAACAAACCTGTGAGAGAGTCAGTTGGTCCATTAGATGATAGAGGGGTTAAAGGGGCACTAAGAGGCGACAAGGTGATAGCGGAGAGACTGAATAAATTCTTTGCTTCGGTCTTTACTGAGGAAGATGTAGGGATGTTACCCATGACTGAAGTGGTATTTAAAGGTGCAGAAGAATTGAAGGAAATATCGATACATCTGGAAGATGTATTACAACTATTAGATAAACTGAAGAGTAGCAAGTCACCTGGGCCATATGGTATACATCCAAGGGTGTTGAAAGAACTGAAATATGAGATTGCAGACCTGCTATTAGTAATCTATGACCTATCATTAAAATCATCTCTAATACCTGAAGATTGGAGGATCACCAATGTGACACCAATTTTTAAAAAGGGTTCCAGGGGTGATCTGGGAAATTACAGACCGGTGAGCCTGACGTCAGTACTGGCAATAATGATAGAAACCATCATAAAGAATAAAATTACTCAGCATGTAGATAGTCATGGCCTAATGGGAGACAGCCAACATGGCTCTAGACAAGGAAGATCTTGTCTTACTAATCTGTTATGTTTTTTTGAAGGTGTGAATAAACAGGTGGACAAAGGTGAGTCGGTTGATATAGTGTATCTGGACTTTCAGAAAGCCTTTGACAAGGTCCCTCATCAGAGACTTTTGGCAAAACTAAAGAGTCATGGGATAGGAGGCAGTGTACTATTGTGGATCAGGAACTGGTTAAAAGATAGAAAGCAGAGGGTAGGGCTAAATGGCCAATTTTACCAATGGAGAAAGGTGAATAGTGGTGTACCCCAGGGATCTGTGCTGGGTCCGCTGCGTTTTGGCATATTCATAAATGACCTGGAAAGTAGAATAACGAGTGAGGTTATCAAATTTGCAGATGATACAAAACTATTTAAAGTTGTTAAAACCCAAGAGGATTGTGTGGAAAATTGCAAGAGTATCTTGATAAATTGGAAGACTGGGCATCAAAATGGCAGATTAAATTTAATGTGGACAAGTGCAAAGTTATGCACCTAGGGAAGAACAACCCAAACTATGGTTACACGATGCAAGGTTCCACATTAGGAACCACCACCCAGGAAAAAAGATTTAGGCATGATTGTGGATACCATGTTAAAACCCTCGGCCCAGTGTGCAGCAGCGGCCAAGAGAGCAAATAGAATGCTAGGTATCATAAGGAAAGGAATGGAAAATAAAACAAAAGATATTATAATGCCTCTATATCGTTCCATGGTGAGACCGCACCTTGAATATTGTGTGCAATTCTGGTCACCGTATCTTAAAAAGGATATAGCGATTTTAGAAAAGGTTTAGAGAAGAGCCACCAAAATGGTAAAGGGGATGGAAGGATACTCCTATGAAGAAAGGCTAAAAAGGTTAGGGCTCTTTAACCTGGAAAAGAGACGGCTGAGGGGAGATATGTTAGAAGTCTATAAATGAATGAACAGAGTGGAACGGGTAAACGTAGATCAATTGTTTACATTATCAGAATATAGAAAGACTAGGGGACATGCAATGAAGCTACAGGGTAAACTATTTAAGACTAATAAAAGAAAATATTTTTTCTCTCAACGTGTAATCAAACTCTGGAATTTGTTACCAGAGGATGTAGTAAAGGCTGTTAGTGCAGCTGGGTTTAAAAAAGGTTTGGACAAGTTCCTGGAGGAAAGGTCCATAAACCATTATTAAGAAGGGACCCAGGTTATCAATGCTTGACCCAGTGCAAACATTGTGGAACCTGTGTCTTTTGGGGAAACTGCTAGGTACATATGACCTAGATTGGCCACTGTTGGAAACAGGATACTGGGCTTGATGGACCTTGGTCTGACCCAGTATGGCATATCTTGTGTTCTTATGTAATGTCCATCCAGTTAGCCTAGGAGTGATTTGTCACTTTGGGTAGATGTATACAAATTGCTATATAGAACCTACTACCTTTGCCCCAAGTCCCATACCTTACATGTATATTGGTTCCATTATGAGTGTAAAGTGAGTTGCTTGAGCCCAGAAGGGGGCAAGTTATGGAGATAGAAGAAGCCAAAGGATTAGCATGAGAAGCATTTGTAGCTAAATATACATGGAATAACTTGGGTGTGAAATGAGTTGGGCGTGGCAAGACAAGCCCTTGATTATAGTAATTTTGTTCACCATCTGCAGCCCAGAGAGCCATCCTTAATGAACATGATGGGCTGCCCAGAGTGGCCCAGTAAGACCTTAACTAGTAGAATAATGTCTCATTAACCAGAAATAAAATCCTCGAGACTGGTGTGAGAGCTTCTGTATTCCCAGAGACCACCTCCCCTAAGAAAGCAGGGGAGGATAGGGTTGATAGGGAAAAAAGATTGCATGAGCACCAGGTAAGATTTTCTGATCAGGACTTCTAATAAAATTATGTATAGCACAAGCGAGTTGTGTCTCATAACTGGTATACTGTATACAATATTTGGTATGAGGATGATGTAGATATGAGGAAGGTCATGCTCACTCCTCTTAAGTCTCCTTCAGGATCATAAGAAAGGTTTTTGTTCCCTTGCCAGCAGCCAAATTTCGTACACGTATGTGATGAAGGATCCTCTTTGGATCTTTTCACTCTGCATAATGACTCAAAAGTAACTTCCATGTTGTCCAGTTTACTACTGTTCCTGACAGTTGTCTCTTATGCTAAGTATTTGAAAAAGACAGGAAATCTATTTGCAGAGATTATAGATGGCAGAGTTCTATTAGGAGCTCTGGCCATAATGGAGGTAGCAACCGGTCATCACAGTATATAAGGCACTGACAAAAATAGGAATAGCTGAGAGGAGTATGAAGAGTGGGGGGGGGGGGGGGCTTTCCAGTTACCAGGCAACGCTAAGCATCTGGCATATAGAATAGAAGGATAGATAGGAAATGAAGGAGTAGAATTTATAGGATTATGGAAACAGACTTTAGGGGAAAGAGAGAAAGGACATTTGTGGGCTTGGGCTGTCTTCTCCACACTTCCAGGGCATGGTGGTCTCTTCCTATCCTGTCCACCCTGAGAAAATGTCAGTTGCATAAGTCCTTAGGAGGCAGAAGGATGAGTTCAGACCCCTTGTCACAACATATTGCAAATGTGGTCTCCTAAAAATGACACATAACATGGAACATATGATGGATAAAAAGGGACATGGACATAATTAGTAATTTTACTATCCTACTGTACATTGAAATCAAATGTCTGTGAGGTGTCTTCATATGAGTCAGTCTACTTTGATGGCTAGGATCACATTGATTGGCAGGTCTGCCAGTGAGAGATGTGAATCCAGATTTTGACAGAACGGGGCAGTGAGTGGCATTGCACAGAGGCTTTACAAAGGCTTTAACTATGGTGCTAAGACAAAAGGTCAAGCAATGGGTAAAAGCTTTGATGGCTGATACGCTATTCATGTTAAAGGCTGCTATGCGTGTAAGTGGGTAAATTTCATCTTAACCTGTGGTCTGATGGTAAGCCTCTGTTCATCTAACAAATGCATATGGGGTTCGGGAAATGAAGGGATGGTCAGTGCGGAAAGGGGGAGGATAATTACTGGTGGGTGACAAATATGTTTCCTGCCTATGTTGTATTTTTTTAGTTTGCTTCTCCAAGATTGAAGCTCTCACTTATCCAACTATCCCAGATTCGTTAGCATCAATTTAGACTATTTTCACTGTTGTTGACTTCTGAAAACAAAGTTATAATTAAGAGGTAAGAAAGAAAAAATACTATAATTTCATTTGGCACATGACATCCCATTGTGCTCCATGTGTTGCATATATTCATTGCTTTCCACTTTCAAAACAAGCTGTGCTGACCCCATTCCCCATGAGATTTTTTTCCAATTACACAATTTGACATGAAGCTGTAGAGCACTGTAAAAGTTCTTTGTCAAACACATTGCTTATGTAAAGGTTGTCCGTTTGTTATGTGAGAAGTAGATAGCCATTTGTAATATCTAAACCACAGCAATCACATTACTTCCATACTAAAGGTTGCAACCATAAATTTAACCGCTATTCCCTGCAGCAACAGTAACTTGGTAATCAAGAAAAAAATAAGACAACCCTAATGATGTTTCATTAACTTCCATATTTTATTATTGGACACAGATGCAGGGGAATTGTATGACAAAGAAAGACAAATGCACAATTAGCTTTTCATATTTCTTTGCAATTGACGAGTTCATTGTGTGTTATACTAAATGCTGGGTTTAATTTCAGCTCTGTAATGAATGGAAACTGGAGCCTGTGAATTCTATACTGTAGGGAGCGTAATCATACCTAGGATTTATAAATCAGACATGCTACAATAATATGATTGAAGATCTCAATACAATAAACAAAACCAGTTACAAATGGGCACACTGCAAAACCAAAAATAATGATCTGACGGTGAATCAATTCATTGGCTGTTTCAACACATTTTCTGTAAACAATGTCGTCCTCCTTCTCCAATGGTCAGAGTAAATGTAGACATTTGTCAGCCTGAGTTATTAAATCTAGGCCTGTTTCAGATTGCAAAAGGGCAATTATTCCGCTGGATTTGGACTTCCCCTGTATGATGAGACAAAGTAACGTCTCAGGAAGCTTTTATAAATATTATCATTTCCAGTTTTACAGAGAATAAAGTTGCTTCTCTGTAATGAGGTTCTCCATAGACAGCAGGATGAATTAGATACTCAATTGAGCTAACATCAAAATGAGGTCTTGCTAAGCATGCCTGGGGCTTCCTCCATATCTTAATCGTAAACCCCTGAAGTAGGAGGATGGATACAGTATATGCATCTGATTTATATGGATAACACCCATTAGATGTAAACAACTTTGCTTTCTCCATTGACCAATAGGATGAATTAGTCACACCAGGGAAGAATGCCAAAGCTGATGGTTTCAATTGATGAAGTTATAGTAGTTGTAACCCAGTACGAGGGAGTTGATCACTAGTCCTGGACATGTGGATGTAAATGTGTGGACTGAAGACTGTGTGCCACTTTGCATATGCTGTATCTTTGATGGAGGTTGAAGAAAGGTGAGTGTTTGACACTGCTGCTGCTCTGATAGGATGTGCTCCAAAGCAATTCATGCTAGTCAGTAAGCCAGTATTGTCTCTGCTGTCGCCCTCATCCCCTTCAGAATCAAGGGAAACAAAACACTAGATTTTTGATGTTGCTGTCTTTTACCCAAATAGTAGGTGTGAGCCTTCCTCACCTTTATCTTCATGAGGCTTTGGAAAGACATTATGAAGGATTAAGGGGAAAGACAAAACTAGCTTTGGTACAAAGAATAATTATATTTTTGAAGATTTGCATATAGGAAGAGTATGTTACTTGTGCTTGCAACTAACTTATACTTTTGGCCGAGGTTACCACTGTTAAGAAGATGACCAAGGAGACTAGTGTTTTTTTCACTGCTAGTTTGTAGGAGATTCCGCAGCTGAAAAAAAGTTGGGGTTGTGATCATTTAAAAGACATTTTTCCTGATTTCTGGATACTTTTTTTTGTACTGTTGCAACAAGGGGCGCTATGGCCAGTGCCAGGCCTTAGAATAGCCCTCCACGCTATGCTGCCGACTTATCCTGACAATAAGTAGCACACCAACATCAGGTCAGAATTGGCACAGCATTACTAAAGCACACCAACTCTTAATTTCTCAGAACATAACATGTTAACACAATCAAAACAAAATTAAGATAGGCTTTCAATCAGTGGTGTTCTTAGCCCCTTTTCTACCCAGGGCGACACCCCCCTTTGCTGCTGGCGCTTCCCACTGCATGGTATGCACCCCTCCACCCCATCCCCACACTTTGGAGGCAGCATGGCAAACATACCTTCAAGATGGGCAGCTTGCCGCGCTGACACCAATCTAGGCTGGCTCTTCTCTCCTAGCTGAAGTTTTGCAATCACCCCAATTCACTTCTGTTAATTTGTAAATCTTCCACCGCACGTTTAGACCTTTTTTTTCCCAGCATGGGAAACAAAATATAAAAGGTGCCAGTTTAGCTCTGGCCTTCACTGTTATGCTTCTCATAAGCCTCCAAATAGTCCTCACTAGGAACATGCTCAGTAGTGCACACTATCACTCAGTAGCACTCACTATTAACACCATTTTCCCTGAAAAATAAATTAAAGAATGAAAAATCCTACATATGACACAAGAAACTAAACAAAATGAAAACTTTTGGCCTGCACACCCCTAGTCCACACACATTCAGCAATAGCATAGTGTTCACACCCTTAGGTTGACTTATTTCAGAACTACTGCAAAGGTCAATTCCAGCCCAGGCTTTACATGCAACTGTGTCTTGGCCAAAGCACTTAAGGCTTGCCTTTCCAGGGCAGTGGAAATGTTCTCCCTTCCCCCACCTATTCACTTCACTGATGGCTTGCCCCTGCATTAAACGGATATTCCTGGGACAGTCTGTGGAGGTATTCAGTGGAACTATCCAGATAGTGTGCTGGTGGTGTTCTCCCCAGTCTTCACTCTTGAGGTGCAGGTTAGATGCTGTGAGGTTTGCATCCTGCAGATGAATGCATTGCTGCATGGATGGTATCATCAAGAGCATTTGCTTTCCTGGACCATGGCATGATTTTCCAGTGGGTTGCTGAGCAGAGATGGTGTCCACCTATCAAGGAAGGGGAGAAGTGTCTTCTGCAGCCTATTGAGGAGGGCTTTAAATTAGGATCATCGGAGATGGGTGAACATAGCCCTCAGGTAAGTAAAAATCTTCAGATGAGCAAAACATTAAAACAATAGCATCACCATCTGGAGAGCCGCCTTTACAGTACTAATGCCTAAAGTATTGCAAAAGTTTCAGATTTAGAAACTGTAATAGAAGAGGCTTGACTTTGGTTATAATTGGCTATCATGGAGATATGGTGCACTGAAAACAATTGATTTACACAAGACAGGGTAGAAAGAAAAAGAGGAGGAGCTGTAGTGCTATATGTAAAAAATAATAAATTAAAGCCACAGAACTCAGAGCTTCCAAGGGAAGGAGGGGGCACTGTGGTTTACTCTGGTAAGAGAAAAAAGGAAATCAATTTATATTGATATCATATACAGACCTCTCTTACAGGCAGAAGAAATAATAGTTATTTACCTGTAGTGTTCTCCACCGACAGCAAGATAAATCCTCACATACGGGTGACGTCAATTACTAGCTCTCATGTGGAACCCTCTCTCAGCTCTTTCTAGAAGCTTTTAGAAGGGTCTAACTGCACATGCACGCATCTTTCGGGCTGATGCCACAGTGCCATTTGCTTCAGTATGTTAACCATTTAATTTTGAATAGTACTCCATAGGAATGGTTATGAGGATTTATCTGGCTGTCCATGGCAAATACTTGTTACAGGTGAGTAATTCTGTTTTTTCCCATGGATACACAGGATATGTGGTCACATTTGGGGTTCCCTAGCTACCAGTTACCTTGTAACATAAAAGTAAATGGAGTGTCACAATTGGCAGACACCAGAAAATAACAGCCTAGAATAAATAACATAGAGGTAATGAAGATAACTCTTTCTTTGTGTGTGTTTGTCTTTTTTTGTTTTTGCAACATGTGAAGGTGAGGCAGCATAGAGCAGGAAAGAAATGGGCCTAGGGGGAACTGAGTTGGATTCTAGTCCCTGAATAGCTTCTGAAGTACTGATTAGCCAAACCTGCTGTTGCATTGGGAATCCCCATCCAAATAGTAATGTGATGTAAATATATGGGCTGAAGTCCAGGGTGCAGATTTGCAAATCTCTTCCATGAGGACTGAGCACAAGTGATCCACCAACACAGCCATGGTTCAGACAATGTGTGCTGTGACATGACTCTGAAGACTCAAGTTTTCCGGGACATTAGCAAAAGAAATGCAGCCTGTGAGCCAAAATGAAATAGTTTGTTTTGTGATGGCAGCCCCTAACCTATTTGGGTCAATAAAACAAAAAGCTGAGTAGACTTTCTACAGGCTTTGGTCTTCTCCAAAAAGAAGGCCTAGGCTCTCTTACAGTCCAAAGTGTGCAGAACACATCCCTACCATTAGCATGATGTCTTCGGAAAAAAAGTTAACAGGCTGATTGATTGATTAAGGTGGAAGTCCAAAAAAATCTTTGGAAGGAAGTTAAGATGCATTTGCAAAGCCACCCTATTGCTGAAAAGCTTCATAAAAGGTGGAGCAGCTACTAGGTCCTGGAGCTCACTAACTGTGCATGCTGAAGTTACCTCCACCAAATGTAAGACCATCTGGGTCAAAAACTTCAGGGTACAGGCATTTAGCAGCTCAAAAGGAGCATTCATCTGCTGAGTTAAGAACACATTGAGATCCCAAGACACTGTGGGAAACTTAAGGAAGGGTTCACAAGAAGCAAGCCCCACATAAAATGAACAACTAAAGGCTATAACAAGAAAACTTTACCTTGTACATGATAGTAAGAAACACCAGTTGCAGTGAGGTGAACCCTTATAGAGTCGGCTTCAAACTGAATTGGGTATGTCAATCCAATCCCTAGCTCATCAAGTCAACTCGCAACTCATCTGTGCACTGTGGTGTGAAAGGGTGCTCATGAGGGTGTTCTGAACCTCCACGAGCAAAGGAGCACTCTAGAACTGGGCTAAGAGTGCTAGTAACTACTGGGACATAGCTAAGGAAAGGGAAATCCTCCTTTAAGTCACACTTAGTGGGAGCTACCTGAAGTGAAGTGGAAGAGACTGCTTGGCTAGGGCTGGGGTGTAACCCTCAAAGGCACTTAAAAGTGGTAAAGAGCAGAAGCTCAGGGAGGAGGCCCCAGAAATAAAAAGCCCAAGCTTTTGAGGCCTTGCCTGGTTATGACAGGAAGCTTTAGTCTAAGCCTCCAAATTCCCTTCCTGGGTATGGGAAGAAGTCCTATGCTTTAGGCTAGGGATACTGAAGCAGTCTGGTAGGAAGTCAGGATAAAGCATATAGTGAGTTCAAGTCCTACCTAGATAAAATAGGAACAGGAATGGGTTCAAGTCCCATTGGAGACCAACAAGGAAACAGCACAAGCCACTCAGGGCAGAACAGAGACAAAAAAACAAAAGAGTGGCCGGTTCACACACACAACTCTTTTATTGACCAAATAATAAGTGGCCTAAACCCAACACATTTCGTAGCATACTTCATCAGGGGTTTATCAGGACACACTAAAAAACATATAAATAAATAATACAATTACAAATTATTGTTAAAAAACTGAAACAATACTTTAAATAAAAGGCTAAAAACAATATATATAAATAATAATATATAAATGTTAATGAGTTAAAAATTACATATTATTCCATAACAGGCTTTAGTCTCAGTTGAGACGCGGAATATATTTAATCTCTAATGTGTCTCATAAATACAATATAATTTTCAAAAATTGATTAAAGATACAATTAAAAACACAATCAAAAATATGATTCAAAGGAACAAAATCTATACACATATTTAATATGTTGCGTGCAACTGATATGGAACACAAAAACAACATTAAAAGTGCACAAAGTTGTTAAAAATTATAATTAATAATATTTAAAATAAATGAGACTTAAAATGAAGGATCAGAATGTGATAAGATAAATCAAACATCAGATCTATCTACTAAAACATGAAACATGATAAGAAAACTACATGTAAATCAAAGAAGAAACTAGAGGGATGAGGAGAACAAATAATAGAGAGGGGAGGTATTTAAAACAAATTACTAATGTCAATCAAAATTTAATATTACCTGACTGGTTGTGGTGATCACAAACTACACAATACACTAAATTGTGTGATTGAAGTCGCTAAAATCCTAAACAAAAAACTCTTCTGTAAAAAAGAACATAACTTTAGAGAAATCAAGCAACAAACAATTATAAATGCAGCCCAAAACAGATAAATATCCATTATCAAAAAACCATCTATTATCAAAAGAAAGGGAGGAGGTATATAACGGGCCCAGGGCTGAGAGAAACCTTAAACCATCTGCAGTGTATCATGAACCATAATTGAACAGCTGAGTGTATCTATAATGGCAAAAATGACTCTTATCTATATCTTTTTATAGAATCATTAATCCCAAATGATCCACAAAAAAACAAAAACGGTTGACCATATCGAATATTGAAAATATTATAAGGGCCGAATTAAAAAATTAAAAAAATCTTTTATTTTTATTTTAGAAGGCTAACCTGATTGTCATTAGACGACAACCGTTGTATGTCAAAAAGTGAACATTTAATCATTTGACTTGGAGTGAACAAATATCCAACGAATATTGTGCCAAAGGGTAAATACAAAAATCGTGGCACTCAGAAAATGCAAAAATAAGGGCTGTAAACTTTTAAACAGATCCTCAATAGCGTTCGCTTATCCTTATATGAATTCAAGAAAACAAGTACTAAAACTTGTACCAAGTTTCAATTTTGCACTATCTATCTTTAAGATTTACAAAGTTGATCAAAATTTACTTCTGTTTTTTTTTTAAAGAATCAAGGGATCAGGGAGCCACAACCAACCTATGCTTCTTATGCTTATTGAAGGGAGTGCCGGTACAATACTCCACAAGAAGACAATATATCTACAAGACTTAAAGAGCATCACCGTTCTAAGCCTTATAAAAATACTTTTCGTTAAAGAAATATTCACCAACTAAAACTTTTACCTGTTCAAAAGATTGCAAAGAGACGACTATTAGCGCATACTTTTCCTTCAAGCACTGCAAGAGCTTAAAAAACGCTAGCGCATGCGTATTAAAAGGATTGTGAAACCCGGAAGTGGCAAAGGCGAAGAGCTTGATACAATGACCCACTCGTAAAATGTATCATTATGGGATCTGAAAAAAGGTCTTACTCTTAAGTTAAATTATGTAAAACCTTAAATGAATCTGTTAGAACCTGAACCGCCATAAATATAATAATGTCACAATATTATGCACTCCTTCAGAACCGGCAAAAGTACTGTAATCAATGAATCACTCTAAAAAAACCTTTAAAAACAGAATAAAAACCTAAAATCCCTTGGACGTTATTCACACCAAAAAATGTACCACAGATTGACCATGGTGGTCAATCTAAAAAATATGTGTAACCCATATGGAATAAAATAAAATGGGTATCTATAAAAAATAAACAATAATAATAATAATAATAATAGGAGATATTAACCGATATAGTCAATCTAAAAATGTCTCATCTAAACAAGGGAATGTAAAAGTATTTAAAAATATCCAGAAAATAGAATGGGTATCCAAAACAAATATGGAAGGAAATTTTTTTTAAAAAATATGCATCTAAAAACGGCAGATGTAAATTGACTTGATATTTATAAAAGGGGCTATAACAAACCCATGGTACACAAGGGTATGGCCGAAAACATGGCGATTTTTAATCTTCTGCCATAGATATTATAATAAATATTAATATTAATAAAAATATAAATAAATAAATAGTGTAATCAGCTATAAACATTTTTGAATGACAAGGTCAATTAAAAAATAAATAAATAAATAGGGAACCAAAGATGTCAATTAGTAAAAAACATATTGACCCAATGTTCAAAATGATGTAATCGCTGATATAACACAGAAGGGAAGGAGATAATTCAAGCTGCTGCCGTAGATCTTAAAAGTGTTAAAAAACAATGAATATCTTAATAAATATAAAACAATTATATTAAAATGGGGTTGAACAAAAAACAAATACCCCCTTAATACACAAATCAAAGGAGGAAAAAGACTAAATGATGACTACAATAGTATTTAACCAACGAACTAAAAAAATAAATAATTAATGAATAATAAAAATTATAGAATGTACAATATAAGGGACATATCCACTAAAATAAGTGTGCCATAAAAATCTAAAACATAGTTGTCATCTGTAGTTATAAAAAACTTAAAAACTGCAGAAGAAGTGAAAACAGACAAAAAATATGAAACCAGAGAGAAAGAGAACCTCTACAGAAAAACCGACAGATCTCTTTCTAAATTTAAACTATGAGGGGATAAAGTATCCATCCAAAAAATATACTTCTGTTCTAACCTTAACAACGTTCTGTCATTGTCTCCGCCCCTCCAATTTGGTATTACCTTCTTAATAACAAAAAAACGTAAGTCTGAAATTTTATGGTTTTTTTCAAACCAGTGTTGGACCAACGGTTTGTCTTCTAGTTTTCTCCTTATACTGCTCTTGTGTTCAACTATTCGAACACGTATGCTTCGTTTAGTTTTTCCAATGTATAACATGTTACATGGACATATAATGATGTAAATAACTTTTGCCGTCTCACAATTGGAAAAATCGTGGACATGATACTTGTCAGACGGCTGCCTGGGTGAGAATCTTCACAGTCTTGGCAAGTGCATATATCTATATGATTTGCAAGGTATTGTGGGCAATGCAGTTCATTCACACCAGACACAGCTGCTCACAATAATTAGTTGTGCTTTTGGGTAAAGCCAATAAGATATTTATTTATGGGGTTATTTCTCCAAACACAGATATGCTTGGTAGCACATAAATCAGGTTACTTGCTTCCAGTGTTTAACTTGGAAAAACAAAGTCAAAATCAGGAAAACAACATTCATACTTGTCAGGCATTAGCTAATGTTTTCTTAGCATATATCAAACAACAAACGAAAAGCTACAAAGAAAGAAAAAACCTGTTCTTTTCAGGTTAACTTCTGATAACTTCCCACATAGATTCAGAAGTGATTCTCTCCTAGCTCACAAGCAATTAGGTAAGGCTCAATTGCTAGCAGTTATCCAGCTGAAACCCCTTAGCTGGCTTGCTTTCTACTGTTTGGGTCAAATCCTGCTTAAGGAGCTTTTCTGAGCAGATTAAAGAACAAGTTTGTATTTCTTTGTGATGGTTGCTGTACTTTATAACAGAAAATCACCAAAGGAGTTTGGACAGAGAGCAGTCCATATAAACACATTCTTCATCTGCAATCATTCCCCCTTCTTCAACAAGCATGGGTTCAATATCATGGATTGGCACAGATGAATCTCTCAATGGAGCACATTCAGGAGAATACTTGTTTCCCTGCTGTCTTTCAAGGTTATAGCTAGGGCATAGATCAGTGTTCATACCTGAGCTTCCATTGCTGTTAGAGTTCCTCTCTATATAGCCTGGCCAGTATGTAGTCCAGTTCTTATGTCCAGCCTTCCAATCCAGATCCCTGGACACTGGATCTCTCTTCACATACCTTCTGGCACGGGTCTTAGGGTCCCTTCCACGTGCAGCCGTCTCCCTCACAGGTAGCGTCTGGAGTTTCCTAGCTCTGCAGCACCATTCCTCTGGCTTTCCCCAGTCCAATGGTGTATGCTGGCCCTTGAAATGCCTCCCAGTATACGTACTGCTCTGGACTCTTCTAGACCTCTCAAAGGCTTTTCTCTTCCTTCTTCCAAAGGGTTTCTTTCCTTCTCTGTCCGTCCGGTTTGGCTTCTGCTTCTGATGATCCTTCAGATGAAACTGATGATCAAGCTCAAGCTGATTCTCAGGATAATGAGGATAATTCTCTGTAGAATAAACTCTACCTTTATTCTGCCTAGATGAGTGTTCCCCCCTAATACAGCGCAGCTGTGCTGAATCAGGCCCTGCCCTTTGAGATGAGTGCTTAGGGATTACCTCATAGCCCTCCTGATTGAACACACGTCTCCCCACTTCAGCTCCTCTAATGGTTGTTGGAAACCTGGTGCATTCTGGGACTGGTAGTCTTATGGGAAAATTCTGTTTTCTTATTTCTACCAGAACTGACAGGTTGCTTGTTCAGAGTCACTTCACCTTTTCTATAGCTCCTTCCTGAGCTATGATAAGCTTCCTTATCACATACTTTACGTTGGTGGTAGGATGTATGAAATCGGAATCGGAAGTGTATGTATACATACAGAGCAGTGTCCGCACTGATACTGTCCTTTATACATAGAGAGAGGTTTTCTTTCAGTAAGAGCTGATGGAACAAGGAGGTCCCGAAGATTCACATTCCTTTTATGTGCTATCATTAATTCCAATTTTTCAAACCCTGGGATCGCTTGGATCAAGTGCCATTCTTTTCTCAAAATTTCAACAATTTTATAGGATTCTAAGGAATATTTTAATGGACAAATCATTTTATTCTGAAAGTCTCTCTTGGCACGTGGCTTAAGCAGAGCAGCCCTTGAAGAATCTCGAGCTCTAGTGTAAGCCTTATTAATGGCACAAAATGGGTATTTCCGCATCTGAAACCTTTCTTGAAGAACAGTGGATTGAAGTTCGAAATCTTCGTCTAATGTGCAAATCCTCCTGGCTCGAAGCCTTCTAAAATAAAAATAAAAGATTTTTTTAATTTTTTAAATTCGGCCCTTATAATATTTTCAATATTCGATATGGTCAACCGTTTTTGTTTTTTTGTGGATCATTTGGGATTAATGATTCTATAAAAAGATATAGATAAGAGTCATTTTTGCCATTATAGATACACTCAGCTGTTCAATTATGGTTCATGATACACTGCAGATGGTTTAAGGTTTCTCTCAGCCCTGGGCCCGTTATATACCTCCTCCCTTTCTTTTGATAATGGATGGTTTTTTGATAATGGATATTTATCTGTTTTGGGCTGCATTTATAATTGTTTGTTGCTTGATTTCTCTAAAGTTATGTTCTTTTTTACAGAAGAGTTTTTTGTTTAGGATTTTAGCGACTTCAATCACACAATTTAGTGCTACGAAACACGGTCCTGTGTTGGGTTTAGGCCACTTATTATTTGGTCAATAAAAGAGTTGTGTGTGTGAACCGGCTACTCTTTTGTTTTTTTGTCTCTCTTCAAGTCCCATTGGTTCAGGAAAGAAAGGAAATAGGGTTCAAATTCCACTGGCTTTGTGGAGGAAGAGAGAGAGCCCTGAAAATGACTCGAAAGCTTGCTGAGAGACCAAGGCTAACGATAGGCCAGCATTTATATCTTTCCCTAGCAGCAGTAGGCAGAAGATGAATTTCCTGCAAGCTGAGGAAGCGCTCTAGTGGCTTAATAAGTAGAAAAACTGCAGAAGACCAGTGTTGTTTAATCCAGATTTTGGTATTTATCTGACAGTCCGCTTACAGAGTGAGGGAAGGTAGGGTTACCAGATTTTTGAAGAACAAATCCGGGACAGCTGGACAGGGTTGAGCTGGGCAGGGCAAGGTTCTCGCTCCTCCGGCATCTTTTCCTCATATATTTCAAAATAACCTGTCTAGGTAGCATTCAATAATTTCAAAAGTTTAAAAAAGGCAGTAGCGGCCCTTCTTGAGTTATAAGCACACATTTATATACTGTATATGTTCTATATATTTCAAACGTTCCTCTTCATTTTTAAGAAAAGAAGTTAATTTTGCATCTTCTCCTACCAGGATCAAGAAGACTGCATTAGAAGAGTATTCCCACTGAAATCAGAGACAGGAGGTGGTTATAGTTCATTGAGTCGGGGACACTAGTTCAAATTCAGAGACAATTCCCAGAAATCAGGGACATCTGGTAATTCTAGGGGAAGAAAGAATGTTTCCACTGTCCTTGGAAGGCAAGCGTGAAGTGCCTTGGCTGAGACCTAGCTATATGAAAAACCCAGGCTGGAGATGACCTTTTCTACAACTCTGGGACAAGTTGAACTACAGGTGTGAGTATTGGGCTGTTGCTAGATTGTATAAAAGACCTGGTGTCTGTGGAAAGCACTAAAATGTGGTAGAAGCTTTATAAACCAGAAGCAGTGTTTTTGGAATGAGCGTGAAAACTTGGAGAAGGCAACCATTGTGGTAAAGTGACATTTACTGAATTATTAAGGTGGGGCCACTTTGGAACACCACATACTGGCTGCAGTATTGGAAAACACATTGCTGCTCTTAAAGAGGCAGAGTGCTATCTTCAGGCCAACTCTGTATTAATGTTTGATTTCCAGGCAGCTTCTGTAAGTCCAGGCTTGTTGCTATTTTTGGAAAGGCTGCCTTCATTTTGTTTTTGCTATAATACATGTTATGTTCTCACACATAAAATGTTATTTGAATTGGCAGTACTGTGCAGATCTGACTTGATATGTGTGTGCTGAGAAGAGCTACCAATTGTCAGAAGAAGCAGGCACCATAGCGTTGTGGGCACGCAAATTAAACTATAATTCTTTCAGTCCTATTTCTATCCCTCTCCTTCCTCCCTTTTCACTACCTTTCTCATGCTAGCCTATATTTGTGACCTCTTTATCTCTCATACTTTAAATCTTCTTGCTTCAACTGAGAATTGACTTTCCTTTGAAGGCTCCATTTCAGGTGCTGCCCTCTGTCATGGAAGCTGCCTTTTCTCCCATATGAATATATCTTCCCTTCATTTAGGTTTCCACCCGTTTTCCACTTCATTCCCACTATGTTTCTTCCTCTGAGATCCACTTCATCTGCCTATTCACTCCACTAACCCTCTGGGTAGCTGTCATTTATTGACCTTTGGATACATCCCCCTTCCCCCCTTTCCTTTCTCATTGACACCAACTCCTGGTTTTCCTTCTTTTTAAATGTTTCCCTGGACTCATTAATAGCAGTTTCATTTTCATTCTAATGACTCTTCTGACTCATATGCCTCAAAGATCATTGCTTTAACCTCATCATTTGACCTGAATCTATGCTCTACCATTTCTACTCACCAACATGGCCACTACCTTGTCCTAGTCCATTTCTCCAGATGGTACCTCTTAAAATCCCTTCTCTGACCATCATCTAATAACTGCAACTGTTCCTGCTGCTTGGAAATCTGTCATGGTCACATATCTTCAATGAGCCTACCTTCAATGAACACTACCTGCTCTGCTAATTATCATCCCAGATCCCTCCACCTTTTCACATCCAAGTTACTTGAATGTGCTGTTCACCTCCACTGTCTTGATTTTCTTAAATCTTAAGCCTTTTTGATCCACCTCGCTCTATCTTTTGCCATCTACATTCTACAGAAACAATCCTTGCTAAAGTCTTCAGTGAGCTGTTTCTGACCAAATCCTAGATCCTTCACTCAAGTCTCATCTGACTCGATTTAACCACCTGCTTTTGGCACTGTTGATCACTGTCTACCCAGTGATATTCTGCCCTTATTAGATTTTGGGACTCTGTTATGTCTTGGTTTGCTTCTTATTTCTGCCATTGCACTTTTAGTGAAAGCTATGTTGGATCCTCCTCCACTGCTATCCCACTATCAATGAGTGTACTTCACAGCTCTGTTTTGAGACCTCTTCTTTCTTTATATTTATTTCCTTGGTGCTCCAATCCAATCCCAAAGCTCAACCTGATTATCTGACATTGCTATCTGAAACTCTGCATTATCAAAACAGCGCGTCTAATCTTTCCACCTCCTTTCCTCTTTTTCCATTTCTGTGAACAACACTGCCATCCCCCAGGCCCTTAGCCGCTAACTTTGGGATCATCTGACTCCTTTCTCTCTTTCTCTACACATATCCAACATGGTGCTAAAATCTGCCATTTTTTAAACTATAACATCACCAAAACCTATCCCTTTATTTCTGAACACACTAGCAAAACCCCTGTCCACAATCTCCTGACCTCCTGAGAAGACTACTGCAACCTTCACCTCGCTGGTCTCCCACTGAAGCATCTCTCTCCACTTCAATCTATTCAAAATTCTATTGCATGACATATCTTTCACCATTGTCACTATACTCACAAAGCTGCTTTTCTCAAGTCATTTCATTGACTTTCTATGTATTCTCACATATAGATTAAGAACAATACTCATCAACAAATGCATTTTTTACTCACCACAAAGCACATTAATTTGCAGCTCTGCATCCCCTCTCCTCTCTTTAGCTGCTCACATATGTGGCCTCTGCTCCTACTGCAACTCCAATGTTTTCCACCTTGGGAGCTGATGCAGTAACCTGGAGTTAGAGCCATGTGCTAAAGTTTAGCACATGCTATCCTAATGCAAGAGTAGAGAAAACATTTTGCTTCCCAATGCAATAACCAAATAGTGCGCACATAAGTTGTGCGCAAAGAATTTGCACCAACATGGGAGAGCACACAGGAAGGATGCACATACAGCAGCTGTATCTTGCACACAAAAAAAATTGTATCTCAACTTGTGTGCATTGTGCTAGAAACGTAGAAACATGATGGCAGAAAGAGACCATAAGGCCTATCTAGTCTGCCCTTCCATGTCAACTACCATAGTCCCGTTTTTCCCTTAGAGATCTTCTGTGTTTGTCCCATGCTTTCTTGAATTCGGATACTGTCCTCGTCTTCAACACCACCACTGGGAGACTATTCCACACATCTATCACTCTTTCCGTAAAGAAATATTTCCACATATTACTCCTGAGCCATCCTCTTTCACCCTCATTCTATGTCCCTTCATTGCAGAGCTTATTTTCAATTGAAAGAGGCTCTGCTCCTGTGCATTTATGTCACAGAGGTATTTAAATGTTTCTATCATATCTCCTTTATCCTGCCTTTCCTCTAAAGTACAGTGCCTTGTGAAAATATTCATCCCCTCGGTTTTTGTCTTGTTTTGTCTCATTATGTACAACCTGGAATGAAAATGGAGGTTCATTTGAATGTTAGGTAATGGACCTAACAATATAGTCCAAATTGGTAAGTTGAATGACAATAAAAGAGCTTATACAGGGTGGCCCAAAAAAAGTGAGAACATCTCGTAGCATATAAGTTATTTAAAAATTCAAAAAGACAGATGTAAATGCTTGACAAATTTAAAAAAAAAAGATGGTGACCGGAAATTGTCAAAATAAAGACGTTATATATCTAAAAAAGGTAAATAAGTAAACTATTTAAGCTTTTAATTTACGAGATATTCTCACTTTTTTTGGGCCACGCTGTATATATTAAAAAACAAGTATAAATTGAAAAGTTGTGAGTGCATATGTATTCATCCATTTTGCCATGAAATCCCTAAATAAGATCTGGTCCAACCAATTAAAATTAGTTGATTAGGGTCCACCTGTGTGCAATCAGTGTCACATGATCTGTCACATAATGCCTGTATAAATATAGCTGTTCTGAAAAGCCCCTGACTCTGCAACACCACTAAGCAAGCAACATGAAGACCAAGGAGCACTCCAAATAGGACCAAGACAAAGTTGTGGAGAAATATAGTTCAGGGTTGGGCTATAAAAAATATATCCCAAATTCTGAATATCCCACGGAGCAGCAACGAATGCATTATAACAAAATGGAAAGGATATGGCACCACTACAAACCTGACAAGAGAAGGCCACCCACCAAAACTCACAGATTGTGCAAGGAGGGCATTAATCAGAGATGCAACAAAGACACCAGGATAACACCGAAGGAGCTGCAAAGATTCACAGCAGAGATGGGACTATCTGTCCATAGGACCACTTTAAGCCATACATTCCACAGAGTGGGACTTTATGGAAGAATGGCCAGAATAAAAGCCCTTGCTTAAAGAAAGAAGCAAGAAAACACATTTAGAGTTTGCATGGCAGCATGTGCCGGACCTCCCAAACGCATGGAAGAAGGTTCTTTGATCAGATGAGATGAAAATTGAACTTTTTGGCCATCATGGGAAATGCCATGTGTGGCACAAACCCAACACTGTGGGAATGGTGTTCTCGGGAGAACACCATTCCCACAGTGAAACATGGTGGTGGCAGCATCATGTTGTGGTGGATGTTTTTCATCAGTAGGGACAGGAAAACTGGTCAGGATTGAAGGTACGATGGATGGCACTAAATACACGGTAATTCTTGAGGTAAACCTGTTTCAGTCTGCCAGAGATTTAAAACTGGGACGAAGGTTCACCTTCCAGCAGGGCAATGACCTTAAACATACTGCTAAAACTGGTTTAAAGGAAAACATTTAAATGTCTTGGAATGGCCTAGTCAAAGCTCAGACCTCAATCCAATTGAAAATCTGTGGCATGACTTGAATATTGCTGTGCATCAACGCAACCCATCTAACATGAAGAGGTTGGAGCAGTTTTGCCTTGAGGAATGGATGAATATCCCAGTGGCTAGATGTGCTAAGCTAATTGAGACAATCCCCAAGAGACTTTCAGCTGTAACTGCAGCAAAAGGTGGCTCTAAAAGGTGGTGATACATATGCACACTCCCGAGTTCAGGTTTTTTTCTTAATTATTGTTTGTGTCACAATAAAGGATATTTTGCATCTTCAAAGTTGTAGGCATATTGTGTATACTACATGGTGCTAACTCCTAACACTCCATTTTAATTCCAGATTGAAATGCAACAAAACAGGATAAACACAGAGGGGATGAATACTTTTGGCAAGGCATTGTATACATATTGAGATCTTTAAGTTGGTCCCCATATGGTTTATAACAAATACCACTGATCATTTTGGTAGCCACCCTCGGCACCGACTCCATCCTGTTTATATCCTTTTGAAGGTGGTCTCCAGAATTGCACACAATACTCCAAATGAGGTCTCACCAAAGACTTACACAGAGGCACTATCATCTCCTTTTTTCTGTTGGTCATTCTTCTCCGTATGCACCCAAGCATCCTTCTGGCTTTTGCTGTCACCTTTTCTACCTGTTTAGCCACATTAATATCATTAGAAATAATCATGCCCGGGTCCTGCTGTTCTTTTGTGGATAGTAGTACTTCACCCTTTATACTATATCGCTCCCTTGGATTTTTGCAGCCCAAAAGCATGACTCTGCATTATTAGCATTAAATCTCAGCTGCCAAATTCTCAATCATTCTTCAAGCTTAGCTAGATCCCTCCTCATGTTATCTACTCTTTCCTAGATGTCTAATCTATTGCAGATTTTGGTATCATCCGCAAAGAGGCAAACCTTACCTGACAGCCCTTTTGCAATATCGCTTACAAAAATGTTAAAAATAATCATACCAATGATAGATCCCTGCGGCACACCACTGGTAACATCCTTCCCCTCAACGTGAGCTCCATTTAACTCTACCCTTTGTCACCTCCCACTCAACCATTTTCTCACCCAGTCAGTCACTTTAGGGCCCATCGCTAGAGTGCTCAATTTATTTATAAGTCGCCTGTGCGGAACAATGTCAAAGGCTTTACTGAAATCTGTCTGACAAGACCCGCCTCTAGTAAACCCATGCTGCCTCAGATCCTGCAATCCATTGAACTCCAGAAAGCTCACTATCCTCTTTTTTTGCAGTATCTCCATTAATTTATTCACCACAGAAGTCAGAATAACCAGCCTGTTGTTCTCAAACTCTTCCTTACTTCCGCTGTTGTCTACAGGGATCAAATGTGCCTTTCTCCAGTCCTCTGGGACTTCTCCCATCTCTAAAGAAACATTGAAAAGATCAGTCAGTAGAATTTCTAGAATGTCCCCAAGTTACTTTAATTCTCTGGGATATATTCCATCCGGCCCCATCCCTTTGTCTACTTCTGGTTTAGCTAGTTCTTCACGAACACAGTCTTCTGAAAATTGTTCAAGATCCCCTTCACTTTTATTCCTATTGATGGGTGTTTTCTGAGGTCCTTCTTCAGGCTAGAATGTTATTAAGAGCGTAATTATTATTGGTATCAGAAAAATTATAGCTGTACACAGGGATTTTAATGTCCATGTATTATACACATGCACTGCAATGCTATTTAGTACAGAAATATCATTAAGTATTCTACACAGAAACATCACTGTATTGTCTTAGATCAGTGTCTAGACTGGTAATATAATACAATTTAATGATATTTCCACAGAATAATATTGATGTTTATGTGCAAATTGCCCTCTAGCACATGCACATACTTGTTCGAACCACCTCCTCCTCAGCCATTTATTTTTTTGACCCCTCCCCTCCAACAAAGCCAGAAAAAAGTCATGGATACTTCATGCTCGCAGTAAGGAAAAGAAACAGGCATGAAATTCTCAATAACGCTGACCACAGAAGAACAAGCTAATCTTTTGCTCCTCCTCAGAACTGGCTTTAAAGCCCCAGATTTAAAAAAAAAAAAAACCTCGCACTCAGCCCTTCAGGCATTTTTTTTGCATTTGGGTAAAATTCTAATCCACGAGTGTATAGTCATGCAATCATAATAAACAGAGTGCTGTCATCTGCACAGATACTTGAGCACAGATCACGCTTGCGCTAAACTTCATTTTGCCTTGTGCGTTCATGTTTGCATAGATTATGCACTATCATCATGCTAACCTCTGAACTCACCATCGTGCACTTGACTGCATCAGCCATTTAGTGTCTTTTAAGCATGGAATGTACTTGCTGAATTGGTGTGTCATGTCTCTTTTTAGCCTTATACAAATGTAACCTAAACATTCATCTATTTGGGCTGGCTTTTAACATAGTAACATAGTATATGACGGCAGATAAAGACCATCATGGTCCATCTAGTCTGCCCAGCAAAGTGGCAAGAGAAGGTGCATCTGCTGCTCTGTGCAGGTCACCCCTCCCCATGTCTTTGTTTAGGGGTATACCTATCACTCCATACAGGTCACCCCTATTTGTTGAGATATAAGAGATAGTTATGTTTATTTTGATTTTATCCTGTTGCTATAAAGGGACCCACTGTGTCTGTCCCATGCCATTTTGAATTCTGTCACTGTATTTGCCCCCACCACTTCCATCGGGAGGGTATTCCAAGCATCCACCACCCTTTCAGTGAGAAAGTATTTCCTGACATTGCCTTTTCAGTTTACCCCCTTGAAGCTTCATGTTATGTCCTCTAGTTTTGCAGCTTCCCTGTCTTTGAAAAAGATTGTTTGTTCATTAATGCCCTTTAAATATTTAAAGGTCTGAATCATATCTCCCATATCTCTCCTCTTCTCTAGAGTATACATAGAGTATACTTTGGTTTCCTAGACCATGGGATGCTGTTCCAAGGGTTGCAGAGCAGAGATGGCATCCATCTGTCCAAGAAAGGTCAACGTATCTTCGGTAGTAGACTGGCTAATCTACTGAAGAGGGCTTTAAACTAGATTCGTTGGGGATAGGTGAAGAAAGCCCCCAGGTAAGTGAAAGCCCCCAGGTAGGGGATACATTCAATACCTTTATGGAAATGGGTAACAGGGGTAACATATGGAAAGCAGTGTGTATAAATGCCCGTAGCATGGGAAATAAGATCCCTGATGTTGAAGCTTTGGTGGGAGTGGCTGACTTGGATCTAGTGGCAGTTACAGAAACATGGTTCACAGAAAACCATGACTGTGATGTAACTATACCTGGCTATACTTTATTCAGAAAGGACAGGGTAGGAAGAAGGAGGAGGAGTGGCACTATATGTAAAAACTACTATTAAAGCTTTGGAATTACAGAGCTTAAAAGGGAGAGAGGAGGCATTGTGGGTTAAACTAGAAAAAGGGAAAGAGAAATCTATTTGCATTGGTGTGATATACAGACCTCCCTCACAAGAGGAAGAGGTGGACAGAGAGTTAATTGAAGACATATGCAGCATTTCTAGGAAAGGGGAAGTGCTACTGTTAGGAGATTTCAATATGCCAGATGTTCATTGGCACATTCCTGCTGCAGTATCATCTAGAAGTAAGGAGATCCTGGATTCTCTACAGGGAGAACTATTCAGGCAATTGGTAACAGACCCCACACGTGAAGGGACCATACTGGACTTGGTGCTTACAGGGGCGGCCCAAGGGGGGTGCGGGGCCATGTGCGGAGACTCGGTGCGGGGCCTAATTTGCATAAGTGGCCTTATTTGCATAAATATTTGCATAATGTTACCATACACTAACTTTTAGTAAACATGTCTCTTAATGAGTGTATGGATAAAGAAAGACTAAAAGATTTCTACATTACTATAATCCAGTGCCAACCGCCAGGCACATTAGGAACTACTACAAACGCTGCCCATTTAGAACCCATAGCAAACCCGCCGTACCCTGACAGCATTACCAGGACTCACATAGCACCATACCCTACCTATCAAAAGGCAACACTGCAAATATTAAACCAATACATTTCAGAGAAAACTGGGGAAAGAGAACAAGTGGCAATGTCAAATAGGAATTACATAAACAGAATACCTCAGCTCAGTTACACATGCAGAACATAGACCATCACCAAACAAGGAATCACAATTTAGAAACAGGAAGACAATAATTAAACTGGGAACCCCAAAAGCCAAACTTGGAATGTACAACACCACTGTAGAAATAAAACTATAAATTAATTTCCTCTTGTACCAAACAAAGCGCAGACGTTAATGATGCACATTTCCCAGAGCTTTCATATTCCAGTTAATAAATTCAAAATAAAGAGATATCTTCCTACCTTTTGTGCATTTTTTTTCAGTTGCAATTGCTCCAGCCACTTTCTTCTGGTTTCTTCATGTTTTCTGCTAACTGTCCATCGTCTGCTGTCCATTTGTTCTTTCTTCTCTCTTCAAGTTTTTTTTTCCATTCTCTCTCTCTACATCTGCTTTAACATACTAATCTTTCTCCTTTTGCTCTTTCCTCATTCCTATTTCATCCACTCAAATTTTACCCCTCCATCCTCAGTCCCCACTTACTCTCCCAATACCCGGCCAATTGTAGATTTTTCATCCCTCCCACACAAAATATTTTTCCCCTCTCCATTTTACTCTCCCAGCCCCATCCCATTCTAATCCTCCCCCAACATCAGCTCCCTTCTAGTTCCAGTCTCACCCAGCATCCATTTCCTTCTAGTCCCTGCATCAGCCCATTTCCAGTCCTACCCCCATCAACCCATTTCCAGTCCTAGCCCCCCATCAACCCATTTCCAGTCCTAGCCCCCCATCAACCCATTTCCAGTCCTAGCTCCCCCATCCATTTTCAGTCTGAGTCCCTCCATCAGCTCATTTCCAATCCTAGCCCCCATCAGCCCATTTCTAGTCATTTCCTAGCCCCACCATCAGCCCATGTCAAATCCTAGCTCCCCTCCACTCAGCCCAATTCCAGTCCAAGCCCCCCATGAGCCTACCTCCAGTTCTAGCCCCTCCATGAGTCCATTTCAATTCAAACCCCCATCACAGCCCATTTCCAATCTTACCTCCCCCCAACAGCCCATTTCCAGTCCTATCCTAGCTGCTCCATCCGCCCATTTTCAGTCCTAGCTCCCTTCCCTCACAGCCCATTTCCATTCCAAGCTCCCTCCCCATCAGCTATTTGCAGTTCAAGCCTCCCCTTCCACTCAGCCCATTTCCAGTCATAGCAACCCCCCAACCCATTACCAGTCCTAGCCCCCCATCAACCCACTTCCAGTCCTAACCCCCATCACCCCATTTTCAGTTTAAACCCCCCTATAACCCATTACCAGTCCTAACCCCCCATCAGCCCACTTCCAGTCTTAACCCCATCAGCCCATTTCCAGTCAGCCACCCATAGCTCATTGCCAGTCCTAACCCCCCCATCAGCCCACAGCCCATTACCAGTCCTAACCACATCAGCCCACCTCAAGTCCTAACCCCTCCCCATCAGCCCATTTCCTGTCCTAGCCCCCCATAGCCCATTATCAGTCCTAACCCCCCATAGCACATTACCAGTCCTAACACCATCGCCCCATTTCCAGACAGCCCCCAGCCCCTTGCCAGTCTTAACCCCCCCAGCCCATAGCCAGTCTTAACCCCCCATCCCCATCCCCCTTGCCAGTCTTAACCCCCCCTTGCCAGTCTTAACCCCCCATCCCCATCCCCCTTGCCAGTCTTAACCCCCCCTTGCCAGTCTTAACCCCCCAGCCCATTGCCAGTCTTAACCCCCCATCCCCATCCCCATCCCCCTTGCCAGTCTTAACCCCCCCCAGCCCACCGCCAGTCTTAACCCCCCATCCCCATCCCCCGTGCCATTCTTAACCCCCCCTTGCCAGTCTTAACCCCCCCTCCCCATCCCCCTTGCCAGTCTTAACCCCCCCTTGCCAGTCTTAACCCCCCCAGCCCATTGCCAGTCTTAACCCCCCCCTTGCCAGTCTTAACCCCCCAGCCCATTGCCAGTCTTAACCCCCCCATCCCCATCCCCATCCCCATTGCCAGTCTTAACCCCCCCTTGCCAGTCTTAACCCCCCATCCCCATCCCCATCCCCCTTGCCAGTCTTAACCCCCCCTTGCCAGTCTTAACCCCCAGCCCCATCCCCCTTGCCAGTCTTAACCCCCCCTTGCCAGTCTTAACCCCCCCATCCCCCTCCCCCTCCCCATCCCCCTTGCCAGTCTTAACCCCCCCTTGCCAGTCTTAACCCCCATCCCCATCCCCATCCCCCTTGCCAGTCTTAACCCCCCCTTGCCAGTCTTAACCCCCCATCCCCATCCCCCTTGCCAGTCTTAACACCCCCCCCTTGCCAGTCTTAACACCCCCCCCCCCCCCGGCTTATGGCAAAATTAAAAAAAACACACGGGCTCTGGCTGCTGCCGCTGCCGCTACCACCGCAGCAACGGCAGAATGGAGTGTCCCGCGGGGCCTCCTCTTCTCGTTCAGCCCCTCTGTAAAGGCTTTGAGATTCGCGATGGGAGAGCGTCTCCCTCGCGTCTCTGTTAAGCCCGCAGGGGCTAATGGGAAATTTCCCATCAGCCCCTCGCGTCTAAAGGGGCAGATGGGAAATTTCCCATTAGCCCCTGCGGGCTTAACAGAGACGCGAGGGAGACTTTCTCCCTTCGCGAATCTCAAAGCCTTTGCAGAGGGGCTGAACGAGAAGGGGAGGCCCCGCGGGACACTCCATTCTGCCGCTGCCGCGGTGGTAGCGGCAGCAGCAGCAGCCATAGCCAGGTTTTTTTTTAAAGTCATTTTTAAAAAAGCAGAATGTTCTTTGCGCGGGGCCCCCTGAAACGCGGGGCCCTGTGCAAAAAACATTCTTGCTCAATGGACGGGCCGGCCCTGGGTGCTTACCAATGGTGAAAGTGTTTTGATGTTGTAGTGGGAGATCATTTTGCATCCAGTGATCACCAGATGGTGTGGTTCAGTATTAGGACTAGGGCTGTTAGAATCCATTCCAAGGTGAGGATCTTAGACTTTAGGAAGACTAACTTTGCGAAGATGGGCCAATACCTCAGGGAGTCGTTAGTGGGATGGGAACAGCTGGGGGATGTGGAAAAACAGTGGTCAAAACTGAAAGGGGATATTTTAAGGGCAACCAACCTTTTTGTTAAAATGGTAAATAAAGGCAAAAGGAAAAGGAGACCGCTATGGTTTTCGAAGGAAGTAGCTGAAAAAGTGAAGAAAAAGAGAGAGGCATTCATGAAATACAAGAGATCACAGAGAGAGGAAGACAGGCATCTGTATTTGGAAAAATTTAGAGAAGCTAGCAAAGTAGTCAAGAAGGCAAAGATTCAAAAGGAGGAGGAAATAGCCAATGCAATAAAATGGGGGGATAAGACATTTTTCAGATATATTAGTGAGAAGAGGAAGGGCAAGTGTGGTATTGTCAGACTCAAGGGTGCAGGGGGGGGGGGAATATGTAGAAGCTGATAAGGATAAAGCGGAATTGCTTAACAAATATTTTTGTTCTGTGTTCACAGATGAAGAACCAGGAGCAGGACCTCAGAAAACACCCACAAATAGGAACAGAAGCGAGGGACATCTTGAACAATTTTCAGAAGACTGTGTTCGTGAGAAACTAGCTCAGCTTAAAGTAGACAAAGCGATGGGACCGGATGGGATACACCCTAGAATACTGAGGGAACTTGGGGACATTCTAGCAGCTCCACTGACTGACCTTTTCAATGCCTCGTTGGAGTTGGGAGTGGTGCCAAAGGACTGGAGAGAGGCTCATGTGGTGCCTTTACACAAAAGTGGAAGTAAGGATGTGGTTGAAAACTACAGGCCGGTTAGTTTAACTTCAGTGGTGAGTAAATTATTGGAAACGCTGCTGAAAGAGAAAATAGTGAGGTTTTTGGAGTCCAGCGGATTACAGGATCCAAGGCAGCATGGATTCACCAGAGGCAGGTCTTGTCAGACAAATCTGATTGATTTCTTTGACTGGGTGACCAGGGAGTTGGACCGAGGGAGAGCTCTAGGTGTGGTGTATTTAGATTTCAGTAAAGCCTTTGACACTGTTCCTCACAGGCGACTTATAAACAAACTGAGCACCCTAGGGATGGACCCTAAAGTTACTGCTTGGGTTAGAAATTGGTTGGGTGGGAGGTGACAAAGAGTACAAGTAAATGGAACTCACTCTGAGGAGAAGGATGTTACCAGTGGTGTGCCCCAGGGATCTGTCCATGGTCCGATTCTTTTTAACATCTTTGTTAGTGATATAGCGGAAGGGCTGTCGGGTAAGGTTTGCCTCTTTGCGGATGATACCAAAATCTGCAATAGAGTAGACACCCAGGAAGGTGTAGATAACATGAGGAGGGATCTAGCTAAGCTTGAAGAATGGTCTAGAATTTGGCAGCTGGGATTTAATGTTAAAAAATGTAAGGTCATGCATTTGGGCTGCAGCAATCCAAGGGAGCAATACAGTAGAGGAGGTGAAGTACTTTTGTCCACTAAAGAAGAGCGGGACCTAGGCGTGGTTGTGTCTGATGATCTTAAAGTAGCTAAACAGGTAGAAAAGGCGACGGCAAAAGCTAGAAGGATGCTTGGGTGCATACAGAGAGGAATGGCTAGCAGAAAAAAGGAGGTGATAATGCCTCTGTATAAGTCTTTGGTGCGACCTCATTTGGAGTATAGTGTGCAATTCTGGAGACCGCACCTTCAAAAGGATGTAAATAGGATGGAGTCGGTGCAGAGGGTGGCTACTAAAATGATTAGTGGGCTTCATTATAAAGCATATGAGGACAGACTTAAGGATCTTAATATGTACACCTTAGAGGAAAGGCGGGATAGAGGTGATATGATTGAGATGTTTAAATACCTCTGTGGCATAAATGTTCAGGGAGAGAGCCTCTTTCAATTGAAAGCAAGTTCTGCTACGAGGGGACATGGGATGAGGGTGAAGGGAGATAGATTCAGGAGTGATATGCGGAAATATTTCTTTACGGAAAGAGTAGTGGATCCATGGAATAGTCTCCCAGTGGAGGTGGTAGAGATGAGGACAGTAACTGAATTCAAAAAAGCATGGGACCAACACAGAGGATCTCTAAAGGTAAAAAGTGGACTGTTGTAGTTGTTGATATGGAAGGACAGACTAGATAGGCCATGTGGTCTTTTTCTGTCATCATGTTTCTATGTTTCTACATATTTGAGTCTTCAAGTCTCTTCTCATACGTCTTCTGGGGCAGACAGCAAATAATTTTGGTAAACTTCCTATGAACCGTTTCCTATCTTTTTATATCCTTGGCTAGATACAGTCTCCAAAACTGAACACAATATTCCAAGCGAGGCCTCACCAGCGACTTGTACAGTGGCATTAGTACCTACTTCTTTCTGCTGGTAATTCCTCTCTATATGTGTGGTTTTGCCACCTTGAGATCTCCAGAAACAATCACTCCAAGGTCCTTCTCCTGGTCCACGCACACCAGTCTCTCGCCCCCTATCACATACAGTTCCCTTGGATTTCTGCTTTCCCAGTGCATGACACTGCACTTCTTTACATTAAATCTTAACTGCCAAGAATTAGAATATTCTTCCAGCTTCCGTAGATCTTTCCTCATATTATCCACTCCCTCAGGGGCGTCCTCTCTTGCAAATTTTCATGTCATCTGCAAAAAGACAGACTTTTCCATTCAGTGATTCACAATATCAGTCACAAACACATTGAACAGTACAGGTCCCAGGACCATCACAGGGGCACGTCACTAATAACCTTCCTTTCATCTGAATGAGTTCCATTTACCATCAATCTTCTGTCGTTTGTCAGTTAACCAATTTCTGATCCAATTCACCACCTTGGGACCCATCCCCAGGCTGTTAAGTTTATTGATAAACCTCCTAAGAGGAACAGTATTAAAGGCTTTGCTGAAATCTAGGTAGATCACATCCATCACATGCCCTTGATCTAGTTCTCTGATCACAAAGTCAAAGAACTCAATCAGATTTGTTTGGCATGATTGTCTGTTAGTAAAACCATGTTGTCTCAGATCATGCAACCTATCGGTTTCTTTCCGGAGCGCCTCCATTACTTTTCCTGCCACCGAAATAAGGCTTACTGGCCTGTAGGTTGCCATTTCTTCCCTATTACCACTTTTGTGAAGTGGTATCAATCAGTCCTTCTCCAGTCCTGTGGAACTTCTCCTGTCTCCAAGGATCTATTAAAAACATCCGTTAAAGCCTCTGCCAGAACCTCTCTGAGCTCATTCAGTATCCTTGTTCACTTTCAATTTTGCAAGCTGTTCGCATCATCTTCTGTGAATGGTGTGGTATCTACCATCCCCATTTGTATATATGTCAATCACAGGTAGTCCTTCACCAGGATTTTCTTGAGTAAAAATATTACAGAAGTATTAGTTTAGCTTTTTTGCTTTTTCAATGTCACTTTCCACGAATCTCTTCTCGGCACTTTTGAGTCTTGCAGTTCTACCTCTGATCTACCTCTTCTCCTGAATATACTTGAAAAAGGTTTTGTCATCACACTTCAGATCTTTAGCCACTTTTTCTTCTGTCTTAGATTTTGCTATCCTTATTTCTAGGGGCAGCTCAAGGCAATCTTCTGCGTGCGGCGAGGGATGAGATGGTGCCCCCCCCCCATAGTGGGGTGAGGGGGGGGCTTTCTCAAAACTCCAATCAGGTACTGAACCAAACCAAAAAGCCGATTAGATTATATGAAGGAAATGCAAGAGTTTGCACACCAGGGAACTAAAAGAAAGAGTGAGAACCACAGCACAGTTTATAAAATTAAATTATAACTCAGTTTTGTTTTGTTGTTATAAACTGTGTTTCGGTTCTTGCTTTTTCTTTTTGAACATATATTTTGCATCCACAGAACCCCCTTCCTCAACAAAGGGTGCAGAGCAGAACCAGGACATTCCCCCACAAAACTCAATATCTTAAAAAAAAAAGAAACATTATCCAGTACCAGGTATATTCCGAACTAATACAAAATCCTACAACAAAGTCACCGAGTATCTATAGAACAAATCTACCATACCATACCATACCAGCACCAACTTCCAAAACTCATATAAGGAGGCCATCCAAAAAAAGCATCACTGTAAATACTACAGTGGGCCCTGGAACATCCAAACACCTATTTGGACAGCTGAATGATTCAGATTATTACAGTACAAATCCCTACATACAAACTCCATGTTAACAGAACACCTGGTCTCGGTCACACACTCAAAACACAGACCCTCACCAAGTACAGAATAAGTGACCGTAACCTAAAAATTAACATATGTAGATACTAATTAAACTACAACCTCAAGAAGCCAGATTCTGCATACAATGCAATCACCAGAGAAATAGAAAGAGATGAATTTCCATGTACTGTATAAAATATAAGATAGCACCAAGTCTGGTCAATAAATTGAAAATAAGATTCTCTTCTAACTTTGTTGTCTGACCATTTTATTCTCTGATCATGTAGGTCCCAATCTGAGGTTTCTGCTTTTCTCAGGGCACCCTCCTGTCTACTTTCCCCCAGGGACGGCACGAGGGTGATGCAGGGCCATGTGCAGAGACTCACTGCAGCATCATTTGCATACGTCTAGTATACTTTATTTTAAAATGTATATGGCACCCATCTAAAATCCTAGGTGGCTTCTAAACATACACATGCAGTTTAGTAAAACAATGTTACAATAAAACAAACATAATAATAAAACATGAAATTTGATTAATGAAAAGTCACTTACACAGCCCCCCCCAATCAAACCATTATAAGTATCTGCACATCAGATTTATTTTGCTATGACCAGATTATTGATGAGGAGGGAAGATATAAAATGAGAAACTAATCCTGGTAGCCATGAATTCAAACGCTGGATTGGATTGTGTTAGAGCTGGAAAAGTCTGGTACTCAGCAGCAGTGAAGATTTCAGGCTACTAAACAAAATTAAGCTGAGACATTCTGTGAACATTTGAAATTTCCTCGAATCTGAACTGACAAAATATTTTTAATTTCAGTCTGGCAGCATGAAGAATAAAAAACTGCAAATCTCAAAAACACTACATATTCCAGTACCTCCCACCAACCAACACCCTAGAGTTGACCTCACCAAGAACCCAGAGTACAGGATCCATAGAGCAAATCTACTATTCCATAACAGCACTAACTTCCAAAACTCACACAACATGGACTGTACCCAGAAAAGGGAACACCATAAATATTGCAGCAGGCCCTAGAACATCCATACACCTGTTTGAAAAGCTGAACACGCCAAATTACTTCAAGTATAGTATAGATCTCTATATACAAATTCCATTTTAACAGAATACCTGGCTTCATTCACACATTCAGAACAGAGATCCTCACCAAGTACAGAATAAGTGACTACAACCTAAAATAAAAATATGTAGACAACAATTAAACTGAAACCCCAAGAAGTCAGATTCCGCATGCAGTGCAGCATCAGATAGAAATGCAGTTCCCCATACTATGTAAAATATAAAGATAGTGCAAATGTCGATCACTAAAATTAAAATAAAATTATTTTTATACCTTTGTTATCTGACCATTTTATTCTCGGATCATGTTGGTCCCAATCTCAGTTTCTGCTTTCCTGTCTTCTCTTGGCTCTCTTTCTATGGTCTATAGTCCATCTGCTATTTCTTATCTCTTATTTTCTTCACTTCCTTCCAGTAGCCTATTTCCAGTCCCAGTAGCCCTTCCCAGTATCAGCCCCTTTCCAGTCCTGGCCCCCCTGATCAGCCCATTTCCAAAGCTAGCCTCCCATCAGTCCATTAACAGTTCTACCCCCCCCCCCCCAATCAGCTCATTATTAGTCCTAGCCTCCCCTAATCAGGTCATTACCAGTCCTAGTCCCCCCAATCGGCCCATTTCCGGTGCTAGTCCCACCCATCTGCCCATTTCCAGTGCTAGCCCTCCCCCCCAATCTGACAATTTCCAGTGCTAGTCCCCCCAATCTGCCCATTTTAAGTCCTAGCCGCCCCCCCCCCCCATCGCCCCCACGAGAGGCCCTGCAACTTGCCTGACAGTCGGCGGCCCTGGATCTCCAGAGCTGTGAGAAAGACCTGCCTTTCCTTTCTTTCCTGCTGTTCTGGTAAAGTTGAGCCCAGCAGCGTCACTGAGGGTAAACAGCATTTCTTGTGACAGTTCAAACTTCTGAATTTTGTGAAAGCTGTGTTTTTTTGCCTTTATTTGTGCAGCCAGTTCTTTGGAGAACCAAATAGGTTTCCTTTTCCTCTTGTTTTTATTTACTTTCCTTACATATCTATGTATTGCTCCTTTTATTGCCTCCTTTACTTTAGTCCGCTTCAGTTCCACTTCCCTTACCTCCTCCCACCCTGCCAACTCGTCCCTCAGGCAACTGGCCATTATACTGAAGTTAGCGTTTTTGAAGTCTAGGACTTTGAACCTGCTGTGATTGGACTCTGTCTTGGCTTTTATCTCAAACCACACCGTGTGATGATCACTGCTGTTCGCATGGGCGCCCATCCGGACATTTGACACGCTACCTCTGTTGGTGAGTACTAAATCCAGCATCAAACTTACCCTGGTCAGTTCCATCACCATTTATTTAAGCAATGCATCTTGGAAAGCATCCACATTCTTTTTACTTTTTTCCAGATTTGCAGAAGGAATACTCCAATCCACATTGGGTAGATTAAAGTCACCCAATATGATCACTTCCCCCTTCATGGCTACCTTTGTAATATCAATAATCAAGTTTTTACCAATTTCTTTAGTTTGAGTTGCAATCTCCTCTTTCCATCACAATCCACAGTGCTTCTTGTTTCCCCCACATCCCCTGCATTTCAGTACCTTTAATATTGCTTTATCCTCTTCATAAACAGCCATTTCAATTCAGCCATTTCAATTCAGGCTGTTTATTTGCCATGAATATGTTGTAAGCTCTACATAGAACCTGCTATCTCTTACCAGTATGTGGACAGCACAGCATACATTATTATTATTGTTATTATTATTATTACTACTAAGCATTTATAAAGCGCTGCAACATACGAAGCGCTGTACAAACATATAAAGAGACAGTCCCTGCCCGTTAGAGCTCACAATCTAGTCAATACAAAATATGAAATAAATTAGATAATACAAACAACAATTAACAAAACAAGAATAAATGTTTATGGAGAGAATAAGAAAGGACGAGTTGGGAACAAAAAGCAATAGTGAAGAAATGGGATTTCAATTTGGATTTGAAGATGGCCAGGGAGGAGGCATGGCAGACAGAGACAGGTAGAGAATTCCAGGAAAAGGGTGCAGCCAGTTGAAAGGAGTGAAGTCTAGAATTAGCAGTATGAGTAAAAGGCATAGATAAACGAAGACAATTAGATGAGCGGAGTAGGCGAGAGGGGGTGTAGTTAGAGATGAGGGATGAAAGGTAATGAGGGGCAGAAGAATGAATACATTTATAGGTTAGAAGGAGGAGTTGGAACTGGATACGGAAGCAGATGGGGAGCCAGTGAAGTGACATGAGAAGAGGAGTAATGTGTGAAAAACGAGACTGATGGAAAATTAGACGAGCTGCAGAATGTTGAATAGATTGGAGAGGAAAGAGGTGGTTAGCAGGGAGGCCAGCAAGAAGAAGGTTACAGTAATCAAGGAGGGAGGTGATTAAAGAGTGGACAATCAGTTTAGTAGTGTTATCAGAGAGAAAAGGGTGAATCTTGGAGATATTGTAAAGAAAGAAACGGCATGTTTTAGCAATGTTTTGGATATCTAAAGAGAAGGGGAGAGATGAGTTAAAGATAACACCAAGGTTCCATGCCGAAGAGACAGGAAGGATAACAGAGTTATCCACAGAGATTGAGAAAGGGGAAGGAGGAGGGGAGGCATTAGGGGGAAAGACAAGGAGTTCAGTTTTGGCCATGTTCAGCTTCAAGCAGCGGTAGGACATCCAGGAAGCAATGTCAGAGAGGCAGGCCAAGATCTTAGCTTGAATTTCAGGAGAGATAACAAGTGCAGAGAGGTAGATTTGAGAGTCGTCAGCATAGAAATGATAGTGAAAGCCATGGGAAGAGATAAGGGCACCAAGGGATTGGGTATAGAGAGAGAAGAGGAGCGGACCTAAGACAGAACCTTGAGGTACACACACAGGTAAAGGGGTAGAAGAGGAGGAGGAGCCACCGAAGTACACACTGAAAGAGCGGTGGGAAAGATAGGAGGAGAACCAAGAATGTACAGAGCCTTTGAAACCGAGTGAAGACAGGGTGATAAGAAGAAGCACTAGTAGCACTATAGAAATGATAATTAGTAATAGTAGTAGCAGATAATCCTCTCATGGGATGGATCAATGCAGGGGTACTAGTGAAAAGCAAATATACTGTAAAATAATCACAGCAGTGCATCATAATTTTACAAATGTTCTGAACATTCTTGCATGGAATATGCTGATTAATTAGTCCTGTAGTGTTCTGAACAGCATCAATGAACTAACACAATATTTTACTTCAATTTTTAGATTAATACAATTGTTTTGAAAAGCAGAGATCTTAACTAACACTGCTATGAGAAGTGTGATCAAGATGTTCTCTGGTGTGAAAATGTCCTACATCCCATCAAAACCTGGAATTAACATTTATGTAGTACTTATAAATCAGTTTCTCTAGGCTGACAAGCACCCCACTGGGGCTCATTGTGAAACACAGGAAGTTGGTAGATAATATAATAGCTTATTTTAATGGTGTCCTTGGATATTTTCTCCTAATTGGTCACACTGAATTTATGAAAACATATCTGAAAGGTTAGTTATCCCTAAAGGAAGTTGAAAACATTTTCATTCTAACAACCATTGTTCTCATTAAAATTGACTGTAATTCTCTTGCATTGTATCATGAATTTTTAGGCAGGCAAAACAATCTGGAGAAGCTTGTCTTTTCTTCTTTGATTAAACATAGTTTGTGTAACATAATAAAATGGAATGTGTTGTCAAATAATTGCAACCCCTGAGGCCTAGAAAGGATACGATTAAAATGTTTTTCTGTCATCTCAGTACAGAAAGTGGTTAATCACCAGAATTGCCAAGTGTCATTACCGTGACTTTACTATAAAAGGACTGCAGAAAAGTGTTATAGATCATGAGACTGTCACCAACTGGTCATCCTATTCCAAGGGAGTGGCAAAGCTAATAGCTTTAGAAACACTATGAGGGTCATCTTAAAAGGTTTAGTTTTGATTTGGATGTCTGAAGGTGTATATGTGGATGTCAAAATCATGGACACATTTCTGTAGCCATTCCACAAATGACATTCACAGATGTCTCCTGTGCAGAGACATCCAAGCAGGCACAGGGGTGTGGCAGAGGCATATCCACAGGAGTGGCAATGTACTTATACATCCCCGTTCCATCTCAGAAAGGTCTGAGACATTTACACCTGTTCCAGGCACTAATAGGCATCAGGAAAGTGCTTGTTTCACCTTAAAACATCCAGACAGTGTAAAGAAAACAGAGAATTAAGTGACTAGCCTTAGATCACAAAGGCCCGCATTGGGATTTGAACCCTGACCACACTGCTTTTAAACCACTACTCTAACCATTATGCTATTAGACATCTTAGCTCTGGAGTAATACCCTGGGATGTCTATACAGATATTTGATACACGTCCATGTTTCCAAAATCATGTCTAGCTTTGACGTCCCAGACTGCACTTAGACATTCCATTGTGAAATGTGCCTCCCTGCCTATAGGTAGGTCACCCTATCCTTGACCAGTTCTTCTTTTCACTGCAAAATCTAGTTTAATACCCAGAAACATATATAATTGGTGTAGAAATGCCCCGTTTTCCCTTGTGTTAAGAGGATCCTGAATTTATGTTCTTTAAACAATTTCGGGAGATCCCTATAATAATGAAAAATATTTCCAATAGAGAGAACCTTAATATGGTTGTTGAATTATGTTGGAAATACATAATCAGCTAATACCAAAATGCAGAAATCTTTTCAAAGTATGTGAATGAAATTCAGGATTACATAGGCATATGTATATTGAAATAGTACATGTCCTTGAAACTTAAACCTAGGAAATTAAAATAGATGATATATATTGGACATAATCTGAATGCAGAGTCAGTATCAGCCTTAGCCATAATTGTTCCTAATCAAACTAATCGCATTATCAAAGTAAGTGTACTGCATAGCATACAAATATGCATCAATTAAATCATTGATTGAGCTCCCTAGAGGGAATCAGAGGTTGTGATATAAGCTGAATTTTCCTTGTCCCTTCTTGGGACTAATGAAAAATGAAGATGTGCTTATATGATTGTTTTCCAGTCATCTATCTCTCTTTTGCTTTATATTATCATAGTACAACAATATTTCTTTTTTATTGGCTCCTTGATTACACCATTGCAGATCATTTTGCAACTCTGGAACAAGAGATGAAACTCTTATCTATAAAAACACCACCTGGTCAATATTTAAAAAAACACTTAGACATTCAGCATCGTACCAAATGTCTAAGTGTTTTGGGGATTTTTTTGTAACCTCAAATTTTACTTGTTTGAAATAACAGTACAACACCAATACTCCCCGGCTTCCATTCTGGCATTCTCATTACACACATAACTGATCTCTCCCCCCTAATGCTCACCCTGCCTTCCCCCATCTCCCCCTTTCCCATTCCCCCCCCCCCCCCCAAGGCTGATCCAGCCACTAACCATTGCTTTCTCCACCAGGCCCCAAAACCCACCCCAAATTTCTTCCACTTTCCTTCTTTCCATGCCGTATGGTTGTAAGTTTCTATAACCCATAATAGCTATAATCTGCAAAAGAAACCCTCCATGAGTGCCAATTCCTTCTGTCTCTAATGGGCTGCTATTTCACACTTAGCAGCTACAATTGCATATCTAAAACAAAAGGAATATTTAAACTGTATTGAACTCATTTATTTATATAAGAGAAAAACATTTGGATCCCTGTCCAGCAAAAAGCCTATCACTTCTTCCATCACCCCTATACACTGCTCCCAGTATTATTTAACTTTACTACATTGCCACCTCATGTGGAAAAAGGTCCCCCAGTGCCTACATCCCCTTCAGCACCTTTCTTACCCACCCCCCTTAATTTTGCTTAGCCACTGAAGAGTTAACTACTACCTATTGTGGTGGCGCAGAGGAGAAAGAGCCTGAGAAAGAAGGGAGAAATCAGGTATTTTTCCCAGAGAAGAGAAACAAAACCAGAAGTTCAGGGGTTAAAACTCCTGGTTTAGAAAAAAAAACTCCTCACAGAATACTTGTTGTCAAGGGACACGTCCTAACTCCCTAGTTACCAGCCCTGCTCACGAGGGACAGCTAGGCGAGGAGCTAGCAAGTAGGAAGGGAAATACAGATATAAATGCCAGGAATCTGGAGAGAGGGGGAACGGACAAAGAGCAGCAAGAGCAACAGAGGAAGGACAAGCAGGACGTGCAGGAAGTGCAGAGAACTCGAGGAGCCCGGGAAGTGCAGGACGTGCTCAGAGTGCAGGTGTGAGGTACACTGCAGGAGAAAGCAGCCTTAGAGGAAGGTGCTTTGGGAGCCTGACTTCCAGTGAAGGAGAATCTTCTTCTGAGAGAGAGAGAAGAAGGAGGAGTTCCAGTTCTGAGTCCAATGCTGAGGTGAATGGGTCTGAAAGTCCTAGAAGGGAAAGATGCTCTAGGAGCTCAGCAGAATTACCCAAGAGAGGCTTGCAGAGAGTGAAGGAAGCTTCACCCAAAGCTCCGTGGAGAAAGACAAAACCAGCCAGAGGTTTCAAAGATGATCCAGGGGAATTTCAAAGCCATGTGAGTAACCTGAAGCATGCTCCAAAGGTTTATATGGAAACAGAGCAGTTAGCTGAAGAGCCGGCTAAATCCTTATTTCCTCAGACTAAAGTGAGCAGTGTTAAACCCTCTAACAAACTTGGGAAAGTTAAGGAATTACCTAAAAGTAAAGACATCTCTCAGAGGAGAGGAGAATCTGCTTTAAATAAGGTTTTACAAATCTTAAAAGGTTTAAAGCAAGACAATTCTGAATCATGAATAATGCTTCTCTAGCAAACTCAGATGTTGAGAGCATGGAATTTGAATCTTCTATGACACAGGAACCTGACCCTGTTGAAGAATGGAATGATCTTTAGTTTTTAGAAAGTAGCTAAAAGCTAGAGTGTGTCACGAAGCCAAAGCTAGCAGCCGTTTCAAAGACGTAGAGCTGAGGAGAATATGCTAATTAGGAGAGCTGTGATTCTGTAAGCTTAACCCTTTCTTTGAAAGACTGCTTGTACAAAGTATAGAGCCTGGCAGATAACAGGTGAAGAAACCATTGTATGTGAGAAGAGAGGAAACAGTGTGCAGTTGAAGTTTTACTTTGTGGGATTACTTGAAGCTGTACATGTTTTAAAAAGTCACATTCTGGAGAAGAAGGTTTTTGCACCAAAGTTCTTTTGCTATGATTTTGGTATGAAGAAATACTTTGTTTAAGTTTGCTGATAAGCTGAATACAAAGCCTTTTACCTTGTTGTTTTTCTCTGGAAGTTTCCATACCTTATGTTGATATTTAGAACTGCTTAAGAAGTTCCTCTGGCCTAAAGAAATAATAAAAATCCTGCGTGTCTATTTTCCCTCTTGGCTGAAGTTATTTCAACTGCACAACTACAACTATAGGCATGTTTTAAAATAAATAAAGACTATCATCATTCCCAGCACCTAGGCAACCGCCTAGGGTATAGGGCGTGGTGACAGGATTGGCGTAGTTCTTGGATTTTTCTTAAGGCCTATATCCAACGCAAGGAGTGTGTGGGAAGAAGTCCGGAGAACCCAAGGTGGAACCACAGCAACCCTGAGACCAGACCTCCAGCGGAAGGACCGGAGCAGAGTGTCCAGAAGGTGCCTCCCTTGCTGAGCCTGAGTCTACCCGTCCGGCAGGTAACCCGTAGATAAACTGGGTTATTTTAGGATTGCCTGCCAGGGTGGGGTGCTGTAATCCTTATAAGTGGTGGGAAACAGCCTGTGTGTGTGTGTGTGTGAAAAGGCCGCACTTGGTGTGTTTCTGTTTTGTTTGTGTTTCAGCATCACTGTCGAGATGGAGCAGTCCAATCTGTTTAGCTGGGTGGCAGATCGCTTCCGGGAGCAGCAGGAAGAAGCCGCGAAAGCCCAGGAGCATGTGGCCTGCATGCTGAGAGACCAGCAACAACCGCTCCTATCATTGATGGCTGATTGGTTAGGGGAGCAAAGGAAGACGTCAGATGCCCTGAGGAGTATGACTGGTTCCTTAGGAGCCTCACAAGGACTGGGACTACCAGGAAAGGGTATTTTTTCTTTTGGCCCTTTAGCAAAGGATGATAACATCAATGACTACATAGAGGTCTTTGAGAGTGTCGCTCAACTTAGCGGCTGGCCCGAAGATCAGTGGGCAGTCCGCCTAGCAGCTTCCCTCACCGGTGAAGCTTTGGCTGCCTACCGCGCAATGCCCAATGATCTGGCCACCTCTTATGTTGAAGTGAAGAGAGCCATAAGGGATAGAATGGGTCTCACCCGATGGTATATAGACGCCATTTAAGAGCGTGCAAGTTAAAGCTGGGGGAGACGCCACGAGCCTTATGTGAACGGATTAAGAGTCTAGTCTGGAAGTGGTTAGAACCACAGGGAAAGTCTGTTAGTACTTTGCTAGACTGCATAATATTGGAACAATTTGTAGAAGCTGTTCCTAATGATTTAAAATCTTTCCTGATCCTCCAGGACTGTAAGACCACACAGGAAGCAACCTCGATGGCGGAGCAGTTTTTAGAGGCCAGGTTGGTCGGCCAGTCAAAGGTGGGTCTTACACAGGGTCCTGAGAAAGGAGGTTCAGAAAGGATAGGGAACACTCTGTTAGGAGAGAGCGTAGAAGTGAAGCCCAGGAAGAAATGTTCTCATACTCAAAGTAAATGTTTTACTTGTGGGGAGATGGGGCATTTTGCTAGGAACTGCAAGGCCAAGACAGCGCTGGTATCCACCCATGGTAAAGACGGGGAGGGATTCCTGCTGAGTGTGGAGGTCGAGGGCATTCCTACGGAGGCACTTTTAGACTCCGGTGCAGAGCAGTCCATGTTGTCAGCTAAGCTGTGGACTGATATACAGGCACAGAGTGATAAGGCCCCAACCCAATCTGGGCATTCAATCAAAATAAAATGTGTGCATGGCGCCACATCCGCTTACCCCTTAACAAAGGTAAGGGTGAAAGGCTTAGGGTTGGAAAGGGCAGTGGTAGTTGCCATAGTCCCTAAGCTTCCCCATCCATTAGTGTTAGGGAAGGACTGGCCGCAATTCAGACGTGGCCTGAAAAAGTGTTTACTAGGAGAAACTAAGGAGCCAGTAGAGAATCCTAAACCCAGTAAGGAACAGAATAAGGTATCCCGTTCCTCTAGTAAAACCCAGACGAAACTTAACCCAGTGTTAGCCCCCTTGTTTGGAAAGAATCCGGCAGTAAGAGTAGCCAAAAAGGAGTCCCCAGAAAATAAACCTAGGTTTATTTTGAAAGCCTGTAGGACTACCCCAAGCGCTAGGATACCCAAACGAGCGACTGAACAGGCTGCGGGGTTTGATCTATTCAGTGCAGAGGACAGGGTCATCCCCAAACAAGGGAGGGCACTCGTGGAAACCGGCATTCAGGTGGAGATACCCCCTGGATGTTATGGGAGGGTTGCTCCACGATCTGGTCTGGCTGTGAGAAACTCCATTGATGTAGGGGCAGGGGTAATAGATCCCAATTTTCGAGGAGCGATAAAAGTTTTATTGCTCAATTCATCCCATACTGATTTTAAAGTAACTACAGGCAATAGGATAGCAGAGTTAATCTGTGAAAGAGTAGGGTTTCCACCAATAGAAGAAGTGGAGGAAGTAAGCACCACTCTAAGAGGGTCAGGGGGATTCGGTTCCTCCGGCCGTGCCGAGTTTAAAGGGCTAGCCGCCACATGTGAGGATAAAGCGGACGTAGACCTAGGCCCTCAATTTATGGACTGCAGAACAAAGCCTATTCCTAAGATAGGGGATAAGTTATCTTGGCACCAACAGCGGGCCTTAGTAAAGTTAGGTCAAGGGTTCCAGGGAGCCAAGAGAAATATAAATCCTAGTCAAACAGGTCAGAAGAACAGTTGTGACTGGCGCACCAGACCTCAGTTAGAGGTAGTCCAACGGGTTTCAGTAACAGGGATTAGGAAGAAACCTGAGTTCAGGAATACTTGGAAGGGACCTAGTAAGGTCATAAGACAAGTAGCTCCGTTGTTATACTTAATAAAGAATAAGAAAGGAAAACAGCAAGTTTTCCACATAAATTCACTGCAGCCTTGGCACGAGGTGGTAACATATCCTCGGTCATCTGTAAGGGAACAAGAATGGGAACAGGGAGATAAGCTAGCCCCTGGAGAAGTAGAGGTTCAAGACTTTTTAAGGAACCTGAATGGTCACTTACAGTGTACCACCCAGGTGACGGAAGAGAGTATTACCACCAGTCAGACCCACCAGATAAAATATTATGACCAGAAGACCCGACCTCGCCAACTGGAAATCGGGGACAAGGTCATCATAATGATAGAGGGGTCCAGCCCAAAGTTTGAGGCCAAATGGCAAGGTCCTTTTAAGGTTATCAAACAGGTGGGACCGGTCTCCTATATTGTAGAGACCAGGAAGGGAAGGCAGCAGATCTTCCATATCGAAGTATTGTCCAGAGGACATGAGCGGGTAGCGTTGGCCCGATCAGCCGTCGCCAGGCCTACTCGGAGTGACTGCCCAGCAGGTCAGCACCCAAATTTAGGAATTCCATGCTGTGCCGACTATTGTCTGCCAGCCCGGAATATCTAAAGGGGGGGGGGGATCTGTGGTGGCGCAGAGGAGAAAGAGCCTGAGAAAGAAGGGAGAAATCAGGTATTTTTCCCAGAGAAGAGAAACAAAACCAGAGGTTCAGGGGTTAAAACTCCTGGTTTAGAAAAAAACTCCTCACAGAATACTTGTTGACAAGGGACATGCCCTAGCTCCCTAGTTACCAGCCCTGCTCACAAGGGACAGCTAGGGGAGGAGCTAGCAAGAAGGAAGGGGAAATACAGACATAAACGCCAGGAATCTGGAGAGAGGGGGAACGGACAAAGAGCAGCAAGAGCAACAGAGGAAGGACAAGCAGGACGTGCAGGAAGTGCAGAGAACTCGAGGAGTCCGGGAAGTGCAGGACGTGCTCAGAGTGCAGGTGTGAGGTACACTGCAGGAGAAAGCAGCCTAAGAGGAAGGTGCTTTGGGAGCCTGACTTCCAGTGAAGGAAAATCTTCTTCTGAGAGAGAGAGAAGAAGGAGGAGTTCCAGTTCTGAGTCCAATGCTGAGGTGAATGGGTCTGAGAGTCCTAGAAGGGAAAGATGCTCTAGGAGCTCAGCAGAATTACCCAAGAGAGTCTTGCAGAGAGTGAAGGAAGCTTCACCCAAAGCTCTGTGGAGAAAGACAAAACCAGCCAGAAGTTTCAAAGCTGATCCAGGGGAATTTCAAAGCCATGTGAGTAACCTGAAACATGCTCCAAGAGTTTATATGGAAACAGAGCAGTTAGCTGTAGAGCCGGCTAAATCCTTATTTCCTCAGACTAAAGTGAGCAGTGTTAAACCCTCTAACAAACTTGGGAAAGTTAAGGAATTACCTAAAAGTTAAGACATCTCTCAGAGGAGAGGAGAATCTGCTTTAAATAAGGTTTTACAAATCTTAAAAGGTTTAAAGCAAGACAATTCTGAATTCATGAATAATGCTTCTCTAGCAAACTCAGATGTTGAGAGCATGGAATTTGAATCTTCTATGACACAGGAACCTGACCCTGTTGAAGAAATGGAATGCTCTTTAGTTTTTAGAAAGTAGCTAAAAGCTAGAGTGTGTCACGAAGCCGGAATGTTCTTTAGTTTTTAGAAAGTAGCTAAAAGCTAGAGTGTGTCACAAAGCCAAAGCTAGCAACCGTTTCAAAGACGCCGAGCTGAGGAGAATATGCTAATTAGGAGAGCTGTGATTCTGTAAGCTTAACCCTTTCTTTGAAAGACTGCTTGTACAAAGTATAGAGCCTGTCAGATAACAGGTGAAGAAACCATTGTATGTGAGAAGAGAGGAAACAGTGTGCAGTTGAAGTTTTACTTTGTGGGATTACTTGAACCTGTACATGTTTTAAAAAGTCACATTCTGGAGAAGAAGGTTTTTGCACCAACGTTCTTTTGCTATGATTTTGGTATGAAGAAATACTTTGTTTAAGTTTGCTGATAAGCTGAATACAAAGCCTTTTACCTTGTTGTTTTTCTCTGGAAGTTTCCATACCTTATGTTGATATTTGGAACTGTTTAAGAAGTTCCTCTGGCCTAAAGAAATAATAAAAATCCTGCGTGCCTATTTTCCCTCTTGGCTGAAGTTATTTCAACTGCACAACTACAACTATAGGCATGTTTTAAAATGAATAAAGACTATCATCATTTCCAGCACCTAGGCAACCGCCTAGGGTAAAGGGCGTGGTGACACTATACAGCGATTTAAATTCATTTTTAACCAGATTTGTGGCCATTCAGAGCCTGTGTATGTTTAAAAAGATTTTCTTCTATTCCTTATGCTCAGATCTCTCTCTCACTGTGTTATGAACTTTGGGGTTTCCTTATCCCTCCTCTCCAGGGCCTTATAGATTCTAGGTAGTATCCCCTTATTCTCCTATCTACCCTTGCAGACAGCCTCAAAATACAGTATGTCTTTTCCTTCCCTAGGTTCCTCTCTGCCTTACCCATCTTCATATAAGACCCGATATTGAGTTGGGCAGGCTATGCGCCCCTACGGCACATAGCCCTGCCTGCTGACCTTTAACTCCGGATATTCAATGCCAGGGTCATATGCAGCCCCGGCATTGAATATTTGTGGATTGCTGCACAAGTTGGAAGCCACAGTAGCTAACCAGGCAGCAATATAGCATGCTGCCCAGTTAGCTCCTGTGCCTTATAGACAGGCGAGAATTTTCCTCATCTATCTTGTAGGTACAGGTTGCTAACTAGGCAGCATGCAATATCGCCACTGCCCGATTAGCGACAGCCTCCGTCCTGGAATGTCCCCGCATAACATCAGGGCATATAGCGGGGTTAGAAGGGGATATTCAATGGTACTAACTGTGTTTAAGTATTGTTGAATATCCCAATTAAAGGCATTTACACAGTTTACTGGCCTGTAAACCATGTAAATGTCTTTCAAATATTGGGCCCATAGTGTCTAATCTGAAAAAAATCCATATCTACCCTTCCAATCCAGCCCAAATGTGTATCTCAGCTATTCAAAGGTAAGCATTTCCCCTCTTCCTACAGCTGGCCCAACTTTATCAGACCTTTCTCTTCCCATTTCTTGAAAATCTGCCCTCTCGAACCAGGATGAAAATCTATATTGTGCCTAATGGGTGTCAGGTATGAAATCCACTTCCCCTCCAACAGCATCTTCTTCCACCTCCCCCATATTTCCACCATAAACATAGTAAACAGATTCTGTATCTTCACCCCAGGGCCCCTACTAGGTGGTAACCAAGCCCACTCCCTCAATCGTCCCCTATCTAGTTGATCTTGTTCTATAATCACCCATGATTTCCCAGGGTTTCTCATCCACTCCTATAATGCCTGTGGAGAAAGGACATATCATTTCAAATCCGATATACTCAACCTCCCCCCCCCCCCCCACACACACACACTCTTCCCCTCCTCTAAGACTACCCTAGAAATCTTAGGTGGGTGCCCCTTCAATATATAACAAAATACTTTCCTATTCAATGTCTACCAGATCTCATTGGGTATTGCCACTGACAGAACTGAAGTTAATATAACAATTGAGGCAGCAGAACCATTCTCAAGATTGCAATGTGACTTAGCCATGACAGGTTATATCCTTCCTATTTTTCTATTGTCCTGCTCTTCTGCCCCCATACCTCCCCATAATTAGCCTGGTATAACCTTGCAGGATCCCCTGTCATCCACACCCCTAGGTATCCACACTCCCTGCACCTTGAATATTGTGTGCATTTCTAGTCACCGTATATTAAGAAGGACATAGTGTAATTAGAAAAGGTACAGAGAAGAGCCACCAAAATGGCAAAGGGGATGGAAGGATACCCCTATGAGGAGAGGTTTAAAAGGTTAGGGTTCTTCAACCTGGAAAAGAGACGGCTGAGGGGAGATATGATAGAGGTGTATAAATTAATGAATGAAGTGGAACGGGTAAATGTAGATCGATTGTTTATGCTATAAAAAGTAGAAAGACAAGAGGAAGTGATGTCAACCTGGTTAATGGCAGCTTAGGGTCTTAGTTCCCATACCCACAGCAACTGTTAGCACCGCCAACGGCAAACCCAGGCTCCAATGTTGAAATTGGAGCCCCAGCACAGTATTGGTAAGAAGGGGGGCGAGTTATTGCTACAAAAGCAAAAGGCTTGGAGAGGCGGGACAGACCGCATGCATCTCAGCAGCTGCAGGGCCTGATTCCAATAGTGCTGGGGCTATTGGAATCCAGTGCTGCAGGTAGACTATAATGACCAACAGTGGGAGCAGATCGAGAGATTTTTGTGGCAAAGTTCTATTGTAGTTAATGCAGGGAAACTAATTATAAACTTTTGTATGGTTGGTATATGATGCCCGTGTGATTGGCCAGGGCTTATCAGGGGCTCTCTGGGTCTTGCTGGTGTCTTTGTGGTAAAAGTGGAACCTTGGCACATATTTGGTGGAGCAGTCACCAAATTCAAGGTTATTGGAAGGGTATACAATATCAGGTGCGTATTATGCTGGGGTTGATTGTACCTTGGGATCCACGTATTTTCTTGTTTCACAGGACACTGCCAGGGGCTAAGACTCCACAACTGGCATTGCTGAAGCATTGCCTGAATGCCGCTAAATTAAACCTGGCTTTGGCATGGCGACAGGTAGTGGCTCCATTGCTGGCTAGGCGACTCGTTCAGATGTGGGAGCTCTACAATATGGAGGGAGTGACCTGTGTATGAAAGAAGGGTCAGTTGAGCTTTGATCAAACCTGGCAGCCATTTGTACCAGTGTATGGCTTGAATAAGAGTGTCTAGTTATTGGTGAAAGATTTGGCTATGATACCTTTGTTGGGGGGATGGGAGGGGAGACAAGGCAGCTTTAGAGGGGGATGAAATCATATTGGATACTGTCACTTGGGTTTTTTTCTTTCTTTCAATGGGTCTTTTTGGGAATTGGGGTAATGGGAAATGGTTATAAAAATGGGACTATATATTTGCAACAGGGTGATTTATTTATTTATTTGGCTACATTTTTATACCGCTACTTCCAGTGATCAGAAGCGGTTTACATTATAACAGGAAACTCAACCAGAACAGTTACATATAACAGGTTTTTAACTGTGTACATAAAAGGGTTGGTGGGGGAAACCTCAAACTATTTACAATCCAATATAGATCAGTTTCATTTAACTATTTACAGAATATTTACATTTGTAACTCATGGTGTGAGGAAATTGCTTTTATACATGGCAGTTTGGTGCTTTTGTATATTGGTTAATTTGAGGGATGTGAAGGGAATGAAATTGAGTTAGGTAGAGTTATAGAATTCTTGGAAGAAATGTGTCTTTAGGTTTTTACGAAGGATTGGAGGTCATGGTTGGCTCTTAGTGTGTCTGGTAGCTTATTCCATTGTATGGGGGCTATGTAAGTGAATGTTCTGTTGCTCATGATTGTTTTGACATTGCGTATAGTGTGTGGGACAAGTATTTTATTTATTTATTTATACATTTGTACATTTTTTCTATACCGCCTCTTCCAGAGATCAGAGGTGGTTTACATATAACCGAACAATAGTAATAAGGAGCATTATTATTATTTTACAAATAACAATTTAAGTAGTTTAACTAAAGGCAATATATAATGAAACAGGTGGCAAGTAGGGTGTTTTGATTGAAAGTTCTTCTATTCCTGTTCAGGGGTTCTAGATTGATGAGCTTGGAGAGGTAAGATGGGGCAATGTTGTGAATTAATTTAAACGTGGTCTTTATTATCTTTGATTTGATTTGTATACCCTTTCATTGGAACTCAAATAATGTTGCTGTTGGAATACCTTGTATGATGTAACTTCAATAAAGCCAAGTGTTTAGTAAAAAGGTAGAAAGACTAAGGAACATGCAATGAAGCTACAATTTAACCCATTTAAGACTAATAAGAGAAAATATTTGTTCGCTTTACAAATAATCAAACTCTGGAATTCGTTACCAGAGGATGTAGTAAAAGCTATTAGTATAGCTGGGTTTAAAAAAAAGTTTGGAAAATATTCTGGAAGAAAGGTCCATAAACCATTATTAAAGAGGACCCAGGAAATCTACTGCTTACCTCTAGACAAGCATTGTGAAACCTATGTACCTTTTTGGGAATCTGCCAGGTACTTGTGATCTGGATTAGCCACTGTCGGAAACAGAATACTGGGCTTCATGGACCTTGGTCTGACCCAATATGGCATATCTTATGTTCTTATCTAACTCTTTTGCTCATTTGAAGGAAACCTTCTCCCTCAGTCAATCCTCCACTCTTACCAGCAGTCTTAGTGCCAGAATTCTGACTTCTTCATATTCATTTTAAAGCTGGCTAGATGCCCATAGTCCTCTGTTCCCACAATAAAATCGGCCTACCAACCATCAACAAAAAAAAATGGTTATTCAATAAACTTGCCCTCCCACCTCTATTCCCTTTATAGTCACACTTGCTCTTATTCTCACTTCCAAATGCTCAATGGATAGGATGAATAATAATGGGGACATCAGACAGCTCTTCCCTGCAGTATATAACCCCCCCTCCCCAAAAGGCCCCATTTGCCTTAACACAAGCCCTAGGATATGAATACATGGTCTTTATCCAGCTCCAGTAGGCCTGACCAAAACCTATTTTCTCCAAAGTCTTAAATGGAAAAGGCCAACTAACTTGATCAGAGGCCTTCTCGGTATCAGTCAATAGTAGCAGATGTGCCCCCTCCTTGGTTTGCCACTCATACCAGGCTTAAGGTCTTTTGATCATTATCCATGGTTTGTCGTCCTGGAATAAAACCCAACTGGTCTGGGTGTATCAACAATGAAATCACTGGATTCAATCTAATAGCAATATCTTTGCTAAAATCTTAACTTCCTAGTTCAGCAAAGATATTGGCCGATAAGATTCTTAGTCTTTTAGATCCTTCCGTACCTTTGGTATGACCAAGATCCCTGCCCAATTCATTGTGTCAGCCAGCCCTTCCCCCTGTTTGACCTGATTAAAGTGCTTCATCAATGAGCGCGTAAGTAAATCCCCAGATATTTTGTAAACGTACTCGATAGTCCATCGAGTCCAGGACTTTCACTAATTTAAGTCCTTTAATTGCCCTTTCTATCTCCTTTTCAGTTATATCCTGATCTAGGGAACTCACTAACCTCCCCATTCAGGCCTAGAAGCTCAATCGAGTTCAAGTAACTATCTGTATCATGTAACAGTGCCCCTGGCCTACAGGCATGCAAGCCAGCATACAAATGCTTGAAATACTCCTGAACTTCCTCACCCCTAAATACCGTTTCCCCTTGCTTATCTCTTATCCATCCTATATGCCTCTGTTCCCTCCTCTGCCTTGCTTTGTTAGCTAACATACTATTCTCAATACCTCTAAGTTCACAAACTTTATTAAATTTAAATTTAAAACCTTACAGAAAAGCTAAAATACAATAAGCAAAATGAGAGACATAACAAAAAAACCCAAAACCCAAACCCAGCTTGGGAGAGTTGCAAATACAAAAGTCATTAACAAAATGAAGGAAAAGAGAAAGGTCTAATGAACCTCCAATACAGGAAGCAAGACAAGTGTAATATAGGTATGAGGTAACAATCAAATCAATTCAAATCAGGGAACCTGTGGACTGTCAATCTGTGGGGCATACACAGAGAGGAATATCTCTAGGTGTTCCCATTTCTTCATCAGTGCAGCCGAAGTGCTGAACTTAATCGCTAAGGATTTCTAGTATTGATGAGCCAGGCAAACCAAGTGCCACCAGTAGTGAAAGGTAACATAGGAGGCATCCTTCCAGTTCGAAAGAATAGCTTATAGCCCTATCGCAATCAGCAAATCAAACAATTTCCTACTAGGGGACAGCAGTACCTCAGCCAACACTATGTAGTAAAAAAGAACACAGTCCACAGAGAGCAGAGTGGAAAAATGAAAGATTTCTTGCAGTCTCTTTCAAATTGCTTGACAAAATGGCAAAAGACTCCCACAGTCGTATATCATATAACGAAGAGTTCCAGAAGCAGCTTCACAATGCCAGCAGACAGAGATCTCAGTTAGCCCAACCCTCCACTTCTTCAATGGAGTCCACACTGCATGGTGCATCAGGAAAAAAATTATTGTACCAAGCTAGCTGACTGGGCTGGTCGATTGGTCCGTGACCAAAACTGATGCCATTGGGCAGGTGTCAAGACCACATTAGTCATAAGACCAAACCTCCGCCAGGCCCCTCCTGAGCGGGTATTGGGCATTCTGCAACCATTTGTAGATAAGGGAAACAAAATGGCCCTGTTTTATAAGCAAAGTACTAAAAGTCTGCAACCCCAGTTCCACAGTCAAAGAAGGCAGGACATACTTCGAGCATTGAATATAGTGACTTAATTGCAACCAGAGAAAGGCCTGCGAACTAGAAAGGTTATATCTTGGCTGAAATTTGGAAAAAGAAAGAAGTTCCGCAATCAGAGCACCCAAAGATTCACTAGCCTGCTCAGATAATTTTGGACCTATAAGAGACTGCAAGAAATCAAGGCACCCATACACTTGCAGAGAAGTCTCTGCCCTATAAAGAGCAGAATAAAATTAAACAAAGGCAACCACAATGTCTCCATCTCTACAAAACTGTCCCCTGACAAGTGTCATGGGGAGCGTCCCCTATGCCTATGGGCAATCCACGGCAAAGATTATATTTAGGGAGCCACCGGGAACATAAGGTTCATTTGCGTAGTAAAATGTTCTTATCAGTTCCGGCTGCCTAAAAGAATTTAGCAACAAAACCAAGTGGAGGGAATTAAGGCTTTTATTCCCCGTCAATGCAAGGGTTCAAATTAAGAGATGAATAATGAAACAGAAAAGTCCTTTGTTGCAAAAGGCCACCAGTATTCAAAACATGTGCTTAATTGTTACACTTCACAATTAATGCAGAGGTCAGAAAACAGGAATTCAGTTCATTCCAAAACATCAACATTTTCATAGACTCTTCTATTTTACTCAGTTACCACAGACTCTTGACATAAGGCGGTGCACAAGTCACACTCCATCTGCTCTGGTGGTGATAGGGAAACTGTGTCAATGCATTCTGTCTCCATGCATTCTTCCTCACTAAAATCACCAGGGGAACAAACACTGTCCCTGTCTGACTCGTGTTGGTGTGCTATGCCTCTGGGGCCTTGTCTCCAATAAGGGTCTGTTCTCAGGGCTTTAGGGATTTTACTAAACCAGTCTGGTTTCTCATTCCTTGTAAAGCGAGGACTGGTTTTCCCAGGGCCTTTATGCTTCATGCATTTACTAGCATCAATAACTGTTTCATACCTAGAACTTTGCTGGCTTGACTCCACAGAGTTTTTCCTTTCAGCAACTTTCCTGTTGTAGCAATGTCTCTGCCTTTCAGCATTAGGCAGGGCTGTGCTTCTTGGCAGTTTAGTAAAACCTGGTTTGGACTCTCTTTCCTCCCTTGGTAAGAACTCAGGTTTATTATAAAATGCCTTTCCTCTCTTGCTTGGTAAAACTGGGTAATTATTCCTCAGAGACTGTGAGCTTCTCACCAAACCATTCCCTTTGGCTTCTGGCTTAGCTCTCTCTCTTCTGGAGTCAGAAACACTGGAAGAACAGGGCGTGGCACAGCCTCTAACCTCAGAGCTGGCTCTAACAAACCTCCTTGGGAGAGCTGCACAATCAGCCTGGCCCTTCTGGATTTCACCCTTGTAAACCCTGTACCTGTGGGCTTGCTCCTCTAGGATTTCTTCACTGTTCCTTCTCAGGTCCTTCTCTTTCTCTTCTTTCTCTTTCCTTGGTGAAGCCGTGCTCCCCTGTGTATCCGTGCTCCTCTTCCTCAAGGCAGCTGGACCCCGTCCTGGATCTCTACCTCCACTTCTACTCCCACTGCACAATGCTGCTGGACTGCCTTTCCCTAAGGCAGCTGGACCTGGACCTCCCTGTGTAGCCGTGCACCTCTTGCAAGCATTCAGCTCTGGCTTATAAGGAAATCTTTCCTGCCTGACTTCCGGGTTCATTTCCAGGTGCAAGTCATTAGGCTTCTCAGGCTCATTAGCTCCTGAATGTTCCTTCCTGCTCCCTCTAGCTGTGCCTGGAGGTAATTGCACATCTAGATTCTTAAGAGAAACAGGATTTCTTTTCAAGTTTTCAACTTTATCAACACCCACATCAAGACACAAGACAGCTTACAAAGGGAACATGCTGTCGTGTCCTCGCCCCTTCAAATATTGTGCCAGCAAACGTCCAGCCTTGTTGTTCGCTGTGTAATAAAGAGCATTGCACAGAAACAAATCTTGTTTGGCAGTCTCACTACATCGACTGTTATAAAGGTATTTCTGCCATAATTGTCGAGAAAAAATTGAAGGATCTCCCCCCCCACCACCGTATATGCTAGTGTTCCAAAACAGAGAATTCAGTCTGTAGGGTCTGCAACTGTGAAGTCATCTCCCTCTACTTCCAAGCAGAATAACCAATAACCTCTCCCCTCAAGGAGGCTTTATATGCTTCCCAAACTATGGGGAATTAAACTTCACCCATTGCATTCCTAGGGAAGAATTCAGGTGTAAATTTTATGACCCATTGAATGAAATCCAGGTCAGCCAACCAGCTGTTGGTAAGCCTCCAAGACCTGGATTTGGTTCTCAGAGAGTCCCAATATAAAATGAGGGAGATAGGGGCATGATCCGTAAGAAGTATAGGATGAATCTGAACATCCAGAAGGCATCCCACCAAGCATTTGCTTATTAAAAAATAATTTATTTGGCTGTAAGTAGAAGGGGGATGTGAGTAAAATGTATAATCATGGCCCATTGGGTGCTGCAATCACCAGAGGTTCACTACGGCTGTCATCTCCATCATGCCTTGGACCTCCCTCTGAGCCCTGGAAGGAATAACTCGACAGGTAGATTGTCTATCCAAAATATTGTCCAGAGGTAAGTTAAAGCTCCCTGTCACCACAATAGCTCTGTCACTATACTCCAAATATAGAGCAGAGAGGAAAGAGAAAAAGGAGAGCTCATCCCTATTGGGAGCATAAATATTAAGCAAAATAAGAGATTGATAAGCCACTGTAACATCTAGCAACAACCACCAACATTCAGGGTCAGCAGAATGCTGCACAATTTGTACCTGTAAAGATTTATGAAAAAAGATGGATATCCCACACTTTTTGTGAATCACAGGTGTGTAAGCATGTTCTCCCAACCAATCCACCCTTAATTTAGTACAAAGAGGGAGCGGTATGTGGGTTTCTTGCAAGAAAAGGATCACTCCCCTTTTTATTCAAATATGTAAAGATTTTCTTACGTTTCACTAAGTGATTGATGACATTGACATTATAAGATATCAGCTTCAAATCATGCATAACATCTAATACAGAAAAGTACAGAGCATAAAGTAAAGCCAGCCCCCCATCCTCTGAACCCCACTCAGTTTGCCATAAGCACATGATCAACCACTCAAACAATCCAAACTCTCTCAATAGCCTTAAAACATAGAAACATGACAGCAGAAAAAGACCTCATGGCCTATCTAATCTATCCTTCCATATCAACCACTACAACAGTCTCCTCTTTTCCAATTTTTTTTTTATTTTTTGAATTCAGATACTGTCCTCATCTCTACCACCTCCACTGTGAGACTATTCCATGCATCCACCACTCTTTCTGTAAAGAAATATTTACGCATATTACTCCTAAATCTATTGAAATCCTCTATCAGTAGCAATTCCCCTTTCCTAGTAATGCTGCGTATGTCTTCTATTAAATCTCTGTCGTTTTCTTCTCCCTGTGAGGGGGATCTGTATATCACACCAATGCAAATGGATTTCTCTTTCCCTCTTTCTAGTTTAACACATATTGCCTTCTCTCTTCCTTTTAAGCCTTGTATTTACAGAGCTTTAATATTAATTTTTTACATACAATGCCAGTCCTCCTCCCCTCCTTCCTACCCTGTCTTTTCAGAATAAAGTATTTTTTTTAAGTGCCATCAAGTCAGTGTTGATTCATAGCAACCCAGCTACCTCTGGGTTTTCTTGGCAATGTATCACTGGAAGTAGATTGCCAGCCTTTTCTTCTAAGACAATGGAGGGTAAAGTGATTTGCCCAAGGTCACAAGGAGTGCCAGTGGGAGTTGAACCCTTAGATCTTCTGTGTATGAGGCAGTTGCTCTAACCACTAGGCTATTCCTCCACAAATAAAGCCTAACCTGGTATAATTACAACCCAGTCATGGTTGTCTGTGAACCATGTCTCAGTAACCGCCACTAAATCCAAGTCACCCTCTCCCATTAAAGCCTCAACATATGGGATCTTATTTCCCATGCTACAGGCATTTATCAACACTGCTTTCCAAATGTTGCCTCTTTTACCTGGGGGCTTTCTTCACCCATCCCCAATGGATCTAGTTTAAAGCCCTCTTCAAAAGCTTAGCCAGTCTGCTAATGAAGACACATTGACCTTTCTTGGACAGATGGACACCATCTCTGTTCTGCAGCCCTTGGAACATCATCCCATGGTCCAGGAAACCAAAACACTTTTGATGACACCATCCATGCAGTCATGCATTTATCTCCAGAATGCAAGCTTCTCTGCCTTGGCCTTTGCCCTCAACAGGGAGGATTGAAGAGAACACCACCTGTGCATCTATCTGCTCCACCCTCTGTCCCAGAGCCATGAAATCACTTTTCATACACTCAGAGGGATACCTGGCAGTATCATTTGTGCCGACATGGAGTAGCAACATCGGACAATAGTCAGTAGGCTTGATGAGTCTCGGCAAACTCTCTATCTTGGATTTTGGCACCTGGCAGACAGCATGCCTCTCTGGATATCAAGTCTGGTAGGCAGACAGATGCCTCAGTACCTCTCAGAAGAGAGTCACCAATCACTACTACCCTTCACTTCCTTGTGGTCACCGATTCTGCAACTTTGTGGTGCTCGAGCCCTTTCCTGGGATGCTTTCACCACCTTCATTTCCAGGGCTGCATAATGGTTCTTCAGTTCAAGGGCAGGAGGAATTAGATTGGTGATTCTGAAGGCCCTGATGACTCATGTCCAATCTTCATCATTCTGTAGGCACCCATTTTCACCTCTGTTGGAGAGCTTGGATGTTTCAAGAAGCATCTCATCAATGTACTTCTCACTGTATTGAATTCTCCTCTCACCACCTCTTCTCTGAACTCCTCCACTTTTTTCTTGAGAACTTCAGCATGCAGGCATCCTACACATGGAATGGACCCTTCAACTGGCAATCCAAGTTGTAGTACCTGTTCTTTGTAAACACAGATCAGCTTGCTGCACTGTGCTAGTCATTCTGTTTCATGTAAACCGCACTGATGTTGAATAGCGCAGTATAAAAGAGACTGCAAATAAATAAATAAATGGGATCTCTGGACAGAGACAGAAACTGTAATGGGGGCAACAGCTTTGGCAGTATGATTTTGCCCAGCCATTCTTCAGTTGGTGGAGCTTTGATACCTGTGAAAGAAAGAGACCTACCAAAGTGCCAGCCTATTTCTCAGCTGTCCTTTCAGAGAAAAAGCAGTTAACCTCTTTTAAATGTGTTCTAAAAGTGTGTAGCTAATTGTGGAGTTGCTCTATAAAGCAAGAATGCTCACATTGGGTGGGTGAGAGCCGGGGTGGGTAGGGAGGGAACTTAAATTAAAGCAGAGTTTTAACCTACACCACAAAAAAGTCCCCTTTTGAAATACAGCACTTAAAAATAATGTGACATTTTAAAAACGTACACCAAAACCCTTTTAAGAGTTCTCAGGTAGAGAGCTAGTAATTAAAAGCCAAACATTCTTACCTTGCTTGAAATGGAGAAACCCTGTTAGGCATGCCTAAACTTGCAAAGCTCTGAAAATCTTTATGCAGTCCTCAGCTGCCCTCAGATCTTTCATAAGCTAATCAGGCCCACTAACTCCTGATGAGATGTCAGCGGTTTCAAAGAGCTGGGAAAGAGAAACTAAACGCAGCTTTTTAACCTACACCACACAAAAAAAGCCCCCTCTTTAAAATACAGCACCTAAAAAGAATGTAACTTTTTAAAAATGTACACCACAAGCCTTTTAGGAGCTCTCAGGCAGAGAGCTAGTAATTAAAAGCCAAACACTCTTACCTTGCTTGAAATGGAGAAACCCTGTTAGAAATGTAAAAAAGAATAATCTAGCCTTTGCAACTGGTGAAGGTCTAGATTAACCTCAAAGCATTCAACGGGGAGGGAAGCCATACTGCTGGGACCTGCAGCATGTCACCAGGCCCCTCCTGTTCCATTCTTCAAAGTAAGGGTTAGTACTGAGCTCTAAGAACCTGAAACCAAGCACGCCACACACAACAAAAAATTAACCCATCACAAAATAGCACTGTGCATAACAGTCAAATCTTCTATGTCAGGATGTCCAGGACATCATCATTCTAGCTCCAAAGGCCTAGTAACATAGAAGCCAGCAGACTCAGCATGTACAAACAGGTCTCCAGAAAAATGGGGCTACGGTTCCAGTCTACATGCAAAAATAAGATGGTAATGGTCTATGTAACTGCAGCTGGGATCTAGTCTATGGAATTTGCTAGGTCAAGACATACGGTGATTCACAATGAAGTCCTGTAGCTTAGTAGGAGCCATAAACCAGGTTGTTTGGTTCTGATACATGACTTGCAGCAATGCAAGATAAAACATTCTGTATTGAGCCCCCAAATTGTGGAGCATGCCATGTTGCGCCAGCAGTTGCTTTCTTTTGGAAGCCGTAGTTCATGTCAAATTTGGCTCAAACAGTATCTTGCGGCTTTGAAGCAATACAGATGGCTTGGTGCAGGCAGCACAAAGAATCTGTATGCCCTGTTTATTTATTTTCATTCTCTTATATACCTTGCTATTCTGCATCAGTGCGGTTTACATTGAACAAACTGAAATTACATTGAACGGGGCATTATAACTTGGAGATAACTATTTTACAGAGAACATGGGCTATGAAGGGTTAGGTGGCTTGCCCAAGACCACAAGGAGCACCTGTGGGACTAGAAACCTCAGTCCTTCCGGCCCAAGGTTGCTGTCCTCTAGTGGGATTTGGACCCCCAACCTTCCGGCCTGAAGTACCTTGCCCCAACCACTAGGCCACTCCTCCACTCCACTCACTCTTGTTGATACTGCAAATGTTTGGCCACTATTGAGCAAGGTCCTTTAGCAGGATCACTGAATTTCAAAGATACCCTGTGGGCCCATTCAAACTCTAGTGGCATAGAAAATTGAAGACCCATCAGCTCTGGGATCATGCATTCCAAATATGCAATCATATCTGACTCCTCAGTGCTCTCAGGTAGGCCGAGAATGCAGATGCTATTTTTTCGATTGTGGTTGATAAGATCTTCTATGTCTAATTGCAAATAGGAGATTGCCTCTATTTGAGCGCACTGAGTTTACAACACAACGGCCCTGTCTTCCAAAACTGTAACCTGCCATTGAGATTCTATCAAGCATCCATTGAGTTTCCAGCTCCCCTTGTACAGACTAAGTTGCTTCCAGTTGCAAGCGCATAAGATCCTTAAGCTGTAGAATCTTAGCCATCATCAGGTCAGTTTCCATCATCTTCTCCCCGGGCGCCATTTTCTCTGGTGTGGGTGGTCCACCCTTGTGGCATTTGAGGCTGGATACAACGGCAAAGGAGCCCTCATTCTTAGTGCTTTTGCTCGTGGCCATTGCGATAGCTAGCCAGAAATGTTCAAATTACCCAGTGACTCAAAACAATGCTAGGAACCCAGGAATGGAGCCTATAACGGACAGAGATCCTATGACATGTAGCTGATCTGCTCAGGCTCCACAGCTTCCCTCTGACTCAATCCCTTTAATTAGTGAAGGTTATATCTCCTGTTTGAAGATATGAAGTAGGTAGTTGCTTGCTCTCCTTCATAAAAGTGCAAGTGTAAAAACAGTCATCAATAGTAATATTGTTGTTGACTGGTGAGGGGGTGGGGTCTTGAGGGATACACTTGGGACACAGGTCCTTCTATACCACAATGCCAAGTCCTATTGGGTGTAAAGTAGGGGTGCACCTGGATAGCAGGTCATGAATCTGTTTCTGTGCCATGCAAAATGGTAGAAACCATAATAAAGAACAACATTACTGAACATTTATATAGTCATGGTTTAATGAGACAAAGCCAACATGGATTTAGACAAGGGAAGTCTTGTCTCATTAATCTGATATATTTTTTTGAAGGTGTGAATAAACAGATAATGGTGAGCCAGTTGATCTGGTGTATCTGGATTTTCAGAAAGCCTTTGACAAGGCTCCTCTTGAGAGACTCCTGAGGAATTTCAAACTTGTGGAATTGGAGGCAGTGGATTATTGGCTGATTGGCTACCGTTTCCAAGATATCTAAGCTTTTCCATGTTATGCTTATATACTGTAGAGTGTGTTGGTATTAGTTTTAATCATAAATAACTATAAACCTAGGTCTTTTCATGTCTTTATGGTTGCCATATATATGACTTTGATAATATTTCACCTGTTGTCTTTGTTTAAAAGTCAAAGTTTTATTTACAGTAAATATAATTTATTGAATAAGTCAGTATGAAACAGAAAGCAAGAAATGACTATGTGTGGGTTAGTATTAATTTCAGACCTTATTCAGCATCTACTTGGCATTTCTTGGCTTGCCTCTTGTATTCTGTAAATGGAATATCTCTTGTCACTGTCCAGCAATAGTCTGCAAGCATCGATGGGCTCCATTTGCCTTGATATTTTTTCTCCATTGATGCAATGTCTTGATGAAATTGTATAGCATGCTCACGGCTCACTGCTCCACAGTTTGGTGGTAAAAAATCAAGATTAGAGTGCAAAAGATGTATCTTTAATGACATGTTGCAGCCAAGACTTTTGTATTATTATTATTATTATTATGAATGAGCATTTATAAAGTGCTAACAGGCATACGTAGCTGTATTGAGGAGTTTTTCCACCAACTCCCTGAAGTTGTCTGCCTTGTTCTTCTCAGAAAACTTGTTATCACTAACTCAAAGATTTTTCATGCTGTCCTTTCTTTGCCACATAGTGCACGGTTAAATGCATCATCTCAAGAAGTTCATGAATTTGAGGACCAAGGAAAACATCTTCCTTTATCTTAGATTCACTTAGTCTTGGAAATTTCCTGCTGAGTGTCATGGGGTCTGTAAGATAGACCTCCCTTGAGCCCTATTAGGCGGCTGCCTAGGGCTTTGAAGTTCACGATGCCTTTCTACCAAAAAGAGTCTTGCAGTCAAATGGTAAGGCAAAATAATGTCAGGGCTTTATTCCCCTTCCCAAACGGATATTCTTTGGATACAACACAAACAAAACAGCAGAAAAACAAATAGAAACTGCTACAAAGAAAAATATCTTCTTTTCCTTTGACACTAGCACATGGCTGCTTTCCACAGGCTTAACATAAAGATATGACATCATCTGAAAAACATATTGTGCAATCCATAGGAACCGGGTCAGGAGTACAGCTGTTATTCTCCCACTGCATTAATTCGGATTCACTCCCGATAGCATAAGGGTCACACTTTACATTTGCTGGCTTCCTGAAAACCCTCCTGTGGTGCATGGATTACTTTTCCCAAAAAGTGTTCTTCAAACCTAGGGCTCTGAATGCCTGGTATGGTGATAGCTTCTTTCTGGCTTTCCTTTCTTTTCCAATCTGGTGGAATCGCTGGATATCTTTCAACATCACAGTCACTTCCAGTGCCACGCCCTTGCCCTTTAAAACACACAGAGCTTTTAGCCTTTTCCTCTGAAAAGCAAGGTTCCCACCTTTTAACTGTGTTTCTGGTTCTTGTTTTTGGGCTCCTGACAGCTCTCTCCCGGACTCTCCAACCACCATCAAACCTAGCAGGCTCCTGGCCACGTCCCTGGCTGCTTCCTGCTCTGGGGTCAGACCTACTGTTTCCTTCTCCCGGCAAACTTCCTTCAGAATGGCACGTGCTCACTGGTTGCTTGCTCAGTCCTCCTGAGTCACTGCCCCTGCTGGCCTTTCCTGGTTCTACCCAGTAAGACAACGTGGACAGCAGTATGGAAGGAAATTCCTTATTCAGTCACCTTTAGCCTATGGCCCGACACAGGCCGTGTTTCGCCACCTTCTTCAGGGGCAGGCTAAACTAAAAACATAAACAATAAATAAATAATGACATCATAGTTAAAAACATAAATAATTAAATAAATGACCAAAAAAACAAGAGTTGATACCCAAAGTATCCAACATATAAAACAAATTAACATATTGAATACAGAAAACATACTGTAATCAATGTTTGTGTCTACATACACAAACACTACATAAACCAGCACAGCTAATCAAACTAATATGAATAAATGAATATTAAATAACACATAAAATTAATAAATAAACAAATACATCATCTCTCAATCACATATATGAAATAAATATAAAACATCTAAATAAAAATCTAATGATAAAATTGTATAAAAACATGGATAAAAAATAATAAATAACTAATATATCCATATATAATATACTTAAAACAGGGGGACGTAAAGGATTATACAGTTTGTGTTCATGTGCTTGAGACAACCTCAAAAATTGCTTAAAAATACTTGGGCAACATTCAGTGGAATCAGGGGAAACTATCCTCTCTAAAAAATTCTTTAAAAGAAGCAAACACTACTGAAAAGCTCCATCTACCTGCAAGTTGTGAGTCACTGTCTTCAAAACGTGAACTTCATCAAATGCTGATTCTGATAATGACACAAAAAGGAGATATGAAGGGTTCATAAATCTTCATACATAAGGGTGGCCACCACGGGTCTGATTTATAGATATTGATTCTACATATACTCGATTATAAACAATACTACCATACAAAAGTATACATAGTCTACACATGCCTTCCGCAGTGTAAAATCGTCCTAAATATCATACAAATCATCCACCGTACTTGAGAACTTCCAACATAAAAACCAGAGTTACAAGCAACTTACAAATTATCCACAGATCTAAACCCTACATTTGTTCCATATTTTATTATACAGACCACGGCAATCTATCGTGGGGGCTCCGATATCATACACACCCTCCACAGTTAAAAACACCATATTTAAAATGACTAACACCATAAAAACCGCATTTATAAAAAACTGACAGACAGTTTGCATTGTCCAAAACCAATTCCTGTAGCGTGCCCGCCGGCGCGCCACACAAATAAACGCCGGTGCCTGCGCTCTGCAACCACCACACAGACTCATGGGATATTACATGAAGTTATCCATTTAAATACCCTCATACATATTTGATATCAAGAAAATGCAGAGAAACACCATAAGATTTTCTTTGTGCACTAAGGTAATCTAGCAATTATCCGGCTGAAGGAATCAGCTACAAATGAACATCCAGATTGTTAAATTGTCCAAAGGAACCATGTTAGCAAACCCACCGGCACATCAAATTGACTGTCGGCGCTTATACTCTGCCAATTCCATTAATGCCGTAGGATCTTACATCTAAAACACCTTTGTACATATCTTCTTAAATGGAAAACCACAAGGAACCCCCCTTATCTATATGCTTCAAAACAGCAAAGACAACTTCTTACAAGTTATCAGTAAACTCCTATATCACACAACAAACCCATAGGTAATTAACATTATTATTGGGGTACCTATCTAGTTAATCAGATGTTCCATTTCAAAACCATTATTACTAGCTTATCAACTCCATCCTTATCTAAATATACCCCATGATATTGTTAAACATGTTCACAAAAGAATCTCAATAAAAAAAATTTATATAAAAAAACCTCAGCCCCCTTCCATGAGCCACTACTCATTGATGATACCACTATAAAAAATATATAAAACCATAAACATCACAGCTAATTCCTCTAAAAAGACCTCCACTACTGCATGAAAAAAGACATCATCACAAAAATACAGATAGATCACTGTCCATATTCAACCCTTTGGGATGTAAGCTCTACAACGCAAAAATATACCGTTCTTCTATTCTACGGATGGTTCTCTCACTATTTCCTCCTCTCCAATTCATCTTAACCTTCTTAATCACGAAATATTTCAAATCTGAAATAGCGTAGTTACTCACCTGTAACAGGTGTTCTCCAGGAGCAGCAGGAATCAGTCCTCACATATGGGTGACGTCGGCGCCGACGGAGCCCTCGCGGAGCAATTTTCCCCAGCTTTCAAAGAAAGCCTTTGGGAATTGCAGCGCGCATGCGCGGTCGCCTTCCCGCCCAAGGGTGCCATCTTAGCCAGTCAGATGACATAGCTAAAAAAGACAGCATAAAAATTTGCAAAAAAACTTAAGCAGATGATTGCAACTCCAAGGGGAGGAGGGAGGGTTGTGAGGACTGATTCCTGCTGCTCCTGGAGAACACCTGTTACAGGTGAGTAACTACGCTTTCTCCAGGACCAAGCAGGAAGTCAGTCCTCACATATGGGACTCCCAAGCTTAAGGCTACCGGAGACCCTAAGCACAAAAATGAGCTCCCTCTAGCTCAGCAGCACAGAAGGAAGGAATCTTCGCTGAATTATTACCCACCGGTAGCCCACATCCGGGATGGAGGGTAGGAGTTGCTCAAACCTCAAAGAGATTACGGAGGACTGCCTGTCCGAAAGCACTGTCCCTGCGGGACTCCCTCTTGAGACAGTAATGGACCGCAAAAGTCTGGCTCGAAGACCAAGTAGCGGCCCGGCAGATGTCTGCCAGCGGAACAGAGCGGAGGTAAGCCACTGACGTAGCCTTTGCCCGAACACAATGAGCCGTGACTCGACCATCCAAGGAGAGCCCGGCTGCCCCATAAGCCGAAGTGATACAGTCCGCAACCCAGATGGACAGAGTACGCTTGGAGACCGGGAGCCCCAATTTATTGGGATCAAAAGACACAAAAAGCTGAGCAGCCTTACGGTGCTCCCGCGTACGGTCAAGGTAGAAGTTCAATGCCCTTCTACAGTCCAGGGTATGGAGGACCATTTCAGCTCGGCTGGAGTGTGGTCTGGGAAAGAAGGTCGGAAGTACCACCTCCTGATTGATGTGAAAAGGGGAGACCACTTTTGGAAGAAATTTTGGGTGCGTCCGTAGGACTACCCTATTTTTGTAGAACCGAGTGTAAGGGGGATCAGACACGAGGGCCTGCAATTCACTTACGCGTCTAGCGGAAGTGAGGGCTATCAAGAACAATGTTTTCCAAGAAAGAAAACGGAGAGAACAGGTAGCCATAGGTTCAAAAGGCGGACAGGTGATCCGCTGTAAAACCACATTCAGATCCCAGTCAGGCGCTGGCGGGCGCAGAGGTGGTTTAAGTAGAAGGAGACCTCGGAGAAACCTCGCTACGAGAGGGTCGCTGGAAAGAGGTCTGCCGTCCACCGGTACATGATGTGCTGAAAGAGCACTGAGGTGAACTTTGACGGAGTTGGACTTAAGTCCCAGATTAGAGAGGTAGAGCAAGTACTGCAAGATCACCGACACCGAGCAGGAGAAGTGATCCTGAGACTGCTGGGTACACCAAACGGAAAAGCGACGCCATTTAAGGGCGTAGCATTTGCGGGTAGAAGGTCGCCGAGAAGCTAGGACGACCTCTTCCACCTCTGCCGGCAGGAGAAGGGGAGCAAGGACTACCCTCTCAGCAGCCAGGCCATTAGATTGAGAGATCTGAGGTTGGGGTGTAGCAGAGACCCCTGATCCTGAGTGAGGAGATCCGGTTGAAACCCCAGAGGGAATGGATCCTCTACCGCTAGTTGCAGCAGGAGTGGAAACCACGGCTGTCTGGGCCAGCGAGGGGCCACCAGGATCATGGAAGCTTTGTCTCGGAGAACCTTGAAAAGTGTTCGAGAGACTAGCGGGATGGGAGGAAAAGCATACAGAAGGCTCTCCGACCATGAGAGTAGAAAAGCGTCTGCCGCAACTCGAAGGGGATGTGGCTGACGAGAGCAGAAGCGAGGAAGTTGCCGGTTGTGAGGACTGGCAAAGAGATCCATCGTGGGGAGGCCCCACTTTAGAAAGAGCTTCTGAACTACCAAGGGATCCAGGCGCCACTCGTGCGGCTGGAGGATCCTGCTGAGTTTGTCCGCCAGGCAATTTTCTTGGCCTGGGAGATAAACTGCCTTGAGAAGAACGCCGTGACTGACGGCCCAAGAGCAGAGCTTCTGTGCTTCCCGACAGAGAAGGAAGGAGCCCGTGCCCCCCTGTTTGTTCATGTAGAACATGGCAACTTGATTGTCCGTCTGGACAAGGACGGACTGGTGAGAGGTCAGGTGGGAGAAAGCCTTGAGAGCCAGGCGGATCGCTCTGAGCTCCAGGAAGTTGATCTGCTGAGCAGACTCCCACGTGGTCCAGAGGCCCTGAGTACGTGCCCCTTGACAATGTGCTCCCCAACCCAGGAGGGACGCATCTGTCGTCAGCACCTGGGCCGGCTGAGGTGACTGAAAAGGCATGCCGAGTACCAGGTTCGGCCGATGAAGCCACCACTGGAGAGACGAGGCCAGCGGCTCGGAAACGCGCACTAGGTCTGCTAGGCCGCCTGTGGCTTGTTGCCACTGCTTGCGAAGACACCACTGAGCAGGCCGCATATTCAGGCGGGCATTGGGGGTCACATGGACGGTGGAAGCCATATGGCCGAGCAGTCTCAGGAAGCGCCTGGCGGAGACCAGGGACTGGCTGCGAAAACGGTCGGCTAGGTCCATGAGCCGTTGAGCCCTGTCGAGAGGCAGGAAAGCTCGCGCCTGAGGAGTGTGCAGTCTTGCGCCGATGAACTCGAGATCCTGTGAGGGGAGCAAAGTGGACTTTGCGAAGTTTATGACAAAGCCCAAGTACTGCAGAAGAGTCACCGTGCGGTGTGTGGCGTTGGTGACCTCCGGAGCGGACGCTGCTCTGATGAGCCAGTCGTCGAGGTACGGGAAGACATAGAGGCCGTGAAGCCGGAGATGGGCCGCCACCACCGCGAGACATTTTGTGAAGACTCGCGGTGCGGAGGACAGGCCAAAGGGCAGTACCCTGTACTGGTAATGATTTCCTGCCACCACATACCTTAGGTATTGGCGGTGGCTTGGGTGGATGAGGATGTGCATGTAGGCATCCTTTAGATCCAAGGAGCATAGCCAATCTCCCTGCTGGAGGTAGGGCAGAAGGATTCCAAGGGTAAGCATTTTGAACTTTTCCCGCACGAGGAACCTGTTGAGGTTGCGCAAGACCAGGATGGGTCTGAGGCCTCCTGTCCTTTTTGGTACTAGAAAATACCTGGAATAAAAGCCTTGACCTCTCAGGTGGTGGGGCACCGGTTCCACTGCCTGTTCCTGTAGAAGACCTGCTAACTCCTGAAGGAGTAAGTCCCTGTGCAGAGGGAGTCGTGGAGGTTCTCCCGGGAAATAGGAGGGAGGGACCTGGTGGAAGTGGAGAAGATAGCCTTCTCTTACGACTTGAAGCACCCAGGCATCTGAAGTGATGGTGGACCACCTGTGGGCGAAGTGAACCAGCCGGCCTCCGGTGCTGGGAGGAGCCAGCGGAGGGGTAGAGGCTATGCTGAAGGAGTCAAAAGCCCCCACCCTGCTGAGCAGGGGCTGGTGGTGCAGGCTTGGGGGCTTGCTGCCTACGGGACCCGTTACCCCGTCCCTTGGCCTGCTGGCCCTGTTGGGGAGCTGCGGGGGCCTGATATTGGGGGTAGTGTTTATAGGCAGCCGCCTTTCTCGGGTAAAAGGACTTCTTTCCCGAGCCCTTCTTTTTCTGGGAAGGGGCGGAGGTCTTCCTAGAAAGCCTAGTCCTGGTGAGAGTCTCTGTCTCTAGTTGTGCAGCCTTCTCGACCATAGGTTTGCCAAAGAGGTTTTCACCTCGGCAGGGGACATCGACCAACTTGTCCTGCACCCAGGGCTCAAGGTCAGACGACTGAAGCCAAGCCTGTCGGCGGGCACCGATGCCGGCTGCGGCCACTCGAGCCGATGCTTCAAAGCCATCATAGGCTGCTCGGGATATGAATTTTGAGCATTCCCGAATGCCAGTGGACAAGGCTAGGAACCTCCGCAAAGGTTCCTCGGACAATCCAGCAGAGAATCCGGCTAGCTCTTTAGCCAGGTCTCGGAGATACATGCCCATGTATAGCTGGTAGGTCTGGACACGACACGCAAGCATAGAGCCCTGGAAACACTTCTTACCAAGGCCATCCAGGTTACGGGCCTCCCTGCCTGGAGGCACCGAGGAGTGCATCTTCTGGCTCTTAAGACGATGCATGGCCGATTCCACTACCATGGAATGGTGTGGTAGCTGTGCTTTTTGGAAGCCAGGGCTCTTGTGGACTCGATAGATAGAATCGACCCGCTTGCTCAGGACCGGCGAGGAGGCCGGACTCTCCCACATGCGGAAGAGTAGTCGTTCCAGCATGGGAGGAACCGGTACAGTAAAGTGTTCCCTGGCGGGAGAGTCATACTGGAGGGCGTCGAGCTCTTCGGCTCGAGGCTCCTCCTCGGGATCCGCAGGGAAGGCCAAAGCCTTGGCCATATCCCTGACGAAGTCCGAGAACCGGGCATCCTCCGGAGGGGACTGCTTCCGAGGTTCGGACTCAGGCGAGTCCGAGGGGACACACCGAGTCCGAAAAGAATCAGGTGACTCTTCCTCTTCAGACTCCCAGACCGACTCCGAGGAGGAATCGGTGGGGTCGGCCCGGGCAGGCTGCGGCGCCGGCCGCCCCGACGCCGAGGGAGTCGGCATCGACGACCTCGGTCCCGAACGGGAGGCCGAGGGTGACCTCGACCGAGGATCGACTCGAGTTCGCATGGACTCGAGGATCGGCTCGGTCTCCGGGGTCGACTTAGATGTCGACGTCCCGGCGGTCGGGGCAGCGGCGCCAGCAAGGCTAGCGAGCAGTGCCCGCTGCTGGTCCATGAAGGCAGACAGTCTGCTCTCCAAGGCCGTCAACCTGAGTCCGACCTCAGGTGACCCAGCAGCCCCCGACTCGGGCCCCGACGGCGTCGGGCCCGACATCGGCGGTCTCGGAGGCGAGTCCAGGAGGACCACAGGACTTACCCGAGCAGGCAGCTCCGACTCCATGCGAGGTCGCTTCGAGAGGTGCTCCTTCTCCAAGGACCCGAGATGGCTATCAGGGCTATGCGACCTGGCCCTCGCGGAGCCAGGAGCGTCCACCGACGCCGCCCTCGTGGGTTTCACCTTCCGTCGATGGTCCCCGAAGGGAGAACCCCTGTCGGAGGAACTCCGGCGACGGTCAGAGCTGGAACCTCTGGACGCCGAGGCCTCCGACGAGGTCCGGGTACAGCTGGGGTCAGCGAAGATCCTATCCCGCTGATGCCGCCGACTTCTCAATGCTTTGGAGGACATTTTGCCACAGGCCCCACAGATCATTTCTTCATGATCCGGGCCCAGGCAGCGGAGGCAATTATCGTGTGTGTCAGTTAGTGACATATTTCGGTCACACTGACCACACCGCTTGAAACCACTGGCAGCCATCGGGGGAAAAAGGGCCCCTGCGAGGTCAAAAGACCGGGCTGCCAGTGAAAAAACCGAAAACGAAACTGACTAAATCAGAAAAACCGAAAAAGAAGAAGAGAACTCGTGACCGGCGTCGCGAGTCCGGGCGGGAAGAAAACCGGCGTCGAACCGAAGGAAAAAAGAGAATATTATGAATAAAATCAACTTTTTCGCGGGGACACGACGGGTACGTCTGTAGGGCTCCGCGGAAAAAAGAAGACTGGCTAAGATGGCACCCTTGGGCGGGAAGGCGACCGCGCATGCGCGCTGCAATTCCCAAAGGCTTTCTTTGAAAGCTGGGGAAAATTGCTCCGCGCGGGCTCCGTCGGCGCCGACGTCACCCATATGTGAGGACTGACTTCCTGCTTGGTCCTGGAGAACTTATGCTTCAATTCCTGCCAATGACTGACAAGGGGTTTATCAACCACTCCTCTCCTGAGACAACTCCTATGCTCTATGATTCTAACACGTACTGAATGAGTAGTCATGCCCACATACAATTTCTTAAATGGGCATTGCACTACATAAATAACATTACTCGTATTACAATTTGAAAAATCATCTAAATAACATTTTTTACCATTTATTGGATGAACAAATATACCCCGAACAGTAACAGCATGAATACATATAGAACATGCACTGCACTGAAAATGGCCTTTATGGGATGATAAAAAGGCCCTCTCAGTCACTGCAGATGGAACAAGCATATTTTTTAAGTTTACATTACGTCTATGAGCGATCGTCACTTTGATATCCTGAAATGCTGGCATAGCCTGAATTAAATTCCAGTGCTTTCTGATTATCTTAGCTATTCGATAAGATTGATAAGAAAACAAAAGAGGGCAGATAAAGCCTACATCTGATTTCTTCTTCTGTTTCTGCAATAAATCTTGACGAGGACATCCCTTGGCCCTATCATATGCCCTTTTGATGGTATGTCATGGATGATGTCGAACCTCAAACCTATTGACCATTGACATTGCCTATTCTTCGAAATCGGATTCCAAGGTACATATTCTATGTATCCTCAAGAACTGTCCCACTAGTAAATTATTTTTAAGCGATGTATTATGAAAGCTACTATAATGGAGCAGATGGTTCCTATCAGTAGGTTTCCTAAAGAGGTTGGTAATGAACCCCTTGTCAGTCTTCTTAATAAGCAAATCCAGATATGCAATCTGTTTGTCATCTGTTGTCATCTGTTGGGTACTATATAGCACGTGGATTCGTGCTTGTTTGTTGGACTACTTTCCTGGTTCTAGCCAGCAATTTATATGCTTCCCTTCTCTGCACGCTACGTGGGTCTTTGTGAACAGGTGTTCCTGATGAGGCTTTCTGTTTCTAACCACGTCAGGACTATCACCATGAAAATTCATTCTAATGCCTTTTGGCTTCTCCTGTGCTGAATGTATTTGCTGCTCAGCTGTTCCTACATGTACTGAGTTTATTTGCTGCTCAGCTAAATCTGAGGTAAGTTCCTCATTTTCTCTTACCTTCATGTGCTCTATACTGCCTACTGTGTCACATGAGATACTTGAAAGCTGGTTTTGTTGTGTCCATGTTCTTGACAAAATTTTTCATTAGACCCAAATTAATGTGTAAGGGTGGTAACAAAATCTTCCTTGATTCAACAAGTGGTGGATGGTGCACACTTTTATTTCCAGGCTCCAGTGACTGTCAGAGTGGCCAATCTCACTTGATGTAATGGAAATATTTCACTCAACTAACCCATTCACAGAGAAAACAGCAGTACTTTGTATATCCAGTCTGCAGATGGAGCAACAGAGCGATGACTTTTAAATCACCACAGAGTCGTCACTGATGTCGGTCATAGTTTATGCATCTCAACAACTGTTTTATATTGTCATAGATTTCCTTCATATAGAAACATAGAAATATGATGAGAGAAAGAGACCACATGGCCTATCTATTTTGTCCTTCCATATCAACAACTAAAACAGTCCCCTTTTTACCTTTAGAGATCATCTGTGTTTGTCCCATGCTTTTTTGAATTCAGTTACTGTCCTCGACTCTACCACCTCCACTGGGAGACTATTCCACGGATCCACTACTCTTTCCGTAAAGAAATATTTCCGCATATCACTCCTGAATCTATCTCCCTTCACCTTCATCCCATGTCCCCTCGTAGCAGAACTTGCTTTCAATTGAAAGATGCTCTCTCCCTGAACATTTATGCCGCAGAAGTATTTAAACATCTCAATCATATCACCTCTATCCCACCTTACCTCTAAGCAGGGCCGGCCCGTCCATTGAGCAAGAATGTTTTTTGCACAGGGCCCCGCGTTTCAGGGGGCCCCGCGCAAAAAACATTCTTCAGCATCCCAAGTTTAAAAAAAAAAAACCAAACCGGCTGCTTCTGCCGCGGCAGCAGCAAGAGCTCTGCCGCGGCAGCAGCAAGAGCTCTGCCGCGGGGCCCCCCCCTGCCCGGCAGAGCCTCCGTGCATCCTCAGCAGCTTTCTTCATGTCCAAAACGCGGGCTTCTTTCAGAGCCGCGAGAGTTTCCTTTCTCGCGGCTCTGTTAATCCCGCCGAGGGTGATGGGATTTCCCATCAGCCCCGCGGGATTAAGAGAGCCGCGAGAAAAGAAACTCTCGCGGCTCTGAAAGAAGCCCGCGTTTTGGACATGAAGAAAGCTGCTGAGGATTCAAGGAGGCTCTGCCGGGCAGGGGGGGGGCCCGCGGCAGAGCTCTTGATGCTGCCGCGGCAGAGCTCTTGATGCTGCCGCGGCAGAAGCAGCCAGTTTGGTTTTTTTTTATTTTAATTTGGAATGATAGGGGGGGGGGGGTGGTTAGGACTGGTAATGGGCTATGGGAGGGGAGGCTAAACTGGAAGTGGGCTGATGGGGGGGGGGTGGTGAGGACTGGTAATGGGCCGGGGGGGGCTGGTTAGGACTGGTAATGGGCCAGGGGGGGGGGTGGTTAGGACTGGTAATGGGCCATGGGGGGGAGGCTAAGACTGGAAGTGGGCTGATGGGGGGGGGTTAGGAATGTTAAGGGCCAATGGGGGGGGATAAGTGGGATGAAGGGGGGAGTAAAGAATGCTAATCGGCCATGGGCGGTGGAGGCTAGGACTGGTAATGGGCCATGGGGGGGGCTAAGTGGGCTGGGGGGGTTAGGACTGGTAATGGGCCATGGGGGGGGGAGGCTAGGACTGGTAATGTGCTGATGGGGGGGGTTATGACAGGTAATGGGCTATGGGGGGGCTAATAGGGCTGATGTGGGGGTTTAGGACTGGTAATGGGCTATGGGGAGGGGGCTAAGGCTGGAAGTGGGGGGGTAGGACTGGAAATGGGCTGATGGGGGGGCTAAGACTGGAAATGGGCTGATGGGGGGGTAGGACTGGTAATTGACTATGGGGAGGGGGCTAAGGCTGGAAGTGGGGGTAGGACTGGAAATGGGCTGATGGGGGGGGTTAGGACTGGTAATGGGCTATGGGGGGGCTAAGACTGGAAGTGGGCTGATGGGGGGGGGGTGGCTAGGACTGGTAATGGGCTGAGGGGGGGGGTTTGGACTGGAAATGGGCTGATGGGGGGGGTTAGGACTGGTAATGGGCTATGGGGGGGCTAAGACTGCAAGTGGGCTGAGGGGGGGTGGTTAGGACTGGTAATGGGCCATGGGGGGGTTAGGACTGGTAATGGGCCGGGGGGGGGGTTAGGACTGGTAATGGGCTGATGGGGGGAGGGTTAAGACTGGTAATGGGCCATGGGGGGGGTTATGACTGGTAATGGGCCATGGGGGGGAGGCTAAGACTGGAAGTGGGCTGATGGGGGGGGTAGGACTGGTAATTGGCTATGGGGGGGCTAAGACTGGAAATAGGCTGATGGGGGGGCTAGGACTGGAAATAGGGTGATGGGGGGGTTAGGACTGGTAATGGGCTATGGGGGGCTAAGACTGGAAATGGGCTGATGGGGGGGTAGGACTGGTAATTGGCTATGGGAGGGGGGCTAAGACTGGAAATAGGCTGATGGGGGGCTAGGACTGGAAATAGGGTGATGGGGGGTTAAGACGTAATGGGCTGATGGGGGGTTAGGACTAGTAATGGGCTATGAGGAGGCTAGGACTGGAAATGGGCTGAGTGGAAGGAGGGCTTGAACTGCAAATAGCTGATGGGGACGGGGGCTTGGAATGGAAATGGGTTGTGAGGGGGAGGGAGCTAGGACTGGAAATGGGTGAGGGGGGGCTAGGACAGGAAATGGGCTGATGGAGGGGCTAGAATAGGACTGGAAATTGGCTGTTGGGGGGAGCTAAGATTGGAAATGGGCTGTGGTGGGGGTTTGGATTGAAATGGACTCATGACGGGGCTAGAACTGGAAGTAGGCCCAGGGGGGGCTTGGATTGGAAATGGGCTGAGTGGAGGGGAGCTAGGATTTGACATGGGCTGATGGTGGGGCTAGGAAAGGACTAGAAATGGGCTCATGGGGGGCTGGGATTGGAAATGAGCTGATGGAGGGACTTGGATGGGACTGCAAATAGATGGGGGAGCTAGGACTGGAAATGGGCTTATGGGGGGCTAGGACTGGAAATGGGCTGATGCGGGGACTAGAAGGGAGCGGATGCTGGGTGGGACTGGAACTAGAATGGAGCTGATGTTGGGGGAGGATTAGAATGGGATGGAGCTGGGAGAGTGAAATGGAGAGGGAAAAAATATTTTGTGTGGGAGGGAAGACAAATCTACAATTGTCCGGATATTGGGAGAGTAAGTGGGGATTGAGGATGGAGGGGTAAAATTTGAGTGGATGAAATAGGAATGAGGAAAGAGGAAAAGGAGAAAGAACGATTAGTATGTTAAAGCAGATGTAGAGAGAGAATGGAAAAAAACTAGAAGAGAGAAGAAAAGACAAATGGACAGCAGACGATGAAGAATTAGCGGAAGACACGAAGAAACCAGAAGAAAGTGGCTGGAGCAATTGCAGCTGAAAAAAAATGCACAAAAGGTAGAAAAATATCTCTTTATTTTGAATTTATTAATTGGAATATGTCAGCTCTGGGAAATGTGCATCATTAACGTCTGCGCTTTGTTTAGTACAAGAGCAAATTAATGTATAGTTTTATTTCTACAGTGTTGTACATTCCAAGTTTGGCTTTTGGGATTCCCAGTTTAATTATTGTCTTCCTGTTTCTAAATTGTGATTCCTTGTTTGGTGATGGTTTATGTTCTGTTCATGTGTAACTGAGCTGAGGTATTCTGTTTATGTAATTCCTATTTGACATTGCCACTTGTTCTCTTTCCCCAGTAGGTCATGTATTGTTGTTCTCTGAAATGTATTGGTTTAATATTTGCAGCGTTTCCTTTTGATAGTTAGGGTATGGTGCTTTATGAGTCCTGGTAGTGCTGTTAGGATACGGCGGGTTTGCTATGGGTTCTAAATGGGCAGTGTTTGTAGTAGTTCCTAATGTGTCTGGCGGTTGGCACTGGATTATAGTAATGTAGAAGTCTTTTAGTCTTTCTTTATTCATACACTCATTAAGAGGCATGTTTACTAAAAGTTCATGTATGGTAACATTATGCAAATATTTATGCAAATGAGGACCCTTATGCAAATGAGGCCCCGCACCGAGTCTCCGCACATGGCCCCGCACCCCCCTTGGGCCGCCCCTGCCTCTAAGGTGTACATATTAAGATCCTTCAGTCTGTCCTCATATGCTTTATAATGAAGACCACTAATCATTTTAGTAGCCACCCTCTGCACCGACTCCATCCTGTTCACATCCTTTTGAAGGTTCGGTCTCCAGAATTGTATACTATACTCCAAATGAGGGCGCACCAAAGTCTTATACAGCGGCATTATCACCTCCTTTTTTCTGATAGCCATTCCTCTCTGTATGCACCAAAGCATCCTTCTAGCTTTTGCCATCGCCTTTTCTACCTGTTTAGCTACTTTAAGAACATCAAACACAACCACGCCTAGGTCCTGCTCTTCTTTAGTGGACAAAAGTACTGGTAACATCCTTCTCCTCAGATTGAGCTCCATTTACTTGAACTCTTTGTCGCCTCCCACCCAACCAATTTCTAACCCAAGCAGTAACTTTAGGGTCCATCCCTAGGGTGCTCAGTTTGTTTATAAGTCGCCTGTGATGAACAGTGTCAAAGGCTTTACTGAAATCTTAATACACCACATCTAGGGCTCTCCCTCGGTCCAAATCCCTGGTCACCCAGTCAAAGAAATCAATCAGATTTGTTTGACAAGACCTGCCTCTGGTGAATCCATGCTGCCTCAGATCCTGTAATCCGCTGGACTCCAGAAACCTCACTATTTTCTCTTTCAGCAGTGTTTCCAATAATTTACTCACCACCGAAGTTAAACTAACCGGCCTGTAGTTTTCAACCACATCCTTACTTCCACTTCTGTGTAAAGGCACCACATGAGCCTCTCTCCAGTCCTTTGGCACCACTCCCGACTCCAACGAGGCATTGAAAAGGCCAGTCAGTGGAGCTGCTAGAACGTCCCCAAGTTCCCTCAGTATTCTAGGGTGTATCCCATCCGGTCCCATAGCTTTGTCTACTTTAAGTTGAGCTAGTGTCTCACGAACACAGTCTTCTGAAAATTGTTCAAGATGTCCCTCGCTTCTCTTCCTGTTTGTGGGTGTTTTCTGAGGTCCTGCTCCTGGTTCTTCATCTGTGAACACAGAACAGAAATATTTGTTAAGCAATTCCGCTTTATCCTTATCAGCTTCTACATATTCCTTCCCTGCACCCTTGAGTCTGAGAATACCACTCTTGCCCTTCTCACTAATATATCTGAAAAATGTCTTATCCCCCCATTATATTGCATTGGCTATTTCCTCCTCCTTTTGAATCTTTGCCTTCCTGACTACTTTGCTAGCTTCTCTAAGTTTTTCCAAATACAGATGCCTGTCTTCCTCTGTTTGTGACCCCTTGTATTTCATGAAGGCCTCCCTCTTTTTCTTCACTTTTTCAGCTACTTCTTTCGAAAACCATAGCGGTCTCCTTTTCTTTTTACCTTTATTTACCATTTTAACAAAAAGGTTAGCTGCCCTTAAAATATCCCCTCCAGTTTTGTCCACTGTTTTACTACATCCCCAGCTGTTCCCATCCCACTAACGACTCCCTGAGGTATTGGCCCATCTTGGCAAAGTTAGTCTTCCTAAAGTCTAAGATCCTCACCTTTGAATGGATTCTAAAAAGCCCTAGTCCTAATACTGAACCACACCATATGGTGATCACTGGATGCAAAATGATCTCCCACTTCAACATCAGAAACACTTTCACATTGGTATCACCAAGTCCAGTATGGCCCCTTCATGTGTGGGGTCTGTTACCAATTGCCTGAATAGTTCTCCCTGTAGAGAATCCAGGATCTCTTTACTTCTAGATGATACTGTAGCAGGAATGTGCCAATCAACATCTGGCATATTGAAATCTCCTATCAGTAGCACTTCCTCTTTCCTAGCAATGCTGCGTATGTCTTCAATTAACTCTCTGTTCACCTCTTCCTCTTGTGAGGGAGGTCTGTGTATCACACCAATGCAAATAGATTTTTCTTTCCCTCTTTCTAGTGTAACCCACAATGCCTCCTCTCTCCCTTTTAAGCTCTGTAATTCCAAAGCTTTAATAGTAGTTTTTACATATAGTGCCACTCCTCCTCGCCTTTTTCCTACCCTTTCCTTTCTGAATAAAGTATAGCCAGGTATAGTTACATCCCAATCATGGTTTTCTGTGAACCATGTTTCTGTAACTGCCACTAAATCTAAGTCAGCCACTCCCACCACAGCTTCAACATCAGGGATCTTATTTACCATGCTATGGGCATTTATACACACTGCTTTCCATATGTTACCCCTGTTACCCATTTCCATAAAGGTATTTAATGTATCACCTATCTGGGGTCTTTCACCTACCTGGGGGCTTTCTTCACCCATCCCCAACAAATCTAGTTTAAAGCCCTCTTCAGTAGATTAGCCAACCTTTCTTGGACGCATCAACCTTTCTTGGACAGATGGATGCCATCTCTGTTCTGCAACACTTGGAACAGCATCCCATGGTCTAGGAAATCAAAACACTCTCGATGACACCATCCACGCAGCCATGCATTCATCTCCAGGATGCGAGCCTCTCTGCCTTGGCCTTTACCCTCAACAGGGAAGATTGAAGAGAACATCACCTGTGCATCTAACTGCTTCACCCTCTGTCCCAGAGCATGAAGTCACTTTTGATACGTTCCAAGGGATACCTGGCAGTATCATTTGTTCCAACATAGATTAGCAACATTAGGTAATAGTCAGTGGGCTTGATGAGTCTCGGCAAACTCTCCGTAACATCTTGGAATTTGGCACCAGGCAGACAGCATACCTCTCTAGACATCAAGTCTGGTTGGCAGATGGATGCCTCAGCATCCCTCAGAAGAGAGTCTCCAACCACCACTACTCTTTGTTTCCTTGTGGTCACTGATTCTGCAACTTTGGGGTACTTGAGCTCTGGTTCATCCCTTTCAAGGGATGTTTTCACCTCCTCCACTTCCAGGGCTGCATAATGGTTCTTCAATTCAAGGGCTGGAGAAGTTGGATTGGTGATTTTGCAGGCCCTGGTGACTTGTGTCCAACCATCAACATTCTGTTGGCACCCATCTTCTCCTTTGCTGGAGAGCTGGGTTGCTGCAAGAAGCATCTCATCAATGTACTTCTCACTGTCTTGGATGCTCCTCAGCCTCGCCACCTCCTCTCTGAGTTCCTCCACCTGTTCCCTCAGAGCTTCAGCATGCAGGCACCCTGCACATGGAACCGGTCCTTCAACTGGCATTAGGACCTCTGTCTGGACTGAGGCAGAAGCTGTAACGGGGGCAACAGCTTTAGTGATACGATTTTTCCCAGCCATTGTTCTGTTCATGGAGCTTAGGTATCTGTTAAAGCAAAAGAGAGAGATCTACCAAGTACCAGCCGATTTCCCAGCTATCCTTTCAGAGAAAAAGAAGTTAAATCTCTTTAAATATATTCAAAATGTGCTGGTCCAAGTCTTTGTGCTTTGTTAAATGGGGAGGTGCCCTATAAAGCAAGATTGATCACTAGGGGTGGGTGGGAGTTGGGGTGGGTAGGGAGGGAACTAACACCTGATTAGGTGTTAGAGGTTTCCAAAGCTGAGGAGGTTACTAGAGTTCAACAACCTACTCTGCTCAAGGAAATTTCCACTAAAGCACCAAAAAGAAAGTAGCCTTGCTTTAAAATATATACAAAAACCCTTTTAAGAGCTCCCAGTCAGAGAGCTAGCAATTTAATAAAAATAAACCCTCAAATCCTTACTGTTGGTTGTCCTGTAGAGCCCCTGTTAGGAAAGCCTCAACAGGGCAGGGCACTGGAGCCTTTTATGCAGGCTTCAGCTGCTCTCAGGTAATCAGGCCCACTAACTCCTGGGTGGGTAGGGAGGGAACTAACACCTGATTAGGTGTTAGCAGTTCCCAAAGCTGAGGAGGTTACTATTTTATTTATTTATTTATTTTATTTATTTATTTTACATCTCTTATATACCGCACTATTCAACATCAGCGCGGTTTACATCGAACAAAACATTTCAGTACACAAAAATGTCTGAGTTACATTAAACAGGGTTAATAACTTGGATAACAGGGTAAGTTTGAATCACAGGTAAATAACTTTGATTGCAGTGTAAACGTCCTGTTGGGACGTCCATCCCCGCTATTCGTTCCCCTTCCCAACCCTATCTAATTTCCCCGCTCGTTGTTTGGGGAAGTTAAACGGAGGGAGGGAAGGGGCGGATCAGGGGCGGCATTAGGGCGGGTGTGGGCAATCATCGGCTCTGGACATACAGGGCCAATTCCAATGTCGGCCCTGTGTGTCTGGGGCTGATGGCTTGGACGGGGAACTTATTTATGTATTTACTTTTATATACCACACTTTTTGAGATCAGTGTGGTTTACATGTAACATAAACAGTAAAACAGTTTACATTGAACTGGAAACAAGTATCGGTAAGTAACAAGTATTAAGAATAGGCGGAAACATTACATGTAAAAGGGGGATATGAACTTGGAGCATGCAGGTAGGGGATCTACAAGTGAGCTGGACAGTAAAGACATAGGGGCTTGTTTACAAAGCCGCGGTAGCGGTTCGCGATCGTTATCGGAGCCGCGGCCCCATTGATTTCAATCGGGCCGTGGCTCCGATAACGATCGCGAATCGCTACCGCGGCTTTGTAAACAAGCCCCATAGACATTGTTCAGGGTGGTTGGCTGTAAGCTAGTTGAAACAAGTATGTCTTTAAGGCCTTCCTAAAGGATGTTAGGTCTGCGATGGTATGGATTGCTGGAGGTAGGGCATTCCAGCGAGTTAGTGCATAGAGAGAAAAGGCACGCTTTTTAGTTGACTGGGTGCATATTCTTATTGCTGAGGTGGTGACGAGTGAGTTCACCATGCATGACCTCCTAGTTATGTTTTCAGGGGCACTTTGTATGAGGTTTGCGAGGGAGGTTGCAGACATTCCGTGCAGAGACTTGAAGGTAAGTAATAGGGCTTTGTATATTAGGCGGCTTGTTATAGGGAGCTAACGTAGCTGAAACAAAAGAGGCGTGATATGTTCAAATCTGGACGTAGACAGGAGTGTTCAGGTGGCTATGTTCATTGTTAGTTGTAATGGCTGGAGCGTGTGCTTTGGCAGGCCATGGAAGATTATGTTGGTGTAGTCCAAGTGAGGAAGATAAGGGCTTGGAATACTAGGCAGAAGTCTGAGGATAGGAGGAGAGGGCGTAGATGTCGGAGGGTTCTTAGTTTATGGTAAACTGTCTTGATGACATTTTGTATGTGGGCTTCCCAATTCAGATATTGGTCCAATATGACTCCAAGATAATGTACTTCTTGCTTAGTCATGATTTTGAAATCTTTCAACCTGAGGGAAGTTGGCAGGGTGGGCTTGGTCTTTGGTTATAAATAAGACTTCTGACTTTCTGCTGTTAGCCATCAGATTGTGGGTAGAGAGCCAGTCTGAGACCGCATTGAAGCATTCTGCAATGGAAGAAAAGTCGGGGCTGTCTTTGGAGAAAGGGGAATAGAGTAGGACGTCGTCGGCATAGATGTGGTAGTAAATGTTAAATGATTGTATAATGGTGCAGATTGGCTGTATATAAATGTTGAAGAGTAGGGAGGAGAGGGATGAATCCTTTGGGACTCCTTGCCTCCGCTGGAATGGTCTGGATTACTGGGTTCCTATGCAGACTTGCTGCTGGCGATCAGACAGGCATGATTTGAACCAGCTGAGGGCTTGGTTCTGTATGCCTTTTTGATGCAGGCGGGTGAGTTGGAGATTGTGGTTGACTGTATCAAAAGCAGAGGCAATGTCCATGAATATCAGGATGAATCCTTGTTTTTTTCTTATCTAAGCCTGTGTAGAGTCTATCTAGGACAGTTGCCAGTAGGGTTTCCACACCGTGTTGTGGGCGGAACCCGTGCTGCTGTGGGTCCAGAGGTGCATAGGAGTCAATGTGGACCTGCATTTGTTGGTGGATAATCTTTTCTAGTATTTTGGCTAGGAAGGGGAGGCTGGATATGGCTCTGTAGGAACTGATCTCTGATGGGTTTAGCTTGTTATTCTTTATCAGTGGCCTGATGGAGGTGGTTTTGAGAGGCGATGGAAGAAAGCCTTCAGACAGAGAGGTTAGCGATTCTAGCGATGATTGGGCTGAGGTCGGATCATACTTGCTTGATCCAGAATGCTGGGTATGGATTAGTTGGGGAGGTGGTGGTGTTGATTCCCCAGACGATCTTCTCTATTTGCCTGGGAGAGTATGGATAAAAGCCCTCTAGCGTGGGTACTGGTGTGTCATCAGAGGGAGGGAAGTGCCTGGGCGAGATTTCAAGGTCGGACCAATCTGAATTGGATGTTGTGAAGGTGGTTTTACTTTGAAAGTATGTGGCAAAGGCCTCTGGGCTAGGAGTACTTGTTGGTTTATGCGTGGATGCATCCTTTGTGAGGGATTTAATGAGGTTGAAAAGCTCATAAGGTTTGTTGAGAGCGTATGAGGGTGCTGGTGTGGTAGTCCTTTCTCTTGTTGTTGACAGCTCTTCGATGTTGATGCAAGTTATCCAGTTATGCAGTTTGGTCGTTGATGTGTCTAGAGCATCGCCAGCGGCATTCTAGCTTTCTGAGGTATATTAATGATTCACGCAGGTCAGCAGTAAACCACACGGCTGCGTGGTTCTTGTAGGTAGGTTTTGTGGAGGGTGGTAGGAGCGCAGCTCTGGAGAGGTTGTTGTTCCAGATCTCTATTAGCTCATCCAGATCGTTAGCATATGAGTTCAGGTCATGCAGAGTGTCACTTAGGAATGTCTCTTTATTGAATATCTGAAGCAGCAGCAGAAAGGGGAGTTAGATACAGAGGATTGCTGCCCTTCTGTGTCATATAGAATGTTTAAAAGTATGGCATTATGGTCAGACCAGGGAACCGGTAGTATGAGTGGTGAGATCTGGTTGCATGATGCGTGGGGGGGGGGGGGGTAGAGGGGCAAAATTAAGGTCCAGGATGTTTCCTCCGGTGTGGGTAGGAGTGTGAATGAGTTGGTGATAGTCCAGCACGGTCATTGCATCCAGGAATTCTGAGGAGTGCTTGGTAGGGAGTGATGAGAGATTAAAGTCACCTAGGAGCCAGAGCTGTTTCTGCCAGGTATTCTGGTTGCATGCTAGATCAAAGATTGTGGCCAGTTCATCAGCATTTGAAGACGGTGGACAGTAAAGGAGACAGGTTGCTAAAGCCTTGTTTGAGATCAGGATGCTGTCAAGATTGACTGTGCTGTGGGCTGTTGCACTGGAGATGGAGGTTGCTTCTGGCTATTATGAGGACTCCCACACCTCTTCGGTTCGTAATGGGACAGTTGAAAAGGTCATAGCCAGGAGGTCTTAGAGGGTTGGTGAGGACTGTGTCGGTGTCGATTAACCAGGTTTCGGTAATGAAGAACAGGTCCAGATTTCGATGATTGATATAGTCTCAGAGGTGGAATAAGTTCCCTGATGTGGGAGGAATAGCAGGCCCAGGGCTGGGAAGGGGCAGCAGGGGGTATAGAGGGTCTGGGAGGCCAGATCGGGGGTCGGGTTGTGGAGAAAGCACTTTGGGAGCTGGCAACTGGGGATCGCGGCTTTTCAATGGAGCTGCAGTGCCATGGCAACCGAAAGCCATGGCACAGCGGCTCCATAGAAAAGTTCTGACTGATTTAGTCAGGCAAGGCCTGTATGTGCAGGCCGGACAGTATTGGGGTCCCAGCCGGCACATACAGGCTGTGATTCTGATCCCGCAGAGCTAGACGTGCCCCGCAGGATCAGAATCGCGACTCCCTCTGTGCGTCTGGTTCTGACTGAGCGCACAGAGTACCTGGACGTCGGGGATGGAATTGAGCTCATTTTAAAAGGCTTAGTTGTGATTTAGAACATCTGAATATGTGCACGTGGATGTCAAAATCACAGAGATCTCTCCAAAGCCATTCCATAAATGACATTTATAGATATCTCTGGTGCAGGGACATCCAAGTAGGCAAGGGGGTGTGGTGGAGGCATGTCTGGGGAGGTGCAATGGATTCACACATCTCCATTCGATTTCAGGAAAGATGGGGATACCTGCAGGCACGTACACATTTAGACCTGCTGCAGGTGCGAATAGACATAAGGAAAGTGCTTGTTTTGGCCTTAAACCATTCAGAGAGTGTAGAGAAAATGTAGAGTTAAGTGACTAGTCTAAGACCACAAAGACCCACAGTCGGATTTGAATACTAGCCACTCTGCTTCTAACCCATTACTTTAACCATTATGCTATTAGTCATCCTTGTTCAGAGCAGCTATTCTGGGGTCATCAATTTTGATGTCTCTATAGATGTCCATATTGGGCATGTCTTGTCCAGGTTTCAGAAATCTTGCCTGTTTTTTTTTTTTTTTCAGATGTTCTGGCTTTGATGTCCCAGATGCACTTGGATGTCCCATTGTAAAATGTGTCTTTTAGGGAAGAACAACGCAAATTATAGATACACAATGCAACATTCCACATTAGGAATCACCATCCAGGAAAAGGATCTAGGCATCATCATGTATAATACATTGAAACCCTCTGTTAAGTGTGTAGCAGCAGCCTAAAAAGCAAATACAATGCTAGGAATCACAAGGAAAGGAATGGAGAATAAAACCAAGGATATTATAATGCTCTGTATTTTCCATTGTGAAACTGCACTTTGAATATTGTGTGTAGTTCTGGTTGCCATATCTTAAAATATGATATAGTGGTATTAGAAAAGGTACAGAGAAGGGCAACCAAAATAATAAAGGTGTTGGAAGGATACCCCTATAAGAAAAAAGCTCTTCAGCTTGGAAAAAAGATGGCTGAGGGAAGATGATAGAGATCTATAAAATAATGCATGGATTGGAATGGGTAAACATAAAGCAATTATTTACTCCTTCAGAAAGTAGAAAAACAAGGGGACATGAAATGAAGTTACAATGTGGCACATTTAAGACTAATCACTGTTCAACAGCCAAAATGTTTCGGACATGAAAGCAGCTGTTCTAAACTAATTTAAGGCTGTTGAACACAGAAATCATAATGAAAATGGGTGATTAGGTCTAGTTGCTATTAATTAGTCATTAGGGGCCATTAACTGTGTATTATGCAACATTTGCAAGGGATTGCGTAATCTCTACTTGCAACCAATAGAAATATCTGTCCAAAACCAGATGATGAAATCAGTATTTAAATTTGCATCACTTGACAGTATAAATCTTAAGGTGTATTGGTCACAGAAAAATTAAAAATTAATTATTTTGCATTATTTTATGCTGATAGGTCAATCATAGAGTATTCGTACTTGTGTTAATAATGCAGATAATTTCTGCCATATTTGTGGTGAAGTGACTTTTACATCACAAAAACAGAATATGACTGTGGCGGTTAAGAAAGCCTACAACTTATATTTTAGCTGCAGAATAGGAGATGAGGATAAGAGCTGGGTGCCACACATATGCTGCAATACATGTGCAACAATCTCAGGAAATGGATGAATGGGAAAAGGCAATCAATGCCTTTTGCAGTTCCAATGATCTGGAGAGAGCCCACGGATCACGTCATCAATTGCTACTTCTGTATGGCTCCTCCAATTCAGAAAGGCATATCCAGAAAGAGTAAGTGGACCGTGCAATATCGAAACATTCCATCTGCAATACGCCCAGTGCCTCATGGAGAAGGATTGCCGATTCCCTAAATGTCAGAATCATCATCATTAGAATCAAGTGAGGAAGAGTAAGAAGTTTGTAGTCATGAACCGTCAACCTCATGTGACCCAGAGTTTCTTCTGGCCATTGATAATGAGCCACACCTCAAAACGCAAAGTGAATTGAACAATTCTTGTCAGGGATTTGGATCTCCCGAAGAATAAAGCTGAGTTATTGGATTCCAGACTACAGCAGTGGAATCTTCTGGCTGGTGACATTCAAATTTCTTTTATCCAAGACTGTCAGAAAGACTTGGTGTCATTCTTTTTCAAAGAAGGTGATCTTGCTGCATGCAACAACGTAAAAGGTTTAATGGCAGCTCTCAATATCAATTACAATGCAGAAGATTGGAGGCTCTTCATTGATTCATCCAAAGCAAGTCTTAAAGCTGTATTGCTGTATAATGGCATCTTGCTACCATCAATTCAGATTGGCCATGCATAAGAACATAAGAACATAAGATATCCCATACTGGGTCAGACCAAGGTCCATCAAGTCCAGTATGCTGTTTCCAACAGTGGCCAATCTAGTCATACGTACCAAGCAGTTTCCCCAAAAGACACAGGTTCCACAATGCTTGTACTGGGTCAAGCATTGATATCCTGGGTCCCATCTTAATAATGGTTTATGGACCTTTCCTCCAGGAACATGTCCAAACCTTTTTTAAACCCAGCTACACTAATAGCCTTTACTACATCCTCCGGTAACAAATTCCAGAGTTTGATTACACGTTGAGTGAAAAAATATTTTCTTTTATTAGTCTTAAATAGTTTACCCTGTAGCTTCATTGCATGTCCCCTAGCCTTTCTATATTCTGATAATGTAAACAATTAATCTACGTTTACCCGTTCCACTCTGTTCATTCATTTATAGACTTCTATCATATCTCCACTCAGTCGCCTCTTTTCCAGGTTAAAGAGCCCTAACCTTTTTAGCCTTTTTTCATAGAAGTATCCTTCCATCCCCTTTACCATTTTGGTGGCTCTTCTATGAACCTTTTCTAATAACGCTATATCCTTTTTAAGATACGGTGACCAGAATTGCACACAATATTCAAGGTGCGGTTGTAACATGGAACGATACAGAGGCATTATAATATCCTTTGTTTTATTTTCCATTCCTTTCCTTATGATACCTAGCATTCTATTTGCTCTCTTGGCCACCGCTGCACACTGGGCCGAGGGTTTTAACATGTTATCCACAATGACACCTAAATCTTTTTCCTGGATGGTGGTTCCTAATGTGGAACCGTGCATCATGTAACCATAGTTTGGGCTGTTCTTCCCTAGGTGCATAACTTTACACTTGTCCACATTAAATTTCATCTGCCATTTTGATGCCCAGTCTTCCAATTTATCAAGATCCTCTTGCAATTTTCCACAATCCTCTTGGGTTTTAACAACTTTAAATAGTTTTGTGTCATCTGCAAATTTGATAACCTCACTCGTTATTCCCCTTTCCAAGTCATTTATGAATATGTCAAAAAGCAGCAGACCCAGCACAGATCCCTGGGGTACACCACTATTCAACTTTGTCCATTGGGAAAAATGGCCATTTAGCCCTACCCTCTGCTTTCTATCTTTTAACCAGTTCCTGATCCACAAACGTACACTGCCTCCTATCCCATGACTCTTTAGTTTTGCCAAAAGTCTCTGATGAGGGACCTTGTCAAAGGCTTTCTGAAAGTCCAGATACACTATATCAACCGACACACCTTTGTCCACCTGTTTATTCACACCTTCAAAAAAACATAACAGATTAGTAAGACAAGATCTTCCTTGTCCAAAGCCATGTTGGCTGTCTCCCATTAGGCCATGGCTATCTACATGCTGAGTAATTTTGTCCTTTATGATGGTTTCTACCATTTTTCCCAGTACTGACGTCAGGCTCACTGGTCTGTAGTTTCCTTGATCACCCCTGGACCCCTTTTTAAAAATTGGCGTTACATTGGCGATCCTCCAATCTCCAGGTATTACAGATGATTTTAATGAAAATTAACATATTACTAATAGCAGGTCTGCAATCTCATATTTAAGTTCTTTCAACACCCTTGAATGTATACCATCCGGCCCAGGTGATTTGCTACTCTTCAGTTTATCAAATAGTTGTAATACATCTTCCCAATGTATCAATATTTCCTTCAATTCTTCCGCACCTTTAAATACCACTTCAGTCATCGGTAACATCCCTACATCTTCCTCAGTAAAGACCGAAGCAAAGAATTCATTCGGTCTCTCCGCTATCGTCCTGTCGCCTCTTAGTGCCCCTTTTACCCCTCTATCATCTACTGGACCAAATGACTCTCTCAGGTTTTCTGCTACAAATGTACTTGTAAAAGTCTTTATTTTGTGTTTTTGCTTCCGCAGCAAGATTCTTCTCAAATTCTCCCTTTGCCTGCTTTATCAATGCCTTGCATTTGACTTGCCAGTGCTTAAGAACATAAGAACATAAGATATGCCATACTGGGTCAGACGAAGGTCCATCAAACCCAGTATCCTGTTTTCAACAGTGGCCAATATAGGTCATACATACCTAGCAGTATCCCCAAGAGACACAGGTTCCACAATGCTTGTACTGGGTCAAGCATTGATATCCTGGCTCCCTTTTTAATAATGGTTTATGGACCTTTCCTCCAGGAACTTGTCCAAACCTTTTTTAAACCCAGCTACACTAATAGCCTTTACTACATCCTCCGGTAACAAATTCCAGAGTTTGATTACACGTTGAGTGAAAAAATATTTTCTCTTATTTGTCTTAAATCGTTTACTCTGTAGCTTCATTACATGTCCCCGAGTTTTTCTATATTCTATTAGCATAAACAATCAATCTACGTTTACCCATTCCACTCCATTCATTAATTTATAGACCTATATTATATCTCCCTTCAGCCGTCTCTTTTCCAGGTTCAAGAGCCCTAACCTTTGTAGCCTCTCTTCATAGGAGTAGCCTTCCATCCACCTTACCATTTTGGTGGCTCTTTGCTGTACCTTTCTGTACCTTTTCTAATAACGCTATATCCTTTTTAAGATACAGTGACCAGAATTGCACACAATATTCAAGGTGTGGTCGTAACATGGAACGATACAGAGGCATTATAATATCCTTTGTTTTATTTCCCATTCCTTTCCTTATGATACCTAGCATTCTATTTGTTTTCTTGGCTGCCGCTGCACACTGGTTGGAGGGTTTTAACATGTTATCCACGATGACTCCTAAATCTTTTTCCTGGGTGGTGGTTCCCAATGTGGAACCTTGCATCGTGTAACTATAGTGTGGGTTGTTCTTCCCTAGGTGCATAACTTTGCACTTGTCCACATTAAATGTCATCTGCCATTTTGATGCCCAGTCTTCTAATTTATCAAGATCCTCTTGCAATTTTCCACAATCCTCTTGGGTTTTAACAACTTTAAATAGTTTAGTGTCATCTGCAAATTTGATAACCTCACTTGTTATTCCCCTTTCCAGGTCATTTATGAATATGTCAAAAAGTAGCGGACCCAGTACAGTTCTTTCAACATTCTTGGATGTATACCATCTGGTCCAGGTGATTTGCTACTATTCAGTTTATCAAATAGTTGCAATACATCTTCCCTGTGTAGCAATATTTCTCTTAATTCCTCTGCAGTATCACCTCTAAATACCACTTCAGTCTTAGGTAACATCCCTACATCTTCCTCAGTAAAGACCGAAGCAAAGAATTCATTCAGTCTCTCCGCTATAGCCTTGTCTCCTCTTGTGTTTTCGCTTCTGTAGCAAGTTCCTTCTCAAATTCTCACTTTGCCTGCCTTATCAATGCTTTGCATTTAACATGCCAGTGTTTGTGCTGTTTCCAGTTTTCATCATTTGGCTCTTTTTTCCATTTCCTGAAAGATGCTTTTTTGGCAGCAACAGCCTCTCTGACCTCACCTTTAAACCATGCTGACAGTTTTTTGGACTTCCTTCCACTTTTACTAAAGCGTGGAACACAGCTGGTCTGGGCTTCGAAGATAGTATTTTTCAACAACACCCAAGCTTGAGGTAAGTCTTTAACCTTTGCAACTGCTCCTTTTAGTTTTTTCTTAACTATTTTCCTCATTTTATCATAGTCTCCCTTTCGAAAGTTAAAAGGTGGCACTGTGGATTTCCTTACTATCCCTCCTCCACTAATTAAAGCAAAGGCAATCATGCTATGATCACTATTGCCAAGTGGCCCCAACACCCATATTTCTTGCACCAGATCTGGTGTTCCACTAAGGACTAGGTCCAGTATGGCTTCCCCTCTGGTCGGTTCATGAACCAGCTGCTCCAAGAAGCAGTCATTTATTTCATCTAGAAACTTTATCTCCCTAGCATGTCCTGCCCTGACATTGACCCAGTCAATACCGGGGTAATTGATATCACGCATTATTATTACTGTGCAGTGACTTTTGTTAGCTTCCTTGATTTCTTTGAGCATTTCATTATCCATTTGTTCATTCTGGCCAGGCGGTCGATAGTACACCAACACTGCCATCACTTTCCCATTCATACATGGAATTTCAATCCATAGAAATTCTACAGCAAATTTTGTTTCCTGCACCCTCTCTAACATAGAGCGCAACCACTCCACCAATTTTATCAGTTCTATCATTACGATATAGTTTGTATCCAGGTATCACAGTGTCCCACTGGTTATCCTCCTTCCACCATGTCTCTGAGATTGGAATCATATCTAACCTCTCATTTAGTGCTATATATTCTAACTCTCCCATTTTATTGTTTAGACTTCTAGCATTTGCATACAAGCATTTAAGAGACTGTATTTTATTAATATTAATCTGGCTATTGGTAGGCATGGGTAATTTGGAATCTTTATGCTGTGTCTGCACAATATTCAAGGGCATTTGGGCTACTTTACTCTTTTTTGGAACCTCACTGCTTTTGGTAGTATCCTTCAAGGATACCTTCTTCCGAACCATACGCTCTTGGGCAACTGTCGGCTTTCCCCTATTTTCTAGTTTAAAAGCTTCTCTATCTCCTTTTTATAGGTTAATGCCAGCAGTCTGGTTCCATCCTGGTTAATGTGAAGCCCATCCCTTCGGAAGAGCCCCTCCTTTCCCCAGGTTTCCAGGTTTCATCATTTGGCTCTTTTCTCCATTTCCTGAAAGATGTTTTTTTTTGGCAACAACAGCCTCTTGGACCTCACCTTTAAACCATGCTGGCAGTTTTTTGGACTTCCACTTTTGTTAAAGCGTGGAATACAGCTGGTCTGGGCTTCCACGATAGCATTTTTCAACAACACCCAAGCTTGATGTAAGTCTTTAACCTTTGCAACTGCTCCTTTTAGTTTTTTCTTATCAATTTTCCTCCTTTTATCATAGTCTTACTTTCAAAAGTTAAAAGGTAGCACTGTGGATTTCCTTACTATCCCTCCTCCACTAATTAAATCAAACGCGATCATGCTATGATCACTATTGCTAAGTGGCCCCAACACCCTTATCTATTGCACTAGATCTGGTGTTCCACTAAGGACTAGGTCTAATACGGCTTCCCCTCTGGTCGGTTCATGAACCAGCTGCTCCAAGAAGCAATCATTTATTTCATCTAGGAACTTTATCTGCCTAGCATGTTCTGCCGTGACACTGACCCAGTCGATACCGGGATAATTGAAATCACCCATTACTATTACTGCGCTGTAACTTTTGTTAGCTTCCTTGATTTCTTTGAGCATTTCATCATCCATTTGTTCATTCTGGCCACGCGGTCGATAGTACACCCCCAGTGCAATCACCTTCCCCTTTTTATATGGAATTTCAATCCATAGAGATTCAACAGCAAATTTTGTTTCCTGCAAAACTTTAATCCTTTCTGACTCAATGCCCTCTCTAACATAGAGTGCAACCCCTCCACCAATTTTATCAGCTCTATCATTATGATATAGTTTGTACCCAGGTATCACAGTGTGCCACTGGTTGTCCTCTTTCCACCATGTCTCTGATATTCCAATCATATCTAACCTCTCATTTAGTGCTATATAGTCTAACTCTTCCATCTTATTTTTTTAGACTTTTAGAATTTGCATACCAGCATTTTAGAGACTGTATTTTATTCATATTAATCTGGATATTGGTAGACATGGGTAATTTGGGATCTTTAAGCTCTGTCTGCTCCATACTCGAGGGCATTTGGGTTACGTTACTCTTTTTTGGAATATCTCTGCTTTTGGTAGTATCCTTCAAGGATACATTCTTCCGAACCATGCACTCTTGGGTGACTGTCGGCTTTCCCCTATTATCTAGTTTAAAAGCTGCTCTTTCTCCTTTTAAAATGTTAATTCCAGCAGCCTGGTTCCATCCCAGTTAAGGTGAAGCCCATCCCTTTGGAAGAGCCCCTCCTTTCCTCAGAATGTTCCCCAGTTCCTAACAAATCCAAACCCCTCATCTCTGCATCATTGTCTCATCCACGCATTGAGACTCTGGAGCTCTTCCTGACATTTGGGTCCTGCGCGTGGAACGCGAAGCATTTTGAAGAACGCTAGCCTGGAAGTTCTGGATTTCAACTTCCTACCTAAAAGCCTAAATTTAGCCTCCAGAACCTCCCTACCACATTTTCCTATGTCATTGGTACCGACATGTACCAAGACAGCAGACTCTTCCCCAGCACTATCTAAGACCTTATCTAGGTGGCGCGTGAGGTCCGCTACTTTTGCACCAGGCAGGCATGTTACCAGGCGATCCTCTTGGACATTCTTGGTCTTTATCTGCCAGCTCCTACTTTCTCAGTATGTTGTTGTGTGTATATAAAAATAATTACAAAGGAATTCCAGTGGGAATGTGATACTATACATGAAAAAGATAGGCAGAGCTGGAAAAAGGACAGTTTGAAGTAACACAGGAGCTGTGTCCAACGTATGGAGAGGAAGTAGAGTCCTTCCCCATTAAAATCTCCTAATTATCTCCTCTTCCCTGATGTGTGTGATATGCTAAACCTCTCTACCACATTTTCCTATGTCATTGGTACTGACATGTACCAAGACAGCAGAATCCTCCCCAGCACTATCTAAGACCTTATCTAGGTGGTGCGTGAGGTCCTCTACCTTTGCACCAGGCAGGCATGTTACCAGGCAATCCTCACGTCCATCAGCCACCCAGCTATCTACATGCCTAATGATCGAATCACCAACTATAACGGCTGCCCTAACCCTTCCCTCATGGGCACATGGCCCTGGATAAACTTCCTCGGTGTGAGAGGATTTACATCACCTGTAGGACAGGTCCTAGTTACAGGATCACTTCCTGCCACACCAGGGTGATGCTTTCCTGTCATGTGACCTCTCTCCTCCATGGCAACAGGGATGCTGCCAGACTGGAGGTGGGACTCCAGGACTATTTTCCTGTAGGTCTCATCTATGTACCTCTCTGTCTTTCTTATGTTTTCCAAGTCTGCTACTCTAGCCTCTAGAGAACGGACTCGTTCCCTGAGAGCAAGAGCTCCTTGCACCTAGTGCACACATAAGACCTCTCACCAACTGGGAGAAAATCATACATGTGACACTCAATGCAAAAGACTGGAAAGCCACCATCTCGCTGCTGGACTGCTGTCTGCATCTTAGTTTTAAGCTTGTGTTTAGATCTTTAGGTTTTTTACTTACTAAGGGTTGCTATGGGTATTTATACTAATAAAACTGTACCTAATATGTTTAATATACTTTGTTTACCCAATGCTTAATTAATCTCATGTCCTTAGTTTATGACTGATTTGGATAATGAGCTTCACCTGAGAGCACCTCTTTTCCTTTTAGATGTGTAAGTACCTACAAAACTACGATTATCCCATTTATTAAAAGAGGGCTGCTAAACAGTACCCTGTCCTGTGCTGCTGAGGTAAGCTGTGACCAACTTCCTGAGTGATTAACAGTCCTTGCTTGGATAGAAGGAGTCTTTCAAAATGTCCTTTTGACCTACCACCTGGTGTTAACAACTACTGAAAAGGTTTCACAGGTTTCTTGCCCCCTAGGTAGAAGGCCTCTTTGTAAAGGTCTCTAGAAGACTTTGTTTGAGTACTGGCCCTGTTTTGCCTTTTATGCCAAGTTATATTCTGATTTGATTTAAATTACAGCTCTTTGCTGCTTCTAGGCTCTGACTTATTATGAAATTTAAACTACAAGCTCTCTGCTGGGTTCTAAATTTAACCAGAAAGCTCTCTTCTGTGTTTTAAATTTAAATTAAAAGTACTTTGCTGATACTAGGCCCCGAGTGACTATTAAATTTAAACTACAAGCTCTCTGCTGGGTTCCAAATTTAACCAGGAAGCTCTCTTTTGTGTTTTAAATTTAAACTAAAAATACTTTGCTGATACTAGGCCCCGAGTGACTATTACATTTAAAGTACAAGCTCTCTGCTGGGTATGAAATGTAACCAGAAAGTTTTCTTCTGTGTTTTAAATTGAAACTTAAACTGCTGCTACTAGGCCCTGACTGATTTAACAAAAAACACTGGGTTCACAGATTAATTAGATTTAATACAAAGTCCTTTCAGAAAATTCCCAGAAGTATATACTCACAATTGTAGATCTCTCTCCAGAAGTAGCAGTCCCTTTTTCTAGTCCTTCAAGACTGAGGATCACAGAGCTCTGGTTGAGCTTATTTATGCCTGTGCTGCTGAGGTAAGCTGTGACCAACTTCCTGGGTGATTAACAGTCCTTGCTTAGATAGAAGGAGTCTTTCAAAATGTCCTTTTGACCTGCCACCAGATGTTAACACCTATTGAAAAGTTTCACAGGTCTCTTGCCCCCTAGGTAGAAGGCCTCTTTGTAAAGTTCTCTAGAAGACTTTATTTGTTGCTCAAAGATTACTGGCCCTGTTTTGCCTTTTATGCTAAGTTATATTCTGATTTGATTTAAATTACAGCTCTTTGCTGCTGCTAGGCTCTGACTTATTATGAAATTTAAACTACAAGCTCTCTGATGGGTTCTAAATTTAACCAGAAAGCTCTCTTCTGTGTTTTAAATTTAAATTAAAAGTACTTTGCTGATACTAGGCCCCGAGTGACTATTAAATTTAAACTACAAGCTCTCTGCTGGGTATGAAATGTAACCAGAAAGTTCTCTTCTGTGTTTTAAATTTAAACTTAAACTGCTGCAGCTTTTATGAAAGAGACTTATGACAATATGAAACAACTTTTGAAATGTATAAACTATGATCAACATCTATGGTCAATCTTTGGTGACTTCAAAGTTGTCGCCCTCTTGCTTGGTCTTCAGCGTAGATCAGTGTTTCCCAACCGGTGTGCCGCGGCACTAAGGGGTGCCGTGAGATCTTTTGAGGGTGCCGCCAAAATTTCGGGGAAAAAATTGCACTAACGTCATTCTCTCTTGGCGGGAGAGGGGGAGGGAGGGAGGGGACTACCGAGATAGCGGAGAGTCCTTCTCCACCCCACCTCACCCCACCCGTTCCTCAGTGAGGGTTGTGGATTGACGCGTATAACACACGTACAGGACAGGGCGCACAGCGAGTCGCCAGTCGCCACTCGCCAGCATGCCTCAGTACTGATTGGTGACTCAAAGGAGGCAGAAGGTATTGTATTAAGCAGCACATGCACGAGTGCACGTAAATTTGTGATCAAGTGCAATTCTTGTGATAAGCTAAAACTGTGTTGTCGCTCTCTACTTAACTATCAGAAACTAATTTAAGCCTCTGTGATGTTTTCCTTTTTTTCAGAATACATCTTATCTGACAGCGTCGAAAAAGAAGGATGGATAAGTTCGTAGTGAGGAAGCGAAAAGTACAGGCGGATGAATCTCCAGACCAAATGGTGGCTTCCAGTATTGGTACTGCTTCGAAGTCAAACACTGAAGGTGTTCCTGCTCCATCTGAATCAAATTGCGAAAAGGGGAAACACGCATCTCTCTCTCGAAGAAAAGGACATATATTGATGCCTATTTAGCATATGGTTTTACTTCAAACAATGATGAAGATAATCCGCGTCTGTGTGTTCGTTTGTGGAGCTACACTCAGCAATGAGGCCATGGTACCTAGTAAGCTCAAGCGGCACCTCAATAGCAAACACCCTTTTGTGTCACAGAAGGACATAGCATATTTTTCTCGTATGTTAGAAGGGCAAAGTAAGGCGGCTACTAAAATGGTCAAGAAGGTAACAGTAGCTGACACTGCTCTTGAAGCTTCCTTCAGAGTAGCAGAGCTGATAGCAAAGAAAATGAAGCCTCATACAACTGGTGAAGAAATCATTGGCCCTGCATGCAACATAATTGTAGAAACAATGCTTGGCAAAGAAGCTCAGGAACAGATTTCGAAAGTACCTCTTTCCAACAACACAATCAGCCGTAGGATATCTGAAATGTCAACAGATATTAATGAAGAAGTTGTGAAGCAGATAAAATTGAAAAGAAAATTCGCATTGCAGGTAGATGAGAGTACTGACATAGCTGGAAAATGCCAACTGCTTGGGTTTTGCAAATTCATTGACAATGATATTGAGGAACAGTTTATGTTTTTCAAAGAGTAACAGACTACAACAACTGGAGAGGATATATTTTCATCTGTAAATTCGTTACCTCACTGAAACATGGTCTTTCATGGAATTACTGTTGTTGCATATGTACTGATGGTGCACCGTCGATGATTGGGAATTACACAGGCTTCAGCTCCAGGGCATTGAAAGAAAAAACATCTATAACTACAACTCACTGCTTCCTACACAGAGAGGCTTTAGTAGCCAAGACGTGTGGAGAAGAGTTAACTGAGGTTTTAAACCAGGCTGTCAAGATGGTTAATTTAATCAAATCCAGGCCACTGCAAAATAGAGTTTTTCAAAAGATGTGTCAAGAATGGGTGCGAATCATATTTCACTGATTTTGCATACTGACATAAGGTGGTTATCAAGAGGTCGTGTACTGAACCGCGTTCTTGAACTCAAAGAAGAATTAAAAGCGTTTTTCCGAGAGGAGAGACATGATATATTCATAAAGCTGCTTGAAATCATACTTGGTGTTTGAAGCTGTCATATTTGGCAGACATTTTCATGAAGCTGAATGAACTAAATCTCTCAATGCAGGAAGACTTGAGGGAATTGTAACATCAGTTAACAAGATGAAAGGTTTCCAGAGAAAGCTGAAATCATGGAAGTCGGCTGTTCAGAGAGACGATGTGTCAAACTTCCCTTCTCTTCAACAAGCAGGATTATAACGGCTTTGGAACTGTAAAAAATCTGATTGTTAATCACTTGGAACAGCTGAGAGAAGCAGTTGATAAGTATTTTCCATCGCTGTCTACAGAAAAACTAGAATGGATTGTATCACCCTTCGAACTGGCTGACATGGCTGAAGAGCTGGACTTCACGGCAATAGAACGTGACGATTTCTTGATATGTCTTCTGATTCAACACTGAAAGTCAAATTTGAGAAGAGTGACGTGACACTGGCAGCTTTTTGGCATGCAACATTGGGGGAATACCCTAATTTGGGTCAGAAAGCTATTTCTCTACTTTTGCCCTTCTCCACATCGTATCTGTGCGAGCAGGCATTTTCTGCCATGGCTACAATAAAATCGAAACAAAGAAATAGGCTTCTTTCACTTGAGGACGATATGCGGGTGGCATTGTCAACAATAAGACCTGATATCAAGAGTTTGTGTTCCAAGCATCAATCACAAGTTTCACACTGAGTATACATGCATGGTGCACTGTGGTCTATTTGTGTGTGTTTGTCTTGTATCATAGTGTAACACTGTAACTACTTGAATACATTGTGCAACTACAGTAAAACTTGTCACAATTACATATTTGTATCGTAATACTATTTTTTTTATTAAGGCAGAATCAGTGTAAACAGTATTCTCATATCATCTAGGACTAGGTATAAGGTGTTGTTGCATGCAAACTCTCGAAATGAAACAAATAAATAAATAATAATAAAAAAGCTACGGAGATTTTAAATATCTATTTCCTTATAAGGGTGCCGGGAACTTTTGAAAGGCTTTCCAAGGGTGCCTCAAACAAGAAAAGGTTGGGAACCACTGGCGTAGATAAACCAAGTACTGATGCTTCCTGTATGAATGGGATAGTCATGCTAGAGATTGTGATTTCGTCAAAAGGGACTGGCCACTCCGTCAGTCACTGAATCCTGGAAGTAAAATTTTCTGTTTCCAGCACTTGTAGACAGCAACAAGATTTTGATGCCTTCCTTGCACATCAAGTTAGGACTAATGAAACACTTTGTCAAGGCAATGGATAAAACTAAACCTCCTTTCAGGGATCTTAGTGATAAATTTCCTAGACTGAGTGATGCCAAATTTAAGGAAGGAGTTTTTGTTGGCCCTCGGATTTGTGCACGTCTTCAAGATGACAAATTTCTTCGTTTATTGCATGGAAAGGAAAAGGCTGCATGGATAGCATTTGAATCAGTGACACAAACATTTCTTGGAACAACAAAGCAAATAATTACCAAGAGATTGTTCAAGATCTTCTCAAGGGATACAAAAACCTTGGTTGCAACATGTCCTTAAAGATTCATTTTCTACACTCTCATCTAGATTTTTTCCCAAAACATTTCAGAGCAGTAAGTGATGAACATGGAGAACGATTTCACCAAGACATTGCAGCCATGGAAAAGAGGTATCAGGGTAAATGGAGTCCTTCAATGCTTGCAGACCAATGCTGGACAGTGACAAGGGATATTCCATTGCTTCAGTACAAGAAACAGATCAGGAAGAGTCATGAAGCCACTGAATGAGAACAAAAATTGCTAGAATGTACTTACAAATGTTCTTAATGAAAGTTAAATTGCAGACATAATTACTCCTCAGTTTCCTCTAAGTACGTTTATGAACTTTATTTTATAAAAACATGCTTATTATTGTTCAAAGTTTCATTTGTAATAAGATTTTGATTTACATCTAAGGATTTAGGCTCAATTTTCACCATACATAGTGGTAAAATGTAAATTCTTCAACATATCATAGAAACAGGAGCTAATTGACCAATTTCACTATCATATTTGAATTCAGCGTATCAAATTCATTAAGAAATAGCACATTTAATTTCTGAAGCAAATAATTTTTGAAAATTTGTAGAACAGTGATCGGAGAAAATATTTTTCCACTCAACATGTAACCAAACTCTGGAATTCATTGCTGGAAGATGTAGTAAAACCTATTAGTGTAGCTGGGTTTAAAAGAGGTTTGGACAAATTCCAGAAAAAAGTCAATAAACCATTATGAAAGTGGATCGTGGGAATCCACTTCTTACCCCTGGGATAAGCAGCATGGAATCTGTCTACCTTTTGGGAACCTGACAAGTACTTGTGACCTGGATTGGCCACTGTTGGAAACATAATACTGGGCTTGTTGGAACTTTGGTCTGACCCAATATGGAATTTCTTATGTTCTTGTGTTCTTATGTTTTCCTCTTTCCCCAGCAGATGTCAGCCCCTTCCCCTGGTATTATCGGTTCCTCTGTTGCTGGTTTCTTCCCCCATAGATGTCACTTGATCTGCACTGGGCCCCAGCAATGGACTCAGACAGCATCTCCTACTTCCCAGGATTCCTTGGTGGAAGGAAAATACAGACATGCAAAGACCTTTATAATTCCTTCCAATATGGAGAGGAAACCTCTCCCACCCAGTGACTTTCAAAATCTGTTCTCCATTGCATTTGATTGCAAGTTGAGTTCAATTTGATAGCAAGGACTCCAGAATTTATTTATTTATTTATTTATTTAACAGTTCTTCTATACCGCTCTATTTTAGATCAGAGCAGTTTACATTCAACATCAACCATACAACACAGGAACCCTGAGTTGTATTTACAATAAACAGGAGATCAACTTGGCAGTAACTGGGGGGAACTATGTACATTGTATAACATATCTACATCTTATTTACACTGGGGGTCCTGATTCCATTCCTTTAGGGGCAATTTCCACAAATGGATTAGTTTTGCACATGCAGTACCATGACAGTCATGAACCTCACTCCTAAGCCAGGACATGTGGAGTATGGTCCAAATCTATCAAATCTACTGCTAACGCTCAGTGTAGTGCTTGCATTGTTCCAAAGAGAACCTCCTTCTGGAGGTTGCAAGCAGAGTTGGCACAAGGGTGATGCAGGGTCATGTGCAGAGACTCATTTTCGTAAATTCAATTTATTTTATTTTAAAATGTACATTTTGACCATCTAAAATTTTAGGTGGCTTTCAAAGGAGCCCTTTGCAAGCCTCTTTTTTCTCCTCGCAATGGACTTAGGGGCATGTTCACTGGTCAACAAATTTTTACAAATGTCATGCTACTGAAATAAAAATAGTCATTTCTTATCAATGTGTATATGCTGAATACGAATATGACAGTGAAATTGCAAAGTTGGCTATAGTTTTTTTGTAATCTACAAGAATTAATGTTTACATCACGAAATGCATATCAATAGTAAATATAATAGGCCTTCGGTTAATACCTGTAAAAAACCAAGTCATAGACTACTTCTTAGATTTTTTTCGCCTGTCTCTTGTATAGCTGTTCGGGAGCTTCTCTGGGGAGTGTCCAGCAGTAGTCAGCCAGCATTGTAGTGGACCATTTTCCCTGGTATCTTTGCTCCATTGTTGCGATATCCTGGTGAAAATGTTCAACCTGTTCATCACTAACCATACCACAGTTGTCAGGAAAGAAATCGAGATGGGAATCAAGGAATTGGATCTTTAGAGACATATTGCAGCCAAGTTCTGATACTGCATCAGCATGTCTTCTACTAGTTCCTTGTAGTTTTCTGCCCTAACATTCCCGAGAAAGTTTGTTGACACTAGGCAAAAAGCATTCCATGCTTGTTTCACATCACCCTGCAGCAAGTTGTTGAACCGGTCATCTTTGAAGAGCTCTCGAATCTGAGGACCCACAAAAACTCCCTCTTTAATCTTTGCTTCGCTGAGTCAAGGGAATTTTTCATGCAGGTATCGGAAAGCTGGCGAAGTGCGGTCCATGGCTTTCACAAAGTTTTTCATCAAACCTAGGATTTTGTGAGCCTCAACCAGAGCTGGGTGCTGGATATTCTTCTCTCCAACTGTTACATTTTGTCTGCGATTCCATTCCTTCTGCAAGTAGTGCCAATCCCTTGCTCGGCTATCCCACTCAAATAAGAAACACATGTATTTTATATATCCCTGCTGCAGTCCCATTAAAAGGGCAACTACCTTCAAGTCACCACAGAGGTGCCAGCTGTACTTGTTATAGTTATTTATTTTATTTATTTAAAGTTTCTTTTATACCGCGCTATTCGACATCAGCGCGGTTTACAGTGAACAGAAATTACACTTCACAAAATTGATCAGTGCTTACAATGAACAGGGCAATACATTAAACAGGTTTACATTAAACAGGTTTCTTAAACAGAGAACATAATAAACTATGTACAGAAGGCAACTATATACAAAGCCGCTAAGTGCAGCTATATGATTCCTGATGAGAGCGGAAGCAAGGTGAGATTGCCGCTCTTCGTGTTAAGACTATAGAGCGCATGGGTTTAACATGTTGACCTGGGATGTAGAGGTGGGTTGGTGTGAGACGGTGTCGGAAACATTGTAGTGAAGCAAGAACAGGTGGTGCTTCAGTGCCTTCCTGAACTGAGAAAGGTCACTGATGGTTCTGATGTCTGTTGGTAGGGCATTCCAACATAATGGTGCAAAGTAAGAGAAGGCTCTGGATCTAGTGGCTTGAGAGCACTTCGTGATTGCCTTAGGTAATACAAGGGAGTTAGAGGCAGTTGATCTCCTTGCACGATTAGGGGGTGTAATTGATATCAGGTCGGTGGTAGAAGATGCGGAGTTGTTATTAATCGCTTTGTGAGTCAAGGTTAGTATCTTGAAAGAGATCCTGGACTGCATCGGAAGCCAATGTAGCTGTTTCAGTATTGGAGTGATGTGGGTTCTCTTGGAGGCTCCATAAAGGATTCTTGCAGCCGAGTTCATGGCCAATTGTAAGGGGTTAATCGTGCTCTTTGGTAGGCCATGGAGGATAGCATTGGCGTAGTCCAAGTGGGGCATTATTAAGGCTTGAAAGACTGAACGAAAGTCATCAGGTTCAAGCAACTGACGCAAATGACGGAGGGTCCGGATTTTATGATAGATAGATTTCGTTACGTTGCTGATGTGAGCCTTCATGTTGAGCTGTTGATCGAGAGTAACCCCTAGGTATCTAACTGTGGTCTTGCAGATGAGCTCAGCGTCACGCACCTTGATGGACCTTGGTGGAGTGAATGCAGGGTTTCTGTTCACAAAGAGGACTTCAGTCTTTTTAAAATTTATCTTAAGCATTTGTGATTTTAACCAGTCTGTAACCGCATCGAAGCACTCGATTAGTGGGGAGAGGTCAAGGAGATCTGTTGAGAATGGCATATACATAAGGACATCATCGGCGTAGACCAGGCAGTTGATGTTAAAAGAGTGGATGAGGTCACAGATAGGCTGCATATAAACGTTGAAAAGTAAGGCGGAAAGGGAGGAGCCTTGTGGCACACCTTTGGTTTGCTGGAAGGGGTCAGAGGTTGAAGATCCAGAACGAACATGTTGCCAGCGGTCTCTGAGATATGAGGAACACCAGGAGAGGGCGGATCCATGAACTCCCTTCTCTCTAAGACGTGACAGGAGAACTTCATGATCAACAGTGTCGAACGCCGCAGCAATGTCCATGAAGATTAAAGCAAAACCTTGTCTGATATTGTTTAGGCCTATAGTTAGAGTATTGAACAGGGAAGTCAGTAGGGTTTCGACACCGTGTGACTCACGAAATCCGTGCTGACATGGGTGCAAGGGTGAATTGGAGTCAAGATGATCTTGTAGTTGACGTTGGGTAATCTTTTCGATGACTTTCGAAAGGAGAGGAATGCTGGAGATGGGTCTATACGTTTCCATCAAGGAGGGGTCCAACCTGCTGTTTTTTAAGAGAGGTCTGATGGAGGTCTGTTTCAGAGCGTGGGGGAAAGTCCCTGTAGCGAACGATACATCCATTATTTTAGCTAGAAATGGGCTAAGATCAGCCCGTAGTGCCTTTATCCAGGAAGCTGGACAGGGGTCGGAGGGTGATGTTGTAGGGTTTATTTTTAAGATGGTATCTTGAATGACTCTGTCATTTGGGGTGGAAAAGGATGAGATAGTGTGTTGGGTCTCGCCTGAGAGCTGGCTAGGTGCGGGTGTAGGGACAGTGTAGGGGGTGTTGGCTGAAGTGGGGGGTATAGAGGTTGAATCAAGCTGATTACTTTTGCTTCGTAAGTAGTTGGCGTATTCCTGGGGGTCTAGGTGTGGTGGAGAATCCTGAGAGGGTTCCTTTGATAAGGTTTTCACAATGTGGAAGAGCTCGTGAGGTTTGTTGAGGGAGCGCTGTAGTCTGCCTGCGTAATATTTTTTCATACTGGAGGATACGGATGAGCGATGCCTTGATAATTGTGTTTTGAATACATCGTGGTTCTCAGTTGTTCTTGAACGTCGCCATCGTCTTTCTAGTTGTCTGAGGAGGAGGAGTGATTTTCTTAACTCTGGAGAGTACCATGGTGCATTCTTTTTCTTATGGGGTGTTTTGATAGAGGTAGGAGAGTGGATCACAGCATCTAGGCAGGAGTTCCAAGAGTCGACCATGTCATCAAGGCTTTTTTCAGGAGAGCAAATTAGGTTCTGGGTCTTCTTTAGGATGTCTTCTTGGTTAAAAGGGTGAAAGCGTCTGAAGTGCTCTGAGGAGAGTGCATCTGCTGGGAGTGTCTTGGAAGATCTAGGACAGATAGGCATCTGAAACAGGATTAGGAGATGATCGGACCATGGTACTGTAATTGAATTTAGGTAGGACTGGTGCCAATGGGTAAGAGCTGATTGTGGTGCGAAGATAAGGTCCAGTGTGTTACCTTTTATATGAGTGGGTGTGTTGACCAATTGAACAAAGCCTAGTTCAATGAGTGCATCAGTAAAGGCATTAGTATGGCTGTCTTGAATGGTTGGGAGGTTAAGGTCACCTAGAACCCAGTTTGGGGTGTATGGGTTTGAAGAGTTACAGGCCATATCAATGATTGTGGCTAAGTCGTCTGGTGAGGAGGATGGTGCTCTATACAGTAAGTTGATAGTGACCTGTTTATTTGTGATGGTCACAAAATCGAGGGTCGATGTGCTGTTTGAGGCTGCAAGCTGGAACCTAAGGTCTGATCTGGATAAGATGAGTACCCCACCGCCACGGCGGTCAGTTCTGTGACATGAGTGAGCTATGAAGTTAGGGGGAACAATCTGGTGGAGGAGCACAGAGTCAGAGGCAGACAGCCAGGTCTCAGTGACACATAAGATGTCGAGGTTATGAGCTGAGAGGATATCTATTAGTGCTGGCCATTTCTTCCGCATTGATCGAGCATTTATTAGAGCGCATTTGAGGTTAGAGGGATGGAGAGGCTGTGTGCTCTGATGGGGGTTGTGCTGCTGTAGAGCAACATAGATCACATGTGGACCAGGTGGGCGCCGTGGTGGTTCGGTTTGGTGGTTAGGGGGGCCAAAGGGTCTATTCGCTGGTCTGTGAAGGATTGGGATAGTGTTGTGGGGTAAGGTGAAGGCTAAGGTATCATAAGTTAAAGCTATTAACATATAACACAGGGAGAGGGTAAAGGGGTATGGTGTTGAGCAATATGGTAGCATGGTAGAGGTAAAGCCTGAGCTAGCGTAATAGTGTTAGATAATCTGCGTGTACTAGGAGGTGTTTGAAATATATCTAAACCACAAGGCAGAATAAATGCAGAATAAATGCTCATTTAATTGTAATAGCTAGGACAGTACTAGTGTGCTGTCTATTTAGAATATACTATTAAGCAAGATGTATTACATAGGAGACAGAGTAACTAGAAATAGAATACAATGTTGCAAGGGACTGACTGACTCTAGCAATGTACTCTAGTGAGAGGCCTGCATTGCTATAAGGTATGGAATACAACAGACCTTGTCAGGCGTAATAGATGGGCTCCGTTCAATTTGAATATAGTGCCCCGCCTAAGGGCCACGCCAAAGGGCCCTCTGGCGAGGCCCTCAGGCGCGGGCCCGACAGGCGCGGGCCCGACAGGCGCGGGCCCGCCTGTCGGCGGCACGCTTTAAATGGAGCTGCTGCTCCCTCCCACAGCCCGGATTGGGCCGGAGTCAGGCCGATGGTCTGGCGCTTCACCTGGGGCAGCGGTGGAGTCCTGTCCTTTTCCCGCCGTCGGCGGCACGCTTTAAATGGAGCTGCTGCTCCCTCCCACAGCCCGGATTGGGCCGGAGTCAGGCCGATGGTCTGGCGCTTCACCTGGGGCAGCGGTGGAGTCCTGTCCTTTTCCCGCCGTCGGCGGCACGCTTTAAATGGAGCTGCTGCTCCCTCCCACAGCCCGGATTGGGCCGGAGTCAGGCCGATGGTCTGGCGCTTCACCTGGGGCAGCGGTGGAGTCCTGTCCTTTTCCCGCCGTCGGCGGCACGCTTTAAATGGAGCTGCTGCTCCCTCCCACAGCCCGGATTGGGCCGGAGTCAGGCCGATGGTCTGGCGCTTCACCTGGGGCAGCGGTGGAGTCCTGTCCTTTTCCCGCCGTCGGCGGCACGCTTTAAATGGAGCTGCTGCTCCCTCCCACAGCCCGGATTGGGCCGGAGTCAGGCCGATGGTCTGGCGCTTCACCTGGGGCAGCGGTGGAGTCCTGTCCTTTTCCCGCCGTCGGCGGCATGCTTTAAATGGAGCTGCTGCTCCCTCCCACAGCCCGGATTGGGCCGGAGTCAGGCCGATGGTCTGGCGCTTCACCTGGGGCAGCGGTGGAGTCCTGTCCTTTTCCCGCCGTCGGCGGCACGCTTTAAATGGAGCTGCTGCTCCCTCCCACAGCCCGGATTGGGCCGGAGTCAGGCCGATGGTCTGGCGCTTCACCTGGGGCAGCGGTGGAGTCCTGTCCTTTTACCGCCGTCGGTGGCATGCTTTAAATGGAGCTGCTGCTCCCTCCCACAGCCCGGATTGGGCCGGAGTCAGGCCGATGGTCTGGCGCTTCACCTGGGGCAGCGGTGGAGTCCTGTCCTTTTCCCGCCGTCGGCGGCACGCTTTAAATGGAGCTGCTGCTCCCTCCCACAGCCCGGATTGGGCCGGAGTCAGGCCGATGGTCTGGCGCTTCACCTGGGGCAGCGGTGGAGTCCTGTCCTTTTCCCGCCGTCGGCGGCACGCTTTAAATGGAGCTGCTGCTCCCTCCCACAGCCCGGATTGGGCCGGAGTCAGGCCGATGGTCTGGCGCTTCACCTGGGGCAGCGGTGGAGTCCTGTCCTTTTCCCGCCGTCGGCGGCACGCTTTAAATGGAGCTGCTGCTCCCTCCCACAGCCCGGATTGGGCCGGAGTCAGGCCGATGGTCTGGCGCTTCACCTGGGGCAGTGGTGGAGTCCTGTCCTTTTCCCGCCGTCGGCGACACGCTTTAAATGGAGCTGCTGCTCCCTCCCACAGCCCGGATTGGGCCGGAGTCAGGCCGATGGTCTGGCGCTTCACCTGGGGCAGCGGTGGAGTCCTAGTTAATGGAAGTCAGTAGATGCTTTAAGTTATCGTATGTCTCTTCATGTGGACAGCATGCGCTACTGGAATAGATGGAAGACGGTTTCCATTGTTCAAAAGAACAGCCTTCAGACTCAGTTTTGAAGAATCTATAAATAGTCTCCAGTCTTGTGGGTCATGAGTGATTTATGCAATGTGATGCAATATTACATCATTCAAGGCTTATTTGGGATGTTGTTGATGTCCTACTGGATAAATTTACACGGCAATATCTTCAAAACGAGAGCCAATAAATTTTTTTAATGTTATATTCCTGTTCAGCTCACCAAGATACTGCAGATTAGGGCCTTTTAAAGTCAGTAACGATTTCCATATTGACCAGTGATATTAATGTGTGTTAAGTGCCACTGTGCCAATAGAAATAAATGGGTGTTCCTGCACTTAATGCACTTTAACATTTGTGAATGCACATTAACTTTTAGTAAACATACCTCTTAATAAGTGTCTGAATACCATTTGCATGGGCAGTGAGGATAAAGAAATATTACCAGTTTTCTACATTACTATACTACAGTGCCAACTTCCAGGCACAGTAGGAAATACTATATACCCTACTCATTTAGAATAGATAGCAAACCTGTCATATCATAACAGCACTGCCAGGACTCACAAAGCACCAAACCCTATCTATCAAGAGGCAACACTGCAAATATTAAACCAATACATCTCAGAGAATACCAATACATCTCCTACTGGGGAAAGAGAACAAGTGGCACTGTCAAATATAAACTACATAAACAGAATAGCACAGCTTGGTTACACATACAGAACATAGTCCATCACCAAACAAAGAACAAGGGATCACAATTTAGAAATAGGAAGACAATAATTAACCTGGGAACCCCAAAAGCCAAACTTGGATTGTACAACAATACTGGAGAAGTACAAGTATAAATTAATTTTCTCTTGTACTAAACAAATTGCAAAGATGGTAGCAATGCACATTTCCCAAAGCTGATATATTTATTTATTTATTTTATTTAACTGTATTTATATCCCGCTTTTCACCGGGTCAAAGCGGTATAACAAAAAGGGGGGGGGGGTGTAATATATTCCAGTTAATAAATAAACAAATAAATAAATAAAATAAAAAAATAAATTAAAAATTAAAAAAAGTATTTTTCTAACTTTTGTTGTTTATGCATTTTATTTTTCAGTTGCAATTGCTCCAGTCACTTTCTTCTGGTTTCTTTGTGTCTTCTGCTGAATCTCCATTGTCTGCTGTCCATTTGTCCTTTCTTCTCTCCTCTCTCTACATCTGCTTTAACATACTTATCTTCCTGGCGTTTGCCCTTTCCTCCATTTCTTTCTTTCTTCCTTTTTGATCCACTCAGATTTCACTCCTCCATCCTTAATCACCACTTACTCTCCAAGAACCTGGCCAATTGTAGATTTTGCTTCCCTCCCACACAAAATATATTTTCCCCTCCATCCTCACTCCCCCAGCCCTATCCTCTTCTAGTCCTCCCCTAACATCTGCTCCCTTCTAGTTCCTGCCCCACTCAGCAGCCATTCCCTTCTAGTCCCATTCTCCCAACCCCCCCAAATCAGCCCATTTCCAGTCCTAGTCCCCATCATCCATTTCCAGCCCAAGCCCCCCCCCCATCAAATCATTCCCAATCCTAGCCCCCATCAGCCATTTCAAGTCCTATTCTAGCCCCTCATCAGCCCATTTCCACTCCAAGCTCCCCCCCCCAATTAGCCCTTTTCCAATCCTAGCACCCCATCAGCCATTTCCAGTCCTATCCTAGCCCCCCCCCCTTCAGCCCATTTCAAGTCCAAGCACCCCCTCCATCAGCCCATTTCCAGTCCTAGCCCCCCATCAGCCCATTTCCAGTCTTATCCTAGCCCCTCCATCAGCCCATTTCCAGTCCCGGTGAGCTCTCCCCCCTCCCAGAAGAGCCCCGCACCTGCCTGACCAGCTTCAGAGGGAGCCGGGGAGGCCCGAAGCCTCAGCTCATCTCTGCACACTGCCGGAGTGAAGAGCGGTGTTTTCCTTCACTCCGACGGCTGTGTTCTCTTGCAGCCCGCCAGCGCGCTGATTACTGGGAGGTTAAAGGGCACTTCCTGAAACCAGTAATCAGTATACTTTGAAATCCTCTTAATCAGGTCTGTGGCATCCAACATAATGGGAAATATATTGTTATCTTTCTGCTGCAGTTTCTAGGTTTCTGACTGCACTTCTTGATATATGAAGATCTTCGCTCTCTCAATGCCATTCACAGAAAAGTTGCTTGGAAATGACACTTCTAAAATTAATGCTGTTCTGGTGTTCTTCTCCATTAACACTATGTCTGTTTTCCTGGCATCCAGCTTTTTATTAGTTGGAAGGGGAGTATCCTAGGCGATCTAACTGCTTCATTCTCCATAATTCTGTTAGGGCAGTGGTTCTTAACCTTTTCTGGGTTGTGACACCCCTGTCAGACAGTATTCATGTGCATGGCACATTGAATGCTACAATGTGCAGTTGAACAAAAAATTAACTCAAATATCATGTTATTGTAACCAAAAATAATACAAAAGAATTCTAAACTATTCTTATCAGAATATGCTTTTTTGTATAAATTTTAAAAAAAAATCAAAGTTTATTAAATTTTAATTTTTCACCCAAGTGTTAGTCTTCACTTATTTCATCAGTAAGAAATCTGGGATAAGTGTGCTGAATAGTTCTTTGATATGTGCTTGAATGGTACACAAATTCACAATGAACTGACATTTAACACCATTTTTTAACCTGTTTAAAATCTATACAGAGCTAGGATGTTTCCCTTTATAGCTTGTTATACGAAAAAAATATATGTATTCAAATTCTGGCACCACTTCAGTAACAGTAACACAAAATCAATCTACTGCTAGATACTTTGTTAATTAACACAAAACCCTGCAAAGAAGCTTCTCATATGCAGCAAACCTTCTGTACCACACTAGCACCAACTCTCATGACACAAATAGCAAGAACTATATCTTTGAAAAGTCAGCACTGCAGATACAGAACGATATACACATTCCACTGGAAAGCTGAATAAGTCTGACTGCTATAGATCCCCACACAGAAACTATATGCCAACAGAATCCCTCAGCATAGTCATATAAAACACAAACCTCCCATTACCAATAAAAGAATAAATGACCAAAATTTAGAAATGAAAATCCCAAGAAGTCACATTCTCCGTGAGCTGTACAACACAGGAGAAATAAAAATAAAAATGCATTTCCTCTTCTACTGAGCAAAATACACAGATACAAGAATTGCACATTCCCAAAACTGATATATTCCCAATCACCTAAAAAGCAGGCCACCTCCTCCTCCTCTGCAGCCAGCAACAGAAGTGATTATGGCCCCAAGGGAGAGAACAGGATGCAGCATTTCCAGCATGGGCTGATGGCAACCGTGATCGTTACAGGCGTACAGGAAGGTTCAGTGTGCTGTGGAGCTAAATGCCACTGAGGCAAAGGGGAAAGAGATTTGCAACAGTACCTGCTTGGGCTAGCAGTGGCAGTTATCACTGGAGAAGAGAGCAGAATTAGGGAGCGGTTATAGAGATTTCAGGAATTGTAAGGCTGCGGGTCCCCGTCCACGTGGCCGCTGCTAACCGGGGGGGGGGGGGCGGCAGTCCGCTCGCGCCCCCGTGTTTCGGCGGTGCGCATTGTGAGGCAGGTACGCGTTGTCCGGCAGCCTCATTGGCTCCCGTTGGCGTTTCAAACGCGCGGGAGCCAATGAGAGGGCTGGGACCACGGGCAGTGAGGGGGGAGCTGCAGGGACTCGGCGCTGCTCCTGCCGTTGGTTGTGTGAGGCTGGAGGCGCCGGATGGAGCAGCGTGTAGTAGGAGAGATATATTGCAGTTTTAATCGACGCAGCATTGGCTGGGGGCTGGCATCCGTTGGGCAGTGTGTCAGCGGCAGGGGAGTATGGATGGCGGCGTTCCCGTTCCGGCCTTTTTCCTGGCTGAAAATAATTGTTTCCGCCGGCGGCAGCGGCCCGGGTTGAGCAGCGTCGGTGTGGTGGAGCATGACGGCAGGGAGTTATTTCCAGCAGGCAAGTGGTCCAAAGCAATTAAAATAGTCTATCTATATATTTAAACACTTGTTGGCAAGCAGGTTGGGTTGTGCGGGGTATTTAAAAAAAAAAAAAAAAGAGAATAAAACAGAATTTAAAGGTTCCTCCAGCCTTAAGCCTGCAATGTCTGGCAGAGGAAAAAAAGGGGGCCCTAGACAAGGGAAAACATCTGTCAAGGGCAACATCGGACGTACTGGGGCAGGTGGGGCGTCTTCCTTGGGGCCTGACAGGCAACTGGTTCAAGGGGGCAGAGGGGTGTCTGGGCATGGTGGTGGGCCCCACGGGCCATCTTCTCCAGGCACCAGAGGGCAGGGGGGGCCAGGGGCAGAGCTCCTAGCCATAGCAGAGCATATATACGGGGCTCTAGCTCTGTAGGAGGTTCAGGTCATGAGGGGCAGGTGTGGAGGGGGGCTTCAGAGGACCCTGTGGTTTGGGGTAGTCGAGGCAGGTCTAGGGGGCCAGCAAGAGGTGCTTCGGGGTTTAGAGTGGATCACGGGTCTTTAGGTGGCACGGGTATGGGCCCGGTCCCTGCGGGGAGCGGGGAGGGTGCAAACCAGCTGGGGGGTGGTACTGGTTTTGAGTCAGCAAGCCCAGGGGGTTTATTGGCTGCTGTTGGGGGGGGGGTTACTCGCCAGCTTGGGAACATTGGCAGGGCGGGGGTCAAGGCTCTTCCCGTGCAGAGTGGCTAGGGCCGTGGCAGCCACCGTGGGCTCTGGCAGGTGTCCCTTCACCTTTTTCTGTTTTTTCTCCACATGTATCTACTGGATGGCACTACTTGGGACATCCTTGGATGGCGGCTGCTGGACAGACAGACGGCGTGATGGTGAGCACTGGCGGAGGTCCCTTGCCGGGCGGAACAGTGGGAGGAATTGAAGCTTCGGCGTCGAGTCGACAGGAGACGGGAGTGGCTACCGAGGTGGCGTCAACTGCTGCAGGTGAGTTGGATGCTGGTGCTGCGGTGCGGGATGATGGTGCTGCAGTGCGGGATGCTGGCGCTGCGGTGGGAGGTGATACTCGGTCGGCCGAAAAAGGTAAGAAGCGGCAGAGGAAGGGGAGGTGGCATGCTTGTCATCGGCGTAGGTGTTCGGGATCCTCCTCTTCTTCAACCTCTGAGTCTTCGTCCAGTTCTATTTCGGATGAATGGGGCCGGGGTATGGAGGTTAGTGGAGATGCAGGACGTGCCAGACAGGCTGGAGCGGCGCCTACGGTGGTGGCTTTCTCTGAGCTATGGGAGGGAGTGCCAAAGAATCTTCGGAGGAAGATTATGAAGCGGCGCTACTTAGATATTTTCCGTTTGCTTGAGGGTCAAAAATGGTCGGGGGATAGTCGGAGGAAGTGAAGGAGGATGAGAAGGCAGGTAGGGTTAAGAGAGTGGCGTGGAATGTCGTCAATTGGATGCATTCCTTCCTGCGCTTGGCTAGTGTATGGGGGCATGCGCATCCGGAGCAGTATGGTATGCTTTTGGCTTATGCGGATTCCATCCTGGAGGCATCACAGACTCATGAAGGTTGGGCTTGGCTCAACTATGATGAGAAATTCCATGATAAGATGGAAGAGAATCAAATGCTTTCCTGGGGAACGCAAGACATTAATCTTTGGCTGACGCAGATGGCGATCAGACCTGGAGGCGGATGTTCGGGCAGTGCAAAAGGTGGAATGTCTGTCACCGCGAGGGTGGACCGGCCCTTTCGATCAGGCGTGCCCCCTGTTTTGCAGAGAACCCCAGGGGGGGGGGAGCGGGGGACTTGTGCTGGCGGTTCAACAAGTCTTCATGCCCCTTTCCGGATTGCAAATTCTGGCACACTTGCTCTATCTGTAATGGGGGCCACTCAGCACTCAAATGTGTCAAAAAGAGTGTCGGGGGAGCCGTTGTCCCCCCTCACAAGTAGTAGAGGCTTCTGGAGTCTGGCTCCCACTCCGGTTGAGGTTGATGTTTTAGGTCCATGGCTTAAGAGATATCCTAGGAGACAGGTAAGTTGCATTTTAGAGAATGGCTTTAGGGAAGGGTTTCCCATACCAGTGGTAGCTAGCGTAGGGGCAAACCAGGCCCGGAATTTGCCTTCAGTGCGGCGCTTTGCGCACCTGGTACAGGATAAGTTGGCAACCGAGATTGCTTTGGGTAGGGTAGTGGGCCCTTTCGGCGAGCAGCCTTTTACTGAATTTGTGGTATCTCCATTGGGTATCATTCCAAAGAAGGAGCCGGGAAAGTATCGCTTAATACATAATCTTTCCTTTCCCATTGGTTCCTTGGTCAATGATCACATTCCTAGGGAATTCTGCGCAGTACGTTATGCCTCCTTTGATGAGGCTGTCGAGCTCGTGAGAGCATGTGGGCCTGGGTGTTTGCTGGCGAAAGTAGATATTGAATCCGCCTTCCGTTTATTGCTGGTGCACCCGTCGGCATTTCATTTGTTGGGGTTTTGCTTCGAAGAACAATTTTACTTTGACAAGAGCATGCCTATGGGTTGTTCGATTTCCTGTGCTTATTTCGAACAGTTTAGCTCGTTTTTACATTGGGCATTTGTCGACTGGGTGGGGTGTGGCACGGTGGTGCATTACTTGGACGACTTCCTCTTTGTTGGACCCGCGCAGACAGGGCAGTGCAAGGCGTTGTTGGACGGTTTTGTGCAATTAGCCCAGGTGTGGGGTGTTCCCTTAGCGTCGGGTAAGACTGAAGGTCCTGCGACCACTCTTACCTTTTTGGGAGTTGAATTGGATTCCGTGTCACTGGTAGCCCGTCTGCCGAAAGAGAAAGTTATGAAGCTACGGGTGCTGGTTGCGAATGCGCTGGTTTCCAGCAAGCTGACGTTGCGAGAAATGCAGTCCTTGGTGGGTTCACTTAATTTTGCTTGCAGAGTTATCCCGATGGGGAGAGTCTTCTTGCGTCGGCTGGCAGCAGCTTCTGCGGGTGTTACTAAGCCCCATCATCGGATCAGGATGTCACGCAGCCTGCGGGTGGACCTGAGGATCTGGGACGAATTTCTAAGTGACTTCAATGGTACCACGGTTCTGAGGGGCCGGGAGGTGACTTCTGCGGATCTGCAATTGTATACTGATGCGGCTGGGGGTGTGGGCTTGGAAATTTATTTTGGGGGCTCTTGGTGCGCAGCGGGTTGGCCGCAGTCCTGGCGGGACGTCGGGCTTACGAATAATATTACCTTCCTTGAGTTGTTCCCCATTTTGGTGGTTATGTCATTATGGCCTGACAGACTCCGCAATTGTAAAGTCCTTTGGTGGTGCGACAATGAAGCGGTGGTGTCCGTGCTCAATAATTATTCCCCAAGATGTAGGCCTGTAGCCGACCTGATGCGGCAGGTTGTTTTTGTTTGCTTGCAGTTGAATCTAGTGATTAGGGCTCGTCATATTCCTGGGAGTCATAACAAGATTGCTGATGCTCTTTCCTGTTTTAAGTGGAAGCTGTTTCGGAACTTGGCGCCAGATGCGGACGAAGAGGGAGCATCGGTCCCGGAGCACTTATGACGAATTGGCCTTGTGACATGATGGAGCTGCTGTGGAATTCCGTCTCTTCGGCAACGTGGGTAGCTTATCAACGGGGCTGCTGCAGTGTGGTGTCCTTCCTGGTACTTCAGGGATGGCAGGGAGGTCCAGCCTCTGATCAGCTTTTGGGTCAGTATGTGTCGGCAGCTAAGGCTGCAGGACTGTCGCATGCTACCGTCTGGAGGAATTTGGTGGGATTCTCCTTTTTTGTGCGGGCCATACGGTGGGGGGCAGCGGATGGGGGATTTTTAACGTGGATGCTTCTGCGGGGTTGGGAGCGATCCTGCCCTTTGCCAGGTGATTGGCGTCACCCAATCATGCACGACTTGCTATGACGTTTATGCGGCGCATTGCCTCAAGTGGCTTCCTCCTCTTATGAAGGGGTGCTCTTTCGGGCTGTCTTTTCGGTAGCCTTTTTCGGCACATTTCGGGTGGGTGAATTGGTTGCGGAGTCGGGTCGGATTGGGAATGGGAGGGAGGTTCAGATACATCAAGTGCAATTGATCGGGGGCGGGGTTCGTATCCGCCTTGCCCGTTCTAAGATGGATCAAGCGGGGAGAGGTACGTGGGTGGAATTGACAGCGGTGCGGGTTTCCCCCTCGTGTCCTGTTGCTTTATTACAAGCGTACTTAAGCATGCGTCCGGATACCGATGGTAGCCTGTTTATACATCAGGATGCGCGGGTTCTTACACATTTCCAGTTCACGGCGGTGCTGCAGCTGTCTTTACGTCTGATAGGTGAGGATCCTGGTGCGTTCGCTCCTCATTCTTCCAGGATTGGGGCAGCGACCAGTGCCACGGCTGCTGGACTGCCGGAACAGGTGATACAGCGGATAGGGAGATGGCAGTTGCAGGCCTTCCATAGCTATGTGCATCTGTAGGGCGTGGGGGGGGGGGGGTCACTGACTGTTTTATTCTTTCTGTTGCAGATAAAGGCCAAGGATCATGTTGCTGTTGGGTGATTGGCCACTCCTTTGTGTTCTGGGCTGGTCGGCGTGCAGCGACACGGCCAATGGGGCCGAATTTGGGACTTACAGTGCTTGCGGTGACCGTCACATGGCTGGGTGAGCGCGGACTCCGGTGGATCCAGCTCTTGCCTTTGCTTCGGCACCACCAGCGTTTAAGAGGCGCGCCAGACATTTTGCTTCTCCATTTAGGAGGCAGCGATCTGGTTTCATGGACTTGCTGACAGTTGATTCGGGCAGTTAAAAAGGACTTTGGGGTGGTGTTGGGGATGTTTCCAGGAGTAATGTTGGTTTGGTCTGATATCATTCCAAGGCTGTCCTGTTGGGCTCAACGACGGTGGTCCCGGGGTGTGACAAAGATTAACCGTCAAATTGGCAGATGGTTGGGAGAGCAGGGAGGCTGTCAAATTCTGCACCCTTGGGTGGACGTTGAGTGCACGGGCCTTTACAGGCCAGATGGGGTGCACTTGTCCCCGGTGGGGTTGGATTTACTTCTTAACGATTGGCAGGAGGCCTTGGAAGGTATTAGGTTGGGGGTGAAGGCTGGTCGCAGCTTACCTTTGGGGGGCGGCTCTGGTCGTGGCTGACCTGAGGCGGTGGCGGGATCCCGGAGGTTTCCGGTGTCCGGAGCCGGAGGCAAGCAGGAGGGTGGGGGTGGGGTACCCCCGACCCGGTTAATCCCTCAGGTTTTTGCTAATAATATGGCGAAGCCAGAAGAGGGAGGGCGTGAAAAATGGTTGGGCCTGTGCCCGGTGGAAGCGTAAGCGGCGTCACCTTGCTACTAACATGGCTGGTGAGGGCTCGCTCTGCTTGGGGGGGGGGGGAGTTATAATGTGTTGATTTGTATTGGTTGGTTGGTTAAAAAAGGTTATTAAAGCTGCGACCAGTTCAAGTCCAAAAGTGTTGTCATGTGTTTTGTTCTGAATTTGGGGTTTATAAGAAAATTAATGGGGGTGGCTTTGAGGGGCGAGAGGCGACGTGTCCGCCTTACCCGGTTATTGTAAGGCTGCAGGTCCCCGTCCACGTGGCCGCTGCTAACCGGGGGGGGGGGGGGGTGGCAGTCCGCTCACGCCCCTGTGTTTCGGCGGCACGCATTGCGAGGCGGGGTCCACGTTGTCTGGCAGCCTCATTGGCTCCCGTTGGCGTTTCAAATGCGCGGGAGCCAATGAGAGGGCTGGGACCGCGGGCAGTGAGGGGGGAGGTGCGGCGACTCGGCGCTGCTTCTGCCGTTGGTTGTGTGAGGCTGGAGGCGCCGGACGTCCCGCCCGCCCGCCCTTGCTGGGGACGCTCGGTTTTTTGGGGGTGGTGGGTTGTTGCAGCTTGGGGGGGTTGGAGGGATCCCGGAGGTTTCCGTGGTCCGGAGCTGGAGGCAAGCAGGAGGGCGGGGTGGGGTACCCCCGACCCGGTTAATCCCTCAGGTTTTTGCTAATAATATGGCGAAGCCGGAAGAGGGAGGGCATGGAAAATGGTTGGGCCTGTGCCCGGCGGAAGCGGAAGCAGCGTCACCTTGCTACTAACACGGCTGGTGAGGGCTCACTCTGCTTGGGGGGGGGGGGGAGTTATAATGTGTTGATTTGTATTGGTTGGTTTGTTAAAAAAGGTTATTAAAGCTGCGACCAGTTTAAGTCCAAAAGTGTTGTCATGTGTTTTGTTCTGAATTTGGGGTTTAGAAGAAAATTAATGGGGGTGGCTTTGAGGGGCGAGAGGCGATGTGTCCGCCTTACCCGGTTACTGTACTTGGTTCCTTGCTTTGCACTCTCCCCATTCTGTGGGCATATGGATATAAATAATGCCATACTGGGTCAGTCCAACGTCCATCAAGCCCAGTAGCCTGTTTCCAACAGTGGCCAATCCAGGTCTCAAGAACTTGGCAGGTTCCCAAAATGGCACACAGGTTCCACAATGCTTGTCCTGGGGTAAGCAGTGGATGTTCCGGGTCCTCTTTAATAATGTTTTATAGACCTTTCCTCCAGGAACTTGTCCAAACCTTTTTTTAAATCCAGCTACACTAACAGCCTTCACTACATCCTCCAGTAATGAATTCTAGTATTTAAGAACATAAGAACATAAGAAATGTCATACTGGGTCAGACCGAGGTCCATCAAGCCCAGTATCCTGTTTCCAACAGTGGCCAATCTAGGTCATACGTACCTAGCAGTTTCCCCAAAAGACACAGGTTCTGCAGTGCTTGTACTAGGTCAAGCATTGATATCCTGGGTCCCTTTTTAATAGTGGTTTATGGACCTTTCCTCCAGGAACTTGTCCAAACCTTTTTTAAACCCAGCTATACTAACAGCCCTTACTACATCCTCCGGTAACAGATTCCAGAGTTTGATTACACGTTGAGTGAAGAAATATTTTCTCTCATTTGTCTTAAATAGTTTACCCTGTAGCTTCATTACATGTCCCCTAGTCCTTCTATATTATGATAGCGTAAACAATTGATCCACGTTTATCCGTTCCACTCCATTCATTAATTTATAGACCTCTATCATATCTCCCCTCAGCCGTCTCTTTTCCAGGTTAAAGAGCCCTAACCTTTTTAGCCTCTCTTCATAGGAGTAGCCTTCCATCCCCTTCACCAATTTGGTGGCTCTTCTCTGTACTTTTTCTAATAACTCTATGTCCTTTTTAAGATACGGTGACCAGAATTGCACACAATATTCAAGGTGCGGTCGTACCATGGAGCGATACAGAGGCATTATAATATCCTTTGTTTTATTCTCCATCCCTTTCCTTATGATACCTAGCATTCTATTTGCTTTCTTGGCCGCCGCTGCACACTGGGCGGAGGGTTTTAACATGTTATCCACGATGACTCCTAAATCTTTTTCCTGGGTGGTGGTTTCTAATGTGGAGCCTTGCATCGTGTAACTATAGTGTGGGTTGTTCTTTCCTAGGTGCATAACTTTGCACTTGTCCACATTAAATTTCATCTGCCATTTGGATGCCCAGTCTTCCAATTTATCCAGATCCTCCTGCAGTTTTCCACAATCCTCTTGGGTTTTAACAACTTTAAACAGTTTTGTGTCATCTGCAAATTTGATAACCTCACTAGTTATTCCTTTTTCCAGGTCATTTATGATTATGTCAAAAAGTAGGGGACCCAGTACAGATCCCTGGGGTACTCCACTATTCACCTTTTTCCATTGGGAATATTGGCCATTTAGCCCTACCCTCTGCTTTCTATCTTTTAACCAGTTCCCGATCCACAAAAGTACACTGCCTCCTATCCCATGACTTTTTAGCTTTGCCAAAAGTCTCTGATGGGGGACCTTGTCAAAAGCTTTCTGAAAGTCCAGATACACTATATCAACCGACTCACCTTTGTCTACCTGTTTATGCACACCTTCAAAAAAACAGATCAGATTAGTAAGACAAGATCTTCCTTGTCTAAAGCCATGTTGGCTGTCTCCCATTAGGCCATGACTATCTACATGCTGTGTAATTTTGTTCTTTATGATGGTTTCTACCATTTTCCCTGGTACTGACGTCAGGCTCACCGGTCTGTAATTTCCCGGGTCACCCCTGGAACCCTTTTTAAAAATTGGTGTTACGTTGGCGACCCTCCAATCTTCAGGTATTACAGATGATTTTAATGAAAGTTCACAGATTACCAATAGCAGGTCTGCAATCTCATATTTCAGTTCTTTCAACACTCTGGGATGTATACCATCCGGTCCAGGTGATTTGTTACTATTCAGTTTATCAAATAGTTGTAATATATCTTCCCGGTGTAGCGATATTTCTCTCAATTCCTCTGCAGTATCACCTTTAAATACCACTTCAGTCTTGGGTAACATCCCTACATCTTCCTCAGTAAAGACCGAAGCAAAGAATTCATTCAGTCTCTCTGCTATAGCCTTGTCCCCTCTTACTGCCCCTTTTACCCCTCTATCATCTAATGGTCCAATTGACTCTCTCACAGGCCTTTTGCTACGAATGTACTTGAAAAAGTCTTTATTACGTGTTTTTGCTTCCGTAGCAAGTTTCTTCTAAAATTCCCGCTTTGCCTGCCTTATCAATGCTTTGCATTTAACTTGCCAGTGCTTGTGTTGTTTCCAGTTTTCATCACTTGGCTCTTTTTTCCATGTCCTGAAGGTTGCTCTTTTGGCAGCAACAGCCTCTCTGATCTCACCTTTAAACCATGCTGGCAGTTTTTTGGACTTTCTTCCACTTTTCTTAATGCGTGGAATACAGCTGGTCTGGGCTTCGAGGATAGTATTTTTAAATAACACCCAAGCTTGCTGTAAGTCTTTAACCTTTGGAACCGCTCCTTTTAGATTTTTCCGAACTATATTCCTCATTCTATCATAGTCTCCCTTTTGAAAGTTAAAAGGTAGTACTGTGGATTCCTTTACTATCTGTCCTCCACTGATTAAATCAAACATGATCATACTATGATCACTATTGCCAAGTGGTCCCAACACCCTTATTTCTTGCACCAGATCTGGCGTTCCACTAAGGACTAGGTCCAGTATGGCTTCCCCTCTGGTCGGTTCATGAATCAGCTGCTCCAAGAAGCAGTCATTTATTTCATCTAGAAACTTTATCTCTTTAGCTTGTCCTGCTGTGAGACTGTCCCAGTCGATACCGGGGTAATTGAAATCACCCATTATTACTACTCTGTTGTGGCTTTTGTTAGCTTCCTTGATTTCTTTGAGCATTTCATCATCCATTTGTTCATTCTGGCCAGGCGGTCGATAGTATACTCCCACTGCCATCACCTTCCCTTTCATAAATGGAATTTCAATCCATAGAGATTCTACAGCAAATTGTGTTCCCTGCAAAACTTTAATCCTTTCTGACTCAATGCCCTCTTTAACATAGAGCGCAACCCCTCCACCAATTTGTTCAGCTCTATCATTACGATATAGTTTGTATCCAGGTATCACAGTGTCCCACTGGTTATCCTCCTTCCACCATGTCTCTGAGAGTGCAATCATATCTAACCTCTCATTTAGTGCTATATATTCTAATTCTCCCATCTTATTGTTTAGACTTCTAGCATTGGCATACAAGCATTTTAGTGACTGTATTTTATTAATTTTATTAATATTAATCTGGCTATTGGTAGGCATGGGTAATTGGGAATCTTTATGCTCTGTCTGCTCCTTACTCAAGGGCATTTGGGCTACTACACTCCCTTTTGGAACCTCACTGTTTTTGGTAGTATCCTTCAAGGATACCTTTGTCCAAACCATGCGCTCCTGGGTGACTGTCGGCTTTCCCCTATTTTCTAGTTTAAAAGCTTCTCTATCTCTTTTTTAAAGGTTAATGCCAGCAGTCTGGTCCCATCCTGATTAAGGTGAAGCCCATCCCTTCGGAAGAGCCCCCCCTTTCCCCAGAATGTTCCCCAGTTCCTAACAAATCCAAAACCCTCATCCTTGCACCATTGTCTCATCCACGCATTGAGACTCCGGAGCTCTGCCTGTCTTTTGGGTCCTGCACGTGGAACAGGAAGCATTTCGGAGAATGCTATCCTGGAAGTTCTGGATTTCAACTTCCTACCTAAAAGCTTAAATTTAGCCTCCAGAACTTCCCTACCACATTTTCCTATGTCATTGGTACCAACATGTACCAAGACAGCAGACTCCCCCCCCCAGCACTATCTATGATCCTATCTAGGCGGTGCGTGAGATCTGCTACCTTCGCACCAGGCAGGCATGTTACCAGGCGATCCTCACGTCCACCAGCCACCCAGCTATCTACATTCCTAATGATTGAATCACCAACTATAACAGCTGTCCTGACCCTCCCCTCATGGGGACATGGCCCTGGAGAAACGTCCTCGGTGCGAGAGGGTTTTACATCACCTGGAGGACAGATCCTAGTTACAGGATCACTTCCTGCCACACCAGGGTGATGCTCTCCTGTCACGCGACCTCTCTCCTCCATGGCAACAGGGATGCTGCCAGACTGGAGGTGGGACTTCAGGACTATATCCCTGTAGGTCTCGTCCATGTACTTCTCTGTCTTTCTTATGTCTTCCAGGTCTGCTACTCTAGCCTCTAGAGAATGGACTCGTTCCCTGAGAGCAAAGAGCTCCCTGCACTTAGTGCATATGTAGGACCTCTCACCAACTGGGAGAAAATCATACATGTGACACTCAATGCAAAAGACTGGAGAACCTCCATCTCGTTGCTGGACCTCTGTCTGCATCTTAGTTTAAAGCTTGTGTTTAGGTGTTTTAAATTCGGTATATAATAAGGATTGGTGTAGATGCTTATACTAATAAAAGTGTATCTAATACCCCTAATACACCCTGTGTACCTGAAGCTTAATTAATCTCAGGTCCTCTGTGTATGACTGATTTGGATTAAGAGCTGCACCTGAGAGCAGCCCCTTTCCTCTAAGATGTGCAAGTACCTATAAAACTACAATTACCCCAGGGGTGGGTGGGTGCTGGGGAGGGAGGGAGGGAGATAAGTCCTATTAAAGAGGGCAGTTACAAGGTACCCTGTCAACCTCAGCAGGGGGATGGGGGTACCACACAAAGCCCAGTTAGTTGAGAGAGGCAAGGTAAGTACAGCTGAGAAGGCTGAACTAGCACACCACTAAAACAAACAATAAATAATTAAACAAACAGTTTAGACAAACAGTAAATAATTAAATAAACAGCTAGAACTCACAGTAAGATGTCCCAGGAGGCAAATATCCCCTCACTAGCAGAGCTCTGTAAAAGTACAGCCCTTCTCTGGTCAGAGAAAAGCAAACTAAAACAGACTATGCACACGTGGAGAAAACAGGAAGAAGGCTACACAATACCTCAGGGGGAGGGGGAGGAGTCACTCAGGCAGGCAAGGACAGGAAAAAAGTTTAACAAACAGCAGGTTCTGGGGAGAGAGATTTAATTCAAAATGGCTACCACACAAAGCCCAGTTAGTTGAGAGAGGCAAGGTAAGTACAGCTGAGAAGGCTGAACTAGCACACCACTAAAACAAACAATAAATAATTAAACAAACAGTTAGACAAACAGTAAATAATTAAATAAACAGCTAGAACTCACAGTAAGATGTCCCAGGAGGCAAATATCCCCTCACTAGCAGAGCTCTGTAAAAGTACAGCCCCTCTCTGGTCAGAGAAAAGCAAACTAAAACAGACTATGCACACGTGGAGAAAACAGGAAGAAGGCTACACAATACCTCAGGGGGAGGGGGAGGAGTCACTCAGGCAGGCAAGGACAGGAAAAAAGTTTAACAAACAGCAGGTTCTGGGGAGAGAGATTTAATTCAAAATGGCTACCACACAAAGCCCAGTTAGTTGAGAGAGGCAAGGTAAGTACAGCTGAGAAGGCTGAACTAGCACACCACTAAAACAAACAATAAATAATTAAACAAACAGTTAGACAAACAGTAAATAATTAAATAAACAGCTAGAACTCACAGTAAGATGTCCCAGGAGGCAAATATCCCCTCCCTAGCAGAGCTCTGTAAAAGTACAGCCCTTCTCTGGTCAGAGAAAAGCAAACTAAAACAGACTATGCACACGTGGAGAAAACAGGAAGAAGGCTACACAATACCTCAGGGGGAGGGGGAGGAGTCACTCAGGCAGGCAAGGACAGGAAAAAAGTTTAACAAACAGCAGGTTCTGGGGAGAGAGATTTAATTCAAAATGGCTACCACACAAAGCCCAGTTAGTTGAGAGAGGCAAGGTAAGTACAGCTGAGAAGGCTGAACTAGCACACCACTAAAACAAACAATAAATAATTAAACAAACAGTTAGACAAACAGTAAATAATTAAATAAACAGCTAGAACTCACAGTAAGATGTCCCAGGAGGCAAATATCCCCTCACTAGCAGAGCTCTGTAAAAGTACAGCCCCTCTCTGGTCAGAGAAAAGCAGATTGAGTGAAAAAATATTTTCTCTTATTAGTCTTAAATGGGTTACAAATGTGGTTGTTAGGGAAAGCATGGGCTTGCTGTCTATGCCAACATTTGGTGACACACCTCCCAGGTCTTGGTGACACACTACTTGAGAATCACTGCTCTAGGAATGTACAATATAGCCTTGGCATACACTGGTTCTTGCAGCTTTTTGAGATATTTAAGAGGCCAGTTTAGAATCCCAAAGCTGTATGAGAGTACAGGAATTACCAGCTGATTAATGGTTTGTATCTTATTCTGTGATATTAAAGCACTTTTCAATAATGATTTTACTCTCCTATAATATTTTTTACTGTTTTTTTTCTCTCGGTAATTTCTGATTGATTGTCATTCCTTCTTCTACTACTAGATATTTATATACACCTTCCTGTCCAAGTTCCTTGATGTCACAGCCCTCTATCAGGGAGAGGTTTTCATTTTGCTCAATTTTCCTTTAAGGAAGGTTGCCTTAGCCTATTTGTTAAGGCCAAATGTTATCCCGATGTCATCTGAGAAGCTTTTGACTGCACAGAGTTTTTCTGCTAATTGTTGGTCGCTGTGATTGTGGAGCTTCAGGACATCTACAAATAGTAAGTGTGATGTTACCTCTAGGTTAATACCCCTCTTTAGGATTCAGGATAAATCCCTATTCTAAAGAGTTGATGTGAGTACTCATTGAGCGCCATACCATACAGAAGCGACAACAAGGGATCTTCCAAAAATATTCCTCACTGGATCTGGCTGTTAAGAATGATGTACTGACCATCTTCATATTTCAGAAACAAAAGTGTGGTTTGCCACATTTTCATGGTGAACTTATTATACTCTATCAAACCACATATCAAGGTAATGTATTATCTAAGAGTGGGATGCTATCTGTATTGTACATTTCAAGGCAATTTATTATCCAAGAGTGTGAGATGCTATCAAAGGCTTTCTTGTAGTTAATTCATGCTATACTGAGATTTCTGCTTTTCCTAGCACCGACCATGATAGACTTGTTCAACATTAACAGGTCTTTGGTTCCATATGCTCCCCACTTATTGCCCTTCTGCTCAATTGTCGTGATGTTATTGGAATCAGTATGATCATATATTCTGTCTGCATCTATTGTAGTGAACAGCTTATACGGTAGATTGTAAATAGATAAGAAGTTGATTTGTAATTCTTGGGAATGTAACTTGGGTCCCCCGTTGGAAGGAAAAGTGTTCTTCCTGTTATATGTCATTGTGGTGTTGTCTGGCTTTATGTAGTTTGCCAGGTCTTGCTGGAGTGATGTTAACTGCTTGAGCCTAACATTGGTCACTCCATCTGGGCCAGGGCATAGAGGTCACACTTCTGAGGTTCTTGCTATACCAACATAATAAAACATGAAGTTATAATATACCAATATCTGTTAGCTGCTTGCTTGTGAGCATAAGAATATACTGGTCCATGCAGATAATGTAGAACTGCAAGACAGATAAAGAAGCATACCATTCAAGGGGAGCTATTAGCCAGAGCTTTTAAGAACTCAGGAGCATTAAGTAACATAGTTCAGACCTGGGAGGAAGTATTAAATCTGTGGCAATCAATATTTAAAGTTTGGGCACTTGACACTCTCATTTACCCATCTCAATTAGAGTCCAGACCAGAACCAAGGATTTACTTAAAATTAGGGTCACTGATAAACAACATTAAAATGCAACCATTCAAACTGAAGAATGAAACTATAATAGAGTAGTCAACTCTGGTCCTAGTGCACCACAATCCAGCCTGGTTTTCAGGAGGTCCCTAATGAATATTCATGAGATATATTTGCATGTAATGAGTGGCAATGGTGTATAGTTTAACCCATTCCTATTACATTTTGTACTCTCAATGAAATTATTTACTCCTGTTTCAATCTTTTATTAATATATCAACCAGCTTAGAATAATTAATGATTTAGTCTTCTCTCCTCCCTCTCCTCTATCAAAGCACTTGGGCTTAAGGTTGTTTGCTTTCAGTTTCCAACAAACTGAAAAGGACTCACTTTCCTTCACTTAGGTATCTTGCTGTTTCCTCTTATTTGATGTTGTTTCTCTCCATCTGCTGTGCTTCATTGCAGGAACCCACAACTTCAGGCTGGACACCCCTCCCCACCCGCACTTGTGAAGTGGCTCCAAGCCTCCCTTATTTTCTTCTTGCTGGTTATGGTGGCTGGTGCAGATATCTTCCTTGGGTGGATGATGTACCTTGGCTGGGTGCCAGAGGCACTTGCCTCAAAGGACAGACATCCCCTTATATATTGTGGTGGGGAAACTGTATTAGAGCCCATGGAAATAGATAAAAGACAAGCATTTACCTTCAAGCAAAGGGATAGCCCAGAGAGCACTGACTTTCAAAGTACAGCCAAAGTGAAAAAAACCACACACAGGGCTACTGAGCTCAGACCATGCCCCAGCTCCAAGGCAACCAAGAGAGGTAATGAGAAGCACCTGGGGGAGGAGTTCGAGGCTGTAGGGCAGCCCCACTCATTTAAGCCTCAGGGAACAGGAAGAAGAGAGACCACCAGGGAAACAGAGGATGAGATCACGAGGGAACCAGAAGGAAAGGAATCTTTCAGGGAAGCTGAGAGAGAGAGGTGCTCCAAAGACAGCCTCAGAAGGGATTCCCATTGCAGCCAAAACAGAGGAAACTACAGCCCTGAAGGAAGCTTATGTTGTAGAGGAATTACAGCTGGCCCTGGATACAGGAGCGTGTGGCCTGAGGAAGCTGCAGACTATAAGCAAGGTTCGTAAAGAGCCCAGCAGGAGCCTGTGGGGCGAGTTTCACTTCTGGAAAGGCCGGTGAAAAGAACTGTTGCTAGAAAGAAGGTGAGCCCATTAGAAGCCTTGAACAGTTTATTGAAAGATAAGGATCTCCATAGCCCATCAAAAACCCCTGAACCTAGAGAGAGGTCTCGCTGGGAAAAGGTTTTAAAATTGATAGAAGAAATTAAGCCTATGTTCCCACAAGCTGATTCCAGTCAGGAGACAACAGATCCTGATTATGAGGGCATGCAGATAAATAATTATGATTCTGATAATGCCTCTACAGAATCTGAAATGGATTGCTCTTTTTGTATAAAGACAAAATGAAGAAGCTATAGGGTTTAAATGTGGAAAGACCCAGAAGCTATTATACCAGTTTGCCTTGTGCCTAGAGTGCTGATAATGTTTGAAATGAAGTTGCTAGTGTTTTAAAGCAGCTAGAAGATATTCAAAGGCTTGATTTGAATGTTTAAGAAAGAACTATCATTGGGGGCGGAGCTTGCTGCGAAGCGTGATGGCCGCCTAAAGCACTAGCTCCTGCATTACATAACAGAATCCACCCTTTCTTCCCGATTAATACTGACGGTAAAGGATCTAATTCGGGAGTCAGTGAATTGGAGGATGGCGTCGCTAAAACCGGCAAAGTTAGAGTTTCCGCCGTCCACGGGCCAAGCTTCCAAACGCCTAAAACATGATGCGGCCTCCCCGCAAAAGGGGAAACCAGAAAAGGAAACAGAGGACAGCGTTCGAGAAATCCTTTCGGAGCTAAGAACAATGAGAGGGATGATGGAGAGCAATAGTGAGACACTATCCCAAATGCAAGAGGAACTTCATGCGGTTCGTGAAAAGCTGACCGACATGGATGGGCGCTTAGTGAAGGTTGAGGCCCTGACTCACAAGCACGAGGGCATGGTGTCACAGATAGGCCCTCTGGTAAAGAGAGTAACCCTGCTAGAAGCGCAGCTGGAAGAGCAGAGCAACAGATCCCGGAGAAGTAATGTACGGGTTATTGGACTCCCGGAGGGAGCTGAAGGGACCGACCCGATTGGCTATATGGAGAAGTTAATCCCCGAACTCCTTCAAATTAAATTCTTAGCCCCCTTCGAAATTGAGAGGGCACATAGGGTCCCCACAATGAGCACAGCTCAAGCAAAGCGGCCGCGGCCTATGCTGATCAAAGTTCTGCGACATCCCCAAGTGCTACAAATCATGCAAGCGGCCAAGCAGAGAAGCTCCTTACAGATGAATGGTAGTAAGATTGCCTTTTTCCCAGATCTATCCAAAAAGACAGTAGACCGACGTCGAGAGCTACTTGACTGTCGACCTCTGCTACAGAAGATCCAAGCGCGCTATGGGCTCTTCTACCCAGCCAAGATGCGGGTCACCGTGGATAATGTCACCAGAAACTTTGACAATGCAACAATACTGCGATCTTTCCTGCAGGACTACTCCCAGATGGAGGTGGGCCGCTGACAACATATGCTGAACGACTCTATCTACAGAGGTTAAGGAAGTTCGGGCCTCAGAAATCTGGAGGAGTCGGTATGCCCTGCGGGGATATGACAGGAAGTGGTGGGTGCTCTTGGGCCTGTAAAGCCTTAGGGGCCCCATAACATTAAACTCTTTGTGGCATTGTCTTGTAGTATATCTAGCTATGGAAGTTATAGTAGGACCAACGAATAAATAGCAGCCGACCTACTATGTGGGCTCGGCAATGGAATACTTCTAAAGGTATGAGTACGGGGTGGGTTAAAGGGAAGGAAGGGATAGGAACGGGTTATGTCGGGGTTAAGTGCAGGGGGGTGGGACTGGGTGGTTTGATCGTGAAGGGGAGGTACTCCACCGTACAAGGGGGTCTGTTGTTAATGGTTTTGTATGTTAAATGGCTATGTGTACAATGTATCAATGGCAATAAATGTCTGACTTGGCGATGTATGTGGCCCCAGGTAGCAGGGCAAGTTAAATGATGGCTAAGAGTGGACTCAAATTTCTGTCCTTGAATGTCCAGGGCATCAACAATCCCATCAAACGCACGAAAATCTTAATGTACTGCCAGAAGCAAGGTGCTGATATTGCATATTTGCAAGAAACACACTTGACCTTAGCTGAATCCTGTAAGGTTCATAGTGGTGTATATCAGAATATCTTGGCATCCCCTGCGTTAAAAAAGAAGGGTGGCGTAATCATCCTTATCAGGAGAGCTCTGCAGCCCATCGTTCGAGAGACCAGGATAGATCCCAATGGCAGATGGGCCAGGGCGCAGGTACAGATTGGGTCCGAGGAATACCTTTTGGTGGCCGTATATGGCCTTACTAATGAAGATCCAACATTTTTTCAGCAACTTGCGGCTGAAATCAAGATGCCAGCTACAGTACATATGGTGCTCGGGGGAGATTTAAACATGATCCAGGACCCTTTGCTTGATCGCACCCCCTACCGTCCTCAAAACAAACCCAAAGCGTTCGGAGTGTTGCAGGGATTAATGGAGACCTTTGATCTTGTCGACCCATGGCGACTCCTACATTCCAATGCTCGGGAATATACTTATTATTCTATGCCGCACCAAACGCAAACTAGAATTGACTATTTTCTCATATCCAAGCTGCTGATGCCGCGGCTCACAAATGCAGATATTTTGCCTAAAACCATATCGGATCATGCTGCAATAATTTTGACGCTGGGAGACCATACCAATGGGCAATCGAGCCCGAGATTCCGCATGGAGAAAACTTGGCTAGCGGATGCGAAGTTTATGAGTCATATGCATACCTGTATAACTACATATTTGGATTGCAACAAGGTCGGTGACACGGCCACATGGGCCTGGTGGGAAGCCCTCAAAGCATCTCTCAGAGGTTATATGACCACATACGATATTCAACAGAAGAAACTGCGTAAAGAGAAATTGAATGACTTGCAAACTTCAATAGGGGTCGGGGAGAGGCTGCTTACCAGAAACGCTGATCCGCTGATTCTGCTTAGGCTGCAACGGTTGCGATATCACTATAATGCCATTCTGAGTGAGGAAGCCCAGCGCCAACAACATGCGCAAAGCAGTATTTATTACTATGAAAGTAACCGTGCGAGCCCCCTCTTAGCAAGATCCCTGAGAGCGAGTCAGCCGTCAAGACGTATCGCGGGCTTACAAACTGCACAAGGGCACTTGCTAGTGAAAGATGATGATCTCTTGGAGAAATGCAGGGAGTTCTATCAAGATTTATATCAGTCCGAAGTAACATGGAATGAAGGAACCTTCCAGCGCCTGATAGCCAATGTCCAGGGACCCAAGTTAACTCCACAGCAGACGGAGATGCTGGAGGCTGAGATTACCTGTACTGAAATCGACACAGCGATGCGCCAGTTGGCTAAGGGGAAAGCGTGTGGTCCCGATGGCATTCCATTGGAATTTTATCTCGCCTTCTCTACTCTTCTAATCCCTGAGATGCAAACCTACTATAGTCACTTGTATGAAGAATATCCTGAAACAGGAGCGCTTGCTGAAGCCACTATTGTAATACACCCTAAACCGGGTAGAGACCCTCAGCGAATTGAGAACTATCGACCCATATCTCTTCTTAACTCAGACTATAAAATTTATGCTAAAGTGCTGGCTAACAGACTGAATAACGTATTGAGCTCTCTTATCCACCCGGATCAATCCGGCTTCATGTCCGGCCGGTCGACAGTGGATAATTGTAGGCTGTTGGCTCATGTACTATTGGAGTCCCATAAAGCCGCTTCCCCAATTGTTGGGTTGGCCTTGGACGCTGAAAAGGCCTTTGACAGGATAGAATGGGCTTTTCTCTTTCGATCTCTGCGGTGGTTTGGCTTTAAGGATTGTTTCCTGAAACGAATCCAGCTGCTATACACCCAGCCCACTGCACGAATATTCGCAAACGGGGTACTGTCAGCTGCCTTTCAGCTCTACCGGGGCACCAGGCAAGGCTGCCCACTGTCACCATTGCTCTTCAACCTAGCCCTTGAACCGTTAACTATATGCATACGGCAGCAAGATCGCATCAGGGGAATTGAGATCCATGAACAACAATACAAGTTGTCGGCCTATGCGGATGACTTACTCATATTTGTGGAGCCGCAGTCTCTTGACGCATTACTACACACCATTGCAACCTATTCGGAGATCTCGGGATACAAATTAAATCTTACTAAAACAGTGGTAATCCCACTAAATCGCTTGGTAACTGCAGATATGCTGAACAAGTTTCCGTTTAAAGTGGAAACGAGCCACTTCAAATACCTGGGTGTTGAATATTGTACTACTCTATCAGAAACAGTGCTACGCAATGAAGCATATTGTGAGAAGTTAGTGCGAGAATGCATCCACAAATGGAACCCCCTTCATCTGACGTGGTGGGGTAGACTTGAGACTATAAAGATGGTGATTGTCCCTAAAGTCAATTATATCCTAAGTATGATACCAGTCCTATTCTCAACACGATTATACAAAACAGTGAGTCAGCTCTTACTAGCCTTCCTGTGGCGTAATAAAACTCCTCGAATAGCACACTGGAAACTTAAGCTGGCTAAGAACTATGGTGGAGTGCAATTTCCAGATTTTTACTGGTATCATGTAGCAGCCCTGCTGCGTCACGGAAGCCACTGGAGTGATGAAGACCCGTGCCCTGATAGTCCACATTGGCTACAAATAGAAACCGCAGTCTGTAAACCACTCCCTTTGTCTGCTTGTATTGGATCGGCCAGTCTTAGAGGGTGGAAATCTAATGAAGTAATCCAAGCTACGCTGCATGCATATCAGCTACTCCAGAATTCAGTCGCAGAGTGGAAGAGACATGCTGCGGATACTACTATCTGGCTAAACCCCAGATTTAAGATAGCAGGGAAATGTTTTCTGTGGCCTCTTTGGCTCCAGCATGGGATCTACACACTTGGGCACTTGATCATCGGAGATCGCTTTAAGACTTATCCAGAATTGCAGCAAGAGTTTGGCCTCCCTAGTTGTGGATTGTTCCAATGGTGTCAGTTGCGCCACTGTTTGGCAAAAGCTGAAGTAACACCAGTAGGGTTACCTACCTCCAGCTTATGGAAGATGAAAGTTGCAGAATTGCGTGAAGGACCGCGGATTGTCTCAAAAATAGTCTCCCTTTTGCGAGAGGGACAGGACAGGAAATGTACGAGCGTGCAGTCCATCTGGGAAGAAGAAGTGGGTCGCATAGAGAGACTAGAGGATTGGACCCATTTCTGGCAGTCCCAAGTCAGGATAGCGTGCTCTGCCCCTCTAACGCAAACGCTCTTTTTTCTGGCTCATCGGGCCTACCTAACCCCGGTTAGAGTTGCGAAATGGCAGACCTCCGCCGATAATCTCTGTTGGTCGTGTAAAGCAGAACCTAGCACATTGGAACACATGCTTTATGCCTGCCTAAAGCTGAAAAGATATTGGCGACAAGTATGGGAGAGAATTGCTCTTCTGCTGGGGCTGCAGGTTCCTTTAACATTCCGTATAATTATCCTCCGCTCAAGAGCAGGAATACCGGGACTGTCGAGAAAAGATCATCCCACGTTAGACTTGTTGCTGGGACTTGCCTTAAAAGCTCTGATGATTCATTGGAAAAACTTTGCTGCTCTATCCTTTGAGCAGTGGTGGAACCTGTTGTGCGCCCATCGCTTGTATGAACATCTCTATGTTAAACAAAATCCCTATCTCTCTGCTCGGCTACTAAAATGGCAAGCCCTGGACTCCAAGATTATACCCAACTGACTGACTCCGGCTCTGGGGGTCTACATACCTCGCCAAATGCCTTGATCTAAATCAATGTATGCCTTTCTAATATAATTGATGGTAGTAACTAAGTCAAGATGGTTATATGTATTTTCATATAGATCCCTATTAGTTACTCCATGCTGTACTTCATAGCCAGTGTTGGTTGTTATGGTATTTTTGTCTGTATATGATTTGGTTTGTATATGTATGAGTTGAAATGGATAAATAAAATTTCAAAAAAAAAAAAAGAAAGAACTATCTGAGTGGACAGCAGCCAGAAGTAAAAGAAGCTTTAATTTGAATATTGCACAGTTTGGAAAAGCAGTTGTTTAAGCCAGAAGTAAAAGAACTATCAAGCTGCATTATGTACAGCTGAAGAAGCAATTGCAACTTTTGTCACTGTGAAGTTCTTGATCTGAAAATTCTTTTTCTTTTGTGGGAGAAGTATCCTAATTTTGTTAATATGTGTTTTTGGTGCAAAGGAAGAGCAAAATAAATTTCCCTGTGTTTTTGCCTTCAAACCCTCAGCCTACTCATCATTTCACACAACTACAAGCCCCAGAAGCCTCGGCTCTGGGAACCCATACTAAAAAGGGATATTAGGAGGTACGCCCCTGCCTATAGGCAACCCCCTAGACAAGGGGGGGGGGGGGCACCACAATATACATGGTGCAATGGCTTGAGGGCCAAAAACAGAAACTGCCTTTGGGTTGAGATTTTTATAGAAAATGGGATTTCTTTCCTCTAAAGAGTCTCCTCCCATCCAGAGATGAATGGCAATGAGGAACCTCCAAGGATTCTAAAGTACTAGTCTTTATCCTGTATAATTTTGACAATTCCTGTTAGAGGCACTAAATGGTGCTACTACTCCTAGCCCCCCAAAAATAACAAGATTTCAGAGGCAAGCAATGGCTTTCCCAAGTCTACCTCAAGTCCTATAGGAACTCATCCAAACCTTTTCTAACCCAGCTATACTAACTGCCTTTACTATATCTTTCGCCAATGAATTCCAGATTTTAAATACATGTTGAGTAAAAAAAATCATTTATTCTAAATTTATTGCATGCAGCATTATGGTAGAATTCCTAGACTTTCATCTTTTTGAAAGAGTACATATTGATCCACAAGTATCTGTTCCACTCCACTCGGGATTTTATAGACCTCTATCATATCGCCCCTCAGCCATCTGTTCTCCAGGCTGTACAGCCCTAACCTCCTCCCCGAGACGATCAATGGAATGCTTTTGTGATTCACTTATGTATCACAGTATTGTCATCTGTTGTTCATACTGTTCTGAAGAAAAAGGTTTCAACCTTCGAAAGCTAGTCTTGGGCAAGCCACTTAACCCTCCATTGCCCATGTTCCCTGTAAGTATTAGCATATGTGTGTCATATCCCCTCGTGTTAAATGTATCTCCCAATTGACCGCTTTGACCCGGTGAAAAGCGGGATATAAATACAGCTAAATAAATTTGTAGGCAGCCAGTCTACCCGAGTAAATGGTCTCTATCCACTTTCAAAGATGGAACCTTCGTCAATTTGATCAGAAGTAGCAATGTTTAAATGAGGTTCAATAAGGAGGGTTAAAGTTTTGATTGGATTTATAAACAATCATGACAAATTCATTGTCTGACACTTCGTAATTAAAAAACAAATACTTTGGATGAAAGATATAAAGAGTTGCCCTGGCTAATAAAAATGGCCACTAGATGGAGATAAGGTTACACAGACGCAAAAGCTGAATAGGAAATTCTCAGACTATTTTGCAGCACTTTAGTATGAAAATATGAATAATGCTTTAGAAATAAATTAAGAAACACATGTGTTATGCATTGTTCAAAAGAATTATAATGTTTGGACCATAGCTCAGGTTTTATAAAGAGAAAAAAATATTCCCTTCTGCCTACATTTTTGGTTAACATATTTAGCTAGCAGATTTTTCTAATAAGAGCAAGGCCCTGTTTCTTGCATTTCTTTTCTTGGGAGCATCTTATTGATTGCTCTAATAGTGTAGTTGCTGCTTTTGTGTGCTGTCCAAATTTGTATCCATTTGCCAGAACATACTTTTAGTAATGTTTATCTTTGTTTATTTTCTAAATATTGGTACAATCATGCATTTGTGTGTTTGATATCTAATGTACAGCACCATACAGCCTTTTGCTGAGTTCAGGCCTGTGTCAGTCTGTAAGGCAAACTGCAGATGGGGCTGGCACACTATTAACAGCAGCATACAGATCAAATGTTTTGTTCTAGAAAAACTCTAACACGTTTTTCTAATTTTACCAGAGAGCTGTCACTTGACTATTAGAGTACACGACCAGTGCAATTTGTTGTACATGCACTAATTTCTGATAAAATTAGTAGAGGACAGGCCAGTGTTAGACGATATGGTTAATTTGAATTCTAAGTGCCTTCTGTTTAATCCTGTTATGCTACCTGATGGAAAATTATAATCATATAAGAAGTGCCATTTTGAGTCATATCAATGGTTCAAGCCTAGCATCCTATCTTTGGTGGTGGCCATCTTCTTGGGTCACATAGAAATGCCCACTGGCTTCTAAGTAGAGGTAAGGGGGTGGCGATCCCCACATTTACCTGGTTAATAATTGTTAGTAGACTGAACTTCTAGAAACATGTCCAAACCATTCTTAAACATGGCTATGTTCTTAGCCATGATCACCTCCTCTGACAACAAAATCCACAGTTTAATTATGCATTGACTGAAGAAATATTTTCTTAAATTTGCTTTAAATTAACTACCAGTTAATTTCTTAGAGCACACGCTAAATAGCCCTAGGGGCATGTTTACTAAACACCATTGCTGTGCGGGTTCCCGTTAGTGTGCTGGTGCCATATAAGGAGTGGGCGGGCCAGGCAGAAAAAAGCAAAAAACCGGACCGTACGTGTGTGCGTCGCGCTAATGTGCGGGGCCCACATTAGCGCGTGGGAAGGCTAAGTGGTGCGCTGCTGCAAAACCAAACAATAGAGCTGTAGTACAACAGTGAAGACACCGACCAATGGTGCAAGGACCAGGGGTTCAAACCCCCATTGCACTCAACAAAAAAGACCAGCTGAGGCATCAACATTTATGGGCAAAAGTGGTTTAGGAGGCATATTAATTTTGGGCGGCAGAAGGCGGCGCACTGTTATTATTATTACGGCATGAGGCGGCGCACTGTTTAGTGTGGGCGGCAGATGGCGGCGCATTGTTAAGTTTGGGCGGCAGAAGGCGGTGCGCTGATAAATGTGGGCAACAGAAGGCGGCGAGCCGGTGGGCAGAAGGCGGCGCGCTGATGTGTGAGGGGGCAGTCCAATAGTGGGAGGGATAAGTGGCACGCTGATGTACAAATAACAGAAACAGAGCCATAGCACAATGGTTAAGACACTGACCACTCATGCAGGGATCATGGGTTCAATTCCCCACAGTGCCCATTGAAGACAGCTGGCTGAGGCATTATTTTAGGGGCATTTCCATGTTGTGCGGCATAAGGCGGCACGCTGTTAATTTAGTGCACCACAAGATGGCGCGCTGATGGCTACAAGGCTGCGCGCGGATGCACAAACACAGGAACAGAGCCACAGCACAATGGTTAAGACACTGACCAATGGTGCAGGGGCCAGGGGTTCAACCCCTCACAGTGCCCAGTGAACAAGGCTGGCTGGGGCAGTATGTATCATGGTGAGGAGTGCTGTAGGAGGCCTTCCATTTATATTTTATTTCCCACCACTAGTAAACCCGCTCTCACAGTGTGTTAACATACGGATGCCCGTAAGGCACATGTTACAGTGCACTGTCTGCCAAGGCACCCTAGAATGTCCCCTATAGGGCACCATGTATATTGCAACACAGGATAATGTATAGTGCACCCTATATGGATGGCAACCATAAGGTGGCCTATAGGGCGCCCTATAAAGCACCCTCAGAGGCACCTAATGGGTATAGTAAGCTGTGTGTGGTTTTGCCGGCATAGACATATGTACAGTAAATAAAAATAAAGCTGTGGATAGCCCTATCAAAGGGCCCCACTGTGGGTTTGAACCCATGACCTCTGGCTGTATAGGGAGTGATGTAACCACTGGGCTACAGCTCTATAGCTGACAGCAAGCCCCTGGCTGGCTGCAGAGAGCCTGCACGTCACCCCACAGACAGTCTGCTGTTGTAGACAGGATAGGGTTAGGCCACCTGTACCCATGATGCACTGCACATGCAAATCAGCTGTCCACAGATGCACACAAGATGGGGAATGCACCCCAACAGCTACCCGGCCTGGTAGGGGGAATTGTCCATGTGCACCCACACAGCACCTCGGCCTGGTAGGGGGTCCTGAGCGGGTGGACTACCAGCAAAGAGTAGCTACACACCGTCACATTGTGCGGGTACTGTGCTCACCCTGAGGGTGTGATGTGGCGCCCAGGACCAAGTCCACAACACCAGCCATGGCTGGATGAGGCCATGACAGAGCTCCACAACAGTACTAACCTGTGAGATAGGAAGGTGCTGCAGAAACATGTTGGATATCTCTGTCTGTCTCAGTTAGTGGAGACCTCCTAGGTGGTCAAAGTACACCACCACCACCACCACCACCACCCACCCACCCCCTGAGGGTGGCAAACAGGGGCACACCCCCCTCCCCCCCAATGGCAGCAGAGTGGACCATCAAACCCCCAGTCCTGCTGGGGAACAGACACCCTACAGGGCAGTCCAAGCAGCTCCACACGCATCCATAACACAATATCAGATAGACTTTAGGCCTGGATATCCAAAGATGCACCCCAGCACCATCTGATATTCACCTGCAGCAAGCCATCAACCACTGCACCCTGCAAGGCACTCCATCAAGACACATACCAGCTGTGAACAGTCTGCTGGTTAGCCCTGATTGAAATGCATGTACCCAAAACTGGGGTGGCAGCACACACAAGAAGAGAGTTCTGTGAGGAGGCCCCAACAGGAAACCCATATATATCACAAGAGAGAAACACAATACAGCACTATGGGGGTGCCTAGCCATGCTGTCATCACTGCACATTCAGGGTGAGAGTGCTCCCCCAGCAGCACATACAGAGGTTACCCTGTCTGTGTAGGTGGTGGCCTGGCACTACAATATCACAGCCAGTGCCCTATGCCCTGTGCAGATGCATCCTGGCCAGCCCACCATGTCTGACCTATACCCATGGTACCTTGCTGCTCATTATGCACATTGGCAGGCCAATACTGGCAGTAGTGCTGGCAGTGTGGGTTGGGGAAGGTGTTTGCAGCCAACACACACTGTATAGACAGACACACACTCCCACACCTATGCCAGCATTGTGCTACTATTGAGGGGGTGATTAGCCTTGGCCACCACACCGGTCCTGGGCACGGCACAGGCATGGATATGGTACGCAGTACTGCTGGGGGTCACTCCCCAGGGTGGTGAACACCGTCAGGGGCCAGGCCTGGAGCACGCACCGCAGACACCAAACAGATTGTTTGGATGGGGTCAACTAGCAGTATGTGCGTAACGTAGGGATATCTATCAGCCTGTACTCTTAGCAAACATTTCAGAGCTATGTACCTCAGGTGTAGGATGACATTGCTAAGGTATGCAGGTGCTGGTATTGGGAGATGCACGCAGGGTCCAATGTTCTGCCTCTACAGGAGACATTGGCCAATGGGGCCTGTGGGTGTGGGTGTGTCTGCCCCTGTTGGCTGCTGCTTTACGGCAGAGATTCCCCACTCCAGTCCAGTTTTGCATCACACTGTTCGGGTCTTCCTGCTGTCCCTCATGAATATGCATGAGATACATCTACATGCCGTGGGGGTGGTGCATACATATACAGCACAGGCATTTGTATGAGTGGCAGCATGGAACCTGACTGGTGTGTGGCCCACCAGGACTGCATTTGGGGGATTCTGCTGTAGGTTCTGCCCCTGTTCATGGTGTCTGTGCTCAGTGGGGTAAAAGATAGACGTATTATCGTCACGAAAGGTGTGTCCTTACTGTCACTGTTTATTTGTGGGGAAAATATGTGGGCAGGATTGCCGGTAGCCCCAGCTGGTCTTTGAACCTGTGACCTTCTGTTCTTGCATGCACTGTCTGTGTGCACTGCACCACCGTGTAGCCACAGATTGGCTGAATTCCATGGATAGTCCATGACTGTGGATCCGGCAGGGCCTGTCTGTTGCTGTGGACTGTGCCAGCCTGCACATGGCTAGGCCTCTGTCTTCTGTCGCTAGCAGCCACTGCCCCCTGCACCACATGTACTCGTCCGCCAACATGCTGGCATGAGCTTCTCCCATAAAAAGCAGGTGACCTGATTGGAATGTGGCAGTACGGGACTGCATTTGGGGTACTTGGCTGTGGGTAATGCCCATTGTTGTGATGTGTGTGCGTTGTTGGGTAAAATATGGGTGTTTTCCCCATGCTTATGTCCCCTGCAATACAGGGGTGTCTGTGCTATCTGTGTTTAGTGGTGGGTAAAATATAGGGACTGGGCTGGCAAGTGCCCCAGCTGGGCTTTGAATCTCTGACCCTCTGGTCCTAGAGGTACTGACTCTGTCCACTGCACCACACTATGGCCACATAGACAGTGCAGCCCCTGGAGGTAGTAAGCCTGGCAGGATGGAGTCACAAACCCTGCTCTACGCAAATTTACTGTGGGCATATGCACCGTCTGGTGACAAACGTGCACATAAACCACGGAAATGACCACGGGAAATGGGGGACAAAATATCACCACGCTGGGCAACAGTGATATTAATGGGCAACCATAGCAAACACTCCCAGGAAAGCTCCACAAAAGGAAATGTTTTTTGGAAGAGTCTCTGCTCCGTAAACCCTTCCAAAATTCATTTCTTTTTTCTGGAGCTTTGCTGGGTGTGTTTTCTGTATTTGCCCATCACTATAACTGTTCCCCAGCTGAATTACTATTTTTAATAGTTCTGTTGTGGTCATTTTCTATTTTTATTTGCACTTTTGTGCTGTGCACATGTATCACACTGCTCACGTTTTGCTGGTTTCCCCGGTTTTCCTGTACATTGCTGACGGAAATGGTTTCTCTTCCCTTTAAATGCTTTCTACCGCGAGTGTTTCACTGGCGGTATTTTTTCCTTGTAAATTCGGGCATGCTCCTGTGCGGGGAGTCTCTCCCATCCCACATTCCACCCATTGACCCCGTCTCTCCGCCCCTCGGGGGCCTTCCTCCGCCCTCATTTCGCCTTTCCACGCCTCTATCGCACATGAGCGCCCCACAAACGTGCGAGTTTTCGGCGCACGCGTGCGGGACCCGTTAATGTGCCGCGCACACGTACGGGGCGCTTAAGAGCTCTTAAATGCATCATTTTAGGGCGCTCAGGTGCGCCCCGCACAAGTGCCCCGTTTAGTAAACATACCCCCTAATCTGTTAATTCATAAGGCAGCTAACCTATTCCCCATCATTTTCATTGCCTTTTCCTGTATTCTTCCTAGTTTTATCCATTTTGACATGGGGTAACCAGAACTGCAAAAAGTACTCATGATGTGATCACACCATGGATCTATACATAATGATATTCACATTTTTGTCCTTTCCAGTATACATAGAATAAACAATCTAATTAGGGGGACATAGAGCCCGATTTAGGAAGGGGCACGTCCAGGCTGTCCGGACATTCAGGAACAGGATGGGCCCAGATCGTACCCAATTATGCACTGCAAAATCTAGATGTTCCCATGGCTGCAGAATTGGGCACAGAGACAGCCCAGCGGTCCATCTGGCACCCTGTCCTGCCGTCCCTAAGTACCTGCTGGTGTGACGCTGCCATGGCTTCTCATTGCTATGGCACTGGGATGCCCAGTAGAAGCCCTGAAAGCCTGTTGCAGAAACATACCTCCTGTCCCCGCCACCCAGCAGGGCCAGCCAGGGCCGACTTCCCTGCAGCTGATCCCTGCCTTGGGGAGCCTCCGAGACTGACTGCCATCTTTGCCACTGTTTATTCCACCTCCAAGGTGGAATAAGCAACACTTCGTTCCCGCACCCACCAGACGTACAGGGCTGTGACCTGAATTGGACCTGTACATCCTGGCACCTCGGTCCGCTCCCACTCCGCCCACTCTCGCCCTCATCCAGCTCTCCTCACACAGTGGCTCAGGCCCATAGTGCATAGACAACAGCCAGACACAAAATAAAATGGAGAGAACATAACATAAAAGAAGGGTGATACCAACAATGTCTCATAAATCTATGTAGTGATATAAGCAAATTAAAGACATAGGAGGAAGACAGATGATGATGGGAATGGGAGGTGAGACATATTCAAAACCTCAAAAACCATGACAAAGGAAAAGTCTAAGGGAGGAAATAGCAGAGCCTCAAGTGCACTATGTCAAGATGAAGAGCTAGGGAGAAGAAGGAAATGTTAGAAGAAAACAGTGACTTGTCACTGTCACTTTAAATCTAGAATAACTAGAATTTCCTCTAAGATGTGGAGAAGCACAAATAAGTAATGAAAACTCAGTATCTACAGTTGAGGGAAGCCCCAATAGTGTACGTTCTGAAGACCTAATCGAATCAGCAATGATGTTAGGTAATAGAGTAAACCAGTAATGAGTGTGCAATAAACCAGAGTAGAATACTGAACTGAATTCTTAAGGAGATTGGCAATCAGTTTTGTTCATAAGGTACTGGAGAGATAAATTCCTATCAATCAATTGGCTTTTTTGATCACTAATACCCACTTAGCTTAGGATTTCAAGGGATTATCCACAAGAGCTTCACTGTCCTTTTGGGATTGGTAACGCCTACAGTGGATCCTAGCATTGCTTAATTTAGGATTATTTTTCCTAAATACATCACTTTGCACTTGTCAATGTTAAATTTAATCTGTCATGTATGTGCCAAGTTTCTCAGCCTTGCAAGAAACATTGGGATAGAATTCATTCTCCCACCAACCAGAAATATGATGCATGTTATATAGCAGCGAGAACACAAGAGCCGGTGCAAAGGATGCCGGTCAACAGACTTTATTTAAATCCCCAACATGTTTCAGACCTACCAGCCCTCTTCAGGTGGTGTAAACCTCAAAAAGCAAAGCAAATATAAAACCATAAATAAATAAAACATAGCTAAGATAAAACAAAACTTAAAATCATAGTCATGTACATGTAAAAAATCATATAAGATACAAGTAAAATGTAAAATAAAATTTTAAAAAAATTGTCTCATGAGCAGACGCTTAAAGGACCACTAAAAATAATGTAATCTAAAGGACAGTAAAACATTTAAAAGCAATCATAGGGATACCCAGCAGAGTGCAATGTCAAAAACAAAGGTGATACCATTAGACAAATATCACAAAAATATAGTTAAAACCCTCTACTGGGAGACATTATTCTGAACAAATAGTCATATAACACAATACTATACCAGGTCAAAAGAATAAAAGTGTAAAGAATATCATTAAGGAATGAGGAGGATATAAAAGGTAGCAACTGAATATTTATATTTAAGAAGGTAGTTCTAGCAAAAAGACCTATGTATCTAAAAAGCATTTGTGTACTTAGGCCTTATAAATAGCGATGAAATAAAGAACTCAAAGCTGAGAATATCTCTGTGAAAAAAACACAATAAACAATATTAATGCTCATGATATTGTTGAAAGAGATGCGAGAGAGACAACCAGGAAATAAACAACTTGCCATCAAAACTTGTAGGTTCACAATACTACAAACACCGAGAAAGAAGCCACTGAGGAACCAAGGAGTCCTTATAAATCAGCACTGAGATTCGCACCAAAAAGCTGAAGGTTGAAGTTCAAGGTTAACACCTGTCTAACATGATATCTTATATAACCTTTTCCAAAAAAATGTGTCATTATAACAACAAAATATGTAGTGACTAATTTAGACTGGTTATTAAAAATCAACACTAATGAGTTGTATGATGATGAAATTGTGAGCTTTCCTGCAATTAGAAACAGTATGCCGTTCCCAAGCATGAAAAGGCATAGCGGGTTTTAAGTGCTAACAGTCAAGTCAAGTGTGGCATAGCTCACAGAATCCACCAAGAGCAAAGCATAAAAAGATGTTTCACTTAGATTATGTATTCATTCTATGGGGACAGAACCATGTTCTAAATTACGGGCATAAGAACACGCTCAAATGTGTATAAATAATAAAAGACTAAGGGGCATGTTTACTAAAAACCGCTAATTTGCGCGCTGCAAAATAGCGCACTAAAAGCGGTACTTGAGAGCGCTTAAACGCCCCGCAATCATGCGTGTCACCCCCGCACAGGTGCGCAGCACAATAACGGGCCCCGCACAAGTACGGGCCCGCAAATGTCCGATAGAGGCGTGGAACGGCTAACGGAGGGCGGAGGAAGATTCCTGAGGGGCGGAGAGACGGGTTTAATGGGCGGGGAAGGGGAGGGGAGAGGTAGTTTTGCTTTGGGATTCGGCCCCGATAATGTGCGGGGAGCACATTATCGGGGCCAAATCCCAAAGCAAAACTACCGCGAGTGAAACACTCGCGGTAGAGGACATTTAAAGGGAAGAGAAACCATTTCCGTCAGCAATGTACAGCAAAATCGGGGAAACCTGCAAAACGTGAGCAGTGTGATACATGTGCACAGCACAAAAGTGAAAATAAAATAGAAAGTGACCACAACAAAAATATCACAAATAGTAATGCAGCTGAGGAACAGTTATAGTAATGGGCAAATATAGAAAACACACACAGGAAAGCTCCAGAAAGAAGAAATGAATATTGGAAGGGTCTACGGAGCGGAGACTCATCCAAAACAAATGTCCTTTTTGGAGCTTTCCTGGGAGTGTTTGCTATGGTTGCCCATTAATATCACTTTTGCCCAGCGTGGTGATATATTGTCCCCCAGTGTCTGTGGTCATTTCCGGGGTTTATGTGCACGTTTGTCACCAGACAGAGTGCATGTGCCCACAATAAAAATGCGTAGAGCAGGGTTTGTGACTCCATCCTGCCAGGTATACTACCTCCAGGGGCTGCATTGTCTCTGTGGCCATAGTGTGGTGCAGCAGACAGAGCCAGTACCTCGAGGGTCAGAGGTTAAAATCCCAGCTGGGGCACATGCCAGCCCAGCCCCTATATTTTACCCACCACTAAACAAAGATAGCGCAGACACCCCTGTATTGCAGGGAACATAAGCATGGGCATTACCTACAGCCAAATCCCCCAAATGCAGTCCCGTACTGCCACATTGCAATCTGGTCATCTGCTGTTTCTGAGAGAAGCTCATGCCAGCATGTTGGCGGACGAGTACATGTGGTGCAGGGGGCAGTGGCTGTTAGCCACAGAAGACAGAGGCCTAGCCATGTGCAGGCTGGCACTGTCCACTGCAACAGACAGGCCCTGCCGGATCCACAGTCATGGACGTTCCAGGGAAACCAGCCAATCTGTGGCTACACGGTGGTGCAGTGCACACAGACAGTGCATGCAAGAACAGAAGGTCACAGGTTCAAAGCCCAGCTGGGGCTTCCACCAATCCTAGCCACATATTTTTCCCACACCTACACAGTGATAGTAAGGACACACCTTTCGTGTCGAGGACATATGCAATGGTAATACGTCTATCTTTTACCCCACTGAGCACAGACACCATGAACAGGGGCAGTACCTAGAGCAGACTTTCCCAAATGCATTCCTGGTGTGCCACACACCAGTCAGGTTCCATGCTGCCACTCATACAAATGCCTGTGCTGTATATCTATGCACCACCCCCATGGCATGTAGATGTAGCTCATGCATATTCATGAGGGACAGCAGGAAAACACGAACAGTGTGATGCAGACCTGGACTGGGGTTGGGAATCTCTGCCGTAAAGCAGCAGCCAACAGGGGCAGACACACCCACACCCACACCCACAGGCCCCATTGGCCAATGTCTCCTGGAGAGGCAGAACAGTGGACCCTGCGTGCATCTCCCAATACTAGCACCTGCATACCTTAGCAATGTCACCCTAAACCTGAGGTATACGGTACACAGCTCTGAGACGTTTGCTAGGAGTACTGGCAGATAGATATCCATACGTTACGCACATACTGCTAGTTGACCCCATCAGAACAATCTGTTGGGTGTTTGCGGGGCGTGCTCCAGGACTGGCCCCTGACGGTGTTTACCACCCTGGGGAGTGACCCCTAGCAGTACTGCGTACCATATCCATGCCTTGCTGTGCCTAGGACAGGTTTGGTGGCCAAGGCTAATTACCTCCTCAATAGTAGCACCATGCTGGCATAGGCGTGGAAGTGTGTGTCTGTCTATACCAGAGGTGTCCAAACCTGTCCTGGAGGGCCACAATCCTGCCAGGTTTTGGGATAGCCCTAATGAATATGCATGAGATATATATGCATTAGAGATAGCCTGCCAACCTGATTGGTTTGTGGCCCTCCAGGACTGGATTTGGAGACCCCTGCCTTACACCTCTGTCATTTAAGATTGTGAGTGGGCAAGGTGCAGATGTCCAAGACATCAAAAAGGTTAGATAGAATTTGTCACATTCCTCCTCACTTCTCACCACCACCAAACTATTGTCCATTAGACATCTTTTTGGTGGTGGTGAGAATCGAGGATGAATGTGACACATTCTAGCTACCCTTTTGATGTCTAGGACATCTGTACCTTGACCACTCACCATCTTAAATGACAGAGGTGTACAGCAGGGGTCTCCAAATCCAGTCCTGGAGGGCCACAAACCAGTCAGGTTGGCAGGATATCTCTAATGCATATATATCTCATGCATATTCATTAGGGCTATCCCAAAACCTGGCAGGATTGTGGCCCTCCAGGACAGGTTTGGATACCTCTGGTCTATACAGTGGGTGCTGCCTGCAAGCCCCTTCCACAGCCCACACTGCCAGCACTGTTGCCAGTATTGGCCTGCTAATGTGCATAATGAGTAGCAAGGGACCATGGGTATATCTCAGACAGGGTGGGCTGACCAGGATGCAGCTGCACAGGGCATAGGGCACTGGCAGGGACATGGTAGTGCCCGGCCACCACCTACACAGACAGGGGGACCTCTGTATGTGCTGCTGGGGGATCACTCTCACCCTGAATGTGCAGTGATGGCAGCATGGCTAGGCACACCCATAGTGCTGTATTGTGTTTTTCTTATGTGATATATATATATATATATGGTTTTTCTGTTGGGGCCTTTTCACTGACTTATCTGCTTGTGTGTGCTGCCACCCCAGTTGTGGGTGCATGCATTTCCATCAGGACTAACCAGCAGACTGAGCACAGATGGTATGTGTCTTGATGGAGTGCCTTGCAGGGTGCAGTGGCTGATGGCTTGCTGCAGGAGAATATCAGATAGTGGTGGGGTGCATCTATGAATATCCAGGCCTAATGTCTGTCTGATATTGTGTTATGGATGTGTGTGGAGCTGCTTGGGCTGCCCAGGGGGGGGGGGGGTGTCTGTTTCCCCAGCAGGACTGGGGTTGATGGTTGACTCTACTACCATTGGTGCAGGGAGAAGGATAGTATGGGGATCTGTTGGTGGGAGACCCTGTTTTATCCACCAGGGTGTGTGGGTGTGTTCCACTAGCTGTGGCAGACAGTGATCTCCAAGCTGTTTATGCAGCACCTACCTATTTCACAGGTTATTGCTGCTTTGGAGCTCTGGCATGGCCACATTCAGCCATGCAAGGTGTTGTGCACCTGGTCCTGGGCGCATCATCACACACTCAGGGTGGGCATAGTAACCGCACAATGTGATGGTGTTTAGCTACTCTTTGCCGTTTGTCCACCCACTCAGGACACCCTACCAGGCCGAGGTGCTGTGTGGGTGCACAAGGACACCTCCCCCTACCAGGCCAGGTAGCTTTAGGGGTGCAGTTCCCATCTTGTGTGCATCTGTGGACAGCTGATTTGCATGTGCAGTGCATCATGGTTACGGGTGGCCTAACCCTATCCTGTTTACACCAGCAGACTGTCTGTGATGTGACGTGTAGGCTATCTGCAGCCAGGCAGGAGTTTGCTTACAGCTATAGAGGTGTAGCCCAATGGTTACACCACTGCCTGTGCAGCCAGAGGTCATGGGTTCATACCCACAGTGGGGTTCTGTGATAGGGTTTTCCAAAGCATTTTTTACATTTACTGTACATATGTTGATGCCTGCAATAACACCCTCAGCGTACTGTACTCATAAGGTGCCTCTGAGGGTGCTTTATTGGGCGCCCTATAGGGCACTTTATGGTTAGCATCCATATAGGGTGCACTATACATTATCCTGTGTCGCAACATACATGCTGCCCTATAGGGGACATTCTAGGGTGCCTTGGCGGACGGTGCACTGTAACATGTGCCTTATGGTCTGCCTTATGTTAACATGCTGTGAGAGTGCGTTTGCTAGTAGTTATCACAAAATAGAATTAAAAAGCCTCCTAAAGCACTCCACAACATAAAATATACTGCCTCAGCTAGCCTTTTTCAATGGGCATTGTGAGGGATTGAACCCCTGGTCTCTGCACCATTGGTCAGTGTCTTAACCATTGTGCTGTGGCTGTGTTCCTTTGCTTTAGCATCAGCGCGCCGCCTTGTGGCCATCAGCGCGCCGCATCCTGCTGCCCACAATGAACAGTGCGCCGCCTTATGCCGCCCCACAATGAACAGTGCGCCGCCTTATGCCGCCCCAATATGAACAGTGCGCCGCCTTATGCCGCCCCACAATGAACAGTGCGCTGCCTTATGCCGCCCCAAAATGAACAGTGTGCCGCCTTAAAATTATTTTGCCTCCTAACACACATTTCCACATTCAAGGTGGTGCCTCAGCCAGCCTTTTTGGGCTGCACACACTGGGGGATTGAACCTGTGGCCCCTACACCATTGGTTATTGTCTTCACCGTTGTGCTACAGCTCTGTTCCTATATGTGTCCAGCTGCGCCCCACTTAGCCTTCCCACGCGCTAATGTGGGCCCCGCACATTAACGCGACGCGCACACATATGGTCTTTTTTTTTCCTTTTTCGGCCTGAACCGCCCACTCCTTATATGACACAGGCACACTACCGCGGCCCCGCATGTTAGGAATGTTTAGTAAACATGCCCCTAAATAATAAAAGTAAATGGAGCCCAAAATGTGACCATACAGAAGAAATGAACAAGAATAAGTGAAACACATTAACCTTGATTTTAAATCCGATCTGTGTGGCATATGTGGTACTGTCAGGGAAAAGGGCATATATATATATTTTGCTATTAACTGTACAGACTCTTACACAGAGAAATAAATAAAACATTTTAAAAAATGCTTTGTGAAGGAATGGAACTGAGGAAGTCGCAATTGCTTAAGCCACATAACATCAAACATCAAAGAGAACCAAGGAATTAAATAAAATATAATACATACCATTGATAAAAACAAATATAACTATAAAGACAATAACTAAATGAATAATGGGGACTTAAAATACAAACTTAAAGGTAATGCATGTGCAAGAAATATAAGCCGAAGACACCTGACGCGGGTATAGTATGTGCATAAAAATGAATGGTACTATCAAAAATATGGAGTGTTACATATATTATGAATAGAAATAAATAGATAAATATTAAGATATTTAAATTGTGCCTCCTAAAGGGTTTAAAATATACAGGCTAAAAACTAATAAAAAGCAAATGCTGAAACATGACACCAAAGGTGATTAAAAATAATACATATAAAACATAAGAGCTTAAAAAATTAAGACATCAATTACAAACTGCCTTAAAATCAATGTATATATTAAAAACATAGGGCAAAAGGATCCGCCACAGAATATGACATAATCTGTACATAATGTGTCCATATATAAAAAGACGATAATACAAACTGTGTCAACTAATAAATAAATAATAAAGTAACATTAAAACCAAAAATCTAAACGTTGGCCATATTGAGGCAATGAACTAGAGAATCTAAAATAAAAAAATCAAAATTAAAAAGTGGAACCAATATAAAGTACTAATAAGGAGCTTGAGAGGGATAATAATACTAAAAACCACCAATGCATGATAAAGTAGATAACCCCCCCCCCCCCATAAAAACAGATAAGCTGGCCCTGTGACAAATGGACAATAAAGATACAGTGACCAAGGAGTGAATAGAAGTAAACAAAGTAAAAATCAAAATTAAAAAAGTAGAACCAATACAAAATAATTAAAATGAGCTCAAGGGGGATGATAATACTAAAAACCACCAAGGGGCTGCCATGAGTGCTCAATGCATGAAAAAGCAGATAAAAAACATAAAAACATATAAGCTGTCCCTGTGACAAATGGGCAAGAACTATAAAAACAGTGACCAAGGAATGAAGGGAAGTAAACGATGGGGAGGAAAAGAAGGGAGAAGGGGAAGGGGGAGAGGGAAGGTGGAAAGGGGAAGGATAAAAGGGGAAGAAAGGGGAGGAGGGGGAGGGGCAAATGGGAGGAGAAGGGGATGCCAAAGAGGGAATGAGGTGTGGGGGGAGGGGGAAGAGAAGAGGGGAAGGGGAAGAAAAGGGGTGGAGAGGGGAAAGAGGGGAGGGGAGGAATGGGGGTAGGGGAAGGGGAAGTAAGGGAATGGGAGGGGAGGGGAAGGGGGAAGGGAAGGGAAGGGGAAGAGAAAGGGGGAGGGGAGGGGGAGGGAAGGTGGATAGGGAAAGGGGGAAGGGGGAAGGGGGAAGGGGAAGAGAGAGAAGTGGGGAAGAGGAAGGAAAAGGGAGGAGGAGGATAAGGGGGAGGAGGAAGGAGGGGGAGGGAGGTTTTATCTTCAGGAAGATGAGGGAAGGAGAAAGAAGGGGGGAGTGGGGGGGGAAAGGAGGAAGGGGAGGGGGAGGAGGAAAGGAAGGGGGAAAAGAGGGAGGGGGAAAAGCTGAAAGGGCGAGGGGAGGTGAACAAGGTAGAAGATGAAATAAAAACATAGGGAAACACCGAAGGGGTTAAATCAAGATTTTTGACCTAAGAGATGTAAATGAATCTCTGTTCCAGTTGAAGGAGAGGTTTATCCACATCCCCTCCTCTCCAACGGCTACAGAATACTTTGAGTACAAATACAAATCTGAAACTTTATGATTCTCTTTGACCCAATGATCAACAAGGGGGAGAAGTGGGAAGGGAAAAAGGGGAAGAAAGGGGAGGAGGGGGAAGGGAGGAGAGGGAGAGACCGCAGAGGACTTTCAGCTGTCCCGAGGGTGTGAGGTCATTTTTGATATGGACGTTGTACTGTATGTGAGAATTCCATCATAACAAGGAATGTTTTCATTCATCCTGTCAGCTCTCACAATGTTTTTCTACATGATTTCTAGAACTGTGAAACAAAACAGGTGATCTATCTCATTATGTGTCCATGCACCTTTGTCACATTGGTAAAACAAATAGGAGTATAAAAACACGGATTAGCGAACATAAGAGCTGTTTAAAGAGAAGGATTGCAGATCCTCATTGATCATTGGATCAAAAAGAATCATAAAGTTTCAGATTTGCGTTTTGTTGTCCTCAAAGTATTCCATAGCCATAGGAGAGGAGGGTATGTGGATAAAACTCTCCTTCAACTGGAACAGAGATTCATTTATGACCTAAAGATCTTACATCCCTTGGTGTTAAATCAAGATTTTGATCTATCGATGTTTCTCTAAATTTTTATTTCAACTTCTGCCTCATTCATCTCCCCTCGCCCTGGCTCCCCTCTCCTTCCTTTCTCCTTCTCCCCCTTCCACCCTCCCTTGTCCCCCTACCCCCTACCCCCTCCCTTCTCCTTCCTCCTCTCACTGAAAATAAGACCTCCTTCCCCTCTCCCCCTCTCTCTTTGAAGATAAAACCTCCCCTCCCACTTCCCCCTCCTTTTCTAATCCCCACTCTCCCTTTTCCTTCCCCCTTCTCTCTCTTCCCCTTCTCCCTTCTCCCCCTTCCCTTTCTCCCTCCCCTCCGTTTCCCCCTCCCTATACCTCTATGGCTTGTTGCACAGCACTGGCTGGGTACAGATGGACTGCAGGTCACCGCACAAACCGTCTGCTCTGTCTGCCAGGATAGGGTAACCCCACCAGCACCCATGATGCATTGCACATGCATAACAGCGGCCTACAGCTGACCACCAAATGGGGTCTGCACCTCACCGGTACTGCAGCGTGGTAAGACGGACTGACAATGCGTGATACTGGCACAGAGTAGCTACAGACCATGCCATTGTGCAGGTTCCGTGTTCACCCTGAGAGATAGGATGGGTGCCCAGCACTAGGTCCATAGTACATGTGGTGCTAGAGATAGGTCCTGCTGCACATCCCCATCACTAACAGTGTGTGACAGGTGCTCCCAGCAGTGCACCCGTAAGTACTTCTGTTACCATCTGGGTTCTGCAGTCACATGTGGGACCGGATACCACTCAGATTAGTATGTATGCAATGTTAAGGTCTGGCTGTTATTGGTACCTGTTATCAGGGCAGCGTCAGGTTGGGGGTTGGGGGGGGCTAGACTCGCATGAGATTGAGGTAGCTTTGCCTCTTTGGGTCTAAGTGGTATGCACTATATACACCAAGGGGCCCACAACCACTCCTATTGTAGATGAGGGTGTGGTGGGACAGGTGCCTGCACCCTGCAGAATCGCTGTAATACCAGCAACCACAGTCCTGCTGGCCAATGACAGCCTTCCAGGGCTGATGGGCCAGAGCCATACATGTGACCATGGCAGACCAGCAGTGATGCTTGGGGTGGGCAGGGGAAGGATCCACACCACAGACTGCCATCTGCCAGCACAATCAGATTGCACCTGCAGCATCCTACAGGGTGGTCCCACCATGCACAGACTAACTGCAGACAGCCTCTAGCCAGTCCATAGTGCATGCTCATGGGGGAACCCTGTGCACCCAGAGGTGGGATGCACAGCACAAACACCAAGCAGGTAGCTCCATGATGGGACCCCAGAACCAGGAACATACAGGTATCACTGGAGACAAATAATGTGTGGCACTAAGTGGGAACATGGACATGCCATGGTCACTGCTCGGTCAGAGTGAGAGCGACCTACCAGCGTGACATGCTGTGACCACCTTGCCCATGCAGGTGGTGGTCGAGCACTACAGCGTCTCAGCCATTGCCCTCCACCCTGTGCAGATGCATCTTGGCCAATCCGCCCTGTCTGGGCCATACCCACAATACCTTGCTCCTCATTATGCACATTTGCAGGCTAACGCTGGAAACAGTGTGAGCAATGTGGGCTCAGTGAGGTGTTGGCAGACACAAAACAATGGATAGACATACGCACACTCCCACACCTATCTCAGCATTGTGCAGAGATAGAGGTGGTTGACAACCCTGCCCACCACACTGGTCCTGAGCACAGTGCTGATATTGCTAAACTGTGCAGGGGGTAGTAGAAGTGCTCTGGTGATAACTGCAGCTCCGTGCTGGGGCCAACAGCCTGACACTCCATGAGGCTGTGGATAGTGGAGCCCATGTGAGTGGGTGTTTGTACCCCTGTGCACCGCTGCATTGGGGATTGCACATGTTGTTGCGGCTGCATTGTGGGATAAAACTATGGGGTGATGTTCTGCAGGATCCACAGATGGGATTTGAACCTTTTGCTCATGGACATACTGGCTGAGTGTATTGCACCACACTGTTGCCACAGCAGCACAGTGGTCCCTGGGGCTACCCTTATGTTCCCCAGCCAGACCTCTTCTGTTGCACTGCACACCATGTACTGGTACAGGGCATGGGCTAGGTCCATTGCAGGTGGATGCCACTACTCCCTCCAGCACAAACACCCCCCCCCCCCGCCATGCCGCCATGACCATATGCTGTGGTGCTGGTGGTGTTCAGTCCTAGGCCATCCAGGCAGCAGGTAGGCGGCTGCCTAAGGTGTGGGTTCTGGGGAAGGGGTGCCTACATAGCTGTCCACGCTTCCCCTGGCACTGCCTGTCAATGTTATGTGCCCCTTGGGGTTCCTGCTGGGTAATGTCCCATGGATGAGACACTGTGGGACACAGACTCATGGGCATAGTTGACCATTGTCTGTTGCTGTCTTGCTGGTGTCCATTTTCTGCATTCCTATGTGCCACCTAAGCAACCACCTAGTCCACCCCGTGCACCAGTTGCCCTCACTGCATGTCCTGCCTGCAGTCCCCCCATGGGACAGGCATGAATGATAGGTTGATATTATTGTTCAGTTCTGACTGTGGGGCAAAGATGAGGTCAAGAGCATTTCCCTTGAGGTGTGTAGGAGAGTTGACCATTTGTGTATAACTGAGGTCATTCATAGCATCGAGGAAAGTGTTGGAGTGGGTAGGTTGAAGGGAGGCAAGGTTAAAATCGCTGATCAACCAATTAGGCTTACGTGGACTTTCAGGGTTACAGGCCAGGTCAATTATATTAGAGAGATCTTCAGGGGGGGAAGAAGGAGCTCTGTAGATGAGATTTGTAGTGATGTGCTTGTTGGCAACAGACATTGTGTCCATGTGCGGGATACTCATTGATGAAAGTAGCTGGAATTGGAGCTTACTTCTTGCTAGGATGAAGACTCCACCTCCTTTCCAGTTGGTTCTATTACATGCGTGTATTGAATAGTCATGAGGGATGAGTTGATTTACGAGGACAGTGTCTGTATCTGACAGCCAAGATTCTGTGACCACAAGGATATCCAAGTTCTGAGTAGTGATGAGATCAGAGATGACTGGCCATTTTTTGCGAACTGAACGTGAGTTGATGAGAGCACATTTTAGGTTACTATGTAAGAGAGTGGGTTCAGGCTTGGGGCTATAGATATTATTAAGGGATATATAGTATAAGTGTGAGTGCCTGATGTGGTGTGCATGTGTTGATGTGTGAAAGGAGGTAGTGTGATTTCTTCTTCCCAGAATATGAAGGATAGGGATATGTTTATGCGTGGGAGAAAGAGCTTCTGAATTCTGAATGGCGTTAGCTAAGAGGTAAAAACTAAATATGGCAGCTAGGGAGATGGCCATGTTAGGGTTGTTGTGGTGGTCAATAATATTGTTGTTGAACTAGCGACAGAGATAATAATCAGTGGGTACAGTAGCAGTAGGTTACTGGGGCGGAAGAGAGCAGTCGCAGTGGTAACAGTTATAGTAGGCTTATGGCGACAGTAAAGTGGTCAAAATAGCTACAATTATAGCAGGTTCCTGGCAACAGTAAGGAGAGGTCAAAATAGCTACAGTTATTGCAAGTTACTGGCAACAGTAAGGAGTGGTCAAAATGGCTAAAGTTATAGCAGGATACTGACAACAGTAAATGGTGGTCAAAATAGCTACAGTTATAGCAAGATACTGGCAACAGTAAATTGTGGTCAAAATAGCTACAGTTATAGCAAGATACTGGCAACAATAAATAGTGGTCAATATAGCTACAGTTATAGCAAGATAGTGGCAATAGTAAATAGTGCTCAAAATAGCAGTAGATTTGGCAGGCTACTGGCAGCAGTAAAAGTAGTCAAAGTGGGAACAGTTATAGCATGATAATGGTAGTAACAACGATTACGTATAAGTACTTTGTTCGGTCCGTTTATGTGATTTTTACTTGTGGTGGTTGTAAAGAAGGGTGTGTTGATGGTGAGAGCGAGCTGAACCAATGGTAGTAACAATGATTACGAATAAGTACTTTGTTCGGTCCGTTTATGTGACTACAGTAACTACAGGGGGATATCTGATTATAGTAACTACAGGGGGATATCCGTTTATAGTAACTACAGGGGGATATCTGTACCTGCCCTCTGCAGTTAGTGCGAAGTCCCTCGCTAGTAACGCGGCCCATACCCACGTTACCACCTCAGGGCTTAGTAAATGTGCTCCTAGGACATTTTAACCCTCATAAATCAATGCTATACAGGCTATTTTGTAGGTTAGCACTCTTTACATCATTGTGTGCGTATTTTTTAAGGTGTCTTTAAAAACTGAATGTGTGTTAGCGAATATATATCTCTTGACACATGTGGGGTCATCCTAAGAACTGTTTAGCGGGTCCGAATGTCTGATCTGCTAAACGGTCCGGACATCCAGAGCTGCTAAACGGCCTGGCAAACTGCCTGGGACAGAGCTCCCTGTACAAACAGGCGATTTGTATGGGGAGAGGGAGGGTGGGGGTCAGAGGCAGAGCAAGGGCTGGTGGTGGGTGAAGAGCGACCCCGGATGAACATGGGCCAATTCTGAGGTTGGCCATGGAGACAGGGGACTTATTCCACCTCGGAGGTAGAATAAGTCCCTCTGGATGATGCCAAAAGACACGGCCCGTCCTGGTAAGGAGGGCGAGGGCATGCAGAGGGTTCTCCGCAGCCCAACCCTAGCCATGGGAGGCCAGATCGGGGGTCGGGCTGTGGGGAAAGAATATTAGTTTCTGCAACCGAGGGTCATAGCTCCTGAATTAATGCCATGGCACTGTGACTCCATTCAGGATCCTGGCTGAGTTAGTCAGGTATGTGAGTTGGACATGAGGTCAATCGGAGTCGGGGCCCGGCCTGCATGTCCTGGTCGTAGACCCGATTCTGATCCTGTGGGCATGTCTAACCCCTGCAGGATAAGAATCGTGTCTACCTCTGTACACCCCGATTCTGAGCTGACGTACAGGAGGAAGACAGCCAGTACAGAATCAGTCTCATGGGGTCCAACAACTTCTATATATGCATATTGATAAAAAGTAAGCTATTCAATGTATAAAATTTGCTTTATATACTTCAAAAAATGAAGCTGTTTTATGCTTTATTTTAATAGATTTATAAAAAGAAGAAGAAACCCGCTGTGAACAGAATTTCTGTGGGTGTTCCACAAGCTGAGGTAAGAATATGTTTCTGTGTAAAAGTCTGAAGACTTCATAGGCATTACATTGGAAAATAGTGCATACTGTTTTTGAATGAAAAACTGCTAGTATTCATAGTCAGATCAGAAAGCCTGTATTTACCTATATAATGTGAAGGCTCATTTTACAAAGGGCAGCCAAGTACAATCTCGGACATCCAAGCCAGAATGTCTGAAAAATAAGCAGACACGTGCATGTTCAGGCATGATTTTACAAACATGGACTTGCCTAATAGAGATATCCATGGAAATGTCTACATAGACATCTCCGGAACAGCATTTCAGAATTGGGACGTCTAATAGCCCAATGGTTAGAGTAGTGGGTTAGGAGCAGAGTGACCAGCATTCAAATCCCAATGTGGGTATTTGTGATCTTTGACTAATCACTTAACTCTCCAACTTCTCTACACTCTATGGATGTGTTGAGGCCAAAGCAAACACTTTCCTGATGCCTGCAGCAGCTCTTCACGTGGATGATGCTCCTGACATTTCTGAAAGTGAACAGGGCCATCTAAGTCTATTACACCACCCCAGACCCCCCTGTCTACTTTGACATCCCCACACCAGTGACATAAAATGGCTCCGGAGATGGCTCCGTGAGTTGGATGTCCACATGCAAGTCTTTGGACATCCAAATCTTGACTAAGACTTTTAAAATGACCCCCAGAGTAGTCATATTTATTCACTTTATCATAACTTGATAGGTTATCCTTTCTAAGTATAAGCTTTATACACTAAATGCAAAAATGTTTGTGGGCTGGTACCTGCTTTTGCAAAATTTACCTGTGGAATGCAAATGTGTTCTAAGCTCATCTGTATCCCACAGCCACATTTTGCAAAACATTTCTTGATGTTGCCATGGCTGAGAATTTTGTACATTGCCAGTTGCAGCAGTAGCTTAGATTTAAAGGGCCTTTTGCCCAAATCTGAGGCCCTCCTTGCCTTCCTCCCCCAGGGCTCAGATCCCTGGCAATATAAAAAAGGGACTGAGCCCTACCTGCGGGGGGGATCTCACATTTCTGGCGGTCCCCTGGCTTGGAAATCTCTACACCCAGCACCGACTAAGCATAAATGTTAAAGGAATCCACCCATAGAAACCCTACCATCTCTAGGTGCTGCTCCTTAATTCATCTCAGGATGTCCAGGGAATGATGGCCAGAAAAGCAATCCCCACTTCCTCCTGCTCTGGCATGCTTTCTGGCAAAATAGAGCTGCCTGATCCTTAATGGTAGTTTTGCAATACTATTAATAGGAGTCAGACAGTGCCATTATGTGAGAGGGAGCTGCTGGGGAAAAATCAAGTGCATAATAACATAAGAACATAAGACATGCCATACTGGGTCAGACCGAGGTCCATCAAGCCCAGTATTCTGTTTCCAACAGTGGCCAATCTAGGTCATACGTACCTAGCAATATCCCCAAAAGACACAGGTTCCACAATGCTTGTACTGGGTCAAGCATTGATATCCTGGATCCCTTTTTAATAGTGGTTTATGGACCTTTCCTCCAGGAACTTGTCCAAACCTTTTTTAAACCCAGCTATACTAACAGCCCTTACTACATCCTCCGGTAACAGATTCCAGAGTTTGATTACACGTTGAGTGAAAAAATATTTTCTCTTATTTGTCTTAAATAGTTTACCCTGTAACTTCATTACATGTCCCCTAGTCTTTCTATACTCTGATAGCGTAAACAATTGATCCACGTTTATCCGTTCCACTCCATTCATTAATTTATAGACCTCTATCATATCTCCCCTCAGCCGTCTCTTCTCCAGGCTAAAGATCCCTAACCTTTCTTAGCCTCTCTTCATAGGAGTAGCCTTCCATCCCCTTCACCAATTTGGTGGCTCTTCTCTGTACTTTTTCTAATAACGCTATGTCCTTTTTAAGATACGGTGACCAGAATTGCACACAATATTCAAGGTGCGGTCGTACCATGGAGTGATACAGAGGCATTATAACATCCTTTGTTTTATTCTCCATCCCTTTCCTTATGATACCTAGCATTCTATTTGCTTTCTTGGCCACCGCTGCACACTGGGCGGAGGGTTTTAACATGTTATCCACGATGACTCCTAAATCTTTTTCCTGGGTGGTGGTTCCTAATGTGGAACCTTGCATCGTGTAACCATAATTTGGGTTGTTCTTCCCTAGGTGCATAACCTTGCACTTGTCCACATTAAATTTCATCTGCCATTTTGATGCCCAGTCTTCCAATTTATCAAGATCCTCTTGCAATTTTCCACAATCCTCTTGGGTTTTAACAACTTTAAATAGTTTTGTGTCATCTGCAAATTTGATAACCTCACTAGTTATTCCCTTTTCCAGGTCATTTATGAATATGTCAAAAAGCAGCGGACCCAGTACAGATCCCTGGGGTACTCCACTATTCACCTTTTTCCATTGGGAATATTGGCCATTTAGCCCTACCCTCTGCTTTCTATCTTTTAACCAGTTCCCGATCCACAATAGTACACTGCCTCCTATCCCATGACTTTTTAGCTTCGCCAAAAGTCTCTGATGGGGGACTTTGTCAAAAGCTTTCTGAAAGTCCAGATACACTATATCAACCGACTCACCTTTGTCTACCTGTTTATGCACACCTTCAAAAAAACATATCAGATTAGTAAGACAAGATCTTCCTTGTCTAAAGCCATGTTGGCTGTCTCCCATTAGGCCATGACTATCTACATGATGTGTAATTTTGTTCTTTGTGATGGTTTCTACCATTTTCCCTGGTACTGACGTCAGGCTCACCGGTATGTAATTTCCTGGGTCACCCCTGGAACCCTTTTTAAAAATTGGTGCTACGTTGGCGACCCTCCAATCTTCAGGTATTACAGAAGATTTTAATGAAAGTTCACAGATTACCAATAGCAGTTCTGCAATCTCATATTTCAGTTCTTTCAACACTCTGGGATGTATACCATCCGGTCCAGGTGATTTGCTACTATTCAGTTTATCAAATAGTTGTAATATATCTTCCCGGTGTAGCGATATTTCTCTCAATTCCTCTGCAGTATCACCTTTAAATACCACTTCAGTCTTGGGTAACATCCCTACATCTTCCTCAGTAAAGACCGAAGCAAAGAATTCATTTAGTCTCTCTGCTATAGCCTTGTTTCCTCTTACTGCCCCTTTTACCCCTCTCTCATCTAATGGTAGAATTGACTCTCTCACAGGCCTTTTGCTATGAATGTACTTGAAAAAGTCTTTATTTCGTGTTTTTGCTTCCGTTGCAATTTTCTTCTCAAATTCCCACTTTGCCTGCCTTATCAATGCTTTGCATTTAACTTGCCAGTGTTTGTGCTGTTTCCAGTTTTCATCATTTGGCTCTTTTTTCCATTTCCTGAAGGTTGCTTTTTTGGCAGCAACAGCCTCTCTGACCTCACCTTTAAACCATGCTGGCAGTTTTTTGGACTTTCTTCCACTTTTCTTAATGCGTGGAATACAGCTGGTCTGGGCTTCGAGAATAGTATTTTTAAATAACACCCAAGCTTGCTGTAAGTCTTTAACCTTTGGAACCACTCGTTTTAGTTTTTTCCTAACTATATTCCTCATTCTATCATAGTCTCCCTTTTGAAAGTTAAAAGGTAGTACTGTGGATGCCTTTACTATCTGTCCTCCACTAATTAAATCAAACATGATCATACTATGATCACTATTGCCAAGTGGTCCCAACACCCTTATTTCTTGCACCAGATCTGGCGTTCCACTAAGGACTAGGTCCAGTATGGCTTCCCCTCTGGTCGGTTCATGAACCAGCTGCTCCAAGAAGCAGTCATTTATTCCATCTAGAAACTTTATCTCTTTAGCTTGTCCTGCTGTGACACTGACCCAGTCGATACCGGGGTAATTGAAATCACCCATTATTACTATTCTGTTGTGACTTTTGTTAGCTTCCTTGATTTCTTTGAGCATTTCATCATCCATTTGTTCATTCTGGCCAGGTGTTCGATAGTATACTCCCACTGCCATCACCTTCCCCTTCATAAATGGAATTTCAATCCATAGAGATTCTACAGCAAATGTTGTTCCCTGCAAAACTTTAATCCTTTCTGACTCAATGCCCTCTCTAACATAGAGCGCAACCCCTCCACCAATTTGTTCAGCTCTATCATTACGATATAGTTTGTATCCAGGTATCACAGTGTCCCACTGGTTATCCTCCTTCCACCATGTCTCTGAGAGTGCAATCATATCTAACCTCTCATTTAGTGCTATATATTCTAACTCTCCCATCTTATTGTTTAGACTTCTAGCATTGGCATACAAGCATTTTAGAGACTGTATTTTATTCATACTAATCTGGCTATTGGTAGGCAGGGGTAATTTGGAATCTTTATGCTCTGTCTGCTCCTTACTCAAGGGCATTTGGGCTACTATACTCCCTTTTGGAACCTCACTGCTTTTGGTAGTATCCTTCAAGGATACCTTCGTCCGAACCATGCACTCCTGGGTGACTGTCGGCTTTCCCCTATTTTCTAGTTTAAAAGCTTCTCTATCTCTTTTTTAAAGGTTAATGCCAGCAGTCTTGTCCCATCCTGATTAAGGTGAAGCCCATCCATTCGGAAGAGCCCCCCCTTTCCCCAGAATGTTCCCCAGTTCCTAACAAATCCAAAACCCTCATCCTTGCACCATTGTCTCATCCACACATTGAGACTCCGGAGCTCTGCCTTTCTTTTGGGTCCTGCACGTGGAACAGAAAGCATTTTGGAGAACGCTATCCTGGAAGTTCTGGATTTCAACTTCCTACCTAAAAGCTTAAATTTAGCCTCCAGAACTTCCCTACCACATTTTCCTATGTCATTGGTACCAACATGTACCAAGACAGCAGACTCCTCCCCAGCACTATCTATGATCCTATCTAGGTGGTGCGTGAGGTCCGCTACCTTCGCACGAGGCAGGCATGTTACCAGGCGATCCTCACGTCCATCAGCCACCCAGCTATCTACATTCCTAATCATTGAATCACCAACTATAACAGCTGTCCTGACCCTCCCTCATGGGGACATGGCCCTGGAGAAACGTCCTCGGTGCGAGAGGGTTTTACATCACCTGGAGGACAGGTCCTAGTTACAGGATCACTTCCTGCCACACCAGGGTGATGCTCTCCTGTCACGTGACCTCTCTCCTCCATGGCAACAGGGATGCTGCCAGACTGGAGGTGGGACTTCAGGACTATATCCCTGTAGGTCTCGTCAATGTACTTCTCTGTCTATCTTATGTCTTCCAGGTCTGCTACTCTAGCCTCTAGAGAACGGATTCGTTCCATGAGAGCAAAGAGTTCTTTGCACTTAGTGCATACGTAAGACCTCTCACCAACTGGGAGAAAATCATACATGTGACACTCAATGCAAAAGACCGGAGAACCCCCATCTCGTTGCTGGACTTCTGTCTGCATCTTAGTTTAAAGCTTGTGTTTAGGTCTTTTAAATTCTGTATATAATAAGGATTGGTGTAGATGCTTATACCAATAAAAGTGTATCTAATACCCCTAATACACCTTGTGTACCTGAAGCTTAAGTAATTAATCTCAGGTCCTCTGTGTATGACTGATTTGGATAACGAGCTGCACCTGAGAGCAGCCCCTTTCCTCTAAGATGTGCAAGTACCTATAAAACTACAATTACCCCAGGGGTGGGTAGGTGCTGGGGAGGGAGGGAGGGAGATATGTCCTATTAAAGAGGGCAGTTACAAGGTACCCTGTCCTGATCCCTCAGCAGAGGGGAGGGGGGTACCACACAAAGCCCAGTTAGTTGAGAGAGGCAAGGTAAGTTATAACTGAGAAGGCTGAACTAGCACACCACTAAGACAAACAATAAATAATTAAATAAACTGTTAGACAAACAATAAATAATTAATAAACAGCTAGAACTCACAGCAAGGTGTCACAGGAGGCAAATATCCACTTCTCTAGCAGAGCACTGTAAAAAGGACTGCTCTTCTCTGATCAGAGTAAAGCAGACTAAAACAGACTATGCACACATGGAGGAAACAGGAAGAAGGCTACACAATACCTCAGCAGGGAGGGGGAGGGGGAGGATTCACTCAGGCAGGCTAGGACAGGAAAAAAAGTTTAACACAGAGCAGGTTCTGGGGAGAGAGATTTAATTTAAAATGAACAGTTAACCTGGCTACCACACAAAGCCCAGTTAGTTGAGAGAGGCAAGGTAAGTTATAACTGAGAAGGCTGAACTAGCACACCACTAAGAAAAACAATAAATAATTAAATAAACAATTAGACAAACAATAAATAATTAATAAACAGCTAGAACTCACAGCAAGGTGTCACAGGAGGCAAATATCCACTTCTCTAGCAGAGCACTGTAAAAAGCACTGCTCTTCTCTGATCAGAGAAAAGCAGACTAAAACAGACTATGCACACGTGGAGGAACAGGAAGAAGGCTACACAATACCTCAGCAGAGGGGGAGGGGGAGGATTCACTCAGGCAGGCTAGGACAGGAAAAAAAGTTTAACACAGAGCAGGTTCTGGGGAGAGAGATTTAATTTGAAATGAACAGTTAACCTGGCTACCACACAAAGCCCAGTTAGTTGAGAGAGGGAAGGTAAGATATAACTGAGAAGGCTGAACTAGCACACCACTAAGACAAACAATAAATAATTAAATAAACAGTTAGACAAACAATAAATAATTAATAAACAGCTAGAACTCACAGCAAGGTGTCACAGGAGGCAATATCCACTTCTCTAGCAGAGCACTGTAAAAAGCACTGCTCTTCTCTGATCAGAGAAAAGCAGACTAAAACAGACTATGCACACGTGGAGGAAACAGGAAGAAGGCTACACAATACCTCAGCGGGGGGGGGGGGGGGGGTTGGGGGGGGATTAACAAAGGCAGGCAAGGACAGGAAAAAAAGTTTAACACAGAGCAGATTCTGGGGAGAGAGATTTAATTTAAAATGAACAGTTAACCTGGCTACCACACAAAGCCCAGTTAGTTGAGAGAGGCAAGGTAAGTTATAACTGAGAAGGCTGAACTAGCACACCACTAAGACAAACAATAAATAATTAAATAAGCAGTTAGACAAACAATAAATAATTAATAAACAGCTAGAACTCACAGCAAGGTGTCACAGGAGGCAAATATCCACTTCTCTAGCAGAGCACTGTAAAAAGCACTGCTCTTCTCTGATCAGAGAAAAGCAGACTAAAACAGACTATGCACACATGGAGGAAACAGGAAGAAGGCTACACAATACCTCAGCAGGGGGGGGAGGGGAGGATTCACTCAGGCAGGCTAGGACAGGAAAAAAAGTTTAACACAGAGCAGGTTCTGGGGAGAGAGATTTAATTTAAAATGAACAGTTAACCTGGCTACCACACAAAACCCAGTTAGTTGAGAGAGGCAAGGTAAGTTATAACTGAGAAGGCTGAACTAGCACACCACTAAGACAAACAATAGATAATTAAATAAACAGTTAGACAAACAATATATAATTAATAAACAGCTAGAACTCACAGCAAGGTGTCACAGGAGGCAAATATCCACTTCTCTAGCAGAGCACTGTAAAAAGCACTGCTCTTCTCTGATCAGAGAAAAGCAGACTCTGATTTAGCTGCTTTGAGCCATGCTACAGAACAAGGATCTAACAGTGAGGTTGTAGTATTAAGATTTGAGATTGCCTGGATGAATTGTTTCTTTGTGATAGGATGGAAAGAGCTCCATTCATTAAGGTTGTCAGCTGGGGAAGCTAACAGGACAGGTATGAAATGGCTGGTTTGCTAGAGTTTGAGGGCTGATGGGGATCTTATGAGTGCTATCAGTGGGAACTTTGGTCAGAGATTTAATAATTTCAAATAACTCTCTAGGCCGGTTTATGGCATGTATTTGAGCATGTTCTTATGCCCATAGTTTAGAATGTGGTTCTGTCACCATAGAATGAGTACTAATGAAATTAGTTGGGCATATCCATTTTACGCTTTACACTTGGTGGATTCTATAAGCTATACCACACTTGACTTGACTGTTAGCACGTAAAACCTGCTATGCCTTTCCATGCTCGGGAATGGCATACTGTTTCTAATTACAGGAAAGCTCACAGTTTCATCATCACATAACTCATTAGTGCCGATTTTTAATAACCAGTCTAAAATGGTAAACTACATATTTTGTTTTTATAACAACATGGTTTTTTTTAAAAGGTTATAGAAGATATGTTAGACGGGTTTTAACCTTGAACTTTAACCTTCAGCTTTTTGGTGCAAAGCTCAGCGCTAGTTTGTAAGGACTCCTTGGTTCCTCAGTGGCTTCTTTCTCAGTGTTTGTAGTATTAGGAACCTGCAAGTTTTGATGGCAAGTTGCTTATTTCCTGGTCATCTCCTGTCTCTTTCAACAATATCCGGGCTGTGGGAGGGGAGCGGCAGCTCCATTTAAATTGTGCCGCCGACGGCGGGAAGGACTCCTTCGGGGCCTTTACTCCAGCCCAATCCGGGCTGTGGGAGGGGAGCGGCAGCTCCATTTAAATTGTGCCGCCGACGGCGGGAAGGACTCCTTCGGGGCCTTTACTCCAGCCCAATCCGGGCTGTGGGAGGGGAGCGGCAGCTCCATTTAAATTGTGCCGCCGACGGCGGGAAGGACTCCTTCGGGGCCTTTACTCCAGCCCAATCCGGGCTGTGGGAGGGGAGCGGCAGCTCCATTTAAATTGTGCCGCCGACGGCGGGAAGGACTCCTTCGGGGCCTTTACTCCAGCCCAATCCGGGCTGTGGGAGGGGAGCGGCAGCTCCATTTAAATTGTGCCGCCGACGGCGGGAAGGACTCCTTCGGGGCCTTTACTCCAGCCCAATCCGGGCTGTGGGAGGGGAGCGGCAGCTCCATTTAAATTGTGCCGCCGACAGGCGGGCCCGCGCCTGTCGGGCCCGTGCCTGAGGGCCTCGCCAGAGGGCCCTTTGGCGTGGCCCTTAGGCGGGGCACTACATGCAACCCGAAACAGAGCCCACATATAAGCCTGCCCCGGTTTGTATTGTATTGCATACCTTATGCCTATGCAGGCCTCTCACTAGATTATACCGCTAGAGGCAGTCACTTTGCAACATTGTACACTGTCTAGTTTCTTTGTCAGTCACCTTGCAACATTGTATACTAGTTCTAGTTACTCTGTCTCCTAATGTGATGCATCCTGCTTACTAGTATACTCTAAATAGATACCATTCCAACATTGCTCTAGTTTTATGCAATTAAATGTGCAATTATTCTGCCTTCTGTCTAGATATATATGTCAAACATTTCCTAGTGCACACAGATTATCTATTATCAGTACACTAGCTCAAGCTTTACCTCCACCATGTTATCATACTTTTAAACCTCACACCCCTTTACCCTCTCCCTCTGTTATTTGTTAATAGCTTTAACGTATGATACCCTAGCCTTCACTGCACCCTTCAACACTATTCCAATCCTTCACAGACCAGGGAATAATAGACCTTTTGGCCTGCCCAACCATCAAACTGAACCACCACGACACCCACCTGGTCCACATGTGATCTATGTTGCCTTACAGCAACACAACTCCCCTCAGAGCACACAACCTACCCATCCCTCTAACCTCAAATGCGCACTAATAAATGCTCGATCAATGAGGAAAAAATGGCCAGCATTAATAGATATTCTCTCAGCTCATAACCTTGACATCTTATGTATCACTGAGACCTGGCTATCTTCCTCTGACTCCGTACTCCTCCACCAGATTGTTCCCTCCAACTTCATAGTTCACTCATGTCACAGAACTGACCGACGTGGCGGAGGGGTACTCATCCTATCCAAATCAGATCTTAGGTTCCAGCTTGCAGCCTCAAACAGCACATCAACCCTTGACTCTGTGTCCATCACAAATAAGCAGGTCTCTATCAATTTACTGTATAGAGCACCATCCCCCTCACCAGACGATTTAGCCACAATCATTGATATGGCCTGTAACTCTACGAACCCACACACCCCAAATTGGGTTCTAGGCGACCTCAACCTCCCAACCATTCAAGATAGCCACACCAATGCCTTTATTGATGCTCTCAGTGAACTAGGTTATGTTCAGTTGGTCAACACACCTACTCATATAAAAGGTAACACACTGGACCTTATCTTTGCACCAGAATCAGCTCTTCCCCATTGGCACAATTCATACTTAAATTCAATCACAGTTCCATGGTCTGATCATCTCCTAATCCTATTTCAGATGCCTATATCTCCTAGATCTTCCAAGCCATTACCAACAGATGCACTCTCCTCAGAACACTTTAGACGTTTTCAGCCTTTTAACAGAGAAGACATCCTAAAGAAGACCCAGAACCTAATATACTCTCCGGAAAAAAGCCTTGATGACATGGTCGATTCGTGGAACTCCTGCCTTGATGCTGTGATCCACTCTCCTACCTCAACCAAAGCACCCCATAAGAGAAAGAATGCACCATGGTACTCCCCAGAGCTAAGAAAATCACTCCTCCTCCTCAGACAACTAGAAAGACGATGGCGACGATCAAGAACAACCGAGAATCATGATGCTTTCAAAACACAATTAGCAAGACATCGCTCATCCGTATCTTCTAACATGAAAAAATATTACGCAGGCAGATTACAGCGTTCCCTCAACAAACCTCACAAGCTCTTCCACATCGTGAAAACCCTAACAAAGGAACCCTCTCAGAGCGCCCCACCCCTCCTAGATCCTCAGAAATATGACAACTACTTACGAAGCAAAAGTAATCAGCTCGATCCAACCTCTACTCCCCCCACTTCAGCCAACACTCCCTACACTGTCCCTCCACCCTCACCTAGCCAATTCTCGGGTGAGACTCAACACACTCTCTCTTCCTTCTCCACTCCAAATGACAGAATCATTCAAGACACCATCTTAAAAATAAATCCTACAACAGCACCCTCCGACCCCTGTCCAGCTTCCTGGATAAAGTCACTACGAGCTGATCTCAGCCCATTTCTAGCAAAAATAATAGATGCATCGTTCTCTGCAGGAACATTCCCCCACACCCTGAAGCAGACCTCCATCAGACCCCTCCTAAAAAACAGCAGGTTGGACCCCTCTTTGATGGAATCTTATAGACCCATCTCCAGCATTCCCCTCCTTTCGAAAGTCATCGAAAAGATCACTCAACGTCAACTACAAGACCATCTTGACTGCAATGCACCCTTACACCCATGTCAGCACGGATTTCGTGAATCACACGGTGTGGAAACCCTACTGACTTCCTTGTTCAACACTCTTACCATAGGCCTAAACAATGTCAGACAAGGTTTTGCTTTGATCTTCATGGACATTGCAGCGGCGTTTGACACTGTGGATCATGAAGTTCTCCTATCGCGTCTTAGAAAGAAGGGAGTTCACGGATCCGCCCTCTCTTGGTGTTCCTCATACCTCAGAGACCGTTGGCAACATGTTCGCTCTGGATCTTCAACCTCCGACCCCTTCCAGCAAACCAAAGGTGTGCCACAAGGCTCCTCACTTTCCGCCCTACTTTTCAATGTTTATATGCAGCCTATCTGTGACCTCATCCAATCATTCAACATCAACTGCCTGGTCTATGCTGATGATGTCCTTATGTATATGCCATTCTCAACAGAGCTCCTTGACCTCTCCCCACTAATCGAGTGCTTCGACGCGGTTACAGACTGGTTAAAATCACAGATGCTTAAGATAAACTTTAAAAAGACAGAAGTCCTCTTCGTGATGAGAAACCCTGCATTCACCTCACCAAGATCCATCAAAGTGCGTGACGCCGAGCTCATCTGCAAGTCCACAGTCAGATACCTAGGAGTTACCCTCGATCAACAGCTCAATATGAAGGCCCACATCAACAACGTAGCGAAGTCCGTCTATCATAAAATCCGGACCCTTCGTCATTTGCGTCAGCTGCTTGAACCAGATGACTATCGATCAGTCTTTCAGGCCTTAATAATGCCCCATCTGGACTACGCCAATGCCATTCTACATGGCCTACCAAAGAGTACAATTAACCCCTTACAATTGGCCATGAACTCGGCTGCAAGAATTCTCTATGGAGCCTCCAAGCGAACCCACATCACTCCAATACTGAAACAGCTACATTGGCTTCCTATGCACTCCAGGATCTCTTTCAAGATCCTTACCATGACTCACAAAGCGATCAATAATAACTCCGCATCTTCTATCACCGACCTGATATCAACTACACCCCCTAATCGCGCAAGGAGATCAACTGCCTCCAATTCTCTTGTATTACCCAAGGCAATCACGAAGTGCTCTCAAGCCACCAGATCCAGAGCCTTCTCTTACTTCGCACCATCATGTTGGAATGCCCTACCAACAGAAATCAGAACCATCAGTGACCTCTCCCAGTTCAGGAAGGCACTGAAGCATCACCTGTTCTTGCAGCACTACAATATTTCAGACACTGCCTCACACCAACCTACCTCTACACCCCATGTCAACACGTTAAACCCATGCTCTCCATAGTCTTAACGCGAAGAGCTGCAATCTCACCTTGCTTCTTCCCTCATCAAGAAACATATAGCTGCGCCTAGTTGTTCTGTACATAGTTGCTTTTTGTACATAGTTATTATGTTCCTCTGTTTATGAAACCTGTTGAATGTAAACCTGTTTAATGTATACCCAGCTGTTCATTGTAAGCACTGATCAATATTTGGTAAGTGTAGTTTCTGTTCATTGTAAACCGCGCTGATGTCGAATAGTGCGGTATAAAAGAAACTGTAAATAAAATAAATAAATAAATAAAAATAAATAAAATATCATGAGCATTAATAATTTTGTTTATTGTGGGTTTTTTTATACAGAAATATACTCAGCTTTAAGAGTTCTTTATTTCATCATTATTTATAAAGCCTAAGAAGACAGGTACCTTTTAGATACATAGGTCTTTTTGCTAGAACTACCTTCTTAAATATAAACATTCAGTTGCTACCTTTTTATGCCCTCCTCACCCCTTAATGATATTCTTTACACTTTTATTCTTTTGACTAGGTATAGTGTTCAGAATAATGTCTGCCAGTATAAGGGTTTTAACTGCATTTTTGTTGTATTTGTCTAATGGTGCCACTATTGGTTTTGACATCACACACTACTGGGTATCCCTATGATTGCTTTTACATGTTTTACTGTCCTTTACATGTACATTATTTTTAGTGGTCCTTTAAGCATCAGCTCATGATATGATTTTTTTTTAACATTTTACTTTACATTTTACTCGCATCTTATATGACTTTTTACATGTACAAAACTGTATGATTTTAAGTTTTGTTTTATCTTAGTTAGGTTTTATTTATTTATAGTTTTATATTTGCTTTGTTTTTTGAGGATTGCACCCCCTGAGGAAGGCTGGTATGGCCGAAACACGTTGAGGTTCTATATAAAGTCCATTGACCGCCATCCTTTGCTCCGACTCTTGTGTTCTCTCTAGTACCTTGTAGATGCACATTGCTCCCTATTGGACTGTTATATAGTAGCTGCTGATGTAATGATGTGAACAAGCCCAAGTAAATTATACCATAGCATCATTAATATTATACACCTGATGTTTTGCAAAAAAGAAGGAAATGGAAGTGGATGATAATTCATGTCAAACTGATTTCACAATGTTTTCTACTTCTAAATCCAATTCAAATTTCAGTGGCTCAATTTGTAGGATGGGAGAGGAAGCTAGCATGTATGGTAAGTCATGTAAGATAGGAGAAGAAAAGGAGAGCATGTCTGAAGAAGGCACAGTAACAGAGGTCAGCAATCAAAATGTTTTTCTCCTACTTACACCTCCCTGACCAGCTAAAGTTTGTGTGGACAAATTGTAGCATGCATAAATTTACACAGATGAAAGAGAATTGGTGTTAGAGGCATTTCCATGGCTTGGTTTGACTACTACTACTACTATTAATCATTTATATAGTGCTACTAGGCATACACAGTGCTATAAAAGAACATATAGAAGATGGGCCCTGCTCATTAGAGTTTACAATCTAATCAAGACAGACAGTACAATATAAGAGAAACAAGGAGTTCAAATAGGGAAAGGAGACACAAGGAGAACAAAGGAATTACGATTCAAAAGCAGCCTCAAAGAGGTGAGCCTTTACCATGGATTTAAAAAGGGGGAGAGATGAGACCTGATGTATAGATTCAGGAAGTTTGTTCCTGGCATAAGGAGCAGCAAGGTAAAAAGATCAAAGTCTGGAACTGGCAGCAGAAGAAAAGGGCATACAGAGAAGAATGCCAGAGGAAGAGCAGAGTTCATAAGGAAGAGTGTAGGGAGAGAAAGGTAATGAGGGACAGTAGAGTGAATACATTTTTAGGTCAGAATGAGAAGTTTGAATTGGATACAAAAATGAAAGGGGGGCCAATAAAGTGATTTGAGAAGAGGGGTTATATGAATGTATCAGGGATTGTGGAAGATTAGCTGTGCAGCAGAGTTCTGACAGATTGAAGAGGAGAGAGATGACTCTTAGGGAGAGCAGCAAGGAGGAGGTTGCAATAGTCGAGAGAAGAAATGAAGGCATCAAGGGATTGGGTAAAGAGAGTGAAAATGAGGGCCCAGAACAGACCCCTTGGGTACGCCACCTTATAGAGGGATGGCAGTAGAGGAGAATCCACCAGAAGAAACATTGAAAAAGCAATGGGAGAGATAAGAAGAGAACCAGGTCAGCCCAGCACCCCTAAAACCAAGAGAGTACAAAGTGTCAAGGGGAAGGAAGTGATCAACAGTATCAAAAGCAGCAGAAAGGTTGAGAAGAATGAGAACTGAGTAAAGACCCTTGGACTTAGTCAGAAACAAGTCAATGGAGATGTTGGCAAGAGCCATTCAGTAGAATGAAAGGGATTAAAAACAGACAGAGGTCGATATAGAAAGGCTTGAGAGGAGAGAAATTCAAGGCAGCAGCAGAGAACTGCACTTTCAAGAAGTTTAGAAATGAAGGGAAGGAGGGAGATGAGTCAATAATTAGGAGAATAAGTAGAGTCAAGTGAAGGTTTCATGAGGAGATCTGTAATTACAACATGCTTGAAGGCTGCAGGGAAAGTTGTAGTGGAGAGTGAAAGTTGTGAAATAGACGGGATGACAGTGGAAAAGATGAAATTAAGGAGATGGGTGGGGATAGGATCAGAAGAACAGGTAATGAGTTTAGAGGAGGAAAGAAGAAGAGAGGTTTTCTCATCGGAGATCTTAGAAAAGGATGAAAGGGTGATAGAAGTTGAGGGGAAAAGTTCATGTTGAAGAGGGAGTGAAGAATATTTACTGGGGAACTGGAGTGTAATCTTATGGATTTTGTCATGGAAATAGTCAGCTAGGGTTTACGCAGAAAGAGAAGGAGGGATTGGAGGCAGAGGCGCCTTAAAAAGAGAATTGAGAGTTGAAAATAGAAGGCAGGGGTCAGAGGCAAGAGAGTTAGTCAAATGGATAAAATAGCTTGGAGAGAGCAATGGCAGTTTAAGTAAGTAAATATGAATTTGAAGAGATGAAAGTCAGAAAGGGAACGGGATTTGAGCCAAGTGCGCTCAGCTGAGTGGGCACAAGAGCGTAGTGGGTAGTTGAAGTTAGCTAGGACTGAGGTGAAGTGTGCCTCACAGGACATGATATGGTCTGAGTAAGAGTATCCAGGGCAGAGGAGAGAGCAGTATTATAGGAATTTATAACCTTATCAACAGATTTAGAGGACAAAATGGAAGAAAGAGGTGATGAGACAGTAGTGGAAAAAGTCAGTAGATCGATAGCATGAAGATTCCTAAAAAGGTAGGAGGAGACTGGGCAAGATTGAGGCAGGGAGTGATGAAGAGTGACGCTTAACAGGTGGTGTTCACATAAGGGAAGAACTGAGATAAGGAAGTTAGAGGATAAACAATTAGAAAAGAAGACAAGGTCAAGGCAGTGACCATGGTGATGAGTGGGTGCCGATTTCACTTCCAGAGTTGCTGGGTAACTCTGGTCAGACAAATAACTATCCTAAAATTAACCAAACAACTTTTCCTGGTTAATTTTAAACTTGACGTTCAGACCATGCAGATATGAGTTTAACATTCAGATGAAATTAAATGGACAAAACTGTCTGGTTAACTTTCCCATTCCGTGGCATTTCAAATATGGATCTCATAGAAAAGGATGGCATAGAGAGATGAAAAGAGCCCATTCAGTCAGAAGTGCCATTAGGGGCTAACTCTGGGTCCTATACAACAGAGGCCCTCTGTATGAATGAAGGACATAACTCAGCCAGAAATGGCAGTCTTCACTGTGCATTGATAAAGAAAATTAATCAGCACAGGCTTGCAAGCTACTGAATACTCATATGCCTTGTAGGGATGTACATTTGTAAGTGCATTTGCTTAGTTTGGGTGCCTAAAAATTTCAAGTGCATGGAAATCACTTATACACACATCTCTGAGAATTTGTTCCTTCCTCTCACAACACGCTATCAAGACTTATCCACTCCCTCCACCTAGACTACTGCAAATTGCTTTTCCATGATCTCTCATTGAATCATCTATTTCCCTTTCAATCTGTTTAAAAAATAGCTGCATGGTTAATCTTCTAACAGTGTCACTATGCTCGTCTAACCCCTCTTCTCAAGTCACTTCACTGGCTCCCTTTCCATTTCTGCATACAGTTCAAACTTCTGCTGACCTAAAAATACATTCATTCTCCAGCTCCTCACTACTTCTCCTCTCTTCTCTCTGCTACACCCCTCCCCTGGCAACTCCACTCAAACAAATCACTGTTACCTATGCTCTTCTCTTCTACTGCCAACTTCCAACTCTGTTCCGTCCACCTTGCTGCACCGTATACCTTGAATAGACTACCTGAGTTGGTACGTCAGGCCCCATCCCTGGTCCTATTCAGATGCAGGCTAAAAACTCTCTTCGAAGCTGCCTTTTGATCTGTCTTCGCCCATTTGTATTTTAATCATTTCCCCAAAAATTCCATTGAGAGGTGATTAGGTTTGTGGCTTTGGGCTCAACTTTTGGCTAAGCTTAACACTATTATTGACCCTTGTTTTGACTTCCTTTATATGTTTGCAAGTTCATGAATAGCATTTGGGTAAACAACAATGAAATTCACACATCATTAGTTGGCTTATGAAATTCTGATTCTTCAAGAAAAGAGCTGTGCTGTTTGCTAGTAGCATATGTGCATGGGGAAGATTGATTTTAGCATTCCTGCGTAGACTGAAACCTGTGTGTACTAGTACACTCAGGCCTGTGAGCAAATTCGAAAAGGGAAATTCCTAACAAAGTTTTCCTTACAAAATCCAAGGGAAGGCCTGTGCCATAGAGATCTCAGCCTAATGAACATAACAGAATATCAAAATAATCCCCAATGCATACTTCAGTCAATCCCCACTTTTACCCCCACCCTTCATGCCTATGGAAAAGGGGCAACAAGTTGCTTCACTGATTCTATCCTAATCCCCCCCCCCCCCTCTTCCCCCATACTAGGTGGTGGGAAAGTTTTAAGAAGCTTCTTTGCAAGGTAATCTCTGGGTTACCAGGGAAATCCCTTGAAAAATTGCTCCCTTAACATGCATGTACATGAAGGGAAAGACAAATGGTGTAGGTAAATTCCGATATCCTTATTACTGCCAATAAGTAAAGATTCACAAAAATTGAAATTCCTTAAAGGTCTATGTGGCAAATTTTGCATATTTATAATTAACTAAAATATTTACCACGGAATTCAATGCAATATTATCACCACACAAAAGCAGAGAAAATTTGCTACTCACAGCTTTTTAATCACGCTTTAAAATAAAGCATAACACCAATTTTGCAAAAAAAAAAAAGCTGCTTTGAATAAAGTCAATTATTTCTCTTTGACAGCCTGATAATCCTATTTTCCTGTTGTATCGAGGTGAAAAATACTTGGTATATCTGGCCTAGGTTGCAACTAAAAAAAAAGGTAAGTTAGAAATTTTCCTCAATATAGAAATATATGAATGGCCGAGGGAGGTGGAGCCTGACCGGGTGCAAGATGGCTGCTTGATTTCACTCTCCCGACAATGCTGCCATAAATCATGCTCTCCCCGAGCATTGCAGAATCAGAAGAACTCCCCTAAGAAACATACAGAAGTGGGATGGTGTCAGGTAAACCTGGGCAGTTGGAATTCAGCGCTGCCACAAATGTGGGTGTGAAAAGACCGAAACCGGACCCCCTTTCTCCTAAAAAATCGACGGGCATGCGAGATAATGTGGATGCCATGCAAGAGGTACTTGCTGAGATTCGAGCAGTAAGAGTGATGGTTGCAGGAGTGCAGGCTGATATTACAGAGTTAAAAGAGTTGAAAGAAAAAATAATGGGGCTATCGGAGAAATTGGCCGGACTTGAAGTCAAAGTCGAATGTCATGAAGGAAGTTTAAAACTCACTATGGCCAACAGCAAATGCATCACCCTGTTAGAACGTAACCTGGAGGACCTCAACAATAGAACACGTAGGAACAATGTTCGCCTAATCGGTGTACCAGAGGGCGCTGAAGCTGGCAACATGATGTCTTTCTTGGAGGTAAACTTACCAAAGTTGCTGCGCCTGGAGTTCACCCCGCCGCTCGAGTTTGAACAAGCACACCGGGTTCCTGCTCAGGCAAGTCCACAAGGGCATAACCCGAGACCAATCATCATGCGGCTTCTGCAGCATCAACAGGCTGTGAAAATAATGATCGCGGCAAAGGCCCTGGTGCCAGTAAGGTCCGAAGGCCATAACATCACCTTCTTCCCAGACTTTAATAAAACAACAGTAGAGAGACGAAAGCAGATGCTGGCTCTCAGGCCACGTCTCCAACATCTCCAGGCCAGATATGGCTTATTCTCTCCCGCTCGCTTCAGGGTGACGTTACACAATCAGACACGCACATTTGAAGATTCTCAAACCCTGTTAAAGTTTATAGAAAAGCAAGAAGCTATGTTGATGCGGTAGAGACTTGATTATGATTCCCGTGAAGAGCGTCACAGATCTGGAAGGAATTGTTGCAGATCGGTTGTGGACTTAGAGTGTGTAGTTCAGTATAACTCTTTGCTCAGTCAATCTGTATGTGTAGTCCTGCCATAGTTTTCATTTTATTCTTGATGGTTCAGGTGGGAAGGGGGAGGAAATTGTATTGAAGATTGATCATCTTTTTGGAAGGGGATTCTATAACATATTATTGATATAACAATTTAAACATTAAAAAAAAATCACTTGAGTTGTGGACAAAGAAGGTTGCAACGGAGTAGTTTAAAGGTGGGGAAGGTTTTTTAAATGGGCTTTAAACGGGTCATCGAGGGGATTCAAGGGGTAACCCTGCATTGGATGGCTCACCCAGGATCTGTATTTTGGTTTTGGTTGGGGTTGTCTCCATGTGGGGTAGGTCGGTATATAATGTTTGGTATGTATGTTGAGAGACATGTTGGAAGCCCTAATGAGTCTGTCCAGGTGTTAAGCTTGTGTAATGGGTTCACTTAGTGTACTTTCTTTGAATGTAAAGAAAATCAACAATCCGATTAAACGGAAAAAAATCCTCCTATACTGTAATAAGGAAGGGACGGATGTTATCCTTCTGCAGGAAACTCACCTGGTTGTAGGTGAAGCAAAAAATATGGGCACCAGGCAATATGCACTGGTAGGGTTAGCTGAGGCCTGCCATAAGAAGAATGGGGTAATTATTTTGGTCAGGGAGTCATTACAGCCGGTTGTCGAATTGACCCGAGCTGACCCGGGAGGGAGATGGGTGAAGGTCCTGGTGCAAATCGGTGAGCAGGAGCTTGGCATTGTGAACCTCTACGGCCCAAACTCTGATGATGTGTCCTTCTACCATAAGGTTGCGGAGGAAGTACATGAATTTGCAGCATGTGAGATCATACTGGGGGGAGATTTCAACCTGGTGCTGGACCCTCTGATAGATCGACAACCCTATAGATCCCTCAGGCCAAGCCGTGCCACTGCTGCAGTTGCAGCCTTGGCTCAGGAGATGAATTTAACTGATATCTGGCGATTGTTCCACCCCACTCAAAAGGAGTTTACGTTCTATTCCCTTCCGCATGGCTCACATTCGAGGATCGATTTTTTCTTAATCTCAAAGTCCTTAGTCACATTGGTAGAGGAGACAAAAATTGGGGCTATTATGGTGTCAGATCACACCACGGTCTTTTTGACTCTTGCAACAGGGACTGTCCCTTTAAGGGGATCAGGGTATTTTTTTCAGAGATCACTGCTAGAGGACCAGACTTTTCGGGAGTGTATTATGGACTATTTCACTGTAAACCCCCCTGAAGACACGGCTGGATGGGCTTGGTGGGAGGCTTTTAAAGCCTCCATCAGTGTTAAGATAACGAGTTTCTCTATTAAGGCGGCGAGACAAAGGAAAACAAAATTGGCGGGGCTTGAGTCTCAAATCCTTAAGATACCAGTATAATAATATACTAAGCATGGAGGCAGAGAGACTTATATACCAAGACTGTTGATATAGCTGAAGCCTTTAAGACTTTTTATTCTGGGTTGTATTCTTCCAAAGGTGGGGACAATGATGAAGCTTGTGATGAATTTCTGGAACACATTCAATATCCTAATCTCACTGCACAACAAGCTGTAGATCTAGAGGCACAGTTCTCATTGAGCGAACTTCGGGTCGTCCTTAAATCAGCAAAAAAAAAAGGGAAAGCAGCAGGCCCTGATGGGTTTCCTATTGAATTTTAGCAGGTGTTTCAGGAGGACATACTCCCCTACCTGGTGAGGTACTATCAGCTTCTTTACGAGCAGGCTCCATCAGTGAGTGGATTTAATGCGGCCACAATTGTGGTTCTAGAAAAAGCTGGCAGAGATACGCTTAAGGTGGAGAATTATCAGCCGATCTCGCTCTTAAATGCAGATTATAAAATATTTGCCTCCGTCCTGGTGAGCAGATTGGCAAAGGTAACTCCAGATTTAATCCACCCTGACCAGTGTGGTTTCATGGCAGGGAGGTAAACATCAGATAATGCCCATCTGCTCTTGAACCTTTTGTCTGTAATGGAACAGCTAGATTCTCCTGCCGTTGGGATCTCCTTAGACGCTGAAAAGGCCTTTGACAGGCTTGAATGGGCCTTTTTGTTTTGGGACATGTGTTGGTTCGGGTTTGGGGAGGTCTTCATCAGATTGATCCAAGTTCTATATTCCCCTCCTCAGGCTCGCATCCTGGTGGATGGCCTGCTATCTACCCCCTTTTCGCTCCACTGTGGGACTAGGCAGGGTTGTCCCTTATCGCCAATCCTGTTCAACTTAGCCTTGGAGCCCTTAGTGTTGATGATCAGACACTCAGAGAGGATTCAGGGTATCATGGTCGGGGACCTTCAGGTAAAGCTATCGGCTTACGCTGATGATTTGTTACTCTTTTTACAACCTAGTTCCATGGCAGAGGTGTTAAGGGCCATGGAAGATTACTCAAAAGTGTCGAGCTATATGATAAACTGGACTAAGTCATTGGCCTTTCCAATGAACAGGGCCACTTTTTTCTGAGGATATAAAGGAATTCCCATTTATGTGGGAAGCAAAGGCAATTAAGTATCTTGGGGTAAAGTTCTGTCATTCATTGGAAGAGACTATTCATCTTAATTGTAAACATATAGAGGAAGTGATCCAGCCCTTTGCGATAAAATGGTCTCTGCTGCATCTGTCCTGGTGGGGCCAGCTTGAATCGCTAAAAATGGTCCTGTCTCCTAAGGTAAATTATATCCTGGAAATGCTACCGGTCTCTTTACCTCACAAGGCCTATAAAGCGTGGGGACGTTCACTCAGTGTCTTTCTATGGCAGGGTAAACCCCCCAGGATAGCGCTCAGTAAGCTGAAAGCGAACAAGGAGAAAGGTGGGGTAAACTTCCCAGACTTCAGGTGGTATCATCAGGCTTTTTTACTCAAACAAGGAGCCTTATGGTGCCTGAAGGAGGTGCTAGGACAGAGACCGATCTGGGTTGAGGGGGAAAAATGGCTGGTAGCGCCAACCCCATTGCCCCTATTGATAGGTATGAAGTTTCCTGTCTCCTCCACAGTTTTAAGGGTAGTAGTGGCAACTCAGGAGGCCTATATCAACTTGGCGGGGTGCATGGGGGTGGATAATCCGCTGTCTCTGGTGGTGCCATTATAGCGTAATCCTAGGTTCAAAATTGGGCATAAAATTATAACGTGGAAAAACTGGCAAAATAAAGGAATATGGACGCTAGGTCAACTCGTCCAGGTGGACGGTTGTAAATCTTGGGCTAGGTTACAAAAGTAATTTGATCTATCGGAGGGTTGCCAATTCCAATGGATCCAGCTGAAAGACTGTTTGACAAAGTCTGGGACGGTAATCAAGAACCTATCGGAGGTTTGGGGCCTACACCAGACGGCCCTCTCCTATATTGGTAAGGCTGGTGCGACATCAAACTTGTATGCCCTATTAAGAGAAGGGGGTGCACAACCAGTATCGGGGCCTCGGAAAAGTTGGGATGATGACCTGGGTATATCCATTTCGCCTTAGCAATGGTCCTCGATTTTGACTAAAATCAACAGAGTTTTCAAAGCAGCTAGTATAACTCAAACCTTATATTTTTTGTTGCATCGTGCATATATTACTCCTAACCGGCTCTCCAGGTGGGATCCGGAAGTCGGAAATAAATGCTGGTCTTGCTCATTACTTGTGGGTACTTTAAAGCATATGTTTTTCGATTGCCTTTATGTTCATAGTTTTTGGTCCTTAGTCTAGGAGAGAATCCAGACTGTTTTGCATTTTCGGGCACCCCTGACATGGCAGATAGTGATCCTGCGCTCTACATCCTGTAATTATCCAGTTGTGAAAGGGAATCATTTTTTATTTGATTTTCTATTCGCTATAGATTTAAAACTGATCATGATTTGCTGGAAAGATTCTAGCAGACTGGATGTTCACCATTGGTGGAACCTGGTCTGCTTATATGCCAGCATGAAAAGGCGCAGGAGACTCTGGTCGCACGGGGGTGTCCGTGCAGTGGAAAACTGAGAGCCTTGCAGTCCAAGAATTTGCAAGGAAACAGGACGGACCCGTGTATGTCTCTAAACAAGCGGAAATTTTTAGATGAATACACTGCAAAAGCAAGAATGAGTGTGTGATATTATAATTCTTACAGCTGGGGCTTAAATGTATACACTGGTTTATTTACTGGCTACTCTAGGGTGCCCACATGGAGACGGGAAGGGTGGTGGGGGGATGGACGTGGAGGGATGGGAGTTTCATAATAGCTGTTAACTGTTGTATCGTTAAGTGTGATGTGTGTATTGTTGTGAAAATTTAAATAAACATTAAAAAAAAGAAATATATGAATGGCCCAGGCTTTGTTTTTATTGCATTTTTTTTCATAGGTACCTTTCTGAAAAACTGGTTACAGATGTCTAGCCGGGGGCATGAGCAACGATAGCGACTTTGTGATTAAGTTCAGTTCATGGTTTCTTGTGCTGTCACCATTTCAATAACAGCTAGAACTTCATCTGCACTTATCCAATAAAGACAAGATAAATGATGGACGGCGGACAAAAGGATCTTCTGTAGTATGGAGTGGCAGCTGCTTGTGCCTGCTGATGACATACTAATAGCAGCACTATGTAGTTACACAGAAAAAACACCGTTTGTATGCTAAAAAATTGTTTAGCATTCAGTCGATAAAGGGGCACTAAAACAAAACATTTGTACTAAGGAATCCTAAGAATGGTGAATAATGCATCAGGGATAAGGAAAAGTAAACTGACACATTCAGTTCCAATGTACCCCAAATCTTGTTGGCCTCTGGAAGGCAAATATTTTGAAATGACCACATTTTGACAAACTGCTTTAAAATGATATATTCAGCACACTTGCATAAAAAATATTCATCATGGCCTAAGTAAACCACATAAGGCAATATATTAATGTTCTTTATGCACAGACAGAAAATCTAATGGAAAGGGGACTGGATTTAGCTCACATCCTTCTCAGGGTTCAAGGTGAGTCACAATCAGGTACGTACACAGCCTTTATTCATCTTGCATAGTCTTCAGAAGCAAAATATATCTACTCCCTTCAGACTGCTATATAGCAGAACCTGAAAACTACTGCAGTCATGCATCTCCCATTTCCTTTTATGGCAACAGACAGAAACTTCTTTAACTCTGTCAGATATTATTCCCAAATGTGTGCTTCCAGTTCTACCATTCTTTAACACTAGCTAAATTTTGCCACACAAGAGTTACTTTTGAAAGAACATGCCGCCACAGATCATAGCAGTCACCCTTCGACCCAGCTACCTCTGGGTTTTCTTGGCAATGTATCACCGGAAGTAGATTGCCAGCCTTTTCTTCCGAGGCAATGGAGGGTAAAGTGACTTAGATTAGTATTTTATAAAATCAAGTGCATGTGTACTCGATGGTAACATCACAGCTTAGTAAAAGGGCTGCCAGTGTTCATACATGTATGTAGAATTAATAGGATTGCCAACTGGCTCCAGATGCACCCGACAAGCCTGATCCAGTCCTGGGTTTACCCCACTGCATGCAGGGATATGTAGTTCAGATTTCTCAACTGTACTCTATAAGAAAAGCAAGACCACAAGTGCCTGCATGCAGTGGGGTAAACCAAGGACTCGATCAAGCTTGTCAGGCACATCTGGAGCCAGTTGGCAATCCTAAGAATTAATCAGGGCCGGCCCATCCACTAGGAGAGCTAGGCGACGGCAGCGGCACACAAGACCGGCCATGCCGTTCCCCCTTTTCCCCTTCCCAGCTACCGCTGATTCTTTTTGGAGGGGCAGGCAGTTGCAGCAGCAGTATTTCCAAAGTGGCTGCTTTTTACTGCCGCTTTCTTGCCTGCGGCACACAAGGCCTGCCGCTTCTGACCCACCTCTGACAGTAATTTGCTTCGGAAGGGGATCAAAGTGGCAGGTCATGTCCTTCAACACACATGGCCTGCCGCAGGCAAGAAGCTGTCACTTTTTGAAATACTTCTGCTGCCCTCTCCCCCTCCTGAGAGAATCGTGGGGAACTGGGAGGGGCAGCAAGGCCAGGCTTTCTGCCTAGGGCAGCAGAAACCCTTGGGCAGGCCATGGAATTAATATACTCTTTTTCTTACACAGTATAACTACATCCCTCACCCTCATCAAGAAAAATACAAGCTAATCACATGTAATCATAGATCCTCCATAAAATAATGATGCAAAAGCAAAAATTCACAAAAACCTTTTATGATGCTCTGGAAATATGGACCTTGGTTTCCTGACAAATTTTAAATTGCATGTTTTTACATAAGCTTTCATTTCTCACATTATGTAAAGATGCAGAGAATAAACTGTATCAGAAAAATGAGGGGAAAGAACAATGAAAGATATACAATAAAAAAGATATGCAATAAAAATGAATGAACCAAATAATAGTTTTGCATTTAAAGGAATCCGTAGCGCTAGAATAAGTTCTGTGCATCAGTACTCACTCAAAGTACTGTCCAACTGTGCCAGATGTAGGAAATGTTATATGTTGACAGGCGAAGATGAACTGCTTATAAGAGGATTTAATGCTGAACGTATTAAGAAAAATGAATGGCTCTTGCTTTTCAGGGGTTTATCATTTCACTCTAGTTGGACATGGGAGCTCAAGAGGCTTAATATAGTGGAAAAAGTCAAGTATTTTCTAGGAGCTCACTTCCCCACAAGATTAACACAGTGAACCAATTTCTAACCAATGTACCATTTGTCCACGCAGTATCTTGCAAAAGATGAACACATTTTCTTCCTTGATACTTGAAAGACATGCTGGCACTAGAGCAAGATAGTAACAGGCAAATGGATTGCTAGTGGTTCTAATCAGTGTATAACAGCATAGCATGAAATGCTGCTGAAAGGAAATCAAGAGAAGAGATTTCAGTTGGGAAAGGATGGCTCTATAGGAATGCACCCATATCCAATTTTCAAGAAACCCCATAGGGTTGATGTACAGGGTAACCGTGAGTTGGAAATTAACTAGGTACTTATAGAGTATGTAAATATACTTCATAAACATTCTCTCTCTCTCTCTCTCTCTATATATATATATATATATACGCTTACACATGAGCAGACATACAAAACAAAGTTTAATATTTAAAAGTCTGATGTCCATTAATGCTTTATAGATTTATTTATTTCTTGGGTTTTTTATAATGCCTTGTCATACATTCAAAGCAGTTTACATTTCAACTCACATATAACATACATTATAACAGGGAATTTAACTTGGATGCTAACAGTGTAACTTTGGAGTCTTACAACAATTAGTTATTCTATCACAGGTGTATTTAGTGGTGTATGGTGTAGGGTCATAAGGCAATTGCTTATGTCACTCCATAATTATCCTTGAAGAGACGTGTTTTTAAAGCTCTTCCAAAGTCCCATATGTCTGTTACGGCTCTCAGGTTTTCTGGTACAGCATTTCATATTATTGGTGCATAAATGGTGAATGTTCTGTTGCATGCTGACTGTTGAACCTTTTCTTTGTGTTTGGGATGAGGAGACAATTTTTATGTGTAGTTCTTTTTATTCTGTTTTCTGTGTACTTTCTTATTAGCGATTGTAGTATGTCTGGGGATAGTTTGTTTAGTATTTTAAATATGTTAAGTAGATTTTTTGATTTGTTGCGGACTTGAATTGGGAGCTAGTGGAGCTGTATCAAAGTTGGTGTTATGTGCTCATTCCTTTTGGTTTCTGTGATCATCCTTGCTGTCATGTTCTTGGCCATTTGGAGCAGGAGTGTTACATGTTTTGGGAGGCCTTGATAAATTATATTGCAGTAGTCCAGGGTTGATGTTATTGCCTAGCATGCTGTTGTGAAGTCACTATTTCTGAGAAGAGGTTTGAGGTGTCGTAGAGTTCTCATTTTATGATATGCTGCTTTAATTGTCTTGTTTATGTGAGCCTGGAAGCTTAGAGTGACATCCATCCCCACTATTCAGGTCCTCTTCTGACCCCAACTAACTTCCCCGCATGTTGAATGAGAAGTTAGACGGAGGCGGGAAAGGGGCGGAACAGGGGTGGTGGTAGTGCTGGTAGTGACGGTTGCTGGCCCTGTACATCCGGGGCTGGCGGCATGAACGTGGAACTTATTCCACCTTTGAAGTGGAATAAGTTCCCCTAGTTAGGTGGGTCGGGCAGGCCTGGAGCCCAAAAGAGGCTGCAGGGGGCAGAGGAAATTCCCTGCAGTCCGACCCTGGCCTTGGGAGGCCAGATCGGGGGTTGGGCTGCGGGGAATGTACCTTTTGGTCCGGCAGACAGAGATCACAGCTTTTGAATGGAGCCACAGTGCCATGGCAACCGGACACCATAGTGCCATGGCTCCATTCAAAAGCCCCAACTGAGTTATCCAGGCAAGGCCTGTACATGTAGGCTGACCTGAATCGGGGTCTTGGCCTGCATGTAGAAGCCTGGACACGATTCTGATCCCGCGAGGCTAGACATGCCCCGCGGGATCAGAATCCTGGCTAACTTTGTGTCTCCAGTTCTGACCAGGCGCACAGAGGACCGGGACATCCAGGACTGAATCGGCCCCTTAGTGTTTGGTCCAATATGACCCCCTAGGTATTTGATCTCATTTTGACCATGAGTTTGTTGTTTTGCAGTTTTATTGTTGTAGGTGGTATGGATGTGGTGTTCCTGGTGACATATAGAATCTCTGTTTTCTTGTAATTTATAGTTAAATTTTGCTTCTCCAGCCAATGTATCATTGCTTCCATGCAGTTTGTTATTTATGAGAGTTTGGATTTTCTGTGTTGAAGGTTCTGTAAATCATTTCGTCATCTGCGTGTACAGTGCCTTGTTAAAGTATTCATCCCCTTGGTGTTTGACCTGTTTTGTTGCATTATAACCTGGAATTAAAATGAGCATTTGGGGGGTAGCACCCTGTGATTTACACAACATGCCTACCAATTTGAAGGTGCAAAATATCTTTTATTGTGACACAAACAATAAGACAGACAAAAAAAACAAACAGAAATCATGTGTGTGCATAGGTATCCCCCCCCCCCAAGTCAATACAATGTAGAGCCACCTATTGCTGCAATTACAACTGCAAGTCTCTTGGGGTATATCTCTATTAATTTAGCACATCTAGCTACTGGGATTTTCACCCATTCCTCAAAGCTAAACTGCTCAAACTCCTTCAAGTTAGATTGGTTGTGTTGGTGCACAGTAATCTTCAAGTCATGCCACAGATTCTCAAGTAGATTGAGGTCTGGGCTTTGAATAGTTCATTCCAAGACATTTAAACATTTCCCTTTAAATCACTCCAGTGTAGCTTTAGCAGTATGTTTAGGGTCATTGTCCTGCTAGAAGGTGAACTTTCATCCCAGTCTCAAATCTCTGGCAGACTGAAAAAAGGTTTTCCTCAAGAATTGCCCTGTATTTAGTGCTATCCATCGTTCCTTCAAGCCTGACCAGTTTTCCTGTCCCTGCCGATGAAAAACATCTCCACAGCATGATATTGCCACCACCATGTTTCACTGTGGGAATGGTGTTCTCGGGGTGATGGGAAGTGTTGGGTTTTCATCTCATCTGACCAGAGAACCTTTTCCATGTGTTTGGGGGGTCCGCCACATGCTGTCATGAAAACTCCAAACATATTTTCTTATTTCTTTCTTTAAGCAATGTCTTTTTTCTGGCCATTCTTCCATAAAGCCCCACTTTGTGGAGCGTATGGCTTAAAGTGGTCCTATGGACAGATAATCCCATCTCTACTGTGATATTTGCAGCTCCTTTAGTGTTATCCTTGGTGGCTTTGTAGCATCTCTGATTAATGCCCTCCTTGTCTGGTCTGTGAATTTTGGTGGGAAGACTTTTCTTGTCAGATTTCTAGTGGTTCCATATTCTTTCCATTTTGTTATAATGGATTTAATGGTGATCCATGGGATATTCAAAATTTGGAATTTTTTTTATAACACAACCCACAACTTTGTCGCTGATCTGTTTGGAGTGTTCTTTGGTCTTCATATTGCTTGCTTAGTGGTGTTGCAGAGTCAAGTATATTTATACAGGCATCATGTGACAGATCATGTGACACTGATTGCACACAGGTGGACCCTAATCAACTAATTATGTGACTTCTGAGGTTAATTAGTTGGACCAGATCTTATTTAGGGGTTTCATAGCAAAAGGGATGAATACATATACACTCACAACTTTTCAGTTTTTACTTGGTTTTTTTTAATATATACAAGGTATTTTATTGTCATTTCACTTCACCAATTTGAATTATATTGCTAGGTTCATTACCTAACATCCAAATGAACCTCCATTTTCATTCCAGGTGGTAATGCGACAAAACAGTACAAAAACTAAGGGTATGAAGTCTTTCACAAGGCACTGTATTTTGTATTGTATGTTGTGTTTCTTTATTATATTACATAGAGGCTATAAGTAGATATTGAATAGAGTTGATGACAGGACTGATCCTTGTGGTATTCCTTGTGTCTAGGTGATGAGCCTCAATCTGTTTGAGCCACATTTAACTTGTTTTCTGTTTTTGTTTTTTTGTTTTTCTTTAAGTAGGAGGTGAACCATTTAATGATAGTGCCACCAAGGGTATCAAATGCTGCTTTTATATCAATGAGGATTAGTATGAATCCTTGTCTCAGATTATCTATGCCTGTGATTAGGGTGTTGAGGAGTGGTGTGAAGAGTGTTTCGACAGTTTTGTCCTTTTCACTGTGTCAAAACCCTCCTCCTGGCTCTTTTTGACACCCTCATACAAGGCATGAACAATATTAAACAAGCCTTCATCCTTGTTTTCCTTGACATCTCCTCTGCTTTTGACAATGTAAATCATAATATTCTCCTCACCAGGCTTAATCAAATAGGTATAAAAGGAATGACTCTTAGTTGGATTAAATCATATATCTCTAACCGCGTTCAATATGTACAAATAGACCAGGACTCATCGTCACCCTTCCCTCAAGAAAAAGGAATTCCACAAGGCTCTGCACTTTCTGCCCTCTTGTTTAACTTGTAACTTCAACCCATATGCTCCATTTTCAAAAAACACAATAGAAGATATCACATATACACTGACGATATCATGTTGTACTCCCCATTTGACATCATAAACCCCAACTATGACAACTTAGCAGCTTGCCTAACTGAAGCAGAAACCTGTCTCGTTTCAAATAATATGTCCATCAATTTTAAGAAAATGGAAGTGTTATTCACTTCAAGAAACCCCAATTTTACCCCCCCTCCCCCAGTAATCAGTCTGCATAACTCCACCCTACCCGTTAAACAGGAGGTAAAATACTTAGGAGTCACCCTCGATTAGACCTTGACTGCCCACATAAAACAGACAGCTAGAACTATCTTCTTCAAACTTAGGACCATTCAACAACTCAGACCTCTTATTAATATAAATGACTTCAGAACCATAGTCCAAGCATTAATCACACCTCATTTTGATTATTGCAATAGTATACTGCAAGGTACAACTAAAAAGAAATTGAACATACTTCAAATGGCTTAAAATGTCACCACCAGATTAATATTTAAAGCCAGACTATCTGATCACATCATTCCCATTTTGGCCACCCTCCACTGGCTCCCTACTACCAGTAGGATACAATATAAATGCATAGTGACCATGTTTAAACTAATCAACAACAACAGCACCCTCTCATCTTACAACCTTGATCCAATCACCTCCAGAAAACAGAACTTGAAGACGGAAGAACATTTACACTCTTTTAGTCCCTACCTCAATTTGAAAAACTAATCAAATAGCAAGCAACAGTGCATTCTCATATGTTGCACCGGCTCAATGGAATGCCCTCCCAGAAAGTCTAAGAGAAATTAAAGACCTCCAAGTTTTCAGAAAGGAATTAAAAACACACCTATTCATACATTACCACAGTCCTAATTTTACCTCTGATCAAGTTTCTGCTTACCAACATGACCCCTGAACCACTTAGCTCTAGTGCACTCCATACTAACATGACCCTAGAAGCACGTAACACTAGTTCAGACAAAACCAGCCATAATCCCTCACCTACTCCTTAATGATTCAGATTTTTATTGTTTATTTATTTATTTATTGAACGGTTTTATATACCGCCTTTCAGAAAAATCAAAGCGGTTTACATAGAACAAAACTTGAACATTACATTGAAACTTATTCAAACAATTGAAATTACAGTGAACATTAAATTGTATATAATAAAATGGTAATTTGAGGGTTACAATGCTGAGTAAATGCTGATTAGGTATATAGATAGTTTAAACATATATACAGATTTAAATATTTACAAATTTCAAAAATGTTATCATCTTATCTGAGCAAGGAAAAATGTATTGTAGTTCACTAGAATTATTAGTGTAAAGAGTAAATGTGATAATGTGGAGAATTGGGTATTGTAAGATAGAGTAAGAAAAAGGAAAAAGTAAGTTGTGAATTAATGAATATGAGTATACATGAGTTTAAGTGGGAAATATTTCATCTATTGGGAATGAGTCTCCAAAGTACTCTATAAATAGGTGAGTTTTAAGATCTTTTCGAAATGCTGAAAGATCTGAGATATCTAAGGGAAATTCTTTTAGCTATAACAGCCTCTAACTTCACCTTTAAGCCTTGCTGACTGTCGTTTAGCCTTACTGCCACATTTCTTAAAGAGTGAAATACATCTGGCCTGGGCTTCCAAGACAATATATATAATTAACACCGAGGCCTGATGTAAACTCTTAACCTTTGCAGTTGCTCCTTTTAGCTGTTTCTTAATCATTTTCCTCATTTTATCATTTTGAAAGTTAAATGTTAGCACAATGGATTTCCTTGTTATCCTCCCTGCATTTATTAAATCAAATGTGATCATGTTATGATTACTATTTCCAGTGCTGTACTTAGCCCTGTGCAAGCGGCGCAGCCACACAGTTTTTCCCCATTGTCTAGTCTTAAAGCTGCTCTATCACCTTTACATGCCTAATGATCAAAATGTTTGGACCTTAGACATATGCATTGTGATCCCATGCCTTTACCTGCCCCTGGGTCCCAGACTTAGGACGTCTATGTGCAAGAGTCATCAAATGGAAAATCCTGTGTCCAGAGAGTCTCCATCTTGGATATCCCAGGTTTGTTGGTAGATAATTGTTTAACTTTCAGTTATTTTCCTATAAAACTAAATGGATGTTGAAATTTTACCTCACCTTAGGGAATGAATTAAAATTTCAGTGTTCAAGTGGAAGCAAAAATACACCCTGATTTTTAGTGAACTTTGTTGCATTAGAAGTAATTTCATATGCCGATCATTTGCTTGCAATAACATGGAGATGAGTTTAATAATCTCAGCATTTTTCTTCCTGCTTAGTGCAGATTTTTTGTGCACTAAAACCCATAGACTAGATGCTCATACACATAATTTTTGCAAAATGCCCTGCTGCACAGCTCTAAATAAATACCAAATAATTAAAAAGTATCCCATCTAAGAAATGTAACAACATATGGGGGGCACTGGCGAGCACATAGGAAGATGGATACCTAATAGAGGAGGAATTCTAATCAGCAAACATCCACCCTATATTGCCTTCAATCTCCCCTACTGAACATGGCAATGCTTTATGAGCATGTTATTGCCTAAAAATCAGAGAAGTGATCAATCTTTTCCCTTGAATACCAGAGTAAATAAATCAAAACAGGAGCCTCCTTGCCTGGTCACAATGGCATAGACAGCAGGGAAAAGGAAGAGGTAACTAATGCCATTCTGCTATGGCAGTTGGGAGCCCTGAAGGAGTTGATGCAGGCTTCTCAACAGAATGCAACTAGAACTCAAAGCGAGGTTATGGCAATTAAAAAACAGATGGCAGAGAGATCTGCCAGAGTATGTCAGATTTGGAGGATAACATGCATCAAACAGAGCAGAAAGTCAAGTGTTTAGCAGTGTTAGACCCTGAAATGGAGAATATGAACAGTAGGACTTCGCAAAACAACTTTAGAGTATTCAGTCTTCCTGAAGGAACTGAGAGCCATGATGTTGTAAAGTTTGTGGAGTCCTTTCTGCCCAAGTTATTTGACATGCAGTTTTCTAGGGAATTTGGAGTGGAAAGCACTAAACATTTGTATAGCATTACAAGGCGTATGCAGCGCTGTACACAACATGTAAGAGACGGTCCCTGAATACGGGACTTTATCAGGACAACTAAGAGGGGCAAGGGTACAACAAATGGGAAATGGTTATGACACTCGAGGGTGGTCAACAAGAGAATAATGGGTTAGGATCCAAAAGCAGCATCAAAGAAGTGTGGTTTTAGCTTGGATCTGTATAGAACCAGGAATGGAGCCTGATGTGCCAATTGTGGTCATCTGTTCCTGGTGTAGAGTGCAGCAAGATAGAATGAGTGAAGTCTTGAGATGACAATGGAAGCGAAGGTTACAGATAAGAAGGATCTGCCTGATGAGTGGACCTCCTGGGAGGAGTTTAGGGAGAGGAGAAGTCATAAGGAGTCATAGAATGAATGCACATGTAGGTCACAGGGCTCCAATGTACAAAGATAGTTTGTCAGGATCACCTAGATACATGAAATTCTGCAGTAGACTTGTCTACAGGCCTCTCTGACCTATGTGAGGCATAGGCTTACCAGTGGTGGTGCAAGGATATGAGGTGCCCTAGGCGAACCTCATTCCTTGCACCCCTCTCCCCCTGCCCCTTCCACATTGCTGTCCCTATTTGGGATCAGCAGTAGTGGTAATGGCTTTAAATAGCCCCACCGCGCTTGCCTAAACTTTCAGCACTGCAGTTCTGTTCCTGCTTCCACCTCCTCCGATACAGGCTTCCAGTTTCCATGGGGGAAGAAGTGGCTGGAAGTCTGCATCGGAGACGGTGGAAGCAGGAAGTGCACCACAGTGCAGAAGGTTTCGGTAGGCGCACAGTGCTTGCCACTGCTGCTGGTCCTGGAGAGGGGCGGCAGCAGTGGCAAGGGACTAACTTCACACCACTGGAGCAACCCACCAACCAAGTTAAAGTCTGCCTGATGGTAGCATGAGCCCTGACGCTTAGTATTGTAACCAACTTATATCAGGCGACAGAAGGCGCAAACTGTTTCTCAGCTTGTGGGCACACTTTAAAGACTTTGGAATAAAATCCTGCTACGATGAGAGTTACAGTGAATAATTTGACATGTATCTTTGAAAATTCTAGCAATCTGCAGCCCTTCCTCAAGAGCTAGACAAGGGCTAGTATGGAATTTGAGAGTCTGTGAGTAGTTGTTCTCATTGCAAATGGTAAATAGTCTATCTTGGTAGGCTTCTTAGTGGAAGATTGCCTAGCCTGCGGTGCCAACCTGATTCAGTACAGACGGCATGTATACCTCTGTCATTATGTCACATGTTTATTCCTCCTTCGTTTTTTGTTTTGTTTTGTTTTGTTTATTTTTTTACTTTGTGTGGTGTTCATTTGTCCTGAATAATATGGTCGGTTTGAATGTTTGTTCAAGAGGTTTAGTGGGGTGCAATGAGGACGAGAGCTTATTATTTTCCCAGCCATTATGATGTGATGAATGCAGCTCACATGGGCAATGGATACTAGGGGCTGGCTCAGTCACAAATTGTTTGGAGAGAGCCAGCGGTAGCAGCCGTACAATTATGTGACAGCAGCAGGATTTTTGGGATACTTGGATTTCAGAAGTACATGTTACACATGTTTTTTTTTTTTTTTTGAAACTTTTATTTTCATTTTGCAACAAACAAAAGAAACAACACACCAAAAGAGACAAAACAAGTATACAATAAGGAAAAGTAAACCCATTACCCCCCACCCCGGTGCTTCTTCTCTACCCGTTTGTATCAGCATGTGAGCGCTTCCAATTAACAGTGATTATACATCAAACGATCAAAAAAGTATCCACAATACAGCATGATCATGAGACAGAGATATATACAAAGTTAGACAGTCAGATGAGAGCATTTAGCAAAATGTACATATTCATTGAACATCTTCCATTAAGACCAATAAGAAGGAGTCTGAACGGAGGAAGCGCACAGACGAAGTATTTGTTCATATTTACTGTAGAGACAGGCATGATTCCACCATTCATTGAGGCTCAGATGGGAACTAATTTCCCAGTATTACTTAATGAGGGAAACAGCAATGCCAAGCATGAGGCCTAGCATTGAGTTTCAGTGTTTCAGCAGAGTGTAATGCGTTTCCTAAAGAAACACCTAATCACCGTGCTCGTGGCTAAGATAGCTAAGGATTTTCTTTCTGCTGAGTGGACCAGCAATGCCTTGTACGATGAATAATAAGAATTTACATGAGGCCATTCAGAAGAGTTAAAATTCTGAGCATGATAGCACACATAATTTCACTGTGTCCCTCAAACTGACTGTATCTGGCTGTACACATGACATAGGAAAAATAAGCTAATATAATACAATGAAGCGCCCCACATTAACAAAGAAAACCGCAGTACGGTAGAGGAGAAGCAAAACCCCAAAATTACTGGCGACCATGTGTCTGCGGGGAGAAGCCCCAGAGAAGGCCGAAATTGAAAAAACATATAACCTGTAGGACTGTGCGTGCTCCGAATCCGACCGAGGCACACATCATGAAGGGATAGGAGACCAAAGACAAAAGTCATACAGAGAAAGAAAGAAAGTCCAGGCTATTTCTGTGCTGGGCTATGACCGCCGCATCGGGCCCTTCAAAATGGCGGACAGAGCCGGCAGATAAGAGTCCAAGACTTGGGATTAGCGCATCTGTTCTGCTTCTTTGGAGTCCAAAAATGTTGATAATAGATCAGGATCCTCGAACGTCCTGGTCTGGTTGTGGAGAGTCACTCGGAGCTTCGCTGGATACAACAGGCCAAAGCGAGCCTGTAGCTGTTGAAGTCGAGGGCGAAGAGCAAGGAGTTTCTTCCGACGGTCAACAGTAGGCTTTGCCAAATCAGGAAAGAAGGAGACCTTACGACCTTCATATTCCAAATGATGATTCGCTCGGGCAGCATGTAAAATTTGTTCCACTTGTTGATATCGTAGCAAGCTAAAGATAATAGGCCCGGGGGTCGTGCGGTTGAGCGCCATGCGGGCAGGAACACGGTGTGCTCGATCGATTTCCAGTTCTCTGTGAAAAGTGATCTTCAGCAAGGAGGGAAGAGTTTTGAGCAAGAATTCTCTTATATCTCCTGCTTCCACCCCCTCCGGCATTCCGAGGAGCCTCACATTGTTGCGACGGGCGCGATTATTGCTATCTTCCAACTCCTTTTGGAGATTCTGTATCTGGCGCTCAGCCTCGTTCAGTTTGCCCAAACGCACCTCGTGCAAGTCGAGGACCCCCGCCATATTGTCCTGCCGTAATGAAAGACCTTCAAGTCGGTCTTGGAGCACTCCAAAGTCTTCTCGCATGGCTCGAAGCGCTTCTCCATTAGACTGCACCAATTCCTTCACGCCGCGTATTTCCTCCAAAATCTCCAGGTGCATTGCGGGGTTTTCACGAAATGGAACCATCTTCTGCGGGGAGGATACCTCCGTTTTGGAGCGTTTTCCGTGAGAAGAAGAAGGAGACCCGAAGTCCAAGCGCGCTGGTTTGTGGGTCGCCATCCCCCCCGAGGTGCCCCGGTCAGCTCGGAGCGAAATAGTAAATTTATATAGGTATTAAGTCAGGATTCTGAGTAGGCCTCTCGGGAGCTTCAACGCAAAGCGTCCTACCCGCTGGACATCAGGCTCCGCCCCCCATGTTACACATGTTTTTCCTTTTTCTTTATTTTCTAACAGGGTTTGCAGCTAGCGCTGAAATGGAACCTTTGAAGTTACATCTCTCTTGTGTTCTGTCTTTCCCTTCTTGCTCTCTGGATAATGCCCTAACAGATTGAGCTAAGCATCTTTAGATAAAGAGTGTTATATCCATTTTCTTATGTTGAAAATTTTGGGATGCTTGTTTAGCTGGGTTGGTGAGTTGCTGCTAGGGTTGTGGATATTGGGCCTGATATTAGGAGGTGATGGCTAGCATTGCTAACGCGACTAGCCGTCGCTGCTGAATACTTACGCTGGATATTCAACGCCAGGACCATATCCGCTATCGGCATTGAATATACGGTTCACAGCAGACCCAAAAGTGATACTGAGCCGCTGCCCAATTAGCCTCTGTGTGTAAAGTTGGGCCAGCCTTTGATGTGTCTTACTTTACCCACAGGTTGCTAACTGCTGCCTGATTTGTGATGGGTGCCACCTCCGCTTCCTCCTGAAACGCTCCCGCAATGCGCCGATGCTAACCACGTAGCATCGGGCCATGGAGCAGCAGCACCTGCGATATCCTGCAGCACTAACTGTGTTAGTGCCACTGACTATGCCTATTATTACAGGTCTGAAATCCAAGACCAGGGTTCAATTCCCACTAACACTCCTTGTGGCTTTGGGCAAGTCACTTAACCCTCCATTGCCTCAGAAAAATCCAAGTTATCAACGTCCCTGTTAGCACATTTAAGTTACAATGTAAACCACTTTGACTAAAATGAGAAAGCTATAAAAAAACTGTTAAATAAATAAAAACTGTTCTCTCCAAGCCAAGAAAAGATGCCAGTGTATGTGGGCCTGACAGTGGAAGCAAAAACATGTAATAAAGACTTTTTCAAGTACATTCATAGCAAAAAAACATGTGAGAGAGTCAGTTGAACCATTAGATGATAGAGGAGTAAAAGGGGCACTAAGAAGGGACTGAATGAATTCTTTACTTCGGTCTTTACTGAGGAAGATGTAGGGATATTACCCTTGACTGAAATGGTATTTAAAGGTGATGCTGCAGAAGAACTGAAAGAAATATCGATACACTGGGAAGATGTATTACAACTATTTGATAAATTGAAGACCAGATGGTATACATCCAAGGGTGTTGAAAGAACTGAAATATGAGATTACAGACCTATTATTTGTAATCTGTGAACTATCACTAAAATAACACAGGTCTGCAAAAAAAATTTTTTCGAGAGCTGTTTTGGTTATTCCATGTAATCTTTATGTTGTTTGGTGTGCTGAATCCGAAAATGACCTCCATTTTGTCATAGGACATCACGTTTCCTGACAATTTAGGTAACTTTGTTAAATAAGGCAATACCTCAAAATAAATGAAAATAGACTTATAAAATTAAAGTTTTATTACAATATTTTCATGAAAATCCATTTTTGAACTGAAAAGAGCTCACCTACACACACTAAACTTGATTCTTCTTCCTTGTGAGGCTCCTCTTGGTGCATTTACGCTTGTGAGTAGCATCTGGAATGTCTCTCTGAAGCATCCAACAGTAGTCAGTCATCATTGTAATGTTCCATTTTCCCTGGTATCTCCTTTCCATCTCTTTAATGTCTTGGTGGAATCGTTCACCTTGTTCCTCACTCACAGCTCCCAAATTTTCAGGAAAGTAGTCAAGGTGGGACTGGAGGAAATGCACTTTCAAACTCATCAGGCAACCTAAAGCTTGAAATGCTTGCAGCATTCGTCCGACGATCTTTTTGTAGTGAGGATCTTTGTTATTGCCTAAAAATTTCTGTACGACTTCTTTCAATGCAATCCACCCTTCTTTTTGAGGATCCGTCATGGTATTGACAAAATCTTGATCAACTATAAGCCTTCTAATGTCTGGTCCGACGAACACACCTTCCTTCAATTTTGCCTCCGACAGGCCTGGAAACTTGGTGACCAAGTATTTGAAGCATTCTCCATCTCTTGAAAGTGATTTTACGAATTGCTTCATCAATCCCAATTTTATGTGGAGAGGTGGTAGAAGAACTTTATGGGAAGGTACCAAAGTTTCTCGGAGGACATTTTTTTCACTGACTGTTAGCACCCTCGGCTGCCAACTCTTCTTGGTCCAGTGATTTTGTCGGTCTCGACTGTCCCATAGACACAGAAAACAAGGATATTTGGTATACCCAGCATGTTGCCCGAGCTGCATGCACAAGACCTTCAAGTCCCCACACACTTGCCAACCATGGTCTTCATATTTAAGTTTACGAAGAACCAATTACAAGTTCTCGTAGGTTGCCTTCAAGTGTACGGAATGACCTACAAGTATGGAAGCGTAAAAACCGTTGTGGAGTAAAACTACTTTGAGACTTCTTTTTGAAGAATCAATAAAAAGACGCCATTGCTCTGAATCATATTGGATTTTAAATTGACCCATCAGATTTTCGACATCGATACAATAAACCAACTTGTCTTCCTGGGCGAAGTAAGGAAATAACTCCTTTTCACGATGTCTGAACCATGAAGATGACACTCCTGGCAATAATAAATTCCTGCTTTTCAGCCTTGATCCAAGTAACTCATCGCATCTTTGGGAAGATTCAAGTCTCTTACCAAATCATTCATCTCCTCCTGAGAAAACAATTTTGGTCTTGTATCATCTTCAAAGTCAGAACTTGATTCGTCATCTGGTTCAGGTATGACTTCACCTTCATCGGAGCTAGGTATCTCTTCCAAGGTAGCAGGGGGCTTGGGTACTGGTATATCTGTGCAATGGGGGATGGGACGAATTGCCGAGTGAAGATTGGGGTATGAAATGGAATGCTTCCATTTGGAATTAAACCCTTTCACATCGCATGAACAAAAGTAACAGTCGTCACTATGGTTTTTTTGCTCTTGCCATACCATAGGAATCCCATAACGGAAAGATTTTTTCTTACCCTTGAACCAGTTTCAGAGGTCCTCAACACACCGTTTGCACACTTTATGAGGCGCCCAGACTTTATCTTGATCTCTAATTTTTAGTCCAAAGTATGCAAAGTATACTTTTTTCACAAAGTCTGTAATATTCTGCTGTTGCATTAACACTGTATATTCACCACAGATGAAACAGAAACTGTCTGGCGAATTAATACACTTTCGCGGAGCCATAACATAACGGTTGAAGAATGACGCGCTAACATGAATGGCGATGAAAAAGTGTGAACAGCCTAGAACCAAGAACCTGATGATGATTCGTGCACAAGTGTGGCATGCAGGAGAGAGCAGCTCTGTGTCTGTACACGAGATGTCACAGTGCTGGCCACGCCCCCCTGCACTGACCGGAGCTGCTGCTATCTGCCCTGTGTCTCCCTCCCACTGGATTCTTCAGGAAAGATTAATCCCTTCTACCATTAGAAGCACGGACTTAAAACTTGCTTAGCTTATGTATATATTGCTGACCATCAGATTTACAGTGCTATATATTTTTTTACATATCTTGGACAACCCCTTTAAGTTTTTTTTGGCATTTTATATCTTAAATGCACTTATGTGAATTAATTCATAGTAATTTGAATTAATTAATAGTAATTTTAAAAAAAATGATAAATTTGAAGACAATTTTGCATGTTGTGGCAAATCATGACGTCTAGGAGTTTTTTCAATATTTTATTTGTTTTCAGCACACCAAAATACATGGAAATTAGATGAAAATAATCAAACAGCTTTTTAGTCGCAGATCTGTGTAATCTGCAATACCAGAAGATCAGAGGATGGTCAATGTAACACCAATTTCAAAAAGGGTTCCAGGGATGATCCGGGAAACTACAGACCCATGAGCCTGGCGTTAGCACTGTGAAAATTGTAGAAACCATTATAAAGAACAAAATTACTGAACATGTAGATAGTCATGGCTTAATGGGAGATAGACAACAGGCTTTAGCCAAGGAAGGTCTTGTTTTACTTATCTGTTATGTTTTTTTGAAGGTGTGAATAAACAGGTAGATAAAGGTGAGTCGTTTGATATAGTGTATCTGGATTTTCAGAAAGCCTTTGACAAGGTCACTCATGAGAGACTTTTGGCAAAATTAAAAAAGTCATGGGATAGGAGGCAGTATACTATTGTGGATCAGGAATTAGTTAAAAGAGAGGGTAGGGCTAAATGACCAATTTTACCAATGGAGAAAGGTGAATAGTGGAGTACCCCAGGAATCTGTGCTGGGTCCGCTGCTTTTTAACATATTCACAAATGACCTGAAAATGGGAATAATGAGTGAGATAATCAAATTTGTAGATGACACAAAATTATTCAAAGTTGTTAAAACCCATGAGAATTGTGAAAAAATGCAAGAGGATCTTGATAAATTGGAATATTGCACTTAACATTAAATTTCATCTGCCATTTGGATGGCCAAAGTTATACACCTAGGAAAGAACAACCCAAACTATGCTTATACAATGCAAGGTTCCACATTAGGAACCACCACCCAGAAAAAAGATTTAGCTGTCATCGTGGATAACATGTTGAAACCTTCCACCCAGTGTGCAGCGGTGGCCAAGAAAGCAAATAGAAAGCTAGGAATCATAAGAAAAGGAATGGAGAATTAAACAAAGGATATTGTAATGCCTCTGTATCATTCCATGGTGCGACTGCACCTTGAATATTGAGTGCAATTCTGGTTTCCGTATCTTAAAAAGGATATAGCATTACTAGAAAAGGTACAGAGAAGAGCCACCAAAATGGTAAAGGGGATGGAAGTATACCCCTATGGAGAGATGCTAAAAAGGTTAGGGCTCCTCAACCTTGAAAAGATATGGCTGAGGGGAGCTATGATAGAGGCCTATAAAGTAAATTAATGGAGTAGAACGGGTAAATGTAGATCAACTGTATACACCATTAAAATATATATAGACTAGGGGACTTGCAATGAAGCTACAGTGTAACCTATTTAAGACTAATAAGGGAAAATATTTTTTCACTCAACGTGTAATCAAACTCTGGAATTCGTTACCAGAGGATGTAGTAAAAGCTGTTAATGTAGCCAGGTTTAAAAAAGATTTGTACAAGTTCCTGGAGGAAAGGTCCATAAACCATTATTAAAGGGGACCCGGGAAATCCACTGCTTGCTCCAATACAAACATTGTAGAACCTGTGTCTTTGGGGGAAACTGCTAGGTACTTATGACCTAGATTGATCACTGTTGGAAACAGGATACTAGGCTTTTTGGACCTTGGTCTGACCCAGTATGGCACATCTTATGTTCTTATTATATCACTTATACATTTTAATGCAAACATTTTAGTCAAGACTTCGGCCACAGGTTTATAGATACCTCTACCTTATTTGTCCAAGAAAGACCAAACAGGTTTCATCCTGGGGAGGCAGGCCAATGGTAACATCCGGAAACTATTCAACCAAATTCAGTATGCTAAAGGGGAGAGAATTCCATCTGTATTATTGGCTGTCGATGCAGAAAAAGCATTTTATAGAGAAGAAAGGGGGGTTATATTTCAGGTTCAGTATAAAATGGGGGTAGGAAATACATTTATTGGATGGATCAAGGCCTGCATAAGTTCCATTCAGCAAGAATATAGGGTAAATGGGGTGCACTCAGAAGAATTCAAGTTATAATGGAGAATGATGCAAGGGTGTCCCTTATCACTGCTCCTTATTGCATTGGTTATTGTACCTTTTGGTAAAGGATGAGGATGAATGTAGACACTGCAGGAATAACACTGGGGGAGGAGCTTTGAGCAAGCCAAATGGCAGATGAAATTTAATGTGGACAAGTGCAAAGTGATGTCCACAGGGAAGAATAACCGTAACTATAGCTGTATAATTGCTAGGTTCCACGTTAGGAGTTGTCACTCAACAAGAGGATTTGCATGTGATCGTAAACAATTCCTTGAAATCTTCTCTTCAGTGTGCAGTAGGGGTTCAAAAAGCAAACAGAATATTAGGAATCAATAGGAAAACAGCAGATATCGTAATGTCTCTGTATCGCCCCAAATGGCACCTTGAGTATTAGAGCATGCACAGTTCTGATCTCCACATATTGGAAAAGATATTCGGCATTGGAAATGGTACAGAGAACAATGATCAAAATGATAAAGGGGATATAGTGACTCTCCTGTAAAGAAAGGCTAGAAGTTAGGGCTCTTCAGCCTGGAGAAGAGATGGCTGAGGGGAGTAATGATAGTGGGCTATAAAATCCTGAGTGGAGCAGAATGGGAGGACGCAAATCAATAGTTTATTCTTTCAAAAAATACAAAGACTAGGGGACACACTATGAAGCTACAAAGTAGTATATTTAAACAAGAGAAATATATTTTTCTCTTAATGTATCATTAGTCTTTGGTACTCATTGCTGGCGGATATGGTAAAAGCAGATAGTGTAGCTGAGTTTTAAAAAGGTTTAGACAAATTCCAGGAGAAGAAGTCCATAGACAGTTATTAATGAAGTACAAGAGAAAACTTCTACTTATCCCTATTGATAAGTAACATGGAAATGGCTTCTTTTGGGCTTTGTCGAAAACTTGAGACTTGGATTGGCCATTATTGGAAACAGAATAATGGGCTTGATGGACCTTTGGTCTAACTCAAGGCAGTTGCTATGCCCAAGAGGAATATGGATTATTGGATTCCGATAGGTATCTATACCTACAGTGCTGCAAGAGGTAAGGAGGTTGGCAGTGAGGTTGTACAGGGGAAGACTGTTAGAAGAGCTATATCGATCCTGCTGGAAATCCTGTGGGCTCCTATAAAATTTGTATGGGATGGGGTGCTATAAGGGAGCAGGGAAGATGCCATTTATGGCAGCTTGGGAAAAGGCTTTGGGTAAGATGATGGAGTAGGGACAGTATATTTCAGGATCAGAAGGGATGTCCCTATCAACATCTAGTAGATTGAAATCACCTGTCAGTAGCCCTTCTCCTTTCAAAGCAGAACGTGAATGCCTTCAACTAAATATCTCTCCACATCATCTACTGTGAAGGAAGTCTGTATATCCACCAGTACAAATGGATGCTCCATTCCTTCTTTCTAGCCTAACCCACAGTAAACAGGGCTGTCCCAACCATCAGGCAAACTAGGCAGTTGCCTAAGGTGATAACTTCTGAAGGGTGACAAAAAGCAGGGCATTCAAAGCTAAACAATAGATTTTGACAGTCAGGGGGATGTAAAGCTTAAGGTCTGCCTAGGATCTCAACATCTTAAACCAACTCTGGGGCCAGCCCTGCCTACAATTCTGCTGCTTTAATATTCTTTTTTTTTTTTTACATATAGTACCACTCCTCCTCTCTTTCTTCCTACCCTGTCCTTCCTGAATAAATTATACTGTAGCTTGGCATAATTATATTCAAATCATGGCTCCCCATGAACCATGTATCTGTAACCACCACTAAATCCAAGTCAGCCCCTTTCATTATAGTCTCAATATCCAGAATTTATTCTCCATGCTACAGGCATTAATACATACCACTTTCCAGAAATTGCCCCTTTTTCCCCATTTCGACAGAGGTATTTTATATTTTACTTACCTGAGGGCTTTTACTTATCTGGGAGCTTTCTTCACCCATCCCCAAGAAATTTAGTTTAAAGCTTCCTTCAGTAGGTTAGCCAGTCTGCTATGGAATGATAATGTACAATTTTGATGAATACTACTTGCTATTAAGTATAGCTTCTGCAGGTCAAATGGCTCACATGATTTTTTTTTTGACAGACTTTATTTAAGTTTCATAACTTAAAAATACAACCAGAAAAGAGAACAATACAACTAACATAATCCCTCCACCCCACCCCCATCCCTAACTACCATACAGTGATAGAATCGTAACCAAAGTGCAGTTTGGGTGTAGCAGAATTACACTAAGGGGCATGTTTACTAAAAACCGCTATTTTGCGCGGCGCAAAATAGCGCACTAAAAGCAGCACTTAAGTGCTCTTAAGCGCCCCGCAAACGTGCGTCGAACCCCCCGCACACGTGCGCGTCACACTAACGAGCCCCGCACAAGTACGGGCCCGTAAATGTCCGATAGAGGCGTGGAAAGGCCTACTGAGGGCGGAGGAAGGCCCCGGAGGGGCGGAGAGACGGGGTTAATGGGCGGGGAAGGGGAGGGGAGAGGCCCCTCGCACAGTTGCGGGGCCGAATTTCCATTGCAAAAATAGCGCGAGTGAACCACACGCGGTAGAGGGGATTTAAAGGGAAGAGAAACCATTTCCGTCAGCAATGTACAGCACAACCGGGGAAACCTGCAAAACGTGAGCAGTGTGATACATGTGCACAGGACAAAAGTGCAATTAAAAATAGAAAATGACCACCACAAAAATATTAAAAATAGTAATTCAGTTGGGGAACAGTTATAGTGATGGGAAAAACTAGAAAACACACCCAGGAAAGCTCCAAAACAAAATGATTTATGGAAAGGTATACGGAGCGGAGACTCATCCAAAAATCATTTCCCTTTTTCTGCAGCTGTCCTGGGAGTGCTTTCCATGTTTGCCCATTAATATCACTGTAGCCCAGCTTGGTTATATTTTATCCCCTTTTTCCCGTGGTCATCTGTGGGCTTTACTTGCACGTTTGTCACCAGACAGGGTGAAGGAGCCAACAGTAGAAATGCACACAGCAGGCTTTGCGACTCCATCCTGCCATGTTACTATCTCCAGGGACTGCACTGTCCCTGTGGCCACAGTGTGGTGCAGCAGACAGAGCCAATACCACTAGGACCAGAGGGTCAGAGGTTCAAATCCCAGCTGGGGCACCTTCCAGCCCTGGTTATATATTTTACCCACCACTGAACAACGATAGCACACACACCCCTGTCTTGCAGGGAACATAGGCATGGGGAGATCACCCATATTTTACCCAACACCACACACACCACAACAATGGGCAATACCTACAGCCAAGTCGCCCAAATGCAGTCCCGTACTGACACATTGCAATCAGGTCATCTGCTTTCTCTGAGAGAAGCTCATGCCAGTATGTTGGCGGACGAGTACATGTGGTGCAGGGGGCAGTGGCCGCTAGCCACGGAAGACAGAGGCCTAGCCATGTGCAGGCTGGCACAGTCCACAGCAACAGACAAGCCCTGCCGGATCCACAGTCATGGACTATCCAGGGAATTCAGCCAATCTGTGGCTACACGGTGGTGCAGTGCACACAGACAGTGCATGCAAGAACAGAAGGTCACAGGTTCAAAGAGCAGCTGGGGCTACCGCCAATCCTGCCCACATATTTTCCCCACAAATAAACAGTGACAGTAAGGACACACCCTTCATGATGAGGACATATGCAATGTTAATACATCTATCTTTTACCCCACCATGAACAGGGGCAGAACCAACAGCAGAATCCCCCAAATGCAGTCCTAGTGGGCCACACACCAGTCAGGTTCCATGCTGCCACTCATACAAATGCCTGTGCTGTATATCTATGCACCACCCCCACGGCATGTAGTTGTAGCTCATGCATATTCATGAGGGACAGCAGGAAGACCCGAACAGTGTGATGCAAAACTGGACCGGATTTGGGAAGCGCTGCCGTAAAGCAGCAGCCAACAGGGGCAGACACACCCACACCCACAGGCCCCATTGGCCAATGTCTCCTGTAGAGGCAGAACATTGGACCCTGCGTGCATCACCCAATACTAGCACCTGCATACCTTAGCAATGTCACCCTACACCTGAGGTTCACAGCTCTGAAACGTTTGCTAAGAGTACAGGCTGATAGATATCCCTACGTTACGCACATACTGCTAGTTGACCCCATCCGAACAATCTGTTTGGTGTCTGCGGTGCGTGCTCCAGGCCTGGCCTCTGACGGTGTTCACCACCCTGGAGAGTGACCCCCAGCAGTACTGCGTACCATATCCATGCCTGTGCCGTGCCCAGGACCGGTGTGGTGGGCAAGGCTAATCACCCCCTCAATAATAGCATAATGCTGGCTTAGGTGTGAGAGTGTGTGTCTGTCTATACAGTGTGTGTTGGCTGCAAACACCTTCCCCAACCCACACTGCCAACACTACTGCCAGTATTGGCCTGCCAATGTGCATAATGAGAAGCAAGGTACCATGGGTATAGGCCAGACATGGTGGGCTGGCCAGGATGCATCTGCACAGGGCATAGGGCACTGGCTGTGACATTGTAGTGCCCGGCCACCACCTACACAGACAGGGTGACCTCCGTATGTGCTGCTGGGGGAGCACTCTCACCCTGAGTGTGCAGTGATGACAGCATGGCTAGGCATCCCCATAGTGCTGTATTGTGTTTCTCTCTTGTGATATATATGGGTTTCCTGTTGGGGCCTCCTCACAGAACTCTTTGCTTGTGTGTGCTGCCACCCCAGTTTTGGGTGCATGCATTTCCATCAGGGCTAACCAGCAGACTGTTCACAGCTGGTATGTGTCTTGATGGAGTGCCTTGCAGGGTGCAGTGGCTGATGACTTGCTGCAGGAGAATATCAGATAGTGCTGGGGTGCATCTTTGGATATCCAGGCCTAAAGTCTGTCTGATATTGTGTTATGGATGTGTGTGGAGCTGCTTGGACGGCCCTGTAGGGTGTCTGTTCCCCAGCAGGACTGGGGTTTGATGGTCCACTCTACTGCCATTGGTGCAGGGGGGTAGGATGGGGATCTGTTTTGGGGGGGGGGGGGGGGTACCTTGACCACCTAGGGGCCATGGGGGTTTCCACTAACTGAGACATCCAAGATGTTTCTGTAGCACCTGCCTATCTCACAGGTTAGTACTGTTTTGGAGCTCTGTCATGGCCTCATTCAGCCATGGCTGGTGTTGTGGACTTGGTCCTGGGCGCCACATCACACCCTCAGGGTGAGCACAGTACCCGCATAATGTGACTGTGTGTAGCTACTCTTTATTGGTAGTCCACCCGCTCAGGACCCCCTACCAGGCCGAGGTGCTGTGTGGGTGCACACGGACAATTCCCCCTACCAGGCCGGGTAGCTGTTGGGGTGCATTCCCCATCTTGTGTGCATCTGTGGACAGCTGATTTGCATGTGCAGTGCATCATGGGTACGGGTGGCCTAACCCTATCTTGTTTACAACAGCCGACTGTCTGTGAGGTGACGTGCAGGCTCTCTGCAGCCAGCCAGGGGTTTGCTGACAGCTATAGGGCTGTAGCCCAATGGTTATGTCACTACCTTTGCAGCCAGAGGTCATGGGTTCAAGCCCACTGTGGGGTTCTGTGATAGGGTTGTCCAGAGCATTATCTTTGTTTACTGTACATATTTTTATGACAGCAAACACACCCTTGGCATACTGTACCCATAAGGTGCCTCTGAGGGTGCTCTTTAGGGCGCCCTATAGGCCACCTTATGGGTGCCATCCATATAGGGTGCACTATACATTATCCTGTGTCGCAACATACATGCTGCCCTATAGGGGACATTCTAGGGTGCCTTGGCGGATGGTGCACTGTAACATGTGCCTTATGGTCCGCCTTATGTTAACATGCTGTGAGAGTGCGTTTGCTAGTAGTTATCACAAAATAGAATTAAAGCCTCCTAAAGCACTCCACAACATAAAACATACTGCCTCAGCTAGCCTTTTTCAATGGGCATTGTGAGGGATTGAACCGCTGGTCCCTGCACCATTGGTCAGTGTCTTAACCATTGTGCTGTGGCTGTGTTCCTTTGCTTTAGCATCAGCGCGCCGCCTTGTGGCCATCAGCGCGCCGCATCCTGCTGCCCACAATGAACAGTGCGCCACCTTATGCCGCCCCAATATGAACAGTGCGCCGCCTTATGCTACCCCACAATGAACAGTGCGCCGCCTTATGCCGCCCCAAAATTATTTTGCCTCCTGACACACATTTCCACATTCAAGGTGGTGCCTCAGCCAGCCTTTTTGGGCTGCACACACACTGGGGGATTGAATCCAGGGCCCCTGCACCAATGGTTATTGTCTTCACCGTTGTGCTACGGCTCTATTCCTATATGTGCACAGCTGCGTCCCACTTAGCCTTCCCACGCGCTAATGTGGGCCCCGCACATTAACGCGACGCGCACACATACGGTCTTTTTTTTTCCTTTTTCGGCCTGAACCGCCCACTCCTTATATGGCACAGGCACACTACCGCGGCCCCGCATGTTAGGGGCATGTTTACTAAACATTCCTAAGGATTTTACATCATTTGGCATGGAATGAAATATTAATGGGGCATAAATAGAAAAAGCTCTACTGCACGTAACCTGCCTAGATGCATTTTAAGCTTTAATATCTTTATTAAGAATGCAATACACCTCCATGAACAGGCTACACCAGAAATATCACATCACCTTCCAATAGAGATACAATGCTCCCAACAAGTTAATGAATAACTAGAAAACTTGTAGAGAATGGGGGGAGGGAGAATTTTATAAAGAGCCTCATAAATATATGTGCAATCAACACATGTAAACCATGTTATGCCTAGGAATGGGTCTGAGTCGTTATTCACTAAGTATGCACGTTCAGGAGAAGCTTATACTTTACAAAATTGGGATGCATGTGCATAAGATACACACGGTCCTTTGTGCCAGCCATAGGGCTTGTGTAATCGTGAGTAGATCTGGAATGTGTTTCCCTCTACTTATGCCCCATTTTATAAAGTCAAGTATGTGCATATTTGACCTTAAAAACCAGATGTGCTTGGTGTGCTCCTTATAAAAATGACTGTCTTAGTGGCTAAATAGTGCTGCTTTCAGAATATGTGTTTTCTACTGTTGAAATAATAATGAACCAGGTTTTTTGTTGGGGATTTTTATTCGGGGGGGGGGGGGTGATGAGCAAACTTTCTCCAGTTTGGTTCAGATAGAAACATGATGACAGAAAAAGACCACATGGCCTATCTAGTCTGTCCTTCCATATCAACAACTACAACAGTCCACTTTTTACCTTTAGAGATCCTCTGTGTTGGTCCCATGCTTTTTTGAATTCAGTTACTGTCCTCATCTCTACCACCTCCACTGGGAGACAATTCCATGGATCCACTACTCTTTCCGTAAAGAAATATTTCTGCATATCACTCCTGAATCTATCTCCCTTCACCCTCATCCCATGTCCCCTCGTAGCAGAACTTGCTTTCAATTGAAAGAGGCTCTCTCCCTGAACATTTATGCCACAGAGGTATTTAAACATCTCAATCATATCACCTCTATCCCGCCTTTCCTCTAAGGTGTACATATTAAGATCCTTAAGTCTGTCCTCATATGCTTTATAATGAAGCCCACTAATCATTTTAGTAGCCACCCTCTGCACCGACTCCATCCTGTTCACATTCTTTTGAAGGTGCGGTCTCCAGAATTGCACACTATACTCTAAATGAGGTCTCACCAAAGACTTATACAGAGGCATTATCACCTCCTTTTTTCTGCTAGCCATTCCTCTCCGTATGTACCCAAGCATCCTTCTAGCTTTTGCCGTCGCCTTTTCTACCTGTTTAGCTACTTTAAGATCATCAGACACAACCATGCCTAGGTCCCGCTCTTCTTTAGTGGACAAAAGTATTTCACCTCCTATACTGTATTGCTCCCTTGGATTGCTGCAGCTCAAATGCATGACCTTACATTTTTTAACATTAAATCCCAGCTGCCAAATTCTAGACCATTCTTCAAGCTTTAAGAAAGTAACCTTGCTTTAAAAAATATACAAAAAAACCTTTTAAGAGCTCCCAGTCAGAGAGCTAGCAATGTAATATAATAAAAACAAACAAACAAACCCTCAAATCCTTACTGTTTGTTGATCTGTAGAGCCCTGGTTAGGAAATAATAGATAATAGAATTGCAATGAGTTGGATAATCAGTTACCCATTATAATGTTCTGTTTCTCAACAGACAGATATTTTATTGTAGAATTATTCCTTATATGTTTATATATGTGTGTAGATATAAAGGAATAAACTCATTCTGCAATCAAGTTAACCAGGTACGACGGACTAGTCGCTTCCTGCCCTCCTTCTCCTGCTTTTACTTCCCCCCCTTCCTTTACCCCTTCTCATTATACAATGATCCACACAACACATTTTTGGGATTAAACTGGTCGCAACTTTATTAACCTTTTAACAATAACCGAACAATATTCAAACCACATCATAATTGCCCCCCCCCTGCAGATCAAGCCTTCACCAGCCATGTAAGTAGCAAGGTGACGCTGTTTCCGCTTCTGCCAGGTCCAGGCCCCGGCTATTTTGCCTAGCCCTCTCTCTTCCGGCTTCGCCATATTATTAGCAAAAACCCGAGGGATTGTCTGGGTCGGGGGTACCTCACCCCCGCCCTAAGGATTGCCTCCGGCTCCGGACCCCAGAAACCTCCAGGATCCCGCCACCCCCACCAGCTGCAATACCCCGTCACCTCCCCAAGCCTTTTACCACCCCAGCCAGGGTGGGCGGGCGGGACGACCGTCGCCTCCAGCTCCGAATCAGAAAAGCCACGCCGTGCCACTGCTCCTCCCACCCTGCCAAGAACCTCGCTTCTCCCATTGGCTCCCGCGTCCTCCTTGAGCCCGCGGGAGCCAATAGGCTTGAAAGATGCACCACATCTCTCCCCAACGGCTCCCCACGCCGTCGACGCACCGGGCACACGCGACCAGCCGGCCATGTGCCCGAGGCTCCTCGGCCTTCCCGATCTGCTTAAACCAATGGTTATGCCACATTTAAGAGTAAAAAGCCATGTAAGGCATAAGGGCTTAATTCGTTAGCGTTACTATGCACTTGTGAGTGCATTTCTTAAAACTGATTTTAATTTTTAAAAAATCTGAATGTATGCTTTTCTTTAGAGCTGTGCTAAAATGAACGCAGACAGAAGGTGGCATTCCAGATAATGGCACAGACATGCTGAGATTAAATCATCTTTGTAGTGCAGAAGCATCTTTTAAAGTCCTGCTGACTCAGTGAAGTTGCCATGAGCTTCTCACAGCTGGGCTGTGACTGGTTTACAAATTAGCTGCAGTTTTTTTTGTTGTGGTTTTTTGTTGTGTTTTTTTTAACAGTATCGCATTGCACATACCCTGCTCAGTTGTGTTTTATTGCTGCAGCAAAATGCCTGCTCATATATTGGATATATGTTAACAAACACACTCAGGGGTTGAAATTGCCCAAGTCTGAAATTTATGCACAGTGGTGACAATCATCATGGCTTTAACCCTGGCTATTGTGCATTCACTCATCTTTCATAGATTTTTATAAAGTGAATTATGAATGGATATCTAAAATGCAGAGTTAATCTCACATTTACAGTACTTCCCTCATGTTTGCAGAAGAAATGGCCCGGAGCATGCAGGCATATCCTAACAATAGCAAACTGGATGTGATATTTATTCTTCATTTTATATAGATTTTTATAACATGATTGAATTCTGAAAGTCTGTGAACGACTGGTAGATAAAGAGTATCCAAGGTTAAAGCTTTGATAACTGGTGATACAGCTCCTAAATGCTAATTAATCTCCTAAGTGTGTTTTTTTTTTTTTGCTGAATTAAAAATTGAATTAAAATTAAATCCCATTAATTAATTAATGCATATAAATTATTTTCACAGAGTTCATTTTCAAAGAAGAATAACCAAATGCATCTGTGAATAACTTGTCCAAGATCTGCAACCCTCATTAGGCTAAAGGAAAACAAGCTACGTATGAGGCTGTCAGAATAATCAAGGTTGGATTACAATGGTGGTGTTTGTTTTCAAAGTCGGAAGAAGGCCATGGGAACTGGGTAAAAGGGTGTCACATCTTAATATTGTACTTTGATCCCGGCATCCTTTATCATTCATTCTGTATGGCATTCACCCCCTTTGACCCTGAAATAAATTGGCCCTCCATGAGAAAATCTTCTGGCAGACCTTGCAGCCAAGGAGAATCATGGACAAGAGAGTGCAGATTTTGAAAACACAACCATCTGCGCTACTTTTTCTGCCAGTCACCATAAGTCCCTGACTGCAAGACATCTATGCAGTTTGACACTTCAGTGAATAAATGTGTGAGTTAAGGATAATCACAAATATATAGTGCTGTCCTGCTTACATGTGATAGCCAGAATACATATAGATTTATGTCTGTCAGCTATAGGCAAGTTGAAGTTCAGAGTTTGGGGGAGTATGGCTAGAGGTGAAATTTGCACACATAGGTTATAAAATACATACCTACACCTTACATCAACCATGTACCTTTATGGCTACTTCCAAGCAAATATAAATGTACATGACCTCATTCTAACCAGCTTTTCTAGGACTACTTAGAAAGACACATAAATGCCTATGGTGGTCATTTTGGAAGCCCTTTTCATTCCTCGGATATCTGAAAATGGGCATAGAGACGTTCAAAGCACAGATGTCTCCAGAGCCATTTTAGAAGCTGGGTCTGTGGACATCCCCAGCATGAGGAGTCTAAGGGGTATATCTACTAAACAGAGATAAGGTTGCCCACACTATCTGCTCCTAGGTCCCATTGAATAACATGGGACCTAGATGCAGATAGCCCAGGTTAACTGATAGCCTGGCTTATCAGACATACCCCCAAGTCTGAATGGAGGCATGGCTGGGGCATTTTCAGTAACCTGGATGTCGTTGCTCAATCTCTACTACTACTACTACTATTACTGAGCATTTGTATAGCGCTACAAGTCGTAAGCAGTGCTGCACAGACACATGTAGAAGACAGTCCCTGTTCATCAGAGCTTACAATCTAGTCAAGACAGTCAACACAATAGCTGTAGACATAGAATACATCTAGGGGGAATGGTAAGAAAACACAAAGGAGGTTAGGTGAATCAAGATTTGAAAGCAGCAACAAAGAGGTGAGTTTTCAGTCTGGATTTGAAAAGGGCCAGATAAGACACCTGATGTACAGACTCGGTTTGATCCAGGCATAAGGAGCAGCAAAGTGAAAGGAGCAAAGTCTGGAGTTAGCAACAGAAGAGAAGGGCACAGATAGAAGTGATTTGCCAGAAGAGCATAGTTCCCGAGGAGAGGTGAATGAAGAGAAAAGAGAGGAAAGGTAGTGAGGAGCTGCAGAATGAATGCACTTGTTGGTTAGCAAGAGAAGTTTGAACTGGATGCAGAAATGGATAGGGAGTCAAAGAAGTGACTTGAGAAGAGGAATAATATGAGCATGATGAGGCTGGTGGAAGATTAGCTGCATAGCAGTGTTGAACAGATTGAAGGGGAGAGAGAAGATTCAGAGGAAGACCAGCAAGGAGTAGGTTACAATAGTCTAGACGGGAGTCTTGACTGATCAAGGGGGGGTGTTTGGACTGGTAATGGGATGATTAGGGGGGCTAGCACTGGTAATGGGCTGAGGGGGGACTAGCTATGGAAATGAGCTAATTAGGGAAGGCTAGGACTGGTAATGGGCTGATGGGGGGTAGGACTGGTAATGGACTGATGAGGGCTAGCATTGGAAATGAGCTGATCGGGGAGGTTAGGACTGGAAATGGGCTGATGGGGGGAGTAGGACTAATAATGGGCTGATTAGGGGAGGTTAGCACTGGTAATGGGGTTGAGGGGGGACTAGCACTGGAAGTGAGCTGATTGGCGGGGCTTCAAATGGAAATGGGCTGATGGTGGGGAGGGGAGGATAGAGCTGCTGGCCTTGAAAGAAAACTGGGGGCTAGGGGTACAAATGGGCTGATGTGAGGGGATGGGAGAATGGGACTGGAAGGGAGTGGATGCTGAGAGGGGCTGCCATGGTATTTGGATTAGAACGAGCTGGACAGTGGGGAAGGAGGGGGACTGGAAGGGAATGGACACCAGTGGCAGTCATGGGAATGCAAGTTGACATTGGAAGGTACTGGGAGGGAGGACTGGAAAGGGGCTGATACTGGAAGGGTTATGGGGACTGGAAATAGGTTGATGGAAAGAAGTGAAGAAAACAAAAGAAGAGATAAGAAATGGCAGATGGACCATAGACCACAGAAAGAGCTAAGAGAAGACAGGAAAGCAGAAGCCTCAGATCGGGACCAGCATGATCAGAGAATAAAATGGTCAGACAAAGGCAGAAAAAATAATTTTATTTCATTTTAGTGATTGGACTTTGTGCTATCTTCATATTTTACACAGTATTGGGGAACTGCATCTCTTATTTATCTGATGTTGCACTGCATATGGACTCTGGCTTTTTGGGGTGTCAGTTTAAATTTTGTCTACATATTTTTATTTTTACTTTATGGTTACTTATTCTGTACTTGGTGAGGGTCAATGTTGTGAGTGTGTGACTGAGGTCAGGTGTTCTGTTAACATGGAGTTTGTACATAAAGATCTATAGTGTACTGTAGTAATTTGACTTGTTCAGCTTTTCAAATAGGTGTATTGATGTTCCAGGGCCCACTGTAGTATTTACAGTGACACTTTTTTTGGATGGGTTCCTTATGTGAGTTTTGGAAGTTTGTACTGATATGGTACGGTATGGTAGGTTTGCTCTTTGTTGTAGGGTTTTGTATTAGTTCACAATATGCCTGGTACTGGAGAATAGTGGTTGTTGTTGGTAGTGAGATGATCAGAATCAGATTTTTTTTTAAATATTGAGTTCTGTGGGTGAATGTCCTGGTTCTGCTTTGCACCCACTGTGAATGCAAAATATATGTGGAAAACGAAAAAGCAAGAACCATAACGCAGTTCATAACAACAAAATAAAAATGAGTTATAATTTTGTTTTATAAACTGTGCTGCTGATTCTTGCTCTCTTTAAGTTCCTTGGTGTGCAAACAGGACCGTACCTAGCCCTGTGCAAGCGGTGCAGCCGCACAGGGTGCAAAGGCTTGGGGGGGGCACATTTCGGCTGTCTGCTGTTGCCCTGTTGCCGCTGGCAGGACTGGTCCCTCCACCTCTGACGCAATGTCAGTGCAGGGAGGGACAGATCTGCTTAAAGTGTCGGCGCCTTTCAGATCGGACGCATGCTCCCCCTCCTCCTCCCCATACCTCTGTCCAGCGTTGCCTGCTCTTTCCTTGTTGCCAGTGCTGCCGTGACAAAAACAGAGGGCAGCAGCAGCAGGGAAAGAGCAGGCAGCAGTGGACGGAGGTATGGGGGGGAGGAGGGGGGCGCATGCCCAAACTGCAAGTCGCACAGGGCGCGATTGCAGCTTGGTACGGCCCTGTGTGCAAACATCTTGCATTCCCTCCATATAATATAATTGGCTTTTTGGTTTGGTTCAGTCCCTGATTGGAGTTCTGAAAAAGCCCCTCCCCCCTCTAAGGTGGAGAGGAGGGCGCCATCTCATTCTTCACCTCAGGCAGCAGATTGACTCTGCACAGGGGCGGCTCAAGGCAATCTGTACAACTGAGTTTGGACATCCTATCTTACTCCGAAATCCAAAAGGTTTTTGAGTTTGGTTTTCACCATAAAACGTAATGGAAACTTATACCATGATCAAAAGAAATTTCAGATTACTTTTTAGAAAATAATAATTTATCTTTGTTTGTACAGGGTTATAAAACCATTTCTAAACACTTTGGGATCCATCTATCCTTTGTCAGACAGAAACTCTACAAACTGAAAAAGATGAAGACTAAAATGACTATACCCAGGAGACATCGTCCTGACAATATCAGCCCAAGAGCAAATTGGAATATCATCCACATATTCACAAAGAACCCTAAACTAACATCTAAAGATCTGCAGGCCTAACACTGCAGCTGACATGAAGGTGCATGCTTCACCCATCAGGATAAAAACTAAATGGGAATGATGTTCATAGTAGGAAAGTGAGGAAAAAAAATCACTGTTCTCTAAAACAAACATTTCTGCCAGCTTCCAATTCATTAGGATGACCCAGAAGACTTCTGGAATAATAGTTTCTAGACAGATTAATCAAAAATAGAACTTTTCTGTTATAGTAACAAATATTTTGTTAGCAAAAACCAGAAGCTTCCTTCCAAAATAAGAACCTGCTCGTAACCGTAAAACATGGTAGTGAAGGTACGGTGTGAGGGCTGCTTTGTTGCACTGGGGCCTCAACAGCTTGCTATCACTGATGGAACCATGAATTATACTAGAAGAAAATAACAGGCCATCCATCTGTGAGCTGTAAATAAGCTGAACGAGAACCATTCAGGAAGACAATGAACCTATACGTTTAAGTAAATCAACTTAGAATGATTGAGAAAAAATGGATTTCATGTTTTGGCCTGGACAAGTCAAAGTCTCAATCCAAACCCTATTGAAATGTAGTGGGAAGATCTGAAGTGAATTGTTCATGCAAGGAAGACTTCAGTTGTTACAGAGCTAAAACAATTTTATATGGAAGGGTGTGCTAAAATTCCTCAATGGCAATGCGAGAGACTGAACAACAGTTAAACAAAATGTTCAACTGAAAATAGTGCTGCTCAAGGAAGTGCCATCAGTTAATCAATGAAGGGTTCAGCTAGTTTTTCACACAACGATACTTATTGTTGAATATTTGTGTTCAATAAACAATCAAAATTCATCCCTTTTGACTAAATTATTTATTTAATGGGGTTGCCTTTCTTTCTTATTAAGGTTTAAATTTGGATCTAAACATGTTTTGAGTATAAATATATGTATTTTATTTAGAATTTAGGGATGCACATTCAATTTGAAAGCATGCCTTAAAAAAATTAGAAAAAGAATCCTCTGGGACTCTCACTCACTCAAACGGCCAATACAAAAAGAGTCACAGAGCACATTCTAAGGGAATTCTTGAGAAGCCGGCCCTTTCCTGTCCTGATGCAGCCCAGATAGCGGTGACGGGCGAAACTCAAGTTGACGCTTGTCCAGCTTGCTAGACAAATAGCCTTTGAAGACAGTGAATTACAGCCCTCTAAAAGATACTGCTGCTAAGCGAAGTGTTTTCTGGTGTTTTTAAATGCATTTAGAAAATTGTAAAACACACTTTGGCCTATGAATGATATTGGTGGAAAACGGGTGTTGTTGGCTTGAGGCTTACTGTCTATTTAGCTAACTTTTCTCTTGCACTCTCTCCTGTCTGAGGCCTCTAAACAATATTGGCCGATTTCCCTAGCTGGCTGCCTCTTAGGCGTTTAGGTGTTGTGGAAGTTCGATCATTACCTCCCCTTCATCGCTCAGTATTTGTATTCGGTGACTCTTGTATTGGGTGTTAAAAAAAATTAGGACAAAATTTAAAAATGCTAATAAAATGTGCCTTAAGGTTTTGAAAAATGATGGAGGTATTACTAAAGGAAAGGATAATGAACTTTTAATAATCCACTGAGTTGCAAGATTTCATGCAGCATCATTTTCTCAAAGGCAGATCATACTATATTCTACTACTATTCATCATTTATATAGCTCTACAAGGCATACACAGCGTTGTACAGACACGTATAAAAGATGGTCCCTATTCATCAGAGCTTAAAATCTAATCAAGACAGAAAACACAATAGATGAGAACCAGGGTATGAATAAGGAAAGCAAGGGATCAGGAACCAAAAGCAGACTCAAAGAAGTGAGTCTTTAGCATGGATTTGAAAGGGGGCAGAAAATCTGAATCTGATTGATTTCTTTGACTGGGTGGCCAGAGAACTAGATGGAGGGTATGCGTTAGATATGGTCTATTTTGATTTCAGCACAGCTTTTGATACTGTTTCTCATAGAAGCCTCATGAATAAATTGAGCAGTTTGAAATTAGGACCCAAGGTAGTGAACTGGATCAGAAAATAGTTGACTAACTGATGACAGTGCGTTGTGATAAATGGAATTCACTCAAAAGAAATAAAGGTGAGGAGTGGAGTATCTCGTGAATCTCTGCTGAGAACAATTATTTTCAACATCTTTGTAAGTAACATTACTAAAGTGTTAGAATAAAAAGCTTGCTTTTTTATGGCTAATATAAAATTTGCAGCAGAATGTGAATCCCAGAGGGAGCTGACAACATGAGAAATGATCTGCAAAAATTAGAAGAATGGTTTAATGTTTGTCAGTTAATATTTAATGCTAAGAAGTGCAAAATGATGCAGTTGAGGTGCAGAAATCCAAAATAGCAATATGCAATAGGGGATGAGAGAAAGATGTGCATGGACCAAGGAGCAATCTCAAGATAATTGTATCTGAAGATCTTAAAGGTTGCAAAATGATGTGACAAGGCAGTGGCGAAAGCCAGGAGGATGCCAGGTTGCACAAAGAGGGACATAACCAGCCAAAAGGAGAAAGTAATAATGCTCCTGTACAGGTCATTGGTGAGGCCTTAATTGGAATAGTATGTTTAGTTTTGGAGGCTATGGGGGTCAATTTTGAAAGCCTTAGTTGTGATTTGGACATCTGACAACATGCATGTGAATGTCCAAATCATGGTGACGTCCCCAGAGCCATTTTGTAAATGGCATATAAAGACGTCTCTGGCATGGGAATGGCCAAGTAGGCAGAGGGCATGGCAGAGGTGTGTCTGGGGTTGCAATGGACTTAGACATCCCCGCTCGATTTCCGAAATGTCTGGGACATCTGCAACCACTTCAAAGTTTAGACCTGCTCCAGGCATGAATATACATTGGGAAACTGCTTCTTTTGGTCATAAACATCCCAAGGGTGTAGAGAAGATCACACTCTACCATCCCCAGTATTCTCTACAATTACAATGATAGCAGCAATGGGATTTGAACCCTAGATTTCCACGTCCTAGCCCACTATGCTAACTCTTAGGCTATTCTTAGACATTCCTGCTCTTGAATACTATTCCAAAGATGTCTATGTAGAAGGCTCAACAGACATCCAAATCGATACTTCCATGTTTGTGAAATCATGCCTGAACTTGGACATGCCTGTTTTTTTTCCAAACATTCTGATTTGGACATCCCAAATTACACTTGAACATCATTTGTAAAAAAATGCCTTCACATCTTGCTAAGCATATAAAAAGTCTTGAAGTAGTTCAGGGAAAGTGGTTTAAATGGTATGGGGTATGAGAAGAGATTTGAAGTCTTGAATGTGTATACCCTAGAAAAAAGGAAGGACAGGGGAGATATGATATAGAGACTGAAATACTTGAAAAGTATTAATTTGCAAAAAAATACTGTTTCAAAGATAGGTAAGCCATAAAACTAGATGATATGAAATGAAGTTGAAAGGAGGAAAATTTAAAAGCAACATCAAGAAATACTTTTTCCTGGTGGTCAATGCCTGGAATTCCCTCCCACTTGAACTGGTGGGAACAAAAATGGTGATGGGATTCAAAAAAGCATGGGATAAACACAGAGGATCCCTATAAAGGAAAAATATTCCCAATCAAAGCAAAATGTAAATGACTTTTGCATTTCAAGAAAGCATAGATCAGGGTCACCTGCATGGTAAGCATACATTAGTAAACATGTTACTAAGAGTTTACTTCAGGCCTGGACATTGTTTTAAAATACCATCTTGGAAGTCCTTTGAAAGGAAGGCTAAAAAGCTGCCAGCATGGTTTAAAGGTGAGGGGAAAGAGGCTACTATAGCCCAAAAAATATCTTTCAAAAGGTTGAACAAAATTTCAATGAAGAAAACAGGAAACAGTATAAGCATTGGCAAGTTAGATACAAGGCACTGATAAGCATAATTTTGAAAGAAGGTCATTTGGAAGCAGAAACTCATAATAAAAACTTTTAAAGGTATATTCAAAGCAAAATGTCTGTCAGAGAGTCATTTGGACCATTACAGTAGATAATAGAGAGGTTAAAGGGTACACTAAGGGAGGACAAAGCCATAGAGGAAAAACTAAATAAATTCTTTGCTTTGGTCTTTACTGAAGATGATGTAGGGGAGATGCCAATCCCAGAAATTATATTTAAAGGTGATGAATTGCAGAGATTGAAACAAATCACAGTGAAGCCATAGGCAGTCGGTGACTCAGCTTTTTGGGGAGGCTGGCAGCGGGGCATTTCAGGGGCAAAGCAGAGACGGCACCCAAGGATAACCAGTTAGTGGTGATATTCAACCTCTAGTTGGTTATCCTAAACTGGCTAAAGTTAGGAACTTTAATGGCTGGCTTAATTTTAGCCGGTTTAGCTAACCAGCCAGCAACTGAATATCGCCACTGACTGGTTAGCTAAACTGCTATCTGGCCAACCTGGATAATTCAATGCTAGTGACCAGCTATGACCTTGGCATTGATTCCAGTTCAATTTAAAGCAACAACGTCTAATTGCTTTACAGCACTAGCCACTGCCACTGAATATCCCCCAAAAAATTCTTGTTTCTACTTTTGTTGTCTGGCCATTTAATTTTTCTACTTAGGCACAGTCTCTGGTTTCTTTCTTTTTCTGTCTTCTCTTAATTCTCTTTCCAGAGGCTTCTAACAGGGTCTCTCCATTTCAATGCAAGGTACCAAAGCTCCACCAACTGAACAATGGCGGGGAAAAATCATATTGCTAAAGCTGTTGCCCTATTATAGCTTCGGCCTCTGTCCATAAGAACATAAGATATGCCATACTGGGTCACACAAAGATCCATCAAGTCCAGTATCCTGTTTCAAACAGTGGCCAATCTAGGTCACAAGTACCTAGCAGTTTCTCCAAAAGACACAGGTTCCACAATGCTTGTATTGGGTCAAGCAGTGATATCCTGGGTCCCTTGTAATAATGGTTTATGGACCTTTCCTCCAGAAACTTGTCCAAACCTTTTTTATACCCAGCTACACTAACAGCTATTACTACATCCTCTGGTAACAATTCCAGAATTTGATTACATGTTGAGTGAAAAAATATTTTCTCTTATTAGTCTTAAATGGGTTACCCTGTAACTTCATTGCATGTCCCCTAGTCTTTCTATATTTTGATGATATACAATCGATCTACGTTTGCCCATTCCACTCTATTCATTAATTTATAGTCCTCTATCATATCTCCCCTCAGCCATCTCTTTTCCATGTTGAAGAGCCCTAACCTTTTTAGCCTTTCTTCATAGGGGTATCTTTCCATTCCCTTTACAATTTTCGCAGCTCTTCTCTGTATCTTATCTAATAACGCTATATCCTTTAAAGCTAAAATGAAGACCCATCTTTTCTGCACAGCCTTTGATCTCTCCCATCCTTCCCCTCTTCGTCCCTCCTCTCCATGATGTGTCCCACTCCTCCTTTTAGTTTAAGGGTTTTCCTTTTGCACCTTCTCTTTGTTCTATTTCTTTCCTGTCTAACCAATGGCATTCCTTTTCTACCTCCAACATCTTATTTTGTTTTGTAAACTGCTCTGATGCTCACGTGTGGGTGGTATAATAAATGGTGAATAAAGATAAAGATATGGCGACCAGCATTGCACACAATATTCAAGTTCAAAAGTGGTATTGTCAGACTCAAGGGAGAAGGGGAGGAATATGTAGAAGCTGATGAGGATAAAGCAGAATTGCTTAACAAATATTTCTGTTCTGTGTTCACAGATGAAGGGCCAGGAGCAGGACCTCAGACAACACCCATAAATAGGAACAAAAGTGAGGGGCATCTCAAACAATTTTTAGAAGACTGTGTTCATGAGGAACTAGCTAAACTAAAAATAGACAAAGCCATGTGTCCAGATGGGATACATCCAAGAATACTTAGGGAACTTGGGGACGTTCTAGTGGCTTCGCTGTCTGACCTTTTCAATGCCTCTTTGGAGTCGGGTGTGGTGTGTCAGACGGCTGCCTGGGTGAGAATGTTCACAGTCTTGGCAAGTGCATATATCAATATGATTTGCAAGGGATTGTGGGAAATGCAGTCCATTCACACCAGACACAGCTGCTCACAATAATTAGTTGTGCTTGAGTGTAAAGCCCATAAGATATTTATTTATGGGGTTATTTCTCCCAACACAGATATGCTTGGTAGCACATAAAACAGGATACTTGCTTTCAGTGTTAAACTTAGAAAATCAAAATCAGGAAAACAACAGCTGAACTTGTCAGGCAATCAAATCAAAAGAATAAGACCATGAGGGTAACAAAATGGTCTTTTCTGTAGACTCTAGCTACTATTTTCTTAGCAGTGCCTCAAACAACAAGCAAAATCCACAAAGAAGGGAAAAACTGTTCTTTTCAGGTTAACTTCTTATATCTTCACACATAGACTCAGAAGTGATTTCCTCAGAGCTCACAAGCAATTAGGTAAGGCTCAATTGCTAGCAGTTACCCAGCTGAAACCCCTTAGCTGGCTTGCTTTCTACTGTGTGGCTCAAATCCTACTTCAGGAGCTTTTCTGAGTAGATTAAAGAACACATTTGTATTTCTTTGTGATGGTTGTTGCACTTTGTAACAGAAAATTACCAAAGGAGTTTAGACAGAGAGCAATCCATGTATTCACAACCTGTATCTAAGACTTCTCCTTCCCCTTCTTCAACAATCATGGGTTCAATATCAGGGATTGGCACAGAGGAATTTCTCAATGGAGCACTTTCAGGAGAATACTTGTTTCCCTGCTGTCTTTCAAGGTTATAGCTAGGGCATAGATCAGTGTTCATACCTGAGCTTCCATTGCTGTTAGAGTTCCTCTCTAAATAGCCTGGCCAGTATGTAGTCCAGTTCTTATGTCCAGCCTTCCAATCCAGATCCCTGGACACTGGATCTCTCTTCACATACCTTCTGGCACGGGTCTTAGGGTCCCTTCCACGTGCAGCCGTCTCCCTCACAGGTACCGTCTGGAGATTCCTAGCCCTGCAGCACCATTCCTCTGGCTTTCCCCAGTCCAATGGTGTATGCTGGCCTTTTGAATGTCTCCCAGTATACGTACTGCTCTGGACTCCTTTAGACCTCCCAAATGCTTTTCTCTTCTTTCTTCCAAAGGGTTTCTTGCCCTTTCTGTCCGTTCACTCTGGCTTCTGCTTCTGATGATCCTCCAGATGATGAAGATGTCCAAGATGAGGATATCCAAGCTGATCCTGAGGATAAGGATCTCCCAGATGAAACTGAGGATAATTCTCTGTAGAATAAACTCTACCTTTATTCTGCCTAGATGAGTGTTCCACCCTAGCACAGCGCAGCTGTGCTGAATCAGGCCATGCCCTTTGAGATGAGTGCTTGGGGATTACCTCATAGCCCTCTTGATTGAACACATGTTTCCCCACTTCAGCTCCTCTAATGGCTGTTGGAAACCTGGTGCATTCTGGGACTGGTAGTCTTTTATGGCAAAATTCTGTCTTCTTATTTCTACCAGAACTGACAGGTTGCTTGTTCAGAGACACTTCACCTTTTCTATAGCTCCTTCCTGAGCTATGATAAGCTTCCTTATCGCAGGTGCCAGAGGACTGGAGAAAGGCACATGTGGTCCCTTTACACAAAAGCGGACATAAGGGTAACATTGAGAAATACAGGCTGGTTAATCTAACCTCTATGATTAGTAAATTATTGGAAAGGCTACTAAAAGAGAGAATAGTGAGTTGTCTGGAGTCCAAATGATTCACCAAAAGCAGGTCTTGTCAGACAAATCTGATTGATTTCTTTGACTGAGTGACCAGAGAGTTGGACTGAGGGAGAACCCTAGATGTGGTATATTTGGATTTCAGTAAAGCCTTTGTTACTGATTGGGTTAGAAATTGGTTGAGTGGGAGGCAACAAAAGGTACAGCTCACTCTGAAGAGAATGACGTTACCAGTGGTGTGCCGCAGTGATCTGTCCTTGGTCCGATTTTTTTAAACATCTTTGTTAGTGATATTGTGAAAGGGCTGCTGGGTAAGGTTTGCCTGTTTGTGGATGATACCAAAATCTGCAATAAAGTAGACACCCAGGAAGGAGCAGATAACATGAGGAGGGATCTAACTAAGCTTGAAGAATGGTCTAGAATTTGGCAGCTGAAATTTAATGCTAAAAAATGCAGGGTCATGCATTTTGGCTGCAATAATCCAAAGGAGAGGTACAGTGTAGGGGGAGAGGTACTTCTGTCTATAAAAGAAGAGCGGGATCTGGGCGTAATTGTGTCTGATGATCTTAAATAGCTAAACAGGTAGAAAAGGCAACTGTGAAAGCCAGAAGGATGCTTTGTTGTATAGGGAGAGAAATTGCCAGCAGAAAAAAGGAGGCGATGATGCCAATGTATTTCTGCATATTATTCCTAAATCTATCCCTTTTCACTCTCATCCTATGTTCCCTCGTAGTAGAGCTTGCCTTCAATTGAAAAAGACCCTTCTGTGCATTTATTCCATGGAGGTATTAAAATATTCACCTTTCCTCTAAAGTATACATGTTAAGATCTTTAAGTCTGTCCTCATATACTACATAATAAAGCCATCTTCTGCACTGACTCAAACCTGCTTATATACTTTTGAAGGTGTGGTCTCCAGAATTGCACACAATACTCCAAATTAGATCGCACCAGAGACTTATACAGAGGCATCATCGCCTCCTTTTTTCTGCTGGCAATTTCTCTCCCTATACAACAAAGCATCCTTCTGGCCTTCACATAGACTGCCCCCAACCTCTGGAACTTGCTACCTCTCACACTTCGCTCATTCAAAGACCTCCAGACATTTAGGAGAGACCTCAAAACATACCTCTTTCCTACTCATTACAGAAACTCAGATTTGAACCCAAATACAGGCATATCCTCACAAACACTCGCCACACACACCCCTGAACTACATCCACCCCCAACAATCACAATCAATGTAATTCTTCTAGCCTGAAATTTTGTACATAGTTTATTATCGTCCTGTAATAGGCTAAGTTTGTAGCCTAATGTACATCCTAAACTGTTTTGTTACTCCCAAAAAGTTACTATGTAAAAAGATAAACCATCATTCTATGTAAAATGTTCTGTTATCTCTAAACCGCCCCTGATCTTTGGAAGGGGCAGTATAGAAAAATAAAATAAATAAAATAAAATAAGTAAATAGTTCAATGCAGCAAAATGTGCTATGCTTGCATTTTGCTAGAGATTTTCCTTCGCTAGTCTTCCTCCCCAATGCAGAAAGCAAACCAGTACAGGAAAATCACAAATAAAACCACTGTATTAAAACATAGCACAGTAGGCAAGCTAATTGTATTCAAAAGAATGAATTTTTCATTGCTATTGATGTAAAAATTGTTCCAAAATTTACATTTTCAAGCATGCATAAAGGTGCAGCAGGGAATAAAAGTATCATCTGAGGTGGTTTGATACTTCACTTCAGATGATCCAGGCATGGGCACAGATCACTGATGCCCAAGATTTTTGACTCCAACCCCCATCAAAGGGTTGAGGAAGCAGTGCCCCACCCCCCAACACAACCTACTCACAAGCAATACAAAAATCATTGATGGACCTAGTGGCCACTAGACACTAGCCACAATCCCCACACTAAAACCTCCTAAAAAATTATTTGTGGCCCTGTATACCCTGACACCTGTATCCCCCTCAACTTCCCAAAACATTTCATTGGTGGCCCCATGGGCCTCCCTGTAACCTAGGAGCCCCCACCCACCCAATTCCCCTGCAGTACCTTAACAAAGTCAGGAGGCAGGAATGATGCCCACATGTTCTTGCCTCTGCGACACCATCTTTCAAAATGGAAGTGCCTGATCCTTCCTAGTGCATCCCGATGATGTATTGCCCGTGAGGGCTAAGTCTGTCAAATACAGAAAAAAATGCTTATTTGGCAGACAGACTTCCACCCCTCATGGTGCACCATGGAGGATGGGGTCAGTTTGCCTAATAAGGACAGAGACCCCTCCCTAGATGGTGCATCCCAGGGATGCACCAGATGGGGTCAGGTGCTGCCAATTTTTTATACACTTATTGATTTTATAAGAGGTATTACAAACCCTCAGTATAACAATCAGAAATCTGGGGCATATGGCAGATAAAGTTGTGATGTTATACAATCAGAAGGGTGTGTAGAAAACTTAGATGCGAGAAACAAGAACCAAGTAACAGTGTATAGCTAAGAATTAACTAACAACAGTTAATCATTAATAGTTAGCATCACTGGGGGAGCACAGTCTCATGCCCCTTAAGGTAAAAACAATTTTCCCTTAAATAGGCTAAAGGCTGAAACATCCCTCTTAATCACCGCCCCCCCCCTTATGACCCATTCCTTTTCTTCCTTTAGACATCCAGCCAGAGAGAATGATAAAACAGTAAAGAGAGTGGAGATTGGTATGGCTCCATACTGGTGCCTACCCATGAGGAGACCCTATGTGAACCTGCTAATAGTAATACCAGTGGTGCTATCAGAGAGACATTGCAAGTCACACAGGTCCCTAAGCATTCAACTATGGCTTCCTCCCTCCCCCCACGACTGGATCCACACCCATCCACCCCATGCCTCTCCCAATAGTTGAGACCCATTCCTCCCCCTCCCCCTCCCCCACCCTCATTCTTCCCCCTTTCCTCCTCCATTCCCTCCCCCCCCACCTTCTCTGGAACATTCTGTGGGCGATCATCACACGAAGGTCACTGAGTAGACTCAGCATATAGGCAATGGGGCCGAAGGTGAAGAAGATCCTGAGGTCAAAGCACTATGAGAGAGAGTGCTTAGAGACCCATGGGCTTGTGAATCCTCCATCAGGGTGGGGGTGGAACATCTATTCAAAAAAACTGGGATCCCAATGCAATTATCGCAATTATCAGCTTGGGTTTGCCCCTAAAATCTACCGTAAGTTTCTCCGTTCAATAAATATCCCAAGTCTTCAGCATCCATTCTGCTATTGTGGGAGGTCTGGCCCATTTCCAATATCTTGCAATGACACTCTGAGCTGCCAATAACAGACAATCAGCCAGGCACCTCAATCCAACATCTGCCTGGACCATGGAGAGGTGTCCTAGTACACAGGATTCCAATGAAAGGAGAACAGCAGCCCGAGGGTTTTACAAATCTGCTCATGAACCTGGGATCAGAAGGGTTGGAGCTTGGGACAATGCCACACATATGTTCCAAAGTTCCCCGTCCCCAACAGTTTCTCTAGCAGTAAGGGCCATCTCCCTTACCCACCTGAAGAGGTCAGCCAGGGTTACTGACATATGCAACAGAATGCATAATTATGTGTTAAATAGAGACAGGGGTATTGAGCAAGAGTGGGAATACTGATAAACCTCATCCCAAAAGTCATTTGGCTTGACCCCCAGTGCGGATGCCAACCATGCCTGAAGGGGAGACCATGAATGGTGCATGGTTTATCAATGTCAAGGGCCTTATATAGCTGAGCTATAAAGGATTTTAGTCACACAGATTTTAACAAGATCCACTCCCAACCCTTAGGGGGGGCATAAGACTCAGCGGCATAAGGGATAGTCCCAATAAAGTGCAGCAACTTAAAGTATGGAAAGAAGCTCAGAGATTCTCCATACAGTTTCTATTCTGCTTTTAGAAGAGCGGAAGTTACCATTAAACAGAGAGAAAATCCTCAAGGCCTGTCCCAGCCTCGAGGTTACCATTCCAAAATCCCTGACAAAGGCAAAGGTTGACAATCGAGTGAAGGCGGACAACCCAAGATGTAATCTTTTATCACTTGCAAAGTGCACACCAGACTTTCCACACTGGGCCTAGAAATGGATGCGAGAGAATTTACTGAACGTCTGTTGGTTCCTTTAAAAACAGCAGCGTTCTTAGAGGGGTTGGGGTCATCCATGCCTCCTTCAAGGATTCCCAATCTGAACAGGAGTTGGTCGTCCAGAAGAATATTGCCCATAGGCATGAGCACTAGTAGTAGAGTTCTGGGTCCAGAAATCCTAAGCCCCCTCTTTTTTATGTGCCATAAGAGTGGTCCAGCTGACATGGGTTTTCTTTCCCTGCCAGATAAAAGCTGATAATTTTCTCATGACTGCCTTGAAGAAACTCTGTGGGACATGGATAGGTAGTTGTGAGAACAAAAAGAGGAACCACAGTAGGATAAGCATTTTGATAGTGTTGATGTGTCCCAACAAGGACACCATGGAGGAATGACGTGTTTCCACTTCTTTGCTTAACCCGTCTTGTAATGCCTGGTAATTTAGCTGGAAGAGCTAGGGGATATCTCTCAGAAAATGAATACTGAAATATTTAGTGATGAACCTTTAGAAAGTCTCCAAGGTGAATGTCGGAGTTACTATGTGCTTAGTGAAACAAGAGAGCAGAGTGGACTTCTGCATATTCACTGTGAAGCTGGACACTTGGGAGAATTGCTATATAACAGTCACATTTAAGGGGATTGTGGAAGATGGATCTCGCAGGTATCACTAGCGTATAATGATACAGCAGGAAATCTTCCTCCCAGGAATATACCAGTCTCAGTTGCCCTTTTGCATATATTTATTTATTTATGTATTTAATTAATTTATTTAACATTTCTTTTATACTACCTTTCAAGGTTATCAAGGTGGTTTACATTGAACATAACTATAACTTACATAGAACAAGAATTAGTGTAACATAACTTGGTATTACATGAAAACAATAGTTATTTAAAGGTATGCAACTGGGGAAGCGATTGCTCTCTTGTATATAGGAGCAATAGTAAAACTTAAGTACAAAGGAAGTTTTGATTGAAAATATTATCTTGAATGAATAATTGTTAGTAATTAATTGGTAGATGTATTACAGGTGCTTATGTATTAGTCCCAAAGAATTCCCGGAAAATATGTTTTACGTTTTTTTCTGAAGTCTTTTATATTCTTTATAGCTCTTATGTTGTTTGGAAGAGAATTCCTTAAGGTTGGACCATAGATGGAGAATACTCGCTGACATGTTGTTTGTATATTGGAATTTTAAGTAGATTCTGATTTTGACAAGCAAACGGTTTGATAACTAGTGTGAAGAGCAGAGGAGAAAGCAGGCACCCATGTTGGGTCCCACAATCCAGCTTGAAGTAATTGGAGTTGAAACCATTGACTGATACTGTGGCCATTGGGTTGGCATAGAGGGCTTCCACCCAAACACACATATTAGGCACAAATCCAAATTGCCTGAGTAGTGCCATCAAGTACGCTCACTCAACTTTATCAAAAGCCTTTTCGGCATCGAGTGATAAGATTGCGCATCGATCTGTACTATCCTGAATTCTGTGCAACACTTTGATCAGATGCCTGACATTCTCAGAGCCATATCTATGATTCATAAAACTGGTCTGATCTGGGTAGATGATATCCTGCAACTTTAGCTCGAGACGAGTACAGAGAACCTTAGTGAGAATTTTCTAATCTATATTTAGAAGAGAATTGGGCCTATAGCTACTACATAATAACGGGTCTTTACTTTCTTTGGGGAGTACCATGATGGCAGCCTGGTAGAATGAGGCCAGGAACACTCTTTGAGTTCAGATATAGAAACATAGAAACATGACAGCAGAAAAAGACCACATGGTCTATCTAGTCTGCTCTTCCATATCATTGAAGGCTCTAATCAATACTGGGACAAAGAGATCAGGCATTGTCTTTTATAGTTCAACCAGTAGCATATCAGGTCCTGGTGCCTTCGGGGACTTCAGGCTGTGGATAGCTACCTGCACCTCCTCTAGCACGAAAGGGCACTGTAGCGTTTCTGCGCCTCTGGAGATAACCTGGGGAGGTCTGCCGATGACAGCCAGTCTTGAATCTCAGTCCCTGCAGCTACCAATTTAGAAGTATATAAGTCCCTATAGAACTTAACGAACATCTCTGCCATATCCAAGGAGCAGTACACTCCCTTGTGATGACTTCAGGATGCAAATTTTATGTTTCAGTCTTTGCCTCTTCAATTGCCAAAGGAGCAGGTGGCTTGCTTTGTTCCCGTGTTCATAGAAGTGTCTTCGTGTGGGAGTCATAGCACATGCAATAGCCTCAGTGTCCAGAGCTGATAGTTCTCCCCTCTTGCACACACTCTGGTCCCACCACCCTTACAGTGGAGCTTTTCCAGTTCATCAATCTCTCTTTGCAAATCCTACCTCTGAAAGTTTTCCTTTTTCTTAAACCAGCTTGAGATGGATATGAGCTGGCCACAGAGGACTGCTTTGGCTGCTTCCCAGACCGTGAAGACAGAGGTCTCGCTGGAGTCATTGGTAGTCATATATTCCTGCCATCACTTCCTAACTGCTAGAAGAAACTCTGTTCTTAGGAAGCCCTCTGCGCAATGCCCACTCATGGAGAGGGAGTTCCATTTTTCTTTTTGTAATTCCAAGGTAATTATTGCATGGTCTGAGACCCCCATTGTCTCAATAGTTATTTGGGTGAGTATTGGGGAGGAGTGGTCTAGTGGTTAGGACAAGGTACTTCAGGCCGGAGGGCCGGGGGTTCAAGTCCCACCTGGGGACAGCAATCTCAGGCCGGAGGGTCTGGGATTTCTAGTCCTATAGGCACTCCTTGTGGTCTTGGGCAAGCCACTTATCCCTCCATTGCCCATGTTCCCTGTAAGTATTAGTGTATGTGTCTCATATCCCCTCGTGTTAAATGTATCCCCCAATTGACCACTTTGACCCGGTGAAAAGCGGGATATAAATACAGCTAAATAAATTTAAAAAAATAAATATTGGCAGCAAGCTCCTCGAAACTAGCCATAGATCAATCCTGGAATGGCTCTGATGGGCGGGGAGAAAAAGTTGTAGTCACTCTCTCCTTCATTCATAGACCTCCAGGTATCACATAGGTCCAACTGTGCTATAGAGCTTGATGTAATTTGTTTGAACCTATAGAGATACTACTGGTGCCGCCAGATCTATTTAAGTCAGATAAAACACAGTTAAAATCCCCCCTTTAGAATCATCCACTGTTGGTGAGAATGCACTGCCCTAATTACATCTATCAAGGCCATTCCTATTTGAAAAGGGGGAATTGTAGACACTCACAATTGTAGACTGTCCTGTTCAGAGACCCTATCAGAATAAGGAACCTTCCCTCAGGATCCCCAGGCTGCGAGAGCAGTTGGAAGTCACAGTCTTTGGAAAAAAGGGTAACCACTTCCCTCTTATGAGAAGTGAAATTGATGGCAAAGACCTGCGGGAACCAGCGAGAGCTCAACCGTGAGTGCTCCCGGCCCGAAAGATGCGAATCCTGTAAGAAAATAATGTCAGCTCTCTCTCTTCTTAAGTGGTCAAGTACCCATTTGCACTTTATGGGACTGTAAAGGCCCCTCACATTCCATGATAAGAGCTTAACCATGTTCATCCTCTTGGTTCTTTGCTGTGCCAAAACCCACATGCCAAGAGTCAAACTTCTTTGGCAACACAAATCCATCCTTAACCACCGCCCCACAACAGTATGTTGCACTCCATATCCCAAGCCCCCTACCCCCACTACCCACCCACCCTTCACCTCTCTCCTCCCCTCTCCCCTTCCCTCCCCCCCCCAATCCCTCAAGCCCCCCCCCCAAGTTGGAAAGGATATACCTTAATACAAGCGTGAACTATCCAAATTAGCAAATTATATGCTGTGATTAGGGGTGATGTCCAAGAAGACCTAGAGCAGCTTGCTCCAACCCTACCCCTCCCCTCACACACTTTCAATACTAATTTATTTATTTATTTATTTATTTATAGCTCTTTTATACCGCACTCTCTCTCATCAGCGCGGTTTACATTAAAACAGGAATACTCATTGCAAGCAACAGGCTGTGGTGAGTTTACATATAACAGGAGAGTTTAACTGGGATTATAACTTTGGGAAACTTTGTACATATTTGTAAAAAACCTATATACAAAAGGATAGATTTTCTTATTAACATCTTGAGTAAATAGGGTAATTATAATTTTACTTTGAGTGTTAGGGGGTTGGTGATGCGTTTTGGAAATGGAGAATGAAGAGGTGGTGCTTTATGGCTTTTCGGAATTGTTTGAGGTCAGTAATTGCTCTAATGTTGGGAGGTAGGTTGTTCCAACATCTGGGTGCGTAGTATGTGAAAGCCCTGTCTGTTGTTGAACATTTGCATTTTGTGGCCTCAGGTGGTGTAACTAGGGTATTTGTCGTTGCTGACCTCCTGGATCTGATGTTGGGAGAGTGATGGAGGAGTTTTGAGATTGATGAGGGGGCTATAGTATTTATCACTTTAAAGGTCATGAGAAGGGCTTTATATGTTATTCTGCAGTCTATGGGGAGCCAGTGAAGCTCCTTTAGGATGGGTGTTATATGATCGCTCTTTGAAGCACCGTATAGGACACGGGCTGCGGCGTTCATAGCCAGTTGTAATGTATTTAGGGTGTTTTTTGGGAGACCATGGAGTATTATGTTCGCATAGTCGAAGTGGGGTGTGACTATGGTTTGGAATATCGTTCTGAAGCTGTCTGGGTCAAGCAAATTTTCAGGTGGCGCAAGGTCCTTATTTTGAATAAATGGTTTTCACCGTGCGATTGATATGTTCTTTGAAGTCCAGTCGATGGTCCAGTATTACTCCGAGGTATTTTATGGAGGGCTTGATTGGGAGGTCTGCGTCTCGTACTTTTAGGGTCTCAGGTGGTGAGAATTCTATGTTTTTCGTGACGATCAGTACTTCAGTTTTTTTGTAATTTATTCGCATATTCTGGGATAGGAGCCAGTCTGCTATTGCATTAAAGCAATCTACTAGTGTTGTGTAATCTGGGAGCTTGACATTGAATGGTGTGAATATTAGTACATCGTCTGCATAGATCAGTGAGGATATACCAAAGGAGTGAGTGATCTCGCATAGAGGCTGCATGTAAATCTCTCCCCTTAGGCAGCCAAGTCAGCTTCTCAACAGATACCATGAGTGCTCCCATCCCTAACAAGTGTGTGATATGTCCCCTAGCATAGTATTATGCTGCCACCTGGACTTTGCCCTCCCAATCCCCCCTAGGGAAGAATCCATCCCCTGTTAACCCCACCTCCACCGTGGAGAAATCAGTAAAGATCTAGAATTGGGTAGACTTAAACAGACCCAACAAAGAGAACTCCCTCAATTAGAGTGAAGGAGTCTCTCATGCGCTATAACCATACTTGGAGAGGAGGAATAACGAAGAGGGACTGAGGCAAAATAGAAAATACAATCAAATCAATCTGAATCATGGAGGTTTAGTGATATCCATTTCTTGGTCCGGCTGGTCATTCGCTGTTCCGCTGAGTTGTTGTCGAGTGCTAGGAACCTTAAATCTCTTCGGAGTTGAGGCCTGCTAGTCACGCTCCTCCTTGGGCAGACCTGGTATGCAACGTCCACCTTTCTGCAAAAAGTCCACTATGTCCAATTAATCCTCCATCTCTACAATTTTGTGCTGAATGTTGTCCCACTCAAAGATTAGGGCGAACAAAAAGCCCCATTGATACTTGATGGATTTCTCCTGGATCACCTGTGTTAGGGCTTAAAGCTTTTCTGGTGTCCAAGTTATACTGAGATAAATTCTGGTAGATCTGCACCTCTTTGACCCTGAAAAGTGATAGAGTGTTTCCCTCGTAGGCTGCACAGTAAATGCATTTTGTCTTTGAAAGAGTGGAAACAAACAAAAATGGGTCTTGACCGGGATCCAGAACCAGTCTTAGGTCCCGGGCCACCATGAGTCCTCTCCATTTTGACTGGTTCATGTGCCACCATGAGTCCAGGAACACAGAAGGCATAAAGTTGTTGGCCTCCTTATCTCCATCCATTTCAGGAACACCCAAAATCCTGATGTTGTTGCATCGCTGTCTGTTTTCAAGCTCATTGTGGTGCTCTTTAAAGTCTTTGGTGAGATGATCCAATTTGTGGAATCTAGATTGAAAGAAGGCAGTGACATCAATTTATTCACTAATATTAATTTTGTTTTGGATGACTCAGTCATCCAGAGATTTGATCTCCGCCTTTATATCACTCACTGCCTTAGAAAGATCAATGCGAAAGAGTTTACGCTCTTGTAGGATCTCCATTAGGTCTGCTTTTGTGGCAGGTGAAGTTAAAGTAGATGAATCCCCAGGGTTAGAGACAGATCTCTGTGGATGGTTTGAGGTCTCTGATCCCGCTGTTACCAGATCTGCATTGTGGGAAAAGCAGGATAGAGTCACAGCGTAGATCCTTTTTCAGACATGTTGTGTAGGTGTGCTGGCAAATGAAGAGAAATCTCTAATTTTTGCAGTTGACAGAAGCTCTCCTGATACTGTGAAAGCCCAAGGGCAGATGCCGACCCCTTAGACATTTGAGTGGAGCCACTAACGAAAAGCAAGCCTGATCCCCTGCCTCTACCATCACCCCTCGTCCTCCCTGTGCTTCATTTCTATTGTTTACTCTTATTTCAACCCAATCCTTGCCTTGTTCTTTTTCTTTCCATTTATATCCTTTTATCTTTTTTTTTTCTCTTCTCTTTTCTCCTGTTCCTCTTTGTGCCTCCTCTGTTCACTCAGTTTTCCCTGTTTTGTAGCTTTTATCATAATTAAATACTTCTGTCCTGTTCTCTCTTGGTGCCTGCCTGAGTCTTCCAGGGCTCCCCCTGAATGGGGACTGCAACAGTACTAACACCAGAAGCAAAACAGAAAAGCAAATCAGCACACCTTTTAGTGTCTCTCTAACTCTTGGGCAAGCATAAAAAAAAGGCAATCACCAGAGAATTGCATGCTGTCATCCCCTATCGATGCACAGTTCCCATACACTCACTGGCACCAACATTGTTCTCATGTTTGTAAAGCAAGGCTTTCTGCAATCTCCATGGGCAGCTCAGATGCAAATCAGGCCCTGCAAATTCTCCTCCATTGATTTTGCCGCAGTACTTCACCGGGAGTGAGGAGCGGGCAGAACTCACCAGCTAGGGCACTGAGATATGATCTCTGTCAGTCTAGAAAGCAGTCCACTCAGCAGTTGGTCATTGGAGGGACGCGAAGGCTGGGTTTTAAGGCAGGCAGCATGATTGGTGTTTATTTGGTGCAGCATGTGGTGGATGAGTCATTGGGCTGCACTCCAAGCTCCGGCATCTCACCACATGGTTTCAAGTTAAGTGCTCCAACGATGTTATCGGGAAAGGGCCACAGGCATAGTGAAGGTCCCCTCAGTGGTTTTAAATTGCGGCGGCTGGCTGGATCAACAATAAGATGGCAAAAAGGTGGGAGGGAGACAAGAGCTCTGGTGTCATGTGATTATCACTATCAGGCTCACTAGTGTTCCCCCAAGTGCTGCAAATTTTGAAAGATGGCTAACACAGACCCCCTGTGCACATGTCTGGCTTGCTCTCCTTGTTTAGCGAAGATATTTTATGCACAGCTCATCTCCATGCTGCTTGCTTATGGCATTGATGAGCAAACCTCTGCACTAAAGTTGCATTAGAAAACCCTGTGATGGAGTTTAGTGCTGGACTCAAGTGCAGAGTTTCTACTTCGGGCTATGAGACGTTAAATACTGTCAACTAAAATATCTACAGTAATTTCTTCATTGTACATTCAAATAGAAAGCATGCAACTGAGCAGTGAGTCTTACAAAGTTAAGTCACCAAAATAACAGCTTCAGAGCATTGTGTAAAGTGTTATAATATCTAAGGGGCATGTTTACTAAGCTCTGATGGTGGTTAATGGATGCTTCAGTGTGTGCTAATGGTCCATTCTAACAGCACGAACAGCAAGGGGTTAATTTCATGCTATCTGCTTAGTGTGTGATGAGGATGGAAATATGTAGAATAAGGATGGAGTGCATGCATGTCTGCATGATATGTTTTTTGGGGGATTGGCAGTGCACGTTTGCCATCAGTGTTGCAGTCAGCATGGGTGCGCTTAATACTACCTCAATGGATGGCATTAAGTGGTCTGTGTTATGTGTGCATGCTCTTGGCACACGTTAGGTTTCGAATTAACATGGTATCTGCTGTGGCCATGCTGTACACACACCTCAACAGGTAGCACACGACTGTTGTTCATATTGCACATTGATTTTTACTCTCAATGCGTGAGACTTCTAACACCGCAATGCACTTTAGAATACATGTCCTTAAGTATTTTTGTAATGTGTCTTAGAGAAACTATCTCCATATTTGGCCATTTCAAATGCACTTTTTCATAATTTTACATAGTAGACAAAGAATTGCCCAAAAACTAATACAGTTACCTTTATTCAAGGACACATGCATTTAAAATTCATCAAAATGTAACATAGTTTATGTTTATTAAAATTTGATATACTGCTCTTCATGGGTATATAAGAGCAGTTCACAAAAGAAAACATGAAGGAAAAGAACTCTATAAAATAATTTAAAGAAAATCCAATCATCCTGAGCGGAAGGGACAAGGTAGATAGAGAGAAGGAGGGGAGCAGAGAAAGGATACATATAATTCTGTCACAGACAGATAATAAAGATTAAGGAATGGGCAGACCGAAGACCTTATGGAAGAGTAGAGTCTTGACTTGCTATTTGAACCTGGAGTATGATGATTCCAAATGGAGAAGTGGGGGTAGATTGTTCCAGAGATAGGGACCCAGAAAATAAAAAGCAGAAAGTCGAGTTGCTTTGAGCCTAGCATGTGTGGTGGAAGGTAAATGAAGACAATTAGAGTGAAGAGAACGCAGAGAGCGATGGTGAGTATAAAGTATGACAAAGGAGGAGAGAGAAGCCAGAATACCCGAGTGAAGAACCTTGTGCACTAGGGTGAGGAGCTTAAACTGAATGCGGTATTGGATGGGAAGCCAGTGATGGTGAATTAGGAAGAGGGTGGCATGATTGTAATGAGAGGCATGATCCAATAGACAAATGACAGTGTTCTGGATAAGCTGTAATCTTTGAAGCTGAGAGGAAGGGAGTCCGGCATAAATGACATTGCAATAATCCAAGCGGGACATAACCAGGGAGAGGAGTAGAGTGGTCAGCGATGGAGTGAATAGGAAAGCGTGAGCAGCTCTGATCTGATTGAGAGAGAAGAGGAAACTGCAAATGACCGAGCTAATATGATCATGAAAGGATAATGAAGAGTTGAGGGTGATACCAAGATACTGAAAGGTGGGGAGCAGAGGAAGGGGGCGACGAGAAGAATGGATGACAGTAACATAGTAACATAGTATTATAATGGCAGATAAAGACCAGTATGGTTCATCTAGTCTTCCCAGTAAGGTTGCTAGAGTAGGTGTATCCACTGCTCCGTGCAGGTCACCCTCTTATATGCCTTTGTTTAGGGTTGTACCTATTAGCAGTCTACTTTTTTAATGCTATCATTGTTCATGCCTCACATACCTCTGAAGGAGGAAGTCCTCCAGCCCCAGCAGGGCAGTCTGGCAACATTATTGGCCTTTGAAGTGTGCTGCATTGACAGGATGGAGAAGGATTCTTCATACTCCAGTTGCCATTTAGAAAAATATCTGTAACAGATGATGACACTGATGGAGTGTACCAATCCGCTCTGCTTGTAACACAAGGGAGGTTCCTAAGGACAAAAAAAGCACAAAGTATAATAAAGTATGAGAAAGTAAAACACATACCTTTTTATTATTAAAATTTAGACAATTATTTTGGGAAGTCATACCCCAAAATATCTGAGCGTCTTTGCAATGGCTTGCAGGAGCTACTGTTGAATTAGTAGCTAGTACACAGGTGAGCTTAGGGGCCCTTTAATAAAAGTGTGCTGGACAGTTAGCTTGGGTTTGGTGTGTGCTCACCATGCACTGCAGCACACACCGTTAGCACATGGCTGTTACAGTTTATGCATGCACCCTGCACATTAGAGTTGGAAATGGGGGGGGGGGGGTTAGGGGTTAGAGTGAGCATGGTAAACACTGCACTGTTAGACCATGGGTACAGACCGCAAGCTAATAGTACATCTTATAAATAGAATGGGTGTAATTACTTCTACCTCAATGGACAGTTTACTGTATCTACGGTACTGTTAATCTAAAGAGAATAATAATTTACAGCTCAATCTACTAACCTTGAGTTCTAACTAGTATCCTAATGCATTCAACGGCCAGAGATCTCTAAATGCAACCGGGTCTCAGCTTGTATTAAGGCTTTTAATCAGCCAGACTTGCTGGATTGAACTAGCCTTTTTTCACATCAATGACCCTAATTTTCATTGCATAAAGATTACTCTAACCATAATTTAATAAAATGATTTTATATAAATCTATTAGTGCTTTTTTTTCTTATATAACCTTTTTTTTACTTTTTTTTGAAGATTTTTTTCTTATTTCCCATAAATGTATTCTTACAAACTTTAAAACCTTCTTCCAAAAAATATTATCTCTCCGTGTATGATGGTAACTTTTCAGTTTCAACCACTACAATCACAGTCTCTGGAAACAATGTATAATGAAATGTCTATCTTTAACTCTTTATAACTTCCCGACTTATAACCAGAGAACTCTGTGCTTGTCTGTGCATAATTCAGTTAATCCTCTGATGAAAAACCAAAGTTCTTATCTGCCATGATGTTCTTGATGTTCCCGATACTCCCGACGTGTATCCACAAAGCGCTTCCGCGTTTCACATTATGTTTCCTCAGGGGGGTCATATATCGAATTGCACCCGTTGAATGGCTGCCGAAGTCGAATTTATTAAGAGGGTATTCACTCTACTCTTCCCTCCGTCACCTCTGCACGGACTAGAGAATAAATCATGCTTATTTTCTTTCCAAGAACTCCTATTTCTGATATCCACATTAAGGACTCATCTTATCATTCTTAAATTTATGTTACCTCCAAGTTTCTGGTAAGCTTTTCCACTGATCTACCGATGCTAAAACTTCTTGGTGATGTCAGAGAGGCGCCGCGCATGCGGACTCCATGCCTCCCACCATTTAAATACCCACATCTCTTGAGGCTGGGATCACACATGCTTCTAATTATCAATCGAAGTGCAAATCAGCTGCAAAGATGCCAATCCACTTGAGCATTGAGCCCTTTCGGTGAAACAGTGGGAAGCGAAAAAATCCACCGTTGTTCCCGATACACCAGGCACTGTTCTTTCGTGCGTCCCCTCATCCCCCTCATTATCTGTTCTATACAAAAACATCTAAGATCCAAAAAATCATGGTGAAACTGAAGGCAATGTTCTACCATAGGTGCCTCTCTTCGTTGGCACTTTAACCTGCTACGGTGTTCTCGCATGCGTGTCTGTAAAGATCTAACCGTTTTCCCTACGTATAGCAGATGGCAGGGACAAAAAACTCCATAAACTATATAGGTGGACTGACAATTAGTAGTATGTAGTAGTTTATATTGTTTTCCGTCATAATCAAACGAGTTTGTTTCCAAAGTAACCGAACATATGTCACAGCCCATACATTTAAAATGTCCTGCATCTGTCAAAGCTTGCCTTTGTTCCGGCAGACGTAAAACTGTGGGGCTTAGTATCTCCTTAAGATTTTTCTGTCTTCTCCAGACACATCTGATATGTTTATCATTTAATTCTGGGGTCTGTTGTAACACATTACTGTGACGTTTAATGATTTTTTGTATGGTGTAACTGAAAGGTGAATAGGCTGTTACTAAATTAACGGATGTATCTTCAGTACGCAATCTGCAAAGAGGATCTCTAAGCAGCAATTCACGATGGTTATAAAGGGCTCTTTTATAAGCCCGAGAGATGACTGATGATGGATAGCCTCGTTCTTTAAACTTCATTTTAAGCTTCTTAGCTTGTGAAACATACTCTAAAGTATCTGAACAATTGCGCCTATAGCGTAGGAATTGCGAAAATGGCAAGCCATTTTTCAATTTAATGGGGTGAGCACTTGAATAATGCAGTAATGAATTTCGATCCATCGGTTTGCAATACACAGTGGTGTTCCACACACCCTCCCCTCTTGTAATCTGAATGTCCAGATAAGTAATGTGAATTATGCACAGACAAGCACAGAGTTCTCTGGTTATAAGTCGGGAAGTTATAAAGAGTTAAAGATAGACATTTCATTATACATTGTTTCCAGAGACTGTGATTGTAGTGGTTGAAACTGAAAAGTTACCATCATACACGGAGAGATAATATTTTTTGGAAGAAGGTTTTAAAGTTTGTAAGAATACATTTATGAAAAATAAGAAAAAAATCTCCAAAAAAAAGTAAAAAAAAGGTTATACAAGAAAAAAAAGTACTAATAGATTTATATAAAATCATTTTATTAAATTATGGTTAGAGTAATCTTTATGCAATGAAAATTAGGGTCATTGATGTGAAAAAAGGCTAGTTCAATCCAGCAAGTCTGGCTGATTAAAAGCCTTAATACAAGCTGAGACCCGGTTGCATTTAGAGATCTCTGGCCGTTGAATGCATTAGGATACTAGTTAGAACTCAAGGTTAGTAGACTGAGCTGTAAATTATTATTCTCTTTAGATTATTAGCTACATAGGCTCATAAAAATAGAGTGACCATAGTTATTTGGTTAGCACATGTCTACGGTACTGTTGACTTGGGGCAGATTCTCTAAATGGGTTAGTTCTGCACATATCAAACAAAATCTCACTGCTCTAAGGGCAACACAAACTCTCAAAAGAATAACAAAATCCCTTAGACCCACCCAAAAAATTCAAACATACGTTAAAGAAGTTAATCTATGAAACACTCATCACTCCCCGTTCCAGAGAAATTACTTACAGGGAGAAAAAAGACCCCAGGATGGGTAATTTATCCCACCATTTAGCAATCTAAATTGCCATCGGGGAAAGCAAGATACTCACATCACCAGTCTTAAAAAAAACCCCTCCCATATATAATGCATTATTCATACTTTATTAATTATATTTTCAAAAAAAGTAATTTTCTTGATTTTTTAATTTTCTTTAAAAACAATATTTGAATTCACTATCATATATATTCATATGGGGGTCATATGTATCTCAAAAACATTCAGTGCAATGACACTATTTCTCCCGTGGCCCACATCCACTTAGGTCTACCAAACTTACTGACCAAGCCCTGTAACAAAACAAACAGCTTAATCACTATAGGCACACACCAAAACTTTACAGTGCATCGACTTTACTTATCTTAACAGTCTTTCCCATACTTCAACAGTCATAGCAGCATAGTCCATAGCCCAACAAAGATCTTTGTTTCTCCTTAAAAAAGGCTTCATCAGGGGCTTTCAACTCTATCTCAAATGACAACTCAAGGAACTCAAGTGGCGCCTGAAATAGCCATATTTAAACATTTAACCTCCAATCAAATTGGTTTGAGTAGTTTCTCAGGGACGGGGAGTGATGTGTTCTTCATAGATTAACTTCTTAAACGTTTGTGAATTTTTTGGGTGGGTCTAAGGGATTTATTTTTTTTGAGAGTTAGTTCTGCACATATCATGACAGTCATGAATCTCACTTCTAAGCCAGAGTATGTGGAGTATGACCCATGTGGCACCATGCATTACGTAAAGGAGAAATACCGTCCACGCCCCCAACAGGTAACATTGTGGTTTTGCACTTAATGTGCCTTGGTTTTGTGCGCTAAAGGCACATTAGGTACAAAACTATAGCACATTTTAGTGAAGGCCTCCTTAGACTACAGTTTGAAAGTAATTATACTGTATGCCATTTTAGCCAATTTATGCAGATTTGGTAACCTCCCCATTTTACATTCACTTTCTTTTTGTCAGGTGTATGGGGGTATGTTTACTAAATCGGGATAATTGTTAATCCGGGCTATCTGCAATTAGGTCCCATGTTATTCAATGGGACCTAAGGGTATGCTACTAAACCGAGCTAACAGTTAACCTGGGCTATCTGCAATAACCTACAGTAGTTGCAGATAGCCCAGGTTAACCATTAGCCTGGTTTAGTAAACATACCCTATGGTGTCTATTTGGTTTTTTCTTAGTTTTATTTCAAATCATTTTTATTAAATTTTCCCAAAGAGACATAGGATAACTGGAACTCACATCAGTAACACAGTAAAGGAAGCACTGTACAACAATACAATACTATACAAGTCCAGTGAACCAGCAACAGAACACACATAGCAAACCTATTCGAAGTCCAACAAAAGAGCTCAAAATCCCCAACACAGTTCCCATCCTTCCCATGTCATCCCAGCAGCCCACCCACCCCCGGCCACCCTCCCCCCAATCCCCATCCCCCCTCCCAAACCCTCTCCCCCCCAAATACAACCAAGTTCAATCAATCAATCGAGCAGCAACTCCCCCACAGCTACACCCTACACACCATACTTATCCCTTTACGCAAATTGACCATTACTCCCCCCGATGCATCCACCTCACATATCATATCATCCACCGCACCTAGCATCCACAGGCTCATCCCGTACTCTCAGCTTCCCCCAGGGGACCTCCCCGAATATTCAGGTGTTGCTCATCGATCCCTCTCCAGATCTTACCACATGCCACCTGGTGTTTAGCCCCCAGAATGGAGGCCGTACGAAACTCGTGATTCCGCAACTCCAAGAGGGCACTGCTCCACTCCCGAATTCCCGGGGGCCGAGCATCTAGCCAGTGCCGCAGTATACATTGTTTCGCTATCAAGAAGCCTCTGGCATAAAGCTGTCGAGTAGACATAGCCCTCTGAATCTCATCAGAAACGCTCTCCTCTATAACACTGGGAGAAACATCAGGAGAAACCCCTGGCTGGGCAGGCACGGAAGTGCGAACCTCCCTCGCAGAAGTAGGAGAAAAAATCCCAAATAAGCACCATTCATACGAGGGACCTCCCCCCAGGGGCCTACAAAGTCGCAGCTGTGTCCAGACCTCCTCCCAAAACTGGGCAATCAAAGTACACTCCCAGAATCGATGTAATAATGTCCCTCTCTGAGTCCCGCATAACTGGCATAGATCTGTCGAGAGCAGCCCCATCCTAGCTGCCCAAGTGTTGGGGACATAGGCCCTCCATAATAATTTATATTGCATCTCTTGAAACTTAACGGATTCAGAGAGAAGCCGGATATGCTGAAAAGCGGTTTGGAGAGCCAGTGTAGTTAATTGTACATTATCATCCCTACTCCATTTCAGAACTAGCTTCTCTAGGGGGGCCCACTCCCCCCCCGGACAGCACTCCTCCCGCCAGGTCCGTTGCGAGTATTTGACGTCTGTCGCAGCAATGAGGTTCCATACCCCCTTATCCCGGAATTTGAAGCCCTTAGTCGCTTGCAAGGCTCGTATATAGTGTCACACCTGCAGATAGAAATAAAACGACTGGGGTGCAAGGTGATATCGCCGTTTTAAAGTGAGAAAGGAGTCCAACTCCTCCTGCGACTGCATCCGCAGTTGACCAAGATGGCCCAAACCAGCCCGTGTCCAACTTACTGGAATCCCCCCTTGGGCTCCAGGCACAAAGTCTGCATTGTCACGCAAGGGCAGGCACTCCGTACTAGACCACTTCACTCCCTTCTTTTGGCAGAGGAAGCGCCACGCCTGCCGCAAGGCGCCTAAATAGACCGAGTCTCGCCAGAATTGCGGTAAGTCGGGCGTCCCGTTGTGCAGCAAAAAAGCCGGATGGTATGGTGCAGAGACCTCCATCACTAACCCCCAAGGCAGGACCCCCTCCCCACCTATAATTAAATTACGCAGTGGCCCCAACAAGGCCAAGAAATTATAATCCCGGACAGAAAACAAGCCGAGCCCTCCCACATCCTTATTACTCATCAGGACCGCCATGGGGATCCGCGATTTCTTACCCCTCCACAAAAAACGCTTGATATAGCTTTGCAAAAGAAGTACATCCTGGCGCCTTAACCAAATAGGTAAATGACACAGCATGTACATCCACCAGGGCACCTCCATCATCTGAAAGAGCGCAAGTCGCCCCCTCAGCGATAACGGGAGATCCTTCCAGTTAGACAGGGTGGCCTCCGTTCTGCGGAGGAGGGGGCGGATATTTACGTCATATAACTTCGAGACATGATCTGGTATCTGAATCCCCAGATAGCGGAACTCCCCGGGGGCCCAACGTAGGGGGAAACTCCCCTGCCACGTCCGCTGCATCCGTCCTCCCACATCCAAGGCGACCGACTTACTCAGGTTGATACGGAGCCCCGAAAAGGATCCAAAGCACTGAATCAGTCCCAATGCCCGCTCCAGGGAAGGCTGAGGGTCACACAGGCAGAGAAGCATATCATCAGCGAACGCGCTAACCTTGATGCCACCTGACGGCCATTTAATGCCTCTTATCCCCGCCTCCGCTATCAGTGCACAGAGCAGCGGTTCCAGCTGTAAAACAAATAGCAGGGGAGACAATGGACACCCCTGCCGCGTACCTCTACGCAACTCAAACGGTACAGAACAGGTTCCCCCACTAGCAACGCATGCCAACGGATTCGCATATAACGCTCTCACCCAGGCGAGGAAAGCCCCATCCAAACCAAACTTCCCAAGAACTGCAAACATATAGGACCACGATACCCGATCAAAGGCCTTTTCAGCGTCCAGACTCACTAACAGCAGAGACTGGTTGTGAGCTAAGCAATGCTCCATACCAAGTAACACCTTACTGATGTTGGAGAATGCACCTCGGCCTTTGACAAAACCCGATTGATGGGCCCCAACTAACCCGGGCAACACCTCCTGCAATCGTGCCGCCAGCACGGAGGCCACCAATTTCATGTCGTAATTAATTAAGGAAATGGGACGGTAAGATGCCGGGTCCTCCGGATCGCGGCCCTCCTTAGGGATTATAGTTATCGCCGCCGTGCGCATATCTCTCGGATATGAGCCCAGCTCTTGAGCTTCTTGATAAAGAGCCATCAAAGTGGGTGTTATGTGGGCCATCAGAATCTTGTACAATTCCACTCCGTATCCGTCAGGACCTGGAGCCTTATGAGGTTTACCGCTCTTAATTACGGCCTGAATCTCGTCGCACGTTATTCCCGCGTTCAATTTTTGAAGCTCAGTCTCTGTCAGCCTGGGGAGAGCCACGTTCGCCAAAAATTCTCGCTCCTGGGCTCTACTCTCCGCCTCAGGCGTATATAATTCCTGGTAATACTGACTAAACACTTGTACTATCCGGCGTGAGTCCGTATGATACTTTCCTTGCTTGTCTCGTATTCGGGCCACCCCCTGAATACCCCCCTTCCGTTTAACCAGTCGCGCCAACAGACGTCCCGTACGATCCCCAAAGCGAAACAATTTATGCCGATAATACTGCAGCGAATGAACTGCTCGCTCATGGAGCACCTCATTCAGGGTCTTCTGGAGGTCGACGTACTCTGAAAGCCGCTTCGGGCGTAACACAGCAGCCCTCTTGGCCTGCTGTAGTTGTTCCGCCAGTTCCAACAATCACGCATTGAGACGCTTCCTGTCTCTGGCCACATACGCGATAATATGCCCCCTTAGTACCGCTTTCCCTGCTTCCCAAAAGGTTGCCACTCCCACCTCCCCATTATCATTTAGACGGAGATACTCCTCCCAGTGGTGAATCAAATAGGCCCGAAATTCCTCATGCTGCCACAGGTGACCCGGAAAGGCCCAGCGCGCCCCTCCTGAGGAGCGTCCTCTCCAAACCAGCACCACCCTGGCATGGTCAGATACTACTATGGGCTCGATTTCCACACTAATCACCTTGTCCAAACTCTCTCTCGAAACCAGAATATAATCGATTCTAGACCAAGTTTGGTGCGCTCTCGACAGATGCGTGTAGTCCCTCTCAAGTCCATGCAAAGTCCACCACGAGTCTAGGAGGCCACCCATATCACATAGGAATCCCACACCCCTTTTACTCCAGGCCCCGGTGGTGCCTCCCGTGCTAGATTTATCTAAGGTCGGGTCATGCGGGCAATTAAAATCTCCTGCCAATATCAGAGGTATCTTCGGAGCTCCCAATATTTTCCGCAATAGGAGCTGAAAAAATTGGTGGTCATAAGTATTAGGGGCATAAATATTGCCTAAGAAGAGTTCTTGTCCCTGTATCCGGACATGCAAGAAGAGGAACCTCCCATTAGGGTCAGCTTCCTCTCCAAGAAGTTCCATCGCTAAGCCTCTCTTCACCAGTATCGCCACCCCCCGTTTCTTAACACCCGAAGAGGCAGCAAAGACCTGTCCCACCCAGTCTTTTTTCAACTTGGCATGTTCCACCGCACTCAAGTGCGTCTCCTGCAGCATCGCTATCTGTGCATGCTCTCTCTTTAAGGTCTGTAACATCTTTGTCCGTTTGACAGGGGTATTCAGCCCTCCCACATTCCAGGAGACTATACGCATATCATCTCGCATTCTCCTCAGCCATCCAGCGGTTCAGCAAACCGTATCTCCAAACATACCAGAGTTCTAGGTCGCCCAGCCTCGACCCAGAACGCCAAAGCAACTCAGTTACTCTCCAGTGTGACGGGTGAGCCAAAAGTAGATGCCGACCTTTAGTGCACACCATAGTCAAGAGGGAGTAGCTACTCTGCACACGCACATCCCACCCCCCTCCCCCACCCCCCCAAACCCCCCCCCACCAGTCCCCCCCCACCCTCCCCGTATCTCCCCCCCTTCCCCCCGGACTAATCCCCTTATCCTCCCCCCTCCCCCCTCTAGAAACCACTGTATCTGCCCCGCTAAGCAGTGTTCATACCCCATAAAATACATATACATAACCCTCAGTTACCTCACTGAGGCGGGACTTCCACAACGATGCTTCAGGGCCACCCCACTCACCTCTCCTCCCGCATCCCTCCCCCTCCCCCACCCTCTCCCCCCGCAATCCAAGCCAGATAACAAACCCCTCATAACCAACAAACAGTGCAAAAGAAAGATAACAAACCATACATTAGAAACGTCCGAACCCCCCCCCGAGGGATGAGGTCGGAGAAGGGATTAACAGGCTGTGTAAAAGAAAATTTAGTAACACGGGTACATCAGCGATTACCCCAAGGATCCTATGAATTAACGTCCACAAAGTGCAGGGCAGGGTAACAGCTCTGCGGTGCAGCCAGGGATGACAGTCAGCTGTTCTCAATCGCAGTCCCAATCCAGCTCACCAGGGCCACTCGGGAATCCCGCATCTTCCCGACACGAGCCTCATGTCCCAAAAGCCAATCTACATTCCCCAAGTAGCAGGCCGGTCAGGGGCCAGGCTCCGCCGCGGCAGCTTGCACGTGCTGAGACAAGAACTTTTTCGCAGCCGCCACGTGTTCAAAAGTATGGTTTTGGCCTTGCAGAGAAACCCGCAAGATTGCCGGATAAGCTAAGGTGAATCTTGCTTTCCTGCGATACAGCTCCGTACATATTGGGGAGAACTCCCGCCGCTTGGCTGCGACAGCCGCAGAATAATCTTGAAAGATCAAAATTCTTTTATTATCCAGCATGAGTTCGCCGCTCTTGCGATAGGCCTGTAAGATCTGCCATTTATGTTGAAAGTTCAGGAGGCGGATAATCACCACACGCGGTCGATCCCCCTCTGCCCTCCTCACTCCTAGGCGATGCGCTCGCTCAATCTGAAGAGTACCTTTAAGGTCTGGCAGGTTTAGCACTTCAGGCAGCCAGGACTCCAAATAGGCCACCAGCTCCCGATCCGGCCGGTCTTCGCCCAATCCCACCAGGCGTAAGTTGTTCCGGCGGGATCGGTTCTCGAGATCCTCGAGTTTATCCTGGATCGCAATCAGAGCTTTCTTCTGGCTCTCTAGCTCCCGGTCTCGGCGGCTCTCTCCCTCCTCCACCCCAGCCACGCGGTGCTCCAGTTCCTCTACTCGTTTGCCAAACTCGTTCAAAGCTTCTTCCATACCATCGAGTTTATGCATGAGACGATCGAATTTGGGATCCAGGAGCCGGACCACTCTTTTGCCAGCTCCTCCGAGGTAGAGTCGGTGCTATCCGCACTGGGCGAGGCAGGCTGCACCGCCGTCGCGGCAGAAGGCCCGGTTCTCTGCGGCTTCTCGCGCTCTTTCCTGGTCGGCAGCGGCATCGCTCGCACCAGTCCCGGCGGCTATGAATGTTGCAGGATCTGCGGAGATTATAGCGAAGGTAGGGGACCCCGAAAACAGATTCGATTGCAGATTTAGCGTGAGGCGGCCCCGGAGCAAAGGAGAGACACGTCCTCCCTTACTCACGCATCACCGGAAGTCTTTTTCTTAGTTTTAAAGTCACCACTGCATTGGTCTTACATATTCTATAATTATTGCCACCTTCTCTACACCTTCTTCCTTCTATAGCACTAGTATAGTGCATCTGGATTTTCAGAAAACCTTTGACAAGGTCCCTCATGGGGTGCTCTTGCGGAAATTAAAAAGTCATGGGATAGGAGGCAGTGTACTATTGTGGATTAGGAACTGGTTAAAAGGGAGAAAGAAGAGAGTTGGGCTAAATGGACAATTTTCTCAATGGAGAAAGGTATGGAGTACCACAAAGAGCTGTGCTGGGCCTGCTGCTTTTTGATAAATTTATAAATGACCTGGAAATGGGAGTAAAAAATAAGGTGATCAGATTTGCAGATGGCACAAAATTATTCAAAGTTGTTAAAACATGATTGTGAAAAATTGCAAGAGGACCTTGAAAAACTGGGAGACTGGGCGTCCAAATGGTAGATGAAATTTAATGTGGGCAAATGCAATCTTATGCACTTAGGGAAGAACAACCCAATCTAGTTACACAATGCAAGGTTCCACATTAGAAATCACTTCTCAGAAAAAGGATCTGTGTATCATTGTGGATAATTAATTGGAACCCTCTGTCCAGTGTGCAACTGTGGCCAAGAGAGCAAATAGAATGCTAGGAATCATAATGAAAGGAATAGAAAATAAAACCAATGATATTATAATGTTTCTGTATCACTCCATTGTGCAACTGCACCTTGAATACTGTGTGCGGTTGTGGTTGCCATATTTTAAAAAGTATATAGTAGAATTGTAAAAGGTACAGAAAAGAGCGACCAAAATGGTAAAGGGGATAGAAGGATATCCCTATGAGGAAAGGCTTAAAAGGTTAGGGCTCTTCAGCTTGGAAAAGTGGTGACTAAGGGGAGATATAACAGAGGTCTATAAAATAATGAATGGAGTAGAATGGGTAAATGTAGATCATTTGTTTACTCCTCCAAAAAGTAGAAAGACTAGGGGACATGCAATGAAGTTACAGTGTGGCACATTTAAGACTTATCAGAGAAAATATTTTTTCACTCCGTGCATAATCAAACTCTAGAATTTGTTACCGGAAGAAGTAGTAAAATCTGTTAGTGTAGATTTCCCGGAGGAAAAGTCCATAAATCATTAGTAAAGAGAACTGGAGGAATCCACTGCTCACCCCTGGGACAAGCAGCATGGAATGTGTATACAGTACCTTTGGGAACCCGACAGGCACTTGAGACCTGTTCTCCATGGACCAGCAGGATTGCGTCAGCCACACCTGGTGACGTCCTCCGGGCGGCGCCATTCATACGGAAGTGCTCTCTACAGCTCAGAAAGTGAACCTTTCTGAGTATGCCCAGGTAGCCCACCTTACCGGTCCGCCCCCTAGCCTGGCCAGTATTCTTCCTTCCGCCTTGACAGCAAGACGGACCCTGTTCTCATCAAACAATCTCCATTCAACAAGAAAATTCTACGACTCTGATCTTATCTCCAGATCCCCAGCAATGCCAAAGCCTGGCTTTAAGAAATGCTCGCACTGCAAGTGCAAGATGAGCAGCGCTGACAACCACGAGTTCTGCCTGCACTGCCTGGGGCCAAACCACATCGTGCAGGACTGTACTCATTGTGGCAGAATGTCTCCCAGAGCGCTAAGAGTTAGAGGCTACACTCTACAGGACTTCATTGCAGAAAATGCAAGTACCTCAGCTGTGCTGCCTGTGTCGCCGGCTTTGGATGTGCCCGCTGCGGCCTCCATCCCCTGCCGTGCCATTGATGCATCTTCCGGGCCTCCGATGCTTTTCCTGTGGTCCCCAGCACCGGCGGGCCACCCGGGGCTTGTTGTCTCCCAGCCCGGGATTCCCGATGACCACAGCCATGCTGCTCAAGATGGCGACGGGGCTCAGTCCTCCCAGCTTCAGCTTCAGTCCTCCAACTCCGCCCCCTCTAGCAAGCCTTCAACTTCTGCGAGCTCAGTACTAGGCTGCATTAAAGAAACCAGCTCCCAGCGTCATCGCTCTAACGCCGCCCCCTCTGGGGGCGGAGCCTCTGCCTCTCGCCAATTGGAGCTGTGCAGCATCGGGGAAAGCAGTTCTCAGCGCCGTGCTTCAAGCAGCGCCGTGAGCCCGCGCCGGCAATGAAACACCCCAGTCAGCCCTGTCGGCGCCGACGAGTCCAGCGGCGCTGATTCTCCGAGCCCTATAGCTTACAGGCACTCCAGGACCAGGCGAAGCAGGAGCATCTCGGCACACAGAGATCGCAGAAAGAAACGGTCTAGGGCTCACAGAGACAGTGGATCGAGCAGCAGCAACAGCAGCTACAGCCGCAGAGCAAAGGGAAAACGCCACCATCACTCTCATTCTCACAGGGGCCATCGGAGAGACCACCGCAGCCGCAAAAGCAGGCACAGGAGTCACCGGAGTTCCACCAGCTCCTCCTCCATTTACAGTCATCATCACAGCTGCTCCAGGAAATCCAGTAGTTGCAATAGCTCTTCTGAGATTATCAACTTGTTAACTCAACTGCTAAACCAACCCGCCTCCATGGCGCTCACGGTGCACCCTTCTCCTTCCGCCGAGCCAGCTCCCATTCAGTGCACGGCATCCACTCCGGACAAGGGAACTAGAGTACCCTCCCGTAGGCCATCGCCTCATCCACAACGGGAGAACCCATCCCCAGACAGCACCACGGAGGAACATGACATCGAGGCAGCGTTGGTGGGGTCAGCATCGCAAGGACATGAACACACCAACTCTGAGCTGAGGCAATCCCCAGAGCGCGAAGAACCCCCCCCCCCCTCCGGAGGATCTCACTTACCCCAAATTCTTGAACAAGCTGGCATCCACCTTGGCTTTAAAAGTTTCAGAGGAGGGGGGAGAACCAGTTCATGAGGTTCTGAAGTACCTGGCGACCCCAAAACCAGCATTTGCGCTGCCCATCCACCAGACACTGTTGGACAACCACTTGCGGCTATGGCAGACGCCGGCTTCCGGGCAGCCCTTTCCCAGACGCCTGGACTCCAAGTATCAAGTAAAACCGGCCCCAGGGTTCTCGCAACTGCAGCTACCGCACCATTCCATCGTGGTGTCTTCGGCTCTCAAGCGCGTAAAGTCCTCACGTACTCACGCCAATAGCCCCCCGGCCTGAGACCACAAGTTACTCGATGACATTGGGAAAAAGGTGTTCCAAGAATCTATGCTCAACGCTAGGATTGCGGCACACCAATTCCAGCAAGTTCTATACCTCGATGCCTGCACAGCGTCCTTCAGAGCCGGCGTTGCATCCCTTCCTAAGGAGTCCCAGGCACTGCTCTCCAGTGCCCTCCTGGATCTGTCAGAGTGCAGCAAGCACCTGGCCAGCACCACCTTTGACTCTTTCGACACAGCACTGTGCACTGTGGGCACTGCCATCTCGGTGAGAAGATGGGTGTGGTTAAGAGCCTCTGGCTTGCGTGACGACACTCACGACGGGATCGCCGATGCACCCTGCATGGGTGAATCCCTCTTTGGTGACAAGGTAAAGGACGTAGTAAACAATATGAAAGAACATTGCACCACGCTACAAACTCTAGCGGACGACGGCTTCGAGCGCCACAGCGGATCTCATAAAGGTAGCTTCCAGAGGAAGTCCTACTATGCCTCCAACAAAAAATACCCCTCTAACAGGAGATGGCAATACAACAAATACAAGAATAACTGCTACCACGCCCCTTCGCACCAGCGCAACTCCCAGCGGGACCGTAAGCAGAAGAAAAGCAACAACGCGCCCACTACCAAAGGTGCGCCCTCCTTTTGACAACGATCCAAGGGTGACCACCCGGATCGGGGGTCGCCTGACTCACTTCCTTCCAGAGTGGCAACGGATCTCCTCAGACTCCTGGGTTCTACAGATCATCTGAGAAGGCTACCGCATGCGCTTCGCTGCGACGCCCCGCCAGAGCACTCATCCCATCAGTGACACACCCCCACACTTACGCGTGGCCATGGCGGCAGAGCTGCTACATCTTCTGGTCTCCAGGGCAATAGAGCAGGTACCCTCTGCCAAAAGAAACTCTGGCTTCTACTCAAGACATTTTCTCATTCCCAAAAGAACTGGAGGTGTTCGCCCTATCTTCGACCTCTGCATGCTGAACACTTTCATCATCAAAGAGAAGTTCCGGATGTACTCTCTCAACTCCATCCTGCCTCTGATACAATCCGGCGACTGGATGGCATCCCTCGATCTGCAGGACGCTTATACCCACATCCGCATCCACAAGTCTCACAGGAAGTACCTCCGCTTCCAAGTTCTAGGGCAGCACTACCAATACAGAGTACTTCCCTTCGGTCTGTCACCGGCGCCATGGGTGTTCATGAAGTGTGTGGCCGTGGCAGCAGCACATCTCTGCAAGCTGAACATCTTGGTTTTTCCATACCTGGACAATTGGCTCCTCACAGCCCCCTCCGCAACGGAGCTGCAGGAATCCCTGCAGGTAGCCAAAACCCTGATCTCCTCCTTGGGGTTTGTCGTCAACCTCAGCCTCACTCCTTCCCAGAGACTGGAGTTCATCAGAGCCGTGATCGACACCAAACTCTCGAAGGCCTACCTCCCCGAGCGCAGATTGGTCGCAATCACCTCACTTGCGTCCAGCTCGGCCTCAAAAGGGACCCCTTCAGCAAGCTCCATCCTACGTCTTCTGGGCCACATGTCCACCATGACGTCAGTCCTTCCAGTTGCGAGGCTAAAGATGTGCGCCCTCCAGTGGCATCTACATACCCATTGGAGTCAACATTCGTAACCACTCTCCACTCGCATCCCGATGACCCCCCAGATCAGAGTTCAACTCCACTGGTGGACGGTTCCGGGGAATCTTTCGGGGGGGAAGGACATGCATCCACCCAAGCACCAAGTAACCCTCACCACGGACGCTTCCAATTCAGGCTGGGGTGCTCACATCTCGATATTCAACACACAAGGAGCCTGGTCACAACAGGAGAGGCTCCTTCACATAAACCTCCTCGAGCTAAAGGCCATCAAATACGCTCTCAAAGCGTTCCTAACACACGTGCGCGGGAAATCCGTCCTCATCCAGACGGACAACCAAGTTGCCATGTTTTACATAAACAAGCAAGGGAGCACCGCCTCTCGCTCCCTCTGCAAGGAAGCGATTCAGATCTGGTCCCTGGCCCTGAAGAACGAGTGCAGCCTCCTTGCTTCCTATCTCCCGGGAGACCAGAACACATTGGCGGACAAACTCAGCAGACAGCTGCAACCACACGAATGGACACTCCTCCCGGAGGTAGCCGACAGTCTCTTCCAAATTTGGGGCATCCCGAACATCGACCTATTCGCCACGGAACGGAATGCGAAATGCCCCCTATTCTGCTCCAGGCACCTGTCAGCGAACAGGTTAGCAGCGGATGCATTCGACGTGTGCTGGGGGGAGTGATCTCTGGTGTATGCCTTCCCGCCGACCCCCCTCATCCCTGCAACACTTCAACGGATCATTCGTTACAAAGCCCGAGCCATCCTGGTGGTTCCCCACTGGCCCCGCCAGATGTGGTTTGCGCTTCTCCAGCGCTTAGCACAAGAGGTTCCGAAGCACCTGCCCCTCAGGCCAACCTACTGATGCAGGACGAGGGCAGAACACGACACCCCAACCTCAAAGCCCTGGCTCTCACTGCCTGGAGGTTGAGCGGTTAAACCTAGCTACAGCTACCTACAGAGGTACAGGTACAGGCAGCCAGAAGACCCTCGACCCGGAAGTCCTACGGTCTCAAATGGAAGCGTTTCAGCGCCTGGTGCACAGCTCAAGGCCTTGAGCCCACTACGTGTCCCCTCTCCAATGTCCTGCAATACCTTAGCTCTCTGTCTCACCTTGGTCTGCAGACACAATCCGTCAGAGTGCACCTCTCGGAGATCGCGGCCTTTCACGCACCTCCGGAGGGAGCTACCATGATTGCGGCACTGCCTCTCACATCCCGCTTCATGAAGGGACTGACAAACCTAAAACCCCCGATCAGACATCCGGTCCCACCCTGGGACCTCAACATTGTATTGCTGTGCTTGACACAGGAACCCTTCGAGCCGATGCAGTCCGCGGACATGAAGTACGTCTCCTGGAAAACACTGTTTCTAGTAACCATTACGTCCACCAGAAGGATCAGCGAGCTGCAAGCGCTGGTAGCACATCCCCCATATACGCCGTTACATCCAAACCGCGCATCCTTGCGAACCAACCCCAGGTTCGTTCCCAATGTAGTGTCAGCTTTCCATGTTAATCAGTCTATCGAGCTCCCCTCTTTCTTTCCGGAGCCTCATGCATCAGACGAGGAGAGGCGCCTGCACACTCTGGACTGTCTCCGGGCCCTCCGGATCTATCTACACAGGACACAACCCACCCGCAAAGGTGAGCAGCTGTTTGTGTCTTTCAATCCAAGCAAGCCGGGCAGACCAGTCAACAAGAGGACTCTCTCCCACTGGGTCGCCTCCTGCGTCTCCTATTGCCTTGACCCTTCAGGCTCCCAGCAACAGCCGAGAGTGGGCCCTCACAAACTCAGAGCGCTGGCCACCTCCATTGCCAACCTTCGCTCTATTCCATTAATTGATGTCTGCAGAGCGGCCATCTGGTCCTCCCCACACACGTTCCTCAGACACTACTGCCTCAACCTCAAGGCACAAGAGGACTTCGCCCTCGGCACGGCCGTCCTCTCCACGGCATCCGAGGGAAGTGAGGCCTGTGATAAGGAAGCTTATCATAGCTCAGGTAGGAGCTATAGAAAAGATGATGTGACTCTGAACAAGCAACCTGTCAGTTCTGGTAGAAGCAAGAAAACAGAGTTTTCACATAAAAGACTACCAGTCCCAGAATGCACCAGCTTTCCAGCAGCCATGAGAGGGGCTGAAGTGAGAGAATGTGTGTGCAATCAAGAGAGCTATGAGGTAATCCCTAAGCACTCATCTCAAAGGGCAGGGCTTGATTCAACACAGCTGCGCTGTGTTAGGGAGCAGCACACATTAGGAAAGAATAAGAATAGAGATTATTCTTCAGGAAACAGTTTCAGCAACAGTTTCAGCTACAGAGGGAGGAAGAGATACAGAGACAGCAACGGCTACAAGCACCAGTATCACCTGGAGAAACAGAAGCCAAGCCAAGCAGATAGAGAGAGAAGGAAACTCTCTGGAAGGAAGAGAAGAAAGGCCATTGGAAGGTCTGGGAGATTCCAAGGCAGTACTCATACTGGGAGGTATTCCAAAAGCCAGCAGAGTCCATTGGACTGGATTCAGCCAGAGGAATGGAGTGGCAGAGATAGGAATCACCAGTGGCTACCTGGAAGAGAGAAGACTGCATGTGGAAGGGACTTTCAGACCAAGGCCAGAAGGTATGTGAGAGAAGATCCAGCGTCCAGGGATCAAGATTGGAAGGCTGGACATCAGAATTGGATTACATATTGGCCAGGCTATACAGAGAGGAATAATGATAGCAGGAGAGGCTCAGGTATGAACACTGATCCAGACCCTATCTATAATAGAGAATGGCAGCAAGGGAATAAGCATTCTCATGATAGTGCCTTAATGAAAGACTCATCTGTGCCAATGTATGATATTGACCCTATGATTGTTGATGCAGGGGGAAATACAGCAGATGAAACTATTTATATGGACTGTTCTCTATCTAAATGCTATTGCTAGCTGTCTATGAGCAAACACATCAGCCATCACAAAGAAACCTAACTTTGTTCTTTATTTCCACTGCAAAACAGCTCTTAAAGCAGGATTTGGGTTCACACAGTAGCAGCCAGCCAGCTAAAGGCTTACAGCTGGTTAATTGATAGTACTTGAAGCTGCACCTGATTGTGTGTGTGAGCAAGGGAGAATCACTGCTGAGATCGGCGTGGAAAAATAAGCAGAAGTTAACCTAACCAGCAAAGTTTATTCTCTTCTTTGTACCTTTGTATTTGGTAATTATTTGCTAAGAAAACATTAGCTAATTGCCTGACAAGCTGAAGGTTGTTTTCTGGTTTACTTTGTGACTTTTTGTTATCCATCTTAAACACTGCAAGCAAGTAACCTCATTTATAGTGCTATCAAGCATACATGTGCTGGGTGAATTAAATCCATCAATAAAAGAAGTATTTTATTGATCTTACCACTTGGTTTCACAACTCAAATTATTGTCATCAGCTGTGTTTGGGAGTGAATGAACTACAATACCCACAATACCTTGCAAGAATCATATGAATATATGCATCGTCAAGATTGTGTAAGTTCTCACCCTAGGCAGCCGTCTGACAGGCCACAAGGCACACCTGATTATGGACTCTTTTTTATACTATGCCTGCTTATGTTGCTGTCCTTGACAATCCTGTACTGCACTGTTTGCACCTTCATTACGTACATTATTGCACTGTCCGCACTGTTTGCACAGTTAAATGTGTTGCACTGTTGCACCTGAATTCTGTTGCACTGTTTGCACTATTGCTCTGTCTGCCAGCACCGTTGTATATCTCTTGCACATCCTATCCACGTTTTGCACATCGCCTCTGGCGACCCTAGTGCTGCTAATAAAGCTGTGTTGCATTGTTTTAATACACCCTAGCGGTATACCGTGTGTCTTGTATGCTTGCCTCCTCCACCTCAGCGTGCACAGGCAGCTAGGGAGGCACCAGGTGTGGCTGACGCAATCCTGCTGGTCCATGGAGAAAACGGCGTTACTTACCTGTAACAGGAGTTCTCCGTGGACAGCAGGATAAGTCAGCCACACAATCCCACCCACCTCCCCTGGAGGAGGCCTACCTCTACCGCTCCCTAGCCGGTCAATAGCTAGCTAGGAACTCACTGGCCAGGCTAGGGGGCGGAGACATTTTTAGTGGTTAGTGTATATTTATTTGTATTTGTATTTTTTGTTTATATTGTTTATTTCCATATTTGAATTGAAGAAGTCACATTTGGTTAATATTGGAGGTTCTTTACCCCTTTTTTTTCTGTGCAGAGTGGTGAGCTATTGTTACAAATTTGGAGGGGCTTTTAATTTTTCTTAACATTTTTTATTTATATGTTTATTAATGAATATTTTTTTAAATATTTTTCATAGCTTTATTATTATTTTCCCTTTTTATCATTGCTAGTATTTTTTTATATTTTTGTTTTATTATTTATCATTCATTTTTAAGTTTTTTCAGCTTTGAGACTTGCTTTTATAAGCAGTGCCACACAGACTCCTTGCCTTCCTGAAATGTATTTTTATAATGCAACAAGATATTGTATATCTTAATTATAATTATTTTAAGTATTATTGTTTTTAATGTCATTTTTCCTTTGACAATGTGTTTTAAATTTTTTGTATGTTAGATAACCATAATCATTTGATGGTTGGATAAATCAGTCTCGGTTTGATTGAGGACTCCCCTATGTGGGTAAGAACCAAAAAGAACAATTTTTTAAAGATACTGTATACTTATTTTTTTGTTTCCTTTTCCCCTTTCTTATCTCCGTTTTTTCCCTTTAGATTGCAGCCTTGGCACCAGCATTTAGCTGTTTTGAAAGTAAAACATGCCTCCTTATTATTAAAATTCAGGAGCATATCTTCTAAAACCATGCTACCTAATGGCATGCGGTTTGGGCACCATGATAAAAAAAGTAGCATAGGACCTAGTGCTAAAATCCTTGCACTACCCAGGTAGCACAGATCATGGCAGTAGCTGGGTGGGATGAGGCATTCCCAGTGTGACACACCTGGTGTGAATGTTTGTAGTCTAAGCTACCTGTGCTTGTGCAATTAATGTCATTTCAATGGGTGGCATTAGTTGCACCCACTGCAGTTTAGCCATGCTACAGCTTGGCACAGTATACTCCCCATTGCAGTTAGCCCAAAGCCCTGCACTGATAATGCAGCCCATATGTGCATTGGCAGCATGGGGCTTAGTAAGTATGCAACTTAGTCAATTACTGTAGGAAGTCATAGCCCAAAATATTTAAGCTTCTTTGCAATGACCACAGGAGCTACTGTTAAACTAGTGGATATTTTTTTGGTACATAGGTGAACTTAGGGGTATGTTTACTAAGGGCCATTAAGGGCGTAAAGATGCCATTAGCGGGCGTTATCACCACCTGCTAGCATTTAACATGGTGGAAAGTGACAATAAGACCAGCTTAACATCCAGAAGCTTGTTACTAGGTGTTAAGGTACAAAGGGGTGGAGAATGTGTGTTAACTGAGTGGATCGTGGGAAGAGACAGCATGCATTACCTTAATGCCAGCTGCTATTAGCGGGTGTTAGCAGGGAACCTTAACACCTACAGGGAGAGACATTTTTGCCAGTTAAACACCACACAGGGAGCTCATTCACCTGCATACAGTGTGCACCTCCCAGATAGGAGCCCTAAAATTAGTAATAGTAGTGGTCCAATGGCAGTGAAAGCATGCTGCCCTTTTTACAAAAGGTACAATGTTGTTGGTGCCAAAGTGGCAAAGGTGGTTACATGTTAGCAATTCAGTGGGGACAGTTGGTCCACTAGGCAGACTAGGTGGTTGCCTAGGGTGTACATCATAGGTGTCAAACTCTGGCCCGCGGGCCAAATTTGGCCCGTAGTGTAATTATATTTGGCCCGCGAGGCTATACCAAATGACTACTAGAGCTAGCCCGCCGGTATTATACAGCGCATTCATTCATCGCTAATACTACAAATCCCATAATGCCTTGCTGTTGTTTTGGCGCGTCAATCAGGACAGGTCCCAGAAACGCCCTCTCCTGTGTGACAGAAGTCATAGCGATCTCAAGCTACAACTGTCACTGTGGAACCCCTTCCCAAAAATGGCAAAAAGAAAGGCAGACAACAGGAACTTTCTGGACAGGTGGGAGACAGAATATTTGTTTACATATGTAAAAGACAGACCTGTTTGTCTGATTTGTGGAGTCAACGTGGCTATAACTAAGGAGTATAACATTCGACGACACTATGAAACAAAACACCATGACAAGTACAAGGACCTGGACATGACTCAAAGGAGCCAGAAAGTGGAGGAGATGAAAAGAAGTTTGGTTTCACAACAGAATATGTTCAAAAAAGCCACATCACAAAGTGAGGCTGCTGTAAAGGCTAGTTATATTGTGGCAGCAGAGATCGCAAAATCAGCCCGGCCCTTTAATGAGGGAGAGTTTGTGAAAAAGTGCATGTTGAAAGTTTGTGACATCGTGTGCCCAGAGAAAAAGCAAGCCTTTTCAAACGTGAGCCTGAGCAGAAACACAGTAGCTGATCGCACATGTGATCTTGCCACCAATCTGTATGACCAGCTTTTGGAAAAGGGAAAAGATTTCGTTGCATTCTCCCTTGCTGTGGATGAGAGCAGCGACGCATCTGATACTGCTCAGCTGTCAGTCTTCATCCGTGGAGTGGACTCAAATATGTGTGTTACGGAGGAGCTATTGGGATTCAAATCAATGCATGGCACAACCACAGGAAAGGAAATTTTTGAGGAGGTTTCCAAATGAGTAACTGAAATAAAGCTGCCGTGGGATAAACTCGTGGGATTAACGACAGATGGTGCGCCAGCGATGTGCGGTAAAACAAGTGGACTGGTGGGCAGGGTCCGGGAGAAGATGCAGGAAGAGAACTGTGCAGGTGAACTAACTGTTTATCACTGCATCATACATCAGGAATCATTGTGTGGCAAAGCCCTAAAGATGGAACATGTTATGACCACAGTAACACAAGTAGTTAACTTTATAAGAGCCAAAGGTCTGAATCACCGCCAGTTTAAGTCTTTTCTGGAGGAGTGTGGTTCGGAATACGCAGACGTGCCGTATCACACAGAGGTGAGATGGTTAAGCCGAGGAAAAGTACTGAATAGATGTTTTGAGCTGCATGAGAAAATATGTCAGTTTCTGGAAAGCAAAGGGAAGGACACAGCAGAGCTTCGGGAGAAAAAGTTTCTGTGTGAGCTGGCCTTTCTGTGTGACATCTCAAGCCATCTCGATGCGCTGAACCTGCAGCTTCAGGGGCGGGGGCGCATCATCACAGACATGTACGCTGCAGTGAGGGCTTTTAAAACTAAACTGTGCCTGTGGGAGAATCAGATGCTGCAAGGAAACCTTGGCTATTTTCCCTGCTGCCAAACCATGAAAACGCAGTTCTTTACCAACTTGTTCCCATGCGCACAGTTTGCTGAAAAACTCAGTGTACTCGGCGCTGAGTTTAGCCGGCGATTTGCCGACTTTGATGTCCAGAAATGTAGGTTTGAACTGCTCAGTAATCCCTTTGCAGTTAATGTGGAAAACGCACCAACCAACCTCCAAATGGAGCTAATTGAACTCCAGTGTAATGACACGCTGAAGTCAAAGTATGATGCTGTGGGCGCCGCCCAGTTTCCACAGTTCATCCCTGACACAATGCCTCAGCTCCGCACCCAAGCTGCTCAGATGCTCTCCATGTTCGGCAGCACTTATCTATGTGAGCAACTTTTCTCCTCGATGAAGATGACCAAAACATCTCACAGGAGACGTCTGACTGATGAACACCTTCGCTTGATACTGAGGATTTCCTCAGCTCAAAGCCTGAGCCCAGACATTGATGAACTATCATCCAAGAAGAGATGCCAGGTATCTGGCTTGGGCACATCAGATTAGATCAGTGTGCAGCAAACTGAGCAATAATTAACGTTTTCTTTATGCACTTTTTCTTGCTACTCCAAGACATGGGCTTGAATGGTTGATTAATTTTATTATTGTTATTTTATTTTAAAAATTATTATTTATTATTATTTAAATCTTATTTAATAAATGAATGTCATTGATGTTTTTTTTTATTTGAAATTGGTTTTTGCATATCTGAACTATTAAGTTATAAATTGTATAGTAATAAGTGTTGCTTCATATTCAATGTTAAAGCAAATCTTGTTTGGGTCCATATTAAAAGGTTCATTTGTTAAATGCTGGCCCGCGACTTTGTTCAAGTTTTACATTTTGGCCCACTGTGTATTTGAGTTTGACACCCCTGGTGTACATCCACGATGTCCAGTGGACTCTGCTCTTACCACAGCAGCACACATACATGCTGCCATTGTCTCAAAAGAGTTGTGCAATCCCCACTGCCAACACGCAGACATGTTAGCATCATGTGGGGGTGCGGATGGCAGCGGCAGCAGCTTCTGCCAAGACAGTTCATGCGTGGTGAGAACTATGTGCCAAATGTGCAGATCTCACCGTGCCTACACTGTGCCTCACTCTGCCCATTCACAACCTAAATATTGGATGTACAGTGTGGAAATGTCCTGCCCTAACTGTCAGCAGTCCACGTTATCTGTCAATGTATATCCCAATGCACAGTCAGCATGTGCCAGAACATGTGTACTCAGCAAAAGCCCTGCAGTCAAACAGCCACTATGTCTCTGCAGAGATAGCAGGGTCACAAACAGCCATGTCTCTGCAGAGATAGCAGGGTCACAAACAGCCATGTCTCTGCAGAGATAGCAGGGTCACAGGGACAGCAGACTCCTCCCCACAAGTGATGTTTCACCATGAGCAGGGTCATGCTTGCATCCTTGCAGGAGGCAAGTCCAGGGTAGAAGGCAGTATATCATATGAGATATATCCACCCTCCCTGGCCATGCCCAGGACCAAGTGTTCAACCTCCATTGACCTAGTTTGTGGGCTACAAGCAAACTGTATGAGCATCTGAGGCCTCACCTGGACTCTCTGACTGCCCCATCACATGCCATACCAGGACTTGGCAAGCACCTGAGAGCTCTACTGTCACGGGTTCCCGGTGACACAAAGATTTTACGCCACTATGTAGAGACGTTAATGATCAAAGAGACCAGGTGGAGGGAAATAAAGGCTTTTATTCCCTGTTTAAAGCAAGGTTCAACTAAGAGATAATTCCAGATAACAGAAACAGTCCTTTGTCTTAAAAGGCACCAATATTCACTGAGCAGTTAACTGTTACTTCACAGTTAAGGCAAGTTTTTCCATAGTAGCATTCAGTATAAGAAACATTAAATTATATCTCACTTATTCTTCTATGGTATGTGGAGCACACAGACTTTGGAGCATAGGCAGTGCACCAATCACATTCCATTAACTCTGGCATAGGTGAGGGAACAGTGCTGGGATAATCCACTTCCATAGATTTTCTCCCCTGTACTCATTCAAGGAGCATTCACTGTCCCTGTCTATCTCAGCATGGTAGCTTAAAACTTGGGAGTCTGGCTTCCCATAGCCAGGGATTCTCAAGGCTGGTGGTAGTTTACTAAACCAGTCTTGATTCTTGTATCTCATAGAAGGAATACTTGTTTTAGTAGAGCTTTTAGTAGCACAATTATCACAGTCAATATTTAATGCCTCATACCTTGGCTTTGGTGAGATAAAATCCACAGTGCTTCTTTTTCCTGCACCTCTCCCTTGGTAGCTGCACTTCTGCCTGCCAATCGGATACCGAGGTGTGCTTCTAGGCAGTGGAATAAAACTGCTGTTGGATTCTCCTCTCACTCTGGGTAAAAACTTCTGTTGCCTATAAAAGTGCTTTTCCCTCTGAACAGGTGAAACTGGGCAATGATCCTCTAGAGATAATAAGCTTCTGTCAGAACCTTTCTCTCTGGTTCTTGGCTTTCTTCTCTCTATTCTATCTCCAGGCAAAGTATAGGAACTAGGCGTGGCAGACGCTCTCACCTTGGGGTAACTTCCACCAAACTCCCCTTGTACACCAGGATCAGTTTGGGCCTTCTGGCTTCCCACCTTGTGAGGTCTGTTTCTCCTCCAGCTCCCAGCTTTGCTTCCTTCACAGCAATCAGGCTTATCTCCTTGGTAGCCTCCAGGCTTCTCTGCGGTTCCTTCTTCTACTACCAGCTCTCCTCTCTCCCTGTTCTCTTCCTCCTGTCCAGAAGCATTCTGCTCTGGCTTATAAAGTGAACGGTTACTGATGACTTCCTGGTTCCCTTTCAGCTGCAGGTCATCAGAGAGCTTAGGTTCATTAAGTGCGGCATGTCTGTTCCTGCTCCCTCTAGCTGTGCCTGGGGGTAACTGCACCTCTAGTTCCTCTAAAGAAACAGGATTTCTTTTCTTCAAAACAACTTTATCAGTGCCCACATCATGACACTACCTAACTTTGCCTCTCACGTCCTCCAAGCATCATTGGCTGCAGTAGAAGGAATGGGCTGCACCCAGTTTGCCAGCTGCCCCCATCAGGTACTGTCAGGGCCAGGTTAAGGGTTTATGCCACCCTAAGCAGACACCCCTGTGCCTCCCCCACTGCTGCCTTGAAGCTCACCGCAGCATGAAAGGGAGGATTCCCCATGCTGCCCCACCTCTCGGCATCCATTGTCTCACCTGGGGGAGGATGATGGCATGGCATTTCCTCTCTTCCATGTGGCAGCAAGGCTTAAAGGGGGGCAGGAGTGGCATGTCATGACTACCTGCATGTGCATCGCTGCTTTAAGGCCTCCATAGCAATGAAGCAGTGGCTTTGCCACACTTGCAGGGAGGGAGGGATCAGCCAGAATTCCATCCACCAGGATCTGCGGATCTAGTTGCCCACCTAGTTCGCTAAGTGGATGGCCCGGCCGTGGGTACTGTGAGCCATAAGCAACTGCATTACAAATAACCAGAGACTGGGGAGTGGTGTCTGCAAACTGCAACCTCCATCATTCCATGAATTTGCATCTGGTGTATTCTGGCTACATCATCAGTCCCAAAGTGGTGGCCAGGTTGGTTATGTCCACCCATGACCTATACATCCTGCTGTCATCAGCAGTGCCACAGACTTCAGCAGTGGAGGGTTGGATCAGGATGCCCCCCACATGTACATATTAACTAGATATGTGCATGTGGGGAGGAAAAATATGCCAGTGAGGCAGGAAGATTAGGCATTATGATAACACCCCATGTCAGAGGAAAAATACTCATACTGCACTCTCAGTTGTCAAATCATGACCAGGGACTGTGTGTGAACCAGTGACCCTTTCATGAATAAGTACTCTGTTATATGCCACATCCATCTGAGCCATATGGTCTGCCAATTATGAGCTTATTCCAGAACTGGCCCACAAGCACACATCAGGAAATGATTACGTTGGTCACTGTGCTAGGTCACCCATGGTCTTGAATATGTGTGTTCATATATTATGCCCTGCTCTTCTGGCAGGACAGATCCCATATGTAAAACATGAACCTCAGTTGAACCAGCAGTATATCAATGCAATTCTACATACAGACCTAACAAGATGTCCCTCTCCCACACCTGCCTAACATACCTTGTCAGACAAGTATGGCACAGAGCCTGCAGAGAGCTAAGCAGACATAGGCATACTCCAACTCATGCCCTCATGCATCCTGAAAACTCACCTCTTCGCTGCCGCTTTCGGATCTTGACTCACTTGGTCTACTTTGTGTTTCCTTACCATTCCTCCTAGATGTATCCCATGTCTACAGCTACTGTGTTCTGTCTTGACTAGATTGTAAGCTCTGATAAGCAGGGGCCATCTTTTACATGTGTCTGTGCAGCGCTACACACATTTTGTAGTGTTATACAAATGCTTAGTAGTAGCAAGAATAGTAGTAGATTGTGAGGTTCATCCTGGGGCTGACCAATATTGGCACACATAACCCACATTGCAGCCATCTGGAGCATTGCCCAGGATCTGCATGTCTTGTATGATGAAGGATGACATGTGCATGCCTTCCTGATGAGGGCAAGATGGTTTGGGATGGACCTTATGGGTCATGAATGAGGTGTGAGTTTGGTGTATGTGCAAAAGTAGTTATCTTGTAGTTAACAGCAGGTCACAAGGGAATGCATGCCCTGTACATGTACTACCACAGGGATTAGTTCCACCCTTCCAGATCCTTCCTCTCTCGCCTCCTTTTTTGTCTCTAAAGTCCATGCTCTCTTCCAGACCTTTCGCTTGTGTCCCCCCCCCCCTCTTTCCCCTCTCGCGGCATCCTCTCCTCTTCCTCCCTCCTCCCCTTCCCTTCCTACCCCTGCACTATCACACACCTGGTCGTCTTTTGAGGCAATCACTCCAGCCATTCTCCAAAAAACTTTTCTTTCCATTCGTAAGACCACCTGTTCAGCTGACCCCATTCCCTCCCGCTGGCTCCTGGAGCCTTCCCTATCTCTCTCTCCCTATATTCTTTCCCTTTTCAACTCTAGTCTGTCTTCTGGCGTCTTTCCCACACCCTGGAAACATGCCATAGTCCGCCCCATTTTGAAATCCCGTTCTTCCGACCCTTCTGTACTTTCTAGCTGGCGCCCCATCTCTAACTTTCCTTTTCTTTCCAAATTTCTTGAGAAACTGGTCTTTTTTCAGCTTTCTTCCCACCTTGAAGCTTCCCTCACCCTTCACCCCTGGAAATCTGGTTTTCGTCCCGGTCACAGCACAGAATCGATTCTTCTCTCTCTTCTTAACGAACTTCACGCTGCTCATGACCACGGTCTTTTCAATCTAGCTGTTTCCCTTGACTTTTCCGCAGCCTTTGACCTGGTGGACCATCGCACTCTTCTTACTCGTCTCCAAGAAGCTGGTCTCTCTGTTGTGGTTCTTCAAAGGTTTTGTTCTTTCCTTTCCTGTTGTTCATTTTCGGTTGTAGCTGGGTCCTCATCCTTGCCCCCCACCCCACTCTCTTGTGGTGTGCCCCAAGGGTCTGTTCTTGCCCCTCTGCTCTTCAATATCTTTCTGGCCCCTCTTGCCCTCATAATCCAGCAGTTTGGCATCTCGGCGTATTACTACGCTGATGATATCATTTTATTGCATCACACTGACTCCCTTACTCCTGACATCTCCCCTCTTAATCTTTGTCTTACCGCTGTCGCTTCCTCGTTTTCCTCTAATTTCCTTCATGTGAACTCGGCTAAGTCCTTTGCTATCTGGTTCACGTTCGGGAGCCCTTCCCCCACTTGTGCTCCCTCTTTCTCCTCACAATCTATTCCTCTTGTTTCTTCCCTCTGGTATTTAGGTGTTATTCTTGATTTCTCTCTCTCTTTTAAGGAGCATATCTCCTCAGTTGTCCAGCGCTCTTTTCTTTCTCTTAAGAGCTCCGGGCTGTACGCCCCTTTCTCTCTTCCTCTGCTTTGGCTACACTTCTTCTCTCCCTTGTGATGTCCCGTCTCGATTATTGTAATGTTTCCCTAGCAGGTCTCCCACAATCACAACTTTCCTGTCTCCAGCGTATTCAGAACTCTGCCGTCCGTCTTCTAACTTAAGCTTCTCGTTACGATCATGTCACTCCCCTTCTTTTTCAATAGCATTGGTTACCTATCTCATTTCGTATCCAGTTTAAGATCCTCACTTTTGCACACAGGGTAGCTTTTCCGCACTTCCCATCGCCTGCTTCGCTCCATTCACACAAACCGTATGTCTCTTCCCTCTCCCGCATAGGCCCATCTCGAATCTACCCGCTCCTCAGCCTTTTATTTCTTGGGTCCCAAACTCTGGAACTCGCTCCCCCTTCCCTCCGTGCAGAAGAGTCCTATCAGTCTTTTAAAGCGCAACTCAAAACGTACCTCTTTAGCTTGGCATTTAACCTCCCCCCCCCCCCGTCTTCGTCTTCCCTCCCTCCTCCCCGCTGATGTACTTGATAATTATTAGTTGCTTCCCCTGCTGATGTATTTCTGTAACTTGTTGCCTTTTTCTGTTCTTTCTCTCCTCTTTCCTATTACTATTTTAAAATGGCGTTCTTTTCTTCCTTTCTTGCAGCCTGTATTTTAATTATTGTAAACCGCTCAGATGCCTATGGTATTGAGCGGTATAACACAATTTTTAATAAACATAATAAACATAAAGAAACACCCTGCAGCCCAGAGGACCTCTGTGTGCAAATTTTGTTTGGTTTAGGAGGTACAATGGAGGGAAGGGCATCTTGCCCTTATATGTGACTTGGCCTTTGGACAGGAGATTAATACTGCTGCTGTGTGTCTGTTATGCAGATGCAGTACTGAGTGTCCAGTGCAGTCCATACTGCATTTCTACTGCTATAGGGAGGACCTAGGTGTGGTTTACAACTGTCTCAGAATGTGCCTGCCAGGTTGTTTCAAGTCCTGGGTTTAGGCCATTGCAGGTAGGGACCTGTAGTTTGGTTTATTCTAGAGAGTGCTTTAAAGACGGGTGTGGAGGTATAGCTGAATGGTTCAGTAAGAAACAGAGCAGGGTTCAAAACCCATTTGTGGCCTTGGGAAAGTCACTTCACCCACCATTACCTTGGAACAAAAGTCTAGCAATATACTTCTGGTCACACTGCCAAGAAAACCCAGCAGCTACTGAGTCAGTATTGAATTGAGGGCACACATTATTATTATTCCTTTATATGTGTCATGATAGCACATTGCATCTGCAAGCATGCACATTGCAATTATACCCATCTGACAGCATGACTATTGACTCTGCTGAAGCACATTGCAAAGGGTCATACAACCTCACCCTGTAGATGCATGACACATGAGTTGTATATGATTGGAAACTTTTGTGATAACTGTGAATGAATATATTTTGCTCCATCACATATATGCAGTACATACATGCACACCACACTCCTGGGATGGCCACCTGCAGAGATCATCACACATCCTGACTTGTTCCATATGGCCAATATGAAAGACACAGCAGTTCCACCAGACAGATTGAGTGTAGAGCTTATCTGTACAAAAGCACTTTGCATTTGCATACAGCTTGTGCAGATGTGTGATTGTTATATCCTTGGATCATTGCCTACTAACTTGTCCAGTTGTTATATGAATATAAGTCAGGAAGACTGTATGGTGGTTAGAACAGCTGAGATAGCTGTGAAACCCAAATAGATGGCATTCGACCTTCCCTATGGCACAGCAACTATTTTTTACCACAGTACAACTGAGGTTAGCTGCATTAGTGAGGTCACATCTGGTACATTGGGGCAGCAAGATCATGAAGCATTCTTATCTACCCCAATCCATCCTTCAGCCTACCCTGCCAGCTGCTACAACCTGGCCCACACTGTGGCATTTTACTCAGGGCATGTCACTTACACCTCATCTGCAGCTCATGTGCAGGTCATCATTACCACCCAGGCATTCTTTCAAAGCCTACATTGTAGAAAAGGTGGCTACTACATGGTTCACTTCTATCCAATCCTTTGCCACCCACTGACATCACAGTGGATTACATGAGCACCCTTCACTGATACCGTCCAGCTGCCTTCCACATTATCCACACACTCACTGTCTCACATGTATGTGACATATGGATATGACTTTTCCATCACCAATTCCCTTTGTTCCCATCCAGCATGTCACATCTGCCCTCTCCATAGGCTCCCTTATCCCGCATTAAGGCAACCGTTTTACCCCACGTTAACCTGCAAACTTGGTGCTCTTAACATCTACTCTCCACTTAATGCCTGCTAACTGGCCATTAGCGTCCTTTACACAGGAGCACCTCCAATTAATGCTCACTAACCACTGCTAATGTCCTTTACACAGGAACGCCTCCTCCCCACACTGGGCTTCAACACCCGCTGGGGCACTTAACACTGCCATTAGAGCACGCTAAAAGGTGCATCCTTAAGGGTCCTTAGTAAACATATCCCTTAGTCTACAAGCTAGACATATATAACAACATTCTACAAAACAATATTAACACAGATATTCATTTCCTGAATAGTATCCATAATCATTTCTATTCCTTGCACTTCTGTGCCTGACTTTCTTAAAATGTCCCTTGTGGAAGGTCACCTCCACCTCCTCTTCTTCCATTTCTTCTAGCTGCTTAAATCTTTTAAGAGGAGTATTCTTCCTTGACTTTATTCCTCAATTTAAGACCAAGGAGGAGGCAAAAAGAAAAAAAAATTGACGCTAAGGAGTATATTTACTAATGCAGAGTAATCTTTTACAACTAACATTGGGTGTTAGTTGTAAAAATGCATCAGTAGCTGCAAGAGTCAGGTGTTATCTGTTGGGGGCATGCCTAGTATTTCTTTAACAGATAATGAGGTGAAAATTCAGGGATCGCTGCAAGACAGCAAAGAAGATGCAGCTAACACCACCCATTGAGATGGCGTTGGCTATATCCACGATGCCTGCAAAATATGTGGCTACCGCATGTTGTTAATGCCCATGGTAACTGCATATGAAAGCTATACCCGCTCTCCACCCACATCCCACTCACTCACACTGTTTACGCATGATTTTCCCATATTAGTGCCGCACTGACAGCTAATGCCCTTCAGTAGACACACTTCTTAGAGTGCATGAGAAACTAATGGAATCCAAGGATAGCAAATATTCAAATGTGAAACACATATTTTATCTACACAATATTTAACCTTTAACTTTAACCTAAAAGTTAGTTATTAGCAAAGTATAATCTTTGCACATAACTAACTTTTTCTCAGCAAGAGCCCAGACAGTCCCCTAATAGGGATGTACATGGGAAATCTTTTTGGTTCATTTTGGTTCATGTTCAGTTCAATCACCTGTTCAATTTTAGGCAGATTCCACAAAATCCACATCTGTCCTGTGAACATGTTTAAATCAGACACGGGTATAATTCTATGCGAATTCCACAACCATGGGTAGAGACGTGCCTGTGTTTCTGGGATCAGCCTATAGATGTGTCCAGTGTGACACAAGCAAACCGCTTTTTCAGTTAGCCCATGCACATTTCCAGCACAAGGCCTGCACATGAGTGCAGGCACAGGCCATGCAGTGTTGTGAAGAAACAGGTTCCCGCTAATATTATAGGGTAAATGCTGCAATCGTTTTGGACATCCCTACGCCCACCATATTCTGGATCCTGCCAATCTTAGTGATATACCCGTGGATGCCTCCAATGGCCACATCTCCTCAGTTAAATCGTACATCTCCTAAGCTGCTCTTCTCACTGACAGTGTTGTGCTGATGCAAACTAGTCATAAATACTGATGATACATAGAAACAAAGAAACATAGAAAAATGACGACAGAAAAAGACCACATGGCCTATCTAGTCGGTCCTTCCATATCAACAACTACAACAGCCCCCTTTTTTCCTTTAGAGATCCTCTGTGTTTGTCCGATGCTGTTTTGAATTCAGATGCTGTCCTCATCTCTACCACCTCCACTGGGAGACTATTCCAGGGATCCACCACTCTTTCCGTAAAGAAATATTTCCACATATCACTCCTGAATCTATCCCCTTTCACCCTCATCCCATGTCCCCTCGTAGCAGAGCTTGCTTTCAATTGAAAGAGGATCTCCCCCTGTGCTTTTATGCCATGGAGGTATTTAAACGTCTCAATCATATCACCTCTATCCCGCCTTTCCTCTAAGGTGTACATATTAAGATCTTTAAGTCTGTGCTCATATACTTTATAATGATGACCACTAATCATTTTAGTAGCCACCCTCTGTGCTGACTTGATCCTGTTTATATCCTTTTGAAGGTGCGGTCTCCAGAATTGCACACTATATTCCAAATGAGGTCACACCAAAGACTTATACAGAGGCACTATCACCTCCTTTTTTTCTGCTAGCCATTCCTCTCTGTATGCACCCAAGCATCCTTCTAGCTTTTGCAGTCGCCTTACCTACCTGTTTAGCTACTTTAAGATCAACAGACACAACCACGCCTAGGTCCCACTCTTCTTTAGTGGTCAAAAGGACTTCACCCCCTATACTATATTGCTCCCTTGGATTGCTGCAGCCCAATTGCATGACCTTACATTTTTTTAACATTAAATCCTAGCTACCAAATTCTAGACCATTCTTCAAGCTTAGCTAGATCCCTCCTCATGTTATCTACACCTTCCTGGGTGTCTACTCTATTGCAGATTTTGGTATCATCCACAAAGAGGTAAACCTTACCCGATAGCCCTTCCGCTATATCACTAACAAAGATGTTAAAAAGAATCGGACCAAGGGCAGATCCCTGGAGCACACCACTGGTAACTTCCTTCTCCTCAGAGTGAGCTCCATTTACCTGTACACTTTGTTGCCTCCCACTCAACCAATTTCTAACCCAAGCAGTAAATTTAAGGTCCATCCCTAGGGTGCTCAGTTTGTTTATAAGTCTCCTATGAGGAACGGTGTCAAAGGCTTTACTGAAATCTAAATACACCACATCTAGGGCTCTCCCTCGGTCCAACTCCCTGGTCACCCAGTCAAAGAAATCAATCAGATTTGTCTGACAAGACCTGCCTCTGGTGAATCCATGCTGCCTTGGATCCTGTTATCCGCTGGGCTCCAGAAACCTCACTATGCTCTCTTTCAGCAACGTTTCCAATAATTTACTCACCACTGAAGTTAAACTAACCGGCCTGTAGTTTTCAACCACAACCTTACTTCTGCTTTTGTGTAAAGGCACCACATGAGCCTCTCTCCAATCCTTTGGCACCACTCCTGACTCCGAGGCATTGAAAGGTCAGTCAGTGGAGCTGCTAGTACGTCCCCAAGTTCCCTCAGTATTCTAGGGTGTATCCCATCCGGTCCCATTGCTTTGTCTACTTTAAGTAGAGCTAGTTTCTCAAGAAAACAGTCTTCTGAAAATTATTCAAGATGCCCCTCGTTTCTGTTTCTGCTTGTGGGTGTTTTCTGAGGTCCTTTTCCTGGTTCTTCATCTGTGAACACAGAACAGAAATATTTGTGAAGCAATTCCGCTTTATCCTCATCAGCTTCTGCATATTCCTCCCCTGCACCCTTGAGTCTGACAATACCACTTTTGCCCTTCCTCTTCTCACTAATATATCTGAAAAATGTCTTATTCCCCATTTTATTGAATTGGCTATTTCCTCCTCTTTTGAATCTATGCTTTCCTGACTACTTTGTTAGCTTCTCTAAGTTTTTCCAAATACAGATGCCTGTCTTCCTCTCTCTGTGATCTCTTGTATTTCATGAAGGCCTCCCTCTTTTTCTTCACCTTTTCAGCTACTTCTTTCGAAAGCCATAGCAGTCTTCTTTTCCTTTTACATTTATTTACCATTTTAACAAAAAGGTTGGTTGCCCGTAAAATATCCCTTTCAGTTTTGCCCACTATTTTTCTACATCCCCCTGCTGTTCCCATCCCGCTAATGACTCCCTGAGGTATTGGCCCATCTTGGCAAAGTTTGTTTTCCCAAAGTCTAAGACCCTCACTTTTGAATGGATTCTAACAGCCGTAGTCCTAATACTGAACCACACTATCTGGTGATCACTGGATGCAAAATGATCTCCCACTATAACATCAGAAACACTTCACCATTGGTAAGCACCAAATCCAGTATGACCCCTTCAAGCATGGGGTCTGTTACCAATTGCCTGAATAGTTCTCCCTGTAGAGAATCCAGGATCTCCTTACTTCTAGATGATACTGCAGCAGGAATGTGCCAATCAACATCTGGCATATTGAAATCCCCTATCAGTAGCACTTCCCCTTTCCTAGCAATGCTGTGTATGCCTTCAATTAATTCTCTGTCCACCTCTTCCTCTTGTGAGGGAGGTCTGTATATCACACCAATGCAAATAGATTTCTCTTTCCCTCTTTCTTGTTTAACCCACAATACCTCCTCTCACCCTTTTAAGCTCTGTAATTCCAAAACTTTAATATTATGTTTTACATATAGTGCCACTCCTCCTCCCCTTCTTCCTACCCATAAATGTTGATGCAAGGTAGACTATATATACAAGTCTGTTTCATGCCCAGAACATTGCAAAGTAATCTCAGTGCACTCTAAGATATTATAAGATCAAGTAGATATTAGAATGTTTGTCAAGACATACCTTGCATCAAAACGTACATGGCAGTATAACAATTCCTCAGATATTCTTGCATTGGTCATCTCTAAAAACACTCTTTAAAATGCAATGGCTGTCTGGCTATGGCATCTGTTTCCCACATATTTGGGTACTGGCATTTCTCACAGCAGCTCCCTACATGTGGCTACACCTATCCCATACAAACTCCACTCTCTCTACTGGCTTATGTTACTCTGTAGCAGTCCAACAGAGAGCAAACCACTCACATGGGTGCAAAGGACAAAACGCAGCAGGTGTGCAGACAAAATGACAAGTGTACACTTAAGTATCTCAAAATGCTTACCACTTTGTCTGCGCACCTGCTGTGTTTTGTCCTTATGTTGCTCTGTATACATATGCTATCTGTCGGGCAACCCTGCCTGCCTTCCGACAGTCTGCTTTCTGGCACTTCTCTCCTGGTCAGGCCTGTGTGGGCATGGAAGGGGGGATCCCTGTGCCAGCATACCAAGTAGTCTGCCTCCAGATACATCACCACTCTCGCAGCTTGCATAGATCCTGGACTGGATAAGGATGCAGGCTGCATGGCATGATCTGGGGAATGTTACCACAACAGCTGTCAGGTCTCCCAGTGCCTGGCACAGCTGCTGTATGGCTGCCCTATCACAGTGGCACCTGGTGCCACTGTGGTCATCCATAAGGTCCAGGTACTGGCCAGGCATTCATGCCTCCCCTGAATTGCAGATCGGCATATAAGATCCTCCCATGACACCCTCAGACCACATACACACACTCTCACTTGCAGGGACAAATTGTAGAACACGGCAGAATAAGTACTGCCCTTATTCCACATCTCTGGCAGGAATAACGGGCACGTCTGCGGGGAAGTCCAAAAATATGCAAAGGCTTTTCCGGAATAGGTTACACACATCTCCACAGCTAACCATGCCGTTCCACCCCTCTCGGGAACATTCTGACATCCCCATGCAAGCAAGATAAACGTGTGCAGACGCCATGCACCAGAATATGCTCATAGATGCTTTTGGCACATAAATGTCCCTGGAGCACATACAAACCCTTATTAGGCTTCTGGAATGACCTTATTTGTTTTGGGTTCTGAATTAGTTAGATCATTTAAGTCTAATTAAGTCTGTGGGGCATTCTAGTTTGTGCTAGGGAGCTTCCATTCATTTGTAATCAAACTTGCCTCAAACTTTCTAGCAGGCATATGGCACAGAGAGGGGGGGGGGGGCTTTTCTTTATTTTCATTTCAGGGACAAAACACCCCAGTGGAAATACAAGAAAGGCAGAGCAGCTGCTTATGCTGTCGAGCAGCAGCTAAAGTGGCACTAGCAACAATATCAAAGACAAACGTTTGGTGGGGGTAAGGAGGGAATGATTTGTTTATAGTCACCAATGCAATGCAATGTGTGCCTTCGAGTCAATGCTGACTCCTGGCAACCCAAAAGCTTCTGGGTTTTCTTGGCAGTGTGACCAGAAGTAGATTCCTAGTGTCTATTATCATCTTTGTTGTTTCATGATTATTGTTTGTTACTATGTATTGCAATGTGATTTACCATTATATTGTATTGAAATTCATTTTATTGTAAACCACATTGTTACTATTGTCTAACGTGGTATATCAAACTTCAATCAATCAATAAAAAGTCTCATGCCAGTTGTAAATTATGTAGACTCCTAATATTCCTTGCTTTTGAAATTATCCATTCAATGGGCATCCTGGGGTATCAGTAAGATGGGAAATGCTGGAACACCTTAGATAGGTCTGGCCAGACTGGTGTGTACTCCATATACCAATGATTTCATAGCTATAGCCTTGAAGGACTCAACAAGGAACCGTGTCAAAGAGATTCATTAGGGGGTCTCTGTTGCAGTGGACTGATGCTGATCTCTTCTGCTTAGCGCAGTAGCTAGGGCCTCACAAGGTGGAGGAGAAAGAGGTAGTTGATAAGCTACTCTCATGCTGCCAGTATTGCTTGTCGATTTTAGGGCCTACCACAGGCAGGAGCATGGTGGAGAGACTACACCCAGAGGAGGGGGGAGCAGTTCAGAACCCAAGCAGGATCAGGAACCAGGAGTAGCAGCAGTGGTAGAAATGAAGCAGGACCAAACGCGGAACAGAAGCTAGACCCAGAGTGACTTTGGCAGGAGTGGAGCAGGAAATGGATGAGGATCAAGAGCTGGAGGACTTGGCAGCAAGCATTTAAAAATAAAGAGGAGACAGTAAAATCAGGTCAGGCCCACTGAGACTGTTGAACCAGCAAGGATGTGTCTGGCTAGGCTTCCTTATTTATGGTAGCTCATAAGACACACCTCTTGCTGGTCCAATAGACCCCTCGGTGGTGGGGGGGGGGGGGGAGGGGGAGACAACACGTTTCCCCTTCTGGTCTTACTATCAGGACTTCAGTTCAGTCTCTGTGGTTCCAGCTGCATGGCTGTAGCCTCTTGTCCCTTGTGGATTTGATTCCATCTCTGATCTCATCATACACACAGCAAATAACAGGTCCAGGAGATCTCCAGCTGTTGACACACTACTTATACCAAAAGTTTCCTTAAAAGCTAATCAATCATCCATCAATAGGGCTTTTTCAAATTATGCTCCTAGATGTTGGAACAAACTCCCTCCCAATATCAGAGCAATTAAAGACATCAAACAATTTAAAAAGGCCCTTAAACACCACCTTTTCATCACACAACTTCAAACATCTAAACACCCCTTCCCCTCCCCCATCCTTTTAACCCCATACCTACCCTAACTAACTGTATAGATTTTATATATCTTCAACATGTATTTCTAGAAATATAAATGATTTCCCTGTTACTTCCATGTTAATTTTCCTGTTACTTGTAATAGGGCTGTTATAGCTGACCAAATGTTGTATTGTTTCAATGTAAACCGCACTGATGATAAATAGCGCGGTATATAAGAAAATTAAATAAATAAATAAGTATACCTGCCAGCTCTTATGCTCATTCTTCCTCCTTCTGCATCTCCACTACTGTGCTGCCACTGGCCTTTCTTTCCTCCACCTAAATCATTGGTTTATCTCTCGAGTAAATCCATGCGTTGCACTTGAGGGCGATATGCCCTTTCAATTGTGGGTCATCTAGGGTGGCTAGAATGTAAGCATCCTCCTCGGTAAGGGGTTTCAACCTATTGTGCACTTCTAGTCAAAAGGGCCCGATATTCAAAAGGCATTTACACAGTTTACAGTCTTGTAAGCCATGTAAATGCAGCTCAGTGGGATATTCAATGGCACTAACATGGTTAGTGCTGCTGAATATCCCCAATCTTCTCCCCTACACGCCTCAATGCTAACTGCTTAGCATGGGGGCATGTCGTGGGCATTCCGGGAAGGAGCAGAGGCAGTGACAGTCGCTAATCGGGCAGTGGCGATATTTCATGCTGCCCGGTTAGCAACCTGCGGCTAAAAGATAGGTGTAGCAAAGGCTCACCTATTTTTTTAGATGCAGGTCACTAACTGGGCAGCATGAATTATTGCCACTGCTCGATTAGTGACTGTGGTTGGTAGGTTGTGAAGCAAACCCGGATATTCAATAACATGGCTGCATATGACCCCGGTATTGAATATCCAGGGTTAAGGGTCGGCACAGACAGCTTTAAGCCATAGCGGCGCATAGCCATCATAATTCAATATCAGACCCAAAGTGTCCACCAGCACAAACACTTCTGATGTCAAATCCTTTTGCTGCCAAAAACATTCAACCTTCACCTCTAGAGTACTCACTGTTGGGATAACAATACCTAGGGTGGTACTTCTAGAATACAGTTCCTCCATGGCATCCTTGAAGAGCTTCAAGACTTCTACAACATGAGTCAAATGTGTCCAATCCTGACAACCCAAGAGTCTTTCACTTGTCCCATTAAGCAACATTTTAAGATGCCTTGACACCTATGATTTTTTTAAAGGATTTCCTTGTTGCTCACTGAGAGGCCATTGCTGGAACTGTGGTTGAGGGCAACACAGGAGGCAAAAGGCCATAGGCACCTTTCATATTTCCTACTACCTGTTATTACCTGGCAGTAATTAAGCAGAAATTGCATCTGTAAGAGACCCACATACATTTAACCCTGCTCCCGAGCACTAGTAAGGGTAAATGTACACATGTGAGGTACACACATACAGTACATGCACATTTTGTAACCAACACATTTACTTCACAACTCTGCACTCACCCTGCCTAATCTCTATCCCAGAACATGCCTATATGAGGGCAGCATACAAGTATGCATGTTCTTGTCACTGTGTATACTTCCCATGCATACTCCATGAGTTAATTGTTTAAAAGCCTTTTTGTGTGCAAAAAGACAGACTTTACACATGGGAAAGGTTTATAAAATCATTGCCTAATTGTGTACTATGTTTTATTACATCAGGGTCGCTGAGTTATAGAAGAGAATACTCAGACTTTTCTGACCTAATTTTATGGAGGTTTTTCCAAGTATAAAGCCTCTTTTACAAATAGGAAAACTCTTCTATACATTCAGCAATGGAAAGTGTGTGTAGAAGTGACAAGATGGTATGGACTGACATATGTGCTATGTGTCCATATTCCCAGTGGCAATTTGGGTGAAGCAGGAGCAAATTTCCAACATGTTATAAAATGCATGAGTACATGCCTAGAGAACATGCTCAAATTTACATCGACTTTGGAGCAACCGTAAATGTGTGTATCAACATTTGCACGCTGAGGCTCATTGATACCTATTTTAAAAAGGCACATAGGCACCTCTGTTGACCTTATGAAACTGCTGTCTATTTGGATTTCTCACATAGGTGTCCTGTTATAAATTTAGGCCTGTTAGTCTACTTTCCTGGTACTGTGCTTTATCATAGTTCTGGTACAATGCAGCGAAGCATGTGAGAGAATGAATGGTATGCATTCTCCACCGCACCTTGCAGTCAGATACAATACAGATAGAAGCTATAGTAATGCCTATCATATAATTGTAACAGATCATGACGGCTTTCTGGCCCCTGGTGCTAAGAGTTCTGTTAACTACTGACTACCTGTGTTCAAAGTCTGTTTCTGGAGCCTGAAGCTTTCACTGCATGGTGTGTGTAATGACAGCAGAGTGCAGATGGCAAATATTTAGGATGCCATGCTATACTAGACTAACACTGACTTTTTAAGGCAGTTTCTCTGCCATCAGTGCCCATGAAGAAGGAATCACAGAGATGAGCATTTGGCATGGATAGGCAGACTGGATAGGCCATATGGTCTTTTTCTGCCATCATGTAGTTTGTTTCTCTGTTTCTGTTTTCATAAAGGATACAGCATTCACACAACCGTAGACATTCACCATGCAATCTCAACCCCAACATGTTGTCCTATTCTGACAATCCCCTTTCACACAGGTCATGAAGACCAGGGGTATTAGCTAGTGGCACCTTACCCATGACAAAGGAGTAGCCTATTGGTTAGAGCAGTAGGCTAAACACTAGAAAAGCTAGGTTTGAATCCCATTGCTACCTCTTGTGATCTTGAGCAAATTGCCCAACCTTTCATTGCCTTGGATACAAATTAGATCTTAAGTCCTCCAGGGATAGGAAAATGCCTATAGCACCTGAATGCAACTTATCTTGAATTTTTGAGAAAAGGCATGAACAAATTACCTGTACCACATCCTATCATGCATGCCATAACAGAAAAGCTTCTACATTCATCCATGATTCTTTTAGAAGTGTTTTTAGATGCTGTGTTTCTATCTTATGATGGACTATGAGTGTTTTATTGTGAGCAGTCAAGTACACTTTTGCTGGATATGATAGCATATAAATTAATGAAATATTATCCCTCTCCAGCGAGCATACTGCCATGTCTACAATATATTCATCATGCATAATGACTAGCACAGCGCCTTGTAGCCTGGGATGCTCTGCATATCTACTATTTCCGGTTTGAAAAGAGAAGCATATCAATATTCATGAAGGTAAGCATCACTACAGACACAAATGAACATATTGGAAGGCTAAGGAGTGACTTTTGTCCCCCTTCACATTATTTTCTCTGAAGATACCCCAGAGTATGTGATGCTGGTCAGCACAGACAAAAATTGTTCATTTAAATACTGGTAACTCCATTTTTAGTCTCAAGATTGAACAAAGTATTATGGGGGCATATTAGGCGGCAGAGGCTAAGCTCATTAAAGCACCTAGCTGCTGCCACTTTAACAAAACCTGGATATTCAGCAGTGGAACATATTTGATTTCCGCTGCTGACTATCTAAGCTTGCTGGATAACAGCATTGCTAGCTGGTTAGTGCCAATACTAATTAAGCTATCTGGGTAGTGGCTGAATATCACTGCTAAGTGGATAGCTACCGTCACTGCCTCTGATCCACTCACAGACCATGCGAGCTTTACCCATGAGATTTTTATCATAGTCTTGGAGATATTCTGTGGCACTGACCAGTTAATGCAGAAGAATATTGGGCTGACCACATTTCAGCCAGTCAGCAGGTCTGCTAATCGGCTAAAACCTTTTGACTATGCCTCGCCCCTACATGTTCATATTCAATGACAGAATGGGATCCAAACACTGCAGCCATTACCTCTGCTGTTACTCCTAATACTCTTACATGGCATAGTTAGCAGTGTTTTTTTTTTCTCCTTCTCCCTATTCCTCTGCAAGGCCTGTTCTGTAAATATTTAAAGTTTAAGTATTTTACCTTGCCTAAGTTTTTACTAGGGCACTTCCTGTGGAATCTGCCTGCTTCCACATATCTGCCTCCAGCACTTGAGCAGCACCTCCCCTCCTGCTGGGAATTTGTTCAGAAGCTTACCTCTCTGAGCACATGAGCTCCTGACCTTCTATGAGGAGGTCTCTGCTTGGTCTCTTGCCCCCCCCCCACCCAAACATATTTCACACTCCCATGGCAGATGAACGCATAACTTCTCAAACCTTGTTCATATCCCTCTCACTCCTCCATCTTCTCTCCCTTCTTCATACACCTTGTGGAATGCACATTCTGTTTCCAATAAACTCGCCTTCATTCATGACCACTTTATCTTTAATACTCTGCATATCCTGGCTCTTACTGTTTGGCTTCTCCCCAAAGACTCTGCTTAAATCACTGCCCTCTGTCATAGAGGCCATGGTGGTGGTGTTGGGTTTCTACTCTCTCATTCCTGCCAATTTCAGCATCTAGAATGTTAGGTATCATGCAAATAGAAAGCTAGGTATCATAAGGAAAAGAATGGAAAATAAAACAAAGGATATTATAATGCCTCTGTATCATTCCATGGTGCGACCACACCTTGAATATTGTGTGCAATTCTGGTTGCGGTATCTTAAAAAGGATACAGCATTATTAGAAAAGGTACAGAGAAGAACCACCAAAATGGTAAAGGGGATGGAAGGATACTCCTATGAAGAAAGGCTAAAAAGGTTAGGGCTCTTCAACCTGGAAAAGAGACGACTGAAGGGAGATATGATAGAGGTCTATAAATAAATGAATGGAGTGGAATGGGTAAACGTAGATCGATTGTTTAAATCATCAGAATATAGAAAGACTAGGGGACATGCAATGAAGCTACAGGGTAAACTATTTAAGACTAATAAGAAAAAATATTTTTTTCACTCAACGTGTAAACAAACTCTGGAATTTGTTACCGGAAAATGTAGTAAAAGCTGTTAGTGTAGCTGGGTTTAAAAAAAGTTTGGACAAGTTCCTGGAGGAAAGGTCCATACACCATTATTAAAATGGACCCAGCATATCACGGCTTGACCCAATACAAGCATTGTGGAACCTGTGTCTTTTGGGGAAACTGCTAGGTGCTTATGACCTAGATTGGCCACTGGGTTTGATGGACAGGATACTGGGCTTGATGGACCTTGGTCTGACCCAGTATGGCGTATCTTATGTTCTTATGTTTCATCCTCCTTCTCATTCCTTTGCTTCCTTTGAAGTCCATGCCATTTGCCTTTTTTCTCCACTACCCTTCCAGGTAGCTGTCATTTATTGACCCTACAATATGTCCACCTCTACCTTTCTCACAGAATTTCTCCTAGATTTGGATGCATCTTCCCATTCCCTTATTCTTAGAGATTTCAACATTCACATTGATGACCCTTCTGGACTTAAAGCTCTTTTCCCTAACGTCCTCATTCAACCTCCAGCTGTGCTCCGCCACTCCTACTTACAAGTGTGGCCACTTCCTTAACCTCATCTTCTCCTCCAACTGCTCACCCTCAAAGTTCTCCACCTCAGTTCTTCCCTTATATGATCAGAAGCAGCTAACATTCATCCTTAGCCATCCCTATCTTGGTCTCTCCTGATTTCCACCAACATGTTTAGGAATCTTTACACTATCAACCCATCGACTCTCTCCATTGCTATTCACATTTTTCCTCTACTATGACATCGGAATCTATTGATGAGACAGTATCACTCTCCTCTGCTCTGGACCACTGGCTCCTCCCATTCCTCAACCTGTGAGGCCCACCATACCTCAACCCTGGCTGTCCTCGACATCCCACTACCTATGTTTCTGTGCCCACTTAACTAAATGTCTAACTTAAACCACATACCTTTGTTGACTTCCTACATTTCAAATTTGTGTTAACCTCTTGCCAGGCCATGAGTAAGAGTATTATGTCCATTTAATTAACTTTCTTGCCTCTGACCCTCACCATCCCTTTGCTATGCTCAACTCTTTCCTCAAGGTCCCTCCTCCTCCAATCCCTCCTTCACGTTCTGCCCAAACCTTGGCTGACTACTTCCATGACAAAGTCCAGATGATTATCCATGAATTCTACACAGGGTCACCTCCACCTCACCTTCCCCTTCTTCAACCCCAAATCCATTCCTCAAAAACTCTCACCCTTTCTTTCTTTTCTAAAATCACATAGGAGGAAACTGCAAATTTTCTCTCCTCCTCCAAATAACTATCTGCTCCACTGATCCTATTCCCACCCATCTACTATGCTCTATCTCTTCCGCTATCATTCCTTTGACCTCCCCTCTCCTGCCCGGGCCCGCCTGGAGCAAATCTAGCACTCTGCCTTCTTTTTTCTAGCCCCATCACTGTGGAATTCCCTTACTCCCCTAATCCATCAAGAAGAATCTTTTCCCAAATTGAAGTCTCTCCTGAAAACCCACCTCTTCTGTACTGCCTATGACCTCCTTTCCCCCCCCCCCCTCCGTTTCCTCCTCTCCTTCCACGTAGGCTCTTTTTCTTTTTAGTCCTGTATGTGTGTGCTCTTTCCTGTCTGGCATTGTAGTTCCTTTTCTGATTTGGTTTTTCTTATATTGTTGTTATTGTGAATCGCCCAGATGGCTCCCGATGGGCAGTCTATCAAATGTTTTAATAAAAATAAAGATCTGTCATATCTTTAACCTATCACTTTCTACTGCAACTGTTCCTATGGCCTTCAAACATGCACTGGTCACGTATCTCTTCAAAAAGCTTTCACTAAACCTCATCTGTCCTTCTGGTTATTGGCCTAGCTTTCTCCTACCCTTTGCTTCAAAACTACTTGAATGAGCGGTTCGCCACCACTGTCTTAACTTTTTCCTCTCAAGCCCTTCTGGATACACTGCAATCTGGTTTTTGTCCTCTACATTCTACAGAAACGGCGCTTGACAAAGTCTCCAGCAACTTGTCCCTTGCCAAATCCAAGGACCTTTATTCGATCCTCATCCTTCTTGACCTTTTGGCTGCCTTGGACATTTGTTCACCACCTTCTCCTCAGTACCCTCTTCTTACTTGGATTTAGGGACTCTGCTCTGTCCTGGTTTTCTTCTTTTCTCTCCCATCACACTTTTAGCGTATGTTCTGGTGGATCTTCCTCTACTGATATCCCGCTTTTAGTTGGTGTATCTCATGGTGCTGTGTTGGGATCTCCCCTTTTCTCTCTCTACACTCAGTCCCTTGCACTTATTTACTCCCATGGTTTTCAGTACCATCTTTATGCTGATGACTCTCAGATTTACCTTCCTGTGCCTGAAATCTCCCAAGAAATCCCAGCCCAGATTTCTGCTTCTTAACTGACATTCCTGCCTGGATGTCTCATTGCAGTTTGAAACTGAACATAGTCAAAACTGAGTTCCTTATCTTTCCCCCTAAGCCCATTTCCTCCTTCTTCCTTTCTCTATTTTTGTGGATAGCACCACAATCCTCATTGTTTCCTTGCCAAGGATATAGGGCACTTGTGATATATATGATATTTGTCCAGATTGCTGCTGCATATAGTCCCTATCATGTTAAATTTAAAAATTAAATGGTTGTATTATTTATGCAGTTTGTTCAATGCTATTAACACTAGAAGCCCCAAAAGGCATTTTACCTAGAAACCCCAAAGTGTGTCAATTGATGCATTATCACGACGACTGCATTTAGCATGAAATGCAGATGTGAATTAATTTGAAGTTACTTATTTGTTAAATACGTGCAGTATGTGATGTCATTACATGACGTCATTGTGTGTTTATTGTTTTGTAATGTCGGAGTAAAACTGTAAACAGTGATTGATTTAAAAACAAAATTTACTCTGTTACACAGGTATGTACAATGTTGATGTTGTGACTTTCGAACATGCCCTAGAACAGGCCGACACTCCAGAACTTTTAGCATATCGCTTCTTCCCTGAAATTTTATTCATTTTTTTTCTACAATTCTATTTACAGAATGCCAAGACCTCGTAAAAAGACAGCAGTGCCTAGATGTGCTGGTGCAAAATCAGATTCAAATATTGACCTACATGTTACAGGTTGTGCAGGCATACATGCTTATCCTGTTCGTTCGTTAACTGACATGGACTTTGCAGTTACTTTTGAATTGTCAGTTACTTTTACATTTAGTTAACACTGTTCTTATGTTAGTCGTTGTATGAAATTTGTGAAAAACACTCAATTTTCTTGGTTGCGTCAATTGCCATACTTTGGGGCTTCTAGGTATAAATTCATTTTCCCGCTAGGTGGCGCACTTGTCATTAATTTTTGATGCACATATTTGAACATCTTGACCTCACTAACAAAGTCATGGAACATAACTAACATGGTTCTAGCAGTGACGCTGGTATACAACTTTGAATATGCATTTCCGTCAATTGACGCACTTTGGGGCTTCTAGTGTTAAACATGAAAGTATGTTTGTTTGTACAGGGTGGTGTACACTATCCGATTGTCTAAACCTGAGAGAGCTAATTCTCTTCAGAGCTTTGCTTAGAAATAAACTTCATATATTTGCTTACTAAGTGAAGGTTTACATGTCCTGTAAATAAAGAAAAGGGCAGGTTCTACTCTAGCCTCTCTGTCTCAGGGTTATTAGATATCAAGCAGTCAGCAGTAAACAGTTATGTGTATGTCTCTGCATACTGACCTAGTCAGCAGTAGTTCTACAGATTTCAACATTCCTGGCAAGGGCGGAAGGTGTTTGTGAGTATTATATGGTGCCAGCAATGAGCAATCTGTTAGGTAACCGAGAGTTGTCTCAATTGTGTGAATGGCATGACAAAGCTATGGTTTTAGCTGTTCAGAAAGGTAGCCCTTCTTACTGTATGCGTGAGAAGTATGGGGATATAGCTACTAATTATACTGTGCACTGGTATGCAGTGACTAATGATAATGTGCTTTTAGAGTTTCCTTTGGAGGGAACATTTTCTATAGATAAGCTTTGTTATCTGAAATGTGCTTTGCAGGCTAAACACAGAGTATGTGATGCCCGTGAAGGGCTGGTGTTTGGTTGGTGGCAGCGAATGGCACATGTTATGAAAAATGATTTGTTTATATTAGAGAATGCTGGTAAAACGGGTGAACCACAGGAGAAAGAGATTGATAATGACCGGGCAGGGAAGTACCCAGTCATTTTTTCTCCAGAGTATGATGCAGAGGTGGCTGCAATTGGAGCTGGAAGAGTTCCGGTGTATTCCCAACGTCTCCCCCTGTTTGTTCTGAGAGTTATGTAGTTTCTGAGAGGGATAAGGTCACTCGTGCAGCGAAATTAAGAGAAGAGATAAGAAATAAGCAAAGAATATTGGGGAGTGCACAAATTGAGAATTTTGGTACTTGCATTGTTTCTCAGCTCAGAGAAATGAATGACCTTCTTAGTCATGAAATAGAATGTATTGTACATATAATAGATTCCTTAAAGGGAACAGTAAGAAATGATATTTCTGCTATAAGTTTTCTTCAAACTGTTTTACGTCAGCATAATAGTTCATGTTCTACTTGGGCTGCTTTAGATAATTTGCTTAGAATTGCGTTTTATAACCCAGCTGATTTTCAAAAGAAAAAAAGATGATTTTCTGTTAGAATCACTTACAGTAGTATGCAAACTTGTGAAAGGATTGGTTGAGATTAACATCCTTAAGGCAGGATTCACCAATTGTTTTTGTAAATGGTTTAATCCCGTGAGTAAAAGGTATTTTTTAAAGCTTCAATAACAGATTGGCCGGCTAGAACAGCTGCTGTAAGTTTCAGTACAGTAAGCTAACATTTGATGTGAAATGACTAAATTGCTCAAACTTACAGGTTGCTTCTATGTAACCTCCCAGGAGCAGGGGGAGGGATAGGATCAGAGCAAGAGAAGGTCATAGGAATCCTCAGCGAGACAGTTCAGATAAGCTTGTTATTGAGCATTTGCAGCGAGACTGTCTCCGGAATCGGAGTCTTGATGGTCAGAGAACTCCGGTAGCTGCTGATTGCACTCTATCCTGGCTGAGTGTGAACATATTTCCAGCTGTATTTTCTATCTGAAGTGCCGTGTTCTGCAGAGCTCCAGAAATCATTCATCCTGGAGAGCTTTCTTCTTCTTTATGGACAATGCTGAGGATCAGATATCGGATGTGCGGATCGTCGTGAAGCCTGGAATTCAGTTTCCTAGACTCAAGTTGTGTCCACTGCCAGCTGTGTCCACTGCCAGAAGCCGCCGGTGAAGAAAGTCGTTCTATGCTTGAAGATCTCCAGACACAAAGTGTCACTTCATTATGTAAGACTTCAATTCTTCTTGTGCGGAAGGCTGATGGTAAGACTTATAGATTTGTGCAAAACCTGTGAGCAGTAAATAATGTGATTTTGCCATTTTCTCCCTTGGTACTTTCAAGGGCCACCTGGACTTTTGTTGTAGATTTGCGACCTGCTTATTTTCAGTATGGCTTGGCAAAGAAAAAGCAGTTTTGTTTTTATTTGTTCTTTTTGAAGGTTAGTCCTGCATATTTGCACAGGCCCTAAGAACTGCATTATTTGATGTAAGACTCAACCATTCCTCTTTAGTTTATTATGTGAATGATTTGTTTTTAATGTAGACTAAATTACGTATGTTATTGGTCAGATTTCTTGTCTTTATTAGCTTATATTGCTAAGTTAGGTTTGAGGGTTAAATCTGTCTCAACTGCAATTTATTTCTCATAATGTTGCTATTGCATAGCTTCCACATTATTGTAGTGGGAGGTTTGTTTTAAATGTAGAAATGTACTGGGAAGAGTGCCATGGTTATTGTAAACTATTCAAATTGTTTGTGGCTATTTCTGATGTCTCTGTTATCTGTGTGCTTTGTGAGCTTTCCCGACTGGTTGTAAACCAAAGCAAATTGATGAAAGAACTTTGGGACTCCTGCAATGTCTACATAGTTTAATAGCAGTGTTTTTTTTTTACAAATGAAACTTCCTGGTTGTCTGGTTCTACAGCGGCAGTTAGCAGAAGTATTTGCAAAAGGACAACCGTTTTGCAGACAAATAAAAAAAAAAAAAAGAAAGCACGGCAAGCTGTTTTTCAAGCATCAGTGTTACTGACATTGCAGTATTTAGCACTGTTAAAGATGACTTTATTTTCTCTTTCATCTTTCTTTGAAGATACTTCTTTTTTTTTTTAATTCTTTATTTTCGTTTTATAACAACAAAGGAAAAGGAAGACATACAGCTAAAAGACAGATACATAAAGTGTAATACATACACCAAAGTAAACCCCTGCCACCCCCCTCCCCCCTGCTTCTTCTCTAGAAAACTAATCATACCCGAAGCGGACGTGTACTTACATTATTGTGTTAAAACCTAACGGTGATCTGAAACATGATGAGTGCACATTATACAGGCATGTTGGAGCAATGAGCAGATTGTACATAATCATTAAGCATCTGCCATTTAGACAAGCGAAAGTGAGTTTGGGCAGGGGGAATAGCTCTCCGAAGTATCTGCTCATATTTACTATATAAGCAGACGAGGTTCCACCATTCATTGAAGTCGAGAGCTATCCTTCCAATTCCTCGTGATTAAGCATATGGCTATACCCAGCATGAAATCAAGGAGAAAGCGACCCCTCTCGGAAAGAGAGGGGACCTCCGCCGCAGTGTCCACCTGAGGAACGAACAATTTTGATATTAGAAAGAAGTCTATGCGAGACTGGGATTTATGAGGGGAAGAGAAGAAGGTGAAGTCAAGCTCATTGGGGTGTAGTAACCTCCATAGATCAACTAAAGCAAGATCTTTGATCAGGGAGGTAAGCGTGGTGTGACTCTTGGGGGAACCACTTGTCCTAGGCGGCTGTTTGTCAATCAGGGGATCAAGGACTAGATTGAACTCCCCCCCAATTATCAATGAAGTATTAGCAGAGGCCTACGCAACCTGAGCAATGGTAGCAAAAAAGGCAGGGTCATCCACATTAGGAGCGTAAAGGCATATACACGTAACTTCAAGGCTACCTATCTTGAGGTGAACTCTGGACCATCTACCTACTGTATCTGAGCTAGTCACAATAATAGTAGCATGCATAGATTTCCTAACCAGTATGGCAGCCCCACATTTCTTAGAAACGGCTGGGGAGTAGGCGGCCACCATGTAAGGTTTAATATTGAGTTTAAGAGTTTCCTTCGAGTTTAAATGCGTTTCTTGGAGAAAAATCAGGTCCGCAGCTGCCTGGCTTAGGTAGCTTAGGATGTTCTTCCGTTTTATCGGATTATTGATTACTTTTACGTTCAATGAGAAAATCTTACATGGTGCCATCAATCGGTAATAGACATTTTAGGTAAGGGCGCTTGAAAACATACAACATAATCAGAATCTGTGCAACAATGACATAATCACCGAGTATACTGGCTAATACACCCCATATTGAAAAGTATGTACCAAAGTATCCTAGAGAAGAAGCAAAACCCCCAAAGAATATGGCGACCTTATGTCTGCGGGAGGAGGCCCTAGAGAGGAAATAGGAAAACATGAGAAAAAAAAAAGAAAGAAACACCAGAGTCCATTATTAACACTGTCTCTGATACTCATCGAGGCTACTGTGGGTAGATGAAATCGGGTCACAGATATCATCAAAGTAAGGCAACAAACTGCCCTCGCCAGACTCTTTGCTGGGCTGCGGCAGATCCAATATGGCAGGTACAGCGGATATGAGAATACTTGCAGGAATATTCTGGAAGTCAACGCATCAAGTCGGCTTCTTTGGAATCCAAAAACTCCGCTAGTAGATCAGGGTCCTCAAATGTTCTTGTCTGATTGTGAAGCGTGACTCGGAGCTTGGCCGGGTACATCAGGCCATAGCGTGCTTGTAGTTGTTGAAGCCTCGGCCGGAATTCCAGAAAGCGCTTTCGGCGGTCGACCGTGGGTTTAGCCAAGTCGGGATAGAAGGAGATCTTGTGGCTCCCAAACTCCATATGGCCCTTTGCCCGAGAGGCACTTAGAATTTGCTCCACATGTTGATATCTCAAAAGTCGAACAATGATAGGCCGCGGGGTCTTCCTGTTGAGCGTTATGCTTGTGGGTACACGATAAGCGCGATCGATCTCCAAATCTTTGGTAAAGGTGATTTGGAGCAGGGAAGGGAGGATTTTGCATAAAAACTCTTTCATGTCTCCCGATTCCGCCCCCTCCGGTATGCCCACGAGTCGTATGTTGTTGCGACGCGCTCTATTATTGCCATCTTCCACTTCTTTCTGCAAGGCCCGCACCTGACGTTCAACTTTGTCGAGTTTGGACAACCGGGCCGCATGGGAATTCAATATGCTCTCCATTTTGTCCTGACGCGAAGAAAGCCCTTCTAGCTTGCTTTGCAGCACACCAAAATCTTCCCGCAGCGCTCGGAGTGCTTCACCATTTGACTGCACGAGGTTTTTGACCCCTCTAATCTCTGCGAGGATTTCCTGCTGCATTTCGGGGCCCTCGCACAGGGCCAGCCCCTTCTGCGGGGACGGAGGTTGAGTTTTGGAACGTTTGCCGTGAGAAGCCGCTGGAGATCCAAATTCCAGGCGCGTGGGTTTGGTCCCCGTCATCTCACCAATGTGCCCCGGCAAGATCAGAGTAGAAGTTCCAAGTATGTACGGTGTTAATTCAGGATTCTGAGTAGGCCTCTCGGGAGCCTCAGCGTTATGCGACCATCCCGCTGGACATCAGGCTCCGCCCCCCCTCTTTGAAGATACTTCTTTTGAAACCCAGGTTTGGACTTTGTGATGGCTGCTGGAAAGAGAATCATCTGTTTATTTGCCCTGACCGTCTTTTGTTTCTACTTTCCCTGTTCCTGCAGCAGAAGCTTTACCACCGTGGTTATGCATTTTGTCTTTTTGTTCTTGTTTTCTTTGGTACAATCTGTTTGCACTGTTTCAGGACTGGCACTGTAGGGTTAGTTTAGGGACAGTATACATATGCCTGCCTGCTGAACTCATTTTATTTTGATTTTGCAACCTGTTTTGTAGATCAGCCCTGTATCAGAGGAGGGAGGTGGTATTCCCAAAAAGTCACTTATGCACTCTGATAAAGCCTCCGATTGAATAAAAGCTTTTCCCTTTGCCCTTATGGCAGTGTGTATTTCCTCTAGCCTGACACCATTTGCAATAGTTAATGGATGTCTAGCTCCTTCTCCATATGCCTTGGCAGTTATCCCAGACCCCCAGGTGTTGCGCAGCGATATCTTAACTTATTGTGCACGGTTGCACTCAGTCCTATTTTGTTTCCCTTTTATTGCAAGTGACTCCTTAACGAGATGACAAGTTCTTTATATCCGGGATCCGCAGAATTATTTTATCAGAAGTGAAGCCACCAGATTGGGTCCTGATTAAGACTGCACCCGAAGACACTCCCAGTTCCCAAGCTCCTGGTCCATGTCGTGTGTTCCTGGTGGGATATTCAGCTTGTAAAGTGAAAAGACATTCTCGTTGGATGCATCTTATACAGTGGCCCCCTCACAAGATCAGAAGATGGTTTCCTGTATCGGTGAATCAAGAGTTTGCAACGCAGAGACTTATTGGACAACAGTGATATTGAAGAAAAGGACTTTTATGATTTAAAGTATTTTTGACAGAACAACAGTGACATTACAGAGAGATTATTGTATTAAGTAAATTCTAAATGGACTATTCATGTAAAATGCATTTATTTAGCATTTATAGTAAGGCTTAGAGGGATGAGGTTAGTTTAGATTAGTATTTTCCTGATATATATGTAATGACCTTTAGGTACTTAACCTCTACTTAATAAAGTAATTGAGAATTAGAGGGCCGATATAGCTATAGTATATCTCTTCATCATCTTAAGAAAAGTATTAAGAAGAGTAGGTATATCTTTAGTTTGTTTTAGAATATTTTTGTTGCTGTGCATATTGGCTATGCATATTTCCTAATCTGGTCCTAGATGTGCTGTGGCATATTATTAATGAAACAGTATTACATTCAGAATCATGGGGATGTTAGAGGGAATATCCAAATATATTTGAGGCACATTTACACGTGATGCAAAAAACATTTCAATTTATCAAAGTTTGCTGTTTGCCTTCCAACAGTGATAGCTAGGCTTAAGACCTTTGAAGAGTTTTGTGACATATGGTCTTATACAAACACAGAACCTAGAATAATTAGAGATATAGGTATGAAGATCCCATGTACAGGTTCCTATATTTCAGTAATTAACAATTGATGCCAGTTAAAGGGAACCAAGTGTGTAGTTCTGGCTACCCTTTTGTATGCCTCTAGTTCTGACCTAGGCATACCTAACCAGAGTTAAAGTGTTTTTGAGTAATTGTATACAGAATTTATCTTGTCCTCTGAATTTGACAATCTGAGCAGAGAGCTTAGTGGTTTTAGAAGGAGATTATTTTGTGTGTGTGGTACGTTTGTGTATACAGAGCCTCCCAGAGGTTGGTCAGGTGCTTGCTATATAGCCCTGGTGGATACCCCATAGTGAATTGAACTTTACTATATTACTTTGTTATCAATCCTGAACAAATCTTTAAGAAGAAAAAGGGATGTTTCCCCTCAGGATGAAGTCATAGTGGTTGCTCTGCTTTTTACTGAGGCAATTAGTGTGTGTTGCAAGGTCCAGTAAACAAAGTGTCAGCTTATGCAGCCCAGAACCGAATGGCTTTAGATTTTCTCCTAGCAAAGGAAAATGGTGTGTGTGAAGTAATAGTTGATTGCTGTTGTAGTGTGCTTGATAATAATGGAAAAATAGTAAAAGGCCTATTGGATAAGGTTATCAACCGTACTTTTGTTTCAAGTGAGAGTTATGTAAGTTCCTTTTCAGCTCTATTTGATTCTGTTTCTTCATTTTGGAATTCATTATCCAGGCCTTTGCATGGCTTATTAGCTTCTTTGCTTGGTATTTTGGGAATTCTCATTCTAGAAGTATTAATTCTCTGTGTACTATCAGCTTGCTGTAAGAAAGCAGTAGAATCACTGACCCCTACATTGATGTTACGGATTGACCCAGAATCTAGTTTTATTTCCACTTCAATGGCAATGTCTGAGTTTCCTTTCTTTAGAAATGATTCTTTACAGAATCAGAGGAGGGACTGAAAGTATGTTTGTTTGTACAGGGTGGTGTACACTATCCAATTGTCTAAACCTGAGAGAGTTAATTCTCTTCAGAGCTTTGCTTAGAAATAAACTTCATATATTTGCTTACTAAGTGAAGGTTTACATGTCCTGTAAATAAAGAAAAGGGCAGGTTGTACTCTAGCCTCTCTGTCTCAGGGTTATTAGATATCAAGCAGTGAGCAGTAAACAGTTATGTGTATGTCTCCTCATACTGACCTAGTCAGCAGTAAACAGTTATGTCTTGGAATACATGTATGTCTCCTCATACTGACCTACGCTGATTAGAAGTTGACCTACGATATGATAAATACGTAATGCCTGACGTGTAATAATAAAGTGAAATTATGCTGTATCATCCAAAAGAGCCTTATAAATAAAGTGAACCATGGCTAGTAGTTAGAGTAAACAAAGAGAACTTTGGTTCACTTTGTTTCTCTCCCAAAGCTTTGGTGTATTTATATAGGAGTGTGTAGTATTTTATTGCTGTCTTTTAGATCATCTTCCCATTGTTTTGAATGTAGTTTTCTGTAGCTCCAAGAGCCCTGCAGGTTGCTGGTGAGGGGAGGGCTAGTCTAAGCCCACAAAACATATTTCCTTTGTTTAATGTGTAAAGCACTATATGCATACCCTACATCAAGGTTTCCTAAATGTATCCTTAGAATCCTATAGCCATTCACTGTGAATGCATTGAAAACCTGACAAGCTCTGGGGTTCCCAGGAGAGGACTGAGTAGCCTTGCTCTATTAATTTGTGGGATATAAATTTACAAAATAAATAAATATTTAAATGGTTATAAGGTGCCATGCATGGTTTATTCTTTAACCTCTTGAAAGGCACAAACAGTAAGAAAGTATATTCTATATCATATATTCCTAATTTTTATGAGGTTTTTTTTAAAACTTTTTACAAATTAATGTGCCCCATATGAGTCAGAAAGGCAGAAGTAATAAGATAACTAATATGTTCTATTGTGCTTTTTTAGACTGATCAGAAAAAGCTACATTATGAGGGCAATTTTATAAACCCTCACAGAATCAATGCACATTATCACGCATGTAATTGAGAACTATTTTACTTTATAAAATAGGGGTGTACTGCTGTGCCTTAACCTAGTCATGGCAGTTATGCCTCACTTAGTGCTGGCATTGGTGCCCATCAGGCAGTCTGGTGGCACTGAAGCATACCACCATGCAGAGGACCTGGTTGCCTGTGGCTGGAATTGTTGTGCACAGTCCCTGGAAGAGAAAGCTCTACATTTAACATTTATCTTAAAAGCTTCATCAATCATCATTAAAAGCAGACAGTCCATATAGTGTTCAATTCACATGCCTTGATGAATTGTGTTAACATTTTTTTGGAAATATGTTACTAGATAAGGGTACACAGTGGTGAAAAATGGGCCAATAAGGATCTGTGATGAGCAACCTGTGTGGTTTCCTACGAATTGGACTCTTGTTTCTGAAAGTCTATAAAAATATTTCAATATATATGCTTAATTAGTGGAGGTTATTGGATTGAGGGCATATTATTAGAGATTTGGGGGTATGTTTACTGCGCATCCGCACAATAGCGCATGGAAAGCAGCACTTAAGTGCTCTTAAGCGCCCCGCACACGTGCGCAGCACCCCCACACACGTGTGCGGCACACTAACGGGCCCCGCACAAGTACGTGCCCGCAAATGTCCGATAGAGGCGTGGAAAGGCTAACGGAGGGCGGAGGAAGGCTCCTGAGGGGCGGAGAGACTAGTGCAATGGGCAGGGAAGGGGAGGGGAGAGGCCCCTCGCACATTATCGGGGCAGAATTTCCATGTAAAAACTACCGCGAGTGAAACACTCGCGGTAGAGTGCATTTAAAGGGAAGAGAAACCATTTACGTCAGCAATGTACAGCAAAACCGGGGAAACCTACAAAACGTGAGCAGTGTGATACATGTGCACAGAACAAAATAGCAAATATAAATTGTAAAAGACCACAACAAACTTCTAAAAAATTATAATCCAGCTGGGCAACAGTGATATTAATGGGCAATAATAAAAAACACTCCCAGGAAAGCCCCCCAAAAAAGATATGATTTTTGGAAGGGTCTACGGAGCGGAGACCCTTCCAAAAATCATTTCCTTTTTTGGGAGCTTTGATGGGAGTGTTTTCTATGGTCGCCCATTAATACCACTGTTTCCCAGCTTGGTCATATTTTTCCCCCTCTTTTCACGGTCATTTGCGGGGTGTATTTGCACGTTTGCCCCCAGACAAGGTGAATGAGCCCACAGTACAAATGTGCAGAACAGGGTTTAGGATTCTGCCGGCCAGGTTTTCCATCCCCAGGGACAGCCCTGTCTCTGTGGCCACAGTGTGGTGCAGCGGACAGAGCCAGTACCTACAGGACCAGAGAGTCACAGGTTCAAATCCCAGCTGGAGCTACTGCCAATCCTGTCCACAAATGTTTCCCATAACTAAACCATGACAGTAAGCACAAACCTTTATTGCTGAGGACATACGCATTGGTAATACACCTATCTTTTACCACACCGAGCACAGACACCATGAACAGGGGCATTATCTAGAGCAGAGTCTCCGATATGCAGCCCTAGAGGACCACACACCATTCAGGTTCTATGCTGCCTCTAATACAAATGCCGGTGCTGCATATCTATGCACCACCCCCATGGCATGTAGATGTAGCTCATGCATAGTCATGAGGTACAGCAGGAAAACCCAAACAGTGTTCGGCACACCAGGACTGGAGTTGGGAACCTCTGCCGTAAAGCAGCAGCCAACAGGGGCAGACACACCCACACCCACAGGCCCCATTGGCCAATGCCTCCTGGAGGGGCAGGACATTGGGCCCTGCGTGCATCTCCCAATACTAGCACCTGCATACCTTAGCAATGCCACCCTACACCTGGGTATACGGTACACAGCTCTCAAACGTTTGCTATGAGTCCTGGCAGATAGACATTACTACGTTAAGCACAGTTTGCTCTGTGAGCTCCATCATAAAAATCTTTCTGATGTCTGCGGTGTGTGCTTCAGGTCTGGCCTGTGACAGTGGTCACCACCCTGGGGAGTGACCCACAGCAGTATTGCGTACCATATCCATGCCTGTACTGTGCCCAGGACTGGTGTGGTGGGCAAGGCTGATAAAATCCTCTATAGTAGCACAATGCTGGCATACGTGTGGGAGTGTGTGTCTGTCTATACAGTGTGTGTTGGCTGCAAACACCTTCCACAGCCCACACTGCCAGCACAGTTGCCAGCATTGGCCTGCCAATGTGCATAATGAGCCGCAAGGTACCATGGGTATAGCTCAGACAGGGTGGGATGGCCAGGATGCATCTGCACAGGGCATAGGGCACTGCCTCGGTCATTGTCGTGCCCGGCCACCACCTACACAGACAGGGTGACCTCTGTCTGTCCTGCTGTGGGATCACTCTCACCCTGACTGTGCAGTGACCACAGCATGTCTAGGCACCCCCATAGTGCTATATAGTATTTCTCTCGTGTGATATATCTGGGTTTCCTTCTGGGGCCCAGTCACTGACTTATCTGCTGGTTTGCACTGCCTCCCAGTTCTGGGTGCATGCATTTCCACCAGGACTAACTAGCTGACTGTTTTCAGCTGGTCTGTGTCTTGATGGAGTGCCTTGCAGGGTGCAGCAGCTGAAGGCTTGCTGCAGGAGAATATCAGATAGTGGTGGGGTGCAGCTTAGCATAACCAGGTGTAATGTCTGTCTGATATTGTGTTGTGGATGTGTATAGAGCTGCTTTGACTGCCCTGTAGGGTGTCTGTTCCCCAGCAGGACTAGGGTTGGTGGTCCACTCTACTGCCACCATTGCAGGGAGGTAGAATGTGGATCTGTTGATGGGAGACCCTGTTCTTCAACCTTGGGGGGAGGGGGGGTGTTGGTACATAGGCCACCTAGGTGTCCATAAGGGGTTTCCCTGACTATGACAGAAGGAGATATCCAAGGTGTTTCTTCAGAATCTACCTATCTCACAGATTAATACTGCTTTGAAGCTCTGGCATGGCCTCTTTCAGCCATGGAGGGTGTTGTGGACCTGGTCCTGAGCGCCTCTTCACACCCTCAGGGTGAGCACAGGACCCACACAATGTGACGGTGTGTAGCTCCTCTGTGCCAGTTAAACGCCCGGTCAGTACCCCCCACCAGGCCGAGGCGCTGTGTGGGTGCACACGGCCACTTCCCCCTACCAGGCCGGGGAGCTTTTGGGGTGCATTCCCCATCTTGTGTTCATCTGTGGACAGCTGATTTGCATGTGCAGTGCATCATGGGTATGGGTGGCCTAGCCCTATCCTGGTTACCACAGCAGACTGTCTGTGTGGTGACGTGCAGGCTCTCTGCAGCCAGCCAGGGGCTTGCTGGCAGCTATAGAGTTGTAGCCCAATGGTTACGGCACTGCCTGTGGAGACAGAGCTCATGGGTTCAGACCCACAGTGGGGTTATTTGATAGGGTGGTCCAAAGTTTGTTTTTTATTTAATGTACATATATTGATGCCAGCACAAACACCCTCAGCGTACTGTACCCATAGGGTGCCTCTGAGGGTGCTTTATAGGGCGCCCTATAGGGCACCTTATGGTTGCCGTCCATATAAGGTGCACTGTACATTATTCTGTGACGCAACATATATGGTGCCCTATAGGGGACATTCTAGGGTGCCTTGGCGTACAGTGAACTTTAACATGTGCCTTATGGGCCGCCTTATGTTAACACGCTTTGAGAGTGCGTTTGCTAGTACTGATACATAAAATAAAACTAATATGCCTCCTACAGCACTCATCCCCATAATATGTACTGCCTCAGCCAGCCTTGTTTACTGGGCACTGTGAGGGATTGAACCCCTGATGCCTGCACCATTGGTCAGTGTCTTAGCCATTGTGCTGTGGCTCTGTTCCTGTGCTTGGACATTGCCGCACTGCCTTAGGCCTTAGAAACTTAGCAGCGCACCGCCTTCTGCCGCCCAAACCGCACAAAATTAACAGCACAACGCCTAATGCCCACAATTTACAGTGCTATGCCTTATGACGCCCACACCTAACAGCGCACCGCCTAATGACACCCAAAATTAACAGTGCGCCGCCTTATGCCGCACAAAATTAATATGCCTCCTACAGCACTTTTACCCATTAAAGTTAATGCCTCAGACAACATTTCTCGTTGCGCACAATGGGGGATTGAACCCCTGGCCCCTGCACCATTGGTCTGTGTCTTCACCATTGTATTACGGCTCTGTTCTTGTCTTTGCCCAGCAGCGCGCCACTTAGCCTTCCCATGCGCTAATGTGGACCCCGCACATTAGCGCGCCGCGCACAAGTACGGTCGCTGCCTCTCGGTTTTTTTCTTTTTTCTGCCTGAACCGCCCACTCCTTATATGGCACAGACACACTACCGCGGCCCCGCACAATTTCGGAGTTTAGTAAACATACCCCTTGGTCTTCTACTGTGAGTAAAGTATATGCATATGCAGCATGTCTATGTTATAAGATAAAAAGTACAATAAAATTGATCCACTAATGTGAAATAGTAGCAAATCACGCAATCAAAACCCACATGAACTCCAATAAAGTACAGTGTTCAACTTTAATTAATTTGAAAGTTCATAAAGTCAAAAACTCAAATAATTCATAAACAGATAAACTAAATTCAATACTTTCACTTGCCTTTTAACACATTTCATGAAATCATCATATATGAATTATTGAAATTCTTTTTAGGCTCTCCATACAAGGACATACTCTGTGCTTCACGTTTTTTATCCTTGAGTTCTCATTGAATTTAATCATCAGTCCAAAATATGTTTTAAATTAAACAAGTGCACTTCACTTATCTTATTTAGGATTGAATCTTTTTCAAATATTCAAACTTCAAAAAAAATAAATACACATAATTATCCTGAAACCTCATACTAAATTAGTAAACCCAACATGAATTCATGTTTCAAAATGTCATGGTTCTGCATCCAGGTTCTGTAAAATAAATCTTCTTTTGTTTTTCTTACAGCTCAACTGCTCATAGAATTCTCCATATTAAAGATAAATAGCTATAATTTTTAAAACATGATGCATCTTCAATGTATGATTGTGCTTGGCTAGATTCCAGTTTTAGAGATTCTCAACAAACTTCAAAAGAAGCTCCAACATTGATCTTCTCATTGAAAAAATAGGCTTTCCTGGGGGAGCTCTAAATTCTTTTGAATATTTGGAAGCATATAAATTATCAGAATGATATGATGTTCTTCAAGTAAAACACCAGTCTCTTTTTTAAATGATAATATTGGAGAGAAGAGCTTGTTTCAATTTCTCTTTAATCTAAAGTAAAAGAAAGTGTTGGATCCCTCTTCAAACTATTATAAAACTTAGGGGTACAATTACTAAATGGTGCTAAAGGTGTGAGTGAAAAATGGCATGATAAGAGTCCCAACATGTGTTAAAGGATGGGGCAGGGAGTAGGCATTCCAGTGTTAAGGGTGCTAGCAGCTAGTCAGCAGGTGCTAAGTGGATAGCGGGTGTTAAGAGTGCTCAGTGTGCACATTAATGCCCAATAAGGCCAGTTGCCTTAAGTTGGAATAAGGGAGCCTTTCTGCAAGTCACATATGAGCTGCTGGATGGGAGAAAAAGTAATAGCTGATGAACATGTCAACATGCATATGTCCCTTACATGTGAGACAGTGAGTGGGATGAGAATGTGGGAGGCTGATGGACTATAGCAGTAAGGGGTGCACATGTAATCCACAATGATGAGCGAGGGTGGCATAGGAGTGGGTAGAAGTGTGCCATGGAGTAGCCACCATGGCCACAATATAGGCATAGAAAGAAAGCCAGGGCAGCAGTGGTGACTTGCACATCAGGTGCTGGTGAGGTGGGAGTGACATGCCCCAATGAATAAAATGCTACAGTATGGGTCAGGGTATAAAAGCTGGCAGGAGAATGCATGACTGAACATGATGGATATATGCTGATGGTTGGGCCGAAGGATGGATGGGGTAGATGAGAGTGCTGTATGGCCTTGCTGCCCCAATGTGACTTCACAAATACAGGTAACCTCAGTGGTAGTGTGTGTGAAATATAGTTCCCGGGCCACAGAGAAGGGCTAATGCACTCTATTTAGGTTTCACAGCTGTCTCAGCTGTTCTAACCATCATACAATCTTCATAACGAATATGCATATAACTACTGCACAAATAAGAAGGCTATAATCCAAAGACATAAAAGCCATACATCTGTACAAGCTGCATGCAAACACAACGTGCTCTTGGACAGACAGAGGCAGATTCTGCAATGTGCACGTCCGGGCATTCTGGATGGCCAAAAATTGTACTGGGCCAATTTGTACCTGATTTTGCAACTGCAGAAGTTATACATTCCCACAGTTGCAGAATCAGGGCACTTAGATGGCTCGATATACACACAATTCTGAGGAGGAAGATGTCCAGCGATGTGTCTGGCCAGCCCTCCCAACGCTCCAGCTGGTGTGCCAGTGCAGTTGTGTCCCATTGCCATGGCACCAGCATGTCCAGCCAGAGCAGCTGATGGCCTGGATGCAGTGTGGTCCTGTTTCCCTGCCAGCCGACCCTTGGTGGGGGCCCCCAAGGCCAGGATCAGGCAGCGGGAGGGGGCCAGCACGCAATTGACTCACAGCCCAGCATTTATTCCACCCTCTGGTTGGAATAATCTGAGCATATAGGTAGGTGCCAGGGGACATAAAGAGACAAGAGCTGAATTGCCTCTGTACATCCCAGCAGATGCCCCCTCCTCCTCACTCCGCCCCTGTACCGTCCCCTCCCACCCCCATCCAGTGCTCCCCCCACAAACGCAGTGTATGTGCAGGGAGCGCTGACACCGGAATTGCTATCAAGGGCTAAACACCAGTTGGCATCCGCTCATATCTCTGAACAGATGTGTCTCTAATACTGCCCATATGGAGCAAGTAAGGATGTGAGATGATCTGTGCAGATGGGCATTCCAGGAGTGTGACATGCTTGCATGTACTGCATATATGTGATGGAGCAAATGACGTTCATTCACAGTTATCATGACAGTTTCCAATCATTTACAACCCATGTACCATACATCTACAGGGTCAAGTTGAATGACCCTTTGCAATGTGCTGCAGCAGAAGCAGTAAGGTCATTCTGTCGGATGGCTATGATTGCAATGTGCATGCTTGCAGAACCAATGTGTATAACACATAAAAACGAATACTAATGACAACGTGTGCCCTCAAGTCAATGCTGATTCCTGGCGACCCAGTAGTTCCTGGGTTTTCTTGGCAGTGTGATCAGAAATATATTGGCAGGCCTTACTCCAAAGGTAATGGTGGGTGAAGCGACTTTCCAAAAGCCACAAGTGGGATATGAACCCCGGTCTGTTCCTTACTGAGTAGAAAATGGTAAAACCAGTGCAAAGCAAATAAATACATAAACAAATGACACTGAAATTATTGGCAAAAAACTCACAACACTAATGGAGAAAAAAGACCTTAGTAAGTATTGTCACCAAGACAGTGCAACAGCTCTATGTCAAAATAGCTGTTTAAACACATCAGAAAACTGGCACATATACGCTGCATGGACACCATCACAGGTCAGAAAAAAACTCCATATATTAACAACATAAGAACAATACTTCAAAAAATTGCATGATCTGTATTATGAATTAGCATCTACAGCAATAGCAACAAGGACATATGAATATACAGGCACCACATAAAACAAATACTGTACTTAGCTGCAAGGTAGGCTATAACACTTTCCTGGCTCCAACGCTGGAGCTGCATCAGGGTCAGAAACTGCCTGATATCACTAAGCCACTACAAAATAAACAAAAAATCAATCAATTTACATAGCTTCACGTTCCCAATCAAACCAAACAAAAAGCCTGAAAGAGCCACAATATCACATGCCTCAGAAATGTAAAAAAAATGCTATCCCCATACTCACAGCCTGCTACAGATAGGATAAAACTTGCGCCTAAAGTGCCCTTATATGCTCCCAACTGGCAAACATGCCGCACATGTGCTATAAGAGTTACCCAAAGCAGGCAGAGCTTCATGAAGAAACCACCCAACATTGCCTAATCTGCCCAATCAGACAACTCTGTCAGCAACAAACTTGAAACACATGGACCCTGCCCACACACATTTCCATTAGAACCAAAAAGATCCTAAACACTTAAACACGCATCCACTATTACAAAGTCACCAACATCAACATCGCAAGACCAGGACAATGCCAACAGGAAACACCCACACCACCCACTAAATACCAGCAAGCCTTCCAATCAATGCCCTCATTCAATCCAGATGGATAAGTCGTGTTAAGCTTAAAAATCCATGACTGCTCCCTCCGGATCAATATACGATCTCTGTCACCTCCTCTAATCAAGGGGGGGGGGGGGGACATGGTCGATGACCCAACACTTCATATCCATATAGTTATGTGAAACAGATTTAAAAAGATCTACCAGGGGAACATGGGGAACTGAATGTTTTCATTGACTCCAATGCTCTAACAAATGGATGCGTAACTGTCTAGATGTTTTCCTGACATATGCTAATCCACATGGACACACTAACATATTTACAACAAACTCTGAACGACAATCCATCCTCCACCATAGCTCGTATTTATGTTCATGATACATGAATGATTGTAGGATCACCATGATCACACAAACAGAACATGATACACAGGCTGAATGACCCACTTCCACGGGTCACACCACACTTTTCTTAGCAGCCGTTAAGTTGTGCCCATGGGAAAACACTATCCGTTGTTTATAATCACTCAATCCAGGGATCGTACGCAAAACATCAACGTGTGCAAAAATGATCCAATGCAAAGCCCACTGAAAGGTGTATATCTAGTTATAAAATGTAAAAAGTGTGAATCATCAATCACACCACCAGTCTGAAACCTGAAGACAACAGCAACCAGCTCCGATCATTATATAGTACCCTCTTACACGCTTTGTCAACAATCGGCCTCAGATATCCCCATTCACAAAAGGCCAAGGCCAGTTGTCAGGATTGCCTCTTAAATTCAGACACTGAGCTACAATTTCTACGATAACATAGAAATTGAAAAAATGGAAGACCATTCTTCACGGGGAGCGGATTAGTGCTAGCATAATGTAGAAAAGCATTCCTGTCGGTAGGTTTGTTGTACACAGAGGTTTGGAAACCAGAAGCATTTTTAAAAACCTGAACATCCAAAAAGGATACAGTAGATTTGTTATGAGTTAAAGAAAACTGAATATGCACATCTAATTGATTTAACCATTCTTGAAATTGGAAACGACCTTCTTCAGTCACAGTCCAAATGACAAAACACATCATCAATATATTGGACCCATGTGTGTACATAAGACAAAACAGGTGTATCAGGTGTCCATGTAGATTCAAACCGGGCCATATATAAGTTTGCAACTGACGGTGCCATCGTGACACCCATAGCCACCCGAGAACATTGTTAATACAGCACATCATCATAGCAAAAAAAAAGATTCACACAAAGTCAAAAGTGCAAGCTTTATCAAAAATGCTAAACGTGCTTCACCAATGTCACCTCATCCCTGACGCGCTACCTCAATGACCGCTAATGCTCCTACTTGAGGGATGCTAGTGTAAAGGGAGGCAACATCCAAAGTGGCCAAGATGCAATCTGAAAATCCCCCTTGTACATGCACATAATCCAAAAGGGTAAAAAAGTGGTTCATGTCCTTTACAAAAGATGCAATGGATAGTATCAAAGAATGCAAAAAAAGAGTCCAAATAAATGGACAGTGGCTAAAGTAATGACCCCACAAATGACACGATCGGACGGCCTGGAGGTGCTGTTGCACTTTTATGAATTTTGGGAAGAATATACAAATAAGGAACCTGTGGTGTTTTCACTTTTAAAAAGCCAAATTCTTTTTTAGAAATCAGCTTCATCTCAAAGGCTTCTTTTGTCAAAGATTAAATTACCAAACTTAAATGCTCAGTGGGATCCACCACTAACCATCGGTACGTAGCTGTATCAGAAAGTTGATGGATAATTTCCTGATGGTAATAAGAAGAATAAAGCACCACCACCTGACCAGAAAAATGCCATCAGGAACCAGTGAGCATTGAACATAGTGCCATGTTTGTACTCGCATATCATTCATGTCCCTGGCCATGGGCACTGCAAAAACGGCCATTGCAGCACATGTGCTCTCCCATGCTTTGTACGCAGTTCCACCCCCCACGAAGAGCATGTGGAAGCATTGCAGGTTGGACATGGGGTTAGATGTTGGAACAGTTGCTGGCTACACATATGTTGCCATCCACAGCCACTTTGTACTCTAACAATGTCCTTGTGGCTGTCCCACTCCACACCTGTGGAGAATGGGTAAAGCTGCCATGCAGGGCCTCTGATGTGAAACATGCAGAGACTGGGTAGGCCCTCAGAGCTCCAACGCATCTGAACAGAGTCTCTGGCCGGCAATGCCATCTACCAGGGGCACATTCAAAACAGGTACTGAACTGTCCCCCACCCCACCTTCACCACAATATTCACCTCCAGGCACTGCCTTCCCACATGGTGCCAGGCAATGCAGAGACCAACATGACATCCTGTGGCACATTCCTCCTGCTGGAATTATGTACAGTCAGGCAAACCATTGAATGTTGTCTCAGTAAACATAGGGCTGGTTGTGGTTGTGGATTAGTACACAATGTTATGCCGACTGCTGTGGTCAGTGATTAGTAGACAGTGTTGAAATAGTGTACATTTTGTGCAGCTGTGCCTAACATGGACATGCCTGCATGTGCATACTGTGCATGGAGCTAATAGACCCCCAGATTGCACTCTGTGACTGCAACTTAGGACAAGAGCAAGGTGCATGGAGCTACATGGCAGAATCTTTCCTGTCTAACCAACTGAACATCCACAGTGAAGCTAACTCTTAATAGGCTGCAGCTGCCCAAAGGGGGCTGACAATGTTGCTATGTGTGGATAGAGCTGTCATGGCATTTACCATTAATCAGGCACATTTATTTATTTATTTAATCAGTTTTATATACCACCTTATCCTTCAATCAAAGTGGTCAACAAGACAACAGAGGGACTACATCGAGGGGGGGGGGAGACAACAAGATAGCACATTACAGTAAACTACAGTACATTACATTAAATTATACATAAACTACAGCAAAATTACATTTCATAATTCATTACAATTACATCAAACAAATAACTGCAATCTTACATTCCCCTCACTTCAGTGAAACCAGCAGGCAATATGGGAGCTTACAGCAGTGTCATGTTGGGAGGTAAGTGTAGGGGCATACTGTGGGGATGGGCCTTGATGATGATGTAACTGGGAATTCATTTGAGTGTCACAGCTTTGGGGTCAAGATGTGTATAGGCATAACTAATCAGCCTGTGACTCCCACAGGTTGCAACTACTTTCTAAAAACTATCTTTCTGCCCATAAATGGTGTCTCACACAGTTTGTGGAGTTGCAGAATAACTGACTTGCAGCATGTTGTATGCATAGCCATAAAGCCTGACCATCACACACATGTACAGTGCATTGCTAAAGCTCACAGTCCTCTGGACACCAACAAACACATGACCCCACTGTCCAAAAGAGGTACGAGTCAGCCCTTAGGACTCCTTTAATGTCTGGACTTTGCTAATACCTGATCAGGATGTGTGCCCGCTTGTTGATAACCACATATATACACATGGAATGCTATTGGCACACTCTGCCATCCAGCAGGTGTTGTTGCAGCTTCTCAATTGGATGATGATTATCAGGATTCATGATGAATAAGATGGGGAGGGTTGTACCTGCAGATACAGATATGGAAATGTAGGATAAAGTTAACACACCTGGACATATCACTCTTGAGCCACTGGCTGGTCTTGAACCCATGACCCTTTTCACTCACACACAGTGGCCATGTGTTAGGAGCCATAGAGCAGCCATGTGGGAGTGTGGGTGCATCACCCCATGTGTATATATGTAGTTATTGTCAGGCTGCATGAAGGTATAAGCTGGGGTATGTCTCTGTCTGTGTACATCTCTGCAGGCTCTGTACCATAACTGTCTGACAGGGTATGCTAGGCAGGACTGGGAGAGGAACATCTTCTTAGGTGTATATGTAGCACTGTATTGATATGCTGCTGGTTCAACTGATGTTCATGTCTTACATGTAGGATCCATCCTGCCAGAGGGGTAGGCCAGGACACATGTGCACACACATTTCAGGTCATGGGTAACCTAGCAGAGTGACCAATGTAACCATTTTCTGATGTGCATTTATGAGCCAGTCCTGGAATAATCTCATAGTTCGCAAACCACAGTGAGTAGATTTGATCCCTTCCTCCCTGAAAGCATGGCACCGCCGCTTCAGTGCTGTGGGTGGCCTTGAAACACTCCTACCCCCTTTGAGAGGATATGTCAGAGGGTTAAAGGCAAGTGAAAGATCAAAGGGGCAATTTAAAAGGCCCCTTATATCAAACCAAGGGCTGTGTGAATCACCCAGGAAATTGGGAAACCATTACCTTAGAAGCACAAGTATAAATAGGACATGGCTTTTGTCTCTCCAGGATAAGTCACGGATGAAAAGCGATGAATATGTTAATTTTATTTCTCATTTTTCCCCTTTAACCCTTTCCAGGCCAAGCCGAAAACTCTTGGGATCCAAAATTCTGACTAAATATTCCTATCAAATGGTATATAATACATGACCATAGCAGAAGGAAAATCACTATTAGAACATATTGAATAAGACGGGTACAATTTTCCTGAAATATGCAAAAATTAACCAGGCTGCAGAATGTGGATTAAATATTTAAAGTAGGCCTTGAAAGGGTTAAGCTCAGACATTCAGTGTATACTTTCTAAGCATGCTAATGTTTTGCAAACAGTTCCAGGACTGCAAATTAGGCGTTCCTGTTGTGTACGGCAGAGAAATCAGAACCTGAAGGAGATATTGAATCTGTCATGCTTGCATCCCTTGATGAGCCCCAGTAAGAAACTGGTAGGTCATATAAGATGTGGGAATTGTTCTTTATGTGTGGTATCTTGGGAGACTGAAAGTTTTTCTTATGGGGGCAAGACATATGGTTTGAGATGTAATACATCATGTGGGTCTGATTTTGTTGTGTATGGGATATTTTGTCCTTGTGGAGTGTTATATATTGGGAAACCCATTCATTCCTTCAGGATACGTTTGGGAGAACATAAGAGTAGGTTACATTGTAAACATCAAGAGGCTCCAATGGTTGAGTATTGTTTAGATCAGGGGTCTCAAACTCCAGTCCTGGAGGGCCACAAACCAGTCAGGTTTTCAGGGTATCCCTAATGAATATGCATGAGATATATTTGCATGCACTGCCCCATCGTATGCAAATACATCTCATGCATATTCATTAGGAATACCCTGAAAACCTGACTGGTTTGCGGCCCTCCAGGACTAGAGTTTGAGACCCCTGGTTTAGATAAAGGACATGTTTTTAATGATTTACGCTGTTTCTCTATTGGACAGGTGATGATGGGATGGAGATTGCGAACGCGAGAATAATATCTTGTTCTCTGGGAAAAGCATTGGATTTTTTTGCTTTAGACTCTGATTCCTGGTGGGTTAAATTCACAAATTGATTGGGGATACTGTTGCTAGAGATGGTTAAAGGGTCATTAGTTTCCCTAGCAGTGGTTTTGTTGATGGAGAAAGGGAGCGGAGTTATTCTATATATAGAAGTGTCTGTGCCTGAGTAGCGTTTTTTGGAGGGGTTGTACGAGTGATCATGATTGCACCGTGAGATGATTGGTAGCAACATTTTGGTAAGTCTTGTTTAAATGATGGTGGAAGGGTTGTTTTATTATGGTGGTGGTTCTATGGAGCTGTAGTGCTTTTGTAAGGAGTTTCTGTTTGTTTTTTATTGTTAGTGATTTCCTAAAGTATTGCACTATAGGTGTAGTTATTGTGTGGAGCTATTTTGAATGTTTATATGAAGTATCATTAGTAGCTCTGAAAGTGACCTTAGTATTAGAGTTGTGGTGATGGATTGCCATGCCTTTGTGAAGTGGTGAATGTGTCCCCCTAACAGCAGGGAGTCAAAAACTTGGGGATGGTTTAGGTAGGGTGGTTGAGGGAGTGGCTGGGGTATTCGCTCTCAGGGGCGACAATGTTGGGGGTATGCCTGGGCCTGGGTCTGTGGTAGAGGCTGCCATGAGTAGGGCTTGTAGCAATGCCATGGGTAGAATTGTTGGAGGTACTGTTAGTGGAAAGGACACCGGTAAGGTAGCACTGTGGTGCAGTGGGTGTAGGAGGATGCTTCTGTTGGCTGAACCGAGAGCTCTCTGACAGTGGTAGAATGGTCCTTGACCTTCAAGACTGCCTCCTGAAATCTTGGACCCAGTCACCTGGCAAGGGGCATTTGCTAAATGGTTTATGGAAGTTCTCACAAAGCTTGGAGACTCAAAGCCATGCTGTTCATTTGGCTGAAATGGCTGTAGCTATGGAACAGGTTACGGAATCATAAATGCTATAAATTGGACGGATTATATGAAGGGGATTCATGCAAATCCACAGCCAAATGTGATGGGTTCGCTGAGACAGAGTCGTCCAGTTGAAGAAGATCATGATGATGGTGCAGCATATGGAGCCGATGGGCTAAGATGCGCATGGTGAGAGTGCTGCTCTGGTAAGATTTGTGGCCCACAGTGTCTAGGCTCTGCTGCTCTTTGCAGGGAGGTATCTGAGACAGCAGGTTAGTACTTTTGGATTTTTTAAGAATGGCCTCTGAGACAACTGACTGATGAAAGAGCTGAGGATGATGGAATGCAGGCACCTTCAGGACCCTGTACATGAGGTCAATGCGATGGGACGCAGTGCTGCCCGAAGATGGTGTCTTTCAGATTGGAAAATTGAAGATCTGGGAGGATCTGTGGAACTGGAAACTCTGGGATCGCCTGCAAGCTTTCAAGATGGAGTAAAAATCCCATTTGTTGGTGGGAGTTTGTGAGTCACTGAGGGCAAGATTCCATGAGAATTTCTGGAGGAACTTTGGGTAGGAAAGGTCATTGTGCGGTTCCTCCTGGAGGTCCTGGTCAGGCGAGGCTGGGAGGGGATACTCATGTAGTACTCACAGGTCTCGCAAGAGTAAGTCCGGAGCGAGCAAACATCTTCATCGAGGTGTGGTGGTGCATGCCAGTCAATGAGGGAAGGGGAGCCCAGGATCTCCTGGGTAGAGCGAATTCTGGGGTTCAATGGGCATACTGGTGAGATTCTAAGGAGATGCCTGCAGAATAGTGGAACTGTCCTGATAGAATTTCTGCAGGAGTGAGAGAAGGGATGATTGAGAGCTCTGGGGGGCCTCTGGAAGGGGGGAGGACTGTCAGGTGTGTGTGTGGGGGGGGGAGTTTGTGTTTAGCAGAATGCTTACCCGATGTCTTTGAAGATGGAAGGAGCTGGTTCTTATGCTTGCTCTTAGCCTTTTGATCCGATGGTAGTATGTCCTCCTCAAGATTAGAGGAGGAAGCCAAAAGGTTCATACTCAGCTCTGGTGAGTGAGGGTTGCCACCCAACGACAGGAATTGCCAAGGTGGACCCCCAGACGCCTGCTTTCCACTGGTTTTCCTCCCTTTACCGGCTCTGCTTAAGATTTAAGCCCCCTTTCTTTTTTGCTTTGTTATATTCTGTTGAACTCGCCAAAAATCCTTCAGTTGCTGAGGAGAAGGGCCGAGGCGCATGAAGCGCACTCCTGTAGTGAGGGAAAAAAAATTCTGCTCCTTTTTTTTTTTTAGTTTCAGTTTTGTCGCGGCTCATAAAACACCTGCAGGGAGTGGAGCCGGTGCAAGAAGGAAGCGACAGCAATGAAATAGTAGCAGAAAGAAAGAAATTGCAGGCTGAAAAGTAGAGAGAGTGTGAGACCCGTGCAGGCTGTGCATGGTAGGTTAAAAACCTGATTCTCTGACCACAGGCAGGCAGGAAGCAGGAACACATGCTCTGAGAGGCAACAAGGTTTCTCAGAGCTGTGAGAGATCTGGCACAAGGCTCAGTCTGGGGACTTCATCTTTGAGTGTGCCTGCATCCCCGTAATTGTCTCCAGAGAAATTGTACACAACATACCTAAAATGTAATGGTGCCAACTGTATTATCTCATGCATATTTATTATGATGCTGCTAAAAACCTGATCTGTTTGTGGCCTCAAAGACACACCACTGGAATAAAGAAAAAACATTGGAGGCCAAAATTCAAAACCAAAGTTCGCATTCACTGGTGGCCAGTGAATGCATTGTTGGACTATCTATATATATTTAAGAGTTATTAGGCTATATAAAGGGCCTGATACTATCTGTATAAAAGTGAGCCTGGTTAGTGGAGGAGCATGGGTGAACCAAAAAATTATCCAGATAGCAGCAATTAATTTATTTAGCTCACGTCTTTCAAGTAGTTATGCAAGGTGAGTTAAATAAGTACAGTAGGTATTTCTCTGTCCCTGGAAGGCTTGCTATCTAACAGGTCAATGCAGAAAGCTGGTGCTGAAATTGCACGCTATTAACTGTGCACGCATTTTTGTAGCATGCCGATAGTGTGAGACTTCAGCACCTGTATGCAGCAAAGGGCATGTATGCAAATGAACTGTGCACAAAACTTTGGCATAAAGTTGAAAGGAGCAGAGCCAATGCATGCGCAAACAACAGACGCGCTACAAGTGGTTGCATATGCATGCACATAAATGTCAAATGCTCACGTTATACGCACAGGATGTGCAGGTTCTTTGGTGCTCACCCCATAATAATCAACACTATTTCACCCAAAGCATTTTTTTATGAAATCACAACAAAGAACCCTAAAATAAAAGATAAATAATATAAATGAGTCCAAAAATACACAAGTATAAGAAGCAAAAAACATTTCTTCTTTAACGCCGAACTTTTGCTTATACGCTGAAAGATACACGCAGAAAATGTTCACATCAAAGGTAACTGTTCACAGGTACATACCCTGAAACAGTCTTGCCCTATACGCACAAAATGTTTAAGTCACCTCAGACCAAGCATAGAGATTGGCATTCCTGCTGGTTATGTAATCTCCTACACGTTTCTCTGCACTGGGCACAGACCTTATTAGCATTCTAATTTAACACATGTAGCTATTTGCATATTATTTAAATATGCTTGGCACTGTTGTGTGTGCATATTTTTCTTTTGCTGTTTACACATGCATCACTCTCTTTTCTGCATTTGGCATGGCAGAACTTGTGCATGTAAGTTGCGTTATCTATACACAAAGAGTATGCTAGTCTTTCTACATCAGACCATAAGTTTGTACTTGAGGCAATGGAGGGTTAAGTGACTTGCCCAAGGTCATAAGGAGTGCCAGTGGACTTTGAACACTGGTCTCTTTGGTTGCCAGGCTGCTGCTCTAAGAGTAAGGGTGTGGGCAGGGTCCTGGTGCCCGCGGGTAACTGGGTGCCAGGCCCGGTGCGGGACCATGCACGCGCCTGGTTTAGTGTAGTGGGGGGGTGGTGGTGGGAGCACGTTCTTGGGCAGGACGTCGATGCGTCGATGCATCCTTTAAGCTGATTGGATCCCACGCGGGAGCATGCGTGGGGGAGCCAATTGTTCACGGCGTGCATGTGCTCAGTGCTGCGGCGTGGAGGCTTGCTTGGTAGCAAGGTCCTTTGGCAGCATTGATGAGGGTCCAGGAGAGCTGAAGCTGCAGAGGAGCCGGCGGATCGGAGGCCGGGCTGCAGAGTTGCAGTGGCTGGGAGCAGAGCAGCGGTTCAAACAGACAGTTAGTCGGACCCTGAGGGGGCCTGGACGTGGCGGTATTCGGAGGAGCAGGCGAGTAGGGCTGCAGGCGCAAGGGGAGTAAGAAGATAATCACACTGAATGATTTAATGGTTCAGCAGTAAAGGGTGAGACAACAGCAAGGGTTTCAAAAAATAATAATAATAATAAATAAATAAGGAAAACAAAACAAGACAGAAAGGATATTCAGGAGGGCAAACGTACTTTAGTTATAAAAAAAAAAAAAGAAGACTTAAAAATAAAAGGGGATAGAAAGGGATGCCAGCAGGGAGTGGACGCTGTGGCCGGGGGCAACAGAGCTGGGATGTGCAGGCCAGGCGGAGGTCCCAAAGGGTGGGGGGTAGATGGTGGAAGGAAAGGTGGCCGGCGGGGCCACACAGAGAGCCCTGCCTCGCGGCAGGGAGGGGTGAGGGCCAGGCGGTCAGCTAGTGTGTGTAGCAGGTCCTCGGTAATGGCAAGCAGGTCAAGGGGTGGCTGCCGTGCCAGAGGACAGGGAATTGAGAGCATGCCTAGGGTGGGGGGTTTACAGGATGAAGCCGCAGCTCTGTCAGCTGCGGAAGGGGGGCAGGATGGTTCCCAGGGGGGGGCTTTCTTGCCGACACAGAAAGGGGTGGGGGGTCAGTGGGCATGGGGTGGGGACCCCGGTGCACACTGGGATGGGTGAGAGAGAAGGCCTGGTGGGCAGCGAAGGTCAATGGGTGGTTAGGGGTGGTGCAGGAGGTGTGCACCCAGCGTGGTTTGGCACGGTGGGGACGCCAGGCTATGGTTCAGGAGAGCGTCAGTATGCATGGGATCAGTGGTTGGGGGGAGGACAAGGCCCGTCTGGTGCCGAGTGGGTGGGGGTGGGGCAACTGGCATGGTCTGAGGGTTTTTCCCCTCCTCCTTTTCCTTTTTTTTCTCCGCAGATGCCGTTGATGGTGTCCCCAGGATCTGCGCACGGAGCAGTTGGACAACAGCAGATGACTATGGACATCCAAAATACGGAGCCGCTCAGAGGCTGGGTGGCAGGAGCGGAGGCACAAGGTGTTATGGAGCAGCGGTCGAGAGAGGATACGGCACAGTAGATGATTCCACTGGCGTTGATGGATGTTGGGCCCGCAGCAGTGAGTTGCAGGGGGGCAGGGGGTGAGGGGAGCGGTGAGCAGGTCATGCGGTCGGGAAAAGCGAGCAGGAAGAGGAAGCATACGTGCAGGCGGCGGCGGAATTCTGAGTCGTCATCTTCGTCGTCAGGTTCGTCAGGGTCATCCTCGGGGGGCGAGGGAAGGGGGATTGAGGCGCGAGATGGGGCTGCGGCTGTGAGTGGGGCGTCGGGTGGGACTTTGAATTTGAAGACTCTATCCGAGTTATGGGAAGGGGTTCCGAGGAAGTTGAGACACAAAATTCGCAAGCGGAGATACATAGACATATGAGGTTGAAGCGGTCAGGAGAGAGCAGGAAAAAGCGGAAGGAGGATGAGAAAGCTGGCAGGATTCGGAAGGGTTCTAGGACAGTCGTGAATTGGGTGCAGGCATTTTTGCGGTTGGCTAGTGTGTGGGGGCAGCATTACCCGGAACAGCATGGGATGTTGCTGGCATATGCGGATTCGATCTTAGAAGCCTCACAGACCCACAAAGGGTGGTCGTGGCTTAATTACGATGAAAAGTTTAGAGATAAAATGGAGGAGAACAAGTCGTTAACCTGGGGCACGGAGGACATCAACTTGTGGCTCACCCAAATGTCGGTTATGGCGGCTTCTGGGGGGGGGGTTGGGGAAAAGGGGGTCAGCATCCACTGTGGGGGCAAGTCGTTCCTTTCAAGGTGGGGGGGGGGGTCGTGTCGCCAATTAGACTCGTGCCGGGCGCGGGAGGGGATGTATGCTGGCAGTTCAATAAGTCCTCATGTCCTTTCCCGGACTGCAAGTTCCGGCACGTGTGCTCGGCCTGTGGAGGTGGGCATTCTGCAGCCATATGCATTAAGAAAAGTACTGTGTTGCTCGCCTTGCAGGCCCTTAAGTAGGGGGGAGGTGTTCGAGGTGGCCCCTATGCCAATATGGGTCAAGGTATTAAGGGAGTGGCTTCAGTTCTACCCAAAGCCAAGGGTTGGGGAAATGTTGCGGTTGGGGTTTCAGTTTGGTTTTGTTATACCGGTTCGGGGTGTGGTAGCAGTCGCGGCGGCGAGGAATTCTCCATCTGTGCGGCGGTGGCTCAGGAGAAGTTGGCAGTGGAGTTGGAGTTAGGAAGGGTCGCGGGGCCGTTTGCGCAGCCTCCCTTTCGGAATTTTGTGGTATCGCCTGTTGGAATCATACCAAAGAAGGAACCAGGAAAGTTTCAGATGATCCACAATCTGTCGTTTCCAGGCGGTGCATCTGTGAATGATCACATACTGCGCAAGTGCTGTACTGTGCGCTATGCATCTTTTGATAGGGCAGTGGAGTTGGTCAGGAAAGCAGGGCCCGGTGCACTGATGGCGAAGGTGGATATTGAGTCAGCGTTTTGTTTGTTGCCAGTGCACCCTACGTCCTTTCGTTTGTTAGGTTTTCGTCTTGCCGAAGGATTTTATTTCGACAAGTGCATGCCGATGGGCTGTGCGGTGTACTGTGTTTACTTTGAAAAATTCAGTACCTTCCTCCAGTGGGCGTTGATGCGGCAGGTGGGTAGGTCTGAGGTTGAGCATTATCTCGACGACTTTTTGTTTGTAGGCGCATCGCATACGACAGCGTGTAAAGAGCTCTTGGATGATTTTGTGAGCCTAGCAGGCGAGTTGGGGGTGCCGTTGGTGGATGGTAAGATGGAGGGACTGTGTTCACAGATCACCTTCTTGGGAGTCGAGTTAGATTCTGACCGAATGGTTGCACGCTTGCCGATAGAGAAGGTGGTGAGGTTGTAGGTTTTGGTGGCTACTGTGTTGGCCTCCTCGAAGTTAACATTGAAAGAAATGCAGGCATTGATTGGATCACTAAATTTTGCTTGTAAGGTGATTCCGATGGGTCGTATATTTATACGTCACTTGGCAGCAGCGATGATGGGGGTGGGGGAGCCACACCACCGCATACGTGTTTCCAGAATTATGCGGGAGGATTTGCAGGTTTGGGACATCTTTTTGAAGGAGTTTAATGGGACATCGGTCATAATGGAAGCAGAGAGTTCAAGTGAGGATTTACAGCTTTACATGGATGCGGCAGGGGGTGTGGTGATGGGAATCTACTTCGGGGGGCGTGGTGTGCCGATAAGTGGCCGGAGGAGTGACATGAGGTAGGTTTGACAAAGAATATAACATTTTTGGAACTATTCCCGATGCTAGTGGTGTTGGAGTTGTGGCCAGATATATTGCGGAACCGTAAGTTGGTGTGGTGGTGCAATAATGAAGCAGTCGTGAACATCATTAATCATTACACTCCGCGATGTCTGCAGGTGGCGTCGCTCATGAGAGTGGTGGTACTCGGTTGTTTGCGTCTAAATGTGGTGTTGAAGGCGCGACATATCCCAGACCATGCTAATGGAATTGCTGATGCTCTTTCCCGTTTGCAGTTGGACCGGTTTCAGCAGTTGGCATCGGAGGCGGAACTGGATGGGCGTGTGGTCCCTTGGAGCTTGTGGAACGGTGGCCTGCTGAGATGAAGGAGCTGCTGCGGAGTTCGGTGGCTGAGAGGACCTGGGATACTTACCGAAGAGGTTGCGAAATGGTGGTAGCATTTTTGCGGGCGCTTGGTTGGCGGACGGGGGTGGTGTCAGATCAATTGATCGAGCAGTACATAGTCAGTGCTAAAGGTTGAGGGATGTCCAGATCAGCGATTAAGGGACATCTGGCCGGTTTCGCGTTTTTCGCAAGAGCTGTTGGCTGGGAGCCACCTTGGGGAGGGTTCATGGTTCAGAGGCTACTGCGGGGGTGGGAGCACTTGAGGCCGACTTCTCGGGCTTGGCGGTGGCCAATTACGCATGACTTACTCCTGCGACTATGTAAGGAATTACCTAATGTCGCGGAGTCGCGTTATGAGGCGATACTTTTTTGGGCGGTTTTTACTTTGGCTTTTTTTGGCACATTCAGGGTGGGAGAATTGGCGGTGAGCTCCGGAAAATCCGTAGTAGGGAGTAACTTGCTTCGCCGGCACGTGAAGCTCGAGGGTGGGCAATTACGGGTACTCCTGTCTAAATCCAAAACAGACCAGCGGGGTAGGGGTCTCTGGGTGGTCCTGAACGCAATTGGGGGACCTACCTGCCCGGTAGCTGCAATGCGGGAGTACTTGAAGTGTGTCTGATGGCAGAAGGTGGGCTATTGGTGCATAGTGACGCTCAGGTGCTAATGCGGTTTCAATCAAGTGTCGGCGGTGTTGTGGATGGTGCTGTGTCGCCTAAGCGAGAACCCAAGTCAATTCTCGCCGCATTCTTTTCGCATTGGGGCGGCGACCAGTTTGGCGGAGGTGGGGCTTTCGGGTGGCCAGATACAAAGTATTGGCAGGTGGCGGTCCAAGGCATTTAAAGGATATGTGCGTTTATGAAGAAAGGGGAAAACGGGGGGGGGGGGGGAGGTGCTATTAACTGTTGATTTCTTTTACAGATAGGGGTCTTGGTGTGCGGGATTGTTGGATGATTGGGCAAGGTTCCACATTAGGAACCACCACCCAGGAAAAAGATTTAGGCATCATTGTGGATACCATGTTAAAACCCTCGGCCCAGTGTGCAGCGGCGGCCAAGAGAGCAAATAGAATGCTAGGTATAATAAGGAAAGGAATGGAAAATAAAACAAAATATATTATAATGCCTCTATATCGTTCCATGGTGAGACCGCACCTTGAATATTGTGTGCAATTCTGGTCGCCGTATCTTAAAAAGGATATAGCGATTTTAGAAAAGGTTCAGAGAAGAGCCACCAAAATGGTAAAGGGGATGGAAGGATACTCCTATGAAGAAAGGCTAAAAAGGTTGGGGCTCTTTAACCTGGAAAAGAGACGGCTGAGGGGAGATATGATAGAAGTCTATAAATTAATGAACGGAGTGGAACGGGTAAACGTAGATCGATTGTTTACCTTATCAGAATATATAAAGACTAGGGGACATGCAATGAAGCTACAGGGTAAACTATTTAAGACTAATAAAAGAAAATATTTTTTCACTCAACGTGTAATCAAACTCTGGAATTTGTTACCGGAGGATGTAGTAAAGGCTGTTAGTGTAGCTGGGTTTAAAAAAGGTTTGGACAAGTTCCTGGAGGAAAGGTCCATAAACCATTATTAAGAAGGGACCCAGGATATCAATGCTTGAACCAAAACAAGCATTGTGGAACCTGTGTCCCTTGGGGAAACTGCTAGGTACGTATGACCTAGATTGGCCACTGTTGGAAACAGAATACTGGGCTTGATGGACCTTGGTCTGACCCATTATGGCATATCTTATGTTCTTATGTTCTTATGGGCACTCCGTCTTCTGGGCTGGCCAGCGAGCTGCAGTGCGGTCAATCAGAATAAACCTGGACTTCGATCCTGCAGTGGTGTCTGTTTCATGGCTGGGTGAGCAGGGTCTGCGGTGGACGCAGCTGCTGCCCTTGCTTTGACATCAGCGGCACCGACTGCAACAGCCGGAGATTTTGTTGGTGCATCTGGGTGGCAATGAATTGACTTCTTGGACCTGCAAGCAGCTGATTAATGCGGCAAAGACGGATCTTGCTGTGGTGCTGCGGTGGTTTGCGGGGGTGGTGTTGATATGGTCAGACATTATACCTAGACCGGCATGCTGGGGTCAGCGGAGGTGGTCTAGAGGCCTGACAAAAGTTAATCGGCAAATTGGGCAGTGGGTGTGTGAATTAGGGTGTTATCAGGTGCAGCATGCATGGGTAGAGGTTAATTGTGCTGGATTGTATAGGAGCGATGGGGTTCATCTATCTCCGGTGGGGGTGGACTAATTGTTGAATGACTGGCAGGAAGCAGTGGAGCGGGTGGTGCAGGACAGCACACACTGGTCGCAGCTGGATACCGGGGGGGGGGGGGGGCAGCACAGACGGTGCAGCAGGTCTGTGCCGGTGGCGGGATCCCGGAGGTTTCCGGGGTCAGGAGCCTTAGGCCACTTTGGGCGAGGGTGGGGTGCCCATGACCCAGATAAGCCCTGGCAGACTTGTGCTACTGATATGGCAAAGTTGGAGAAGGGTGATAGGAACATGGCCAGTGGCTTGACCACGGCAGGGGCGGAGGCAAGGTCACTTTGCTAATCGTATGGCTGGTGACGGATCCCTTTGCTGGGGTACGGTTGTTGTTGATTATTGTTCTGAGTGTTCAATTGTTTGATTATTAACAAAGCTGCGACCAGTTATTCCAAGAACAGTGTCTCTGGAGTTTGTGGGCGAGCCACGGCTTGGGGGTGACACGGTATGGGAGTGGGGAGCTGGGCAAAAAGGTGGTGTGCGCATGTGATTAAGGGTGTGCATCAGGTCCGGCTACCCAGTTACTGCTAGGATACTCTTCCACTCAGCTGCTAAAGAGATGATATAGTATAAATATATCAAGTAGGCCTCTTGAATAGCAGGCATAAGTTAAAAGGATAGTGCTGGCACAGTCACCATACTCCATATATTCAGTGCGCCTATCGATATGGATAGCTGTGCAAAATATATACATTACGTTGGACAGAGCCAGCGTTTAATTTAAACCAGTGACTGTGCAAAGAGGATATTGTCCCCACCAATTTTTAAGTATAGTTTCTACACAAAACTCTACATCAATTAAGAAGAAATTAACACCACCATTTATAAATGATAAATACCATAAAACAGAAGTCCTAATTATATTACAATTTAAGAAATCAGTTGCCATTAGAGGTCAGCTACTAATGATTACTATGCTTGGATAAAGACATGCAATGCTTCTCCTCATTCCCCCTTGCAGTGAATTACAGTTGAATCAATTATTTTGTTATTTAATATGGTCTGTTTCTACCCTGCGTTACTCAAAACAATGGTTATGAAACGGTCCTGCTAATATTTTCCCCGTTTGTACATGACCAATCTTTATAAGATGACATCAGTCTACTGCACGCCAATGGCAATAGTTGCTATGGCAACACACAATTCATCGTGTTCAAGTTTGTGCTTCCAATTCAGGCAACTTAAGAGTCAACCCTGTATCTGGATGCTAAATATAATTGCAAATATAAGTGATATTTGTGTTATTTTTATATGATTCACACAGAACTACTGCAGTAACACGCCAGCACACTCAAAACAAATCTTCAGCTGTTATAAGACAATATGATCATACCCATTTTCTTAAAGTTTCCATTTACTAGAATTGCATCAGCAGACTGACTTTCGGTGCAACCGCACAAGTCATGACCAGACTGCTAATTTTAACAAGTGGCTCTAAAATTCATCTCTGATCAGGAGAAAATATGAGTTGTATGCAAGTTTATTCACAAATGATGTGCTACATGAAATATTTATAGACATAGTACGTTAAATGTGAAATTAATCCTCCACATAATTAACTCTGAAGCAGCTGTGATTTACACAGTAGTGAAATGATACATAGGATATTTTATTCCATGAAGGATGATTATCTTTATTACACAACTGTGAAAAACTCATAGCTAATGTACAAGGCAAGCTTGGATGACAAAAATAGCTGTTATATTCAACCCAATTTTTTAAACTTCAGATATCTATGTGCTTTTGAGGCTGATATCAGTGGCATTTCTTCTTAATGGCTATTTAAAGGGGAAGTGCCAGGATTAGTAGAATGGGGATTTGGATGCTGCCTGACATTTGTTTACAACCGTGGTTCAGCTGCAGCAACAAAATGGGCAAATTAAAGCAACAGATTTGGCTTATCCTCTGTGGCTATTAAAGATCCCAGGACACTTATCATTACAGTGGCACTAATCCCTCTATAATGGTTAAATTCCAACACAGAATGCATGATTTGGACTGTCAAAATTCTCTTCTACCCATGACCTAGTTAAGTTCCAAAAATGTATTTGCCTTTGCTTGATTTGTGAATCTCTTGTAAAGATCTAAACCATTCTATATTTATGTATGAAGAATAATAAAACTCATCTTCCTTTTATATATTTACCAAGGTCAGGCAAGTACATTTAGGATGACAGTGCTCTGATTTACTTAGATTCGGCAATACAGACCTATGCTAGATCCACTTTTTATGCTTGTAAGTGAAACACAGAAACAAGATGGCAGATAAAGACCAGACAGCCAATCCAACCTGCCCTTCCATACCAACCAGTGCAATACCTTTTTTTTCCTTTAGAGATCCTCTGTTTATCCCATGCTTTCTTGAATTCAGATAGTTACTGTTTCTACCTTCTCCACTAAGTTTGTACCTGAGGCAGCAGAGGGTTGAGTGACTTGCCTAAGGCCACAAGGAGTACCAGTGGGATTTGAACCCTGGTCTTTCTGGTTGTAGGCTGCTGCCCTAACCACTAGGCTACATAAAGGATGCACTCCACTTTTTTTTAAATTGTCCATGTTTAATCCTCAAGAGTGCTTTGCATAAATCAAAGGAGTTACAGAATGAAATAAAGTGGGGGACATGAGATGCACGTTGGGATAGCTGAGAAACTATAATCTGACTAGTTGCCTCTGCGGTCATTTCTCTTTTTTCTATGTTCTCTAAGGACCATGATAATATTTATTTTAGTGTGAATTTACTCTCACAGTGCCGTAGAGTCTTTTGACACTCTTGGTGCAGCTTTACCTCTCTCATGATACTTTGGGCTGCTCATATCACATTTGGTGCTGCTTTGCTCACTCTCAGTACCTTGGACTCTTCCTGCCACTGTAGGTGCTGCTTTAGACTTCTTGTGGTACCTTGGGATGTATGCCACTGTTCAGTCATTTTGCCCCTGATGCTGTGCCATGGAGTGCTCTTACCACTGTTTGGCCTTTTGGGCCCACTTCCTGTACCATGGCCTTGTGTGTGCTACTCTGTCCAACTCTTAAGGCCCTAGGTACTAAAGTGAATAGAGACTTCACAGAAGTGTACCTCATCTGAAACGTAACACAAAACTCCTGGAAAAATTCAAATGTATCATGGTTCAGGCATTTTACACTATTTCTAGATGTGTTTGACTTAAGCATAGTGCTTTATTGAGAGTCAAGCTAGCTGGATTTTTGGCTGTAGGCATGTATGTTTGCAAAGGCATATTCCCCCCCCCCCCCATCCAGCAGGATGAAGAGCCAGGGCCTGTCAAACAAAAGAGTGGGTCCCACCAAACAGTAGAGTGGGGCTGTGGCCTGAAAAGGCTAGCAGGAGGCATTGAATCCAACTGGATAGAACAGCAGGACTGCGGCCTGAAGAGGAGAACAATAAAGGGTAGAGCTTAAGAAGGGCAGCTGAGCGGTGGATCATAAAGGAAGGGGTGGGATTAGACAAAAGGGGCAGAGCATAAGGAGATGGGCTGTGCTAAGAGAGAACAGAAGAGGAGGGATGGAGCATAAGCAATGAGGAAAGTTAGAGGAGAAAAGGAGAAGAGATAGAGAGTGTATTAAGGGAGAAGGGAAGGGGGTGGAGGGAATGAAAGGCCTGAGAGAGTGCAAGGTTGGATAGCAAGACAGTACTCTAACCACTAGGCTACTCCTCAACTACAAAGAGCTTTGAATTGTATTTGATGATGCTATACAAATAATTAATACAAATTTTTGCTTAAGTTTCTGTCAAAGAGAGTTTTTTATCTATTTATTAACTTTTTTGCTACCACCCTGAGGATATATTTTTGAATAGCGGCGTACTTTATAAAATATGCAGGTACACTGTGACTCCATCCATACTCTCCCATGCTCTGTCCCTGTGCATGCCTATAGTGGAGGTACATGCTAGCTTGCACTGCGTGTACTTTTAGGCATGACCTGATTTTATAAGATTACATGTATGTGTGCAAATAAGCATTTTACACACAAATATGGTTTATAGAATTACGTTCCATGTGAGTAAATGGTCTGAAGATGAATGGGTTCAATAAAGGCTGCCAGAATAGCACATTTTTCTTTGTCTCTGTACCTAAAGGGACACAACCAGTGTCAAGCTGCTTGAGTTCTTGCTTCAATGAAAACATAGCCCCCTAGAAATGGGAAGAGCTATTTGTAATGCATAAATTCAATTTCACTATTTACTAAAACCCCATGGGTTCCATCTGCTTATTTCAGATGATGTCACAGTATCTGATGTCATGTCCAGGCTGTGACTACTTGTGATGGTTAACTCTGATAATGTAACATGTCTTTTGCTTGAACTAAGGGAACATTATGTATCGTTAGCACACGGGGAAAGAGGGGAACTAAAAGCAATAAATTTAAACAGAATTTAGCGCAGCGTGAACTTTCATAATTTACTTGTATGCACTGAAGACTCACTTTCAGGACTGCTGAAATACACTGCTGGGCATGTTTACTAAGCCCTGAGCCGGTAATGCATGCGTGGGTCGCATTACCAATAATCCAACCCGTCCCACCTCGTTAGCATGCAGTTCTTAGCTCCTGGGCTCTTGCTACTTTTTAGTGATGCTCAAATTGCGTGCTAAACCCCATGCTACCAGATAGCGTGTCTCAGTAAACATGCCCCTATATGTCCAAACCTCCAAGAATCAATTAGGACATGGAATAAATATCAGTAGATTTTCATTACTGCCTCTATATTGGGGATATATGTTAAACCTCATAAGACTTGCTGCTTCTAGTTCATTAAATTGCTTTGAAAAAAATGTAAATGTATTATAAGGCCAGCATGTGCATAGCAGTTGTCAAATACAGTTGTGCTACTAACATCATTTCCAGTTAAGATTCTGTTGTTGCCTTGCAGCAGTATTGCAGAACGGCAAGGTACTACTAAGGATGAACAAAAACAGCATTTTCCATTCACATACACATTTGTGAATGTGTCATGCATTTGACTATAATGAGATCATGTCTGCTCCTGCAGATAAAGGCACATTTTTGTCTTTCCTGCAGCACCTCACCCTTAAAAATCAATTCAGCTAAAAGGAGGAGATTCATCAGTGCCATGAAATGGGTCCATTTTGCCTGAAGTCACCTGTTTCATTCAAAATGTCCTTATTAAAATCCTGTGGTGAACAAGAAATTCATGGTGGACCATTCTTTCAGAAAGTCAAACAACCTGCAATTCACTTTTATTCAAAATATTTTCTCCCATCTTGCATACCAGTGTCAAAAATATTGCCCATAAGGAAGCAAGAGTTGCGGAAGCCAAAAAGTGCTCAAACTGGAAAATACCACTAGTCTGGACTTTATTCACAAACATTTTTCCCCCATTCTGTACTTTTGGGAGAACAATCTTTACTGAATAAGGACCTAGATGCCTTCAGTTTTCTCAGCTGTTCTAAGTTCTGTTTTAGTTTTATTCTAATATGCATATTATAATTACCAGTTATAAAACAGATGTATTTCACTAAGATGAAAGAGTTTTAAGAAAGGTTCTTTAGGAAGCACATATTATTTTGGATTACTTTTGACCATTTTCGTTTCTTTGCTTTTTTTTGAGGCAGGATTTAAGAGGATGGTAATTCAATATGGATTCTCAATGGTTTCCAGCTACTTCTGGAGGCATCTGTCAAACTCTCCAACTTCTACAACAGATTCATAATTTAAAAGGGAAAAAAGCAAAAGCACTAAATAATTAGTGAAGCTGAAACTCACGGAATGGGATCGTTACTCATGCATCGTGTCCCAAACCCAGGATTGTCTGTCAAGGAATCTATCACACGTGACACTTGAGCGTTACCAGGATCGTCATTGCTGTGAACAAACATAACATTCAATTAATGCTTCAGCGTTTCCCTGGGGATACAAAGTGGTGAGAAGACGCCTGCCCCTCATCTACAGTGTGTTTCAAGCTAATTAAACAGCATGGTGATTGCACAATGCATCCATCTGTGCCAGATTTTGGATTAAAGACATAAAATTTGCCTTAAAGAGTATAGTTGCACATCTTGGTTAGGGTCTATTTTTAAACAACCCTTCAGGGATCTGCAGGAGGATTTTCAAGCTTTCCAAGGGGTTTTTGAATCTGCCCTTCTGTCATGTGCAATATGAACATCTTTTGTGAGGTTTTTGCAGTTAGAAGTCAAGAAAAAAACCTGTGATCATGTTCCTTTCTGGGAAGTGTAAGAAACATGTTATGTCTTTCTCAGCGCTACATCTGAGGTAGCTCTTCTCATATCCATCATAGAAAAGTTATTTTCCAGTTTAAAAGTACATCTGCAAGTTTAAACATTTATAATGCTTTCTTAAATTGAAATTTCAGGACTGTGTTAAAAATGCTGTATAGGAAAATTAGGAAGATTTATTATTATTCAATCTCTTCATTGACATCATCAAAATATACTGTAACTGTGCTAAAATACATTTGTTCCTTATGTACATCGACTGCTACTACTATTATTATTAATCATTTGTATAGCACTACAAGGTGTACACAGCGTTGTACATATAGATGTAGTGAATTGACTTGCAAGCAAACTGCCTTATATCACTTCTTTGTATTCAGGATCTGAGATCTTTTAAATTGTATTTTTACTTATGTTTTAACAAAATATATTCCGGTATATACTTGAATGAAATGAAACATGGAAAACTAGAAACCTGATCAACAGAAAATCTTAAGCAAAACATTAACCAAAACTAGACCACAATCAAGGAATTCGGAAGAGGTCCCAGGAAATTACAAAAAAAAAATAATACACATTAGCATATATTCAATCAAGGTGGAGTATGCCTTATGTGTCAGCCAAATGAGATGTATCCAGGACAGCCATAGGTACCTTGGAAAAAAAAATTCCAGAAATTGTTTAGGCTCAAAAAACAGAAACAATTTATCTTTAAAAGAAATATGATATTTCGCTGGAAATTTCAGCACAAACAACCCCCTAAGGAAAGAACCCTGGGCTTTAACCACAAGAACTCTCTCCTCTGAAGTTGGGTAACCCTAGCTAAGTCAGGAAAAATACGAACTTGAGAGCCTAAAACACAGCAGTGAAATTTCTAAAATAAGCTCTAAGAATTAACTTTTTATCTGATTCTAGAATCTCAGGGAAATCTGTGAGATCTTTTAAAAGAACTAACTCAAGATATTCCAGGATATAGTAAAAAATGAAGAGTTAACCATGATCAATGAAAATAAACAATGTAGACCCTAAACCAGAATCTGTGGTAACATTTATACACACAATACCCAAAAGCCCCGGATGCCCAGCCCACATCCTAAGCCATAAGTGAACTTTCACCGCTCCCATCCACATCCCTGGTCACCACTAACCCCCTTCCCCATTACCCAATCCCCCAAAAATGAGAACTACCCATACTACACCTATGCAACACATCTAATAATCCTCATGCTTTGACCCGGTGAAAGGCGGTATATAAATACAGCTAAATAAATAAATGTATACATTGTTTCCCAAAAAACACATACCGCTGATGTTACCCACACAACCTATGCTCACATACACATAACCCAACAACTTTTCCTTTATTTACCTAAACCTCTGATGAGGAGTGGCGTAACACTGCACAATTACCCTTCCAGGACACTCACAGAGAATAGCACACTGATCCTGACCAACATCCATCCCCTGACACCACACACACAACTTACACAGGCCCCTCTACACCATCATTCTTTCCACTAACGGAGCACCAAAGAGTTTCCTCCCAATCATACCATCGACAAACATACATTTATCCCCCATTTCATATTCAAATCCCATATCCTCATTCACACCTTCTCATACTCCCCGCAGACCTTCAATGCGTCACCACAAACTCAAAGTGAAATGCATACACAATTGACTCCTTTGAGTGCCAGAAAGCACACTGGGTCAAAGCAATAGCTCACAATCCTCCATACATTAACAAAAATAATCCAGACAGTACCAACTGCTTTGCAGAAACACACACCTCACTCACTGCAAGATTCCACCATGCTCCACAAATGCATCACACACATCCACACTCATCTCTCGTACCATCATCCAACATTCCCTCTCCATTTATATCCATTGCTCCCCCCATAAACACTTATTCAGAAGGGGCAGCAAAGAACTTCTCATAACCTCAAATACAGTATACTGCCAAGGAAGTTCTAGACAAATACAAGACCATCATTGCAAAAAAAACGAATAGAAAAGTCATCAGTCCACCCAGCCCCCGGCCGATCCAGGACCATTCACCTTAACCCCATTAGGCCAAATGAACATATATCATGATGCCCACTATTCCTTTGGGGGTCCAACTGAATGTCTTGCATACAGAATTCCATATCTTTGTAAACTCCAATGAAAGACAAATAGATTCATCAATTCTGAAGCAGTTCAAGCATCTCCAAATAATTTGGCAGTCTAATCACACTTTAAACCCAGGCCCCAGCCTCACTTCCAATGCTGTTTCTGAAGAGCACAGGGCAGAGGAAGTACAGTATGCACTGCACCTTCACAATGCACTCAGATTAATGCAGGATACTGTAAGAAGAAATGGAGTTTATGCGCCACCAAAGTTTTGCACAATAAAAAGAATGCCCACTGCTCCTCCGCTATCTTAGTAGAGTAGTAAGTGATGTAGTAGAAATGATATAGTCTACTACTTTTGACTGTTCACCTCACTAGCTGAACCTGCTGTAACTTGATGTAAACTACTACTATTATACACTTATCCATCCCCTGTTGATGGTTCATTGTTTTGATTGGTAGAAAAATAGTATACCAAAATCGGTCACATAAATAAATAGTCCAAGGTATATCAAGACTCGGCCATTCTGATAAATGAGGGCCCTTTTCTGTCGATACAGCTATAAAATGAGCAACCTATGGGAATAGTTCAATAGCCCTGTGATAACTATGTGCAGACTTCTCTCTTCCTCCATGCATCTACCAATGTGGTGAGCCCACTCAAATCTGAGTGCTCCCATGTATGTAGGCAAAGCCAGATCTTTGCAAGTCAAGTTTCCAAAAAGCCGATGAGTTCCATCTCTGCCAATGATTCAGGTAATCCATTAGAAGCCTTCTCCAAATCCATTCCTAGGCACTGGTTACAAAATTACCCCCAAACAGATTAGGTTTATAACAGCTTGCCTAGTTTGGGAGACCAAGTATGAGCCTTTATAAAATAGGCCCCTTTGTACCTATGGAGGTCATTCCAAAACATGGTTTGGAGGACTGCACATCCTGGCAGGATGTGCAGCCCCTCAAGCTGTCTGGACCCTATTCCCCCTCGTGCTCTCCCCGCACATCCCGTGCTTTAAGACGGGGAGAGCCAGTGGGAGGCAGGAGGAAGCAGTGACTGGGTCATGGCCCTGTATGTGCTGCCAGGTCTGTGGGATGAGCTGCTTATAGCACTGCAAAGGTGGTATAAGCAGCACTTTCGGGGCAATCGGGGCCGGGAAACCCTCCCCTGGGGCCAGGGCTGGGTGCAGGGGGGTCCCTGCTGCTCAATCCAGGCCCTGTGGGTCGGGCAGCAGCAAAGTGGGGAGGGGGCCGAGGAACAGCGGCCAAGGGATCCTGCGGGGAAGACATCCCCGCAGGCAGGCAAGGGCATGCTGGGCCGTCTCCATGGATGCCAGGCCATCCTCGGGCCTGATTCTGGCTACCACAGGAACATTTTGTTGCTGCGGGCCAGAATCAGATCCAACGGGGCCGTCTTGCCTAGGGCTGTCCGGAAGGCCCGGATGTGTCCCTACGGGAATCGGACTCCACGTGTCTTTACAAAACACCAGCACAAAACCTACCAAGATCACAGCTACAATGCAGCCATGTACAGTTCTCTGTAAAACATCGTACCTCCTGGTCATGTTAATAAAATGCAATGTGTGCTTTTGAGTCAGTCCTGACTCCTGGTGACCCAGAAGCTCCTGGGTTTTCTTGGCAGTGTCACCGGAAGTAGATTGCCAGGCCTTTCTTCTGAGGCAATGGAGGGTTAAGTGACTTGCCCAAGGCCACAAGGAGTGCTAGTGGAAATCAAACCCTAGTTGCTTGGTTACCAAGCCAGTGCTCTAACCACTAGACTACTCCTCCACTCCCCTGGTCATGTTAACCTGTTGTTTAACTGTAAACCAGTTTGAATTGTAGAAAGACGGTATAAAAATATGTTTAAATAAAATATAAAGCAGCTCAGGAGCCAGTGCAAATGTGCACATAGGTGTCTATTTTAAAACATACATTTGTGCTTCCTGATTCCGCATGCACTCTGCAGAAACTCCTGCCCCAGAAATGCCTACACCTAGGTTGCATAGAAGAATGTGCCTACTTTTCATTGTGTTTACGTGAACATGTGTGGTAATTTTATAAGGCATATACACACAAACCATCCTTTATGAAATGCCCCCATGGTGGGAGAAAGCGTTCAGTAAATAGGCTGTTAAAATAGCTCATGTGGATTTAAATGAAGGGCAGGCAAACATGCATATTTTGAAGTTATCTGAATCAACTGCTGAAAATAAGAAAATTGTGAATAGGAATAAAAAGCAGGCTTAATTTTCTGTATGCAAATGCAGAAGTCTGAAAAACAAGATTGAAGAGATGGACTGTGTGGCATTAAATGAAGATATACTGTAGATATAATAAGGGGCCTATATTCAAAAGGGTTTAGCTGCTATCTGGTTAAACCCCTCTCTACCCGATAATCAGTGACACTAATCAGCAAAAATATTATTAATTAATGCCAAAATATACCCATGTTGTAAAAAGGACTCTTAAATTTGGACTGATGATAAGAGTTGAGTTTGGTTTGATAGCTTAAGGTAACCAGCAGAGCTGCAGTTAGCAAGGATACACTTACTACCACTTCAGCGGGGGGCGGTAACTGCACCCACGTTAATCGTAGCAAATGGCTCAGCACAGGAGCAGAACCAAACTCACATTAATAGCATGGCAACATGTCAATCACGCCCCATCAGCTAGCGCAGGCCTGGCCCTGCCTCCAGGCAGGTGTGTGCTTGACAGGCAATTGAACAAATACTTCTTTGGAAGTTTGAAAAAGATGACTTACCTGATGAAAGTACGCTGGAATCCATACATCCATGGTTGTAACTCTAAATTAGGGTACTCCAGAAACGGTGGCATGACCATTGAAAATATCAGTGACAAACAAACAAATGCGGCAGGCAGCACCACCTGGAGCAACACAGCAAAGGAAAAGAATAATAGATGTGAAATGCTCATATTAGTAAATCAAGCTTATTTTAAAAAATCAAAACCACATGTAAATCACGATGACAGTGGACTATATTTGTTTTTGTATTTTTTCACTGCACTTTGTTTATAGAGATGTCTTTCAGTTCCTTATCTTCTTAACTAGCGGATCTGCTATGATCATTGATAACATGCAGTGTTGATGCAATAGGGGATATTCTTAAATAACCCAGTCATTTTAAGGGAGAACCCATGCCAATTTTCAAAGTAATGATTTAAGATATAGTTGAAGGGGGGCAACAAGATGTCCTAATGCCTAGTGATCAGGGCTGGCGTGAGCATTAGGTGAACCAGGAAATTGCCTAGAGGCAGCTCACTTCCGCCCCTCTCCAGGACTTGTAGTGACAGCAATGATTTTTAAACAAAAATGCAGCATTGCCATAAATTCCAGTTGTGTGCTGTTCTTCCTTTGCCCCTTCCGAGGTAGACTTCCTGTTTGCATGGGGGCAGAAGCAAGAGCAGCACACAGTGCTGTATTGCTGTTTAAAAGCTATTGCCACCATTGCAGGCCCCGGAGAAGGGGGGAGGGGGCAGCAGGAATGAGCTTTGCTTAGGGTGCCTGCTAGTGATTGCCCGAGGGTTAAATTCACCACCAATTCTTTTGGCATACTGCTCTGACCTTACCCATGTACGAGAGTATGATAAGGAAGACACATTGCTAGCACTGTTGGATGATTTGGACTGGAGGAATTAGATAGAGGAAAGAATTTGATTGTTGCCATGTTTGAATGGTCAGGTTTGGTAACGGTTCCATTTATACCTGTAGCACATATCTCAGTGAATGAGTTTTAGGGGACAGGTTTCAGAGGAGTGGATACCTCATTGTGGCTTACTATTCAAACCAGACTAAATATTTGGCTAATGTTTCATTTTTTCAAATACTGCTCATTCATCATTATATTATGATAAGACATTTATGCTTGATAACAGAAGCTGTAGTACTAAGAAGAATGGAATATGTAAATACCATATTAAGAGGGTCCCAAAGGAAACAGTTGCAATGGCAAACTGAATGCCACAATATCTAATTATAGATTTTGGTATGTACAGATTAGGAGAGGGACCTTGGAGTGATAGTGTCTGAGAATCTCAAGGTGGCGAAGCAATGTGACAAGACAGTGGCCAAAGCCAGACGCAAATTAGGCTGCATACAGAGAGGAATAAACAGCAGGAAGAAGGGTAACCTATTTAAGACTAATAAGAGAAAATATTTTTTTACTCAACGTGTAATCAAACTCTGGAATTTGTTACTGGAGAATGTAGTAAAAGCTCTTAGTGTAGCTGGGTTTAAAAAAGGTTTGGACAAGTTCCTGGAGGAAAGGTCCATAAACCATTATTAAAAGGGACCAGGGATATCACTGCTTGACCCAATACAAGCATTGAGGAACCTGTGTCTTTTGGGGAAACTGCTAGGTACTTATGAGCTAGATTGGCCATTGCTGGAAACAGGATACTGGGCTTGATGAACCTTGGTCTGACCCAGTATGGCATATCTTATGTTCTTATGTACTTAAGGAGGTATGAGTGTCCCTGTACAGGTTGTTGGTGAATCCTCACTTGGAGTATTGCATTTAGTTTTGGAAACCATACCTAGGCAAAGGATATAAAAAGACCTGAAATGGTTCAAAGGAAGGCAACCAAAATGATATGGGGCCTGCGCCAGAAGGCATACGAGAAGAGACTTGAAGACCTAAATATGTATACTCTAGAGAAGGGGGAGGGACAGGAGGATATGAAACAAAAGCTTAAATACTTAAAGGGTGTTAATGACCAAAGATGGGCAAACTGTAGAACAGGAATGAAGTTGCAAGGAGGTAAATTTAAAAGCAGCATTAGGAAATGCATTTCATGGAAAAGTTATTGGATGCCTGGAATGCCTTCCCAAAGGAGAAGGTGGAAGCAAAAATAGTGATGGAATTCAAAATGGCATGGGACACACATAGAGGATCCCTATATAGCAAGAGAATAGAATCAAAGCAAACAAACAGAGAGGGGTAACCTGCCTGGAGCAGCAAGTACAATCTTAAGCCAAGGCATAGAGAGGAAATAATCTGCACAGAGTGGCAGGTACAACTCTACAACTCTAGCCACCTTACTGGGTAAACTAAATGGACTAAGCTAGTATTTATCTGCCATCAATTACTATGAGTCGGTATTCAAAGCAAATAATGTGGTAGCAGAGGTGCTAACTGCGTTGATCATGGTGAATGGGATACCTACAGCTGCCGGCTCTACACGCCTCGATGCTAACTGATTAGCATTGGGACATGTACAAGGCGTTCCAGGGTGAAGACCAGGCACAGGAAAGCATGGCCTAACTTTTGTTGAGTACCTCTAACTGGGCAGCAGTGATATTGAGCCAATGCCCGGTTAGTGAGCAGCCTATGTGGCAATCCCAGATAGTCAATGCCGGAGCCAGATATGACCTCGGCATTGAACATCCAGGTTTAATATTCAACGCTGACGGCTAGCTGCTTTAGCAGTACTGGCCGCTGGTGCTGAATATCGTGCCTTATGTAACTATGTATAAAATGAGACAGCATGCATTTTAATGGAGTAGAAGCTGTATGACCATATGATACCTATATTTAATTTAAAAACATTTAAATACCACTAACATGATAAATCATTCAAAGCAGTTTACAATCAATAATGTTAAAAGCTCAATATTGACTAATAGCATTATTTAAATTTTAAGGTGGTAACCCTGATTTTAAATGTTTCTGGAAGTAAGCTTTGCAGAGCTGTTTGTAGCCATTGCCACTGCTGCAGGTTCCAGAGAGGAGCGGCGACGGCAATGGGTGTCGCAGGAGGAGTGGGGGGCTCAAGGGGTAAGGTTCACCTGGGGCGCCTCATCTCCTTGCAGCTACCCTGCTCCAAGCCCCTTCTAATGTATGTTTGCAGAACACTAGGAATTGGGTGTTGTCCCATATTACCTCCTCATTGCCAAAAGCTTTTTTGGAAGGTAAGGGATTATTTGCTCTTTAAGAGACAATGTAAGTCAGCTCTTTTTCTCCAGGCCTTTTTGTTGATTTTAACTGGATGGAGTATAGAGAGAGAGATAGACAGTTTGCAAATTTTTAAAGTGATTGACAAATATGCCATAATATGTTTTTAGGAGGCATGATGTGTGTATCTTGTGACTGTTCAATAGGTATTTTATTTATATTGGTTAGTGTGAGTGGAATTTGTTAGTCTGTATGTTTTACGCTATACGAGAAGCCAACCTGAGCTGGTTTGGTAAGGCCACATATTAATGGAAGCACCTAATTAAAAAAAGAATACATGGTTTCACACCCTCTTGAACTCTTTCTTCAAATGTTTTTTTTCAAACTTAAGGGATGTGTACCAAAAAATGGTTCATTTTTAGGTCATTTTCACACTCTTTCCTTAATTTTTGGGCATTTCTGTTTATCTTGAATTTTGTTTTTTGTGTATAGAATTTTTATTGAGGTTCAAGAATATAACAAAGACATATCACAACCTCAGAGGTACATAGTTTTAATGGAAAGAACAGTGTAACATACGTAACCACCCACCCACATAGCGCTAAGGTGGAGCCAAAACCAGAAAGCTAAAAAGAAGAAAAAAGAGAGAAAGGTCTACAAGCTATATAAACAGACAAAAAAAAGGTTGCATATGACCCCACCAAAATCTTCTGAGAGCTGCCATAAGAACCTAACAGCTCCAGCATTCAACCCTGACCTTCTATTCAAAATCTTCCATCCCCCCAGTCCCCCCCATGTTACCTCCCCCCTTCTAACACCACCAGCAAACAACCAACCAGGACAAAGTGATGAGTATAGAAATGAATAAAGTATAGAATATAGAGCAAAAGTGCGAAGGAAGTAAGAGCGAACAAAAAATGCATCGATTACCGCAGGGATGCTCAACCTGCCAATGGGAGGAATTTCAACCAGAGAGTTACCGCCATCTCCAGCTTGTCTCAAACATCCGCAGTAAGCTTTTCAATTTGGTAGATATCCCATACTTTGACCATCCATTCTTCATGGGAAGGGGCAGACAATGTCTTCCAATACTGACCGATGAGAGAGCGAGCCGCCAAAAGCAAACAATTAATAAGGCAAAGGAAATCAGCTGGGAGGGAGTCTGAAGTGATATAACCAAAACACAGGATTCCAGCATGAAAGGAATCTAATAGCCAGATCCTGTGTAATATAGTTATAGACTAGGGACCAGAATCCCTGAATTACTGAGCAGGATCACCACATTTGACAGAAATCACTGTGACGACTTCAGAGTTATCCGCAAGACCCCAATGGAATAAATTTACTGGAAGAATTGGCATACAAAAAAGAATACACAGCTGAATGTTGACCAGAGAAAGAGAGATGGAACCAGGGCCGGCCCGTCCATAGAGCGAGAATGTTTTTTGCACAGGGTCCCGCGTTTCAGGGGGCCCCGTGCAAAAAACATTCTGATCTAAAAGTAAAATTAAAAAAAAAAAAAAGCTGTCTGCTGCCGCTGCCGGGGCCGCCGCGGCAGAATCGAGTGTGCCGCGGGGCCCCCCCTGCCCAGCAGAGCCTGCCCTCCCCTGTATCACCTCTCTTTCAGCTGCAGACAGTCACACACGCCGGCTTTCAGAGCGCGAGGGGAGAGTTTCTCCCTCGCTGCTCTGTTAAGCCCGCGGGGGCTGATGGGAAGTTCCCATCAGCCCCCGCAGGCTTAACAGAGCCGCGAAAGGGAAACTAGTTCCTTTGCGCTCTGAAAGCCGGCGCGTGTGACAGCCTGCAGCTGAAAGAGAGGTGATACAGGGGAGGGCAGGCTCTGCTGGGCAGGGGGGGCCCCGCGGCACACTCGATTATGCCGCGGCGGCCCCGGCAGCGGCAGCAGACAGCTTTGTTTTTAAAAATGTTTCACTGGGCTGGGCAGGGCTGGGCTGGGCTGGGCTGGGCTGGGGGGGTTAGGAGTGGTGATGGGCTGGGGGGGTTAGGAGTAGTGATTGGCTGGGAGGGGTTAGGAGTGGTGATGGCCTATGGGGGGGCTATGGGGGGGCTGGGGGGGGTTAGGAGTGGTGATGGGCTATGGGGGGCTGGGGGGGGTTAGGAGTGGTGATGGGCTATGGGGGGCTGGGGGCGTTAGGCGTGGTGATGGGCTATGGGGGAGCTAAGTCTGTATATGGGCTGATGGGATTAGGACTGGAAGTGGGTTGATGGGGGATTAGGACTGGAAATGGTCTGGTGGGATTAGGACTGGGAGTGGGCTATGGGGGGCTAGGACTGGTAATGGGTTGGGGGTTGCTAGGACTGGAAATGGGCTGGGGGGATTAAGACTGGAGGTGGGCTGATGGGGTTAGGACTGGTAATGGGCTGTGGTCTGTTGGGGGGGTTAGGACTGGTAATGGGCTATGGGGGGGCTAGGACTGGAAATGGGCGGAGGGAGGGGTTAACACTGGAGGTGGGCTGATGGGGTTAGGACTGGTAATGGGCTGTGGGCTACTGGGGGGGGTTAGGACTGGTAATGGGCTATGGGGGGGGTTAGGACTGATTGGGCTATGGGGGGCTAGGACAGGAAATGTGCTTATGGGGAGGGGTTAGGACTTGAGGTGGGCTGATGGGGTTAGGACTGGTAATGGGCTGTGGGCTGTTGGGGGGGGGTTAGAACTGGTAATGGGCTATGGGGGGGGGTTAAGACTGGTAATGGGCTGTTGGCTGATGGGGGCTGTCTGGTAATGGGCTATGGGGGGGTTAGGACTGATAATGGGCTATGGGGGGGCTAGGACAGGAAATGGGCTGATGGGGAGGGGTTAAGACTTGAGGTGGGCTGATGGGGTTAGGTAATGGGCTGTGGGCTGATGGGGGGTTAGGACTGGCAATGGGCTATGGGGGGCTGACTGGAAATGGGTTGATGGGGGTTAGGACTGGAAGTGGGCTGATGGGGGGTTAGGACTGGTAATGGGTTATAGGGGGGGCTTAAACTGAAAATGGGGTGATGGGGGGTTAGGACTGGAAGTGGGTTGATGGGGGGGCTAGGACTGGTATTGGGTTGGGGGGTTGCTAGGACTGGAAATGGGCTGATGGGGGCTAGGACTGGAAATGGGCTGATGCAGGGACTAGAAGGGAATGGATGCTGGGTGAGGCTGGAACTAGAAGGGAGCTGATGTTGGGGGAGGATTAGAATGGTATGGGGCTGGGAGAGTAAAATGGAGAGGGGAAAAATATTTTGTGTGGGAGGGATAAAAAATCTACAATTGGCCGGGTATTGGGAGAGTAAGTGGGGATTGAGTATGGAGGGGTAAAATTTGAGTGGATGAAATAGGAATGAGGAAAGAGCAAAAGGAGAAAGATTAGTATGTTAAAGCAGATGTAGAGAGAGAATGGAAAAAAACTAGAAGAGAGAAGAAAGGACAAATTGACAGCAGACGATGGAGAGTTAGCAGAAGACACGAAGAAGAAACCAGAAGAAAGTGGCTGGAGCAATTGCAGCTGAAAAAAAATGCACAAAAGGTAGAAAAATATCTCTTTATTTTGAATTTATTAATTGGAATATGTCAGCTCTGGTAAATGTGCATCATTAACGTCTGCACTTTGTTTAGTACAAGAGCAAATTAATGTATAGTTTTATTTCTACAGTGTTGTACATTCCAAGTTTGGCTTTTGGGATTCCCAGTTTAATTATTGTCTTCCTGTTTCTAAATTGTGTTTCCTTGTTTGGTGATGGTCTATGTTCTGCATGTGTAACTGAGCTGAGGTATTCTGTTTATGTAATTCCTATTTGACATTGCCACTTGTTCTCTTTCCCCAGTAGATCATGTATTGTTGTTCTCTGAAATGTATTGGTTTAATATTTGCATGTTTCCTTTTGATAGGTGGGGTATGGTGCTTTGTGAGTCCTGGTAGTGCTGTTAGGATACGGCGGGTTTGCTATGGGTTCTAAATGGGCAGTGTTTGTTGTAGTTCCTAATGTGTCTGGTGGTTGGCACTGGATTATAGTAATGTAGAAATCTTTTAGTCTTTCTTTATCCATACACTCATTAAGAGGCATGTTTACTAAAAGTTAGTATATGGTAACATTATGCAAATATTTATGCAAATGAGGTCCCTTATGCAAATGAGGCCCCGCACCGAGTCTCCACACATGGCCCCGCACCCCCCTTAGGCCGCCCCTGGATGGAACAAGTGTGGGAATAAAGATACAGATCATTCTAAAAATCTGTCCGTCTTATTCGGGAGGTCGGAATTCCATTTCACTCTATGTGTGGGTAGATGAGACCAGAAGGGCAGTTCCAAGGCCAGTGCCCAATATAACCTGACTAGGAGTGATGTGAATAACTTCAATTCGAAATGCACATGCTCACAAGGTCAAGGCAAATGCCCTCCCACCTGAGCACAGGAAGAAACCCTGAAGCAGTGTTGTAACTGGAAATATTGAAAGTAAGAGATAGACACATCCACCAGCTGCTCAAAAATGTGACTTAGTAATGAAGACAGATTGGTTAAAAAGAGCCACCAGCCTCAGAGGTCATCAATGAGACAAGAACTGGGCTCCAAAGTTCCATATATATGGAAAAGATGCAAGTAACGTATATAATGAATACTGCAGACAGACCTGGCAGCTCTTGCATAGAGCCTACCAAACCTGCCATATTGGACCTAGAAAAAGATGAGATAAGACCAGATTTCTAACCCGAGGCATTTGGATGAAAGATATAGTGGCCAACGGAAGTGGGGCCACCCACGTTGCTTCCAAAGCGACCTATGTGGAGTTAGAATCAGCTGTCCAAATATGGAGGACACGGAAATAAGAGCAGCAATAGTACAGTTCCAAATCCGGAATGCCGAGCCACCCCTGAACTTTTGGGGTGGATAAGTGTGGACCAGCTAAGGCATGGTCGATGCCCTTGCCACATGAAGTTAGCAAAGGCACGGTGCACTGCATGAAATAAAGAGCTAGGTATCCCAATGGGAAGCTGCTTGAACAAAAATAAAGCTTGGGAAGGAACACCATCTTGAATGTATTGATACGTCCAAGCCAGGAAACCAAACGTGACTGCCACAGGCATAGATCCTTGTGTAGGATCTTTAGCAAGGCAATATAACTGAATGAATAAAGACCTGAGAGATCTCTAGGAATCATAAAACCCAGATAATTAAATTGTGAGACTAACAAAAAACCACCTGGTAGAGGCGAGAGGGCTGTACCCAAAGCCGAGACACAAGGGAATAGGGCCAACTTTTGTCTGTTTACCGTGAAGCAAGAAACACTTGAAAAAAACATTTAAGGTATTCACAATGATTGATAAAGAGGAGATCAGATCCCGAGGAAGATTAATGTATTATCTGAACATAAGAACATAAGATATGCTATACTGGGTCAGACCAAGGTCCATCAAGCCCAGTATTCTGTTTCCAACAGTGGCCAATCTAGGTCATATGTACCTAGCAGTTTCCCCAAAAGACACAGGTTCCACAATGCTTGTACTGGGTCAAGCATTGATATCCTGGGTCCCTTCTTAATAATGGTTTATGGACCTTTCCTCTAGGAATTTGTCCAAACCTTTTTTAAACCCAGCTACACCAACAGCCTTTACTATATCCTCCTACATTACACGTTGAGTGAAAAAATATTTTCTTTTATTATTTATTTTATTATTTTATGAAGTGGAGGAGTGGCCTAGTGGTTGGGGCAAGGTATTTCAGGTCAGAAGGTCAGGGGTTCAAATCCCACTAGAAGACAGCAACCTTGGGCCGGAAGGACTGGGGTTTCTAGTCCCACAGGTGCTCCTTGTGGTCTTGGGCAAGCCACTTAACCCTCCACAGCCCATGTTCCCTGTAACATAGTTATCTCCAAGTTATAATGCCCTGTTCAATGTAATCTCAGTTTGTTCAATGTAAACCACAATGATGAAGAATAGCACAGTATATAAGAGAATGTAAATAAATAAAATAGTCTTAAATAGTTTACCCTGTAGCTTCATTGCATGTCCCCTAGTCTTTCTATATTCTGATAACGTAAACAATTGATCTACGTTTATCCGTTCCACTCCGTTCATTAATTTATAGACTTCTATCATATCTCCCCTCAGCCGTCTCTTTTCCAGGTTAAAGAGCCCTAACCTTTTTAGCCTTTCTTCATAGGAGTATCCTTCCATCCCCTTTACCATTTTGGTGGCTCTTCTCTGAACCTTTTCTAATATTGCTATATCCTTTTTAAGATATGGCAAACAGAATTGCACACAATATTCAAGGTGCCGTCTCACCATGGAACGATATAGAGGCATTATAATATCTTTTGTTTTATTTTCTATTCCTTTCCTTATGATACCTAGCATTCTATTTGCTCTCTTGGCCACCACTGCACACTGGGCCGAGGGTTTTAACATGGTATCCACAATGACACCTAAATCTTTTTCCTGGGTGGTGGTTCCTAATGTGGAACCTTGCATCGTGTAACCATAGTTTGGGTTGTTATTCCCTAGGTGCATAACTTTGCACTTGTCCATATTAAATTTCATCTGCCATGTTGATGCCCAGTCTTCCAATTTATCAAGATCCTCTTGCAATTTTTCACAATCCTCTTGGTTTTTAACAACTTTAAATAGTTTTGTGTCATCTGAAAATTTGATAACCTCACTCGTTATTCCACTTTCCAGGTCATTTATGAATATGTCAAAAAGCAGCGGACCCAGCACAGATCCCTGGGGTACACCACTATTCACCTTTCTCCATTGGGAAAATTGGCCATTTAGCCCTACCCTCTGCTTTCTCTCTTTTAACCAGTTCCTGATCCACAATAGCACACTGCCTCCTATCCCATGACTCTTTAGTTTTTCCAAAAGTCTCTGATGAGGTACCTTATCAAAGGCTTTCTGAAAGTCCAGATACACTATATCAACTGACTCACCTTTATCCACCTGTTTATTCACTCCTTCAAAAAAACATAAGACAAGATCTTCTTTGTCTAAAGCCATATTGGCTGTCTCCCATTAGGCCATGACTATCTACATGCTGAGTAATTTTATTCTTTATGATGGTTTCTACCATTTTTCCCGGTACTGATGTCAGGCTCACCGGTCTGTAGTTTCCTGGATCACCCCTGGAACCCTTTTTAAAAATTGGTGTTACATTGGCGATCCTCCAATCTTCAGGTATTAGAGATGATTTTAATGATAGTTCACAGATTACTAATAGCAGGTCTGCAATCTCATATTTCAGTTCTTTCAACACCCTTGGATGTATAGCATCCGGCCCACGTGATCTGCTACTCTTCAGTTTATCTAATAGTTGTAATACATCTTCCCGATGTATCGATATTTCCTTCAATTCTTCCGCACCTTTAAATACCACTTCAGTCATGGGTAAGATCGCTACATCTTCCTCAGTAAAGACCGAAGCAAAGAATTCATTCAGTCTCTCCGCTATCACCTTGTCATCTCTTAGTGTCCCTTTAACCCCTCTATCATCTAATGGACCAACTGACTCTCTCACAGGTTTTTTGCTACAAATGTACTTGAAAAAGTCTTTATTTCACATTTTTGCTTCCGCAGCAAGCTTCTTCTCAAATTCTCCCTTTGCCTGCCTTATCAATGCCTTGCATTTGACTTGCCAGTGCTTGTGCTGTTTCCAGGTTTTGTTGTTTGGCTCTTTTTTCCATTTCCTGAAAGATGCTTTTTTGGCAACAACAGCCTCTCTGACCTCACCTTTAAACCATGCTAGCAGTTTTTTGGACTTCCTTCCACTTTTCTTAAAGCGTGGAATACAGCTGGTCTGAGCTTCCAAGATAGTATTTTTCAACAACACCCAAGCATAAAGCAAAACTATATGAGAGTGACTCCCAAGGTTGATCCCCTGTGTAAGTGAACAGCTAATGGTTCAATGGCCAAAGCAAAAAGAAGGAGGGAAAGTGGGCATCCTGCCTAGTACTCTGCCCTAAAGCAAAAGGAGGAGAAAGAAAATCATTCACCAACATTGAGGCTCCAGGGGCGGCATACAGCATGGCAATGCAGCTGCGAAAGGAGGGACCAAAGACAAAATGCTCTAATATTGCTAGCAGATAACGTCATTCCACTTTGTTGAAAGCTTTTTCTACATCTAAGGATAACACAGCAAAGTTCCCCGATTCACAGCTCAGACTAAACAGGATATTAAGCAGCCCGCGGATGATCTCAAACCCATATGTTTGCTTAATTAAACCTGTCTGGTCAGGATGCACAATATCCTGAATCCGCAAGTCAAGACAGGCCAAGAGAATCTTTTTTTAAAATGTTATAGTCTAAATTCAGCAGAGAAATAGGTCAATAACTCCTACAAAGTAAGGGGTCTCTGCCCTCTTTCGGGAAAACTTATTGAGGTCTGATAGAAAAAGTCAGGCAGGTGCTGTTGGGGTAGAATAGCATTAAACATCCTGAGAAGTACTGGGACAAAAATGTCAGAGTGTGCTTTATACAACTCAGCTGGAAACATATCACGGCCAGCAGCCTTAGCAGTCTTCAGATCACGGATAGCAAACTGTACTTCTGAAAGAGTGATGGAGTGCTCTAATGCCTCACGTGCCTCTGAAAAAAGTCGGTGTAACTCCGCTTCTCCCAACCATTAGTGAATAACTGAATCCTAGGTCATCAGCTGAGACACATAAAGGAAACTAACAAACAGCTTCGCCATTTCCAGTGTTTTCAAAACCACCGAGCCCTAAGAGGAAGCCAAGGCAGTAATCTTATGTCGCTGATGCTGGAGCTTCAATTGCCACAACAACCACCTAATTTATTTATTGCCATGATAATACTAGTTCTGGTGCATTCAAAGAAGTAGGAAGGCAATATCTGCAGTCTCTGAGACTGCCAGTTCCCCCTTCAAACGAATGAGATGACTCCAAACCAAAGGGCTGACTCCACGTCTATTTAGTCACTCTAGTTGGGAAATCTGCCTTTGAAGCTCCCCTGCTGAGCCAGTGATCTTCTTTTAAAAAACATAGAGAGAGGGATCAGCTGGTCCCTTAATACAGCTTTTCCTGCCTCCCATAATGTTAAGGGGGAGAGGCCCTCCACATCTTTAAAGGTGAGATAATCACACCAGTCCTTTCATATCACCTCTAAAAAATCCTTGTTTTTAAGCAGATGACGAGGCAGGGTCCATAAAAGTGGAGGTGATTCAGTATCCTCCACTTGTCACTCCAAGATCAAGAGAGTATGATCAGAGGAGCCCATTGTACCAACTGTCACCTGGGGGATCACTGGCATACGTGAGAAAGAGGTGAGCCACATTTCTATACAGGAATGAGTGTGATGAGTTGGAGAGAAGAAGGTATAGTCCCTTACCCTTGGATGTAAAGTTCTCCATGCATTACAAAGATCCAAGCCTGAAATCAGTGCATCCAGCTGACGAGAATTCATGGAAATAGTACCACCCCGGACAGTTCTATCCAGTGTTGAGAATACACAATTAAAGTCCCCCCATGAAAATTTCCACCTGAGAATGAGATTTTACCTCCTCCTGCACCTCCTCCAGTGATCTACCAGTCTCTATGGGTGGAAAATATACATTAACCAGCATGACTAAGGAATCTAGTAAAGAACCCAAAAGGATAAGAAAGTGCCATTGAGGATTACTGTATTGTATAGCTACCTGAAAGGGGCAAGCCTGAGAAAACAATGACAACACCGCACTTGTGTGAAGAAATACTTGAGGCAAAAACCTGAAGAAATTTATGGGAAAACAAGATGTAAATGAGCCTGCAGTGCATCTCCTGAAGGAATACCACATCTGCTTGCTCTCTATGCAGCTGGTCAAGAACTGATTAGGTACACTAAAAAAATTTTTTTTTAAACTGCCTCTAATGTTTCGATTGATTTTTACGTTTTTTGGTGCGCTGAATCCAAATCTGGTAACCAATTTGCTCCATCACGTACAGATGTTTTGCTACATTGGGTTAGCAGTTTGAGGTGAACGTTTCAGATTGAGTGCGATCGAGATAAAAGTTTCTTGGATGAATTCTTTATACTAATTGTTTAGTAGTTATTCAAATAAGAATAAAGAAAATTGTAACAAGGCAGCACATAAGAATAGAGTAATGTCAACAAAACACACTGTGATGGTAGCAAAATTGTCAGCACTTAAAACAGCCACATACATGTGCACAAACATTGAGCATATAAGAGCGAGGTTAGACACAAAGCAAAGCAAAGAAATGTGCAAAAAATGTTGTACAGGTATGCATGTAAGAATAGAAAACGCAAACCGCACCATTGCAATACATGAAGACAAACACCCGATGGTGTGAAAATAAGATTCTAATAAATGAGATCCAACACTGTGGTAATAACTAGCAAATTTTTATTTCAAAGTTTAGTAAAAACACGATATTTGTCAACACAGTTTAGATTTTAAAGTCATTCTTGGGTCAATCAATCTCCTGGTGGGCCCGTTTCTTCTTCCCCCCGAATGCTTCTCTTGGTGCGCTGCTTGGCGTATTTTTCATCTGGGGTTTCCCGCAGCAGCAACCAGCAGAAATCAGCCATCATAGTGGTGTTCCATCTTCCTTGGTACCTTCTCTCTGCGTCCTTGATGTCCTGGTGAAACCTTTCACCTTGTTCTTCACTGTACGCCCCCATGTTTTCGGGAAAGTAGTTCACATGGGAGTGCAAGAAATGGACTTTCAGGCTCATGTTACAGCCTTGTTCTTTGAAGGCATTGAGCATCCTGGCAACAATATCCTTATAGTTCTCATCCCGCCTGTTCCCCAAGAATTTGAGAACAACATCCTTGAAGGAATCCCAGGCTTCTTTTTCCTTCTCAGACATCGTTTCAGCGAATGCTCCATCTGAAATGAGTTTCCTTATATCAGGGCCAACAAACACTCCTTCCTTTAGCTTTGCTTCAGAAAGTCGGGGGAACTTTGAGCAAAGGTACCGAAAGCACTCACCATCTTTTGGAAGGGACTTGATGAATTGCTTAATGAGACCCAACTTAATGTGGAGAGGTGGTAATAGAATTTTATATCGAGGTACCCAGCTCTCATGAAGAACTATTTTCTCACCGGGTCTCAAATACTCCCGAATTGGCCTGTCTTTTTTCCCCCAGTGTAGGTAGCGGGCCCGGCTATCCCACAAGCAAAGGAAGCAGGGATATTTGGTGAAACCGGATTGCTGCCCTAATAGCATGGATAGAATTTTAAAGTATCCAAAAATCATCCACTTATGCTCATCATAACGAATCTTCTGAAGAATCAGGGCCAAATTCTCGTATTTTTCTTGGAGAATAACAGAGTGAGCAATAGGAACTGAAGCGAATGTGTTGCCATTATGAAGAAGAACACCTTTTATGCTGTCTTTTGACGAATCAATGAACAGCCGCCATTCAGCAGGATCATACTTGAGTTTAAACTTTTCCATCACTCCGTATATATCGTTGCAAAATACCAAATCTTCCTCTTTGCTGAAATGCTTCAAAAATTGTGTCTCGCGGTTGCGGTACCAATAAAAAGTTGTTCCTGGTGACAATAGATTTTTCTGTTTAAGCCGAGAACCTAGCAGTTGGGCAGCATCTTTTGGGAGTCCTAAATCCCGGACTAAATCATTCAATTCAGCTTAAGAGAAAAGTTCAGGTTTCGGATCTGGTTCAGTTTCAAACTCGGAAGTACTGGACTCATCGGGAAAAGCCATCTGATGAGTCTCATCATGATCAGAACCGTCCACACAAATATGATCCAAAGATTTTGGTGGTTCAGGCACAGGTACTTCGTTGCTATGAGGCATAGGCCTAATTGCTGAAGGAAGGTTTGGGTAACTTATTATGTTCTTATTTTTTAAGTTGTATCCCTTCACAATGCAAGAGCAAAAATAGCAGTCACTGCTGTGGTCTCTTTGTTCACGCCACATCATAGGTATTCCGAAACGAAATGCTTGTTTTTTACCTTTCATCCATAAGCGTAGATCTTCCTCACATGTCTTGCACACTTTGTGAGGAGCCCACGGTTTGTCTTGATCGCCTAACTTCAAACCGAAATAGGCGAAATATACTTTTTTAATAAATTCAGAAATGTTCCTCTGCCGCTTTTTCACGGTATATTCCCCACAAATAAAACAAAAACTGTCCAGAGAGTTGACGCAACCTCTGGCTCTGTGAGCCATCACAAATACACAGCACTGCAAACTACAACTGTAGTGAACCACTTCGGAATAAAGCTGGATTATGACTGAGCAAACAAAAGGTAATAATGAACTTGCAAGAAACTGAAATTTGACAGGAACGTTCATGTCGCAACCACCGTGTTTGAGCGAGCGAAGTACTGGATTTAGCCCCTCGCCTCCCAATTGTCCTGTTAATGTATAAAATGAATACAAAACACTCTAAAATATCATGAGGGAGTGTTTCTAGTTAGTTAACCATTACAACCTCTACTTTGGGCCAAGAAAATAAACTGCAGTCGGCTAAAAAGAAATTATGTGAACATTCCTTATATGGGTAAGAAATCTAATTTTGCAAGAAAACGTGACGTGATGGAACATTTTGGCTATTTTTCCTGGATTCAGCACCCCAAAATCTATAGGAATCAGTTGCAAAACTGGAGGCAGTTTTTTGGTAGTGTACCTGTGATCGTTTTACCGGATCGTTGTTCCCTGACATTCCAGAATAAGATTTTAACCATCTACTCACTGATGATAAAACAGACTAGAATGTTCTCTGTGGTACAGGAGGATATCAAGTAAGTTCAGGAGGGCAAGACCCAGACTTGTCCCTAACCCTGCTGGCCTTCCCTCCCTACTAGCCCCAGAACAACGCACCCTCTCATCTTACCATGCCCCTATCTTCCCCCCTTTCCCTCCTCCCCAAATCCCTACCCCGACCCTAAACACACAGTCCTAAACCAGAAGAACAGATACACTACCCTGAACCCCCAGAATAAATAGTGAGGCATAAGCAATGCCCAAAATTGGAGGCTCCCATCCAACCATTCATCCTGCCTACCCAGCCAAACCCAAACATCCAATCCATTCACCCCCACAAAATTACCCACTACTCCCTTGATAAGAGGAGGCCCCTAATCCCATCCCAAGTCTGGATAACCTTTTGCCCTCTGAAGGGCCATGAAGCAAGAAAAATAAGGGTACCCCCAACCACATAAGAGAATATCTGGTACAAAAAGTGAGAGTACAATATGAACTATGAAGAGACAATCAAAAATATATGAACAGATTAAAAGAAAGGCAGTGCTAGTATAAGTTGTTACAATAACATAAGCACTAAAGCTATCAGGTAGGTGCATCTGAATCTGCATTAAACTGTCTATAAGATTCAGGCACTGGGGTGTAGAGACTTCCCATCCATGTTGTGCACTCCGTTGGCGTGGTATGCGGCTCCCCTCATTCTCTATCATATCTAAGAAGTCCATAGAGGTGGAAAGCTCAGAAATACTTTGAGGTACGTTGTTCCATTCAAATAACAATGCAAAGAGAAAACCACATTTGTATTTGATATATTTTTTTTCTGCAGTACTTGCATGAGTGGTTTGAAGCTCTGTCTCTCTAAAGTGTGCTGGGATAAGTCCTGGAAAAATTGGATCTCGTAATCATGAAAAAGAATTGTGTGCTTGCCTCTCAAGCTGTGAAGCAATGCTACCTTGATCTCAAAGAAGCAGAAGCAGGCCACAATTGGTCAAGATCTAGTCTCTCCCCTGGAATGGGACCTCAATCCCCAGTGTGTTAGTTCCAACTTCATTGGGCCAGTTGCCCAGGGATGCAGAAAGCATACATTTCTTGTACAAGCTCTACAGTATTCTCCTTTCCTCCAGGGTAGCTCAGGCATACCAAGAATGTAAATGTTGTTGCAAAGCTGCCTTTTCTTCTTCAACTCATTATTCCTTTCTTTGAGATCTATAGTAAGTTGATCTAACTTATGGATTTTGGATTGGAAAAGAGCGGTGGCATCTATTTATTCCCCAATGTTGATTTCATTTTCAGCGACATGATCATCTATTTAATGTCCATTCAAAGATCCAAGATTGCCTTGGAAAAATCCAGCCAGAATAACTGTAGCACCTGCAATACTTCCATAAGATCTATCTTAGTAGCAGGCTGTTAAGCACTAGCCCCCAAATTTGGTGCCTGAGATGGAGATGGACCCAGATCCCAGGAAGGACTCTCTGAGGCAGTACTATCAGACTTTAAATAGAGCAGTCACATATGTGTTCTTGGAAGACATGGCGAGGATATAGTTACAATAGAGTGGCCCCAATACTGTAATAAATAGTAGCCAGTGAAGTACCAGGAGAAGCAACTCACCAGAAACACTCACTGGGAACATAGCATAGATCTCTCTCCAAAGAGTTTTAGCACCGCAGCAATCAGTCACTCAGAGTGTTGTGAAGTTTTCCATTTTTTGTTCTGTCCATCACATTTTCTCATCCATTGAAAGCTTTTTGCATCAAACCATCACAAGATGGAGCTCCAACACTGCTAAATAGAGCTGCTCAAGCCACAAAATGAAACAACAACAAGCCTCAAGGGAGCACAGGATTTCAATTACAAAGAGGAAGGTAACTTTGCTTAGTGAAAGGTTTTGGCTTGAGCACAGCTCAAGGAGAACAGAGCACCACAGCTAAGTCTCTCAATCTGCCAAGGAGCCACGCACACCCACATACCTTATTTGAGCAGGGCATTGATGTGTACTGTGCTTCCATCAACAGTACTTTCCCCTTTGTTCATCCACCACTGTTACTGCAGGGGAGTTGTTTTACTCCCGCTTCAAGATAGATCAACTGGTCAGGATGATACTGACACTGGAAGTAGAGAAGAATGCAGAGTTGAACGCTGCTGGAAGTGCAGAAGTTCCCACCATGAATCATCACCATCTGTATTTCAACTCTGCATTCCAAAGCGAGGGAGCTATGGAGGCAACAGCTCTACAGATGGACTTCAGTCGCTCATCGGATGGCCAACAGAGGAACTCAAAGAAGGTGGAAAAGATTTACTTCACCTGCAGATCAGCACCACTACTCACCAAAATCTCTCGCTCTCCTGCTAACTCCAACACCACAGAGCAGTATCCGGTGATCAGGTAAGCCTCGGAATCCTATGATCATTAGCCAAGAGTGTTTTCAGGAGGTAGGAAGGTGCAGAGACACCTCGGAGAGCCCAAAGAGCTGAGATTCCCATAGATTGCAGGTCACTGGACCAATGGGTTGAATGGAGTCTGCTCAGACGAGAGCATACCCAAATGCCATCAGGGGGCTTGCCAGTACAACTGAGAGTGACTTAAATTGTGGCAAGCAGCAGCACATCAAGTGAGTAAACTCACACAGAAAACTTGCCACCATGAGCCCCATCGCCAACTCAGAGACCTAGGAGCCCAGGATTAGAGCACAAAAGACCCATGAGATGATGGGTCACCATCATCAGGAGTAGATGGGCAGAGAGCTCCTTTAGAAAGCTGCCACCTTTCTCTGGGCTCATTAGCACCTTCCCGCATATTTAACTTTTTAAGAAAAAATGTAATTCATATTAGAATGTCTTAACATGTACAAATCAATATTACATGTTTTAATTTGTAGGTTTGCATGCATCAAATGGATTTTGTGTTCATTCATATTTAAGATGCACCAATGAACCAAATGCATAGCTCTCTCAAGCTCCCTTGCAGAAGCCAGCGCACTAACCATTAGGCTACTTCTCCACTCCCAAGCTCCTTTACCTAATGACTATTGATCAAGTTTGACATTTAGTCTTCAACTTATTTTAAATTAATGTTGGGTACAAGTGCATAGAAGATGACCAGATGCTAGTATGCCATATGCCACTACTGGCAGCTTAATATAATCTAGGATCTTGACCTCTGTGTCATGCTTCATATCACAAACCTGACCAAATAAAGTATACTTCCACTTATTTCATAAGGAAACTACAACAGGTCCTGTCCAGACCTCCTACAATTTTTTTTATTTCTTCTGATTCACTGTATGCACTCATTGTTCACTCAACCCTATCTCACTTACTAGATGGTTCGATTTGATTTTCACCCTATCTCCATGTCCAGCTTTACATATCAGGATCGCTATTGAAATCTCTGGTAGATTGGGGGAATGATTTCTCTACATGACCAATACATAGGGATGTGCATTTTCTTGAAATGATATGTGAAATATCGACAACATTTGCTATGTCATTTCATATAATTTTAAATCCTAACGTGACATGAAAAAATCCAAAATTCAGTTTCTTTCCACCTAGTGTTGTCAGAGCCTGGCCTCAAACCAGTTTGAGTTAAAAGTCAAACATCTTGCAGAAAAAGCTATTATGGCCCCAGGTGGGTTGGCTCTAGCCAGCCTGCTCTTAATTGTGTTTTGTAGTTCTGGTGGTCTTCTTTTCTGTTTCCTGATTGGCCCAAAGTTTGTCTGGTCTGGAGCTCTGTGGAAAACCCCTTCCTGGATTTTTTGTCTTGTGAACCTATTGACTCCTGAACTACAGACTTTCTCCAAATACTTTTGCCATGTTCTTTTGTCATAAGTATAGTATCAGAGACATTTGCCAAGACTAATTCAGATTCTGGTTGTCCAATTAGTGATGATCATTAAACAAAACAAACATTTTGTCTGCATTCCCCTAATGAACAACCACTTTTGTTGGTTACTTTCATCCCTCTTTTGGTTCCTTGCAATGTTAATGTCAGTTTTCATGCTGCTTTCCCCCCTCTTGATTTCTCCTGCTGTTCTAAAGCTACCATTATGGTTCTCACTGACTATTGTTGTTTTTCTAATCCTTAGCCTTTGATGGAATATGCTACTCGTACTCATTTTAGGCTGCATTCAAACAACCTAACTATGAGAAGGTGTGATCTCAGTGATCCACATGCCATTATGAGTCTAACACCATCTAAGGTACTGTATGAGTTTAAAATCTGAAGAAATAAACATGACCCCATGAGAGGGCAACACTAAGCAACATTAAACATGCAGTCTCATCTGTCACATTTCTTACATCTAGCAGGCTTAAGGGAACTGATAATGGGCATTTTTGTTGTCTTTTTTCCTTAAAATAGAATCTTTCAAGGCAGCGATACCTTCCTAAAGGATGAATCGAAAAGTGTCACATTATGTGTCATTGATCTAGATGCCCTGCCCCTCTCATGGGGCCATGTTTATTAAAGATTAGCACACGCTATCACCATAGCTGCAGGAATAACATGGGTGCTGCACCTTTGGGCTGTCCATGCCACTGTTTGCACTGCTTTACTCCTCTTTTGGCATGCCTTTGGTTGTTTATGCCTTTCTTTGTGCTCAATTGCCCCTCTTAGTGCCTTGGAGTCTTTATGCTACTGCTTGTACCATTTTCCCCTTTCATAGCACCTAGGGTATTCTAGTCCTTGTTGGAGTTGCTTTATTTCTCTCACAATGCTTGACTAATAGTGCCATTTTATTCTTCTTGTGCTGTGGGATGCTTTTGCCACTATTTGGCCATGTTGTATGTTTCACAATGCTGTGGGATAGTTAGTATTCAACCTTTTTTATTTTCTTGCTATGCTGAGGGATATTTTTGCCATTATTTGTCCACTGTCCCTGTCCTTGTTCAAGGAAATGTTCTTGTCACTCTTCACGCCACTACCCCCTACCCTTGGTGCACTGTGATACTGTTTTGTCTGCTACTGATGCCTATTTCCCAGTTTCAAAAAATTTGGATGGAAAATTGAAATAAAAAGAACCGTTTCCCTATTGATTAATGGAAAATGAAGTACATGACACAAAATAAATTAAATAACTTGGAAAACAAAGAAACAAATGAGATAGAAAAGGTCAAATGAAATGAAATGACAAAATTAATCTTTTTCTGTCCACATTCCAATTTTGCATCCTATAAAAAGATATTTGTAGCAGAAGTAAGCATGAGGTTCAGAACTACAGGCTCATTAGTCTGTGGTGAATAAATTATTGGAAACACTGCTAAAACGGAGGATAGTAATGTTTCTGGAGTCCAATAGATTGCAGGATCCGAGGCAGGGCAAGCTTACCAGAGGCAGGTCTTGTCAGACAAAACTGATTGATTTCTTTGACTGGGTGTTCAGAGTGTTGGACTGAAGGACAGTCCTAGATGTGATGTACTTAAATTTCAGAAAAGCCTTTGACACCGATCCATATAGGCAACTTATAAATAAATTGAGAAATTTAGGATTGGACCCTACAATGGCTGAATGGGTTAGAAATTGGTTGAGCGGGAAGTGACAAAGGGTACAGGTAAAATGGTGCTCACTTTGGTGAGAAGGATGTTACCAGTGGTGTGCTGCAGGGATCTGTCCTTGGTCTGATTATTTTTAACATCTTTGTTAGTGATATTGCAGAAGGGTTGTCTGATAAGGTTTGCCTCGTTGCAGATGATACCAAAATCTGCAATAGTGTAGACATCCAGAAAGGTGAAGATAATATGAGCTAAGCTTGAAGAATGGGCAAGAATTTAGCAACTGAGATTTAATGCTAAAAAATTCAGGGTCATGCATTTGGGCTGCAAAAATCCAAGGTAGCGGTATAGTGTAGGAGTAAAAGTACTTCTGATCACAAAAGAAGAACAGGACCTAGGTTTGATTGTTTCTGATGATCTTAAAGTGGCTTAACAGGTAGAAAAAGCAATGGCAAAAGCCAGAATGCTGCTTGGGTGCATACGGAGAGGAATGGCTAGCAAAAAAAAAGGAGGTGATAATACCTCTATATAAGTCTCTAGTGTTGACCTCATTTGGAATATTGTATGCAATTCTGGAGATCACACTTTCAAAGAAATATAAAGAGGATGGAGTCGGTGCAGAGGGTGGCTACTAAATTAGTGGTCTTCATTATAAAGCATATAGGGACTTAATTAAAGATCTTAATATGTATACATTAAAGGAAAGGTGGAATAGAGGAGAAATGACAGAGACGTTTAAATACCTCCATGGAATAAATGCACAAGAGGAGAGCCTCTTTCAGTTGAAAGCAAGCTCTGCTACGAGTGGACATAGGATTAGGATGAAAGGGGATAGACTCAGAAATAATAAGAAGAAATATTTCTTTATGGAAAGAGTGGTAGATGTGTGGAATAGTCTCTTAGTGGAGGTAGCAGAGAAAAGGAGTATCTGAATTCAAGAAAGCATGGGAAAAACACATAAGATCTCTAAAGGAAAAAAGTGGACTACTGTAGTTGATATGGAAGGGTAGACCAGAAAGGCCATATGGTATCTTTTTGCCATCAAATTTCTATGTTTCTATTTTCTTTATCCTTGACATACTGGGAATGGGTTCCGAACTTTAGCAATCTATTGCAGTATCATTATTTTGAGAATTTCATAGTAAAGAAAGTCATTGAATGTAAAGAGACTTATTACATCTTTTAGCAATTAAGGCACATTTATCACTAAAAATAACGCATGATCATTATGAAACCTGTGTGCTAACTGCCAAGTTGTGGCCAGTATGCTCCTGGCAGTTACCACACATATTGGTACACTAATGCACAATGATAGCATGCACTACTACCTAGGGGGAACTGAAAGACACCTATTTTAATGTTTTCTTTTTGTGCCTTGCAGTTAAGAACATAAGAACATAAGATATGCCATACTGGGTCAGACCAAGGTCCATCAAGCCCAGTAGCCTGTTTCCAACAGTGGCCAATCTAGGTCATATGTACCTAGCAGTTTCCCCAAAAGACACAGATTCTGAAATGCTTGTACTAGTTCAAGCATTGATATCCTGGGTCCCTTCTTAATAATGGTTTATGGACCTTTCCTCCAGGAACTTGTCCAAACCTTTCTTAAATCCAGCTACACTAACAGCCTTTACTACATCCTCTGGTAACAAATTCCAGAGTTTGATTACACGTTGAGTGAAAAAATATTTTCTTTTATTAGTCTTAAATAGTTTACCCTGTAGCTTCATTGCATGTCTCCTAGTCTTCCTATATTCTGATAACGTAAACAGTCGATCTACGTTTACCCTTTCCACTCCGTTCATTAATTTATAGACTTCTATCATATCTCCCCTCAGCCGTCTCTTTTCCAGGTTAAAGAGCTCTAACTTTTTTAGCCTTTCTTCATAGGAGTATCCTTCCATCCCCTTTACCATTTTGGTGGCTCTTCTCTGAACCTTTTCTAATAACGGTATATCCTTTTTAAGATACGGCGACCAGACTTGCACACAATATTCAAGGTGCGGTCTCACCATGGAATGATATAGAGGCATTATAATATCTTTTGTTTTATTTTCCATTCCTTTCCTTATGATACCTAGCATTCTATTTGCTCTCTTGGCTGCCGCTGCACACTGGGCCGAGGGTTTTAACATGTTATCCACAATGACGCCTAAATCTTTTTACTGGGTGGTGGTTCCTAATGTGGAACCTTGCATCGTGTAACCATAGTTTGGGTTGTTCTTCCCTAGGTGCATAACTTTGCACTTGTCCACATTACATTTCATCTGCCATTTTGATGACCAGTCTTCCAATTTAGCAAGATCCTCTTGCAATTTTCCACAATCCTCTTGGGTTTTAACAACTTTAAATAGTTTTGTGTCATCTGCAAATTTGATAACCTCATTTGTTATTCCACTCTCCAGTTCATTTATGAATATGTCAAAAAGCAGCGGACCCAGCACAGATCCCTGGGGTACACCACTATTCACCTTTCTCCATTGGGAAAATTGGCCATTTAGTCCAACCCTCTGCTTTCTATCTTTTAACCAGTTCCTGATCCACAGTAGTACACTACCTCCTATCCCATGACTCTTTAGGTTTGCCAAACATCTCTGATGAGGGACCTTGTCAAAGGCTTTCTGAAAGTCCAGATACACTATATCAATCGACTCACCTTTGTCCACCTGTTTATTCACACTTTCAAAAAAAATAACAGATTAGTAAGACAAGATCTTCCTTGTCTAAATCCATGTTGGCTGTCTCCCATTAGGCCATGACTATCTACATGCTGAGTAATTGTATTCTTTATGATGGTTTCTACCATTTTTCCAAGTACTGATGGCTCACTGGTCTGTAGTTTCCTGGATCACCCCACGAACCCTTTTTAAAAATAGGTGTTACATTGGCGATCCGCCAATCTTCAGGTATTAGAGATGATTTTAATGATAGTTCACAGATTACTAATAGCAGGTCTGCAATCTCATATTTCAGTTCTTTCAACACCCTTGGATGTATACCATCCGGCCCAGATGATTTGCTACTCTTCAGTTTATCTAATAGTTGTAATACATCTTCCCGATGTATCGATATTTCCTTCAATTCTTCCGCACCTTTAAATACCACTTCAGTCATGGGTAACATCCCTACATCTTCCTCAGTAAAGACCGAAGCAAAGAATTCAGTCTCTCCGCTATTGCATTGTCGCCTCTTAGTGCTCCTTTAACTCCTATATCATCTAATGGTCCAACTGACTCTCTCACAGGTTTTTTGCTACGAATGTACTTGAAAAAATCTTTATTTCGCGTTTTTGCTTCCGCAGCAAGCTTCTTCTCAAATTCTCTCTTTGCCTTCTTTATCAATGCCTTGCATTTGAACTGCCAGTGCTTGTGCTGTTTCCAGGTTTCATTGTTTGGCTCTTTTTTCCATTTCCTGAAAGATGCTTTCTTGGAAACAACAGCCTCTCTGACCTCACCTTTAAACCATGCTGGCAATTTTTTGGACTTCCTTCCACTTTTCTTAAAGCGTGGAATACAGCTGGTCTGGGCTTCCAAGATAGTATTTTTCAACAAAACCCAAGCTTGATGTAAGTCTTTAACCTTTGCAACTGCTCCTTTTAGTTTTTTCTTAACTATTTTCCTCATTTTATCATAGTCTCCCTTTCGAAAGTTAAAAGGTAGTACTGTGGATTTCCTTACTATCCTTCCTCCACTAATTAAATCAAAGGCGATCATACTATGATCACTATTGCCAAGTGGCCCCAACACCCTTATCTCTTGCACTAGATCTGGTGTTCCACTGAGGACTAGGTCTAATATGGCTTCCCGTCTCGTCGGTTCATGGACCAGCTGCTCCAAGAAGCAGTCATTTATGTCATCTAGGAACTTTATCTCCCTAGCATGTACTGCCATGACACTGACCCAGTCGATACCGGAGTAATTGAAATCGCCCATTATTATTACCGTGCTGTAAGTTTTGTTAGCTTCCTTTTCTTTGAGAATTTCATCATCCATTTGTTCATTCTGGCCAGGCGGTCGATAGTACACCCCCACCGCCACTGCTTTCCCTTTTTTACATGGAATTTCAATCCATAGAGATTCTACAGCAAATTTTGTTTCCAGCAAAACTTTAATCCTTTCTGACTCAATGCCCTCTCTTACATAGAGCGCAACCCCTCCACCAATTTGATCAGCTCTATCATTACGATATAATTTGTACCGAGGTATCACAGTGTCCCACTGGTTTTCCTCCTTCCACCATGTCTCTGATATTCCAGTCACATCTAACCTCTCATTTAGTGCTATATATTATAACTCTCCCATCTTATTTTTTAGACTTCTAGCATTTGCATACAAGCATTTTAGAGACTGTATTTTATTCATATTAATTTGGCTATTGGTAGACATGGATAATTTGGGATCTTTAAGCTCTGTCTGCTCCATACTCTAGGGCATTTGGGCTACTTTACTCTTTTTTGGAACCTTTGGTAGTATCCTTCAAGGATTCATTCTTCCGAACCATCTGCTCTTGGGTGACTGTCGGCTTTCCCCTATTATCTAGTTTAAAAGCTGCTCTATCTCCTTTTTAAAGATTAATGCCAGCAGCCTGGTTCCATCCCGGTTAAGGTGAAGCCCATCCCTTCGGAAGAGCCCCTCCTTTCCCCAGAATGTACCCCAGTTCCTAACAAATCCAAACCCCTCATCTCTGCACCATTGTCTCATCCACACATTGAGACTGCGGAGCTCTGCCTGCCTTTTGGGTCCTGCACGTGGAACGGGAAGCATTTCGGAGAACGCTACCCTGGAAGTTCTGGATTTCAACTTCCTACCTAAAAGTCTAAATTTAGCCTCCAGAACCTCCCTACCACATTTTCCTATGTCACTGGTACCGACATATACCAAGACAGCAGACTCCTCCCCAGCACTATCTAAGACCTTATCTAGGTGGCGCATGAGGTCCGCTACCTTTGCACCAGGCAGGCATGTTACCAGGCGATCCTCACGTCCACCAGCCACCCAGCTATCTACATGCCTAATGATTGAATCACCAACTATAACAGCTGTCCTAACCCTTCCCTCATGGGCACATGGCCCTGGAGAAACTTCCTCGGTGCGAGAGGGTTTTACATTACCTGGAGGACAGGTGATGCTCTCCTGTCACGTGACCTCTCTCTCCTCCATGGCAACAGGGATGCTGCCAGACTGGAGGTGGAACTTCAGGACTATATCCCTGTAGGTCTCGTCTATGTACCTCTCTATCTTTCTTATGTTTTCCAAGTCTGCTACTCTAACCTCTAGAGAACATACTCGTTCCCTGAGAGCAAAGAGCTCCTTGCACCTAGTGCACACATAAGACCTCTCACCAACTGGGAGAAAATCATACATGTGACACTCAATGCAAAAGACTGGAAAGCCCCCATCCCGCTGCTGGACTGCTGTCTGTATCTTAGTTTTAAGTTTTTGTTTAGATCTTTAAGTTCTTTACTTGCTAAGGGTTGCTATGGATATTTATCCCAATAAAACTGTACCTAATACATTTAATATACCTTGTTCACCTGAAGCTTAATTAATCTCAGGTCCTTAGTTTATGTCTGATTTGGGTAACAAGCTTCACCTGAGAGCACATCCTGTCTTTTAAGATGTGTAAGTACCTATAAAGCTATGATTATCCCAGGGGTGGGTGGATGTGGGGAGGGAGGGAGGGAAATAACACTTATTAAAAGAGGGCTGCTACACAGTACCCTGTCCTGTGCTGCTGAGGTAAGCTATATTCTTATTTGATTTAAATTATAGCTCTTTGCTGCTGCTAGCCTCTAACTTATTATGAAATTTAAACTACAGCTCTCTGCTGGGTTCCAAATTTAACCAGAAAGCTCTTTTCTGTGTTTTAAATTTAAACTAAAAGTACTTTGCTGATACTAGGCCTTGAGTGACTATTAAATTAAAACTATAAGCACTCTGCTGGCTATGAAATGTAACCAGAAAGTTCTCTTCTGTGTTTTAAATTTAAACTTAAACTGCTGCTACTAGGCCCTGACTGATTTAACAAAAAATAGTGGGTTCACAGATTAAATAGCTTTAATAGAAAGAATTCCTTTCAGAAAATTCCCAGAAGTATATACTCACAATAGCAGATCTCTCTCCAGAAGTAACAGTCCCTTTTTCTAGTCCTTCAAGCTTGTGTAAATCCTGCCATTTGTGTGATTGGCGTGGATTTTCAACATGGCAGAGAAAATTGACCACTGATAAAGCAATTGCAAAATGCCTTCAAGCATCATATGTTGGGTCCAGCTGGGGCAAGTCCTAGCTTATTCAAATAGCATGTAGCATAAGATAAGTGTGATTTGATAAACTGCAAGATGAGTGTACCGAGTTTACAGCATTGAGATATTTTTGCAAGGTTATATGCTCTTTAATATGGTGGGGGAGTTTTTAAGGATCCCTGATGTTAATGTGCCAGTCTCAGGCCTGGATTGACAGCTCAGACAAGATGGCTCATGGGTACTGAGATCCTTTTCTCCCCCTCCGACTGATTTATTTCTCCCTGTTTGGTGCACATGAAATGAAATTTTCTGATTGAATGACATCAGTATTGAGCAAACTGGTAGAAACCATTATAAAGAATAAAATTACTGAACATATGGATAGTCATGGTTTAATGGAATATGGAAAGTCTTGTCTTTCTAATCTGCTACATTTTTTTGAAGTTGTGAATAAATAGGTAGGTAGGTAGGTAGGTAAAGGTGAACTGATTAATATAAGTATATTTGGATTTTCATAAAGTCTTTGAGAAGGTCGATATAGAGAGACTTGAGGAAATTAAAAAGTAATGGGATAGGAGGCAGTGTACTATTATGGATTAGGAACTGGTTAAAATAAAGAAAACAGAGTAGGGCTAAATGGAGTATCCCAGGGATCTGTGCTGGGCCTGCTGCTTTTTAACATGTTCATAAATGACCTGGAAATAAGAACAATGTAATGAGGTGATCAAATCTACAGATAAAGAGAAATTAGACTTACCTGCTAATTGTTGTTCCTTGATGAACTCCAGTCCAGTCCCGCACCTCTGGATAGTGCACCTCCTCCCACAGCATGGAGACTGAGCATGTCAGAACTCTGAGGCCACTAGCACATATACTGCTGGCACCTCCCACCAGTTTCCAGTGACCTATTGACAAAGCAGACTAAAAGGAGCAACAAATAAGTAGCTAATATTAATCAAATAATGATACTAACAGTAAAATATGAACATCAACTTTAAAGTTCTTCCTCAAACCCCGAGGAATTTCTCCTTTACTGCCCCAAGGGTTGAGAAAATGAGAAAAAGAGAAGAAAGAAAGAAAGCTAGTGAGAACAACTAGCCCGACATGCATCAACTTCGTGAGTTCTCCTTTCACCGATTACACTGGAACCGTAGAAGTTCTACGTTACTTGCCTGTAGTGAAAAAACCCCGGGTGGGATTCAGGACTGGACTGGAGTTCCTCAAGGAACAACAATTAGCAGGTGAGTCTAATTTCTCTTTCCTTATCGTCCCTCCAGTATAGTCCCGCACCTCTGGGATGTAACAGAGCAGTAAATCAATGGGAGGGACCTGCCAGACCAGCTCGCAACACTGCTGATCCGAAACAGGCATCCCCCACCGCCTGAATATTCAGACGATAATGCTTACTGAAAGTATGCAATAAAGACAATGTAGCTACCTTGCAAATTTCTACTGGAGGAACTAAGGTACACTTCGCCCACGAAGCCGCTTGAGCTCTGGTAGAATAAGCCCACAAGCCTAAGGGAGCCTGGCGACCCTGCAATAAATAAGATGAGGAAATTGTCTCGTGGATCCATCTAGAAATAGAAGCCTTGGCCGCTGCTTCCCCCTTTCGCGATTCTCCAAACAGCACAAACAACTTATCCATCTTACGAAAAGACTCCGACCTTGTTATATAAATATGAATAATCCTTTTTAAATCTAACGAACGTAAACCACACTCCGAAGAACAATCCCCTGAAGGCCTTAGCACTGGTAAAGAAACCGATTGGTTCACATAAAAAGGTGATACCAACTTTGGTAGACATTACGGAACAGGGCGCAACACTACCTTTTCCTTAAAGAAGGTAAGAAAAAGCTCCTGACAAGACAATGCCTGTAACTCCGAGACTCGGCACGCCAAACAGATCGCTACCAAAAAGACCGCTTTCAAGGTCAAATCCTTCAAGGAAGCCTGACGCAAGGGTTCGAAGGGCTCCTTTGTCATTGCATTCAGAACCAAATTAAGATCCAAAGGCGGAAGAACCACTCTTTTGGGCAGCCACAAACGAGACACCGCTCTTAAAAAATGCAGGACATCTGGATGAATGCCCAAACCGACACCCTGCACCTTTTCGCGATAGCAAGAGATAGCTCCCTACTGCACTCTCAAGGAGCTTGCCTCTAGACACCTGTCAAAACCATCCTACAGAAAATTCAAAATTTCTGGCACTAATGCCGCGGAAGGACGTACTCGTTGCGCCACGCACCAATCTTCAAAAACACGCCAGACGCGAATATACGCCAGCGAGGTTGAATGCTTTCTGGCAAAAAGCAATGTAGAGATCACCGTCCGAGAGTAACCCTTTTTCCTTAATCTTGCCCTTTCAAGGGAAAGCCGTAAGCGAGCACCGATCCACTTGTGGCATCCGCAGAGGACCCTGTTGCAGGAGATTCTCCCTGAATGGAAGACGCCAAGGCGACCCGTCGAGAAGACACACCAGTTCGGCGTACCATGGAAGCCGAGGCCAATCCAGGGCGATCAAAATTATCCGCCCCTGATGAGCCTCTATACGTTGGGTCACGTGACCTATGAGCGCAGATGGCGGGAAGACATTTAGGAGACCCTCTGCAGGCCACGGATGCAACAAGGCATCCAGCCCCTTGGACATTCTTTCTCTCCTTCTGCTGAAGAAGCGCCCTACTTTGGCTGAGCTGAAAGTGGCCATCAGATCCATTATGGGCGTGCCCCATTTGTGTACTATCTGCGCAAAAATGTCCGCGTGAAGCTTCCATTCTCCGGGATCCACGCAAACCCACCCCGGCAATGTGCACCGCCTATAGCGCTTGAAGCCGACTTTCAGCCCAGCTGAACATAGCCAACGCTTCCTCCGCTACAGCCACGCTGCTTGTACCCCCTTGTTTGTTGAGATACGCCACCGCGGAGGCATTGTCTGACAGAACTCGAACTGCTTGACCGCTAAGATTGGTCTTGAATGCTTGGTGTGCTAGAGCCACCACTCTCAATTCCAGCCGATTGATTGACCACTGGACTTCCAGTGCATTCCAGATCCCTTGCACAAAGAGTCCCCCACAATGGGCTCCCCAACCTGCTAGACTGGCATCTGTTAGGACAGGAACCCACTGCGGCTGTTCGAGAGGCATGCCTGCCGAGAGTTTCTCCAGGAGCATCCACCACTGAAGCGACTTTCTGACTGCTTTCAGACAAGGAAGCTGTTTGGACAGAGAATCCTCTTGATGGGACCAGCGGCACAGCAAGGAGCTCTGCAGAGGACGCATGTGCACTCTCACCTATGGAACCACCTCTAGAGTTGCTGCCATTGTACTCAGCACCCAGAGATACTGCCAGGCTGTAGGAGCTGTACTCTTCAAAAATGTGCTTATCAAGAGATGAAGACCTTGAGCCCTTTGATCTGGCAGAAACACCGAACCCTGCAGAGTGTCGAAGCGAACTCCCAAATACTCCAGAACCTGAGATGGTACCAAATGGCTTTTGGCCATGTTGACCACCCAGCTGAGGCTCTCTAGAAGCTGAACAACTCTGGCTGTAGCTTGTACACTTTCATCCCTGGACTTTGCTCGAATCAACTAATCATCGAGATATGGATGTACCAACACACCCTCTCTGCACAGAGTCGCAACCACCACTAACATCACTTTGGTGAAAGTGCGTGGTGCCCTTCCCAGGATGAAAGGCAATGCTTGTAACTGAAAATGTCCCGGAGGTACTGCAAACCATAGAAAACATTGATGCTCCGGCCTAATCAGAATAAGTAAGTACGTCTCGGTAAGATCGAGAGACGTCAAAAACTCTCCCTTTCTCACCGCCACGATCACCGAATGCAAGGTTTCCATTTGAAAATGAGGCACCTGTAGACAATGGTTTACCCCTTTTAAATCTAGAATTGGACGAAAGGACCCGTCTTTTTTGGGAACCATGAAATAAACTGAGTACCGACCACAGCCGCATTGGTCTGGAGGCACGGGAATCACTACCCCCAACTGGAGTAAACGAGACAACGTCTCCTCCACCGCTATGGCCCTTGAACAAGTCCTGCAGGGTGAAAGAACAAACAATTTGGCAAGAGGCCTGACGAACTCGAGGGCATAACCCTCGCGAATGACCTCCAGCACTCAACGGTCGGACGTTATCTGAGCCCAGGCTGGAAGAAAATCCTGAAGCCGACCCCCCACGGGATGTTCCACGGCCTAGACTGCCATGACTTCATTGGGTCTTATGAAATCCCGAGGAAGAGGGGCTAGCAAAACCTCTGCCTGCCCCTAGAAATCCCCGGAATCCTTGCTCCGAAAGGGAAAGCACCCTCTTTGGAAAGCTCCCAAATGCAAAGTACGAAAACTTCCGAAGTCCCGCGTCTGATCTCTCACCGATGGCGCCGCTCGCCCGGGCTTTGGATTATCCTCCGGCAAGCGACCACCTTTGGATTCCCCCAAATCCTTGACTAACTTGTCGAGATCTTCTCCAAACAACAGTTTGCCTTTAAACGGAAGCTTGCTGAGTCGTGACTTGGAGGAACTATGTGCCGCCCAATTCCGAAGCCAAAGATAACGCTGGGCCGATACCAGAGAAACCATGCTATTGGCCAATGTCCTAATGAGATCATACTGTAAATCTGCTAAGTAAGCCACACCCGATTCCAATCTGGTAACATTGGCCACCTGATCCTGCGCTTGGTCGACTGGATGCTTCAGGCGCTGAGACCAACGAAGGCAGGCCCTAGTCACCCAAGCTCCACAGATAGATGCTTGTAAGGATAGTGCATTGATCTCAAAAGCCTGTTTCAACAAAGAGTCAAGCCTGCAATCCTGCCCATCATTGAGAGCCGCACTGCCCTCTATCGGAATAGTAGTCTTTTTGGTAACCGCCGAGACAGCTGCATCTACGCGCAGAGAACAAAATGTTTCAGGTTCCTGATCAGACAAGGGATAGAGGTGGTTCATAGCCCTTACCCCTTGGAGTCCTGCCTCAGGCAGATCCCATTCATCCTGAATCATCTGGCTGACCACACGATGAACACTGACTGAGACTTCCGTACAGCTTGAATGAGTGGCTCCTCTACCAGTTCCTCCTCTGCCGGTGGCTCCACCGACAGGTTAAGTTCCTGAAGCAACTCAGTAATTAAAACCATCAACTCTTCTCTGCGAAAGACACAAATAATCCTAGCCTGATCTTCAAGCTCTGTAATCTCACCTTCCTTCAAATCTTCTACGCCCGCTTCTGGCTTGATGTCCAACTCATCCTCTTCAAACCAGTTCCCTTGCACTGAATGCTCTTCCAAGGAACAAGCTCTCATAGCTGGTTTTGTAACCGAGAACTCCCCAACTTCCGTTGTAAGCCAACCCGTCGCTGCCCCGACCGTTGAAAGTCCCACAGCGGCCCCCTGTCACTGCAAGTAAAAAGCTTGGTGCAACAGTACACATTCTGGGGAAAAATTCCCTAGAGCAACAGACCCCAAAGCCGTCGAGGCAGAGGGACCTGGCATGGCCTGCACTATGCTTGTCGGTGAAGCAGGAGCCTCTAGCAAGGGAGTAGCAGTCATAGGTACTAGCATCTCCTGCGCAGGCAAGGACGGCACCTCCTTAGTTTTATCTTGGAGCTCCTGTTCTATGCTTAGCACCTTGGATGTGCAACCACGGCAAACTCTGGTGTCAGAAACTGTGCCACGCCGGGTATTTCAGATGAGGCACTGAGGACGCGCCAGCATGAGCCTGACACCCTGTGGCATGCCACAAATAATTATAACTAGAGTTAAAATGGCAGATCTACAGCCTGATCTGCTTTTTTCTTCAATTTAAAGTCCAGATCAAATGTTCTGTCCTTTAAGAAACTCACTCAAACACTCAAAAGAAAATGACAGCCGAAATTACAGCAAAGGACTGTGAATAAAAACAGCTCCAACGAAGAAATAAATGCAGGAAAAACGGGCCATTGTGTGAGGAGAGAAAAAACATACAAATCTAGCCCCCATGAGGCCCTAGGCCGCAGTGGCAGTCTGACCAGAGCCTTCCCACCGACAAGCACTCACCTCCGTATCTGCAGCTGGATTAACAAAACTCCTTCTTTTCAGCACGCCTTCCCCGGAGGCACTGAGAACTGACGGTAAATAGCCTGACAGGCACCGCCAAGATGATCTTCACCCCCCGACGAGATTGTGCTCAGTCAGGCAGCAGGGAAGTCCTCTAACAATCAGCTCCCCTCTGTGCCAACAAGGAGGGGAGTGAAGGAGGAAAACAGAAGCGGCAGCCAAAGCAGAAATCCCTCCATAGGTTCAAGCCCCAGACTGAATTAATTTTTTTTTTTTTCAAAAACTAACCTTTACTATCCCAAACAAAAGTAAATTTAGAAAAGACCCCAAAATTAAATATTAAAAGCTAGCTCCTCTAAAGGAAGTGCTCCTTATTTGTCCCTCATTGAGCCCAGCACCTAGGCTCACCGCCTCCAGCTGCAGGGAGACTGAGCACACTGGAAGCTGGTGGGAGGTGCCAGCGGTATATGTGCTAGTGGCCTCAGAGTTCTGACATGCCCAGTCTCCATGCTGCGAGAGGAGGTGCACTACCCATAGGTGTAGGGCTGGACTGGACTGGAGGGATGATAAGGAACACAAGATTATTCAAAGTGATTAAAAGACATGATTGTGAAAAATTGCAAGAGAACTTTGAAAAATTGGGAGACTGAGTGTCTAAATGGCATATGAAATGTAATGTGGATAAGTGCTACGTTATGCACTTAGGGAAGAACAATCCAAACTACATTTACATAATGCAAGGTTCCATACTAGAAATCAGCACCCAGGAAAATGATCTAGGCATTATTGTGGATAATATATTGAAACCCTCTTCCCAGTGTGCAGTGACAGCCAATAAAGCAAATAGAATGCATGGAATAATATGGAAAGAAATGGAGAATAAAACCAAGGATATTAGAATGAGTCTGTACCACTCCATGGTGCAACCACACCTTCAATATTGTTTGCAGTTTTGGTCACCATATCTTAAAAAGGATATAGCAGAAATAGAAAAGATACAAGGAAGATTGACCAAAATCATAAAGGGGATGGAAGGATACCCCCAACGCCGGCTCGTCCACAAGGCAGCCCCCCTCTGTTTTGAAAGTGATGGCATAAAGCCATCACTTTCAAAACCAAGTCGGGCCGCTGTCACCCCCAAATCCATCTCTCTCATCTTGCGATGGCCTGACTCTATTTTTAAAGCTGCGGCATTGGCTCAAAACAGAATTGAGCTGCTGTCGCAAGATGAAAATATGGATTCGGGGGCAGCAGCAGGAGAAGAGGAGGGGAGCAGTAGCTCCAGAAGCAAGGGGGTGGCGCAGCAGGGGCTTCTGCCTGGTGTGGCAGAAATCCTTGGGCCACCCCTAGATACCCCTATGAGGAAAGGCTTAAAAGGTTATGTTTCTTCAGCTTGGAAAAGAGATAGGTGAGGGGAGATATGCTAGAGGTCTATACAATATTGAAGTAAACGTGGATCGGTTATTTACTCGTTCAAGAAGTAAAAAGACTAGGGGACATGCAATGAAGAAACAATGTAGCACATTTAAGTCTAATCAGAGAAAATATTTTTTTTGCTCAACATGTAAGTACTCTTGAATTCATTACCAAAGGAGGTAGTAAAAGCTATTTGTGTATCTGGGTTTAAAAGAGGTTTGGGCAAGTTTCTGGAGGAAAAGTCCATAAACCAAAGCAGACTGGGGAAATGTCCTGCTTACCCCTTGAATAAGCACCATGCAATATGTCTACTTTTTAGAACCTGACAAGTACCTGTGATCTTAATTGTCTACTGTTGAAAACAGGATACTGGCTTTGATTAACCTTTGATCTTGACTCAGTATGGCAGATAGTATAGTTACTCACCTGTAACAGGTGATCTCCGGAAACAGCAGGAATTTAGTCTTCACATATGGGTGACATCACCCATATGTGAAGACTACATTCCTGCTTGTTCCTGGAGATCTTATGTTCTATAGTGAAGGGTAGTAATATAATAAAAGAGGTCATTGATCCCCATGGGGTCACTGACTAAAATGAGCATAGTTGGGTATCAAAAGGTGCTGTATTCACCCCTCTTTCTCAGGAAGGAAGGTGGGATCCTACTGGTGGTTTCTGCAGAGGAATATTTACGGAGTGTAAGTTTAATAAAGTTTAGTATAGTTTAAGGAGTAAGGTCTCCTAAATCTTGTTGAATCAGAAGTTATTTCAGTGGATTTTGGCAGAAGAAGGGGAGAGAGGTTCCTACAGTTTGCCTGTTTAAAGGGTGAAAAGTCTCAATGGGTTCACTGGAAAGCTCAATTTACAGTCAGTGAAAGCTGAAGATGGTTGCGTGTGGGATTTGCTGTACAGACTGTGATGTATTTTGACTCTCTGTACCTTTACTTATTTCATTCCGTGTATTGATTAATACTTACCTATCAACAATTTTCTAAGCGGTTTACATATTAACATACACATCAAATAGTACATACAACAATAAAATGCTTCACTAATAAAAATCTTCATATAAACAGAACTAGAAAATCATTTAAAACTGTGTTGATTTTTTTTTATTGCCTTAGCACATCTTTGGTTTGGAACAAAACCTGAACTGTGGATAAAGTTTTGGAATGGAGCAAGTTCAACAAGCAATTATTTATGCCTATGTTTTACTAGCTGTTGCTAGTTCCATCCCGATCTAATCATGGTGTTTTGTCCTGGCGCCTTTGAAGATAAACCCCTGAATCTCTGCTTGGGCAACCCCACCCAGAAAGTGGCTGCAAAGATGCTGTGTTAACTGCTTTGTCCAAAGGAAAACATTTACCTGAGCAATAAACCCTTTGCGGCTTCTTCTGGCATGGTGGAATCTCTTTATGAAAAGTGCAAGGAACTGCCTGTAGATCAGTTTCCAGCCAGTAATTACATAAGAACCTTTTCCCTTCAAATCATCCATATCTCCATTATCTGCGATGAGAAAAATAATGTTTTAATTAATTGTTAATGTCTTGCTTTGCTTTCCAGTGTCTTCGCAGAGGTCATTATTCAGAAGGAACTAGCTGTCTCATTAAGGACTTTGAAAACTACCACTACTACTATTAATCATTTATAAAGCTCTACAAGGCATATGCAGTGTGTACAAACACATATAGAAAATAGCCCCTGCTCATAGAGCTTATAATCTAATCAAGACAGACAGAACATGACAAGAGAAACAAGAGGTTCAAATAGGGAAGGAAACAAGAAGAAAGGATTATGATCCAAATGCGGCCTCAAAGAAGTAAGCTTTTAGCATGGATTTGAAAAGGGGGAGAGAAGAGACTTGATGTAAAGATATAGGAAGTTTGATCCATGCATAAGAAGCATCAAGGTGGAAAGATCAAAGTCTGGAGTTTGCAGAAGAAAAGGGCATAGAGAGAAGAAAGCCAGAGGAGGAACAGAGTTCATGAGGAGGGGTGTAGGGAGAGAGAAGAGAGGAAAGGTAATGAAGGGCAGTAGAGTGAATGCATTTATATGTTAAAAGGAGATGTTTCAATTGGATACAGAAAAGGAAGGGGAGCCAGTGAAGTAATTTTTGAAGAGGGATTATGTGAGTGTATTGGGGCTGTCAGGAGATTAGCCTTGCAGCAGAGTTCTGGATAGATTGAAGAGAGAGATGACACTGAGGAAGACCAGCAAGGAGGAGGTTGCAATAATCAAGATGTGAGGTAACCAAAGAGTGGACAAGAGCCTTAGTAGTGGGTTCAGTGAGGATGGGACAAATTCTTTTAATGTTGTAGAGAAAGAAACAACAGGTTTTAGCTATATGTTGAATATGTGTGGAGAAGGAAAAGGAGGATTCAAAGATGATCCCAAGGTTGCAGGCCGAGAAAACAGGAAGAAGAAGAGTGTTGTCAACAGTGATAGAGAAAGGAGGAAGGGGGAGGCGGGTTTAGGGGGAAAAATAAGAAGTTCAGTTTTAGCCATCTTCAATTTTAAGCAGTGGTGAGACATCCAGGCAGCAATATCAGATAAGCAAGTAGAGATACGAATTTGGAGTGAAGAAGAGGTGTACATACATAGATTTTAGTGTCATCAGCATAAAACTGATACTGAAAATCATGGAAAGAGATTATGGCACTAAGGGACTGGGTATAGAGAGAGAAGAGGAGAGGGCCCAGAACAGACCCTTGAGGTACACCAACTGAGAAAGGGATGACAGTAGAAGAGGAACCCCCAGAACAAACATTGAAAGAGCGATTGGAGAAATAAGAAGAGAACCAATACATTACAGGGCTTCTAAAACCAAGCGAGGATAAAGTGTCAAGGAGGAGAAGGTAGTCAACAGTATCAAAAGCAGCAGAAAGATCAAGAAGAATGAGAGTTGAATAAAGGCCTTTGGACTTAGCAAGGAACAGATCACTGGAGACTTTGGCAAGAGTCGTTTTAGTAGAATGTAATGGATGAAAACCAGATTGAAGTGGATCAAGGAGGGCTTGAGGGGAGAGAAATTTGAGACAGCAGCAGAGAACTGCACATTCAAGAATTTTGGAAATGAATGGGAGAAGGGAGATGGGTCGATAATTAGAAGAACAAATAGGGTCAAGTGAGGGTTTGTTGAGGAGAGGAGTGATTACAGCTTACTTGAAGGCTGCAGGGAAGGTTGCAGTGGAAAGCGAAAGGCTGAGAATATGTGAGATGAAAGGAATGACAGAGGAGGAGATGGAATTGAGGAGAAGGATGGGGTTAGGATCGGAAGAACAGGTAGTGAGTTAGGAGGCAGAAAGAAGAAGAGAGGTTTCCTCAAAAGAGATTTTAGAAAAGGGTGAAAGGGTGATAGAGGTTGAGGGAAAACTGGGCTAATCAGCTAAGCATAGTCCTTACATTTCACTAGAGTCTAAATATAGTCAGTCAGTTTCTGGGGGGCCTGGTAGCAGGGTTAGGTAGAGATAAAGATGTTTGGTGGCTAGCACTGACTTTAGAGCAAGCTTACTAACTTGCCAACCCAGTCTAGGTGTTGCATGTACAAACCTAAATCTGACCTGCCATCCTCCCCTCCTCTATAAAACCTGTATAAAACCATGAGAAAAGGATTCTATGGTCTTTTCCCCTCCATCCTGATTTTTAAAAATTTCTGAAAGTCAGAATTCACGAGAGATCACTCCTGCTCTCCCTAGATCACCAGGAAGAGCCTCCTGTAGGTACTAGTGGTGGGACAGAGGATGGGTAGGGGTTCTTCACTTTGGGCCTCTGGGGGAGGGTCAGAGATAGGTAGGGTAAATGTAGATAGCACACTGATTTTCTGCTCTATCTGCACAAAACACATTTACTGCCAGAGTGGTTGGGAAATGGACAGAGACTGGGCATGTCTGCAATGCACGGTTACCTCAGGGATTAACAGCACAAGTATGCATAACCTCTTTGACCTTTGTGAAAAGTGTTATGTAAATACAGCCAAATAAATAAAATCATCAAAATTGCAGACAATGAGGCAAAATGGCGCCTTGAGAGGACTGCGTTCCAGAGGCTTGGGGCTGTCTTTGATGAGCGACCTAACCTTTCGTGCTATGCCGAAGTGCAAGGGCAAGCAGCCATACCATCTGGCTAGAGCGGCTGGGGGAGGAAGTTGTCAGCTTATCCTTGATGCTCTGGAAGTCTGGTCGGTGAGAGCTTGCTGCCTTGGACCGCTCCATAGTTCTTCCTTTGGAGCGGAGCACAGAGGGGGTTTTGTTGAGCCCCGAAGAAAGGGAATTTCCCCGGCAACTCGGAACCGTTCCTTGCGGAGGGGGGGGGGGTCGGTTCCTCCGACTGCTGCAATTACTTTGCCGGTAGAGGGAGATGTGCTGGGCCGCCCCCTTGCTCAGTTCTGTCTCCTGCATGCAAACCTTCAGTTTGTGGAGTGGGTGCCTTGCCGGATGATTATTTGGGGTACGGATTTGGAGTGTCTTCTTTGGGGAAGGAGCCTGTAATCACCATGAGGGTGCTGTGGAACTCAATCAAGTCCTTGGATGAGTCTCTCCATTTAAATTTGACACAACTTTCTTTGAAGGTGGATTCTGTTACAGAACTGGTTTCTGCTCAGGAGAATGAAGTGGCCCTGCATGAGGGCAGACAAACAACTGGAAAGGCAAGTGGTGGAGTTTGGTGCCTTTAAGGAAGCCCAAGTTAAGGAAAGTTTTGGACTTTGGAGGAAGGTGGAATTTTTGGAGGACTAACTTGCAGTTTCTTGGGTTTCCTAGGTGCCTGTTACTTGGAGCAGTGGAGCTGGTGAAGAAATATCTGGTTGAGGTCTTGGGATGGGCAGCGGGCAATCTTCCACTGGTGGATCAGGCATTTTATGTGCCTTTTTCCAGAGTTGGCTCTGGTAGCCCTAGCTGCCCTCAAGAAGAGTTGGACTTGACCAGATTTCTTGAAGGCTCTCTGGAACTGGTAACATCTCGTAGTACTGTGGCTGGTCACTTTCATGTTTGAGCAGGACAAAGTTTCTGTTTTACATTTGCATTTTAGGCATATGCAAGAACAGTTTATGGGTTTGGTTGTTTGTATATTTCCTGATGTTTCTAAACAGACTGAGGCCCAGCGAAGGGAGTTCTTGGCCCTACGGTCTAGGGTCCTCATGCTTCATGGGACCTGGCTCTTGAAATTTCCTTCTTTATGTTATTTAGTTTTGAGGGGCAGAATTATTACTTTACCAAACCAAAGCAGCTCTTAGAGCTTATTATTTCTAAGGAGGGATCTCCGGGGCCTAATGAGCAAGCTCCATAGTGTGCATTCTGCGACAGCATTTCTCCTTAGCTCTCTGTGTCTTACAAAGTATTTCCTTATTTTCTTTTTCCTGGTTCTTGCCTCCCATATTGTGGGCGGATGAGTAGGCAAATTTTATTTTCTTTATTGTATATTTCTTATTGTTTATTGATGTATGGCATTTTGCCTATATTGTTAACGTGAATGGGTTAGAAATATAAATAAATAAAACATTGCAGACAACACCATCTCAACGGGTGGTGTTATGTGCATCAGTGGTGCATTCTGTGCAATTCCAGTGCATTATCTGCTGGGAAAATATTGTGCATACCCCCAATAGTGCGCCACATTTTCAGTGAACACAATGCTGTTTGCACAAAACACTGTGTTAGCTGCAAAAGCCTAGAGTACTTTAGTAAACCTACTCCAAAGGGTGCAAGGAATAGATGTCATAATGATAAAGGCTCAAATCGGGAAGTAAATTGCCTGGTCCATAAAGCAAGGGGCTATTTCCTTGTTAGGGAAAGAGAAGGAGCAGAAAAAAGTGGATCTCAAACACTTATTCAGGATTAACACCAGGTGAGAGTGCTAGACAAAGAAAAGCACATAGACATGATAATCAGAACACTATCATTGCTGAGGTGACAATATTCATGGTGTTGGCACAATTTAAAATGGAGAAAGTCATAGAAACTTATGAAGTACATCCCAGAATATTGAAGGAGTTCAAGGAGATACTGACTACATCCTTTCAATATCTATTCAATTTATCACTAGCAATGTCATATTCTGAGGACAGTAAGTAGAAATAGCCTTGCTGAAATTCAGATAAACTATCTCACAGGTAAGACTAGTCAGCAATCTGGCAAGTCCTGGAGTAGGCAAAAAAAAAAATACAAACTCATTAAGAAAAGGGTTAAACAGTAGGACTCAGAGAATGATTATATGGTGGGGCCCACTCTAGTATTTCCACAAGTGGCCAGTCCACGTACCTGGCGGGTTCCCAAAAGGTAGACAGATTCTGTGCTATTTATCCCAGGAATAAGCAGTGATTTTTCCCCAGTCTTCTTTAATCAGTGCTTATAGACATTTCCTCCAGGAATTTGTCAAAATCTTTTTAAAACTTTGGGCTGCTGGAAACAGGATACTGGGCTTTATGGACCTTTGGTCTAGCCCAGTATTGCTGTCTTATGTTCTATTAGTGATAAATCTCTCTGTGCACCCAAGTATGCTGTTAGCATTCCTGCAACTCTGTTAAATAAACCAGCTTTTTTGAGGTCATCAAAGATGATGACCTTCAGGCCCTCTTTCTATTTGGTGGCTGTTAGTCTTTCCATCAAAAATGTTACAGTATCTATCATCCCTTGTATTTCAGTTTCTAAAATGCATGATTTAGCATTTTTTGGACTACAACACCATTGCTGAACCCTTCACATTCTTCTTCTACATCCTCTGATGTCAATCCTTCTACATTCTAGAGCTTAATTACACATCCATTCAAAACATATTTTCTCCAACTGGCCTTAAATGTACTATTTAATAGCTTCATTGTGTGCCCCCTAGTCTTTGTACTTTTTGTGTAATACATTTTATTGAGCAGAATCAAGAAATAAACATACAGACTCCTTGAATCACAATTGAAATGCAGAGATCGTAACCCAACAACAGAAAACACATATCTTGTAAACATACACAATCAAATGAATAGATATAATGAGGAGATATATCTTATATGGCAACATTCGTCCTGCTTCTAACAAAATATACCTGCCAATTTCTGCGAACATGACAGGATAACCAGAACAGGGGATAAAAGGAGAAAGAAAGAAAGAGAGAGATAAGTAGACATGACTGTATACAATAGTTGTCTCAAATAGTAAACAACAATGAATTGCATTGAATTCTACTTCCCTGACTCCAAGAACACATGTCATAATGCTGTAACGGTACTGTACTTGGCATAATAAGAACTTCCCCCTAGCCAAACCTCCCAACAATACAGAAGCAAAGTGAAAACAGATTGATACGTTAGTGATACCAATGTAACCCCATACCGGGCCCTGACTATATCCATCCACGACATCGTAAAGGTAGCTCAAGTCCAGTGCCAAAAACCCTCCATCAAAGAAGAAGGTATGCAAATACCAGACTCAAATAAGTACCCCCCCCACCCCTTCTAACTATGCCTCAAATGTGGGTGATTAAAACCCTCAAGGAGACTAGCTCAAACCAACACTACTCTAGTTTTAACCCCCTCCCCTTTTCTCCCTCCCCTACCCCTCCTAGACCCCACCCAATCCACACCCAACCCTTTCTCCCCCCATCCCTCTCTTACTGACCCCTCAAAATCTGGATGGGAACAAGCCAATAATGACGAGACAAAAAAAGAAAATAAGAAAGAGGAAAAGGGACTAAGCCCTCAAACCACAATGGGAATGGAAAGTAAAGAAGGAACCCTAGACCGCAACAATGGAAATGCCAGAATGGCATTCCTAGACCTCAATTACCAGATTCATCTTTCAGCACCAAAGACCAAATAGCTTCCCCCTGAAAGGGAACACCCCGGACAGAAGCTGTAATTTTTTCCAGCCGAAAAACGTCCCAACACTTAGCTCTCCACTCAACGAGTGATGGTGCTATGCTACGTTTCCAAAACCGCGCTATAGTTGATCTAGCTGCTAGCAAGAGTGACTGAACCACCTTTCGAAGAGGGGCATCACCAATTGTAACTGGGAGAACCCCCAACAGACAAATCTCCATGTCACAGGGAAAGGTTATTTGAAGACAGCCAATGATACACTCCCATACCTTCCTCCAAAATTGCCGAATATGTGGACAGTACCACCACATGTGATCAAAGTCTCCCAGTCGGCCACACAGCCGCCAGCATAGTGAATCATCAGCACAATTCCAACAAAATATCTGTTGCGGAGTAATATATAACCGGTATAGAATTCTCAATTGAGTGTGTATTAATCCTAGCGAAATAGAACATGTATGCGAGTATTGATAAATTTCTAACCAAAAGTCCTGGTCCTTTCCTGGCAAGGTCATTGCCCATCTCTTCTGTGGGAGCCTCAAAGACGAAAGCACAGGTAGATCTTCTGCCATACTCTGATGCAGCCTGGCAATAAAGGCAGGAAGGCACTGGGATTCAAAGAGCTCAAATTCCCAACGTCTCGGACATCGGACCACCTCTGACTTTGATAGCTGCGGGGCTGCCAGACAATGACAAAACTGAAGAAACTGAAACTGAGTAAGAGGGAGGCCGAGGCGCTCCTCCAGTCGCCTCTTAGACAGAGGAAGTGAGCCTTCGAACAAGGAAGAGAGTCTGGTGAAAAGAATTTCTGAATCTGATCCTCTTTTCACAAACCTCAGAGCTCCTAAAATCAAAAAGGGTGAGTGAGATGCATGTATTCCGAATTGACGACATATTCTCCTCCAAGCCCCCCAACAGGGGCCAATGAAAGGGTGTGCCCGTATCTTAGCCACCTCCCGTGCTTCACAAAGGAAAGGCACGACTGCTAATGGAATAGGCTTCAACCAAGCCCTCTCCAAATGTATCCAATCTGTCTCTGCATTAATTCTCCAGAGCAGCAGAGATTGTAAACAAATGCAAGAGTAATACATCTCTGGATCAGGAGGCCCAAGCCCCCTGGACCATTTGGATAGCGTAAGTATCTGCCAACTAATTAAAGGATGACTCCCATTCCACAGAAAATGAGCCACCGCCCACCTTAAATTTTTAAAGAAAGCTCTAGGAAGGGAAATTGGCAATTGCATAAAAAGAAAAAGTAGTTTGGGAAGGACCAGCATCTTATATGTATTTATTCTTCCTAACCAAGAGACCAAACACAATCCCCACCATTCCATATCGCATGTAGTGGCCTTAAGGAGAGGTAGATAATTCAGATTATACAGCCGTGACATATCTCTATGTATTAGAACACCTAGATAGCGGAAGCACTCCACCACTGGAAACCCACCCCCACTAGACATAGCTCTGTTCGAAGATCGGGATATGCAGCTAAGTAGAGTCGACTTTTGCATATTTACCGTGAAACCGGAAAGATGCGAGAAACGGTCTAAGATAGAAACCACAGCTGGAAGGGATTCAGAAGGATTACGAAGATATATTAAGGTATCATCCACATACAGCAAAATGGAGTGCCAATCAGAACCAAGATAAATACCAAATTCTGCAGCCCGCAGTCGGATATGCACTGCTAATGGTTCCATCGCCAGGGCAAATAACGGAGGTGAGAGAGGGCAACCCTGTCTGGTGCCTCTGCCTAACAAAAAAGGTGGAGACCTAAAACCATTGATGGATACCGAAGCTTGAGGATTAGCATATAAAGCAGCAATCCATTTGCAAAAAGAGATTCCAAAACCAAACTCTCAGAGGACCCGTAAAAGATAGACCCATTCTAGCTTATCGAACGCTTTCTCAGCATCGAGAGAGAAGATACCGTACGATCCAACTTTAAACCTCAGACCCTGCAACACATTCATCAGCCGACGCACATTTTAAAAACCATATCTATTTTTTATAAACCCTGTCTGGTTGGGGTGCACTAAATCCGGGATGAAAGAAGTCAAGCGATTAGCTAAAACCGTGGTAAAAATTTTATAATCCAAGTTCAACAAAGATATAGGTCGATAGTTAGAACATTGTAAAGGATCTTTATCTGCCTTGGGAATGACTACAATAGATGCCTGAAAAAAAGATGCGGGGAGCGCCTCCTTAGACAAAATCTCATTAAAAACCGTCAGCAAAGTCGGAGCAAATAAATCCGGAAACACCTTATATAGTTCAGCTGGTAATAGATCAGGCCCAGCCGCCTTTACAGACTTTAGGTTCCTCATTACTTGTAGGATCTCTTGAAGGTTAAAGGGACGATCCAAGTGCTCCCTGCCTTCAGAAGAGAGCTGGGGTAGATCTGCCTCTTGCAACCATACACTGATATCATTAACTTCTGCCGTGGACTCACTCTTGTACAACTGCTCATAAAATTTCGCAAAAGTTGCTGTTGTATCTTTGGAATTTCATAAGATTGGACCCTGTGGCGCTTGAATCACCCCTATTTTATGACATTGCCGTTGTCGCTTCAATTGCCACAACAGCACCTTCCCTGCCTATTACCCTGTTCATAAAATCGCTGCCTAGTCCTCAGAAGAAGCGAAGCAATACGTTCAGATTCTAGCCCCTCCAACACTCCCCTATGATCAGTCACCTCCTCCACACCTTTGCCTCCCCTGTACGTCTATGCATTTTCTCTAAATCAGCAATCTCTCGCCGCAGGTCATTCTGCCTAGCATCCCTTCTCTTTTTGAAGGCACTGGATAAAGAAATAAGCTGCCCCCTTAAAACGACCTTCCCGGACTCCCACAACAGTGCTCTAGAGATCTCAGAAGAATCATTAAATGCCAAAAACTCCTTCCACCCTTTCCGTACTGTGGAAGCGAACTCCTGATTATGCAACAATCCGCGAGGAAGAGACCAACAACGCGGAGGGGACTCTATATTCCCTAATGTAATATTGATAGTTATAATCGCATGGTCTGAAGGACCCATTGTTCCAATGGATGCTTGCGTCACCCGATCAAGCACAGAACCTGACACCAACCACATATCAATACGAGAGTGACAATTGTGAACCCTGGAGAAAAAAGTGTAGTCTCTTTCCAATGTATGGAGGTTTCTCCAAGCATCCCAAAGATCGAAATTGGACATCCAATCCTCCAACATGTTCAACAGAGGAAGTTTAGAGACTCTGGCCCCAGAACGATCCAATTCAGAACGTACACAGTTAAAATCCCCACCAACCAGCAAGTCCCCTTGACGCACTCTCCGAAGCGCCGCAGACAGATCCAACAAAGCACTCCCCACCAACGTCGGAGGAAGGTAAACATTTTACCAACGTCAAAGTGATCCCATTAATAGAACCCACCACTAGTAGAAACCAACCCTCTGGATCTGTAAATTGATCTATGAGCTGAAAGGAGCAATTAGAAGAGAGTAAAATAGCTACCCCTCTCTTTCTAGAGGAGAAGTTTGCCATAAATATCTGCGGGAATCTACTTCTAGCAGAATTGCAGTGATATTGCAGGGACAAATGGGTTTCCTGAAGAAAAACTATCTCGGCTTTCTCCCAACACAGCTGATCTAGAACCCTCCTACGCTTGCATGGATTGTTTAACCCATGTACATTCCAAGAAAGTGCCCTAACCATTCCCAAGCATTGAGAACAACCACTTGATACTACACCCCATCCCGGAATGAGCAACCTCCATCTCCCACCAGCTTCTCCTCCCCTTTCTCAATAAAAACCACTGACCCAGAAAACTAACCCCCACGTTCAAAATTAGCTGAATACAGCAGGGGTCAGGCATCCCCCCACCCACCCTCCCTCCCTACCCCACCCTATTTTCCTATAGCAACAAGATGTAAACCAGTCACCGAAACATCCCTCAAAGCGCGACACAATCCGAGAAGGCGCTATGCACAGGTCCACTGACACACCACCTCCCACCCCTCCCCCCCTCCCCCCAAGCAAAATATAAGCATTCTTAAGAAAAGCTTCCCTATTGTGCAACACTCTGCATCAATGTAACTCCTCCCGCTAGCCTCCCCCGCTAAACCCTGGATCCAAAAACCCCACCCTCCTCCCCTGCAAAGCCACCCACCTGCCCCCCCCCTCAATTCTAACAAAGGGGCTTCACAAATGCCCATTCAGTAATGGTGGGTTGAACCCTAACCCAGTACTAAAAGGTGTGGCCTACTTTCACATTAAATAATACTATAGCAAATCAACATGTGATACTCAAGAAGGCGCTGACGTGTCCATCTCATTCTGACGCAATGATTCTGGATCATAGCTGGATGTCTTACGAGAGCTGGGAACTTTACGTCTCTTCGGTAAAGATGTCTCCCAGTCCCCATTCTTACTCTTTGGACGCAAATGCCGTTCTCCATGTTGCATCAGGTCCAAGAACTCCAACGCAGTTGCCAAATCTGAAATTTTTTGTGCACCATTGTTCCACTCAAACAAAAGAGCAAAGGGAAATCCCAACTGGTATGGAATGGTGGCTTTCTGCAGTGCTTGAGTTAAGGGTTTAAAACTCCTATGCCGCTCCAGAGTATATTGAGAGAGATCTTGGCAGATCTGGATTTCTTGGCCTCGGAAAACCACCGAACGTTTTCCCCGGAGACTTCTCATTAAGGTGACCTTATCTTCAAAACAAACTAAAACAGGCAATTACTGTCCTTGGATGCGCTCCAGAAGACTTCCTAGCACCGGAACTCCAATGCGCCCTCTCTATACGCACCGGAATGGAACTTTTGGGAACACAAAGGGCAAAAAGCTCCTGTATTAGAGCCGTGGTATTTTTGCACTCAGCATACTGTTCCGGAAGCCCAAACACTCTAATATTATTACGTCTTCGACAATTTTTGAATTCGTCTTGTCTCTCTTTAAGATATTTTATAAGAAGGTCTAGCTTGTGAATTTGGGACTGAAAAACCACCGTAGAATCCATCTGCTCCCCTATATTGATCTCTGTTTGCATGACACGATCATCCAAGGATTTGATATCCATCCTTAAATCACTCACCGCCTTAGTGAAATCTTGCCGGAAGAGCTTAAGTTCTTTCAAAATTTCCAGAAAATCAGCTTTTGTAACCGGAGATTGTGCTCCAGATGCAGCGGTTTTTGAAGCTGAGATTCCCTCTGATGCTGAGGTGGGGCTCGTTGATGGAGACTCAGCTGCTCTGGCAAATTTAGAGAGAGAAGAAGCATACGATTTTGGATTGGCCATCCTGAAACTCTTCCGCTTGTCTCCACAAACTCGACTTCACTACGTGCACTCTGTCGATCTGCTATAAAAGCCAACAAAGTTGACCTCCAGTGATTCCAGGGTGACCCGAGATTACTTTGTGAACTGACCGTGCCCTAGTCTATGTGCAGTGAGGGCTCCAATAACTAACTGTGCCTGGTGAAAACGAATGAGCACAGGTTCAGTTCAGAGGCCTCTACAAAGGCGTTCTGCCACCCACTGATCTCGGTGGACTCCTGGTAGCCAATCTTTTCTCAGCCAATGTACTATTATCTGAATGTGCAGTTCGAGCTAGCTTGTAGACTCCGAGGAACAGACCTCAGGTAGGTATAGACAGCTTCAATAAGCCGACTACCTCTTGTCGCTTAGCTGTACCGCGCTGCATGGGTGGTGCTCCAGAAGTACTAAATAGTAGTAGTAGTGAATCGGGAGTGAATCTTTCAGCAGAGCTCAGACAAGCATAGCAGAACTGGTGGCTTCTGGGGAAACTGCCAAGCACGCATGACCCAGATTGGCCACCATTGGAAACAGGGCACTGGGCTCAATGGATCTCGGTCTAACCCAAGATGGCATCTCCTAGTTTTCCATATCCTTTTGTGCTAACACTGAGTTCCCAAAGCTGCCAGATAGCATGGTAAAAGATTCTCTTTCTGTAACAGCAGGAATTGAAGAAGTTATTTAGTTATTTAGTTGTATTTCTTTAGTGTTTATTCCTTTCCCAAGTAGAACAACCAAAAAGCACCATCCCACTCAAAGCCACCAGAACAGGAACCTCCAGCATCAGCCGCTTGAGATCAGGGAACTTAGCAAAAGCTTCCTCAGCAAGCACAGGGAACTAGAGCAGCAGAAAATAACTAGCCTGCAATTTGGGCAATGTCCACATGGGGGAGCTCCAGGCCAAAGTATAAACCTGTGCTGTTAGACCACGCAATGAAAAGCCGATGATTTTCAGGTGAAGACGTAGCTAAACAAACAGAAGAGACAAGATGCTGTGTTCTGCTCCCCGACACGGATCTTCTGCATTACTATTAACCGAAGTGATAGCAGAGCCGAATCAACACTGCAGCTTCGATCAGATTCCAGTCTGGCCCCTTAAATTTTTTTCTTGTTCGGCCATCTTAGAAGACATACCCCGCTGTCCCCGAACACAGATCAGCATTCAGCAGCCATATTGGAGAACCCCTGTTTGCGTTCCAGCCACTGATATCAGCAGAGCTGCACTAGTGACGTTTCCCACTCTGTGCGTTCCACAGCAACCTCTCCTCGATGTTCCCGCCAATAAAGAGCCCCCTTCTGCGTTCCACCGGTAAGTGAAAAATGGCGACATTCTAATGAGGTAGAAGCCCAAATCCACTTTCACACAGGCAACAAATGAACCGGCGTTCAAAGAGAGGCAGGGGCTGCAGTCAGCTCATTTCATTCACTCCGGTACCTTATAGTAGATTCGAATCGCCAACATAGCAACTGTGACAGGGGCGCTTATGCACTAAAGCTCTTTCCTCACATGGGGTCTTGGGCAATCACCGCATCTATTCAACATCTTAAAAGCTGGAGGTAATTCTGTCGGAGGAGAGGCAGGTGTTCCCAGCAAGGCAGAATCCCGGATCCAAGAATAGATTGACCGAGGCAGAGAAATCACATTAGCCGAGTAGTGCTCCGATCGTCACACAGACCTCCCGGATCGCTGAAAAAGTTTGAGAGCTGTTTTAACGCCATCTAAATGGTGAAGGAGCGATCCACCAACATCAGCCACTACCGCTAATCCAGTGTTACTTAAGCAGCCCGTTTGAAGGCTCACATTGAGAATTTTCTCAGGCAAATTAAGAGGATGAAGGAAGAGGGCTCAGTAGCTTTACTGGATCGTGGCTATATTGCTTGGGCTCACGAGTGCCCCCGTATTTGTACTTTTTGAAGGAGTAAAGAACCAATTCATATTTATTGGGTTCACTCCGCCCATTATTTTATAGACCTAAGCACCATCTCTTATGCCCTTCCTAAATAGGTATCCTATTAAGTTTGCTGCCTTGCTAAAATATCTAGGCAAATTACTTGACACCGCGTTATCATTTTCCCCTCAGAGTATCTCAGTTGTAAAGAAATCATTCCACATACTCCACAAATGTCATGTTGTTGCTCCCTTCCTCGGTGTCTCCTCTCAAATCACTTTGATATTTAATCTGGTCATATCCCACCTAGATTAGTACAATGCCATTATTGCTGGTCTCCCTGTATCGTACCTAAAATGCTTGCAAACAATACAGAATACTGAGGTTTGCCTTGTTTCTGATGCTGGTCACTTTGATCATGTCACATCACTTTTTATTCAACATCATTGGTTACCTATAACTTCTTATACTGACTTTAAATGATTAACTCTAGCACACAAGTTTCTTCACACTGGCATTCCCCATACGATTCCTCACTTCTCACATTTCATATCCTGGCTCGAATCCTCCACTCATTACATGATTGTTTCCATCTCCCACTCCAGTCAAGGCCAAGCTTGAGTCCACTCTCCGGTCAGCCTTCTTTTTCAAAGTACCCATTTTATTGAACACCTTGCCTTTGCAACTCCACCTGGATCCTTCTTATAAGACATTCAGAGCCTATCTGAAGAGGTTCCTTTAGAGTGGGTCTTTGACTGAACACCAAACAACCTCCTGCTCCTCACACCTACTAGACGGGTCCCTTCCCCTTCCCTTGTACTATCTGTTTCTTTTCTCTTGTATTCTTTAAAGGCGCTATATTGCTTTCTTCTAATTATTTTAAATGTACACCATTTTGTTTTTATTTGTAGAAAAACTGCATAGAAAACTTAATAAGTCAAACCTCCATCATATCTTCTTTCAGCCATCTCTTCTCTAAGTCAAGAAGCCCTAATCTTCTAAGCCTTTCCTCACAGGGATATCCTTCAGTGGTGGGATTCAAACTGGATGAGACCCGGTTCAGCCCATCTCACCATTGGTCAGGATGCGCTGGTGGCAGTCCGCATGCGGTAGTATTGTGGGACCCACATGCTTGGTCCACTGCCGTCCACACAGGGAGAGCAACTCCCTGGTGGGCCAGCGACTGATCCCCTCACATGTCAGTAGAGTGATGGCATCGGGGACGTCTCCTGATGCTGCGATTCCCCCGATGCCTTCAAACCACTATAAGGTGGGGGGATTCCAGCCACTCCAAAGCCAGCATTGCAATGCTGTGTTCTGCCCAGTTTAAAGAATGTGGGCCGCAGCAGGAACCGGTTTGCACAAACTGGGCCAAACCGGCTGACTCCCACCATTGATATCCTTCCATCCCCTTTATCATTTTCAGCACCCTTTTCTAATACCACTATCTTTTCTTAGATGCAATGACCAGAACTACACCCATTACTCAAGGTGTGGTCAGACCTGGCACTATACAAAGGCATTATGATATCCTTTGTTTTGTTTTATTTTCCATTCCATTCCTTTCCTTACAGTTCCTAGCATTCGTAGCTACCACTGCAAACTGAGCAGAGGATTTCAATGTATTATCCCTGACGCCACCTAGATCCTTTTTCTTTGGTGTTGCCTCCCAATATGGAACCTTGCATAATGAAGCTATGGTTTAGGTTATTCTTCCCTAAGTGCACACTTTGCACTTGTAATTGTCAAAGAAGTAATAACTCTTCTCTACCTTCCTCTGGTGAAAAACCACATTCAGTACTATGTACACTTTTGTTGCAACATCTACAAATGATCAATAAACAGGCTGGAGTCGGAACAGAGAGTGGCTACTAAAATGGTTAGTGGTCCTCATTATAAAGCATATGAAGACAGACTTAAGGATCTTAATATGTACACCTTAGAGGAAAGGCGGGATAGAGGTGATATGATTGAGATGTTTAAATACCTCTGTGCATAAATGCACAGGAGGAGAGCCTCTTTCGATTGAAAGTAAGTTTTGCTATGAGAGGACATGGGATGAGGGTGAAAGGGGATAGATTCAGGAGTGATATGTGGAAATATTTCTTTACGGAAAGAGTGGTGGATCCGTGGAATAGTCTTACAGTGGAGGTGGTAGAGATGAGGACAGTATTTGAATTCAAAGAAGCATGGGACAAACACAGAGGATCGCTAAAGGAAAAAAGGGATCTGTTGTAGTGGTTGATATGGAAGGACAGACTAGATAGGCCATGTGATCTTTTTCTGTCATCATGTTTCTATAACAAGCTGGCAATATTGAAAGAAGGGCCACCTAATTGGGACATGATCTGAACTATAAAACTTGATGAGAAAAGACTTATGGAGATAATGAAAGCAGGAAAAGAGCAGATCTAGTTTTTTTTTTTATTTGTTGCTTGATGTAAACTATAACATTCAAATATCAATAAAGCCAAGATAGTGCTGCAGCATGAGGTCCCTCTTACCATTGTCTCTGTAGTGTCCTAGTTTATTTGTTTGATTAAGGGCAGGTAGAGGAAGGGGAAGGTATCTTTCAAACAGCAGAAGTTAGCGGTTTGTGGGCTGATGGATCACATATTGCCCCTACTGCATCTGTGGCTGCCATGAGTGGGAAAGAGTGAGAGTGTTTGGAGACATCAGGTGCTTCTCTGAACTCTGGCAGACCTCCCCCTCCCCCCTCTCCACCACAACTAGTGTATTGGCGAGATGACGCAACCAGAAGTTCAGTGCAGCTGGAAGATGGGCCACCTATGAGTTTCCAATGAAGGGACTCATGGCCAAGGCTTGGTGAATGTCCAGGACCCACAGGCTCAATGGATGATTAGCGGGGCCTTGGTATTGCAACTCTTGCTGAGTCAGTGGTACAAGTTAGAGGTTTTGACTTTTCTAAGGCCTCAATTCCCTTCCCAAAGCTACTGCTAGGCTTGGGATCTGACAGGACTGGACTGCCTAGTGGAATGGAGGTGGCCCTGGAGGACATTTAAGAGGCCTTGGTGAGGATTGAAACAAGAGTAAGAAATTTGTTTCCTAAACTTCTGAAATTATGGAACAAACCACTGCTAAGTTAGGAGACCATAAAACCAAGTTGGGAGAGCTGAAGCAGCAGGTTGAGAACATGGAGTCCAAGATGGCCGCAGTTCAGAGTCTGGAATGGGCTTTGTTAAGGATAGAGTGGAGTGGAGGGGTAGAGGAGTGGCCTAGTGGTTGGGACAAGGTACTTCAGGCCAGAAGGTCAGGGGTTCAAATCCCACTAGAGGACAGTAACCTTGGGCTGGAAGGACTGGGGTTTCTTAGTCCCACAGGTGCTCCTTGTGGTCTTGGGCAAGCCACTTAACCCTCCATAGCCCATGTTCCCTGTAAAATAGTTATCTCCAAGTTATGATGCCCTGCTCAATGTAATTTCAGTTTGTTCAATGTAAACCACACTGATGCAGAATAGCACGGTATATAAGAGAATATAAATAAATAGACTTTTTCAACATATGAAATTGGAAGTGTTTACATCATGAACAAGTCCAAGAATATCAGCCTTTATGGAATTGTAGTATATGTATTTGAAAGATGTTCTAAAAATTTCTAAACCAGAGGAGATTGAAAGGGATGAAGAAGGAGAGTAATGAAGAAAGGGCTATGGACTCTATTCTTTTGGTGGATAGTTTAGATATCTTTGCCTTTTTGGAATACTCAAAAGATAATATATTAACTAGAGCAACCTTGGTGATAGTATCTTCAGGCATTTGATAAATGTGTTCGGCCCGATATTCAAAGGGATTAAAATGGTTAGCAGACATACTAGCCATATTAATTCCCTTGTCTGGGATAGTCAGTGGCACTAACATGGCTGGTGCTGCTGCTGCATGCCCCAGTGTTAATTTGTTAGCATCAGGGAGTTCTGGGGGTCGCACCCAATGATAACTGGGCAGCGGTGATAGTGAGCAGTACTGAGACGTTATTGCAAGGAGGCGAAAGTCAGGTGCAGCAAAAGCTGGACTTTCACTGCTGAAGTTAAGTGAGCAGTGGCTGAATATCTCCACTGCCCTGTTAGCTTCAACACTATCTGGACAACCTAGATATTCAGTGCCAGGACTCGGATATAGCCCCGGCATTTCATATCTGGGTCTAATGTTCAACAGCAGCAGTTAGTCCTTTCTTTGACTCAAACCTTGGCTAGGCACTATGGGGCTATTCTTGCCTACCCCCTCCGTGTCTAACCTCCCCGCCGGTTGTGCAGGGAAGTTAGATGGGGGCGCCTCAAGGGCGGCGTCGGGGCGGGTGGTGGGTGGTTGCTGGCCCTGGATGTACAGAGCCAATTCTAATGTTGGCCCTGTACATCCAGGACTGGCAACTTGTACGGGGAAGTTATTCCATCTTCAAGGTGGAATAACTTCCCCATACATTCAGGATCGTCAGCCTGGAGTGCAGATGGGGCAGGGGGGGGGGGGGGTCATAGACATTTCTAGCAGCCTGACCCCTGATCTGGCCTTCTAAGGCCCGGGTCGGGCTGCAGAGAATGCAGCATTGGAATCTGGAGGTCGGCATCAAGGCTTTTCAATGGAGCCACGGTGCTATGGCAATATGTTGCTGTGGCGTCGTGGCTCCATTGAAGAGCCTTGACTGATTTAGCCGGGAAGATCCTGTACATACAGGCTGGGCTGAATCACAGTCCCGGTCTGCACGTACAGGACTGATAGCAATTCTGATCTCGCAGGGCTAGACGTGCCCCATGGGATCAGAATCTTGATACCCTCTGTATAACTGGCTCAGACCAGGCATACAGAAGGGATCTACATCCGGGACAGAATGAGCCCTTATAGGGGCATCCTTCATTTTTTTAGGATTCCCCTTGGAAATAGTTAAACCAATTTTGATCCACTCCAATTCAAATAATTTCTAGGGATGTTCATTTCCTATGTCATGTCATAACATTTTTAATCTGTTAACGACATTAAAAATTCTGAAATTCTGGGAGGCGGAGCCTGCTGGGAAACAAGGTGGCTGCTTAATTTGTGAGCTCCGGCTACCCTCAGGAGAATCCTGTATTTAGAGTGTTAGTTTTGCCCTTCCAGCTACCCAAATCTCTTGATCTGGTGCCTATTACCTCTGGCTTTATGGCAGGGGGAAAGCCGACTAAATTGGACTTTGCTGCGACGGTAAATGCAGGGTCGAAACGGGCGAAATCCGACCCCCTGTCCCCGCAAAAGATGGCGACCCCACGGGAAGCAGGAGACAGCATGCGGGAGCTTTTGACGGAAATTCGGGCGGTCAAAGACTTAGTGCTGGCGAACGGCGATGCGTTAGTTCGGGTGCAGACAGAACTCGGAGAAATGAAAGCCCGGTATCAAATCTTAACAGAGCGTCTTGAGAAGGCCGAGAAGTCTATTGAGGTGCATGGGGAGTCGCTGGCGCCATTACCTAAGTTCTGTAAGCGCGTGGAACGACTTGAATTTCAGCTTGAAGATCTAAGCAACTGCAACCGGAGAAATAACATACGGTTGGTGGGCCTGCCTGAGGGCGCTGAAGGCCCGGATATCTTCGCGTTCTTGGCTAAGCTGCTTCCCTCTCTGCTCAAGGTAAAATTCACGGGCCTTCTCGACATAGAGCGTGCGCACAGAGTGCCGGCAGTACGGCCTGTAAATGGTAAATTCCCTCGTCCGATTATATTCTGCCTGCTCCACCATCAACATGCTTTGCAGATCCTGTCCGCGGCCAAAAGTCAGGCCGCATGGGAATTTGAAGGACATAAGCTCTCCTTTTACCCGGATGTCTGTAAGGCTACAGCGGATAAACGTCGGCAGTTCCTGGCTCTCAGACCCCGACTCCAGCGTCTTCAAGCGAGGTTCGGACTTTTTTATCCTGCGCGCCTGAAGGTCACTCTCAATAACAGCTCCCGATCGTTTGATGACCCGGCAGAAGTTCGCCTTTACCTTGAAGAGCAAGAAGCCCTGCAAATGCAGTGACTTTTATGTCTCATTCTCTGTCAAGTCTCTGTTTCCTGGTGCCTTTCTCCTCTCCATGCACTTCATGGAATCTCCTTCTCTCTGATGATGAGAGGTGGTATATTTGTCCCTTGCCAGATATCTGTCATTCTTGTATGGTTTATTGGGTTGTAGTCGGGGTTTGGGCATTTTCTCTGTGTCTCTCAGTTCCCCCCCAAGTTTCCCATATAATAGCCTGTACGTTTGGGGGTAGACTAGTTTGGGTTTGTCTGGCGGGCTTGTGGGGATGGTATAGTAGCGTTTAGAATAATGATGTCTAGTGCATTTTTTTTGCTCTACCTATCCCTTCTGATGGTTTTGTTTCCCACTCTATCTATAGCCTTAAGAATAGGGATGCCGGATGTGCCACCTGTGCTCCTATGTTGGCTCACCTGGTTGATAGTCTGTGTTGGGTATTGTTTTATATAGCACCTCACTGGCCTCTAAGAACATAAGAACATAAGAAATGCCATACTGGGTCAGACCGAGGTCCATCAAGCCCAGTATCCTGTTTCCAACAGTGGCCAATCTAGGTCATACGTACCTAGCAGTTTCCCCAAAAGACACAGGTTCTGCAGTGCTTGTACTAGGCCAAGCATTGATATCCTGGGTCCCTTTTTAATAGTGGTTTATGGACCTTTCCTCCAGGAACTTGTCCAAACCTTTTTTAAACCCAGCTATACTAACAGCCCTTACTACATCCTCCGGTAACAGATTCCAGAGTTTGATTACACGTTGAGTGAAGAAATATTTTCTCCTATTTGTCTTAAATAGTTTACCCTGTAGCTTCATTACATGTCCCCTAGTCCTTCTATATTCTGATAGCGTAAACAATTGATCCACGTTTATCCGTTCCACTCCATTCATTAATTTATACACCTCTATCATATCTCCCCTCAGCCGTCTCTTTTCTAGGTTAAAGAGCCCTAACCTTTTTAGCCTCTCTTCATAGGAGTAGCCTTCCATCCCCTTCACCAATTTGGTGGCTCTTCTCTGTACTTTTTCTAATAACTCTATGTCCTTTTTAAGATACGGTGACCAGAATTGCACACAATTTTCAAGGTGCGGTCGTACCATGGAGCGATACAGAGGCATTATAATATCCTTTGTTTTATTCTCCATCCCTTTTCTTATGATACCTAGCATTCTATTTGCTTTCTTGGCCGCCGCTGCACACTGGGCGGAGGGTTTTAACATGTTATCCACGATGACTCCTAAATCTTTTTCCTGGGTGGTGGTTTCTAATGTGGAGCCTTGCATCGTGTAACTATAGTGTGGGTTGTTCTTTCCTAGGTGCATAACTTTGCACTTGTCCACATTAAATTTCATCTGCCATTTGGATGCCCAGTCTTCCAATTTATCCAGATCCTCCTGCAGTTTTCCACAATCCTCTTGGGTTTTAACAACTTTAAACAGTTTTGTGTCATCTGCAAATTTGATAACCTCACTAGTTATTCCCTTTTCCAGGTCATTTATGAATATGTCAAAAAGTAGCGGACCCAGTACAGATCCCTGGGGTACTCCACTATTCACCTTTTTCCATTGGGAATATTGGCCATTTAGCCCTACCCTCTGCTTTCTATCTTTTAACCAGTTCCCGATCCACAATAGTACACTGCCTCCTATCCCATGACTTTTTAGCTTCGCCAAAAGTCTCTGATGGGGGACCTTGTCAAAAGCTTTCTGAAAGTCCAGATACACTATATCAACTGACTCACCTTTGTCTACCTGTTTATGCACACCATCAAAAAAACAGATCAGATTAGTAAGACAAGATCTTCCTTGTCTAAAGCCATGTTGGCTGTCTCCCATTAGGCCATGACTATCTACATGCTGTGTAATTTTGTTCTTTATGATGGTTTCTACCATTTTCCCTGGTACTGACGTCAGGCTCACCGGTCTGTAATTTCCCGGGTCACCCCTGGAACCCTTTTTAAAAATTGGTGTTACGTTGGCGACCCTCCAATCTTCAGGTATTACAGATGATTTTAATGAAAGTTCACAGATTACCAATAACAGGTCTGCAATCTCATATTTCAGTTCTTTCAACACTCTGGGATGTATACCATCCGGTCCAGATGATTTGCTACTATTCAGTTTATCAAATAGTTGTAATATATCTTCCCGGTGTAGCGATATTTCTCTCAATTCCTCTGCAGTATCACCTTTAAATACCACTTCAGTCTTGGGTAACATCCCTACATCTTCCTCAGTAAAGACCGAAGCAAAGAATTCATTCAGTCTCTCTGCTATAGCCTTGTCTCCTCTTACTGCCCCTTTTACCCCTCTATCATCTAATGGTCCAATTGACTCTCTCACAGGCCTTTTTGATAGCCTGATAGCCTTTTTGCTGCTATTGGCCTCTCTGTATGAAGCGATCCAGGGCTTGCAGGCTCTCCAGTATGATTTCCCCTATGCTTTCCTTTAAAGTCCTCTCCCTGAATGTGAAGGGCATTAATCTTCCTGCCAAACGTAAAAAGATTCTTGCTTACTGTCATAAACAAGGAGCTGACCTGGTCTTGCTGCAGGAAACACACCTATCTAATGCTGAAATGGCAAAATTAGGCTCGGGCAAGTACATGCTAGTGGCTCAGGCGCCGGCAATTGGGAAAAAAAATGGGGTGGCTATCTTGCTTAATAAGGCTATCAAGGCTCAAGCCCAATTGCTCCGGGCAGATCCTGAAGGGAGGTGGGCCTGTGCCCAAATCACTGTGGGCCAGCAGCAAGTTGTGTTTATGAATGTGTATGCGCCCAACTGCGATAACCCTGCCTTTTTTTATAGGCTTGCGGAGGTGCTATCTGAGTACGCCGCGTTTCCTATTGTGATTGGTGGCGATTTCAACCTGGTCCTAGATCCGCTGATTGACAGCCAACCCTGCAGGAGATCTCGGAGGAACAAGGCTCTTGAGGCTTTGGAGTCTATTATGGAAGAAAAAGGCCTTGTTGATATTTGGAGGATTCTGCATCCTGATGAAAAGGATTTTACGTTTTACTCCTTTCCACACGCGTCCCACTCTAGAATTGATTTCTTTCTTGTGTCCCGCTCCTTGGCTTCAGCTATTCCCGGTGTGGAGATTCTCAGCTCCCATATCTCTGATCATGCCGCTATTGAGCTCACGCTGGATGTCTCCACATCTCCGTCATCCTCCGGAGGGTGGTTCTTCCCACGTCACCTCCTCGCGGATGATTCTTTCAAACAACTCATTCGGCAAGAAATAAAGGCTTATTTTGATATCAACCGGCTAGAAGACACATCTGCCTGGGCGTGGTGGGAAGCTTTCAAGGCTACTATCAGGGCTAAGATCACCAGCTTCAATATCGCCCTTAAGAGAAAAATGAGGGTGGAATTACGGTCCCTTGACCAACAGATCAGGGCTGGGGAACGCTTATTACATCGTCAGTTTAATCCCTTGGTGCTCTCCAGACTGCAGAACCTTCGTTTCCAATATAATGCTGCTCTTAGCAAGGAGGTTGAGCAACACTCTTTTGCACTGAAGGCACGCTACTTCACGGAGGCGAATAAATCGGGTAAACTGTTAGCGGCCAGCCTGAATCCTCGGCGCGAAAAATCATTTGTGGCTGCTCTGGTAGACGAGAAGAAAACCCTGAAGACCGGCAATTTGGAGATTCTTGACATTTTCAGAAATTTTTACAGCTCCTTATATACCTCTGAGGTGGAGAGCGATCTGTGCAGTATGAGAGCTTGGTTGCAATCTATTGAACATCCGACACTGGACCAAGACCAGATTGCAGACCTCGATCACCCCCTAGAGCTGCGAGAAATTGAAGAAGTTGTGGCAAGCCTTCAGGGGTTTAAAGCGGCAGGACCAGATGGAATTCCGACTGAATTCTACCAGATGTTTGCTAAGGACCTTTCTCCATTTCTGTTGCAGTATTTTCAACTTCTACAAGAACTGGGCTCGGATCCCGGCGCCTTCGCTGAGGCCACAGTGGTTGTTTTGGAAAAGCCTGGAAAAGATCCGAAGCTAGTGGGCAACTATAGACCCATTTCACTGTTAAACGCTGACTACAAGCTGTACGCTGCGATCCTGGCCAACCGACTTAATAAAACTCTCCACCATCTTATTCATCCGGATCAATGTGGTTTTGTGTCCGGACGGTCAACTACTGACAATGCCCGTTTGCTATGTAACCTCCTGGATTTGGCTGCACAGGCCGAAGAGCCTTATATCGGGTTATCCTTGGACGCAGAAAAAGCCTTCGACAGACTTGAATGGCCCTTTCTTTTCCTTGTTTTGGAGTGGTTTGGGATCCCAGCAAGTTTCGTTAACATGATCCGACCTATGTACGCCCGGCCCAGGGCTAGGATTTTTGCAAACCAGGAATTGTCCCGCCCTTTCTCTTTGCATAGAGGCATGAGGCAAGGATGCCCCATGTCCCCCCAGCTTTTCAATCTGGCCCTGGAACCTTTGGCCTTGTGCATTCGTCAACATCAGTCCATCAGGGGTTTTGAGATAGCCGACCTGCAACTTAAACTCTCAGCTTACGCCGACGATCTCCTCTTTTTCTTGTCTCCATCCTCAGTCGCCCCCCTTCTTCAAGTGATCGAGCAGTATGCCGGTTTTTCGGGCTACAAAGTAAACTGGTCTAAGTCCGTGGCTTTTCCGCTGAACCAGCGGACACACAGCAGCTTACTCCAAGACTTCTCGTTCCAGTGGTCGGGGACAGCCGTACAATATCTTGGGACACAATTTGCAGCCCCGCTGGAGCAGACTATAAAGCTAAACGCCGCGAAAATTGTGGAAATTGCCCGAACCTTTACCTTGAAATGGTCGCCTCTTCATCTTACCTGGTGGGGACGACTTGAATCGATCAAGATGGTTCTTGTACCCAAAATCAACTATATCCTTGGCATGGTCCCGGTCCTCTTTGCTGCTGAGGTTTATAAGAAGGTGGAGCGTGCTTTAAGTTTCTTTTTGTGGGCCGGGAAGACTCCCAGAATTGCGCTCAAGAAGCTAAAGGCTCCCAAACAACAGGGAGGGGTACAATTCCCCGATTTTCATTGGTATCACCTCGCGGCGCTGCTAAAGCAGGGGGGTTTGTGGGGGGCAGATATTGCTCCTTCAACGAAACCAACTTGGCTCGCCCTGGAAGAACGTCTGTTTCGGCCCTGCCCGGCGCACCTCTGTATGAACATGTGGCACTCTGTGTCACCGGGGCTGACCAAGGTGATTGTTGCTACACAACAAGCGTTCCAAATGTTGCTCCCTCTTATCGCTCAAGACAACCCCCTTTCACTTCAGGCTCCTATTTGGCGTAATCCGGCTTTTAAGATCAACAAAGTCCCCTTTTCCTGGCAGTCCTGGCAACGCTGTGGTGTATGGACCGTGGGACATTTGATTGTGGATGGCGAATGGAAATCCTTTCGTATGCTTCAAGAGGAGTTTAAGCTTCCTGCACCCTGTTTCTTCCAGTACCTCCAGCTTCGACACTGTCTGGCTCAATTGAAGATCAATCCTCGAGACCCTCAGGAGTCCTGGGGCTTGCACAAGCTTGTGATGGATTTTTGCCTGCAGAGGGGAGGCACATCTCGCTTTTACGCTATTTTTAGAGATTCTCATTCCGATCAGACCCTGGGCCTTCGTAAGATCTGGGAGGCCGAAACGGACCCAGCCCTATCCACCCTTGATTGGAGCATAGTATGGGGGCCCATTATCCGAAGCTCCCGTTCTGCCTCCCTTACGCAAGCTATGTTTTTTTTTGCTCACCGGGCATTTATTACTCCGTTAAAGCTTTCCAAATGGAATTCGGATCAATCCTCTAGCTGCTGGTCATGTCAGAGTGCGGTTGGTACAATGTGCCACATGTTCCTGGAATGCCCCTGCGTTCAGGGTTTTTGGTCTCATGTCTGGGACAGAATTCAGAGAGTGTTGGGCTTCTCTTACCCCTTGTCCTGGCATATAGTTGCGCTTCGCTCTGCGGCTGAAATCCCAGGATTGCATGAGGAGCACTTTTTCGCTTTGAACTTCATGCTATCAGTCGCTGTGAAGGAAATTTTATACTCCTGGAAAGATCCTTCGAACCTTCACTGGGGCAAGTGGTGGAACCAAGTCTGCCTCTATAGCAGATACGAAAAAGCTTATGATCATTCCTACTTGTTAGCTCTGTGTGACGTGTTGTTCTGATAATCTGAAACTCTGTGTGACGTGCTTTTCTGATAATCTGTATGTAAACAAAATTTGTACCTGCTTTGATCTGGCAGTTTCATAATAATAATCTTACCGCTTCTGATCGCTGGAAGGAGCGGGATACAAATACTCTCTAAATAAATAAATAAATACTTTCTGAGGGGGAGGGGTAAGCCCCAGGTTAGATGGGCAGCCCTGGATCGCTTCACTTCCATTTCAGATATCACTTCTATTTCTGATGTTGCTTCTGTTGCTGATGTTCAATAGGCTAATTTGTCAGATCCCGTTTGGCCAATGAGGTGCTGGGGTGGGTTTTGTTTTCTTTTTTCTCTTTTTTTTTCTTTTCTTTTAATCTTTGTACGGTTTTTGTCTGCACATGTGAGTGCTTACGCAGTATGTCTTTGAACTGTTTTTCTGTATGGCTATTTTGTACTGTTTCACTACTGATTCTGTTTGTATTGTTCAAAACTGGAATAAAAATAAATTAAAAAAAAAAAAATTCTGAAATTCTGTCTACACTGCCCCCCCCCCCCCCCGTGTCATTGCATGCAGGCCATCTCTATTACTGTAATATCATTTATGCAGGTCTCCCTAAATACAAAATTCAAAGCTTACAGATTGTTCAAAATTCCACCATCTGGATTCTCTCTCATGCCTCCAAATTTGTTCATCACTTGCTCCCTCTGTATTTTCTTCAGAGTTCAGTTTAAAATTTTGATTCTGACTCTAAGTGCTTCACTTTGGCTTCCCTTCCTACCTTGCTTCTGTAATCTTGCTTCACACTTCCCACTGTGTCCTGCGATCCCTTCACAAAAAACAATTACATCTGCCTCCTGCTTCCCAGGCTTGTCTCGAGTCAACTGGATATGCTGTTTATTTCTATGCTGACCCCAAACTTTGCAATGATCTTCCCCATATCTCTGCCTGGAATCCTCCTATACCCCTTTTAAATCTGTCTTAAAGACTCATCTGTTTCATGTTGCCTCCTGGTCCAATTTAGTTAGCGCAACTGCCTGTTAGCTTCTCTCCTCTCCTGCTCTTCTTCGTTTTTTGTGCCTAGCGTTCCTATTTTAATTGGAGTTCTGTTTCTGTTCTCAAATTTGTTTTATTGTAAACCATCTTGATGTACTGATTTTTCATAGAATGATAAGCTTCAGGACAAGGGAAGATGGGTGAACAGGAAAGCTTAAGAGAAATGTGAGAACTTGCTATTTAGGTATTTTTTTTCCTGAAAAGGTGATGGAGTAGGAAGGAGAAAAATTAGTCATAGCACCCAATCTGTTTGGGACAGAAGTAAAAGAACTTTAGTGGGCAGGAAAGACTAGAAAGTGATCATTGACTGAGTAGGATGTATGGCAGCATAATACACAGATTCAAAATGGCAGACTGGATAAACCATATAGTCTTTTTCTGCTGATAATTTTGACATTTCTTTTCCTTAGTTCTAGACTGATAACCTGCAAAAGAGGAAAAATTGGTCCTGACCCCATGAATTTCTGCTTGTCTTTAAAACCAAGATAGGATGGATATTGAATTTATACCTCAGCAAGGCATCTTCCTACCTAACAAGGAAGATATGTTATAGGCAATTAATGCACCTTCTGACATATGTATCATATGGTTATACATCGGCATTTACTTTTTGATAAGCAGAATTGAAGCACTTCACTCTTTGTTCTGGTGTATAGCTGTGAAGTCCAAAACCCGCATGCATTTCTATGAAAGCATAAAAGATTTGGAAAAAAAAAAAGCCTGCCTTCTTTTATCAGATGGAAAAGAATACAACACATGTATCTGCTATAACTATTTCACTAAATACTATTCAGTCAATTCACCATCCTTTTTGACTGGCAGAGATCTCACGTATAGAACGGCTTTTGTGTGCTATTGCCAGTTCGGCAATTTATAATTTTTTGGTTGGCCCAATTCATTGATATGAGGGATGTACAGTTCACTGTCAAAAGAGATTTGAATTGACTTTTGTGAGACTATCATCTACACAGGTATCTTGAAACTACCACTGAGCTCTACCATTGGCCGGCATCTACCTTGCACTTTATTCATGAACATCCTGCAACCTGAGCAAGCTAAAAGATGAGAAAGGAGAGAAAAAACAAAGATGAATGAAAAACAGAAAGGACATCAAAAAGATCAGCAAGAAAAAGAAACATAACTTTTGCAAGTATAAGAAACATAATGGGCTTTATTTTAAAAGGTCATTTCCACTCTGTCAGTGGCACACGTTTGTATGTAAAAGAGTCCAATGTACTGTGTAACTGGAGAAGCATAATTTCAAACAGCAACTGCACCCAATCGCTACCATCCCTCCCCTTGGATTTACTGCAGGGACCCATGGTGCCTGCTTCGGTAGGCACTGCAGAACTTTTCTCATGAAACCTGCTGAGGCAGGAAACACTAGGTCTCCATGGGAAATACAGTCCTCCGCAGTATACCAGGAATACCTATTGCATATACCATGTTTTTTTGAATGGATTTTAATAGCCCTGGATCATCTGAGCTGAAGTGTTAAACTTCGCCTCAGATGACGCTGTTTCTCTAGGACATAAACCAAACTTGCGCTGGCTTCTGTGCGCATGTGTTTGACTTACTCTCCCAATTTAACACTGACTTTTTGTACACTGGGTAATTTCAATATTACATTGCAGTGCAAAGAGTCAATGTTAAAGTCGTGCTATGAAACCCTGCTCTAGAGCTTTAAGCACTGGGTTTTAGCACAGGGTTCTTGCATTGGCCTGTTAGTGTGCAGTAATCATTAGCATTGGGCCCATACTAAGGGTTAGCACACTTTAGTAAACAAATGTGCTATTGGAACCGGAACAAAGAAAACAAAAATACAACACAATGGAAGCCAATGATATTTCTGGCAAACATTTCAACCTTAATACTGAAGTCTATGTACTTTTTTTTGTTTGATAGTTTGTCTCCTGATACTAGGTCACAGACAAAATGACATACAGATACAATCTTTACATAAGGCATTCTTCCTTTACTTCATACAAGAATGCCTACAAAAAATAATACATTTTAGAATGTTGCACATTTCTTAAAATTAACATGTACACTAACATTAAAACATCAGGCATCAATTGCTGAAATATATAACATGCTTGTAGTAGAGAGGCCTATAGTAAAACACAATTTCTTCTAGTATAAAGATTATTACTGTAAAAGACACTTTCAGATTCTGCCTCAGGATAATTTTCTGCTTTATGCTGTCACAATGTGAGCAACCAAGCAATGAGCACTGCCTCTTTCAACAATGCGAAATTCCCATTCACACACAGTTTTCTTATTGGAAAAATAATTTCTATCCAGCACACGCTGCTCTTGGAAGTTTCTGCTTTACAAAGAACCACCTCCAAACTTTTTAAAGATGTTGCAAAGTCAAGTAGCCACTAAAATTGACACTTTCAACATTGCAATTCTCCCTTCGTTCTAATGTACTTATCCGGGCACAGTGTGCTTTTTTTTATCTTCCACGGAAATGACAAAAAAAAGTAATTCTTATTCATCTGAAGATATGAAGGATTAGCCTGAGCAGTATCATGAGTTGAAGGTGCCTTCTTATGCATGCCGAAGCAATGCTGGTATCAGTGATGTAAAAAACATGATTCATTACATTATAACTGCAGTGTACTGCAACACTTGACAGCTGAAGGCAATTTTAAAGGAAGTGAGCACACCTGTGTCTAACTATGCAAATACATAAGACACTTCCCCCTCCTTCTCCACCTCTCAATGAAACCTAGAAGCACACACACACACACACACACACACGCTCTCTGTAACAAAAGTATCATGTTTAATGTAGTAAAGGGGAATCATCAAATATTTTTATATTCCATCTAACTCTACTGAAAATATAAAGCTGTGGAACTACAGAGCTTAAAAAGGAGAGAGGAGGCACTGTGGGTTAAACTAGAAAGAGGGAAAGAGAAATCTATTTGCATTGGTGTGATATACAGATTTCCCTCACAGGAGGAAGAGGTGGACGGAGAGTTAATTGACGACATACACAACATTGCCAGGAAAGCAGAAGTGCTACCGATAGGGGATTTCAATATGCCAGATGTTGATTGACACATTCCTGCTGCAGTATCATCTAGAAGTAAGGAGATCCTGGATTCTCTACAGGGAGAACTATTCAGGCAGCTGGTAACAGAACCCACATGTGAAGGAGCCATACTGGACTTGGTGCTTACCAATGGTGAAAGTGTTTCTGATGTTAAAGTGGGAGATGATTTTGCATAAAGTGATCACCAGATGGTGTGGTTCAGTATTAGGACTAGGACTGTTAAAATCCATTCAAAAGCGAGGGTCTTAGACTTCAGGAAAACTAACTTTGCCAAGATGGGCCAATACCTCAGGGAGTCTAGCGGGATGGGAACAGCTGGGGGATGTAGAAAAACAGTGGGCAAAACTGAAAGGGGATATTTTAAGGGCAACCAACCTTTTTGTTAAAATGGTAAATAAAGGTAAAAGGAAAAGAAGACTGCTATGGCTTTCGAAAGAAGTAGCTGAAAAGGTGAAGAAAAAGAGGGAGGCCTTGAAATACAAAAAATCACAGAGAGAGGAAGACAGGCATCTATATTTGGAAAACTTTAGAGAAGCTAGCAAAGTACTCAGGAAAGCAAAAATTCAAAAAGAGGAGGAAATAGCCAATGCCATAAAATGGGGGGATAAGACATTTTTCGAATATGTTAGTGAGAAGAGGAAGGGCAAAAGTGGCATTGTCAGACTCAAGGGTGAAGGGGACGAATATGTAGAAGCTGATGAGGATAAAGCGGAATTGCTTAACAAATATTTCTGTTCTGTGTTCACAGATGAAGAACCAGGAGCAGGACCTCAGAAAATACCCACAAACAGGAACAGAAGCGAAGGGCATCAAACAATTTTCAGAAGACTGTGTTTGTGAGAAACTAGCTAAACTTAAAGTAGACAAAGTGAGGGGCCAGATGGGATACACCCTAGAATACTGAAGGAACTTGGGGAAGTTCTAGCAGCTTCACTAACTGACCTCTTCAATGCCTTGTTGGATTTGGGAGTAGTGCCAAAGTACTGGAGAGAGGTGCATGTGGTCCCTTTATACAAAAGTGGAAGTAAGGATGTGGTTGAAAACAGGTCAGTTAGTTTAACTTTGGTGGTGGGCAAATTATTGGAAGCGCTGCTGAAAGAGAAAATAGTGAGGTTTCTGGAACCCAGCAGACAAATCTGATTGATTTCTTTGACTGGGTGACCACGGAGTTGGACCGAGGGAGAGCGCTAGATGTGGTGTATTTAGATTTCAGTAAAGCCTTTGACACCGTTCCTCAAAGGCGACTTATAAATGAACTGACCACCCTAGGAATGGACCCTAAAGTTACTGCTTGAGTTAGAAAATAGTTCAGTGGGAGGCGACAAAGGGTACAGGTAAATTGAACTTACTCTGAGGAGAAGCAGGTTCCCAGAGGTGTGCCTCAGGGATCTGTCCTTGGTCCGATTTTTTTAAACATCTTTGTTAGTGATATAGCGGAAGGGCTGTTGGGTAAGGTTTGTCTCTTTGCGGATGATACCAAAATCTGCAATAGATTAGACACCCAGGAAGGTGTAGATAACATGAGGAGGGATATAGCCAAGCTTGAAGAATGGTCTAGAATTTGGCAGCTGAAATTTAATGTTAAAAAATGCAAGGTCATGCATTTGGGCTGCAGCAATCCAAGGGAGCAATATAGTATAAGGGGTGAAGTACTTTTGTCCACTAAAGAAGAGCAGGACCTAGGCGTGATTGTTTCTGATGATCTTAAAGTAGCTAAACAGGTAGAAAAGGTGACAGCAAAAGCTAGATGGATGCTTGGGTGCATAGGAAGAGGAATGGCCAGCAGGAGGTGATAGTGCTTCTGTATAAGTTTTTGGTGTGACCTCATTTGAAGTATTGTGTGCAATTCTGGAGACCACACCTTCAAAAGGATATAAAAAGATTGGAGTCAATACATAGGGTGGCTACTAAAATGGTTAGTGGTCTTCATTATAAAGCATATGAGGACAGACAAGGATCTTAATATGTACACCTTAGAGGAAAGGGGGGATAGAGATGATATGATTCCGACATTTAAATACGTCCATGGCATAAATGCACAGGAGGAGAGCCCCTTTTGATTGAAAGCAAGCTCTGCTATGAGGTAACATGGGATGAGGGTGAAAGGGGATAGATTCAGGAATGATATGAGGAAATATTTTTTTACGGATAGAGTGATGGATCCGTGGAATTGTCTCCCAGTAGAGGTGGTAGAGATGAGGACAGTATTTGAATTTAAAGAAGCATGCAACAAACACAGAGGATCTCTAAGGGAAACAAGGGGATTGTTGTTGTGGTTGATATGGAAGGGCGGACTATATAGGCCATGTGGTCTTTTTCTGTCGTCATGTTTCTATACCTTTGCAGCCACAACCATGAACTACAGGCCAGTTACCACGAATGGTAAACAAAATGTATTTATATATATAATAGTCATCTAGGAAATACAGACCTCTGCATAAGATCTGGGGCTCAGTAAAACTCCCAGTGACGTCTCCAGATTGTGTATGTTTTAATCCATAAAGATGATCATGAAACTCTTAGACAGTAGTTGCTAGAGTTATACTTGTGACTGTTAACTGCAGTATTTTTCTTTTTCCCCATCTCTAATGTTGCCTGTCTTCAGTGACTTATCCACTACTCTGTATCGTTGCATAACATAGGTATTCTGCTGCCAATTATAGCTCATTTTCTTTTCAAATTTTAACTATGAAACGGATAGAAGAGCAACAGAATCACACAAGAGATGTCTACTAAAGTGCGGTAAGTTTGTGTACTTAAACACATGTTAAGTGCAAACATGGATGAGGGGTAAATACACAATAAATGTTGGAGGCATACCCTGTATCTAACCCACACTTACCGAACAAGGCAGACACTTAGAGCAGATTCCATACTGGCTGTCCAGCCCCTGTACGGCTGATCAGAATTGGTGCGTACAGAGGTTGACCCGATTCTGATCCCTCTAGATGTGCCCACGGGTTCAGAATTGAGTCGACAGCCTTGATGTGCAGGCTGGGCCCTGATTCTCATCAGCTGCACACCCAGCCCACATACCTGGTTAACTCAATCAGGCTCCTAAATAGAGCTGCAGTGCTATGGCTTCTTGCCCTTATGGCACCGCAGCTCCACTCAGGAGCCACGATCCTAAACTGACAGCGACACCATCCTTTCCCCACAGCCTGACCCCCGATCTGCTTCCCATGGCCAGGGTCAGACTGCGGGGATCTCCCTTCACCCCTTCACCACCTTCTATCTCTGCCCGGCGCCGCAGTTCTCCGACATCCATGGGAACTTATTCCATCTCGGCAGTTGCTTTTCGCCCATCGCCCGCTCTCACTCTGCTTCTGTCCTGCCCCTTCCATCCCACAAACAGAGCTCCCCATACAAATTGCCTGATTGTATGGGAGCTCTGTCCCTGGAGGCTGCCTGGCCATTTAATGGGTCTGGACATCCGGATTGGATATCCAGACTTACTAAAAGGAGTTCAGAATGACCCCCTTACTGCATGGCAAATGCTGCAGCAGATAGTGTGGTAAGTGAATCTGCATTACAGGTTGATACATTTACTGTGGCCACTTGCGTTATGAGGGGAATTTTACAACCTCCAGTGCAGTTAACGCACAGTGCCACACACTTGGGACCTATTTTATAAAGTGATGTGCTCACCTACTTTATCAAATAGGGAAGTAAAGGTGTTCCTCAGTCTAGTCATGGCAGCTATGCCTGCTCTAGAGCAGGCTTAAGTGACCACACCTAGATAGATACCTAGAAGGTACCTCAGGTTGGAAAGTCAGTGGTTCAAATCCCACTAGAGGACAGCAACCTTGGGCCGGAAGGACTGGGGTTTCTAGTCCCACAGATGCTCCTTGTGGTCTTGGGCAAGCCACTTAACCCTCCATTGCCCATGTTCCCTGTAAAATAGTTATCTCCAAGTTATAATGCCCTGTTCAATGTAAACCGCCTTGATATCATGAAAGGTGATATATAAGAAATGTTAAATAAAATAAAATTATACAGACACACCCAAGGTGAAAGTACATGTGATAAGACTTATGTGCACATCTATAGCATAACGGCTGCCTAAAGTGCACAAATAAGTGCCCATTCACAGAAAGAACAGGGTAAGAAGAAGGGGAGGAGGAGGAGTGGCACTACAAGTAAAAAACAGTATTAAAGCTGCAGAATTACAGGGCTTACAAAGAAAGGAGGCAGCCCTGTGGGTTAAACTAGAAAGAGGAAATGGGAAATCAATTTGCATTGGTGTGATATACAGGTCTCCCTCACAGGCAGAAGAAGAGGACAGAGATTTAAATGAAGACATTCACAGTACTGCCATGAAAGGAGAAGTGCTACAAATACTCATTATCAAAAAGTGCTTTAACATTATGGAATAAGGAACAAGCCATCAATCAGCTGGCAATTTCTGTACTCTCATACAGCTTTGGGATTGTGGACTGGCCTCTTCATGATCTTGAAAAACTGAATGCATGAACAAGAAAACTCCTCCATGCCCATTAGGTAATTTACAAGAATCAGTGTATGCCGAGACTGTACATCTCTAGAGCTGAAGGAGAGCTAGGTCTAATAGAGATTGATTACACCTGCAGAGCTGCTATCATAGGCTTCCAGGCCTACCTAACAGCATCATTGGATACTAATATGCAAAAAGTGCTGAAATATGAAAGTAAATGTCCAGGGTCTGTCTACATCATCAAACGTGGACAAGTATTTTGACGACTAGAAGGTATGAGTGAGAATCTAAAAGCATACACAGGAAAGAAAGTAACAGAATTTGAAAAACAAGAGAAAACAACTCTTCAAAGAATTTGATCAGCAAATGAGGAAAAACAAGTGGCAAATGCACAAATACAGTGGGAAACAGAGCATTACTCTAGGACCCTTTGACGATCAAGAACAGATGAATGAATAGCTAAGGAGAGATGAACTGAAACCGAAGGATGAGAGATTGATAGTTGCAGCCCAGGACAGTGGATTACGAACAAGATGGTTAACAGCAAGCATTGAAAAAAACTGGCAAAACAGTCATATGTTGATTCTGTGAGAAAGAGCTGGAAACAGTGACTCTTCTCATGGCTGGCTGTGAAGTTCTGATGGCAGAAAACTTCTATTCAGAAAGACACAATAATGTAGCACGCCTCATGTGTTGGAAACTCTGTAAACACTGCAACATCATTGTGCCCGAAAAACACTGGAATCATGACCCTAAGAGAATTACAGAGAATGAAGAGGTTATGATGACCTGGGATACTCTCATTCTGACCCATAAAAAGCTGGATGCAATGAAGCCGGATATAGTGGTAAAGGAAAAGAACACCATAATTGCATTGATTATAGAGGTGTCAGTTCCAAGCAAGTACTCTGTGAATCACATTGAGAGGGAGAACATTTTCAAGTACCAAAAAATGCAGTCGGACACTAAGAAAATGTGACAGAAAGATACTGAATTATTTCTCATCATGCTGGGTACAACAGGCTTGCTTAAGAAGAATTTCCAAGCACACCTTGATAAATAACCCATACATGTAACATCTTACGAATTCCAGAGGAAGGCTTTGTTTGGCATGATGCAAGTACTATGCCAGCATTAGCAGTAAATTTGATACTGAGATCACATTCTACATACTCTGTAGCTTAGAAGTGAGATTCATGTGCAAAATTAACCCACTTGGAGAAACTGCCCTCAAAAGAGGAGGCATGGTGGGTTAAACTATAAAGAGGAAATGGGGAATCCATTTGTATTGGTGTGATATACAGATCTCCTTCACAGGCAGAAGACGTGAGCAGAGATTTAATTGAAGACATCCACAGTATTACCATGAAAGGAAAAGTGCTACTAATAGGTGATTTCAATATGCAGGATGTTGATTGGCACATCCCTGCTACAGTGTCATTTAGAAGTAAAGAGATCCTGGATTCTCTACAGGGAGAATTATTCCATCAACTGGTAACAGAACCCACATCTGAAGGGGCCATACTGGACCTGGTGCTTACCAATAGGGAAAATGTTTCTGATGTTCATCTCACATTCAGTTTGCTGTGGTTCAGTATTAGGACTAGGACTGATAAAGTCCCTTTAAAAGCAAGGGTCCTAGACTTTGGGAAAACTAATTTTGCCAAGATGGGACAATACCTAAAGGAATCATTAGTGGGATGGGAACAACTGGGGGATGTAGAAAAACAATAGGAAAAATCGGAAGGGGATAATTTAAGGGCAACAAACATTTTTGTTAGGAAAGTAAATAAATGTAAAAGGAAAAGAAGGCCACTACAGTTCCCAAAAGAAGAAGCTAAAATGTGAAGAAAAAGAGGACGGCCTTCATTAAATACAAGCAATCACAGAAAGAGGAAAACAAGCATCAATATTTGGAAAAAACTTAGAGAAGCTAGGAAAGTAGTCAGGAAAGCAAATAATCAAATAGAAGAAAAAATAGCCAATGCAGTAAAATGGAGGGACAAGGCATTTTTCAGTTATGTTAGTGAGAGGATAAAGTGCAAAATTGGTATTGTCAGACTCAAGGGTGAAGGAGAGAAACATGTAGAAGTTGATGAGAATAAATGGGGAAGGCAGAGAGAAGGTGATAAGGATGGAGGTTTTAAGTTGTTGGCATGGGGGGAGAAGGTTAGGAGTGTCAATAAAATGAAGAAAGAGTAATGTGGAGCCATAAGAAAGAGAGGAGAGCAGAAGGCAGAGGAAATAATTGAAGGATTGAAGGGAGGTAGAACAAAGAATGGGGGGGAAGGGGGCACCTGGGAGTACTGATGATATAAATACAACCTAGGAAGTGGCTGTGTAGGAGGGTGAATTTCTATGTTCAAGACATGTTTATTCAGAAAATTAAAGACACGTATATGCTATGTGGAGGAGTAGCCTAGTGGTTAGAGCAACTGCCTAGTACCCAGAAGATCAAGGGTTTGATTCCCACTGGCACTCCTTGTGACTTTGGGCAAGTCACTTTATCCTCCATTGCCTTGGAAGAAAAGGCTGGCAATCTACTTCTGGTGATACATTGCCAAGAAAACCCAGAGGTAGCTGGGTCACTATGAGTCAACACTGACTTGATGGCACAAAAAAATATGCTATATACAACTAGAACCATTTAAACATTAACAAAGAAAAGAGAGGGAGGAGAACAAATTAGTTAGTGAATAAAATACAATTAAATAACTAATCTAAAATTAGGAAAGACCAAGAAGATCAGGGTCCATATAGTTCATCTCAGATGGCATAGCTAGTAGAAATAGTCAGGCCAGGAGGAGAGGGAAAGTATCTTAGAGTAAAATAAATATTAGGCTCAAAGACCTGAGGCTCCGAGAGGTCTCTCCTATCAATATCCCACACTTACAATCATGGTCCGGAGAGAGAGGAGAGCCAGAGCGCAATCACTCAACTGCCTAGAAGGCCCAGCTGCTGGTGCTCGAATCTAAAGTCCTCTTGGAGGGTTTATCTTCTACTGAACCAAAGCTAGGTTAGGTCTAAATGGGTCCCTCTAAATAAAAAAAAAAGAGAGACTCATTCATGCCCAGAGGAAAGCTCAAAGGAGCAAGACCCTTGGGCATATGCTCCTTCAGCATACTTGGCAGCGAAGCACCAGGAATGCAATTGATTTTAAAGTCCTCCGCATCACCTAATCACGCTGATGGGTGGAGCCAAACAGCCAGGGCTCAAAACACTAATGTAAACACTGTTCAGCCCCAACTGCCATTTCTCTGCTCTTTAGAGTCAGGAGTGGTCTGATGACTGGAAAAAAGTGCATGTGGTTCCTTAACACAAAAGCAGAAGTAAGGATGATATTTAGAACTACAGGCCAGTTAGTCTGACCTCTGTCATGAGTAAATTAATGGATATGTTGCTAAAACAGAGGATAGTGAGGCTTCTGGAGTCCAGTGGATTGCAGAATCTGAAACAGCATGGTTTAACTAGAGGCAGATCTTGACAGACAAATCCAACTCATTTCTTTGACTGGGCAACCAGTGAGTTGGAACAAGGCAGAATCCTAGATGTGGTGTACTTAGATTTCAGTAAATCTTTTGACACCAATCCATATAGGCAACTTATAAATAAGTTGAGCACTTTAGGACTGGACCCTAAAATGACTGACTGGGTTAGAAATTGGTTGAGTGGGAAGTGACAAAGGGTACAGGTAAATGGAGCTTACTCTGAGGAGAAGGAGGTTACCAGTGGTGTGCTGCAGGGAACTGTCCTTGGTTCGATTCTTTTTAACATTTTTGTTAGTGATTTTGCAGAAGGGCTGTCGGGTAAGGTTTGCCCCTCTGCGGATGATACCAAAATCTGCAATAGAGTAGACACCCAGGAAAGAGAAGATAACATGAGGAGGGATCTAGCTAGGCTTGAAGAATGGTTGAGAACTTGGCAGTTGAGATTTAATGCTAAAAAATGCAGGATTATGCATTTTGATTGCAAAAATCCAAAGCAGCAGTACAGTATAGGACTGAAAGTACTTCTGTCCATGAAAGGAGGGCAGGATCTGGGGGTCATTGTTTCTAATGATCATAAGATGGTTAAACAGGTAGAAAAGATGATGGTGAAAGACAGAAGATCACCTGGGTGCATAGGTAGAGGAATGGTAGGCAGGAAGAAGGAGGTGATAGTGCCTCTGTATATGTCTTTGGTGAGACCTCATTTGGAGTACTGTGTGCAATTCTGGAGACCATACCTTCAAAAGGATTTAAAAAGGATGGAGATGATGTAGAGGATGGCTACCAAAATGGTCAGCAAACTTCATCATAAGGCATATGGGGACAGACGTAAAGATCTCAAAATATATATTTTGGTGAAAAGGTGGGAGTGAGGAGATATGATAGAGACATTTAAATATGTTTGTGGCATAATGCACAGGTAGAGAGCCTCTTTCAACTGAAAGAAAGCTCTTGCATTGGGGGGCATAGGATGAAGTTAAATGGGATTAGATTGAGTAGTAATATTAGGAAAGAATTGTAGATTCATGGAACAGTCTCCCGGTGGAAGTAGTAGAGACCAGGACAGTATCTGTATTCAAGAAAGTATGAGACCAACACAGAAGTTCTCTAAAGGAAAAAAAAAATGGATTATATATGGAAGAGCAGACTGGATAGTTCATGTGGTCTTTTTTCTGCCATTATGTTTCCATGTAAAATAGAGCCCCCTCTGATCCCCTTCCCAAGTAGCAGTATGATTCCTACCCTCTGATCCTCCCATATGTCCAATATGATCCCGTCACCTTCTGAACCCTCCCACATTTCTAATATGATCCATACTCTCCAATCCCCCTTCAGGTAACAGAATAACTACCCACCCTCCAATCCTCCCAAGTGTCCAATATAATTGTACCACCCTCTAATCTCCCCCCCCCCCCAAAAAAAAAGAAGTAGTATCATCCCCTACCCTTTGATTCATCCCCAGTGTCCAATATCACCCCTCTCCCCAAAGAGGTAGCTATCCTTCCCATACCCTTCCAGCACCTACCAGGGGTTCCCATGAAACAATCCCCAAAAGCTCCTGCCCTGATGTCTCCCAAGTTCAGACTGATGGCTCTGAACCCTAGTGGTAGTTTTTTGGTACTATTACTCAAGGCAAAGCTACCAAATAAATGCAAAATGGTGTCATACTGCTACTTGGGGTGTGTGTGTGTCATATTGGAACCTTCAGTGAGGCATCGGAGAGTGGGGAGTCATATTACTATTTAGGGAGCATTGGAAGGTTCAGGATGCAGAGCGAGGGGATCGGGTACATTAAATTATTATTTTTTTAATTTTAAAGCAGTCACAGTAACTGCTGACAATAGCCTGGAGCAATGCCTCCTCTTGAGGTGATGTTAAGTGCACCCATGTTATCTGCAGCAGTAACAGTACTGTACATGGTAACTTACCACACCCTAACAGCCAGCACTCTCCATTCTGTGTTTCCACCCATACCATACAAAGCATTTGTATGAGATTTTTAGCGCACTGCCTCTTTTTAGCCTGTGGTTGCTATTAACGTGGGGCCACACTAACATTTAGGACATGCTAAATCCCACACTAATGGCTTAGCACACTTTAGTAAACATGCACCATAATTTGGCTGCCCCTGCACGTGAAAATGTTTCACTGATTGCAGAAATCATTAGTTGTAACAGTTTACTGTAAATGTTTGCATTGCATGGCAATAGAAGAGAAAAGCGTGAAATTATTGCAAAAATAAAATAAGCTCAAATTTGTAATTTTTTTTCTACAAAACTTTTTTAAGATGGCAATTAACATATTCAGTTCTGATTCATAAATGATGCATGCAGTAAATTTCAGTAAGAAAATAGGTTCATGTTTATACCATTTTCTGAATTAGTCTTATGCAGCCTTGGGTTACTTTTCGCACTGGAAATACTCAAACGTCTTAATTCCCGGGAACTTCTCTTCCAGTCTCTTACAAATTGTTTCTCTGAAGCTAAGCAATAAGAAAGAAAACAAATGCTATAAAAACAAATTATGACTGACATTGCCACAAAACTCCCTGAAAATACTACATCAGGGAGTAATGAATACTGAAACTCAAAGGTTATAAACAGCTTTGGTGTTCAGGATAAGCAGAAAATGCAAATTAACCTGGTTGTTAGATCACCAACATGAAACATAGTCATTGTGGACATTCACAACACCAGATCCTTTTATGACTCAACCAACCTAGGATGGAGGAATAGCCAAATAGTTAGAGGAGTGTGCTGAGAACCAGGGACTCCACTGATGTTCCTTGTGACCTTGTACAAGTCATTTAACCCTTCACTTCCACAGATTCACACTTAGGGGATAATATAAAGTCTCACACTGTGCATACTATTCTGTGCATATTCCATAGTTATTTTATTAAGTATGCATGTCATTTATAAAATAGGGGCGTAAGTGGTCAGAAATGCAAGTCAAAGCAAAGCACCAGTCCTATGGCTGGAGTAAATGTCTGTGCCCAGATTTTTCAAGAGCACATAATTATGGAAGCTTCTAATTTATGTGCATATTTGTGTACTCTGCCAAAGTTCTGCCCAAGTGCATGCCCATAGTGAAAGTATGCAGCATCAAGCTTACCTGCATACTTACAAAACAGTTAAAATAGATGCATCAATGCCCATTAACGAGCATAAATCACTAAAATACCATGATTTATGTGTGAAGATGTTGTGCAATGTCCCATGGCTCTTTATAAAAGTATCTTCTTAGGAGCAAAAGCAGTAAGCTGCACTGTTAGCATAGAAGTTTACTCTTGATTTTTTCTGTGCTAATATTTATTCCAATGCAAGAAGAATAGCGTGGGAAAATCAACGTGAAACCACTGCAGTAAAGAGCAGCACAGTAGGCATGCAATTTACTAAATAAAACATCGCACCCAATGTAAAAAAAAAAAACTGTGCTAAAATCTTTAAAGGCTTAGCATCAAGGTGGTTTACAATAATGGTGATAATAAAATACAGAGACAAAGATAATATACACCATAACAAATACCAATCATTGTGAAAAAGGGGATATCAGATGAATTACATTAATGGGCAGAAGACCTCATTAGGACAAATTACATTATCAGACAAGTAATCTCATAATACAAACATAAAAGCATAAACTGTATTATGAGAATAACCACTGAGATCAGGGCAATGGTTTGTATCTACTAAAAGAGTGCCTTCAGTATTGAAGAGGAAATGTAAAAGGGCTATTAAGCTAATTACAAAAAGCTCGAGTTTAGCAGATCTTAAAGCTTTGTGGAGCAGGGATTGTCTTTTTGTGTACTTGTACAGCCCTGTGTATGCCTAGTAGAACTAAATGATAAGGAGTTATAGTAGTAAAGAGCCATGTTTTCACCTTGGCACGGAATGCAGAGCAGGGTAAGTTACTCCATAAAATGGGACCTTAATAGCGAAAAGCCAGCTTGTCTAAATATAAATTTAATTGAAGAGAAACTAATCTTTCTCAATCTTTAGACAGGAAAGATTAGAATGAGGACAATAATGAACAGGATCTGATGGAACTAACTGAGATTTCTTCAGTATTTATTTATTTATTTATTTATTTAACATTTCTTTTATACCGCACTCTTTATCGTCAGCGCGGTTTACAATTAACAAAATGACTCGAGGACCACAAGGCATTCTCGAGTTTACATCGAACAGGGAGAACAACTTGGAGAGAGAACAGGGAAAACTATGTACAAATTACAGTAAAAGCCTCATGTGTGCTTCCTTCCACTGTGTAGGTACTTGTCCCAAAGTAAGGCTGTTTTTCACAATGGAACATACAGGGGGTCATTCCAGAACATGAATAAGGTTTTCGTATGTGCGCTGGGGACATTTATGTGGTGAAAACGTTCCAGACCGTATTCCAAAACACTGCTGACATGCACAGGGATCTCAGAACATGGGTGGGAGAGGGTGGAATGAGGGTGTGGTCAGCCACGGAAATGTAGAAAGTGTATTCAGGAAAGGTCGTGTTCGTATTAAGTGTTTCCCAGAAATGCCCACGTTATTCCTGGTAAAACATGGCATAAGGCTAGGACTTAGAAAATATTCTGCTGTGCTCTGCAATGCATCCCATATAGAAGAATGGTTGTGACAAGCATGTTTTGAACTGGTGTGATTGCAGTTTGGAAACATACAAGATGCAGTCTTAAGGTACAGAGAGCAGAAGTGAGGGAATGTTGTAAGGTAAAGAAACACCCTTACAGAATTATTAAGAGCAGTGAAGGCACATTCCATAGCATGCATCCAGGCCCCTGTATGTCCGATCAGAATGAGATGCACAGAGGCAGACCCGATTCTGACCCAGCGAGGGCTAGATGTGCCCCGCGGGATGAGAATCGGGTCTGGGCTTGTACATGCAGGTCGGGACCCGATTCTAATCAGCCTGCACATACAGACCCCTGCCCAGATAACTCAGTCAGGCTCCTGAATGGAGCCAAGGTGCCATGGCATCCCATTGCCATGGCACCGCAGCTCCATTCAGGAGCCGTGATCCCTGGCCGCCGACCACATTCTTCTTTCCCTGCAGTCCAACCCTCGATCTAGCCTTCCATGGCCAGGATCTGGCCTTCCATGGCCAGGATCGGGCTGCGGGGAATCCCCTGCACTCCCTCACCTTTTTGACGCTGCCCAGGCCTTCCATCCCCCGATGTTGAGGGGGACGTATTCCACCTCTGAGGTGGAATAAGTCCCCTGTCCAGTTTGTCGACACGGGACGTACAAGGCCGTTCTCAGAATTGGCCCTGTATGTTTGGGGTCACAGACCGCCCATGCCCCACCCTCGCTCTGCCTCTGCAAGGCCATCTCCTGCCCCCAACCAACTCTCCCCATACAAACATCTTATTCATATGAGGAGGCTGCTGCCGGGGGAAGAAAGAGGGCGAATAGCGGGGATGGATGTCTCAACGGAGCATCCATCCTTGCTATTCTCAGGATAGAATAGACCCCATAGTGTTTATTCAGGCTATGCACCTATGTGTTGTTTGTGCTAAAGAAGCCAATCTATAGGACCCTAACAATTCCCATGTTCAGAAAAATGGGACTGCTGATGCAGGGATAGTATGGGCGTGAGCAGGGAAAGGATTCCTTTTTTGGTTAAGAAACAGAGATCATATTTGTAATGCTGGTACCCCATGCGATTATGTTATGTCATAGCTGATACATATAGGTTCATTGAATCTTTTTGGCAGAAGAATCTTTTTGTGACAGAAAGTGAGAGAGCGTGTGTGTGGTTTGAGAGGTGTATGGGGGGGTGGGATCTAGTGTGTGCATTCAGAGTGGACATGAAAGCTTGGCCAGTACATGGACCAAATGGATGACTGCAGTATCACCAGGGGCCAGTGTGATTGGACAGTCAAATGTATTTATTTAGCTGTGCTTATATACTGCTTTTCACCAGGTCAAAGCGGTTTACAAATATATGCTAACAGGCACATATTATTCCCTTGTCCCCAAAGGGCTCAGAATCTCAGTGTACCTGAGGCAATGAAGGGTTAAATGGCTTACCCAAGGCCACAAGGAGTGACCATGGGACTAGAGAACCCAGTCCCTCCAGCCTGAGGTTACTTGTCCTTTCATGGGAATTGAACCCCTGGCCCTCCAGCCTGTGGTAACCTGTTCCAACCAATGAGTCACTCCTCCTAAATTCACAGAGGGTTCACTATAGCTAAATGTCAAAACATATTCCCGTCATTAATAAAAGACCCTCAGAATAAGGGTATTCAACAGTGCAAGCAACACTAATGTATGCCCATAATGCACATTTTGTGGGACCCATGGTGTTGCTGTTGAGCATGCATTAGTGCTGTTTGCACTGTTGAATGCCCTTCTTCTGAGGGTCCCTACTATTGACAGGGATACATTTTGACATTTAGTCATAGGGAACCTATGCTGATTCCTTCTAGATTATATTAAATAGGATATTCTAATTAGATCAGATATTGTTGGTAGTGTGATAGGGCAGCCATACATCTGCTGGCACTGGGAGACACGATTGATGTAGTGTCAACATTCCCCGGGCAACATCCCTACCCAGGCCAGGATCAATGAGAGCTGCGAGAATGGTAATATATCTGGAATTTGGCTACTTGGTGTGATACCACAGGAATCTCACCTCCCATGCCCACACAGCCCTGACCAGGGGAGCAGTGCCACAAAGCTGACTGTGGGAAGGCAGACAGGGTTGCCCCACAGATAGTGGATGTTTACAGACCGACATACGGCATGATGTGACATGTGTAAATGCTGTGAGAAATGCCATTTCCTAAAAAGGTGGGCCTCAGATTCCATAGCCAGAAGACCCTGCTACAAATACAACTACTACTAATCATTTGTATAGCGCAAAAAGGCGTACGCAGTGTTGCACAGATAAACATAACAGATGGTCCCTGCTCAGCAGAGCTTAAAATCTAGTTGGGACAGACAACACAGCAGCTGTGAACAGGATACATCCTAGGGGAATGGTTAGGAAACACAAGGGAGCTTAGGCAGATCTGATCCAACAGACGTACCAATGAGGTGAGTGCTCAGCTTGGATTTTAGAGGGACCAGTGATGAAGCATGTCTCCTCCACTCTATTAGGAACCTTCTTGCCATTGATCCCCTGGTTCTCTCCTCTACCATTTCTCCTTCTCTCTCTTATGTTTTGTCCTCCAAGTCTGTTGATATGGCAGTGATGTCCTATAATGCTGCGCTCTTCTCAGCTCTGGATGTTCTCGCTCCTCTCATCCCTTGTCCTATGAGGCTTTCCTTACCTAAGTCCTGCCTCTCTCCCACTATTCGCTATCTTCACTCCTGTGCCCACTCTGCTGAGCGTGCCTGGCTCAAATCCCGCTCTCCTGAAGACTTCCTTCATTTCAAATTCATGCTCTTCTCTTTCAAATCTTCTTTAGCTCTTGCCAAACAAGATTACTTTGTTCGCCTGACTAATTCTGATGCCTCTGATCCTCGCCATCTTTTCTTTGCTCTCAATTCTCTCCTCAAAGTGCCTCTGCCTCTGACCCTCCTTCCCTTTCTGCCCAGGCCCTGGCTGATTACTTCCATGATAAAATCCATAAGATCACTCTCCAATTTCCCTCTAAATCCCCAATTTCCCCTTCCTGCTCTCAATCTCCCCCCCCCCCCTTCTCATCCTTCCCTCTCTTCCTTTCCCACGATTTCTATTGATGAAACTTCTCTTCTTCTCCCCTCCTCCAAGCTCACCACTTGCTCCTCTGATCCTATCTCCTCCCATCTCCTCTCCTCTATCTCCTCTACCGTTGTCCCCTCCATTTCTCATATTCTCAACCTCTCGCTCTCCACTGCTTCTGTCCCAGCTGATTTTAAACATGCTCTGGTCACACCTCTCCTTAAGAAATCCTCACTTGATCCCTCTTGTCCTTCTAATTATCGCCCCATTTTTCTCCTTCCTTTCATTTCTAAACTGCTCGAATGTGTGGTTTAGCACCATTGCCTTGACTTCCTCTCTTCCCATGTTCTTCTCGATCCCTTACAATCCGGTTTTCATCCCTTGCACTCTACTGAAACTGCTCTTGTCAAAGTCTTCAGTGACTTGTTCCAGGCTAAATCTGAAGGCCTTTACTCTGTCCTTATCCTCCTTGACCTTTCTGCTGCTTTTGACACTGTTGACCATGATCTTCTCCTTGACACTTTGTCCTTGCTTGGCTTTAGGGACTCTGTTCTTTCCTAGTTCTCCTCATATCTCTCCCATCGCTCCTTTAGTATATGTTCTGGTGGCTCTTCCTCCTCTGTTACCCCACTCTCGGTTGGTGTCCCCCAAGGTTCTGTCTTGGGTCCCCTTCTTTTTTCTCTCTATACCAAATCCCTTGGTGTGCTTATTTCCTCTCATGGTTTTCAGTACCATCTCTATGCTGTTGACTCCCAGATCTATCTCTTTACTCCTGATCTTTCTTCTGCTTTCCAGTCCCGGATCTCTTGCTGTCTCTCTGCCATTGCTGCTTGGATGTTCCATCGTTGCCTGAAATTGAACATAGCCAAGACTGAACTTCTCATTTTTTCTCCTAAAATTTCCCTTTCTCCTTCTTCTTTTTCAGTCTCTGTTGATGGCTCTGTTCTCCAACCTGTTTCATCTGCTCACAATCTGGGTGTTGCTCTCTTTCTCCTCTCATATCCAACTCATCACTAAGACCTGTCGCTTCTTTCTCTTCAACATTGGCAAAATCCACCCCTTTCTCTCTGAGCTCACTACTAAAACCCGCATCCATTCCCTAATCACCACCCGTCTTGATTATTGTAACCTGCTTCTTGCTGGTCTCCCTCAGTCTCATCTCTTCCCCCTTCAGTCTATTCAGCACTCCGCTGCCCATTTGATTTTCCGTCAGCCTCGTTTTGCCCACATCACTCCTCTCCTAAGATCTCTTCACTGGCTCCCTATCCGTTTCCGTATTCACTTTAAGCTTCTCCTTCTGACCTATAAGTGCATTCACTCTGTGGCTCCTCAGTACCTTTCTTCTCTCATTTCTCCCTACTTCCCCCCTCGTGAACTCCATTCTTCTACCCAGTTGCTTCTTGCTATGCCCTTCTCCTCTATTGCCAACTCCAGATTCTGCTCTTTTCACCTTGCTGCACCTTACGCTTGGAATAAACTTCCTTTGTCTATACATCAGGCATCTTCTTTGTCCCTCTTCATACTTAAGTTAAAAGCTCATCTTTTCACCTCTGCCTTTGGCTCTTGATTTTGCTGTTCTCCTTCCTTCCCCTCTTTTATTTCACTTTTCTTTCTTCCTCTTACACTTGTTCTTACCTCTTTTCTTTGTCCTGTCTCTCCTGCTCACGTCTCTTTGCCCTTGTTCTTATCTTATTCTTCTCCTTTTCTTGCTTTGTCTTTTTTAGATTGTAAGCTCTTTTGAGCAGGGACTGTCTCTTTTGTGTTTTCATTGTACAGCGCTGTGTGCGCCTGGTAGCGCTTTATAAATGCTTAGCAGTAGTAGTATACCTTATTTTTGCACAATATTATTGGCTTTCTATACTGTACAGAATCAAATTCAAGTTAATATTTAAGCTTTTGTAAACTGGATATTCAATGTCTCTTTCTAATATTACTGTACTGATGATCCCATATACCAGTATGTTCAATGTGATCATTCCAAAATTGACCATTGGTAATCTCCCCATTGGCCAAGGCATGACTGCAGTCTGCTGGAACTCAACCTTTTACATTCTGGCTCTGATACTTTGGAATTCAGTTCCCAAATATTTGCACTTGGAACCCACCCCGGCTAACTTTAAATCAGTCCTCAAGGCCTACATTTTTCACAGGACATTGGGGAGGACTGATGTGGGATGGATGCTGATGATATGGACAGCATGGCTACCAATTCTAGTTCTTTCTTTTTTATTTCATTTTGCTCTTTTAGTTATTTGTTTTTATGTTGCATTTGTTAGTTACTTTTTGATGTAAACCACTATGAGGCATTGTGAATGGCGGTATAACACTTGTAATAAACATAAACATTACCACAGAGTAGCAATCACTGTTTTTTTTCCCGACAACACTTAGGGGTATGTTTACTAAAACCCCGGTAAAGTGCGGGCCGCAGTAGAGTGCGGGTGCCATATAAGGAGTGGGCGTTTCACGCTGAAGAAGGAAATCCTTGATTTGCATATGCGCTAAGGTGAGCGGCGCCCATATGTGCCCCGCACCTTAGCGCATCAGATGGTTGCGCGGGAGGCATATGTGGTACGCTGATGGGCAAGCAGAAGAGCAGAGCCACAGCACAATGGTTAACGCATCTACCAATGGTGCAGGGATTGGGGGTTTGATCCCCACAAAGCCCAATAAAGACAGCTGGCTGATGCAATAATTTAGGTGGCAGTGAAATACTGGGTGGCATAAGGCAGTGTGTGCTAATGGGCATAAGGCAGCATGTTAATGTTTTAGGAGTCATCTCAATATGGGGCGGCATAAGCCGGCGCGCTGCTGAGCCAGCAGAAGAGCAGAGCCACAGCACAATGATTAAGGCACATACCAATGGTGTAAGGATCAGGGGTTCTATCCCCCACAGTGGCCAATGGACAAGGCTGGCTGAGGCATTACTTTAGGAGCCAGTCTAATATGTGGCGGCGCGCTAATGATTTAGGAGGATTTTCCAATATTGGGAGGCATAAGGTGGCACGCAGATGTGCAAAGATAGGAACAGAGCCACAGCACAATGGTTAAGACACTGACCAATGGTGCAGGGATCAGGGGTTCAATCCCCCACAGTGCCTGATGAACAAGGCTGGCTGAAGCATTGCATATTATGGGCATGAGTGCTTTAGGGGGCATGTTATGTTTATTTTAAATATCAGTACTAGCAAACGCACCCTCAAAGCGTGGTAACATAAGGCGCCCTATAAGGCACATTTTAAAGTGCAATGTCCGCCAAGGCACCCTATAATGTAGCTTATAGGGTGCTTTAGAGGGTGCCGTATGAGTTACCGGAAGGTCAGAGTACTGTTTATGATGGCAGCACTGTGCAGTTTAAGGAATGAAAAGCATTAGTAGGTGCGCTGACAGGCAAGGAGGAGCAGCAGTGGAGCACAATGGTTAAGGCACTGACTGCTGATACAGGGGTCATGAGTTTGCTCTCCAGGGTGCCTAATACATAAGGCTGACTGTGGCATCAGCTTTGCAATGTACATATTTTTCCCAGCATCACCGTATGTTTATGTTATTAATTGCTGCCAGCAAACACACCCTCACGTACCGTAAGTGAAGGTGCTGTATAAGGCACCCTATAAGGCACTCCATAGGGCACATTATAGAGTGCATTGTCGTCCACGGCACCCTAATATGTCCCCTAGGGCACCCTATAAGTTGCGTCACATAATAATGTATAGTGCACCTTATATGGACGGGAACCATAAGGTGCTCTATAGGGTGCCCTATAAAGCGCCCTCAGAGACACCCTATGGGTACAGTACGCTGAGGGTGTATTTGCAGGCATCAAAATATGTACATTAAAGAAAAATAATGTTTCAGGCAACCCTATCAAACAACCCCAATGTAGGTTTGAACCCATGACCTCTGGTTTCACAGGCAGTGAAGTAACCATTGGGCTACAGCTCTATAGCTGCTAGCAAGCCCCTGGCTGGCTGTAGAGAGCCTGCATGTCACCACACAGACAGTCTCCTGTGCTCACCAGGATAGGGTTAGCCCACCCATACCCATGATGCACTGCACATGCAAATCGGCTGTCCACAGATGAACACAAGATGGGGAATGCACCCCCACAGCACCTCGGCCTGGTAGGGGGAAGTGACCGGGTGCACCCCCACAGCACCTCGCCCTGGTAGGGGGTACTGACCGGGTGTTTTACTGCCACAGAGTACCTACACACCGTCACATTGTGTGGTTACTGTGCTCACTCTGATTGTGCGATGAGGCGCCTAGGACCAGGTCCACAACACCTTCCATGGCTGATGGAGGCCATGCGGGACATCCAAAGCAGTGTTAATGTGTAAGATAGGTAGTGTCTGCACAAACACCATGGATGTCTCAGTCAGGTGTAGCCCCCAGGTGGGCATATGCACATGCACATGCACCACCACCCCCTGAGGGTGGCAAACATGGTTCCCCCCATCAATAGATCCACATTCTACCTCCCTGCAAAAAGTGGCAATAGAGGGAAACATCAACCCCAGTCCTTCTGAGGAACAGACACCCCACAGGGCAGTCAGTGCAGCTCTATACACATCCATAACACAATAGCAGACAGACATTAGACCAGGATATGGTAAACTTGCACCCCACCACTATCTGATATTCTCCTGCAGCAAGCCATCAGCCACTGCACCCTGCAAGCTACTCCAGCAAGACACATACCAGCTGCAAACAGTCCAGTAATTACTCCATAGTGCATGTTCCCAGTGGAGATGCATGCACCCAGAACTGGGATGTCAGCATACACAGCAAGCAGATAAATCAGTGACTGGGCCCCAAAAGGAAACCCACATATATCACATGAGAGAAATACTATATAAGCACTATGGGGGTGCCTAGCCATGCTGTGGTCACTGCACAGTCAGGGTGAGAGTGATCTCTCAGCAGGACATACTGAGGTCACCCTGTCTGTGTAGGTGGTGGCCGGGCACTACAATGTCCCAGTCAGTGCCTTATGCCCTGTGCAGATGCACCCTGGCCAGGCCACCCTGTCCGGCCTATACCCATGGTACCTTGCTCCTCATTATGCACATTGGCAGCCCAATACTGGCAACATTGCTGGCAGTGTGGGCTGTGGAAGGTGTTGGCAGCCACCATACACTGGATAGATGGACAGCCACCCCCACACCTATGGCAGCATAGTGCTACTATAGAGGGGTTCAGCATCCATACCCACCACACCAGTCCTGGGCACAGTACAGGCATGGATATGATACGCAATACTGTTGGTGGTCACTCCCCAGGGTGGTAAACACTGTCAGAGACCAGACCTGCAGCACACACCGCAGACATCTGAATGATTGTTATGGTGGAGCTCAATGAGAAAAATGTGCTTTACGTAGGAATTGAGATCAGCCAGTTATCATAGGAAACGTTTGATAGCTGTGTACTGTACACCCAGGTGTAGGGTGGCATTGCTGAGGTATGCAACTGCTAGTATTGGGAGATACAGGCAGGGCCCAATGTCCTCTCCAGGAGGCATTGGTCAATGGGGCCTGTGGGTGTGTGTGTGGGTGTGTCTGGCCCTGTTGGCTGCTGCTTTACGGCAGGGTTTCCCGACTCCAGTCCTGTTCGGGTTTTCATGCTGTCCCTCATAAATATGCATGAGCTACATCTGCATACCATGGGGGTGGTGCATAGCTATGCAGCACAGGCATCATTATTAGAGGCAGCATGGAACCTGAATGGTGTGGGGCCCTCCAGGACTGAATTTGGGAGACTCTGCTCGAGGTAATGCGCCTGTTTATGGTGTCTATGAATGGTGTGGTAAAATATAGGCGTAATAACCATGCATATGATCTCAACTATACAGTTTTGTCCTTACTATCACAGTTTAGTTCTGGGAAAAATATGTGAACAGGATTGGCAGTAGCCCCAGCTGAGCTTTGAACCTGTGACCTTCTGTTCTTGCACACTGTCTGTGTGCACTGCACCACTGTGTTGCCACAGATGTGCTGTGTTCCCTGGGGAGTCCATGACTGTACATCCGACAGAGCCTGTCTGTTGCAGTGGACGGTGCCAGCCTGCACAGGCCTACGCCACTTTGTGCTGTGGTTTGCAGCCACTGCCCCCTCCGCCACCTGTACCCTACCACAAACATGCAGACATGTCCCTATCTGGGAAAAACATATGACCTGAGTGAGTTGTAGCACTCCATGACTGACTTTGGGGGACTCGGCTGTAGGTAATGGCCATTGTTATGGTTTGTGTGCGGTGTAGGCTAAAATATAGGTGTTGGGACCATGCTTATGTTCTCTGCAATAAAAGAGTGTCTGTTTAGTGGTGGGTGAAACTATGGGGACTGGGTTGTCAGGAGCCCCAGCTGGGATTTGAACCTGTATCTTTCTGATCCTACAGATACTGGCTGTGTCTGCTGCACCACACTGTTGCCACAGAGACAAAGCAGTCTCTGGAGATAGGACACCTGGCCACACGAGTCAGACACCCTGCTCTGCACAATTCTACTGTGGGCTTGTTTACCTTGTATGGGGACAAAGGTGCACAATAACCTCAAATATGCCCCCCAAAAAAGGGGAGGAAAATATAACACCAAGCTGCGGAACAGTGATATCAATGGGCAACCTGAAATACACTCCCAGGAAAGCTCCATTACAATGCAGTGCTTTTGAAAGAGTCTACGGAGCGTAGACCCTTTCAAAAAAGCATTCATATTTTTTGGGGCTTTCCTGGGAGTGTTTTTTATGGTTGCCCATTGAGATAACTGTTGCCCAGCTGGATTATACTTTTCTTATAATTTGTTGTGGCCATTTTCATATTATATTTGCGATTTTGGTCTGTGCACATGTATCACACTGCTCACGTTTTTTAAGTTTCCCCGCTTTTGCTGTACATTGCTGACGTAAATGTTTCTCTTCCCTTTAAATGCGCTCTACCGCGAGTGTTTCACTCGCAGTAGTTTTTACATGTAAATTCGGCCCCGCTCCTGTGCGGAGAGCCTCTCCCCTCCCACTCTCCACCCATTGACCCCGTCTCACCGCCCCTCGGGGGCCTTCCTCCGCCCTCCCTTAGCCTTTCCCCGCCTCTATCGCACATGAGCGCACCGCAAACGTGCGCGTTTTTGGCGCACATGTGCGGGGCCCGTTAATGTGACACGCACGCGTGCGGGGCGCTTAAGAGCACTTAAATGCATCATTTTAGAGCGCTCAAGTGCGCCCCGCACAAGTGCGCAGTTTAGTAAACATACCCCATAGTTTTTAAACAGATAATTTGCATGCCATTAGTTTACTGCATCATTACATTAAAGTTTTATTTAGGTCATGCGTTAGAACACTATGGGCCCAATTCTGTCCTGCATGTACATCTCCTCTGCATGTCCGGGCTGACTCGGACGTACGAAGGAGATCGCGATTCTGATCCCGTGGGACACGTCTAGCCCCGCGGGATCAGAATCACGAACAGGCATGTACATGCAGGCTGGGACTGCGATTCAGTCCCAGCCTGTATGTACAGCCATAGTCCAGTTAACTCAGCCAGGGCTTTTAAATGGAGCCACAGTGCCATGGCGTCCTGTTGCCATGGCATCACAGCTCCATTTAAATGCTGCGATGCGGGCCTGTGCTACAAAAGTTAATTCCCTGCAGCTCAACCCCTGATCCAGCCTCCTAAGGCCAGGATTGGGTTGCAGGGAATTAACTCTGCCCCCCACCTGGCCCCTTCTGTACCCTGGGCCACTTAAAAAGAAACATCCAGGGAAGATGGGGTGGAATAGTGGCCTAGTGGTTGGGGCAAGGTACTTCAGGTTGGGGGTTCAAATCCCCCTAGAGGACAGCAACCTTGGGCTGGAAGGACTGGGGTTTCTAGTCCCACAGATGCTCCTTGTGGTCTTGGGTAAGCCACTTAACTCTCCATAGCCCATGTTCCCTGTGAAATAGTTATCTCCAAGTTATAATGCCCTGTTCAATGTAATTTCAGTTTGTTCAATGTAAACCACACTGATGCAGAATAGTGTGGTATATAAGAGAATGTAAATAAATAAATAAGATATTCTACCCTGGGGGTGGAATAACTTCCTCAGCCATTTCATTGGCCCTGGACATACAGGGTTGACATTAGAATTGGCCCTGTATGTCCAGAGCTGGCAATCACCCACTCTCTGCCCCTGGGCCATCTCTTCCCCATCCCTGAATAACTTCCCCACACAACTGGTGGGGTAGTTAGTTGGGGCATGAATAGTGGGGATGGAGGTCCATTCCTGCTATTTCTGTCTCAGAATAACCCCCTAAGTGCTGAGGTTTAGTGCAAGATTCTAATGCACAGCATGAAGGCCTTAAAAGTCCTCCAGGGACAGGAATAAACGGACTGTCAAAGTGTAAGCTAAAACCAAACAAACCAACCCTGAATAACCCTACATTATATTATCATGACAATATACCAATTTAGTGCAAGGGCATATATTTGATTTTTGAAGTTTCTTTTTCAGAGTAGCGCATATGCTATGGTGTACTTAGCAATGCATGTTATAACCTTGCATTTTATATACTTCACTATGCTATCAGAGTTCTACAAGTCATTATTAGATACTGAACATCTCTATTCTTTACATGATGTCATAGTTTGTTACTGGAACAAAATACTGTAACTTTCCAAAGACAATACATGTGATACTGAAAGAGCTCAGAGAGGTTCTTGCAGGGCCGTTAAAGGATATTTTCAACAGATCCTTGGAAACAGGAGAGGTTCCTCAGGACTGGAGAATGGCTGATGTTGTACCTCTACACAAAAGCGGTGACAGGGAAGAAGTGTCAAACTACAGGCCCGTGAGCCTTACCTCGGTGGAGGGAAAAGTAATGGAGGCACTCCTAAAAAAGTGAATAGTGGACTTTCTCAAAACCAACAGCTTGCAAGATCCGAGGCAACATGGTTTTACCGAAGGACGATCTTGCCAAACAAATCTGATTGAGTTCTTTGACTGGATGACCAGAGAACTAGATCAGGGGCATGCGATGGATGTCATCTACCTGGATTTCAGCAAAGCCTTTGATACTGTTCCTCATAGGAGGCTTATCAATAAATTCAGTAGTTTGGGAATGGGTCCCAAGGTGGTAAACTGGATCAGAAATTGGTTGACTGACAAACGACAGAAGGTGATGGTAAATGGAGCTCAATCGGATGAAAGGAAGGTGATTAGTGGGGTGCCCCAGGGTTCGGTCCTGGGCCCGGCACTGTTCAATGTATTTGTAAGTGATATTGCTGAAAGATTGAATGGAAAAGTCTGTCTTTTTGCAGATGACATGAAAATTTGCAACAGAGTCGACTCCCCCGAGGGACTGGTTAACATGAGGAAAGGTCTACAAAAGCTGGAAGAATCGTCTAATGCTTGGCAATTAATATTTAATGCAAAGAAGTGCAGTGTCATGCACTTGGGTAGCAGAAATCCAAGGGAAATGTATGCAATAAGGGGCAAGAGGTCGGTGTGCACGGATCAGGAGAAAGACCTTGGTGTGATTATTTCTGTAGATCTCAAGGTGGCAAAACAGTGCGACAAGGTGGTGACAAAAGCCAGGATGATGTTGGGCTGCATACAAAGAGGCATTACCAGCAGAAAGGAATAGGTACTAATGCCACTGTATGGTGAGGCCTCACTTGGAATACTATGTTCAGTTTTGGAGACCGTATCTTGCAAAGGACGTAAAAAGACTGGAAAATGTTCAGAGGAAGGCGACCAAAATGATTTGGAGCATGCATCAGAAGCCTTAAGAGAAGAGACCCGAAGACCTAAATATGTACACTCTGGAGGAGAGGAGGGATAGGGCAGATACAATTCAGACCTTTAAATACTTAAATAGAAATAAAGAACAAACAAAACTCTTCCAAAGACGGGGAAGTGGTAAAACCAGAGGTCATAACATGAAGCTGCAAGGTGGTAAATTGAAAGGCAATGTCAGGAAATACTTTTTCACTGAAAGGGTGGTGGATGCTTGGAATGCCCTCCCGATGGAAGTGGTGGGGGCAAACACAGTGACGGAATTCAAAATGGCATGGGACAGACACAGTGGATCCCTTTACAGCAACAGGATAAAATCAAAATAAACCGAACAATCTAATTTCTCAACAAATAGGGGTGTCCTACATGGAGCAGTGGGTTCACCCCTAAACAAAGACATGGGGAGGAGTGGCCTGCACAGAGTGGCGCTTGCACCTACTCCTGCCATCTTACTGGGCAGACTAGATGGACCATATTGGTCTTTATCTGCCGTCATTTACTATGTTACTATGATATCTATAGTCATACAGATAACATCAGAAGAATGAACTTGGCTAGTCTCAAAAAGTCATGCAAAGAATCCAATATGAATACGACTAAACGGATTATACAATTATTCTCGGAATTTGGATATTCATTAAATACTGTAGTTTTCTTTGAAAAAGAGAAATAACATACTCGTATATGTATGATTATCGATGGAAAGAAAAGTTATTTGTTTTTCTTACTTGTTAGTTGTATGTCTACACCAGTGTCTTCAGCAACTTTCAAAAAGATCTGCAATAATAAAAAGAAAATACAATCACTGTGTTTTTCTTTCATGTACATTTAAAGGGGCCCTTTGAAAAGATAACTTTCAAAACTGAGACCTGTGGGCTCATAACACAACTGCTACACTTACTACGTATATATATCAGGCCAGTTCCAGGGAAAATGCCCTAGGAAAAGTACATTCTATTCAAATTAAATAAAGACTTGTTACATGGAACATATCAAACACTGGTGTTTTATGTGCTCCATATATAGAGGGCATTAACTATTATTTTGGATAAAATGTGATGTTCAGGTATTTTGCAAGGATTGGCCCGATGTGAGTGCTACGGTGGTTGTGTTTCAAATTTCTGTATTGTGAACAGTTCTTGGCTTGCAGTGTAGAACCAGTACGGTGTCACCCTGTGTGGATTTGTATCAGATTTGTGGACCACCTATGACAATGTTTCTCATGCTAGTTATGGAGTACCATCTAACTCAACAGTAGTCGATTCCAGCCCTCAAGGTCTTCAAATAGGTTAGGTTTTAACTTACTTCCTAATGAATATATGCAAGAGAAATTTGCATACAACAAAGTTAATACACATGCAAATCTGTCTCACACATATTCACTAGGCCAACCCAGTCTTTGTGATACAGCTAATCAGTATAGCCCTGGTCATAGGCATAGTAGGTTTTTTTTTGTTTTTGTTTTTTTTTTTTGGGGGGGGGGTAGTCCCCCTCAAATATTGTAGGCACTAATGGCGATCTGGTACCCCCTGCCTCCACTGTCAGTATGACTTCTTTACTCTTTCCCCCCCCCCCCCAAACTAAGAAGGGGCAAACTACAGCTGATGGGCTCTAGTGCATTATGGAACCTGCTGCCCTGATTTCAATGAGCAGAATCAGGGATGACAAATACTACATTGCTTTAGGATGTCCGTTTTAAACCAGAACTGGCCAAAGGTCTCCCTCTTGAAATTGGGTTCTGTTCAGGCCCAGCATTCTGTCTGACAGTGGCCATTCTAAATCAATAGGTAATAGGGAAACCAATTTTTATTGTCTCCCAGAAGTAAAAGATGGCAATTCCCAAACATGTAGGGCCAGATATTCAAAAAAAGCTGAGTTCTTAAATTTAGGCTCCTAAGTATTCAGTTGAAAAATTCATCCCAATTTAGGAGCTTAAAATATATGCCCCTAAATTTAAGCCTGCCATTCATTTGCCTAGATTTATTAGTTTAATTTAGGTGCCTTATGCTGAAAATTAGTGCTCAACCCCTAACTTCTTTTCCCTGCCCTAAATCCGCCCTCATTGCCACCCACTAATTAGGCTTCTAAATGTAGACGTTTTGTGAAATTTTAAGAAAGTATTTAGTAAATTAAGTAAATTTTCAAAGAGGCCAATTTAGAAACAAAATGCAATGTGTGCCTTTGAGTCAGTCCTGACTCCTGGTGACCCAGAAGCGCCTGGGTTTTCTTGGCAGTGTGACTGGAAGTAGATTGCCAGGCTTTTTTTCCAAGGCAATAGAGGGTTAAGTGACTTGCCCAAGGTGTGCTAGTGGGCATTGAACCCTGGTTGCTTGGTTACCAAGCCTGTGTTCTAACCACTAGGCTACTCCTCCACTCAATTTAGGAGCATCACTCTCAAAATTAGCAGCATAAATCCTTTGAATATTGGATACATAGTGCCCGCGAAACTATGAGGCAAAAAAGACTAGTAGTTTGGGTTCACTGTCATTTGGCTCACAATCGGGGCTACTTAAACTAGTTTAACTCATAGTAAGCTTAGGTCCTAAGCATGGCTTACTTTATAGCAGCTTTAACCCACATGGGGAGAAATGTAGAAGGACCTAGCTCTCTCTCTAGCTTCTGGAATTATTTCGGGAAATCCTGCCTCTTTGTTTTGCATATGGTTCCTAACTGGGAGCAGCTGGTCTCCCTGTAGAAAGCACATGTTTTCTACTCACAGAATCTTACCAGACTATATCAGCCCTAACTCCCAAGAGTCAAAAATTAGAAATTTCATCTCTGAAGAGGCAGCACCACATATATTATATTGGGCCTTGAGCCCAAATACATCTCTTACTGTGAAAACAGAACAAACTTAATTGCTGTAGATCCCTACACAGAAATTACATGCTAACAATAATGCTGGACCTTGGTCACACATAGAAATCAACTGTTGTCTAATACAAATAAGACACTACAATTAAAAATAGAAACATGATGACAAAAACTGTAGTGGAAACCCCAAGAAACCAGACTGTGAACAATGGAATAACGAGGAAAATGCACTTCCTCCTCTAGTGAGGAAAATACAAAACTATAAGAAAATGTACATCCTAAAGCTAGCATATTATATTCAATAAAAATTCAAAATACTTTTCTATACCTTTGGCTGCATGTGATAATTTTACTTTCCTAACCAGGTGGCTTGTAATCAATTTTTTGGTCTTCCATCATTTATCTCCATTTCTCTTTTCTGCCACTCTGTATACTCATTGTTGCCTTTTATTCCTATTTTCCCTTTCGCTCATCCCCCCCCCCCCCAGTCTTCATGCATCCTCTTTCACGTCTCCCTTACCTACCCACTTTCCATCTCTCACTCTCCACTCCAGTCCCCCCCCATTGCGCCAGCTCATTCTTTCCCAGTCCCACTCTCCTACTGCCCACATCACCATTCTCTAGACCCTCATTTCCAACCCCTGCGTTTATCTACCTTCCTCTGCCTTTCATACAGCTTTCTAACTAGAATAAATATGTGTCAGAAACTGAATAAAGTATGTTTTACAACTTTTGCAGGATTTCTAACTGGAGAGTGCGGGGCTATACTCGCTCTGTCTACTGCCTACAGGTAGCCTCAATAGTAATCAAATGCACATAGGGGTGCCACAGACTTGATTAAGAAGAATTTCCAAGCACACCTTGATAAATTACCCATACATGTTACATCTTACGTATCTCAGGAGGCGGCTGTCTTTGGCATGGTGCAAATACCATGCCGAGCATTAACAGTACAGTACATTTGAGAGACTGAGATCATATGCCACATAGCATGGCCTAGGCATGAGGTTCATGACTGTCATGATATGTGCAAAACTCCCATTTGGAGAAACTGGCCAGAGACACTTAGGGGCTTGTTTACAAAGCCGCGGTAGCGGTTTGCGATCGTAATCGGAGCCGCGGCCCCATTGATTTCAATGGGGCCGCGGCTGCGATCGCGATCGCGAACCACTACCGCGGCTTTGTAAACAAGCCCCTTAGTGACTTAGACAACCATGTGTGTATCTGTCACAGACAGAAGAGTGATTTGTAAAAATCTCACTCTCTAGCTCCACTGTAAAGAAACATCTAATGTAACTACTACTGCTGCTTATATCCACAGTGCTTCTGGATTACACAGTGTTGTAGCCACACAACAGAGAGAATCTCTGTTACAATGAGTTAGCAGTCTAATGTGCCTCAATCACAATGACTGGTGAGAGTAGGCAAGGAAATGGTATTGGAAACAGAGGAGGGAAGATAGATGAGACATCTTGGGTGAGCAGCAGCCAAAGGGAGAGAACCAGCAGCCTCAGCTCCCAGTTCAAATGTGAAAGAGTAACTGTCAGTTCCCATTTCTTGCACAAAGGGGCAAAGGAAAGCAGTAACAATGCAGACTGGGAGGACAGACGGCAAGCAACAGGTAAAGCCAACAGAGCACAGTAACAGGCATACCTATGTCCCACTGAGATGTGTATGCAGCTCGTTTTGCAAGATACAGAATGTGATGAATCTTCATGTGATAGATTTCCATCAGAATCAGATATTGAGTTTTGTGAGTAGTAGTGTGCTTTTCTCCAATGACATCTCAAAAAGAATACTACATATGCCTACCTCTCTCTTACAATACACACGTGGCAGCCGTTTGAGGCAGAGGCACCGGCAGTTAGATTAGGGGGTACACCATCAACATACCCAGGTGATAGATGATAGCCATACCTGGGCCCACATCTTAGAAAAAATAGGGGTAATGCTGCAAGGATGGAAACTAGGCCAGTGACAGACCACCATGCTTCCTGGCTTTGTGTAGCATATGATGGGAAAAACATGGTTAAGGCAATGAAGGAGGAAGGCTTTCATGGTATCAGATGTTTTGCATACTTTCTGCATCTCATAGCAAAGACTCCCATGGCCTGGGGAGCAAGAGAAGGGGCTGCCCTGTCCTGAAACTATTGATTGAGAAGTGCCAAAAAATAGCTGGATATTTCCTCAGGATATGGAAGGTAGGAATGAGCTCTGTGGGAAGCAGGAAGCAGCAGGGGCATCTGCATATTAGCTCATTCAGGATGTTGACTTCAAGTAGAATTCCACTTATGTGCTGCTGAGAGGTCAGTGGAGCACTGGGCTGCCCTCCATCAGATTTCATTGGAAACTGAGATTAGTATCAAAAGCCTCCTTAGGGTGCCAGAGTAGAGCAAATATGGCTCAGGTCACAGAAGTCCTGAAGCTCTTCAAAGATGCCAAGGACAAACTGAATTCCAGAAGGGCTATCCTGACCCTTGCCATCCAATAGTAAAGATTCTTAAGGCAGTGACAGGATTCACAGGAGAGGTACTGGAGTTGATTGATTCCTGGTATTTTAAAGTGGGAAAAAGTTTGAAACCCTTCATTAAGGAAGATATTTACATGCTAGCTGGTCACCATGACCCACAAGCCAAATAACTATTGCATTGCAGAACACTCATTTACTCGAAGGATAAGATGGTTTGCAAGGTAAAGGTAAGGAAGCACTAGAGGCAGAAGGGCAATGAGGATACAAGAGAGGAAAAGATGGGCATGCTGCAGAGAGTACTAGTAATATGAGATGGGTAGATGAGCTTACTTTATCCAGGAAACGAGAGAAAACATTTCTATTTTCTCAAACCTATTATTTGAATGATGTTTTTATGTTGTGATTGTTTTGTCTGATTGTATATTGTGTATGTTTTTGGTACCAGCTAAGAACTGTCAATTATGTGGGCTATTAATATTATCAAATAAATGCCACTTCCTCCCTCCCTAACTTTGTGCACCAATCCCCTGGGGGCCCCAAACACAGACCAATCTTTGGTAATAGAAGTCCTAGATACAGTGATAGAGACTAGCATCAGTCTGCCACAAATGCATTTCTGGGACATGGTATCCTGTAGAGCCCATCGAGGCCCCAGCCACAGACTGCTTGGCATACTGTGCATACAAGTCTGCAGTCTGGCCAGACACGGCCAAGGTTGCCCAGTGTTTCCTGGACTGCCCACCAATCGGAGTGCCCTGTTAATGTATATTGTCCTTAGCAGGGGATATTGTGAATCCACTTTATACACAACTAGTACCAGATTTGGTGGAAAATCTAGTTTCTAAAGAAAATCCTCCCTCTGCTTGGTGTCCCTCAATTTCCATATGACTGAAAAGAGGACCGAGTGTACAGCTCCAATAAAGTAATTCATCTCCATTTATCAACGGTTACCTTCATGTCCTGCTGTGTTTTGCCAGTTTCCACTGTAGTAACTACTGCCTACTGTCTAGTTCCAGTAGGAGTTTTTAGCTCCACATTAAAAAAAACAAATAAAAAAAAATCCCTCCTTTCTCTGCTGCTGCTGTTGTCATCTGTCTGTGTCACTGCCTTCCCCGTTGCTGTCTGCTGTATTGCTCTTAGTGCCATTTTACAATAGGTGCTGCCACCTGGTGTGATCAGCTGTCCTGTCACTTACACTTTTTCTGTTATCCCCAAATTAAAATTCAAAATGCCCTTCTTTATTGTCTTGAGCTGTTCATGCCACAGTTTATTGCGCTCTGCCCTATTATTGAGTTCTTGCCTTCTTCATTCTACCCTTAGGGGTATATTTACCAAAGGATTTAATGCATGTTAATGAGGTTAACGCATGTTAAGTGCCCAGAGCCATTTTATTTCTTTGAGCAAAATGGCATTTAATGGTCATTAATGAAGTTAATGTGTGTTAACGTTTTGTAAACATGTCCATAACTGTTTCTACCTGGAGAGATCAGCTGTCCTGCCACAGTTTTTTGCACTTAGGGGTTTTGTTCATTTTGGGAAGTGTGCTGCTGAGGTGGTTACTGAACGAATCTCTTTGCCTGTGCTACTCTTAACTGGGTAGCAAAATTTAACCTTGGCTCTTTGACTTCAATTCTCTAAATTCAAATGCAGATAAGGAAGCCCACATACAGAGAGAGTTATATAAAAGAGCACGACTTAAGCTTAAGTGAGGAATTCTCAGGTATGCAAACTTGTGCAAGGTCCCATGATTCCTACTCCAGCTAGGCCGTAGCACTTCATTTATTAAGAAAAATACTGCTACATGGTACAATTTTGTTTCTACGTCAAGCTTATCTACGTGTGTCAGGTCAACGCACAGACATATTGCCAAGCTTAATCAAAACAAAAGCTCCCTGTCTTGCAAGATGTAACCTTGAGTGTCTCTCACTTATTCATAGACTCCTTTGTAATACTGACAGAAATATTCAGAGCTATTTTTCACACTTTATATTAACTCTTTCAGAAGGCCCTAGTATCCCACTTCAAGCCTCTATCAACAGTCCCCCCTTTGATTCTGTAAAGAATCACTACATTGGCAGTCTTGGAAGAATTTTATCTGATCCACACAATTGAAGAAATATGAATTTTGATAATACTGTAATGATGACTGAAATTGTTGTTTTATAATAGGAATTTAATTAAAAAAAAGCGAAACCCAGGAAATAATTAAAATTCTTGACCAGTGAATTCTGTAAAGCCTCAGCAGGTAAAATTCCTTACAGGCAGATGACTAATGGAATATATTTTTACATTAGATTACTTTCTTTTTTAAATCTGCCCCATTGTCTGAGTTGGTTTCATTCCTTTCCTGACTTATCTTTGTAATGCTAATCTTTTTTCTGTACTTTTATATTTGTTTGCTTCCTTTCTATGAAGTTGGTCTGATGATGTGAAGTAATGTGTCAGTTTAATGGATATGTGAAGGAAGATGAGTTCTATGGGTATGTTTGCTAAAGAGTGGTAAGGGGGCAAAGGTCAGTGCCCGTGAGTGCTAACACCATGGAAAGTGCCAATAATGCTGGATTAATTTGTGGAAACTGGGCCCGTAGTGTTAAGGTAAAAGGAGGTGGAGAGTTGGGGTTAATGAGACGGGGGCTGGGCAGGGATAGCGTGTGCTCCTTTAATGCAGGTTTGTGTTACCGTATGTTAGAGCTCCAGACACTAGGAACCCTAAGACCATCTGAAAGCTCATGGTAAGGGCTATGTCTGAGGGGAGAGAGCCTATTTAAATGTATGCAATGTGCTCCACCCAGTGTAGTTCTGAAATTAGTGACAGTAGTGTTCCGTTGGCAGCGACAGTAAGGTGCCCTATGAATCAAGGGCACTATGTTGTTGGTGCCAAATTGTAAATGAGGTGTCATGTGGGTGATGTAGTGGGGCTGGCTGGTCCACTAGGCTGACAAGGCTGCTGCCTAGGGTGTACATCTGTGATGTCTGGTATGACACACATACATGCTGCCTCAGTCAAAAATGAGTCGCACCACCCCACTTGTCGTGCTGTTGCCTCTGTTACAGATACCCGCCAGCAGGTTTATGCAAGTTTAATTTAAATGAATGGAAAACTCTATTATATTATAAAATTGCTTGCCCTATTGATTGTAATAGGGACAAATGAAATGAAAGTGACAAATGATTTGGCATCCAAAGACAAACCATATGGGTTTTGGAACCAGATATAAATCAAGAATTTCCCCCATGGGCATCCCTAGATTGTAGATTTCCTTTGATACCCACAAAATAAGTGTGATGTGTTATAGTTTCAACTCCTTCACAAAATGCCATACCTCCTCATGGTGACGGGGGTAAGGGGTTACAATTGTGGGGCAACGAGCCTTCATATTTGTCCTGGTCTAGCCTCCTCCAGGTTGGGGAAGAGGATAAATCAGGCTATCGGGTAACCTGCGTGGTCTCTTGCATTACTGCCCACTGTGATTTGGATGCAGCTGCAGGCAAAGATGTTTCTTTTACTCCTATCATGGTGTTCCTCTTACAGAACTGCATGTTTCACATGATATACCATGGAGTTCCAAATGAAGTAGAAAAGTGTAGGGATGTCTTTATGTTTGAAAGTAAATGGGAAATTAAAACAGTTTCATGTATTCATTTATTTTTAAAATTAAAAGGAAAATGGCATTGTTTTGTTTAAAAAAGGCCATCACCACAAGACAAATCTCATGCATAGAGCCTTTCCCCATCCCTTCTTAACCTAATGTGGAATCTTCATGGGACAGGAGTGAACCCCAGTTGTTTTTGCCTTACAAATGGTGCTGGCAGACAGAGGCCTGGATCATTGTTCATTTTTGCTGTACAATATGGCACCAGCCTCACTAGGCTGGTGGCATTTTTAATTGCAACATCCGTAGGGCAGGAGCGACTGTAGATCAGTCCTGCCCTATGAAGAGTGCACATTAGGGTACGAGGGAATAAAAGCATTGTTTTAGGTGCATTTTATACAATCACTTGTTTTTATGCAGGTCATGATTAGGCATACAAACAGTCTTCATGCAGCAGGTTTCTATACAAGGCCTCCAAGCTACTCTAAATCCTCTCAATAGGAGCAACATTTAGAATTAAATATGCTGATTTCAATCACAGCAATTTTACTGGCTTTAATTCAAAATCCAACCACAAAGGAAAACTATACAGTCCAAAAAAAAAAAAAAAAAAGAAAAGCTTACTACAAACGCGATATCCCAGATTACCATAATGGAGTCCCCCCAGAGAACCCAGTAAAGATGATGGCGAGAACGCTGCTTGGAATTGTGTTTGTAGGTTTCAGAAGGAGCTGCCTGCTGAAGCATTTGATAAACAGAGAAGAGGAATCCTGATGGAGGATCCCATAGAGTCTAAAGAAGAGAAACGGAAGAAAAATCCTGAGGAGAAGAGGAGAACAAAGAAGAATTAGTTAAAATACTCAAGGCCCAATATCGATTGGGATGGCTATGCACCACTACTGTGCATACTGTAGCTGTTGGCGCCAATCTCTAACCCAGGATATTCAATGCTGGGGTTATATGCGGTCCAAGCACTGAATATCCGGGGTCACTGCACAGCCTCCGACACTGCAGAAGCTAACCAGGTAGTGGCGATATTACACCACTACCTGGTTAGCTCCCATAGGTAAAGCTAGGCCAACTTTTACATCACCTAGTTTTACCCACTGAGTAGTGATGCAATATTGCCACTACCTTGTTAGCAATAGTAGCCACCCACAACACGCCCCGGAACACCCACAGCATGCCCTGATGTTAAGTGGTTAGCATCGGGGCATATAGAAGTGTTAGTTGGGTATATTCAGAGGCACTAACCATATTAATGCCATTGAATAACCCGTTCAGCGGCATTTACACGGTTTACAAGTCAGTAAACCGTGTAAATGCCTTTACAATATCGGTGTCCTTTTCTGTTTGTTTCTATGAATATTGATTTTTTTGTGTCTATGAAACTGAACAGATGGATTGTACTGAAGTTCTGATTCATCCAGTAGATTATATTTTCATGCATGGTCTACTAGAGTGAATAATGGACTTTGCTGGGCTGAGTGGAACCTGTGAGAGTTAAGAGAGTGATACTGGGAGTCCACACAAAGCATATATGGAAGTAGAGACCTGAAACCAGCTTTCACCTCACCTATCAGAATCCACTAAAAATAGTAAGACTTAAGAGGCCTCCATTTTCAATACTGTAGCACATGGAATTGCCTTTATCATCAGTTTTCTGAGGGATCTGCTACCACACCAGTAGGGGGTTACCAAAGTGTGAGTTTTACATTTCATATCGAACCTGACAAAGCTGAAATCTGCCTACTTTGATTCAACCTTCAATTGTCCATCTACATAATGCTCAGTAGAGGCCATTTTCAAACTGCCTACAATGTAACAAAGTCCACGTATGTTTGTTACTTGCAGGCTTTGCATCAATTTTCCAGCAGAACACATGTATACTTTACTTTTGAAAGTTTTCCCAGTGACCACATGCACTTTGCTCTGAAAGCTGTTTTTCTGCAGGTAGATGTTTTAGGAAAAGTGTGTGAAAAAAATTTGAAAATGTCATTTGCAAGCTTACTTTTGCTCCAAATTCTCAGAGCAATTTCTCCAAAAGGGTTAGTTTTGCACATACCATGGCGATAGTCACAAACTTCACTTCTAAGCTAGGGTATGTGGAGTATGCAGGACCGTACCAAGCCCTGTGTGTGCGGTGCGGCGACACAGGGCACAAAAACGTAAAGGGTGCATTTCGGCTCTCTGCCGTTGTCTGCCGCCGCCGCCGCCACGTTTTCGGCAGCAGGCAGCAGCAGAGAGACGAAATGCGCCCCTTAAGTCTTTGCGCCGGCACACTAAGCAGATCTGATCTCTCCGGGAGGGACCAGACCTGCTTAGCGTGTCGTTGACTTGCAGATCGGGCTCGCACCCCCCCTCCTGCACCCCCATAAAGTGTCTAAATGGAGGTGTGGGAGGGGGGGGGGGCGCGCGTCCGATGTGCAAGTCGCACAGGGCACATTTCAGTCTCGGTACGGCCCTGGGAGTATGATCTCAGTCTCTCAAATTTACTGCTAATGCTTGGTGTAGTACTTGCATCTTGCCAAAGAGAGCTTCCTTCTGGAGTTCATAAGATGCAACATGTACAGGAGTAAGTCACCTGAGAATGCATTTTCACAATGTAGCTAAATGTACCCAAGCCATGGAACAGTCCTAAGTGAAGGCAATTATCGGATTACCAATTAATATGGGTAAAAAGCTTTCTACATGAATAAATCTCTCTGTAACTTGCTTTCTCTCAGTAGCTAGAGAATCGCTTTTAGAGCAAATGTCAGGTCCTAAAGGAATCTTACCAAGCATTCCATTGTATTTCACTGATTATTACGAATGAAGGTCCACTATACTTTGAAGGTCATAATTTTCATCCATTATTACTTACTTCCTCCAGAGTAGTGTCAGAAACGCCATAGCTGGAAATACCCAGGTGTGAAAGATTCTTTTCTAGCTCCTTAAAAAGGTGAACAAATGAGCCATCTTGTGCACCCTTGTATGGTAATATATAAGTGATCTCTTGTCCAATATTCTCTAGCAATTGAGCTTGAGGAACATGTCTTTGGATAAAACTTGTGATGTCATGTGCATCTGCAGAATGAAAGTCACGTGTTAAATAGTTCAAAGAAGAAAATGGATCTATAAAGCATTTCTAATTTTCATTATTCCATGATTTAAATTTATAACTATTCCAAAATCTATAAAATTATACACTAAAGTTAAAAATATCTCTGTCTATCTTGTATCCATCTATCAATCAATCAATCTATGAGGGTGCACAAGCTCAGTCCTCAAGGGCAATTTTTTTATTTTTATGTAAATCAATCGTATGCCTACCTGTCTGTGGTCCTTGAGGACTGAACTTCTGCAGCCCTGTATCTATCTATCTCCACATCAGAACATAAGATTTGTCATACTGAGTCTGACTAAAGGTCTATGGAGCCCTGTATCCTGTTTCCAACAGTGGCCAATCCAGCCACAAGTGTGTGGCAGCATCCCTAAAGGAAGACAGATTCCATGATTTGATTTCACTCAGTCCTTTTTAATAATGGTTTATTGATTTTTCATCTAGGAACTTGTCCAAACAATTTTTAAACACAGCTAAACTAATAGTTTTTACTTCATTTTCTGGGAACAAATTTCAGAGCTTAATTACACATCAAATGAAAACATCTTTTCTCTGATAAGTCTTAAATGTACTATTTTGTAGCTTCATTGTGTGCCCCCTAGTCTTTCTACTTTTGAAGGAGTAAACAACAGATTCATGCTTACTTGATCCACCCTACTCATCATTTTATAGACCTCTATCATATCTCCCCGCAGCCATCTCTTCAAGCTAAAGAGCCCTAACCTTTTAAGCCTTTCCTCATACAGGTATCTTCCATTCCCTTTATTATTTTGGTTGTCTTTCTCTGTGTCTTTTCTAATTCCACTATATCAGTTTTTAGACGCGGCAATCAGAAATGCATGCAGTACTCAAGGTGTGGTCGCACTCTGGAGCGATATAGAGGCATTATGGTATCCTGTATTTTATTCTATATTCCTTTCCTTACAATTCTTAGCATTCTATTTACTTTCATGGCTGTCACTGCACACTGTGCAGAGGATTTCAATATATTATCCGCGATGATGTCTAGATTTTTTCCCTGGGTGGTGACTCCTAATGTGGAACCTTGCATCCTGTAGCTAATTTGGGCTATTTTTCCCAAATTGCATAGCTTTGCACTTGTCCACATTAAATTTAATCTACTGTTTGATAGTCCATTCTCTGAGTTTCTCTCTCTCTCTAGACATACAAATATATTAATTAATTAATTAATTAAATAAATGAATATATATATATATATATATATATATATATATATATATATATAAACTATAATATAAATATATGCATGTCTCTTATATACATGCATAGATGCAGATACTGATACTGGAGTCATACCATTATGGTTACAGCAGTAAGCTGAGAACTAGAGAAGTCAGGGTTCAAATTCCACTGCTGTTCTTTGTGTGATCTTGGTCAATCACTTAACCCTCTCTTGCCTCCAGTACAAACTTAAAGGTTAATATTTAGCACGAGCTAGTTAGCATTATTTTTTAAAATACTGGCTGGCTTGAAGGAAGAAAAGTAGAAATTCAGCTGAAGTATCCAGACGGTGGCTGTCTCTGAATTCCTGGATACTGTGGTCAGCACTAACGCTATTCGGATAGCAACAATATTTAGCAGCTATCTGGATGGCCAATCTGCACACTACTTGGAGTGACACTTCATGCTGTCCTTAGTTGTGTGGATTGTTATGCCGATAGCAGCACTGAAAATTGCCTTTATGCAGATGAATGCTGGTCAGCCCCAAGCTCTACTCCAGATAGCTCTGCCCCAGATAGCTCCAACACTATCTGGGTAGCTGAGGTCATCAGAGATAATATTCAGAGCTGCTTATCTGGTTAACAGGTGCTGCTAACCGGATAAATGTCTTTGAATATTAGCCCCTTAGATTGCAATCCCCCCAGGGACAGATAAAATAACTACTGGCCCTGAATTTAACTGACCTTGAATTACTACTGAAATAGGTGTGAGCTAAATCCCAAATCACATCCCTTCCTTTCCTCTATGTAACCTTTTTTATAGCGAGAAAGAGAAAACACACACACACACACACACACACACACACACACACACACACACACACACAGATGAAAACCATAAATTCTATTTAATGTACTCTACCACAGTAGGTGCTCACTTGGTTTGCAGCTTGTCGTGCTGTGAGGGCTTATGTGCATCAGTATTGCTGAGAGCTAAGTTATCAGTAGCTTAACTACTAGCAGGGTCTCCCAGATGGACAGGTCTCAGCTGAGGTTCCAGGCCAAGACAAACCACCCATCTGGTCAGCAGCAGAATGGGACGGTGTTGGCGGCAGAGGATCACATTTCTGTGATAACAGCAACAACACTAGAATTAACTACACAGAAGAAAGGCCTAGCAATTTACTTCCATATCTTGCCACAAAAGCCAGTGGATAGTCACAATAAAACAAATTGCACTATAGTGCTGGAAGATGAGACCCCCCCTGGTCGGAAGGCACTCAACTGGCTACTGGAGAGAAGCTAAAGACTTTTCAGAGTAAAGCCAGCATTTATGAAGTGGTTGGATCAAAGCCCTTGGGACCTCCGACTGCTAATGAAGCTGCACATGAAATGAGAGTCAGAAGCTGCAAAGAAGTCTTACATATTGGGACATGGAACATACGAAACATGAACCAAGGGAAGTTTGAGGTGGTCAGGAATGAAATGTAAGGTGTACAACTTGATCTGTAGGGTGTCAGTAAACTGAAATGAACTGGCATTAGGCACTTTGCATCTGATGATCACATGGTCTACTTTGTTGGAAATGAAAGACAAAGAAGAAATGGTGCTGCATTTATAATTAAGGAGAAACTTGCAAGAACTGTAATGAAATACAATACAATCAATGAACATTTAATTTCTATTCGTCTATGAGGAATGCCCATCAGCAGAACTATAATTCAGGTATATGCCTCAACACAGCTGCAAAAGACGATGAAATTGATGAGTTCTATGAACACAAGCTGAAACTGACAGAACATGCAATCAGGGTATCCTGATTGTCATGGATGACTGGAAGGCAAAAGTTGGCAACAAAGAAGAAGGCAAAGTGGTTGGAAAATATGGACTTGGCAACAGAAATGAAGCTGGAGAAAGACTGATAGAATTCTGCAAGACCAACGATCTATTCATTTCAAACACCTTCTTCCAGCAAAACAAATGGTGACTACACATGGACTTTACCCAATGGATTGTACAAAAATCAAATTGACTACATCTGTGGAAGTCAATGATGGAAAAGCTCCATAACATCATCAAAGACAAAACCTGCAGCTGACTGAGGTACAGATCACCAACTACTAGTATGCAAACTCAAGCTAAAGTTGAAAAAGAGAATCACAAACTATTAGAGGAAGAACAAGATCAGCTTTCCTAAAGCTTTGAGAAAGAAAAAATTCCATCCTCAAATTGGAATGCTACAAGATGCTCAAGGAACCATGTTGAATGATGTTGAGAAGATCAAGAAAAGGGGGAAAGAATATACAGTCATTATACGATAAAGATCAAGTGGACCATCACTCGTTTCAACCTGTACCTTATAATCAGGAACCATTGGTGATGAAAAAAGTCGAAGCATCATTGAAAGCCTTATCAAAGAACAAAGCACCAGGCATTGATGACATTCCCACTGAAGTATTACAGGAATCTGATGCAGCTGTTACCATACTTACAAGGCTCAGCCAGGAAATTTGGAAGACAACATCATGGCCAACTTAGTGGACTAGATCTGGGTTTAAACGAATACTAAAGAAAAGTGATCCAGACCGCCTACTGCCTGCCCTAACTCCACCCCCACAATGCCCCTTTCCAACCCCATCTAACCTCCCCGTCAAAGTAAAAACTATCACACAATCACTCTGATTTCACATGGCAGCAAGATTCTACTCAAGATTATTCAACAGAGACTACAACCATACCTGGAACAAGAACTGCCTGAAGTGCAAGCAGGGTTCAGAAAAGGGCGAGGAACAAGAGACATCATTGCGGATGTGAGATGGATCCTTGAAAAGACAAAATAATACCAAAAGGATATCTATATGTGTTTTATTGACTGCAGCAAGGCTTTTGAAAGTGTAAATCATGAGAAACTCTGGGCCACATTAAGAAGCATGGGTATACCAGAAACCCTGATAGTTCTCTTGCACAACCTCTACATTGATCAAGATGCAGCAGTTTGAATGGAACAAGGAGAAACAGACTGGGTTAAAATCAGTAAAGTTGTACGACAAGGCTGCATACTTTCCCCCTGCCTATTTAATTTATATGCAGAACAAATCATCAGAGAAGCAGCATTATATGAAGACAACCGAGGTGTGAAGATTGGTGAAAACTCATCAGCAACCTTTGATTTGCTGATGATACCACATTGCTGGTTGAAAGTGAAGATAATCTGAAACATTTGCTTCTCAAGATCAAGGAACATAGTCTTAAAATGGGCCTGCACCTTAATGTACAGTACAGAAGACAAAGATCATGACACTGGAAAAATCAATATGTCCATCACTGATGGAGAAGAAATTGAAATAGTTGACAATTTTAACCTACTTGGATAAACTATCAATAAAGAAATGACAAGCAGTGAAGAAATCTGATGATGCATTGCTCTTGGCAAAATGGCTATGAAAGACCTAGACAAGATTCTCAAGAGCAGAGATGTCTCTCTCAATACAAAGATTTGACTTGGTCAAGCTATGGTATTTTCAATAATATCATATGGATGTGAAAGTTGGACAGTGAAAAAGATAGACTGGAAGAAAATTGATGCCTTTGAATTATGATGCTGGCAATGAATACTGTGTATAACATGGACTGCTTGAAGAACAAACCAGTCAGTACAGGAGGAGATCAAACCTAAGCTTTCTTTAGAAGCTCAGCTGGCAAGACTTTGATTTTTATACTTTGGACACATCATGCAAAGAGAAAGGTCATTAGAGAAAGACATCATGCTCAGCAAGGTAGAAGGTCAGTCCAAAAGAGGAAGGCCAGCAATGAGAAGGATCGATACAATAACAGCAGCTATGGGTGTCACTCTATCAACAATGAGCCGCCTGATTGAAGACCGAAAACAGTTTAGGACAGCTATCCAAAAGGCTTCCATTGGTCGACACCAACCCGATGGCACTTACCACCACCACCACCACAATAGGTATGTGCACAGAAAAAAAATGTCCTTTTGTTTAATTTACAGTTTTCTGTCATTTCATTGATTTTGCTTTTCATGTATTTTTTTTCCATTAGAAGTGATTCTTCCTATTTTGGACTCTAGCATCTGGGTTTTCCACATTTTATAACATCTGCAGACAGGAATCATCATCAGAGGCACCATAACTCCAAGACATCAAGAGTGGTACAAGGTGGTACAAAGAGTGGCATCAATATACCATAGCAAAATAACAGGGGAAAAATGGCCAAAGCATCCAAAAGCACAGCAAGAGCGGCAACGTGAGTGAACAGTGGCATGAAAACCCTAAGGCACCATAAGAGGAGCAATGTAGCACAAAAACTGGCATTAACACCCCAGGCAATGTGAAAGAAGAAAATCAGCACCAATGATGGCACTGATAGCCCAAGGCAAATGAGCATTTAACTCCGTAAAATATTCTGACTGTATATTATCCTGTTTAATTTTGGTTTACATATGGAACTATTGGCTATGGAAAAAGGAGATGTTCCCGTAAGAATATTTAGATCAAGGGAAGAAAACAATACTTATTAGATTTTGAAAAGTATATGTTATTTTACCACATCCCTATCAGCCATGCAAGTAGCATGTGCAAATTATGAGGGCACTTCCGTTTGCTAGTTTTAAGGAGAAACAAAGTAGATGGAGGTGTATGTGAAAGGTAACTTTAGAGCAGGTCGCCTATATATAAAGGCAAAGTAGGCACCTATTTGGAAGCTATTTCATAAAGACATGTAGGTGCCTATGTTTCTTTGGGCCAAAGTGACAGAAATTGTGCCTAAATTGAAGCCATGGGCATATACACCAGCTCAGATACAGGCGCACATGTTTGCATGTAATGTACTAGTGTACATGAATCTTTAATAAACATGTGTAAACTGTGATTCTGTCCATGCTCCTAAAACACTCCTACACATAAGTCGCCTAAAAGTATGTGCCTTCGGAGGAAGTGACATCAGCCAAACTGATGGCTGCCTTAAGGCTGAGCTCCAGTGCCTCGTGCGAGCAAAAGCCCCAGTCAAGTTTTCAAACACATCGGAAGGAGGTGAAAAACCATGTGGTCAAGCTGGGGAAGTACCGGCGGCGCAATGGCAGCAAAAATGAAAGCGGCAGAGAGTCGTGAAAAGCCATGGGCATCCCAGTGCCTGCAAGGCAGGGCCAGCATGTGTGCAGAATCACCCAGCAGCATGGTGTCCTTCAAGTCTGACGTGGAGGAAGGCAGCAACGGTGAGCAGCCTAGGTCACCGAAGTCAGAGCACGTGATGCTAAAAAGAAAATTCCATCATGGCTTTGAGGAAATTCTGGGCAATGTGGGAGGGTGTCTTCAACAAAATTGAGGACCTCCCACAAACTGGGAGGCCGAGTAGAGGAAGCTGAATCAAAGCTGGAAGAGCAGGCAGAAGTCTTAAATGATTTGCAGTGTGCAGTTGACTGCCACAAACAGCAGGCCCTGGAGCTAACCTATAAGTAGAGAATCGTAGCGGATGCAACAATGTGCACATTCGTGACATATTGGAGACAGTTGGTGAGGAGCACGTGGACAATCTGGTGCGGGGAATTTACAAGGCCTTGTTGCAGGGTTCTGAGAATAGTAACATAGTAAATGACGGCAGATAAAGACCAATCTGCCGAGTAAGATGGCAAGAGTAGGTGCACCTGCCGCTCCGTGCAGGCCACCCCTCCCCATGTCTTTGTTTTAGGGGTGAACCCACCGCTCTGTGTAGGACACTCCTGTATGTTAAGAAATTAGATATTTAAGTTTATTTTGATTTTATCCTGTTGCTGTAAAGGGATCCACTGTGTCTGTCCCATGCCATTTTGAATTCTGTCACTGTATTTGCCCCCACCACTTCCATCGGGAGGGCATTCCAAGCATCCACCATCCTTTTAGTGGAAAAGTATTTCCTGACATTGCCTTTCAATTTACCCCCTTGCAGCTTCATGTTATGCCTTCTAGATTTACAGCTTCCCCGTCTTTGGAAGAGGTTTGTTTCTTCATTATTTCTCTTTAAGTATTTAAAGGTCTAAATCATATCTCCCCTATCCCTCCTCTCCTCCAGAGTGTACATATTTAGCTCTTCAAGTCTCTTCTCATAAGGCTTCTGACGCAGGCTCCAAATCATTTTAGTCACTTTCCTCTTTCCAGTCTTTTTATATCCTTTACAAGATATGGTCTCCAAAACTGAACATAGTATTCCAAGTGAGGCCTCACCAGTGACTTATACTGTGGCATAAGTACCTGTTCCTTTCTGCTGGTAAGGTTTGCCTTTTTGCGGATGATACTAACATCTGCAATAGAGTAGACACCCAGGAAGGTGTAGATAACACGAGGAGGGATCTAGCTAAGCTTGAAGAATGGTTTAGAATCTGACAGCTGGGATTTATTGTTAACAAATGTAAGGTCATGCATTTGGGCTGCAGCAATCCAAAGGAGCAATATAGTATAGGGGGTGAAGTACTTTTGTCCACTAAAGAAGAGCGGGACCTGGGCGTGGTTGTGTCTGATGATCTTAAAGTAGCTAAACAGGTAGAAAAGGCGACGACAAAAGCTAGAAGGATGCTTGGGTACATACGGAGAGAAATGGCTAGCAGAAAAAAGGAGGTGATAGTGCCTCTGTATAAGTCTTTGGTGCGACCTCATTTGGAGTATAGTGTGAATTCTGGAGACCGCACCTACAAAAGGATGTGAACAGGATGGAGTCGGTGCAGAGGGTGGCTACTAAAATGGTTAGTGGTCTTCATTATAAAGCATATGAGGACAGACTTAAGGATCTTAATATGTACACCTTAGAGGAAAGGCGGGATAGAGGTGATATGATTGAGATGTTTAAATACCTCCGTGGCATAAATGTTCAGGGGGAGAGCCTCTTTCAACTGAAAGCAAGTTCTGCTATGAGGGGACATAGGATGAGGGTGAAGGGGGATAGATTCAGGAGTGATTTGCGGAAATATTTCTTTACGGAAAGAGTGGTGGATCCGTGGAATAGTCTCCCAGTGGAGGTGGTAGAGATGAGGACAGTAACTGAATTCAAAAAAAGTATGGGACAAACACAGAGGATCTCTAAGGAAAAAAGGGGACTGTTGTATTTGTTGATATGGAAGGACAAACTTGATAGGCCATGTGGTCTTATTCTGTCGTCATATTTCTATGTTTCTAATTCCTCTTTGTATGCAACCCAACATCCTCCTGGCTTTTGCCACTGCCTTGTCGCACTTTTTTGCCACCTTGAGATCTTCAGAAATAATCACACCAAGGCCCTTCTCCTGGTCCGTGCACACCAACCTCTCGCTCCCTATCGCGTACATTTCCCCTGGAATTCTGCTTCCCAAGTGCATGACACTGCACTTCCTCACATTAAATCTTAACTGCCAAGCATTAGACCAATCTTCCAACTTTTGTAGATCTTTCCCCATGTTATCCACTCCCTCAGGGGAGTCTACTCTGTTGCAAATTTTCATGTCATCTGCAAAAAGACAGACTTTTCCATGCAGTCCTTCAGCAATATCACTAACAAATACATTGAACAGTGCTGGGCCCAGGACCAAACCCTGGGGCACCCCGCTAATCACCCTCCTTTCATCCAAGGGAGTTCAATTTACCATCACCTTCTGTCGTCTGTTAGTCAACCAATTTCTGATCCAGTTCACCACCTTGTGACCCATCCCCAAACTGCTGAGTTTATTGATAAGCCTCCTATGAGGAACAGTATCAAAGGCTTTGCTGAAATCCAGACAGATGACATCCATCGCATGCCGCTGATCTAGTTCTCTGGTCACCCAGTCAAAGAACTGAATCAGATTTGTTTGGCAAGACCGTCCTTTGGTAAAACCATGTTGCCTCAGATCATGCAACCTGTTGATTTTGAGAAAGTCCACTATTCGCTCTTTCAGAAGCGCCTTCATTACTTTTCCTGCTACCGAGGTAAGGCTCACGGGCCTGTAGTTTGTCACGTCTTCCCTGTCACCACTTTTGTGAAGAGGTACAATATCTGCCCTTCTCCAGTCCTGAGGAATTTCTCCTGTTTCCAAGGATCTGTTGAAAACATCCTTTAACGGCCCTGCAAGAACCTCTCTGAGCTCTTTCAGTATTCTGGGATGTATCCCATCCGGTCCCATGGCCTTGTCCACTTTCAGTTTTGGAAGTTGTTCTAACACATCATCTTCTGTGAATGGTGTGGTATCTACTTCATTCCCATTTTTACATTTAGGAGTCACAGATGGTCCTTCTCCAGGATTTTCTTTAGTGAAAACAGAGCAGACGTATTTGTTTAGCAATTTTGCTTTTTCAATGTCACTTTCTGCGAATCCATTCCCAGCACTTCTAAGTCCTGCAATTCCATCTCTGATTTTCCTCCTCTCCCGAATATACCCAAAGAAAGTTTTGTTGCCACACTTCACATCTTTAGCCATCTTTTCCTCTGCCTTTGATTTTGCTTTCCTTATTTCTGTTTTTGTCTCTTTTAGTTTGATCCTGTATTCCTTTCTGTGTTCCTCTGTTTGAAAGCTTTTGAATTTTGTGAAAGCTGTGTTTTTTGCCTTTATTTGAGCAGCCACTTCTTTGGAGAACCAGAAAGGTTTTCTTCTCCTCTTGTTTTTATTTACTTTCCTTACATATTTATCTGTTGTCCCTTTTATTGCCACCTTTGTTTAGCCCATTGCAATTCCACTTCCCTTATCCCCTCCCACCCTGCCAACTCCTCCTTCAGGTACTTGGCCATTTTACTGAAGTCAGTGTTTTTGAAGTTTAGGACTTTGAGCTTACTATGATTGGACTGCACCTTGGCATTTATCTCAAAACACACCGTGTGATGATCGCTGCTGCTCACAGGGGCACCCACCCAGACATTTGACATGCTCTCACCGTTGGTGAGCACTAAATCCAGCACTGAGCTTTCCCTGGTTGGTTCCATCACCATTTGTCTAAGTGACGCATCTTGGAAAGCATCCACAATTTTTTGCTTCTTGCCAGATTCGCAGAAGGAGTACTCCAATCCACATCAGGTAGATTGAAGTCACCCAATATGATCACGTCCCCCTTTGTGGCTATCTTGGCAATATCTATAATCAATTTGTTATCTATTTCTTCGATTTGAGCTGGAGGTCTGTAGATGAGAGTATGGATGAGAGTGCCATCTCCTCTTTCCAACACAATCCAGAGTGCTTCTTCTTTTCCCCATGCCTCCTGCATTGCATAAGAACATAAGATATGCCATACTGGGTCAGACCAATGTCCATCAAGCCCAGTATCCTGTTTCCAAAAGTGGCCAATCTAGGTCATACATACCTAGCAGTTTCCCCAAAAGACACAGGTTCCACAATGCTTGTACTGGGTCAAGCATTGATATCCTGGGTCACTTCTTAATAATGGTTTATGGACCTTTCCTCCAGGAACTTTTCCAAACCTTTTTTAAACCCAGCTACACTAACAGTCTTTACTACATCCTCTGGTAACAAATTCCAGAGTTTGATTACACGTTGAGTGAAAAAATATTTTCTTTTATTAGTCTTAAATAGTTTACCCTGTAGCTTCATTGCATGTCCCCTAGCCTAGCCTTTCTATATTCTGATAACGTAAACAATCGATCTACGTTTACCCGTTCCACTCCGTTCATTAATTTATAGACTTCTATCATATCTCCCCTCAGCCGTCTCTTTTCCAGGTTAAAGAGCCCTAACATTTTTAGCCTTTCTTCATAGGAGTATCCTTCCATCCCCTTTACCATTTTGGTGGCTCTTCTCTGAACCTTTTCTAATAACGCTATATACTTTTTAAGATTTATGAATATGTCAAAAAGCAGCGAAACCAGCACAGATCCCTGGGATACACCACTACTCTAACATAGAGCACAACCCCCTCACAAATTTGATCAGCTCTATCATTACGATATAGTTTGTACCCAGGTATCACAGTGTCCCACTGGTTGTCCTCCTTCCACCATGTCTCTGATATTCCAATCATATCTAACCTCTCATTTAGTGCTATATATTCTAACTCTCCCATCTTTTTTTTTTTTTAAACTTTTATTTTCATTTTGCAACAAACAAAAGAAACAACACACCAAAGGAGACAAAACAAGTATACAAAAAAGAAAAGTAAACCCAATTACCCCCCACCCCCCCGCATCTTCTCTAGCTGATTATGTCAGCATGTGAACGCTTCCTAACAACAATGATTATACATCAAAACAATCAAAAGAGTATCTGCGATACAGAATAATCATAGGCCAAAGATATATACAAATTTAGACAGTCAGATGAGAGCATTGAGCAGAGTGTACATAGTCATTGAGCATCTTCCATTTAGACCGATGATGAGGAGTCTGAATGGGGGAAGCAAACATACGAGGTATTTGTTCATATTTACTGTAAAGACAGACATGATTCCACCATTCATTGGGGCTCAGATGAGAGCTATTTTTCCAGTATTTCGTGATTAGGGAAATAGCAATGCCAAGCATAAAGTCCAAAAGGAAGTAAGCCGTTTTTGGAAGAGAGGGGATCCCCGCAGCTGAGCGAAGTCCCACTATCCTCCAAGAAAGGGGCTCTTGAAAGTGCAATATAGACTGGATACGACCCCAGACCCGACGCCAGTAATACTGTAGTGCGGGACATTCATACATAACATGAGGTAGTGAACCAATGGCCGCATGACATGTCCAACAGCTATTGCCCTGAGTAGTGTTCCATTTGGCTAGTCTATCAGGAGTGTAAAAACACCGGTGGGCTAGAAAGAAGAGTGTCTGAGTGAGTGAGGCGGATCGGGAAACCCGTGTCACTCTACTCCAGACAAGGCTCCATTGCTCCGGGGTCAAAGTCACATGCAATTCTCTCTCCCATGCTTTCTGCGCTATAGGGGTATCTCTAGTTATAGCATTACATAAGGTTTTGTAAAAATTGGATGCTACGCCCGGTGAAGTACCGATAGATCGGATAGTCTCCAACCAACCTTGTGTAGGGGAAGCCGAGGGCGGGAGCACCTTAGCACTCCGAAGGCAATGCTGAAGTTGCACCAACTGAAAGTAGTGTTTCGCTGGAAGACCAAATTCAATTTGCAATTCACTAAAAGTTTTCCAGCGACCTTCATGAAACAACTGACTAGGAGTCCAAATGCCCCTAGTGTACCAGGGGCTCCACGCCATCGGCTTATGTTGTATTCGGAATCGAGTATTGTACCAAAGTGGGAGCTGGTCTAACGGACAGAGTCGGGAGTCTAAAGATTGCATAAGAGTATTAAAGGCACCTAAGGTGTCTAAAAGCATTGGTGGAAAGTGGGAGTCTGATGGGAGAGTCATACCAGGAAGAAAAGTAAGAGGAATCGGTTTGCAAAGGTCCTCTTCTATGTCTAGCCACACAGGTCTACTCAGTACTGGATCTTCCAGCCAACGAGCGCCTTGTTTGAGAAGAAAAGATTGATGATACTTCAGGAAGTCAGGGAATCTGACACCCCCATTTTCCTTATCTGCTTGTAGCTTATGTTTCGCTATCCTAGGTGTCTTGTTTTGCCACAAGTATCTAGTCAGAAGGCCCTCTATATCTTTATATATACGTCGAGGTAAGAGACAGGGCAACATTTCTAAGATATAATTCACTTTCGGAACAATCATCATTTTTATGGTGTCTAATCGACCCCACCAGGTGAGTGTTAAAGGAGTCCAGCGGTGAGTAAGCGCCCGGACTTTAGAGGTTAAGTCTTTGGCATTGAAGGAGATAGTGTCTTCCAAAGGAGAACAATAGTGAACCCCAAGGTATTTGACCATGCGAGATTGCCATAAAAAGGGGAAGGGTTGCATATCTGCCTGATGAAGCAAAGGATTTAAGGGAAAGGCTACCGACTTGGTCCAATTTATCTTATAACCGGACAGTTGTGAGTATTTACCAATTTGCTCTAGGACAGCCGGTACTGAGTCTATAGAGACAAAAAGCATAAGGTCATCAGCATACGCTGAAATTTTGATATCCCTATGGGTGAAGGGGACTCCATGAATCTCCTCCGATTGCCGGATTAGTAAAGCCAAGGGTTCGAGTGCGAGATCGAAGAGAAGTGGAGACAGTGGGCATCCCTGGCGAGTGCCGCGTTGAAGGGGAAAAGGCTGAGACTTTAAAGCGTTGGCACATATACTGGCTGTAGGCTGTGCGTACATGGTGCGAAGACAACGGAGAAAACCTTCCCCGAATCCGTACCAGCGGAGGACTGCAAACAGGAAGGGCCACTCTAAGCGATCAAAGGCCTTCTCAGCATCAAGTGAGAGACCAACAAATGGGCGATCAAGATTAACTGCGGTAGTCAGTACATGGCATAGAGTCCGAGCATTGTCAGCAGTTGATCTACCCGGAATGAAACCGCATTGATCTGGGTGTATTAAGGTAGGCATCCTATCAGAGAGCCGGGTAGAGAGAATGGTGGCAAATATTTTATAGTCCGCGTTTAGGAGGGAAATTGGACGATAATTAGCTGTGAGTTGCGGGTCTCTCCCCTCTTTCTCAAAAACTACTACGTTGGCCATTGAAAAGGACCCAGAAGGAGAACCCTCCTCGGCCAGAGCAGAAAAATAAAGTTTCAAAAACGGAGCTAAGTCAGCGTGAAAGGTTTTGTAGAATTCAGCAGGGAGACCGTCTGGACCTGCGGCTCGACCAGAGGCACATTTCGTGATAGCAGAGTGAATTTCTGAGACAGTAAAGGGTGTGTCCAAGGCCACTCTATCTTCGTCAGATAGGGTCGGTCTTTGTACCCCTGAGAGTAAGCGTTCAAATACATCCGGCTCAAACTCACATTCAGATTGATAAAGCCGAGTATAAAAATCACGAAAGAGTTCTAAAATTTCGGTATCTTTAGTGACCAAGCCCCCCCCCCGACGGATTGCGGAGGGCGGTAACACGCTTGGCTTCTTTTTGACCTTTTAGGGCATTTGCTAATAGTTTGCCAGCACGATTATTTTCCCGATAATATAGCCCTTGTTGTGATTCAATATTTTTAACAGCAGCAGTGTACAAAAGTTGATTGTATTGAAAACGCAAGCGTTGCAAACGGAGTAAAATACATGGGTCAGTACGGGACGTGAAAAGACGCTCCCCAGCTTGTATCTGCTGCTCTAGAATCAGTAATTGCTGCTTTCTTTGTTTCCCCTGCCGAATTTGATAGCTAGTTATAGTTGCGCGGATAGATGCTTTAAAGCCCTCCCACCAAGCCCAGCTCGCTGTGTCATGGGGTGAGTTAAAATGAAAATAATCTTGGATGGCGGCCTTAATAGCAACCTGAAAATCCTTTTGACCCAGTAAGGATCTATCAAAAAACCAAGCTCGGGGAGAATCGTCCCGCGCCGTGACATGTAATGATAAAGATATGGCAGCATGATCTGAAATATGGAGAGGATGAGTCCTAGTCGTGTCTACTTGAGAAATCAGTGCTTTGGAAATGAGAAAGAAATCTATTCTGGATTGGGAGTGATGGGGGGCAGAAAAGAAAGTGAACTCTAAGTCGGAGGGGTGAAGCAGCCTCCATATATCTACCAGCGCAAGATCTTGCATCAGAGCTGTAAGGGTAGCAAGACTCTTGGGTGGACTACTCGTTCTAGGCGGCTGTCTATCTATCAGAGGGTCTAACACTTGATTAAAATCACCACCAAGTATTAATGGAGTATTGGCAGAGGCCTGTGCCAACTGCGCAATACTAGCATAATAAGCAGGGTTGTCCACATTCGGGGCATAAATGCAAATACATGTAAATTCACTATCTCCAACCTTAAGATGTACTCGGGCCCATCTACCCTCCTTGTCAGCGCTAGTATCAATTACAGTAGCTTGCAAAAATTTCTTAACCAGAATGGCTACCCCGCACCGTTTGGAAACGGCGGGAGAATAGGCAGCCACCATGTAAGGCTTAACATTGAGTTTCAGTGTTTCAGCAGAGTTTAAGTGCGTTTCCTGAAGAAACGCTAAATCAGCATGCTCATGGCTAAGATAGCTAAGGATTTTCTTTCTTTTGATTGGACTATTAATGCCCTTTACGTTGAGTGATAAGATTTTACAGAAGGCCATTTAAACAAGTGAAAAATTCTGAGCATAATAGCGCACATAAGTTCACAATGTCCCTCATATTGACTGTATCTGGTTGTACATATGGCATAAAAGAAAATAAGCTTAGATAATACAATGAAGCGCCCCATAATAATAAAGAAAAACCGCAGCGCGGTAGAGAAGAAGCAGAACCCCAAAAATTACTGGCGACCATGTGTCTGCGGGGAGAAGCCCCAGAGAAGGCCGATATGGAGAAAAAAAAAAAAAAAACACATAACCTGTAGGACTGTGCGTGCTCCGAATCCGACCGAGGCACACATCATGGAGGGATAGGAGACCAAAGGCAAAAAAGTCATAGAAAGAAAGAAAGAAAGTCCAGGTAGTCTCTGTGCTTGACTATGACCGCCGCATCGGGCCCTTCAAAATGGCGGACAGAGCCGGGAAATAAAAGTCCAAGTCGTTGGATTAGCGCATCTGCTCTGCTTCTTTGGAGTCTAAAAATGTTGATAGTAGATCAGGATCTTCGAATGTCCTGGTTTGATTGTGGAGAGTCACTCGGAGCTTCGCGGGATACAACAGGCCAAAGCGAGCCTGTAGCTGTTGAAGTCGAGGGCGAAAAGCAAGGAGTTTCTTCCGTCGGTCAACGGTAGGCTTTGCCAAATCAGGGAAGAAGGAGACTTTGTGACCTTCAAATTCCAAATGATGGTTCGCCCGAGCAGCATTTAAAATTTGTTCCACTTGTTGATATCGTAGCAAGCGAAAGATAATAGGCCGGGGGGTCGTGCGGTTGAGCGCCATGTGGGTAGGAACACGGTGTGCACGATCGATTTCCAGTTCTTTGTGAAAGGTGATCTTCAGCAGGGAGGGAAGAGTTTTGAGCAGGAATTCTCTCATATCTCCCGCTTCCACCCCCTCCGGTATTCCAATGAGCCTCACATTGTTGCGACGGGCTCGATTATTGCTATCTTCTAACTCCTTTTGAAGATTTTGTATCTGGCGCTCAGCCTTGTCCAGTGTGCCCAAGCGCACCGCGTGCGAGTCGAGGACCCCCGCCATATTGTCCTGCCGTAATGAGAGACTGTCTAGTCGGTCCTGGAGCACTCCAAATTCTTCTCGCAGGGCTCTAAGCGCTTCTCCATTGGACTGCACCAGTTCCTTCACGCCGCGTATTTCCTCTAAAATCTCCAGGTGCATTTCGGGGTCTTCCCGAAATGGAACCATCTTCTGCGGGGAGGACACCTCTGTTTTGGAGCGTTTTCCGTGAGAAGAAGAAGGAGACCCGAAGTCCAAGCGCGCTGGTTTATGGGCCGCCATCCCCCCCAAGGTACCCCGGTCAGCTCGGAGCGAAATAGTAATTTTGTATAAGTATTAAGTCAGGATTCTAAGTAGGCCTCTCGGGAGCTTCAGCGCGAAGCGTCTTACCCGCTGGACATCAGGCTCCGCCCCCTAACTCTCCCATCTTATTTTTTAGACTTCTAGCATTTGCATACAAGCATTTTAGAGACTGTATTTTATTCATATTAATTTGGCTATTGGTAGACATGGGTAATTTTGGATCTTTAAGCTCTGTCTGCTCCATACTTGAGGGCATTTGGGCTACTTTACTCTTTTTGTGGAACCTCTCTGCTTTTGGTAGTATCCTTCAAGGATACATTCTTCTGAACCATCCGCTCTTGGGCGACTGTCGGCTTTCCCCTATTATCTAGTTTAAAAGCTGCTCTATCTCCTTTTTAAAGGTTAATGCCAGCAGCCTGGTTCCATCCCGGTTAAGGTGAAGCCCATCCCTTCAGAAGAGCCCCTTCTTTCCCAAGAATGTTCCCCAGTTCCTAGCAAATCCAAAACCCTCATCTCTGCACCATTGTCTCATCCACGCATTGAGACTCCGGAGCTCTGCCTGCCTTTTGGGTCCTGCGCGTGGAATGGGAAGCATTTCGGAGAACGCTAACCTGGAAGTTCTGGATTTCAACTTCCTAACTAAAAGCCTAAATTTAGCCTCCTGAACCTCCCTATCACATTTTCCTATGTCATTGGTACCGACATATACCAAGACAGCAGGCTTCTCCCCAGCACTATCTAAGACCTTATCTAGGTGGTGTGTGAGGTCCGCTACCTTCGCACCAGGCAGGCATGTTACCAGGCAGTAGCTTTAATATTGCTTTTTACATACAAGGCTATTCCTCCTCCTTTTCCACTTTCTCTGTCTCTTCTGAATAGATTATAGCCAGCTATGGCTATATCCCATTCATGTGATTCATTAAACCATGTTTCTGTAATGGCCACAATGTTCAAGTCCATTTCCACCATTAGGGCTTCCAGGTCCGGAACTTTGTTGGCTAAGCTTCGAGCATTTGTGCTCATTGCTTTCCAGCATTTAACTGGCTTGCATGTGTTTTGCATTAATTTTGTTCTGCCCACTTCTTCCCACTTGTCGTTGATGTGTGGTTTAAAAGTGTGGCTGTTTCTGATGTTGTTCTGCTTTTGCCGGGAGTGACGTCCTGAACTAGTCCTTCTCCATCCGTTACCCCATTTTTCTAGTTTAAATGCATATCCACATACTGCCTGAATTTTTCACTTAGGATTCTTTTCTCTGCGACAGAGAGATGTAGTCCATCAGCACAGTATAGTCTCTTGTTGGTCCATCTGTTTCCCCAGTCACCAATAAATCTGAATCCTTCTTGTTTGCACCAGGTCTGGAGCCATGTATTAAAGCTGTTAATGTGATGCAGCCTTTCTGCCCCCTTACCATAAACAGGTAGAACTTCTGAGAATGCTACAGTGTTAACAATGGGCTTGAGTTTCTGTCCCAGAGTCTGGAAGTCCCTTTGAACTGCAGAGATACTGTTTCTAGCCAGGTCATATGTACCCAGGTGGATGACATCATCAATTTTGGAGTGCTCACTTTCTGCGCTAAGTACATCAACAATTTGGTTTGTATTCCTGCTGGCTGAAGAGCCTGGGAGGCATTTGATAAGGCCATCGAGCTTTCGGCAAGTCTCCTGGAAATAAACCTCAAGATATCATAGTGATTTTTCTCTGGTTTCAAGATGCAGAGCTGATATTGCGCTGCGGTAAAGAGAAAAAGCTTCTATCTTATCAGTGCAAGTGACCATTTACCAAGATCTCTCCACCTTCACATTGACATGGAGGCGGGAGATGAAACTGGTCATTGATGTGCTACAAAAAGCAAACATCTGTTACTTTTGGTCCTTTCCCTTTTGCATGACCTTTATCATTGCAAGGAAAAAGACCTCTGCGAGAGATCTCTTTGAGGCCTGGTGCACATTGCATCTGGCAGGTTTAGTGCAAAATAACTCTTTGCCTGAGAACCAGGAACGCCTGCTTGTTCCACATAAGTGGACTTGAGTTGGGAACAAAAACACTTAAGGTTCCTTTGAGATGAGGCTATGTCCTTGGTGTTGGAAGTTTCTGTCTATTGCCTTGTTTGTTCTTGTGCAACTGAAGTCCCTATTTGGACTGGGATATGGACAATGTGGATTATAGGGATGCTGGTTGTAGAGTGGTCCTGATGCTTGGGGAATCTGGGCTTGGAGGTGAGTATTTGCATGAAACTCTGTGAGTAGAGGTGTGCAGAGTGAGGGTTAGTATGTTTGGTATTCCTTGGTGTGGGAGGCCATTTGGTATTTGTAATAAGTTGGGGACCTGTAGCAAACAGGGAGGGGCATGGAGCTCAGTCATGGGTGGCTGGGCTGAGGTGAAGTATGCTGCTTCCTCAATCCTACCCTTGTGGTGGCTGGCTTTGGAGGGGGAGTGATGGTGGGTTTGGGGCAAGAAAGAAGGAGGGTGGGGAGGGGTTGGGAGGGTGGAGTTGAGGTACGCCAATGTCATTGCCAGTGGCAGTAAGCTTAATAAATTTGGATCTGCACTGTTTCCGGCCAGGTTGAAAGTGAATTGGAGGATTACGCCAGTGTCCCAGCATTCTTGTCAGGGGAGGAGGTTGACTCGGTGACCATGCTGAAAGTTGTATCCTTTAATGATAAGGATTTAAACTCCCCACAAAAGCGCTCCCTTTTGTTTAGGGAATTGAGACTCCTGGAGGGAATGTGATTCTTATGCAAGACACCCACTTGAAGATAGGGTGTGTTGAGTGGTTGTGGAGGGGCAATCTGGGGAGGTTTGGGCAGCAGCTGACAGTAAAAGTGGAAAAAAGGGGAGGGGTAGTGGTGCTGCTTTGCAGGATCTTGCAATATATCCTTGAGGGAGTACTTCAGGACAGGGCTGGAAGATGGCTTTTTCTAAATATATGGATAATTGGAGAATTGTATACCAAGATGTATGCTCCTAATGAAGGCTAAGTTCCTTTTTTGGGGGAATTAAAAAGGCCTTGGCTGACTTCACGAGGGGTATCCTGATCTTGGGTATGGATTGTAATGCATGTTTGTAGCCTCATCTGGACTCTACAGGGCAGGAAGCTCAGAGGTTAGGTGAAGCTAGTACAGTGCTATTCACAGTCCTGACATATCTGGGCTTCTGTGATGTGTGATGGGACATGCTAGGGGTCAGAAAGGGTATACTTTCTTCTCCATGGTTCACCAGGTGCACATGCATATAGATTATCTCCTGCCAGATCAATGTTTGATGGACAGGTTGCATGATGTCAAGTTGGGAATAATCACTTGGTCTGACCACGCCTCATGTTGGGTGGTGCTGGATAATGTAGACAGTGGGTTTTTTTTTCAACTGGTTGGACATGGTTTGGAAGTATGACTAATTTATTCAGGAATTTTTTGAGTTACATAGGGAAAGTGAAGTGACAGTGCTGATGGTGTGGGATTTATTTAGCTGCATTTATATCCTGCTTTTCACTGGATCAAAGTGGTTGGAGGATACATTTAACATGAGGGGATATGAGACACATGCACTAATAATTACAGGGAACATGGGACAATGGAGGGCTAAGTGGTTTGCCCAAGACCACAAGAAGCACCTGTGGGACTAGAAACCCCAGTCCTTCTGGCCCAAGATTGCTGTCTTCTAGTGGGATTTGAACCACTGACCTTCCAGCCTGTGGTATCTTGCCCCAACCACTAGGCCACTCCTCCCTCTTTTAAAGCAACTGCTCGGGGGCAGTTGATTGCAGAAGCGGTGGGATATCGGCAGTGCTGTGAGCGAGATGTGTGATCTCTGCAGGCTGACATTGCATGCCTATAGATGCAGCACACAGATGGGGTTGAAGCAAGTTTGGAAGCACTAGACAGCAGTGAGGGCTCGTCTGGAGGAGTATACACATATAAGCAGCATGATTTGGAGTTCAAGACATGCTGGCTTTTGGCAGACACTTTATGAAAAGGGGAACAAGGTGGGGCGATTACTGGCTCTTAGGTTGCAAAAGCAGCAGTAAGAGCGGATGGTGCGAGAGCTCTGTGATCCCAGTAAGGCAGATTTGTATTCAGTCTCAGGTCATTTGAGCAGTGTTTGCTGCAACTACCTGCTATAACTATATCAGGAAAAGCCAGTTGAGCAGGCCCATATAGAAGGATACCTGTGGGAAGTGGATTTAGTGATGCTAGCGGATGTGGAGCAGGATCGCTTGGAGGCCGACATCACTACTGAGGAAGTGAAGATGGTTTTTGGTGGCCTTCCAACTGGGAAGGCCCCAGAGGTTGATGTTCACTCCTGAATACTATAAATTATTTGTGAATCGTTCGGCACCCATGCTTGCGGGGGTCTTTAATGGGGTTGGGGGGGTTCCCCCTCGAAGATTGATGCTGTAATCTCTATGATCCCTAAGCCAGGGAAGCCTCAGACCGAGGCCTCATCTTATAGGCCGATATCACTTTTGAAAATTGATGCAAAAATCCTGGCTAAAGTCCTGGTGGCCCATCTGAATCAGATTCTCCCTTGGTTATGGCAGGTCAGCAGGTAGCAGACAGTATTAGGAGAATATGCCAATTAATTCAAGTGGCATGACAGGGAAACCATCAGGCACTTCTTCTAGGGGTTGATGCAGAGAAAGCCTTCAATAGGGTGAACTGGGACTTTTTGTGGCGTGTATTGGTGAAGATGGAGTTTGGGCTGCATTATTTGACATGGCTGTGCAGCTTGTACCAGGCGCCCCAGGCATGTGTGCGCGTTAATGGCAGAAGCTCCATTTTTTTTCGATTGAGACGTGGGATCCATCAGGAGTGCCCATTGTCTCCTCTTTTCTTTGCCCTGTGATGGAGCCTTTGGCCCAGCAGTTGTGGGTCTCCCTAGATGTACATAGAATTCATGTGAAGGATGGCAAATATAAGCTTGCACTGTTCGCAGATGATATTTTGCTCTCCCTGACGAGTCCCCCTGATGTTGTTGCCTAATTCTATGCGTCTTTTTGAGAAGTACTCAAAGGTTTCAGGTTTTAAGATCAATTATTCTAAATCTGAAATATTAAATATCAATATGGATAACAAGTTCTGTGGCCATCTTGACAGTGGCTTTCCATTCAGGTGGGTGGACTCCTCTATACAATATTTGAGAGTGAATCTAATGAGAGACCCAGGAAGGCTCTACCAAACTAATTATACTCCCTTGCTTTGAGAAATATGTCAAGATCTGGAGGTTGGCTTCAGGTTAATCCTGTCTTGGTTTGGTCAGATAGCATTTCCTTTATCTTTTCCAGGTCCTTCCACTGGGGTTACCGGCAGAGGCACTGGAGACATGGCAGCGGTTACTCCTCTAATTTGTGTGGCAATCCTGGCAGCCATGTATCATGAAAACACTCTTTATGCGCATCACCACTGGGGAAGGATGGGGGCCACAAATCTTACGTGGTATTATGCGGCAGCACAGGCTCGAGGTGGAGTGGAGGTACATGAACCCTACTAGTGACAAGAGCTGATTACAGCTTGAGAGAGCTTTGATGTGTACATCAGATATAGGAACCCAGTTATGGGCATAGGCAGGGTTGTGCCTATATGGGAGGTGAGGGAATCACTACAGGGAGGTGCTGGGATTGTTATTTTTGGCCAAGGGGAGCCTCTCTTATGTCCTTATCCCCAGTTGTGGAAAATCAGGCCTTTGAGTAAAATATTCAATGTAGCATCTTCAGGCTCTTTGAGAGGCAGGTTTGCGTAGGGTGGGCCAGTTATTTGAGGATGGCTGGCTTCTCCCTTTTAAGGACTTGGAGGAGGAGTTTGGATTGCTCTCCAATCATGCATATTATCACGCTCAAGTGATCCACTGGGTGGAGAAAAAAGATTAAAAGTCAGGTAGCCCAAATGCTGTCAAGTCTGGATTACTTGTGTGAGGATCAAGTTACCACTGGGGCCTTGGTCTCTGCTCTTTATGCCCATAAGCAAAACCAGGAATCTACAGTGGGGAAGCATCTGGCTTATTGGGCCCAGGAGTTGCAACTGACATTTACTGAGCAGCAGTGGGAACAAATTCAGGGTCGACTGTGGCAGAGCTCCCTTATGTTTAATGTCAGAGAGAACAATAAAATCATGTATGGATGGCACACTATATAATTCCGGCAGGGTTGGTTGGCGCCTACCCAGAGATGAATGGGTTATATGTTGGTGTAAATGTGGGCTGACTGGGACACTGGTGCATACATTGGTGGAGCTGCCCTAGAATCCAGGGTTACTGGAAGGGTATTCAGTATCGGGAACAGTGACTGGCTGGCAGAGATGATCCCTGGGATACAGGCATTTTTCTGTTTAATCAAACAGTTTCGGGGACTAAATCCCCACAGCTTGTGATGGTCAGGCATTGCATGAATGTTGCTAAATTAAATCTGACCTCGGCCTGGAAACAGGTTGTGGCCGCGGCACAGGCCCAATGGTTGTTCTGTATGTGGGACTTCTACAATATTTGGCGAGTGATCTGCTCTCAAAAACTGGGACAGTATGCTTTGAGCAGACTTGGGAGCCCTTTGTGTGGGTATATGGTGTGCATGAGACTCTAGTGAGCTGAACAAACTTGGATTGATACCTCCCCTCGGGGCAGGAAGGGGGTTAGGGCGGTTAGGAGTAGAAAAGGAGAAAGGGGGAGTTGCAGAATTGGAGGGAGGGTTGTTGGGTAGATGTTATGTTAAGGTTGGGGGCTGTTTTCTTTGATATAAATTGTTATAAAAATTAGGCTGCCCATTTGGATTGGGACGCTCTTGCTGGTAACTTTTTATGCTGCTTCAGTTGTAGTACCATTGGTATGTATGCTTGCTACATGGTTCAATAAAACCTCATATATATGTATATAAAACAAACCTATGCGCCTTCTTGGCACAGTGCATAACCCCTGAAGTAATTTTATAAATCCCCTTTATGTGTATAAAACCCCTTTCATATGGAAAAATTCCTTTAAAAAATTGGACCCTAAAAGTATCCATATAATTTGCAACTATGTGGGCTATTTTCTAATTTGCCCTTAAATTAATGATCTTTGGTCATTAAATATGAATTCTAATGATCGATTAATGATTGACCCTACCTTCTCCCTCTGGCAATATCACCTCCCTCTTACAAGTTTCAAAATATTTAGACAACTTTCTTTGATGCATGCCTTATCCGACTACATAGTCTTTTTTAAATCTCATGAATGGGGGAACAAGTTTTAAACAGGCTGGTCATTTGACTGGATTGCGTCATAGTGTCCTTTATTATATCAGTTCAATGTGATGGATGAAAATTGTACCACACAATTGATTGGACTTTTATTGCTCTTTAAGGAGGTCATTTTATAAAGTCATTACCACACATATGTGGCATTTGGTGTGTGTTAATGGCCTCAAATAAAATACCGACATGCTTAAAAGTATGCATGTTGACATGAAGGCATACTTTACCAATTGGCACAGCTAGCAGGCATAGTTGGGTGGAGTATGCAAGTAGACACATTGATTATAAAATACTTTAATTTATGTGTTTACTTGCAAACTTATAGAGCAGATATAAATGTCCGTACCTAAAATTAAGGTGTGGTCTCTACCATGTATGCTAGCATTTTATAGAGACAAGTAGGTGCCTACCTGTCTTTATAAAATCAGGCTGCCTAAATTTAGATTCCCTATGATAAATTTATCCTCCATGGGGGCAATTTTTAAACTATGTATGGAGATTGCAGGTCATTGGGTATGTTGTGCACATGGACTTGCATGCTAATTTGCAAGTAGGGGATAGTGGGGAAATGAGGTTGCTTGGTGCCCATCTACTTTGCACCTGTTTTTATGCAGGTACAAACAACATATTTGACAGTACACAGTGGGATGTCAAAATGAAAGCTCCTGCATACTTTGCCTCTCACAAGTCCACCAGCATTTCCCACAAGAAAAAGTATGCACTGTGAAAAGTATGCATCCTCTTGCACACCTGAAGGAGGGCTGGAAATTATGAAATGTGCTTTCTACACATTTGGACATCAGATTATCTGTATAGCATGTTCTCAAAATCACCCTTCCCATTTTCAGCTGACAAATATTTATCTCATTACCACAAGTGGAAACGTATCATGAAAATGTAAAATGTCAACATTTAGCATTAGTAATATTAAACATTTGGCAAAAATTACTTTATTTGTCAGGTGTTAAAAATGTTTTAAAATTCAATGCAGGGTTTCTTTGGGGCCCTTTTACTAAAGGGCACTGGGTTTGGCATGTATTAAACATGTATTAAAGCCAACAGTAGCCAACAACACGGGGCCAAGACAGTTAGCATGGGCTGATTTCTGCAATGTGCTTTAGGGTGGTAAAGGGGCAGGATAGGAGCGGAGAGCGGTGCAGTGGACGCACAGGTACACACCTTGCACTACCTGCAGCTAGTGTAATTAGTGTGGGGACCGTTCTGTGCGGTAACTGCCTGGAACATGACGGCATTGCCCCTGACAGTTTGTGCACAGTGGTTGCAACTACCCCACGTTAGTTTTAGTACCAAACATGCCTTAGTTGCTGAGCCCCAGCACACTTTTGTAAAAGGACCCCCTTGTGCAGCATCTCTCATCCAAACCATTGACAAGTTATCTACACAGAAAATAGGGGGGGGGGGGGACACTTTTTAATGTCTTTTGTAGATTTTCACTTAAAAAGGAACCCAACCCCCTCCAAACACACCTTGCAAGTTTTCATCAGCACCTCTTTCACTACCAATGCCCTCGTCCTCACTGCTGCCGTGGGACAGCTCATCTTCCTTCTGCCGAAAAAGCACAAAGCAAATGCCTCTGCTTGAAATACAGAACATTTCTGATTATACTCGCAGCATGCCACAGTTTGTCCTTGCATTTGATTTCAACAAAATTCAATTACAGAGTGTTCTTCTCACTGTCGTGGGATGAACAGCAGCACAAAGATGAATGAACACAATTGCTGAAACTGATTGATCCAGCACATACATGCGGGTTGATTAAAGTGTCCAGAAGCAAAATGAGCAACTGTATCCATCTGTGGTAGCATCTTCAATTAAACATGGGCTTCATGAAATCCCATGAAACAGGCTGAATGCATTTGATTTTATGAGAGTTTAAGTGAGGCCAAGTGGCTCAACAAAAGTAGATCTTTTGATAGCTTTGTTTTCTTGGTTTTCTGATCTTAAACAAAGCCTCTTTTCTACCAAATGACAAAAATAACTTCTAATATTCAGCTTACAACATTTTTCACATTCAGTCAATTAGATATGTAGGGGCCTAGGCACTGTAGTTTAACAGGTGCACTAAGGGGCACCTTTATTAAACTACATTAGTTGTTAACGTTGCAGATAGCATTTGCAAAGAGCACCACGTTAACAGTTAATGCGGAGCAAATGCAGAGATAGTGCAGCGATTTTCTGTGTTATCTGCAGAACGCATGTTAGCTGATTTGTGCACATCAACAGCACATAGCAACAATCATATCTGCAGACAGTATGAGTGCAACTAGTGTCATCTCAATGAGTTGCGTTAACTACATCCCAACTGCTGTCCAACCACACGCACTACATTTTTGTTGTAGTATCTGCTGGGGGAATGCTGTACAACCCCCGCCCCCCCCCCCCCCAACAAATACCATATTGCTTTTGCAGCTAAAAGGGGGCTACTTGCATTGACATGTCATGTTAGTTGCAAGCCTAATGTGGTTTAATAAGGATGCCCCTAAGGCTTAGTGCCAGGATTGCAGCTTTGGTTCTGGAAACACTTGGGTCAAAAAAACAAATATCATTTTTTAACCAGATGTAAATATAACAGAAGTAATTAATGTATGCTAATGGTCTGATGACAAAATGTGCTCTTCAGAATTGTTGAGTGTTAATAACTAATTACTGACCATTAATTATATATCTATAGGATACAACATCCTTGACATTTCCTGATATAAAGTATATGAGAACGTTTTCAGATTCCATCCCAGTCTTCATACTCTCAGATTTTCAGTTTTGCCCCATCTAATTTACTACTTTAATTCTCCCTGCCCCCACCCACTTGTGTCTCCCCTGTTTCCCATTTTCCTTTCTCTTGTACACACTACCTTCATCCTGTCCTATGTCCATGCCTAAAGGTTATAAGATAAACACAGAAAATGAAAAATAGGGAGAATAAACAACAGATTGAGGAGCAAACTTTCTGCCATTTTTATATGAATACATTTATCAATTCACTGTGCTGTGGCAAGAGAAACAGATAAAAGCTATCTATATTTGAAGAGACAGGCCCAGAGCTTTTTAAAAGTTATTTAAAGAATAATGACAGTCAAACAATTTTGAGATAACTTACATGTTTAGGTTAAGCAAGTGAAAAAGAGTGGGCCACCATGGCTCTGAACCACTTGCCACAGCAGCTGCTGTTACAGGGTGACTGGGCAATACCTCTCCCCAGGTGACTTACCTTAGTAAGTTTACCTTAATGGCCCAGCAGCATGGCTGTGGGGTGCAGTGTCACCAGGTGCCCATGATGCTTCTGGTTTTGAGCAGGAGAAGGGAGCCAGGGGTCTGTGTTGGGCATGGTCACCTTGATGTTGACCAAGTCCATTGGTGGCCAGCGGGATGCAGCAGGACTACAGAGGGATTCAAATCAGGAGCACAGTACACCCAATTCCCTTTCCAATTCCTGACCCCAGCTGTCTGAGAGCCATTCACTTACTGCCACTGCAGCAAAAATAAAAAAGGCTGTTTCCCTTAAAGGGACAGTCCCCATCTTTGCTGCCCAAAGTTTTAAACGAGAGGCAGTGGGTTCAACTCCTACTTGGGAATTTTGAGTTCATTGATTAAAATAATATTTAATCAATCAGGCTGAGTGACCAAAAATATAACAATAATGGATGCATGTGTGTATATACTTGATTTAAATCACTGTATAATGTACATATGTACTTGTGAAAACAGCTGACTCTTGGTGTGGCTCTTCGCTCTCTCCTCACCAGATACGTGAGTACCTAGCACCCACTCTTGGGTGGGTGAGTTTAGCAGCTGGTATGCCCCATTAGTCATTGGCTGTTATTCCCTGTTTATAGCTCAGCTGTACCATTAGCGAACACTTCTCAGTTTTGCCTCTGCATAGCAAGGAGCTGATTCAAGCCATCAGGGTACCCTGACATGCAGTCACGAAGTAGGACAGGAGTTGGTGCCAATAAACTAGTCGCAGAGCCTCCTCAGGCAGGCACAGGTGCCCTGACCCACTCGATCAGTTGGAGAGGACATGCAGGAAGGAAGGGATACTGCTAAGTCAATTGGGTAAAAAAAAAAAAAAGTAAAAACTCTGGAGAAGAGGAGAAAGTAGCTCTGAAAACAAGAGTAATGAGCAGGAATCTCATGGGCAGATGGCCTCCACCTACTCTGTTCCTATGCCATAATCTCAGTGTGTGCTACTCTGTCCCACAAAAAAAATCACAGTCACAGTGTGAAACAATGGAGGGAGCTCCATCATGTTATCTGAGGCAAAGTGAAGACTGGTACCAAGGAGGTGGGGCAACTGGAATTCTCAAGATTCACAAATTTGATATCTAGTTTATCAGTATAACTCCAGCCTATGGCCTCACTTGGACTTCAGTCCCTGGGGATGGAGGTGCAGAGACTGGTTCCTACCCACATGTGCATGCAAAAATGTTCCCAATACTTTTCCCATACAGCCTCCATGTGATGTTTGCTGCACAAAGTAATGGTGATAACGTTTGTCCACAAGGAAGAGTTCAGAGGCCACCTCTTTCTTTTTGTTGTCTATATTCTTGAGCTTCAGTTGACACTGTGGGGATTATTTTAGAAGCCATATTTGACATCTAAAGCACAGAGACTGTCTCCAGAGCCATTTTAGAAGCTGGCTGTGGGGACATCTCCAGCATAAGGACATTCAAATCTGAAGAGGGCATGGAGAATATATGGCCAGGGCATTCCCAGGAATCTGAAGGCATGATTACATGTTTCCTGTAAATAGTTATCTCCAAGTTATAATGCCCAGTTCAATGCAATTTCAGTTTGTTCAATGTAAACCGCCTTGATATCATGAAAGGCGGTATATAAGAAATGTTAAATAAATAAATATAATAAATTAGGTCCCCACCTGATCATGGATGTTTGGCATCATGTCTAATTTTAGACCTGCTCCAACAACAAACAAGCATCTGAAAAGTGCTGGTTTTAGGATCCAGAGAAGGAATCACTATCATCCCCAGTACTCAACACTATTCCAACTGTAGTAGCAGCAGGATTTGAACACTGGCTGCCCTGTTTCTAACCCACAACTCTAACCATCATGCTATACTAGAAGCCTTGGCTCTGAAACATAGTTCTGGGGATGTCTAAGTAGACGTCCCTACAAATGTCCCTATCAGGTATGTCAGGTTTGTGAAATGACGTCTGCATCTGGACGTCCCTGCATTTTTTTCAGACGTTCTGACTTAGACATCCCAGATTGCTCTTGGACAGATCTTCTAAAATCCCCCTCCATGTCTACAAGTAATGGCCAGATCAGCCAAGGAGCATGAAACCCCACATCTGTGCACAGTGAGTCAGTAGGAGCTGATGCACTTGCAGCACATTATGAGGGTGAAACAGTCACAGCCATTATCAAGTCCTGACTCTCCTGGACTTACATCTCCAAACAAAGGTAAGGACAGTAGCAGAGCCATGACAACTGGTAATTCAACATGGGCTAATTTAGCTGAACACAGGAGGCAAAGGAGAACATGTACAAGGCACTCCTTAGGTTCGAGTTCCACTGACAGCAGAAGTAGATTGGCTAGTTCCGTGGAGTCCTGAGGCTTCTTTGTGACATAGGAGGCTCCCCAGGGGCAATCCTCCCTGACAGATCATCCCATATTATTGGAAGTGGTTCCTAGATCACTGTGGTGAAAGATTATAGGATGCCCTTATATGGACATTTTATGACTCCCCAACAGGAGAAAGAAGCACATTTTAAGCAAAAGAGAGAAAAATTATAAAGACAGATCATTCAAGCTGAAACATGCTGCATAAACAGAAGACCTTACATTCATATGCTCCAATAATATACTGAAAGTAACAGCAGAAGCACAAAAAATGTGGAGATATGAAGAAAACAGGAAAGAAACATATATATATATATATAACTATTTAGGGAGAGCCCAAAGCAGTTTTATAGGGAACTGGGAAAGAACTTCAATGAAGTGAAAATACTACCAATTAAGACTGACACAAAAAATTCTGCAATAAATGCTGATAGAATATATGACCATATTGATTCAAAAAACCTCATGGCAATAGAACAGAAAGGAAATAAAAAGGGAGCATATGGAACCAAAGACCAACTTCTACTAAAGAAGGCCATCATGGCTAATGCTAAGAAAAGCAGAAATTTCAGTGTCACAAGGATGGACTATAAGAGAGGCTTTGATAGTGTCCCACACTCCTGGATAATAAATTGAAATGTACAAAATAAATTCAAAATTAATTGATCACATTCACTGGCAAGTACACTCCCCCTACAATATTCAGATGGACAGTTCATCATTCTTAATATCAAGATCCAGCATAGAATATTTCAGGGAAACTCATGGTCACCAATCTTGTTTCATTTAATCCTTTGCATGCACTTCTTAACTCTTTGGGATATGGGTTGAGCCTTAGTCATAAAGCCACAAAAACCATATCTATAAAGCAAAGCTTTGCAATATTCAAATGACATTCAAAAACACTAAGGGCCCGATTCTGTTCTAGATGTGCCGGCCCTCAGTGCGCCCAGTCGGTAATGGACACACAGAGTTAGCCGGGATTCTGATCCCGTGGTGCACATCTAGCCCCATAGAATCAGAATCACGTCCAGGCTTATACATGCAGGCTGGGATCCCAATTCTGTTCAGCCTGCATGTACAGGCCTTGCCCAAATAACTCAGTCAGGGCTCCTGAATGGAGCCATGGTGCCCGGTTGCCATGGCACCATGGCTCCATTCAGGAGCCATGATCACCAGCCGCCAGTAAAAAGCTTCATTTCCCGCAGACCGACCCCCAGTTTGGCCTCCCAAGGCCAGAATTGGGCTGCAGGGAATCCCCTCTACCCCCGCCTACCTCCTCTGATGGCCAGGCCCGCTATCCCCCACTGACTAGAAGAACTTATTCCACCTCAGAGGCAGCCGGCCCCGGATGTACAGGGCCAACATTGGAATCGGTCCTGTACATTCGGGGCCACTGATCGCCTACTGCCTGCCCTAATGCTGCCTCTACTCTGCCCCTTTCTTGCCCTTCTAACCCCCCCATCCAATGTGCAGAGACGTTAATCGGGGTCGGAAGAGGGTCCAAATAGCGGAGATAGACATCCCAATAGGACATTCATCCCTGCTATTCGCGCCTCAGAATGACCCTGTATGGCTCTGTTACAATTCACTATCAAATAAAGATTTTATGGACCATCAAAATCCAAATAGTGCTGTTTCTGTGACCAGAATATCACTGCACTCACAATTACATCATTGGTCTATTTTATATATATTTGTATGTTTTTTTGTATTTTTCATTCAATTTCCCAACTTTCTCCAACATAGTACTATGTTTTAAAAAATTAGCTACTTTTTTTTCTGCTTCAGGGAGATCCAGGCAGTAGATCTACTCAGGCTGGATGGCCATTCTGGAGAATGGGAACATTATGGACCATCCTGCCTGAGTAGATTTACTGCCTTGATCTCCCTGAAGGGGTAAAAAAGCTAAGGAGCTAATTTTTCAAAACATAGTACTATGAGGTGCAATCATAAAGTATTGAGGCATGTACGATAACACAAGAAGTACAACACTGACAGTTATTGCACTCAGTCCCGATAAAACACACTTCCTTCAGCGTTCCTGCCACTGCTAAAAACAATTTTGAAATGCCTCTTTCATCATGCTGTGAAGCTGCTGTGTCGAATTTTCCTTAATGGTCTCCAAGTCATTGAATCTCTTGACTTTCAGTGGTAATTTCCGTTTTGAAACAAGAAAAAGTCACAAGGTGCAAGGTCAGATGAGTGCGGAGGCTGACAGACTTGCTCAATTTGGTGCTTGGTGAAGAATGGCTGGGCAAGATGTGGTGCATGAGCTGGGGCACTATCAAGATGATGCAAACATTCACATTTCCTCTGCAACTCTGGCCTCTTACAATGAAATGCGTCTCTCGGACAAGTCAGAACCTGGATGTGGTACTCCTTATTGATGGTTGGCCTTTTGGAACATACTCATGATAAACAATATCCTGGTAAAAAAAACAACAACCCGTGAGCATGGCCTTGACATTACTCCTTACCTGATGGGCTTTCCTGGGTCTGGGAGAATATGGAGTTTTCCATTGTGAGGATTGAGCATTAGTTTCTGGATCATAACCATAAACTCATGATTCATCACCAGTAATGACCTTTTTGATGAATTCGGAGTCATTTTCAACACATTCCAATAACTCTCTGGCTGCAGTCAATCTTCTTTTTGGTCAGGAGACAGGAGTTTCAGCACAAATTTTGCAGACACACGTCTCATCCCCAAATCAACAGTAGGAATGGACTGTACTGACCCGAAACTGATGTCTATGTCCTCAGCAAACTCCCTGAGAGTCAATCAACAATTTGAGCATATTGTGGCATGCACTGCTTCAACTTTGTCTTCATTTCTGCTTGAAGATGGCCTACCAGAAGATTCCTCACTGTCAACACTTTGGCAGCCCTCTTGAAAACGTTTGTACCAGTCAAACTCAAGTACGACTCTTGCATCCATTGCCATACTTGCTATAACTTGTCATAAGTCTCTTTGCAGGAATCTCAAAGTTTCTGGCAAAATTTAATGCAAATTCACTGTTCAATTTTTTCACTCATCATAAATCTGACAAACTGCTTTTACACAATACCAAACATCACGTGATTAAAAAAAAGTACAGGTGTGCTGCAGCCACTCTGCACAATGAGAGCACATAACTAGGTCACTGCATGCTTAATAGTATTGTGATGCATTATATTGTTATTTAGCTACACAACAAGTCGTGATACTATTTGATCACACTTTATATGTCAGAGAAAATTGCTGATTCAGTGAAAAATACAAAAACCATATACAAAAAATATTACATGGATCAATGATGAAATTGTGAGTGAAGTGATATTCTCGTCATAGAAACCGCACCATTTTGGATTTTGATGGTCCATAAAATCTTTACAATTTTATTTAAAAGTGAATTGCAATACAGCCTTAGAGGCTCATTCCATCCCAGACGTACAGAGGTTGTTGCGATTCTGATCCCACGGCACACGTCTAGCCCCGCGGGATCAGAATTGCAATCAGGCCTGTACGTGCAGCCGAGATTATGATTCAGCTCAGCCTACATGTACAGGCACTGCCCGACTAGTGCAGGGATTTTAAATGGAGCTGCGGCACCATGGCGTCCAGTTGTCATGGCAATGCGACTACAAAGGCGATTTCCCTGCATCCCGACCCCCGATCTGGCCTCCTAAAGCCAGGGTCGGGCTGTGGGGCATATCTTCTGGCCCCCGTGCCCCACCTCGCCCTGGCCCGAACAAAAAAAAGTCCAAGGAAGTTATTCCACCTTGGAGGTGGAATAACTTCCCTGCACAAGTCGCCAGCCCTGGACGTACAGGGCTGACATTAGAATCGGTACTGTATGTCCAGGGCCGGCGACCGCCCTCCACCCGCTCAGACTCCGCCCCCGAGTCACCCCTTCCCCATCCCCGTCTAACTTCCCCGCATAACCAGCAAGGAAGTTAGATGCCAGCAGGGAAGGCATGAATAGCGGGGATGGATGTCCCATTGAACATCCATCCCTGCTATTCGTGCGACAGAATAGCTCCCTTAGTGTTTTTGAGCATCAGTGCTAAAGCTGGCATAGACCCAAAGACTGTTTATGGACCACTTAAAGCTCTACAGTCCAAGTGATCCACCTAATGAATGACATCTTGATGACCTTCTGGTCTATGGCAACCTTCCATGAAAGAAAATTGAGGACAACTGAAAACAACCTTCTAACAGATATATAAAGGAACTTGAGCAGGAAGGTGTATATAAATATCTAGGAGCAGAGGAAGGAACAACAATCCAGCATAAAGTATTGAGAGAAAAGATCAGCAATAGGAGATTGAAGCTGATTCTGAAAAGTACACTAATATCAAAGAATAAGATACAAGTCAATAATCAGCTTGCAAACCCTGTATTCTCATATAGCTTTGGAATTGTAGATTGGCCTCTGAAATGTCTTGAGAAGTTAGATATGCAAACAAGAAAACTCCTCCATGCTTACGTGGTGGATTACAAGAATAAGTATATACCAAGACTGTACATCTCTAGAGCCGAAGGAAAAATGGGCCACATAGAAATTGATTAGACATTCAGAAAAACCATCATAGGCCTTCAGGCCTACTTAACATCATCAACAGATCTGAATATGTGGAAAGTGTTGCAATATGAATTATATGATCAGACTGTATCTCCATTATTATAATTTTTTTTCATTATATATTTAGAAATTTACAATACACAAAAGGAAATCATATATAAATGCATATATTATAGCCATATGTACATTCATACATAAATACGTCCACATCAAGGAGAAGCCCACATAAGTTGAAGAAAAAGAAAGAAAAGAATCCCCAAAACAAAATATTTTATCTATTTTACATAACCATGGAAACAAAAAACCAAACAAAAACTAAAATCAACCTTTACCTTGCAGAAAATTCTCTACCTGAATAGAATCAAAAACACATATCTTACACCCTGATATACTATATTATATTTAAAGGGAAACTTCAAATAGGAGGAGGCCTCCAAAGCCTTCCTTCGCTTTTGTGTCACATGAGAGACATCTGGAAACACCTGAATAAGCTGGCCAAAATTTTTTTTTCCTGTTTCTTAGAGAAATAAAGTTGAAGAACCATATCTTTTTCTGCTTCCAATAAGAACGTAACTAACAGAGTCGCTCGAGATGAAATTTCTTCCACAGATGTCTAAAGGAAAGCAGACAATCTAAACTAAGCACATTCAATTGATCTAATTCCTGCACTTCCAATCCAGTTCCCTTTAAACTTTCCTTCATTCCTTTAGGTAAATAATAAATTTAGAAACTTTAAGTAAACCTGTATCAGGGAGCAAAAGCACATCTTTAAGATACTTAGAATACCAAATTACAGGGGACAGGAAATGAGAGCAGGAAAAATTCAAGTGGTGCAGGTTTTTAGAACGGAACATATTTTCACACATCTCATCCTGACTTTGTAAAGCCAAAGAATCTTGGACTGTGGAGGCAAGGGCCATCCATACTTCTGAAATCTGAGACTTAAAATGAGAACAGCGCTTATCTATTAAATAAATCCTAAACTAGATTGTTAAGGCAGCCACTACCTCCTAAGAAAACATAGAAATTCTAGAAAGAGATGATTGAAGAGACATCTCAATCTGTTTAACAACCTCCCATATGTCTAAGTAAAATATCTTGCAGTGGAGCAGGAAGTTCAGGAGTGGAAAAACACAAAACAGGCTTAGGTAATGTCAACAAACGTCCAGAGGCAGATTCCAAACATAGGAGCAATTCCGGCAAGGAGGAGTGTCCTTGGCCTCATTACTGAGGCCAGGGACTTCGCTGAGAACAGTACATCCATTGAAGGGAGAGGTAGAAGAACCCAGAAAGCTGTGAAAAGAGGAGGTAGAGGCAATACTCAAAATTAATGTCTCCCCTTTAGTAACAGAGGCCGGAGGTAACTTCTCCATAGTCTTGAAATGAGCATCTAATGGACCAATAGTTTTAAGTGCCTTTGAAGCTGAAGAGGACCAAACTTTCTTCTTACATGTTCCCATCCTGAGTACAGCACAACCTCCTCTAACCTCCTAAGTGATCCAAAGGGGCTCCATAGGGGAAGCACCTTCCCCTTTGGCCATGCCTCTTCAGAGCACGCACCCGCCCACGACAACATCCTTTAGTGGAGCTAGCTTTTAATAGCTCTTTGAACCAGACGCCAGATGTTGATGTTGCAGAGCGGGAGCTGGGGATCCAATTTGGCAAAAGCAAACCAGGAAACAGGCTTTCTTCCAGAATCTGTCTCCATTATTAAACTAGAAAAGGCATTCCTACAAGCAGGAGGAATGGATTAGAATCCTACAGTATATACAAAAAAAGGATACAAAACAATCCTTGCAAACAAGAGAACTTGCAAAACAAGAGAAAACACTCTTCGAAGATTTAGATAATTTATTAACCTCTATATGTGGAATTACATGAGCACAATATTAGGGGCAATACAAAGTATTTGTGGGTTTAAATTATGATGAAGCATTTAGAGGAAACATGGCAGATGATACCTCCATGTCATTGCAGGTCCAGAATATGAAATTTTGGTTGACACATACGAGAGATAAAGCAAAGGATCCAAGTACATCTGAAGACAGACTTCCAAATTTCCCATTTTGAGGTATGAGCAATTTTCAATGAGCATGCAAAGAATCCCCACAGACTCTGCATGTTCTAAGGTGGTAATTTTATAAAAAATGCATGAAACTTTGCATGCAGAAGTCCCTATTCTAAAGGAATTACATGAGTGAATGGGCACCTAAGTGAGCACTTTGTTTTAGTACCCTTGAGTCAGTGCTGACTCCTGGTGACCCAGCTGCCTTTGTGTTTTCTTGGCAATGTATTACCAGAAGTAGATTGTCCTACTTGCCAATGTATCACTGGAAGTAGATTGCCAGGCCTTTTCTTCTGAGGCAATGGAGGGTAAAGTGACTCGCCCAAGGTCACAAGGAGTGCCAGTGGGAATCAAGCCCTTGATTTTCTGGGTACTAAGCAGTTGCTCTAACCACTATGCTACTCCTCCACTCCAAGAGAGCACTTTAGGCAGTCTTTATTATTTAAGCGCATATGTATGTCCCATCATGTATGCCTTCAGTTGGGGTGGACACAGGGCCTGCTGATGATGATTCTGGGGTTTGGTGATTCACAGCAGGCCTGGAAGCTGCATTCGCGGATTAGATGAATAAGGGTGGAGTCTGAAAATCTCTATCCTTATGGATATGCTCGATAAGCATGTTACACTTGCACTGCTCTGGTGTGACCTCTGCTTTAAGTAGCTCTGGGCTGGTGGTTTAGTTAGACAGGGTCAGGCTCGGGCACCTAATGCTATATTATCATATTCGTTCAATAAAACTATGGATATTATATCTAGTCTCCCTGATGTATGCATCATTTGTTAGAACTAAGGTAGGGAATGGAGTGTCCCAGCTCCCCAGTTATATTAGGCCTAACACAGATGAATAAATGTATATTCAACAGTGCTATTTAAATGCATAGTGCTACTGAATATATGAATAATAGGGATGTGCATTCATTCTCGCACATTCATTTGATTAGTGTGCCTTAAACTTAGTGCTATATTAATCTAACCTAAGTTAACTGAGAAAGAACAGACAATAAGTGGACTGGTGTGCATTAAAAGTTTTTATGAAAATAAATGTCAAATGAACTAAAAAAATCTAAAGGAATGGAAAAATGCCAAATGAACCACAACTGTTTGCCCTGTGCATATCCCTAATGGATAAATGATAGCTCCACTGTCAGTGACTTACGTCATCCAGCTGCCCTGAAAATCAGACCGAAAGGACTTAGGAAGCGAGATTATGGAAGATAAAGGCAGTGGATAAAAAGACAGGACCTGGCAGAAGAAATGCCACTTTAACCTTAAGGGGGAACCACGATGCCCATGAGAAGCTGCTGCCTTTAGGAACCTAGTTAAAGGGCTAGAGCAGCAAAACAGAAAGTTATCCCTGTCTATCCTCAAACGTCATGAAGAAGGAATATTGTGCAACTCATGAAAGGTATTACAAAGTTGACCACTCTTTGTCAATAAATTCATAACTTTGCCATAATTAATTTCTTTAATTTAATTATTTCAATATATAGTTCTCTCTAAAGAGATTGTATATAAGGTATTCACCGATTTCTACATCATTCGTCATGTTTGCTTCATGACAATTTTGACAACATTCTTATCATAAAGTGCAGGAATGTTTTTGACAGCAAGGTCACAAAAGCCTATATTTCTTTACTCATCTATTTCAGTTTAATTTGTACTACAGTAGGAGATTATAAAACTATGCCACACATCATCATTTTACATTTAGAATGGGTATGAAAAATTCATTACCTCAATCAGTTTGGTTTGTGCCTCAGGCAAGTAGCTACTGTTCCCTGCTGCCACTTTAACGAGGGTAAGAAAATAACCACTTCCAAAGCATTTCTTCAGAAAGATAGAAGACCCTGAGCAGCACAGTTTACCATGAGAAATGATTACAATACGGTCTCCCAAGATGTCAGCTTCATCCATGTGATGTGTTGATAGAATAATGGTGCGTCCTGAAATGTGATTACATAACAAAGAAGTCTCAACCTTGCATGCACAATGTTGGAAATAAAAAATCACTAACTCTTTTGACCCTGGGACCAAGTTCAATTTCCATTTAATCTACTCATTTCTTTGAAGTTGATCACGGAGATAATTTAGCAAGGTCAATTTACAATTTAGCTATATATGCTCACACAGACCATAGATAATTGTATTTCCTATCCTTGAAATCCTTAGCAATATCTATGCCCTCCAAAGAAAGAGTGGCTTATTTGTCATTTTGATTGATATTATCTCAGGCTCAGTTAGAAATGGTTAAAAATTGTGTTTTATTTATAGGTATGCTTATTAACTTTGTTTCTATTCCAGTATTATAATAATGCATTTACCCAGAGCTAAATTAGTATCATATCCCAAACTGTACAAACTGACAGCTCTGTTCTTTATTTTGGATTTGCATGATATATCAATAAAATAACCTTGCCTGAATGCCAGGAATTTCCACTTCATTGTTTTTGTGACTATGTAGGTGCATTTTAGTGATATATAGCTAGTGGCTTTATAATTTATCCTTATCTCTATAATTTGAAACAGAAAGTCTGAAAGTCCTCTGCTTGAGGCCATTCTGCTTTATAACTAGATGTAACTTTGATAGAAATGGCATACTAGCTTCTTAGTTAAAAATTTATGTCTCACGTGACCACATCCAATTTGTAGATAAGGCATTATAATAGAAAATTGGATTCTACATCAAATACTCCAGTACTAGGCCTTGGGGACAAAATGCATATTGGCATCCTAATACCTATGAAAAGAGTTAGAAAGAAAAGTACAAAGTCTGCAGTCCTCTAGTAAAGCACTGACCAAGCTAATGGGGGGTGGGGGGTGGGGGGGGGGGGTTTCAATTCCTGAGCGAAAGACTGAATTTAGTGAATGTTTTCTTAAACTGTGACATTATCGTAATCAGGGCTGTACCAAGCGAGCAATGTGCACTGGTCAACTTTATTAATACTAACAGTTGTAGACAAAAATATTGCAAAATGGAATAACATATATTTTTTAGCACATTCAAACAGGAGAGGTTAGTTACAAATAAAGTCTCAAAACTATGCGAAGATGGATTGACTTTAGCATAATTGCTATAACAATGAGTATTAGTGCTTCACATTAAAATAATTTAAAAAAACATTGATGTTAATTGTTTAACAGTTTTATAGATGACTATTAATGTATGAAAGAAGGTTTTTCTCTTTCTCTTATGGCTGATTATTAAGCAATAGGTATTTGAGATAAAAAAAAATGAGCTTTCTTGAATTTAGTTTCTTATCTTAATGGTATTTTATTGTTGCTGGACTACTGATATCAACAAAAGATAAAAGCAGGGAGAGCAGGAGACCAGCAATAGTTAGTCATTTCCAAAAGAGGAGAACAGCACACGGACCCTATTCTGCTGAAAATCAGTGGTATGCATTCTTTGTTTAATATTAGATTTTCTGGGCACCTAAAATAATTTATTGCATGAGAAGCGCTTCTGCATGCATATACTTACAAATTAACACAAGTACAAACAGTTTACAAGTGTTAAAAAAGTTCTTGTGTACATACAATGGGGGTTATTTTAGAAGCATTCCCTCGTCTAAATAGCAGCATTTTCACATGTAGACTGGCATGTATGTGTAAATGCCATTTTAGTACATGGGCTATGTAAAAGTTGGGATGCTTACACATTTAGATTGCCAGGACACATGGAGAGGGGAGTGGTTAGGGTGAGTCTCTAATATAGAAGTGGAATCCATGTCTCAAGGGAAAAATATAGCATCAGCATTTACAGCTGGCCCAAGCACAAATAAGTGCCTGCTTGAAGGGGCAGCTGTCAATGCCAAGGTACACCCCTCTAATCTCCCTTGACCTGGATCCCCTCCCCTTGATCACCCTGACCTTAATCCCCCCATTACCATCTAACAATATATCTTATCCCATCCCCGACACGCCCCCCCCCCAACAAGTGATCCTTTCAACACAACTAATCCCCAGTCCATTCCTTCCTTACATCCCCACAGAGCATGGAGACCCCCACTTGATCCCTCCAGCAACAAGGACCCACAAGATTCCCCTAGTCCCCTATCCATCACCCTTAATCCCTCTTCCCCAGCCTTCCCGGGGTTCCTGGTGTTTAGTAGGAAAAGGAACAGTCCCAGTCAATCCTGCTTTTATGACAACGGGATCCAAAATGGCATCTGTGACCACTAGTGATCATCGCATAGTATTTCCACAGTTCTATGAGATGACCACTAGGGGTAACAGTCACCATTTTAGAACCAGACGCCATAGGAACAGGATCAATTGAGGATTGCTTCTTCTACTATTAGAGAGGGAATCTGGGGTGGGATATTAGAGGTGTTGGGGAAGTTTGTCTAGCCAGCATTAGGGAGGGGATCAGATGTGTTGGCAGGTCATTGGAGGAGGAAGCAATGTGAGGGGTGATCGAGGGAATGGAGGTCAGGGGCAACTGGTGCTGTTGTCTCAGGGTATTCTTGTACAGTGGGAGCAGTGTGAAGCATTTGTAAAATTTTTACCCCATGTTCAGTATTTTTAAAATTTTCTGCTCCCACTGGATGTGCAGACACATAAATGTTCAATCCTGCACCTGTTTTGCAAGAAGTTCTATGTTTTGCAGAACATCTTATAAAATACTATGGGAATTTTCCCATACACCAACCTAGATGTGAGAATTCTCTTTTCCATGTCCTATCTAAAATCTGCCTTAATGTGCACAAAAGAACCGACTATGTGTGGAAAAAAAACAAACACATAAAAATTGCAAAAATACTGAATAAAATGAAGAGTAACATAACTTTTTTTTCACCATGCATGCCCCTACTGAGCTGATACTGACAGACACAGAATCTGATGAAACCTCATGTGAGGGATTTCCATCAGAATCATCAGATGCTGAAGAAAATCTAAGCGATGAGAAGATAGGAAGTTCTAAGAAAGGGGGTTTTAGTTTCTGAAAGCTAGTAAAAAAAATGTATTAAGTTTTTGTTTCTGATTAACTTTACTTCAGTACTTTCAAGTGGACCAAAACAGAAACCACTCTACTTTAGCTAGCATTATTTACATGTGACTCAAGAGATCTACCATGTTGATCTTACAATTATGATATCAGGGCCAGCTCTACCATTAGGCGAACTAGACAGCCACCTGGAGTGCTAGCCCTCTGGGGCACTCATTGCCATCACTGTCACCCCTCACTGGGACTTACAGCAGCAGCAATGGATTGAAACAGCCCCACGGTGCTTACCTGCAATCTTTGGAGCCATAGGGCATCTGTTTTCGCCCCACCAATGACCGACTTCCTGTTTGCATGAGGGTGGAGCGGGGACTGTCTGCTTCCGCCCCCATGCAAGCAGGAAGTTGGCCATCTGAAGGGACAGAGGCAGTCTGCTCCGCAACACTGAAGTTTGCAGGTAAGCGCTACACGGCTGTTTCAATCCATTACCGCCACTATAGGTCCAGGTGAGGGGCGACAGCGGCAGCAATGAGAGAGGAGCGGGTGGACAGGCAGCCAGTGGGATGCAAGGGATGAGGTTCACCTAGTGCACCTCAACTCTTTGCACCGGCCCTGTATGATAGCAGTTTAATTCCTCTGCAATCAGTATCTTCATACAGAGAAATGGAGACAACATAGAACATGACAGCAGATAAAGATTATATGGCCTATCCAGTCTGCCCATCTATACTAACTGTTAAGCTTCGATATCCCTTTCTCTACCTCAGTTGTTCTGCACTTGTGCCATGCTTTCTAGAATTCAGATACAGTCCTCATCTTCACCACTTTTGATAGAAGGCTGTTTCATGTATCCACTTCCCTTTCCATAAAGAAATATTTCCTTAGATTACTCTCGAGTCTATCCCCTTTCACTTTCATCCTTTGCCCCTTGATCCAGAGCTTCCTTTGAACAGATGAAGAATGAACTGTTTTCTGATTGGTTTATTTATGTTCCAGCTCATGAATTGCATTCTATGGATTCCAGATTGTAAATGATTCCACTAGTGACTCTGATCAGGACTTGTATTGTATATGATCATGCTTTTCTGGTCAGGGGTCCCCAGTTATGGAATTCTCTTCCTGATGCATTACATATGGAGACCTCTTATTTTATTGTATTTATTTATTAATACTTATTGATTGCACAATTGAACCAATGCTATGTGCAACATACAAACAAAACATAAATACATACACTAAAATCCAAGTACAATCCACCCCTCAACCCACCCCCATCCCAAGCAACACAGCTGATTTCCCCCTAAACCCCCCTCAAACCTCTCCAGATGTTTATTAAACACACAAGTCTTTAAAGCCTGTCGAAAACTTTGGATATCATCCAACAAAATAAACAGTAAAGCATTTCATAAAACAGAAGCCTGTATTGAAAAATCCCGAGTAAGATGAAAAACCTGGTGAACAGCCTAGTTCTATGGCACACATAATAACCTCTCCTGCTGAGATCATAGACTACGATTAGGAACATAGAGGGAGACCTTTTCAGAAGGATAAACCAGAATCATAGCATGCAATATTTTAGAAATCAGCAACAGTAGTTTAAATTGCACTCTGAACTTCACTGGTAAATGCCATTTTAGAACATAGTCTATGTAAACGGGGGGATGCTTACCACATTTAGAATTCCAGGAGACATGGAGAGAGGGAGTGGTTAGGATTGGCATTATCTTAGTTTTCGTAAGAAGCTTAAGGTCTTTCTTTTTATGAAGGTGTTTAATGTGACTTGATTTAATGATGTCTCTGTAGGGTTATTTTTTTTCTGTGTTTACATATACTCGTATTTGTACTTATATTACTTATGTTTAGATTAAATTTCTTGTGATTAGCAGTTTATAAATATTTTTAGGTAAAATAAATAACTAAATAAAATAGGCCTGCATCATGTGCATTTACATCATAGAGGCATTTAAATGTTTCTGTCATATCTCCCCCTTTCTCATCTTTCCTCCAAAGTATACATGAGGAAAAGTGAGAAAAAACGTATCTCCAGGAACAAGCAGGAATGAGTCTTCACATATGGGTATCGTCGGTACCGACGGAGCCTGCGCGGGAACGCTCCCCAGCGTCCAGTAAGAAAGCTTTTGGGAGCATCCCACAGCGCCTGCGCGCTGCCTTCCCGCCTTTCCCAACCGCCTCTCTCCAGTTCTTCTTTTCCGCGAGCCAGCAGGTTGTGTTCCTGTCACCGCAGAAGAAGTTCTTTATTTTTTTCTTTATTTTTCTGTGTCGCGTCTGCCTTCTTCGACGTCAGACCGGTACCGCCGGTCTTTTCTTTTCTTCTTACAAAAAAAAACAACAAAAAACTTTTCTTTCTTCAACTAGTGCATTTTCGGTTTGGGCCTTAGGCCTGAACATATTTTCTCCTCATGGAGAAGCCCGCTTCCGGGTTTAAAAAGTGCACGAAGTGAGGCGGTACTATTTCTGTCACCGACACCCATGATTGGTGTCTAAAATGTTTGGGTCCTGACCATTCCATCACGGATTGTGTGTCCTGTACCATGATGTCTAAAAGAGGTCGGCAGAACCGAGCAGCCAAGCTCAGTACCCTGTTTCCCTCTGATGCAGTCTCAGTGGCATCGACGTCTTCCAGGGCTTCTTCTTCCTCCCATGGATCTCAGGTAACAAAACATAAATCTAGCCGGTCCTCGAAGGGCAAATCTCCCTCTAAGCATCGAGATGCCTCCGGGCTTGTCCTCGAGGAATTACCCCGGCGGGAAGTTCCGGCTTCCAAAGCATTGTCTATGGGGTCACAGGTTGACATCGATGGCTCGGCCTCGACCGATCACCTGTTGCTATGTTCTGGTGTACCGGTGGCCTCCACCGTTACCGACATCCAGACTCTGGTGGCGTCGATGGATCAGAAGATTCTGTCCATGCAGCGCACCCTAACGGCGTTTATGCAGGCTTCGACGCCTCCGGTACTGCAACAATCTCCGTTGCCGGTACCGACTCTGGCACCGGCATCGTTCCCGGTGCCGGAACCGATTGCATCGACATCGGCCTCGGTGTCGACTGCAACGGTACCCTGTCCTATGATGCCCATCGGTACCGAAACGGTACCGCTTACTCCTGATGTCGATCCCACTCGGTACGCGTATCGAGCTTTACAGGAGCATCCAGACAGGCGGTACTTCGATTCCTCCGAAGACTCTGATGAGTCGGAGGTTTCTGTCGAGGCACCGGTACTTCTTCCTCAGAAGTCTGATTCTCCAAAATGAAGAATGTCTCCTCCAGAAGACTTGTCTTTTCAAGACTTCATTAGGGAAGTGGCTAGGGGCCTCTCCATTACAGTGGCCCCTGAGTCAAAGCCTAGAGCCAAGCAATTAGATATTTTGCAAAATCCTAAGGCTCCTAAAGAAGCAGCTACTTTACCTATTCATGAGATTCTCTATGATCTCATGTTGAGCATGTGGGAGACTCCTCTTACCACCTCTCCTCATTCTCGTAGGTTAGACACCATGTACTGTGTCCCTCCTTGTCCTGGCTTTCATAGTCTCAGCTTCCTCACCACTCTATTGTGGTAGAGTCTGCCATGAGGAAAATAAAGAGTGCAAAGAGACACTCATCTAATCCTCCAGGACGTGAATGCAGGACCCTTGATGCTTTTGGCCGAAGGGTTTTCCAAGCCAATATGCTTGCTGCCAGAATCAACTCCTATAGTCTCTATATGGGGATGTTTCTAAAAGAAGTCACAGATCATCTGCAGACACTAGCCCCTTTTATTTCAGAAGATAAAAGGCAGGAATTTCTCACTTGGCTTAAACATGCCCAAGATGTTTCCAAATTTTCAACCGTGCAGCCTTTGACTCTTTTGAGTGTGTTAGCAGAGCCTCGGCTATTGCCAAAGGTGCACGCAGAATTGCTTGGTTACAAGCCTCTGATTTGGAACTCTGGGTCCAAGATGAACTGGGAAATCTTCCTTGTACAGGTGAAAACCTTTTTGGCAGGGATTGGAAAGCAAAGGCCACTCAGATGGATGCTGAGAACTCTGCTTTGGATCGACTTTCAAAGTCTACCTCTGCTCCTGCTAAGAAAAGATTGCTCAAAAAGACACCTTTTTCTAAAAAAGGAAGATACTATCCTGCTTATGGTCAGCAGGCATCTTCTGCAGGTCGTTTTGCTGCAAAGCGTCAGCAACCACCTAAACAGGCCAAGGCAAAGTCTGCCAGGCCTCCCACGGCCCAGCAGCCTCAGCCTCCTCAGGGCCTTTGACTTGCAACTAGAGAACTTAGCCTTTCTGGCTCTGGAAGAACCAGAGCCCCTCACCATTCCAGGAAGGTTAGCTTACTTTGCTCCCAGATGGGAGCAAATCACAGCAGAGCAATGGACCCTCTCCATTATAAGGGAAGGGTACAAGCTTCATTTCTTAAACCTTCCTCCCCACACCATGGTGAAACAGTTCAATTCTCCAACATCTCTCCTCAACCTTCTGGGTCAGGAGATTGCTACCCTTCTTGCCCAAGGGGCAATAGAAGAAGTACCCCTTCTTCAACAGGGCTCAGGGTTCTCCCCTTATTTTCTTATTCCAAAGAAAACAGGGGGCTACAGACCCATATTAGATCTCAGAGAATTGAACAAGTTTCTATTCAAAGAGAAATTCAAGATGATTTCTCTCGGTACTCTGCTGCCATACCTTCAGAGTCAGGACTGGCTTTGTTCTCTAGATCTCAAGGATGCGTACACCCATGTCCTCATCCATCCAACACACAGAAGGTTCCTTTGGTTGCTTTTTCAAGGAAAGCACTACCAATACAGGGTGCTTCCTTTCGGTCTGGCCTCTGCACCAAGGGTGTTCACGAAATGCATGGCAGTAGTAGCTGCATTTCTACGCACTCTAGGAATATTCGTTTTCCCATATCTGGACGACTGGCTCATTCAAGCTCCATCCCAGTCAGAGGCCCAGATTTGTCTAACCTGTACAATGCGTGTCCTTCAGTATTTGGGACTGGTAATAAATATCCCAAAATCCCATCTCACCCCCTACTCAGTCTCTGGAGTTTATAGGGGCCTTGCTGGATACCACAACTGCAAGGGCCTATCTTCCTCAGGCCCGTTGCCTACGCTTGGTGCAGTTAGCCTCCCAGATACAGTTAAAGTCCCATTTAACTGCTCGAGAAATGTTACAACTATTAGGCCACATGGCGTCCACCGTGCATGTGGTTCCATATGCTCGCCTTCACATGAGGGCAGCTCAATGGACTTTGTCCACCTAATGGACTCAGGCATCAGGTTGCCTGTCAGACAAAATAGCAAACTCCAGTCGCCTATTTTGGTCTCTCCAGTGGTGGAAGTCCCCTCCAAATCTGTTGCTGGGGTCCCCTTTTCAGCAGTCGCTACCCCAAGCAACTCTGACAACAGATGCTTCTCCAATGGGTTGGGGAGCTCATCTGCAGGATCTCTCCACCCAGGGCATCTGGTCTCCACAGGAGACTTCTCTGCATATCAATCTCTTGGAACTCAGAGCAATATTCTTAGCTCTCAGAGTGTTCCATTCCCTGCTCAGCTACAGGACAGTCCTCATCCATATGGACAACCAAGTAGCCATGTTCTATGTAAACAAGCAGGGCGGGACTGGCTCTCTGTCACTTTTCAATGAAGCTTTGCGACTGTGGGCCTTCGCCAGAGAGCATCACATCCATCTTCTGGCAGTATATCTTCCAGGCATTCAAAACTCTTTGGTTGACAGACTCAGTCGAGTTCTGCTCCCACACGAGTGGTCCCTCCACATGGACCAGGTAGCCAGGATTTTTCGAATTTGGGGAACCCCGGACATAGACCTCTTTGCAAGTCCGTGGAATGCCAAACTTCCCTGGTTCTGTTCCAGAATTCTGTGTCAGGGATTTCAGGCCAAGGATGCCTTCCTCCTTCACTAGGGTCAAGACTTCCTTTACACCTTTCCACCAATTCCCATAATTCCCAAAACACTATTCAAGCTTCAGAGAGATCGAGGGACCATGATCCTCATAGCACCACATTGGCCACGCCAAGTGTGGTACCCTCTACTTCTGCATCTCTCTCAAGCTCCTACCCTGGTCTTGGGCTCTGCACCAGACCTTCTGTCCCAGGAAGAGGGAATGTTGTGGCACCCAAACCCCCAGTCGCTCCATCTCAGGGCTTGGTTGCTGAGGGCCTAGACCTTCAAGATTTTCATCTCTCTCAGCAAGTCAGAGATGTTATTCATGCCTCTAGAAAGCCTTCTACTAGACGTTCCTATGCTTTCAAATGGAAAAGATTTACCACTTGGTGTTCAGAGAAGGGTTTAAACCCTCTTGCAGTACCTCTGAATTCTCTACTAGAGTATCTCCTGCATCTATCCCATGCAGGCCTGAAAACAAATTCAGTAAGAGTCCATTTGAGTGCTATTGCAGCGTCCCTCAAGCCTCTTAATGGACAACCTATTTCCTCTCACCCTCTTATAGCAAGATTCATGAGAGGCTTTCTTTTAACTAAACCTCCCATTAGACCACCTCCAGTGGCATGGGACTTAAACCTGGTTCTTGGCCAGCTTATGAAGCCACCCTTTGAACCTTTAGCCACCACCTCCTTGAAATTTCTTTCTTGGAAAGTTGTTTTTCTCATTGCAGTCACCTCAGCACACCGCATCAGTGAGTTGCAAGCTTTGGTGGCTAATCCATCTTATACAAGGTTCCATCATGATAAGGTAGTCCTCAGGACCAATCCACACTTTCTGCCTAAAGTGGTCTCGCCTTTTCATCTGAACCAAGAGGTATATTTACCTGTCTTTTTTCCAGGACCTCATGCATCAAATGCAGAGAGGAATCTTCATACCTTGGATTGTAAGAGAGCTCTCGCTTTTTACTTACAAAGAACACAGCAACATAGAAAGTCTTCTCAACTCTTTGTTGCTTTTGATCCTTCTCATTTAGGACTTCCAGTCTCCAAGAGAACACTGTCCAACTGGATTGCTCAGTGTATTTCTTTTGCCTACCAGAGTAGGAACATTTCTCTGGAGGGCCATGTCACAGCTCACAATGTGAGAGCCATGGCAGCCTCAATGGCTCATCTAAACTCTGTGTCCATCGACCAAATCTGTCAAGCGGCCACCTGGGCCTCGGTTCATACTTTCACAGCCCATTACTGTTTGGACAAGGACTCCCGCCGGGATGCCTCATTTTGTCAGGCTGTCCTCAAACACCTGTTCCATTCCTAATCAACTCCTACCCACCTACCCTGGTCGGATGCCAGAGATCCATGGGGGGAGGTAGAGTCCTTTTCAAGGACACACAACCTGGGGTTTCTCCCTGGCATCTTCAGCTAGGGAGTCTCCATATGTGAAGACTCATTCCTGCTTGTTCCTGGGGATAGCACAGTTACTTACCTGTAACAGGTGATCTCTGGGAACAGCAGGAATAAGTCTTCACAACCCACCCACCTCCACTAGGAGTTGTATCTCTCTATCTATCTTTCCTTTCCTCTCTCTCTCTTTGTCTCAGCTTTACAACTCAAACTGGAGAGAGGCGGTTGGGAAAGGTGGGAAGGCAGCGCGCAGGCACTGTGGGATGCTCCCAAAAGCTTTCTTACTGGATGCTGGGGAGCGTTCCCGCGCAGGCTCCGTCGGTACCGACGATACCCATATGTGAAGACTTATTCCTGCTGTTCCCAGAGATCACCTGTTACAGGTAAGTAACTGTGCTATATCAGAAGAGGTAGAAGGCTGTAACACTAAGGTCAAAAGACAGGGTAACATCAAAAAAGGCTTCATTTCCCCACTTTCCAATGGGCCAGGAGAATTCCAATAGGGAATCATAGAATGGAAGGGTCCTGAGAAGAGGAAGTCCTGAGAGATGGGAGAGTAGGGTTTCCATTCAGCAGCCCAGCAAGCACGTATGGGTGCAGCTATTAGAAGAGCCATTGGATATGGATGTTTCTCTTAAAAGAAGCTGGCTATACCACCGCTAATAAAGGAGCCGGCATCAATGCTGGCTTCAGTGCCAGGTTCATATGAATGTCTTCAACACATGGTAATTATGTGCTATGAATCTTGAAAAGACTGGATGAAGAATGAATGAGGACGTAAGCTGCTTTGTGCACTTTCAGTCTGAACAAAACCCAGCAGATTGTGAGCTTAGAGTCTATTCAAGGACACTACGCTCTGTTTAGGGCTGTGAGAGTGGATGTCAGCACACTATTTCATTGTTGCTATGAAGAAAGGTGGCCAAACTTAAGCAGAGATTTTTAAAGACTACTCATTATAGACAATAAACAGTCTATGATGAGTAAATTAGAGGAACGGCCATTATCAATGGGAATATTTTTTTAAAGGAATTAAACTAGCTGAAGAAGCTCAATAAGGCTCTGTAAGATTGTTTGCCAAAAGGACCTAAATTTGAGGAGTTTTTAGAATTATTGTATGAGGAATGACTGTTAGTCTATGAAGGCATAAACTGTGTTTATAGTGAAACATCATTTATTTTGAAACATCAAGTCTTCACAATATTTAGATCTTTAAGCATTCTCCATATGCTTTATGATGAAGAACACTAACTACTAATATTTTTTTCATTATACTTCTGCCCCCCCCCATATAAGTTTCAAATTAGAAAATCATTACCTCATCCTGAAAGATGTGCCAAATCTGAAAGGTTAAAAATCTGTGTACCCCTTCCATTTAATGCCCGCACAAAATTCCCAATCTCAGTATTCAATTATTTCCTTGCTTTCTCAAAGTCTTTTGGTTCCTGTGCATCCCTCCACTGTAAGCAAGGAATTATCTGGGATCACACAAAGCCAGTCTGTCTCCACATAGCTTTTATGTTTGCCAACTTCTTTATTAGTAGGATAAGGTCTATGCTCTGTATGCTTTGAAACTGGCATGAGCTGGTCCCAATGCATTCTCTGCTTACCCAGCCATTTCATGGATACTGCATCCATGGAAAATTCAAATTTTTTGTCTCCATGCTGCTTCACTGCTCTCCTTCTGATTTTGATGTATGAGTGCCTGATGATCTGATTTGCAGTAGACATAGAGGCATATTCCATTCTGCATGTCCCAGCCTCTATACGTCCAATCAGAACTGGACGCACAGAGATAGACCCAATTCTGATCCCTCGGGGCACGTCTAGCCCCCATGGGATCAGAATCACGTCTAGGCATGTACGTGCAGGCCGGGACCCAATTCCCATCAGCCTGCACATAGAAGCCCCTGCCCGGCTAAAGCAGTCAGAATCCTGAATGCAGCCACATTGCAGCTCCATTCAGGAGCCATGATCCCTGGCCGCCGACCACTTTCACCTTTCCCCACAGCCCAACCCAGGATCTGGCCTCCCATGGCCAGGATTGGACTGCAGAGAATCTCCTGCACCCCTTCAGCTGTTTGCTCCTGGCCAGGCCTCCCATCCCCCGATGTTTAGGGGGACTTATTCCATCTCTGAGGTGAAATAAGTCCCCCGTCCAGTCTGCCGGCCCCAGATGTACAGGGACAACTTCTGAATCGTGCCTATACATCTGGGGCCACGGACCGCCCACTGCCTGCCCTAACTCCACTTCCGCACTGCCCCCTCCTGCCCCCATCTAAGCCTCCCAGTACAAACTCTCTTTTCCTTATGGAAATTTTATACCTTTTCGATGCCCACCTGCATATCCCTTTTACTGCTTTCTTCTCAAAATCCACCTTGTGAGCTAAAATAGCTGCTCCAGTCCTAAAAGAATGGTGCGATAAACCACTCTCCTCAATCCTCACTCCTTTCAAGCCCATTAGCCACATTCTCCAAAATTGATACTTCAATAAGCAGTTGCTGTCCTGATCCCTAAATAGCATTCCCATTTCCTGGGGTCTGATCATAAGGTATGCCTGCAGTGCACTGAATGGACAAGGTTCTTAATATAGTATGGCCCTGATTCTGCAGAGCGACTTGTGGGACTGCACATCCCGGTGGAATGTGCAGCCCCGCAAGCCATCTTGCCCGTATTGCCCCTCGGATCTTCCTTGCATGGCCAGAGCTGCAATATGAGAAGAGCTAGCAGAATTTGGGCGGAGTAGGGGCAGGCCGAGGCAGCAGGGTCGATTCAGGTCATGGCCCTATACATCCTGCAAGTCAGGGGTAATGTGCTGCTTATTCTACCTCAAAGGTGGAATAAGCAGCTTGGACCGGGGCGATCAGGGCCAGAGCCCCCTCAAAGGCCAGGGACAGGGGCAGGTAGGTCCCTGCAGCCTGATCCTGGCCCTGGCTGTCCAGCCTTGGGTTGAGCGGCAAAGAAACAGAGGATCAGTGCTGCGGATGTTGGGGGACAGGCAGGGAGGACATCTCCATGAGTATGCAGGGGCATGCCGGGCCATCTCAGGGCCCAACACTGCACCCACGGGAATGTCTTGCGGTGCAGAATCATGTCATAATGGGCCCATCCTTCTTGGGGCCATCCAGATGACCCAGACATGCCCCTAATGGAATCGGGTTCAACTTGTCTTAGCTAATCTGGCCGTTTTCCCCTTTCTTGATTGATCTGTTTTTGATTGTACAGTATCACTATCAAGGTTACCCTATCCTGATCTCAATGTACATCCTCTGCTTGTAACCCCGGTCCCCTGGTTACTCCTTTTGCTGGGGCTATTACTTCATTAATTCTATTCTATAAAACATTATTGAATAGGCTGCCTTGAATAGAGTGATTTTCTATCCATCCCTTAACCTTGATCCCAGTGCCCCAATTACAGCCTGTTTTATAGCTAGGCTAATTGGGCACCTCTCTTCTGCTGCAGAGGCTCTGTCACCACCATCTCTCCATCATCTTTTAATGAAGAATCTTTTTGTGATGATATGAGCTTCTTCCATCTTTGAGAAAGCATGCAATACCTGCCAAATATGTCTTGGATAAAGCTCTCAACCCTCCTTGTGCTCTGAGACCTGGAATGAATTCTGCTAATCGCATGCTGTTTATTCTGAATACTTTAGTACCTTTAGGCTGCACATCTCATCTGAAGACAACCCACCCTCATTTATAGGCTCTTAAAATGCTTAGAGATAGGGACTTTTCTATGAAGCCTAGTGAATCCAAGATCCCATAGGGGAGCTGGCATCATGACCGGTCAGTCCTGTTTCTGGTGCCATGTGGCTGAAACATGTCCATTGAAAATGAGAAATAGCATCAGCAGTTTTATTGCTAATTCCTGCCACATGCTTCCCTGTAACATGTGGATTATGCTTAGGGTCCTGAGGACTCATGTGTGCATCGGGTTCATTACTCTATTCGCTCATGCTGTCTGTCTTTTAATAGAAAAGACCACCACCATCTTATATATTAAAAAGTCACTCTTCAATTTTGAAGTCTATTGCTCCACAATGTGAGTGCTATTACAGTAGGAAAAAACGCCAAGAATATTATGTCCTTTGTGATGCCCAGTGCTTGCTAGTCTTCGGACCATACCTCTATGCACCATTGCCATTTAAAGTATAGATCAAACCACATGCTTCCAGATACATCAGAATATAGCTGTATCTCCCTTTTAACAAAAACATAAGAACATAAGAAATGCTAAACTGGGTCAGACCAAGATCCATCAAGCTCAGTATCCTGTTTCCAACAGTGGCCAATCCAGGTCACAAGTAGCTGGCAGGTTCCCTCCGAAAAAACCACAAGTTCCACAGTGCTTGTCCCAGGGTAAGCAGTGGATTTCCTGGGTCCTCTTTAATAATGGTTTATGGACCTTTCCTCCAGGAATTTGTCCAAACCTTTTTTAAAACCAGCTACACTAACAGCTTTTACTACATCCTCCAATAATTAATTCCAGAGTTTGAATAAGCGTTGAGTGAAAAAATATTTTCTCTTTTTACCCTTAAATAGGTTATATTGTAGCGTCATTGCAAGTCCCCTGGTCTTTCTACTCTTTGACAAACAATTTATCTTCATTTATCCATTCTGCTCCATTCATTAGTTTAGAGACCTTTATCATATCTCCCCTCAGCCTTCTCTTTTCCAAGTTGAAGAGCCCTAACCTAATCTTTTCAGCCTTTCCTCATATGGATATTTAGATATTTAGGCATCTTATTTAGATACATTTGACTGTTAGAGGGACTATCAATTTGGCTTCAGAAATGCTTACAATACTAAAATATTATTGGGTACTTTAATTTCAGACATAAATTATAATTATAAATTATAATTATGTATTAGCCAATGGCTATTTGGCAGTTCTTTTGCAATATGACCTCAGTTCATCGTTCAATCTAGTAGATCATGACGTTTTAATACTTTTATTGGAAAATATAGGGATCATGGGTGTGGTGCGTAACATGTTTTATGTTTTTTTAAAGAATAGAAGATATCGGGAGCAGATAGGTAAGGCTAGTTCTACTAGGTGGGAAGTCAGCAGTGGAGTTTCGCAAGGCTCCCCATTATCATCAATTCTTTTCAATCTATTTATGATTACGCTAAGGTGTACTTTTGAGCAAGTGAACCTTAAACCATATACATATGCTGATGACATCTCAGTGTTGCTGACTTTTTCTCCATCCTCCAAGGATTATTTTTCAACAATTAGTATCGTTATAGTGAAATTGGAAGACTGGGTGAAAATGATGCGATTACAATACATCTAAAACAAAGGTTTTATGCCTTTACCAGAAACCATTCACATGCATTGACTCAGTTAAATCTGAAGGTCGATCCCATCCTAAAAAAAATCTAGGCATTTTGATTAATACTGATCTTTTTTTTGAGGCTCATGTCAGCTCAATTGTCTCAAAAATCTTACTTTAAGTTATGTCAGTTATGCAGAATAAGAATATATTTTGCTAAAGAACATTTTCATCTTGTGGTTCAGAGTTCTGTCCTGGAGTATCTAGATTATGGAAACTTGTTACTCATAAATTGTTCCCAATATCAAATTAAGCTATTGTAACTGTGTCAAAACATAGCTGCATGCCTTATTTTTGGTGTGTCTCGGTATACCGCAGTAACTCCTTTATTTCACAAATTACACTGGCTTAAAGTCCCTAACCAGATTCTTTTCAAGTTTTTTGTTTTTCTGTACAAATTCTTTAATGATTTTATCCCAGAATGCTTGTCGTCACTGTTATTTCTCTCATAATATGCAACTCGAAATGTTTGCAATCTGCCTGTACTCTTTTGTACCCCCATATAGAGGTATTTATTCAAAATTATGTTTTATACATATTAGTCCCTACATGGCAGCACAGTGCTGGTCTGAATTGCCTAAGCAATTAAAAAATATTTCTTCTCTTTTTTAGGTTTGTAAAAAACTTAAAACTTGGTTGTTTAAATCCAATTAGGGAGGAGTAGCCTAGTGGTTGGGGCAGGGTACTTCAGGCCGGAAGGTCGGGGGTTTAAATCCCACTAGAGGACAGCAACCTTGGGCCAGAAGGACTGGGGTTTCTAGTCCCACAGATGCTCCTTGTGGTCTTGGGCAAGCCACTTAACCCTCCATTGCCCATGTTCCCTGTAAGTATTAGTGTATGTGTCTCATATCCCCGCATGTTAAATGTATCCCCCAATTGTGTTGTGACCGCTTTGATTGAAGGATAAGGCGGTATACAAAACTGTCTAAATAAATAAATAAAATTAGTTGAACTGTTTATTCTGTTTTTATGCTTATTCTTTTGCTGTAAAACCACACAGAACCACTGGTTGATTGAGATTATTGCAGTATACAAATCTGTATTAGATTAGATTAGATTAGATATCCTTCCATCCCCTTTACCATTTTGGTGGCTCTTCTCTGTACCTTTTCTAATTCTGCTATATCCTTTTTAAGATATGGCAACCAGAATTGCACACAATATTCAAGGTGCAGTCTCATCATGGAATGATACAGAGGCATTATAATATCCTTGATTTTATTCTCCATTACTAGCATTCTATTGGCTTTCTTGGAAGTCGCTGCACAGAGGGTTTCAACGTATTATCTACGATGATGCTTAAATCCTTTTCCTGCATGGTGAGTCCTAATGTGGAACCTTGCATCGTGTAACCGTAGTTTGGATTGTTCTTTCCTAGATGCATAACTTTGCACTTGTCCACATTAAATTTTCATCTGCAGTTTATCAAGCCCTTCTTACAGTTTTTCACAATCCTCTTGTGTTTTAATAACTTTGAATAATTTTGTGTCATCTGCAAATTTGATTACCTCGCTCGTTATTCCCATTTTGAGGTAATTTATTTTTTTTGAAACTTTTATTTTCATTTTGCAACAAACAAAAGAAACAACACACCAAAGGAAACAATACAATTATACAATAAAGAAAAGTAAACCCACTACCCCCCACCCACACGCTTCTTCTCTAGCTGATTATGTCAGCATGTGAGCGCTTCCAAACAAACGTGATTGTACAGCAAAACAATCAAAAGAGTATCTGCGATACAGAATAATCATGAGACAAAGATATATAAATTTAGACAGTCAGATGAGAGCATTGAGCAGAATGTACATAGTCATTGAGCATCTTCCATTTAGACCGATGATGAGGAGTCTGAATGGGGGAAGCAAACATACGAGGTATTTGTTCATATTTACTGTAGAGACAGACATGATTCCACCATTCATTGGGGCTCAACTGGGAGCTATTTTTCCAGTATTTCGTAATTAGGGAAATAGCAATACCTAGCATAAAGTCCAAAAGGAAGTAAGCCGTTTGTGGAAGAGAGGGGATCCCCGCTGCTGAGCGAAGTCCCACTATCCTCCAAGAAAGGGGCTCTTGAAAGTGCAAAATAGACTGGATACGGCCCCAGACCCGACTCCAGTAATACTGTAGTGCGGGACATTCATACATAACATGAGGTAGTGAACCAATGGCCGCATGACATGTCCAACAATTATTGCCCTGAGCAGTGTTCCATTTGGCTAATCTGTCAGGAGTGTAAAAACACCGGTGGGCTAGAAAGAAGAGTGTCTGAGTGAGTGAGGCGGATCGGGAGACCCGTGTCACTTTACTCCAGACAAGGCTCCATTGCTCCGGGGTCAAAGTCACATGCAGTTCTCTCTCCCATGCTTTCTGCGCTATAGGGGTATCCCTAGTTATAGCATTACATAAGGTTTTGTAAAAATTGGATGCTACACCCGGTGAACTACCGATAGATCGGATAGTCTCCAACCAACCTTGTGTAGGGGAGGCCGATGGCGGGAGCACCTTAGCACTCCTAAGGCAATGCTGAAGTTGCACCAACTGAAAGTAGTGTTTCGCTGGGAGACCAAATTCAATTTGCAATTCACTAAAAGTTTTCCAGCGACCTTCATGGAACAATTGGCTAGGAATCCAAATGCCCCTAGTGTACCAGGGGCTCCACGCCATCGGTTTATTTTGTATTCTAAATCGAGTGTTGTACCAAAGTGGGAGTTTGTCTAACGGACAGAGTCGGGAGTCTAGAGATTGCATGAGATTATTATAGGCACCTAAGGTGTCTAAAAGCATTGGTGGGAAGTGAGAGTCTGATGGAAGAGTCATACCAGGGAGAAAAGTAAGAGGAATCGGTTTGCAAAGGTCCTCTTCTATGTCTAGCCACACAGGCCTACTCGGTACTGGATCTTCCAGCCAACGAGCACCTTGTTTGAGAAGAAAAGATTGATGATACTTCAGGAAATCAGGGAATCTGACACCCCCATATTCCTTATCTGCTTGCAGCTTATGTTTCGCTATCCTAGGTGTCTTATTTTGCCACAAGTATCTAGTCAGAAGGCCCTCGATATCTTTATATATACGTCGAGGGAAGAGACAGGGCACCATTTCTAAGACATAATTCACTTTCGGAACAATCATCATTTTTATGGTTTCTAATCGGCCCCACCAGGTAAGCGTTAAAGGAGTCCAGCGGTGAGTAAGCGCCCGGACTTTAGAGGTTAAGTCTTTGGCATTGAAGGAGATAGTGTCTTCCAAAGGAGAACAATAGTGAACCCCAAGGTATTTGACCATGCGAGGTTGCCATAAAAAGGGGAAGGATTGCATATCTGCCTGATGAAGCAAAGGATTTAATGGAAAGGCTACCGACTTGGTCCAATTTATCTTATAACCGGACAGTTGTGAGTATTTACCAATTTGCTCTAAGACAGCCGGTACTGAGTCTATAGAAACAAAGAGCATAAGATCATCAGCATACGCTGAAATTTTGATTTCCCTATGGGTGAAGGGGACTCCATGAATCTCCTCCGATTGCCGGATTAGTAAAGCCAAGGGTTCGAGTGCAAGATCGAAGAGGAGTGGAGACAGTGGGCATCCCTGGCGAGTGCCGCGTTGAAGGGGAAAAGGTTGAGACTTTAAAGCATTTGTACATATACTGGCTGTAGGCTGAGCGTACATGGTGCGAAGACAACGGAGAAAACCTTCCCCGAATCCGTACCAGCGGAGGACTGCAAACAGGAAGGGCCACTCTAAGCGATCGAAGGCCTTCTCAGCATCAAGTGAGAGGCCAACAAATGGGCGATCAAGATTAACTGCGGTAGTCAATACATGGCATAGAGTCCGAGCATTGTCAGCAGTCGATCTACCAGGAATGAAACCGCATTGATCTGGGTGTATTAAGGTAGGCATCCTATCCGAGAGCCGGGTAGAGAGAATGGTGGCAAAGATTTTATAGTCCGCGTTTAGGAGGGAAATTGGACGATAATTAGCTGTTAGTTGCGGGTCTCCCCTCTTTCTCAAAAACTACTACATTTGCCATTGAAAAGGACCCAGAAGGAGAACCCTCCTCGGCCAGAGCAGAAAAATAAATTTTCAAAACTGGAGCTAAATCAGCGTGAAAGGTTTTGTAGAATTCAGCGGGGAGACCGTCTGGGCCTGCGGCTCGACCTGAGGCACATTTCTTGATAGCAGAATGAATTTCTGAGACAGTAAATGGTGTGTCTAAGGCCACTCTATCTTCGTCAGATAGGGTCGGTCTTTGTACTCCTGAAAGTAAGCGTTCAAATACATCTGGCTCAAAATCACATTCAGATTGATAAAGCCGAGTATAAAAGTCACGAAAGAGTTCTAAGATTTCGGTATCTTTAGTGACCAAGCCCCCCCTGACGGATTGCGGAGGGCGGTAACATGCTTGGCTTCTTTTCGACCTTTTAGGGCATTTGCTAATAATTTGCCAGCACGATTATTTTCCCGATAATAAAGCCCTTGTTGTGATTCAATATTTTTAACAGCAGCAGTGTGCAAAAGCTGATTGTATTGAAAACGCAAGCGTTGTAAACGGAGTAAAATACATGGGTCAGTACGGGACGTGAGGAGACGCTCCCCAGCTTGTATCTGCTGCTCTAGAGTCAGTAAAAGCTGCTTTCTTTGTTTCCCCTGCCGAATTTGATAGCTAGTTATAGTGGCACGGATAGATGCTTTAAAACCCTCCCACCAAGCCCAGCCCGCTGTATCATGGGGTGAGTTAAAATGAAAATAATCTTGGATAGCGGCCTTTATAGCGATCTGAAAATCTTTTTGACCCAGTAGGGATCTATCAAAAAACCAAGCTCGGGGAGAATCGTCCCGCGCAGTGACACGTAATGATAAAGATATGGCAGCATGATCTGAGATATGGAGAGGATGAGTCCTAGTCGTGTCTACTTGAGAAATCAGTGCTTTGGAAATGAGAAAGAAATCTATTCTAGATTGGGAGTGATGGGGGGCAGAAAAGAAAGTGAACTCTAAGTCGGAGGGGTGAAGCAGCCTCCATATATCTACCAGCGCAAGATCTTGCATCAGAGCTGTAAGGGTAGCAAGACTCTTGGGTGGACTACTCGTTCTTGGCGGTTGTCTATCTATCAGAGGGTCTAACACTTGATTAAAGTCACCACCAAGTATTAATGGAGTATTGGCAGAGGCCTGTGCCAACTGCGCAATACTTGCATAGTAAGCAGGGTTGTCCACATTCGGGGCATAAATGCAAATACATGTGAATTCACTATCTCCGACCTTAAGATGTACTCGGGCCCATCTACCCTCCTTGTCAGCGCTAGAATCAATTACAGTAGCTTGCAAAGATTTCTTAACCAGGATGGCAACCCCGCACCGTTTAGAAACGGCGGGGGAATAGGCAGCCACCATGTAAGGCTTAACATTGAGTTTCAGTGTTTCAGCAGAGTTTAAGTGCGTTTCCTGAAGAAACGCTAAATCAGCATGCTCATGGCTAAGATAGCTAAGGATTTTCTTTCTTTTGATTGGACTATTAATGCCCTTTACGTTGAGTGATAAAATTTTACATAAAGCCATTCAGACAAGTTAAAAATTCTGAGCATGATAGCGCACCTAATTTCACAATGTCCCTCATATTGACTGTATCAGGCTGTACATATGGCATAAAAGAAATTAAGCTTAGATAACATAATGAAGCGCCCCACATTAAAAAAGAAAAACCGCAGCGCGGTAGAGAAGAAGCAAAACCCCAAAAATTACTGGCGACCATGTGTCTGCGGGGAGAAGCCCCAGAGAAGGCCAAAATTGAAAAACACATAACCTGTAGGACTGTGCATGCTCCGAATCCGACCGAGGCACACATCATGGAGGGAGAGGAGACCACAAAACAAGAGTCATAGAAAGAAAGAAAGAAAGTCCAGGAAGTCTCTGTGCTTGACTATGACCGCCGCATCGGGCCCTTCAAAATGGCGGACAGAGCCGGCGAATAAAAGTCCACGTCGTTGGATTAGCGCATCTGCTCGGCCTCTTTGGAGTCTAAAAATGTTGATAGTAGATCAGGATCTTCGAATGTCCTGGTTTGGTTGTGGAGAGTCACTCGGAGTTTCGCGGGATACAACAGGCCAAAGCGAGCCTGTAGCTGTTGAAGTCGAGGGCGAAAAGCAAGGAGTTTCTTCCGTCGGTCAACGGTAGGCTTTGCCAAGTCAGGGAAGAAGGAGACTTTGTGACCTTCAAATTCCAAATGATGGTTCGCCCGGGCAGCATTTAAAATTTGTTCCACTTGTTGATATCGTAGCAAGCGAAAGATAATAGGCCGGGGGGTCGTTCGGTTGAGCGCCATGTGGGTAGGAGCACGGTGTGCACGATCGATTTCCAGTTCTTTATGAAAGGTGATCTTCAGCAAGGAGGGAAGAATTTTGAGCAGGAATTCTCTCATATCTCCCGCTTCCGCCCCCTCCGGTATTCCAATGAGCCTCACATTGTTGCGACGGGCTCGATTATTGCTATCTTCTAACTCCTTTTGCAGATTCTGTATCTGGCGCTCGGCCTTGTCCAGTGCGCCCAAGCGCACCGCGTGCGAATCGAGGACCCCCGCCATATTGTCCTGCCGTAATGAGAGTCTTTCAAGTCGGTCCTGGAGCACTCCAAAGTCTTCTCGCAGGGCTCTAAGCGCTTCTCCATTGGACTGCACCAATTCCTTCACGCCGCGTAGTTCCTCCAAAATCTCCAGGTGCATTTCGGGGTTTTCACGAAATGGAACCATCTTCTGTGGGGAGGACACCTCTGTTTTGGAGCGTTTTCCGTGAGAAGAAGAAGGAGACCCGAAGTCCAAGCGCGCTGGTTTATGGGCCGCCATCCCCCCCGAGGTACCCCGGTCAACCCGGAGCGAGATAGTAAGTTTGTATAGGTATTAAGTCAGGATTCTAAGTAGGCCTCTCGGGAGCTTCAGCGCGAAGCGTCTTACCCGCTGGACATCAGGCTCCGCCCCTCATTTTGAGGTAATTTATGAATATGTTAAAAAGCAGCAGACCCAGCACAGAGCCTTGAGGTACTCCACTATTCACCTTTCTCCACTGAGAAAATTGGTCATTTAGCCCTAACTCTGCTTTCTTTTGACCAGTTCCTGATACACAATAGTACACTTCCTCCTATCTCATGACTTTTTAATTTCTCTAAAAGTCTCTCATGAGGGACCTTGTCAAAGGCTCTCTGAAAATCCATATATCCACTGGTTCACCTTTGTCTACCTCTTTATTCATACCTTCAAAAAAATATAACAGATTAGTAAGACAAGACTTTCCTTGGCTAAATCCATGTTGACTTTCTCCTATTAAACCATAACAATCTACATGTTTAGTAATTTTTTTCTTTATAATGGTTTCTATCATTTTGCCCGGTATTGATGTCAGGCTCACTGGTCTGTAGTTTCCCGGATCACGCCTGGAACCCTTTTTAAAAATTGGCATTACTTGTCCCTCCACATGTTTAACCCATTGCATTGGCTTAGAAATTCTTGCCAAATTTTTAGATCATTCTTCATTGGCACGGACACACCAACAACATGATTGTTGCTCTTTCTAAGTTTGGTTGCAGCTGCCAGGTGCCTAGCAGAGGCAAAGCCCATTGTCACTAATTTATATGCAAAGTTGAAGTGCCCCAAGTTGTAACTGACCCAATGATACTTTCTTGGTCACTATTGTGCTAGCCACCAGTTCCTTGAGAGATCCAAGTTCGGACATTGGAAGTCTGATAACCATCTGACCTATGTCAATCTCTATGCCCAAATGTTCAATGTTTGCGCATTTGACCTTCTGTTTTGCCTTTTGCTAGTGGGACCCTGTGTTCCCTTGCTTTGTCCTGGAATGCCATCAGCATCTCCTTACACTCCCTTTCTCTGGAGCCCATCATTAAGAAGTCATTAAGATACCGGATGATTCTGCTTTTTCCAACGACCCACTGAAGGAATGTTCTAAACCTTTTAATGAAGGTGCATAACACTTATCGTAGTAATAGTGCCTTTTGAACCTAAAACCCAGCCGATGAAAACAAGTTGGATGTATGGGGAGAAGTTGGAATGCTGATTCTTTATCTGATTTTGCAAGCCAAGATCACTTGCCGCATTGTTTTATTATTTCTAGTGCCTGGTCTAGTGATGCATACATGACAGAACAGAGGTCCTTATCCAAGAAAGCATTCACCGACCCACCTTCAGGGAAGGACAAGTGGTGGACAAGGCAAAACTCCCCAGGATCCTTCTTGGGGACTACTCCAAAGAGAGATACCTCAAATAGAAAAAAAGTATTTTTTTCGAAATGGTCCCACTGCCCTGCCGAGGGCTATCTTTTTCTCAAATTTCTTTTCCATTAGCATTGAGTTGTCTCATGTGGGTTTCAGATTGCATGATAACCCTTTGCAGGCCCGCGTCAGGTATGGCAAAACCATAAGAACATAAGAAATGCCATACTGGGTCAGATTAAAGCTCAGTATCCTGTTTCCAACAGTGGCCAATCCAGGTCATAAGTACCTGTTCCCAAAAGGTAGAACGATTCCATACTGCTTATCCCAGGGGTAAGCAGTGGATTTCCCCATTCCAATTTAATAATGGTTTATGGACTTTTCCAACAGGAAGTTGTCCAAACTTCTTTTAAACCAACCCAGCTATATTAACAACTCTTACTACATCCTCTAGCAACAAATTCCAGACTTTGATTATGCACTGAATTAAAAAATATTTTTTCCTATTAGTCTTAAATGTGTTACATTGTAGATTCATTGAATGCTCCCTGGTCTGTCTACTTTTTGTAGGAGTAAACAACCAGTTTACATTAACCCATTCCAATCCACTCATTATTTTATAGATATCTATCATATCTACCCCTTAGCCATCTCTTTTCCAAACTTTTCCTCGTAGGGGTACCTTCCATCCCTGCAACAATTTTGATTGTTCTTCTCGGTATCTTTTCTAATTCCACTGTATCTTTTTTCAGATTTAGTAACCAGAACTGCACACACTATTCAAATTGCAGTTGTACCATGGAGCAATATAGAGGAATTATAATATCCTTGGGTTTGAATCTCAATTTTTTTCCTTGTGATTCCTAGCCTTTGATTTGATTTCTTGGCTGCTGCTGCACACTGAGCAGGGGGTTTCAATATATTGCCCATGATGAGATGCCTAGATCCATTCTGGAATCCTTCTAGCAACCAATTTGCTTCCTTCGCTGGGTGATCTACTAAATTTTCTTCTAATGCCCCAGTGTTGATGCGAGATGACACCTCTCGCTCATCCTCCCTTTGTTCCTCCGCTACTTTCATTACCTGAATTGCAGGTAGCTTTCCACACACATGCTGCATGCATTCTTAAACTTTCATTTATTCTGAAATCTATTATAGCTGTTATTAAAGAGTCTGCAAACCCCCTGTGGACTTGTTCCAGTTTGCCTAGGCCCTTTTTGTGGGTCCCCAGGTTCAAACCTGCCTTCTCTTCTATTAACTTGTTCATTCCTATAACCCCCCGTTTGCCTGCCTAACTGCTGTTTCAACCAACTTTGCCCTTTCATACTCTGCTGTGTCATTGTGACAATCCACAAGTCAATTTCTTTTGTGTACCAGCTCAAACTATTATCAGTGGCCATATTTCTGCGAAATATCACATTGTAATTGAGCCATGCTGTCCCTCCATAAGTCCTATAGGCCTCACATCTTATGTCTTGATACTGAAATGGCTCTCTGCACTTTTCCAATGACTTTTCGCCTATAATACTTGATTAAAATACAAGAGCTCTGCATCAAGTGGCTATATTCCTGCTTACTGAATCAACCTTTTTTCCTTCCATTTGCAGCTAGAACAGTTGCATTGCCTTTCATTATCCCCTTGTAATAAAGAAAAAAAATATCAATATACTGTCTATAATGCAAGCGGCATAGATATATTCTGTCAATATTGACACCATTCCTGTGATTCCACTATCCCCTTTGACCCTTCATTCTGCCATATGTTAGACCACCTAAAGGAAGTAAAAATAAACAATGGGCAGAGGTTAACTGTAAACCATTTTGCTTATTCACTCCTCTCCTGCAAAATTAGTTCAATTCCGCCCAAAATTTGCAGCAGCTTGCTATTCCCTTCATATTGCCTCATAGATTTTGAACCCCACACTTGTTTGGCATCCAGATCTGCCCTTGTGTTCTCCACAGTGTGAGTATTTGATTGGCAGGCAGCCCTTAGGTGTTCCCCTTTCCCAGTATTTGTCATTTTCATTTATTTTATTTTATTTTATTTACATTTCTTATATACCGCACTATTTGCGATCAGCGTGGTTTACATACAACAAAATGGTATCCGACAATAAGCAAAGTCAGGTCCTTACATTGAAACAGGAACAAGTAACTTGGAGAACAGGGTAAAACTATATACATATGCAGGGCATGGAAACGGGTAACTATATACTTGTCAGATGGGGTTATCGGGTATTGATCATGTTTGGTGGTTGGGGTTCGGGGCAGTCAGTAAGGTGTTTGATAAAGAGGAAGTGTTTCAGGGCCTTCCTGAATTGGCTTAGGTTGGGAATAGCTCTGATGTGTGGTGGTAGGGAGTTCCAGAGACTTGGGGCGCTTAGTCTAAAGGCTCTGTTTGATGTTGCTTTGGAGCATTTTGTCATGTCTCTCGGTATGGCTAGCCTGTTGTCTACAGTGGTTCTTCTTAGCCTGTTGGGTGTGGGTGGTTGGATGAGGTCACATAGTGAAGAGGAGGAGAGCCCCTTGATCGCTTTGAATGTAATCACTAGGGTTTTGAAACTAATCCTGGCTTGAATGGGGAGCCAGTGAAGCTGCTTTAGGAGGGGTGTGATATGATCTCTTCTTGGCGTTCCGAGGAGAACCCGCGCTGCACTGTTCATGGCTAATTGCAGGGGACGTAAGGTGGCCTGAGGGAGTCCTTGCAGGATGGCGTTTGAGTAATCGAAATGAGGAATGATGAGGGCTTGATAGATGGTGCGGAAGTCGCCTGGTTCGAGTAAAGGGCGTAGGTGTCTAAGGGATCTAATCTTGAAGTAGATCGCTCTTACAGTGTTGGCTATGTGTTCCTTCATGTTGAGGTTCTGATCCAATGTGACTCCAAGATAACGTATAGCTGATTTTACTTGCAATTCGGCGTTGTCCACTTCCAGGTGGTCGGGTGGAGTAAATTCGGGATTTCTGGAGATGAACAGGACCTCCGTTTTCTTGTGTTGGATGCGCAGATTCTGAGATAGGAGCCATTCGGATATTGCATTGAAACACTTGGTCAGGGGGGTAAGGTCTGGGCAGTCCAGGGATATTGGCAGGTAGAGTAAGACATCGTCTGCGTAAATCATGCAGTTCACCTTGAACGATCTGATGATGTTACAGATAGGTTGTATATAGATGTTAAACATAAGTGATGATAGGGAGGATCCTTGAGGAACTCCTTGGCTTTGGGCCTGTCTGTCAGTTTACTCACCCAGCTGCCTTGCTGATACTTGCTGTGGGCCTAAACCTCTGCCTGTGATGTCTTGGCAGAGGCCAGACTCCTGTCCTTGATTGCGTCCGACCACTTCCAGATGCTGAGTTTCAGTCAGTAGGGCCTACAAGCGCCCTGCTCCATAGATCATTGCTGCTGCCCTTACTTGGTTCACAAGCTTGTGGATCTCCTGCTCCCCTATACCATGTGGTCATTAAGGTGCTACTGTTGTCTTTGTGGATGTCTGTTATTGGGGCAAGTGGTACCCCACCCAAGTAGGTGTCTTGGCCTTCACCCAGTGCCCCTCTTTTAGCCAGTGCTCCACTCCTCCTGCCTTCACTTTGGTCTTGCTTGCTTTCTTTGTTACTGACATATTTTGTGTTCCCTTGCTACTTGTTAGTTGATGTGTGTTTCTCTTGACTAAGGCAATTGCCTTCTGCTTGCTAGTCTTATTTGTCTCCCTCTCTTGTTCTACATCTGCTGGTCTGGTGTTGCATTCCTCTCTCTGGCCTCTTTTCTTGCTTTTTTGCCATTTTATTTATGAATGTTGCTTTTAAATTGTCCCCATGGCTAGGTGCTCTATTGATCCCTCTGCCCCTGCAGCTGTGCAATAATCCAATTGAGCCTATTCATCACTGTGAGTCTGTGGGGCGGAGGAGGGGGGAGTTGCTTCTACTGGGCCTCTATCCCTCAAGGCTAGCACAGACATGTGAATGATTCTCCAACCTCTGCACCACTGTCCCATTCTGGAAAAGGGGAGCAGAGTGGCTCTTTAAGCAGCTGGGGAGCGGAATGCCCTTTTCACATGTTGCTCTTGCACGACACTGTCTCTTTAAATTTCTTCTGGCTGCTGGGGCTGAGTGTACTTGTGTTTCAATTCAGCCTAAGTTGCTTGTTTGCTGTGGCTGTTGGTGTCAGAACAACTAGAAGACAGGGCCTAACGCCACATCTGCCTTCTTATCACCTCTATTGTCCGTTCCATGTGGCCATAGGCAACTTGATTCTCTGGCTGCACCTCCCTTTACCATTGGCTTGCCACATGACACACTAGCACTTTGCCTCAGTCCTTGTACTTGGCATTGGGTCCCAGTGTCCTCCGAATGCTGTGTCTGCCTCTTGGATACTCCTACTCTATCAGAAGTCCAAAGGAAGCATTCGCTCTTGCAAAAGGAGAACCAGAGACGTTAGAGAGCAAGGTGAAAAAGGGTGCAACCCTCTATACATGCAATCAGACTTTATTAATCACCCCTACACTGACAGTGTTTCAGCACAGGAAGCCTTCGTCAAGGGGTACATATGTTCTGGCCTTCGACAGACAAAAGAAACACTTGTCAGTCATACATCAACAAAATCATATTAAAAATATTAATATAAATATAAAACCAAAATAAAAATACAAAATACAATGGCAATAAATAATATTAAAAAGCCAATAAAAGAAGATATGGGTAGTCATAGATACACTAATTGGTAATATTTTATCTTTATCTTTATTGAATGCTTGATATACCATCCAAGCAGCACATCAGAACAGTTTACAATAAAAGGCAGCTACCAAAGCTAAGAAAACAGAAAGGTATGCCATTATTATACAGGAAAGAGGGAGAGGACAGAAGTAGATAAAAGGATCATAGGAAGGAAGGATATAGAAAAGGAGGTCAAACTAAAGGAGGTATGGAATCAGGGAGAGGGCTGTATGGGAGAGGGTGGGCTATATGGAAGAGATAAAGAAAGGGAGGCCAGAATTAGGAGGTATGCAGTCAGGGAGAGGGCTGTATGGGAGAGGGAGGGAGGTCAAAAGCCGTATGAAAGAGGTGGGTCTTGAGCAAGTTTTTGAATTGTATGAAGGAAGGTTCAGAATGAAGGAGGATGGGCAGAAAGTTCCAGAGGGCAGGTCCCAAAAAGAAGAAGGCTACATTTCGAGTACGTTTGAGGTGAGCACGGGAAGGGGAGGGAAAAATGAGGTGGTTAGAATGGAGAGAAGTGAGGAGACTGTTCAGGGTGTAAAATTGCAGAAGATCCAAAAGATATTGGGCGATGCCAGTATGAAATGCCTTATGGATCAAAGTGAGTATTTTATAGGTGATCCAATATTTGATGGGAAGCCAGTGCAAATGAATGAGCAAGGTATGATATGGTCTGGGCGGGAAGCATGAGAAAGGAGACGGGCGACCAAAATGATTTGGAGCCTTCATCAGGAGTCATATGAGAAGAGACTTGAAGACCTAAATATGTACACTCTGGAGGAGAGGAGGAACAGGGGAAATATGATTCAGACCTTTAAATACTTAAAGAGAAATAATGAACAAACAAACCTCATCCAAAGACGAGGAAGCTGTAAAACTAGAGGGCAAAACATGAAGCTGCAAGAGCATAAACTGAGAGGAAATGTCAGGAAATACTTTTTCACTGAAAGGGTGGTGGATGTTTGGAATGCCCTCCCGATGGAAGTGGTGGGGGCAAACACAGTGACGGAATTCAAAATGGCATGGGACAGACACAGTGGATCCCTTTACAGCAACAGGATAAAATCAAAATAAACATAACTAATTATTTCAAAAAATAGGGGTGACCTACATGGAGCAGTTGGCATACCCCTAAACAAAGGCATGCGGAGGGGTGACCTGCATGGAGCGGCAGGTGCACTTGCTCTTGCTGGGCAGACTGATGGATCATATTGGTCTTTATCTGCAGTCATATACTATGTTACTATGTTCTGGAGAAGTTGGAGACACTGAAGTTGGTAGTGAGAGAGTCCGGTGAAGATGACATTGCAATAATTGAATCTAGAGGTAACTAGGGATAGGGTAAGTGCTGTCAGTGATTGGGGAGAGAGAAATGGGCGTACAGCACAAAGCTGTCAGAGGGATGCAAAAGAATGGCGGATAAGGGTGGATATGTGCTCATGGAAGGAGAGGGATGAGTCCAGGGTCACACTGAGATAACGAATGGAATTAACAAGAGGAAGAGTGGACTGTGTGAGTGAAGGGGCCAAGGAGGGGCAGGGAGTATGAAAGGTAAACCAAATAACAGTGGATTTGGAGGTACTGAGGTGGAGGAAATTTGTAGATAACCAAGAAGAGACAAGCAGACAAGAATTCAAGGGGGTGAGATCAGGGACAGTGGGGCTAATATGATAGAGCAGAATGATGTCATCAGTGTAGAAGTAACAGGCTATGCCAGTCCGTTGGATGATGCTAAGAGAACAAAGAAAATATTGACTAGGAGGGGAGGCAGAACAGAACCTTGGGGGATGCCACAAGTGAGAGGTGTGGGCGAAGAGATAGTGGAGCCTGCCTGAACAGAAAACGTACAAGTGGAAAGATAGGACCGAAACCATTGCACTAATAGCTTAACATACACAGTGATGCAGTGCATTACCACGTAAGCTGAAATTATGGAGATGGGAAAGAAGGGTGGCGTGGTCCACTAGATCAAAAGCAGAAGTAAAGTCTAGGGAGACAGCAAGGGTAATACTACTATGGTCATGTGAAATGTAAAGCTTGTTGAGAAGAGAAAGAAAAATAGTTTCTGTGCTGTGACCCGCCCAGAACCTGGATTGACGAGGATGGAGTGCATGAGTGAATCGAAGTGAGCTTGAGAGGAAAGGGAAGTTTGAGACGGGATGCCAATGGGCCAGGACAGTGTGATACAGAGGCTGAAATTAAACATACCAAGGACATAAGGAAGAAGAGCCAAGGTGGGTTCAGGAAGTCAGTGGGAAGGGATTGGGATCAAGAACATAAGTGGTCTTATGAGAAGACAGTAGAGCCTTGGACAATTCCTGGGGTGAGATGGTACAAAAAGAAGACCATACATGGCTGAGGAAGGGAGTGGAAAATGGAGGAGTGGAGGGAGTGGGCAGAGGGTGCAATGAAGAGGGAGACAGTAGTGATGCGTAGGTAGGGAACTGGGCTTGTCAGTGAAGAAGGAGGCGAGGAGAGATGCGTCAGAGACAGTGGAATGACAGGCCACCGCTGTAGCGTCATGTGTGGTCTATAAGGATTGTCAAACGTGGTACAGTTGCTGGGTGGAATTAGCCGCAGAAGAGATCAGGTTGGAATAATAGGTCTTTTTCGCATCATGGATGAGGGATCTATAAAGGCGGTGACAGTCGTGGAAATGTAAATAATTCATTAGGTGTGACATGTAATTTATAAAAGAAATCACCACAAATGGGATTTTATACATTTTTGGATTTCAAATCACTCAAGTGTTATCCAATGATATTAAACTCCATGACAGTGAAACATTGTAGAACCAGGAGGGAAAGGAGAAAAGAGTGGGTAGGGGAAAGGGGTGGGGAAATGGGGGGAAAGAGGAGGGGAAAGGGGTGGTTAATAAAGACTGGTTCCACATATAGAGGGTTGTGTCCTTTTTTGCCCTGCTCTCTAGCATCTCTGTACTCCTGCCCTATCGCTACCTGGCTTCATTTTTCTTTGCTGGATCTGCTGCTGAGGCGGTAAGGTGCCGCAATTGCCGCTGCTTCCCTCTCACCTCCTTTTATCTTGCCCTGGATCCATCCCCCTGCTGAATGCCCATTGAACTTGGCAGGTGACATGCTAAAATTCACTGCCCCTTTGTTGTGCAAATTCCTGCAGGCAGCAAATCCAAATTAATGGCTCCTTTGTTCTGCTCCCTTTGCACCCAGCACTGACCATATTATGGAGTTGCAGTCCCTTGATTTGTGCCTGCTCCTTGGCTTCAGAGTAGGCCTGCGATAATGGCTACAATGCATCAAAAACAGAAAGTGTGGTAAAACTCCCACATTAAGTGTATGATGGGGTGGGAGACTAGGCGGGTTATAGGCAGATGACAGGTATGGATTGCACATTGTAATTTGTGCACGGTGCTTATCACGCACTTTCAATTTTGCAGTTACATGGGTGCACTTAACATAACCTCAAGAAGGTGTTAAATGCACCCAGGTTAACTCTGAATGAGTTTAACCTATGGTAAGAAACTTTTCTCTTTGATAACTTTTCTCTTAGAGCATGCTGCCCATACCCCTGACAGCACAGGGCTTCTGTCCTTACTGTGCGCTGGTTTTTGCTCCTAAAATGCAAGTAGTTTAAACAAATTAGTAAAGGGCCCTATATTTTTTTTCAGTATCATTCCATAATAATGAAACGATCTCCCAATTATTATTATTTTGGGCAATGTTCTTTTCTTTGACCATTTAAAAGGTTCTGGGCATTTAACTGTTTCTGAGCACTTTGTTTCCAAAAACAAATGGACTTGGACACTAAGGCACCCTTTTAGTAAAGCCTGTTAGGGCTTTGCACTTAATGCACATTGGCATGAAAACTAACACACAGTAAATGCAAAGTCTCTGTTGTAACCATCGAGGACTTGACCAGCATGTTCCCAGCAGTTACCGCACAGATGTGTACCCTATTGCGGGGTGCAATTAATGCATGTCCACCTAACACCACGCATCAATGTATGGATAAGTGCAGCCACACTAATTGCCACATTGATAGCGTGCAGCATTGGCCCTATCCACACTTAATCCCTAACCTGCCCATTCCCTGCCCCTTCGCTCAATGTGCAGTTACCATGGGAATTAGCATGCTGCATTTGTCATGCCTGTGAGGTAACAGTTACTGTTGGCTATTACAGCATGCTAAAAGGTGCATTAACTGTTTAGCAGCTTTCGTAAAAGAGTGTATACTGTAAGACCATTTAGCATGCAAAAAATAGTAGCCATCGCACTAATAGCTTAACATACACAGTAACACAGTAGATTAGCAGGTACATGCTAAAATTATTGCATATCCGCTTTTAAATGAGGTAATTTCACATGATTAGGTGTAAAGATATGCTCTACTACATGCACTCCTTCGAGTGTGCTGACTAGGGGGGTAGTTACTAATATGCATTTAGGGAATGACACATGATTTTTGCCTCTCAACAAGCATTAAATGTCAAAATTTTGTGTTATTTTACCTTAACATACTTTAAAGTTGCTGTAGAATACATAAGACGATTCAAAGCATGCAAATACATGCAACACTACTATGCAAACTAAATAAAGCAAGCTATGTTATTGCAGGGAAAAATTACAGGTTAGTGACTCCCGCAATAAATTAAGTTGCAGTAAAATCCGACATTTTTCCACAACTTATTCATAATGCCTGGAGGGAGAAGTAGAGACATGAGTTCAGCTCTTTGAAATACATGGGAGATTTAACAGTATTTGGCTGGTTAGTACAGGGACTTGTATATGTTAAAGTCCCTGTACTAACCTGCAAATACTGTTGAACCTCCCATGAATTTCGGATAGCTGAAATCATGTCCCTAACTCTCCCTCCATAAAGGCTATGAACTGCTGATCTATGTCATGACATTATCAGTCCAGGCTCCCCTTCAACATTAAGCTCCTCCAGCATCAAATCACCCCGATATGAATCCATAAAATATCTATGAATACCCTCACGTATGAAGAGTCTGCCTCCAAACATTAAGATCTTCTCAACATCAAGCGCCTCCACATATAAAGGTCCCACAACAAGAAGCCCCTCTACCATGAAGGTTTCCAAAACTCAAGTTGTGCCCCCTCAACATCAAACCCAGCTCCCTCAGAAAGGCTGGGCACGTTCCACATTAAGGCTCTCTACCTCACTTCCTCTCCTCATTATCACATGACACACTGCTAGATGAAGCACTGCTAGATGACATTATTGAGCAGGTACACTGGAATTCATTTGAGAGGGGTGAGATTAGAGTCAGGGTCTTTGTGGTTCATATAAGGGAGAATTTAGTCTTCATGTGAGGAGGTCAGGTCCTCATATTCTTAAAGGCTTGGTTTTGGAATGTTATTTATATTGGACACTTAGGGCCTGATATTTGAAGGGCATTTACATGGTTTATAGCCTAGTAAACCATGTAAATAACTTAGATGGGGATATTGAATGGCGCATACACAGTTAGTGCCATTGAATATCCCCATCTAAGTCCCCTACACACCCTGATGCTATCCGGTAGCATTGGGATGTGTTGGGGACATCCGGGGCAGAGTGGAGGCAGTGACTGCTGCTAGCCAGATAGTGGTGATATTGGACCGCTACCCGGTTAGCAATCCGTGCCTAAAACTAGGCCAGCTTTTGGCTCGCCTAGTTTGAGTGGCAGATGCTAACCGGGTAGTGGTCCAATATCACCACTACCCGGATATTCAATGCCGCTATCTCTCGGCACCGTGGCATTTAATATCCAGATTTAGGGGTCAGCGAGCAGGCCTATGTTGAAAATCAGACCCTTAATGTTAGGAGATTTCTTAGTTGGGGTGAATTTCTATTCTGAGGACTTCAATTTGGAGGTAATATATGGATACATGATATTGGGTGTTTCTTGTAGTAGGTCATAGCTTGTTGTTGAAAGACATCCTTGTTATGGATAATCTTTCATGTATGAGGGACTTCATTTTAGGGGGAAGGCTTTCTATTGGGAGGCTTCATTGGAAGCTCAGGGAATCATTTTAGGGAACCCTGTTGTGGAAGAGCTTAATGTTGAGAATGGGCTTGAATCAGCAGTGAGACTAGATTAGGGATATCTGAGGCATTTTTTGAGGAACTAAGGCTGATTTTTTTTCAGAAGGATGAAATTCCCTGTTCTAACCAGCCTTATCACTCTGGGTCGCTTAGCACAGATTTCATAAATCCTCATGTGTACACTGAACTTTTTCATTTAGCATGTGATCATTCTTAGGATAATTATTCTTACGAATGTACAGTAAGTTAAAATTTAGTTTAGTCATTTCAGCTTCCACACTAAATTTTTGCTTATGTATACAAAAAAAGATTTGTGTATGCTATCTTCATAAAAAGATTAAAATAAATGTATTCTTTAGTTTAGTTTTGTTTTATTTGTATATGTAGGCATTCATTTTTTTCCCTTTGTAGATTTTAAAATCCTTGGTCTCTCTCTACACTATATAGACATTCATCTCCTTTCACAATAAAGCATTTTAATTACCTTGTTTGAACTTTAATAGCAACTCCCATATCCCTCTTCTGGCATATGGATCAACACCAGCGGTTGGCTCATCTAAAATTACCACCTTTGATCCACCAGCAAAAGCAATAGCTATAGAGAGTTTTCTTTGCATTCCACCTATTAAGAAAAAAGGACTGTGTTATCTTCACACAACAGCACTAATTATGTTAATGTCAATGTTGTAGACAAATGGCACAAAAAACAGTTTGTTAATTTAGGATTATTATTAATGAAAATGAACTTCCTCTGCCCCAATTCATTCAGTTTTAGATGTATTGCATGAATATTTTTCTCGAACTTGCATACATACTAATCTATTATCCTTTCATAAAGCGTTAAAAACCCTTTTCCCTGAGCTAAGCGACAGATGGTGATCAAGTAGTGATGGTCAGAGGGAGTAACAGTTTGGCAGCAGCTGGGGTTGGTTTTTGGGGGGTGGGATTAATGGGTCCTGCCGGATGGGGCTGGATGGATTCTGGGTTTGTTTGTTTTTTGTAAACTCTGTTTATTGAAAACCAAATAATACAGAACATGCAAAATAATATATAAAAACAACAACAACAACAAAAAATGACATTTCTGGTGATCACTCAGCCCAGGATTCCTCAACAAATCAATCATACAAATACAGCCAAAAAAAAAATTACAATATTCCCCTCTCCCCCTCTTCCCCCCTTCCCCCACCAACCTCCCTCCCACCCCACAGCCTCCCCTTTCAGCAACCAACCCCCCATAGTGAACATGCATAGTAATTATATTATTAGTATCCCACGACCTTCTCAACCCAATTGAAGCACTTCATTCCGGACACGAGGCCTCAATATCTGAATATATGGTTCCCAAATTAACAGGAATAAGGCCCAACGTCGAGCACTTCCTCTAGCCTCTCTCCTTTCCATAAGCATCAGCTGGTGAAAGTTGTTGCGCCATTCCCAATAGGTGGGACCTGACTCTTCTCTCCACCTATTTTATATTAAAGTACTGTACATAGTTTGAGTATAATATGTATATAGTTTCCCCGGTTTTTCTTCCATGTTCAATTCCCTGTTCTCTGTAAAACTCGATGTTGTTTGTATACATTGTAGTATCTTTGTTCGATGTACACCGCACTGATTTTAATAGCGCGGTATAGAAGAATTGTTAAATAAATTAATTAAATAAATAAATATCGGGCCTTTACCCACCAGACATGCCTTCCTGACCAAAAGGCGTTCCCATTTCCCTTTCGGGTGGAGTGGTCCAAGCTGATCTAACACCACAAGCGCTGCTGTCCAACGGATTCGCTGTAACACAATCCTACTCATAAAATCAGCTATCCTCTTCCAGTATAGGCAAACTATTGGACACCTCCACCACATATGTCCTATGTCCGCCAAAGGGCAGGGACATTTTGGGCATTTGCCCACCTCAGTGAGATGGGATCATTGGATTCTGGGTTTTTATTGCTGATTGTACACTACCGTGAATACTGTGGCAAATGGCAATATATAAATGTTTTAAAATAAATAAATAAGAGTCACTGCAGGTTTGCTGCCTTCAAAATACTGACATATTTTTTCTTGTGATGATGATAATGATGACATTTATTCCTAGTGATGTCATGTGAACTTCTTTAATGGAGGTTTGAAAACACGCTAACAGTCCCCCAAAAATGTATTTTCTCACTAAATTGGGTCAGGAACCTCTTTTAAAAAAAAAAAACCAATTATATCCATCTAGAATTGAAATTTTAGTTTAAGAGCAAGAACATAATATTTATGTACAGTAATTACTCATACCCTTCCATTTATTTTTCAGCTCTGGTGGTTTTCAATTTTCCCTCTGTGTCGGCTGCAGTACATAGTTAAAGCTCTTTCCCTGAAAATACAGTGCTGCTTTGCAATAGCGTGTGGTTAGGGCCTTCGGGGGATGCACTGAATCCCCAGTCCTGACAAGTCATGTGACTTTTTTTTTAAGCCTAAAGGCAAGTGAAGCAGGCACCTGGAGATCATATCAGGGGGCGCTATTTACTCTGACCTTGTGTTGCAGTGCCTTTGCCGCCAACCCAGCACTATATCTGTGTGAATGCCAGTAGAGTTAATAGTTTAATCTATACTTTATATATCACCTCTTTTATAAAATTTGAAGATCTTACCCATAATGCATTATCTCCTCCCTTGCCTATCACCCAGAGTACAGCATTTCTGCTTCCCCCACCCTCCCAGGTGGCCAGCATCTCTCTTTCCCTTCCTAGCCCCCAACACAAGCTGCATCTCTCCTTCACTACCCCCTCCCATGCCCCAAGGTGTTCACAGCATCTCCCAGTCCTTTCTCTCTTTCTCTTGCTTTCTTCCAGGTGGTCAGCATCTGTCTCCCTCCTTTCCTTCCCAACTCCCCACCAAGATGTCAGCATCTTTGTATCTTCCCCCACCCAGAATATCATCTATCCTTCCCTCCCTCACCTCGTGTCCAGCATCACATCTCATCTTTTCCCTTCTCTAACCCATGTCCAGAATTTCCCCACTCTTCCCTTTACCCTTGTCAGGACTGTGGCTATCATTGTGCCATATCTCTGCCTGGCTGGGAAGAAGCATTGATTAAATCAGGATGGCATAGGCCCTATAAGATGTAAAAGAAACCAAATATGGAAAATTGTCCCTGCACAAGAAACCGCTAGTGCCTGTAGAGTATGACTTCCAGCAGCCAACAAGAGCTGCAGAGTGTGCTAGGAAAAGAGATCACCGAGAGGAGATATGATAGAGGTCTGTAAAATCCTGACTGCAGTGGATATATGAATTGATTGTTTACTCTTTCAAAAATTACAAAGACCAGGAGACACACCATGAAGTTACAAGGTAATACATTTAAAATAAATAGAAAATGGGGGCAGAGCCTGGTTTCTGGTCAAAATGGACGTGTAAGAGCTGTGCTCCGGAGGGCAATAGGCAAGAATCCTGACTTCTGCAGTCTTTAATCAAATAGTTCCTACCTACTTTGATATCATTCGATCCCGGATATGTCAGGTCCCAAACCGACATGGCTGTATTACCAAGTATCTCAAATCGGCAGCGCAAAGAGAACCAACATGGAACCTCTCTCTCCTCACAAGATGGCGGTCAGCTGAGATTGTCCTGAAACCTTGCAGGAGCTCCTGGCTGAAATTTGGGCAGTCAAAGACTTGGCCAAATCTAATGGAAAATCGCTATGTGCAATGCAGGAAGATATCAACGTTTTGAGAACTTCTTTGGAGTCAATTATGGCTCGTTTGGAGAAGGTAGAGAATGTAGTGGCATCACATGGGGAAAGGCTCAAGGCCATTGAGAAGCAGGCCAAGCTGATATGTTCATTACAAAGAGAGGTGGAAGACGGCAATAATCGCTCTCGGAGGAATAACATAAGAATACTAGGAGTTCCTGAGGGAGCAGAGGGCCCTGATATGGTGTCCTTTTTGCAGGCCATGAATCCAGGTGTTTTAAAGTTGCAGTTTGCCATGCTATTCAAGATCGAGCGCGCCCATCGAGTGCCTACTCAGTCCGTGGTCGCGAGCAAGCCTCCATGCCCAATCATCTTGAAAGTTTTATGTTTTCAGCAAGTATCGCAAATAATGGGAGCAGCCAGAGCACTTTCAATTTTGGAATATCAGGGACATAAACTCCTGTTTTTCCCGGACTTCACGTAGGCAATGGTGGATCGGAGAAAAATATTTCTGGCGCTGTGTCCATGCTTGTTACAGCTGCAGGCACATTTTGGACTGTTCTATCCTGCCCACATGAGAGTCACACTGCATAACCAGACCAAGATCTTTGATGATTCAGGGGAGTTATATGCATTTCTGGAAGATAAGGAGGTGGTGGTGATGTGGTGAAATTTACTTTGTAGCTTTTATTTGATACACTTCTACGGCGCTTGCTATCATGGGCATTTGACTGGTCTGAGGTCATGTAAAGGTGACTCATCCACGCAGAAGTGACATTTAATCATGCAGTATTGCTATATACTGGGACATTCATTTTGTCTCTTTTGAAGGAACTCCAGGGTACTATCCTGGTCAAGATGTTTTTCCTTTTCTCTCTCTCTTTCTTCTTTTGTGTTCTATGTTGTCTGTGATGTCTATGGTGGTTGGGAGAGTCTTGGGGCTTGGAAGAATGGGATGGCCCTTATTCATTAGGCTGGGTCTTCTAGGTCATAAACTGATTCGACGAGGGCTGCCCTGCCACGTAGCTCTGGTGTTTTGGTTTTGAGTACATTGTCTTTAATCTTAGTGTGGGAGGTGGGCAAAGTGCAAAGAAGTGGGAATGCATTAGGTCATTTTGCCCTCTGTGTCTGTCTTGTCCTGGTGGGCTCACCCACTAAGTTTTGTGTGTTATATAGCCCCCCTGGGTTTGGTGGTTTTGGTGATATGTTTTTCAGAATTATGTGTTCTTATTGTGAGTGATCGTGTGGAGGGGCCAGGGCTAAATTGTGTTTCTTTTTGTTGGGTTTTCTTTTTTGGGCTATAAGTGCGGCTAACACTCTGAGGGTGCTTAAGATGTTGTTCTACAATGTAAAACGATATGCTAAAATTTGGTATGTTTTTGCAACATTTGACTGTCAATTTGAGCTATATTGTCAGTATGTCTTCCTTTAAGATAGTTTCACTGAATGTTAAGGGCATTAACAATCCCATTAAGAGGAAAAAGATTCTCCTGTACGGTAGGAAAGAAAGTGCTGACATCTTACTGTTGCAGGAGACACACTTGAATGTAAAGGAATCGTTAAAACTAGATATAAAACCCTTTTCTCTAGTGACTTTTTCAGCTGCCCATCATAAGAAAAATGGGGTAGCCATTTTAGTGAGGAAAACTCTATCCCCCATGGTTATTCAAACTAGGTCCGATACTGATGGGAGGTGGACAATGGCTGTCATTAAAATTGGATCCACTGAACTGGCCTTAATTAATATTTATGCTCCTAACATTGATTGCCCTAGTTTTTTTTAATACATTGTGGCCTTGGCGCAGGAGGTGTCCAGATACCCGACTATCGTGGGAGGAGACTTCAACCTCGTGCTAGACCCACTGGTGGATAGGAGTCCAGTGAGAACCATTAGGGTTCCCAAGGCTCACCCAGTTCTTGTATCTCTAATGCAGGAATTGGGTCTGATAGACATATGGCGGTTGCAAAACCCTACAGATAAAGAATTCACTTTCTTTTCTCCTCCTCATAACTCGTTATCACATACAGACGTTTTCCTAGTCTCCAAGGGACTTTGCTCTAGAATTAGTGAGTCCACTACTCATGCAGCTCACATCTCTGATCACGCCGCAATATCATTCACCCTATTTGACTCAATGAGCTATCAACCTCACTCACGCTGGCAATTTGATAGGACTCATCTAGCCAGACAGTTATTTCGCGAGACCATCCTGGTGGCTATAGAGGAATATTTTCAATTTAATCTATCGCAAGACTCGTCAGGGTGGGTGTCGTGGGAAGGCTTCAAGGCTAGTATGTGAGCCACCATTACTAGTTTTGCTATAAAGCAGGCCAAGCAGCGAAAAGCAGAACTTGGTGCACTAGACAAGCAGATTAAAGCGGGAGAACATATTTTATGCCAGAAAATTGATCCTAACATTTTGATAAGATTGCAGCGCCTTAGATTTAGATATAATTTGATTTTGACCACTGAGGCTTTACAAAATATTCAAGGGCAGAAAGGACGATATTACTTGAAAGGTAATAGAGCTGGACGGCTGCTAGCTAACTCGTTAAAGGATCTTAAGGAAGCTTCGCGCGTTACAGCTTTAAGGGATCCTCAGGAGCAACAACTGATTTTCAAGGACCCCGACACTGCAGAGACCTTTTGTCAATTTTATACTCAGTTATACTCCCCAGAGATAGATTTCTCTGTGAAGGAGTTTGATAGTTTGCCAAATAATATCCAAAGGCCGGTGTTAGATCAAGAAAATGCTGCGGGACTGGACAAGCAGATAACAGTCATGGAAATTATTCAATCTATTGACTCTACGCAAGTTGGCAAGGCTACCGGACCAGACAGTCTGCCGGCTAATTCTATAAAACCTTTTCCAAAACTTTAGGGCCATACCTTCAACAATATTATAGACTTCTTCTGAACAATGTGGCACAGACTAGAGCGTTTGCCTCTGCAAACATTGTTGTTCTAGAAAAACCTGGGAGGGACCCTCAGTTAGTTAGTAACTCTCGGCCAATTTCATTGTTAAACGCAGACTATAAAATCTTTGCGACCATCATAGCTGGTCGTCTCTCCAAATTGATCCCTTCTTTGATTCACCCGGACCAATGTGGCTTTACTGAGGGACACTCTACAGCCGATAATGCCAGAGTGCTTTATCACATTTTGGAAGGTGCGGAGGAAACAGATGACCCTCTTGTGGGACTCTCACCAGAAGCAGAGAAAGCATTTGATCAGTTGGAGTGGCCTTTCCTGTTTGCTGTTTTGAAGTTGTTTGGATTTGGTGAGGGTTTTTGCAATCTAATTAAACTTATGTATGCGAGACCGAGTGCAAACTTTTCTGTGAATGCGACTCAGTCTATAGAATTTCTTCTAGGGCGGGGTACCCATCAGGGTTGTCCTCTTTCTCCCATTCTCTTCAATCTGGCCTTGGAACCTTTGGCCTTACTGATAAGGCAAAGCCTTGCGGTTAAGGGCGTTTCTATTGCTGGCATGGAAATTAAACTATCTGCATATGCAGATGATTTGCTGCTTTTCACCACACCTAGCTTCATACCGGTCATTTTAGAATTGATAGATAAATATTCAGGATTATCTGGCTATAAAATAAACTGCTCAAAGTCTGACGTCTTTCCTTTGAACTCAAGAGTATATAGGATGGATATGAAGGATTTTCCTTTTGTATGGGAGCCTAAGATGGTGAAGTATTTGGAAGTTCACTTTTGCTACCCACTTATTGTAACCCTACAGTACAATGAAGAAGAGATCCTATCTACAGTTCGTAATATAAAGTCAAAGTGGTTGCCGGTCTATCTTTCTTGGTGGGGTCATCTTGAAGCTATAAAAATGACTATTACTGGGAGCCTGAAGCCGAGCAAGATGTAGGTCTAGAGCTAATGCTCCAGAGGGGCCTGACAATAATCCTGCGTAAACGCCGCCAATTCAAGGGTGAAACAGCTGGATTGAGAAACAGAGACACTGGGAGATGTCCGGGCCTAAACCAACACGCTTGAATTTCCCCACTGTGCAAAACAACAGCACAAAACATTCAAAAACGGAGCCCCCTTCCCCACAATAGATGGCAGCCGCACACGACCTAGAGGCCCTACAAGTGCTCCTAGTGGAGGTACGGGCGATTAGGGAGATGGTCAGAGCAAATGGTGAGTCACTGACGATAGTGCAGGATGACATTGGAGCAATGAGAAATTGCATGAAAACGCTCACGCTGAGACAGGACAAGACGGAACAAATACCGTCTGTACACGAGGAGCGGCTGCGGCTAGCTGACAAACAAGCTGTACAAATAAAAGAGCTTCAGAGGGATGTTGAAGATGGAAACAACAGAGCCTGCAGGAATAATGTGCGCATCGTGGGAGTCCCGGAAGGCGTTGAGGGAAAGGACATGTTCGCGTTCTTACATAAGCTGATTCCCTCAGTACTGAAACTTTCGTTTGAGCTCTCGTTTGAAATAGAGAGAGCGCACTGGGTCCCCTCACAAGCTCAGATTAATAACAAAAGACCATGGCCAATTATCCTGAAAATTCTGCGGTTCCAACAGGTAATTCAAATCATGGAGATGGCACGCACATGCTTCCCTTTGGAGTTTGAGGGCCACAGTCTGTTCTTTTTCTAGGACTTTGCCAAAAGCACTGTCGACCGAAGGAAAAGCTTCTTGGCACTGAGGCCTCAGCTACAGCAGCTGCAGGCAAGGTTTGGGCTGATGTACCCTGCCCAGATGAGGGTTACATTACATAACCAAACAAAAACCTTTGATGAACCTGAGGCTCTCAGAACATATCTGGAAGATAAGGAACTGTCTCAGATGTGGTGAAAAGCCCCAGAATGGGGAGTTTCTCTATGGTCTATGATGCAATTAGCCCTCATCCAAGAGTCTAGGAATCGGAACTTCATAATCAGTGTAACTAAAAAGTGTAACAGTTGTTGTTTTGCACTGTCTTCTTGCGGGTAAGGAACATTTGAGTGTGGCTTATTGTAAAATCATAAATATCAACCAGCACTGTAAGGTTATGCCACACCTCTGTTGGATTTATTTATTTATTTATTTTTATTTATTTATTTAACATCTTTTATATACCGCGCTATTTGTTTTCAGTGCGGTTTACAATTAACAGAAGCTGCACAATCAGAAAACACTGGTGTGCTTACATTATAACAGGAAACTTAAACTTGGAACAGAGGGTAATAAAAACTATAACTATGTACAAACAGTGAAACTATGTACAAACAGCAGTGTAAAAACTGAACTATGTATAAACATATTGGGTTCTTTAGTATTCACGGCAGACTATAATCGAATTAAGGTAGGACATAAGAGACTTGAGGCAGAATTACTTATGTGGGAGTTGGGGTGAAGAGTGGGAGTTTGTCGGTTTAGGAGTGCTGATGGTCAGATGAGGATTGGGTGCTTGTGCAAAATGGAGAAGGAAGATGGATGAGGTTAGCAGGGGATGTAATCAATACTAATTGCGTAATAACAATCTATGTTAAAAATGGTGGCGGAGTTAAGGCTCCTGGATAACATTGCCCCTCTGTGCCTATCTTGCTCACTTTGGGTTCACCCAGTAGTTTTGAAGGTTTATATACCCCTTCAGGGTCCACTAGTGTAACAACTGATTTTGCTCTTAGTTTAGTTGGGTCAACTGATAGAATGAAGTGCAGTTTAGATAAATTGATCGTGCGTTGTTCTTTAATGGAAGTTATAAAGGTTGGAACAAGAAAAGGGCATTGGCTGAATTGGTCAAATGAAGAAGATGCACCCAGCCTTTTGGTTTACACAGATTGCTAGTTAATTGAAATGGCGGGTATTAAAATTCTATCATTGAATGTGAAGGGTATTAGCAACCCTATAAAGAGAAAGAAAATAATTCTTTATGGGCGGCAAGAAAAGGTAGACATCTTATTCCTTCAAGAGACACACTTAAACATGAAGGAATCTCTAAAACTTAGCATAAAGCCCTTTACATTAGTGGCCTATTCAACTGCAGTTCAGAAGTGCAATGGTATGGCCATCTTAGTTAGAAAATCACTTGACCCAAATGTAATACAAACTTGTTCAGACATAGAGGGGAGATGGGCAAAAGCCCTTATTAAGATGGGAGAGTTATATCTGGCCCTTATTAACATTTACGCCCCTTATTCAGACAGCCCAGAATTTTTCAGCTCCTTAGTGGAAGAAGTACACATGGTGCTTACTACACCAATAATTTTAGGGGGGATTTCAATCTTACTTTAGACCCGCTAATTGACAAGAAACCCCCTAAAACCTCTAAACCTCCTAGGGCCCAGGTGATCCTCTCTTCCTTGATACAAGAAGATGGGCGGTGGATATCTGGTGTCTACAATACCCTGCAGACCGAGAGTTTACCTTCTTTTCCCCTCCACACCAGTCCTTATCACGTATTGACTTTTTACTGGTTTCTAAGGTACTGATTTCCAAGATAGTAACAACAAGCATACATGTGGCTCATATTTCCGATCACGCGGCTATATCCATGGCACTGCAAGATGGTAGAACAGATCCCACTCCTATGAGATGGTTTTTTGATAGATCCTTAATAGATGATTTAGACTTTCGGCTGAGAATACAGGCTGCTGTGGCTGAATATTTCAAATTTAATTCCCCTCAGGTTACTCCGAGCTGGGCTTGGTGGGAAGGTTTCAAGGCCTCCATTAGAGCTACTATAACCAGTTTTGGTATCCACCAGGCAAGACAGAATAAGGTGCAACTAGATGCTTTGGAATCATAGATAAAGGCTGGAGAGCGCATTTTAGCCAAGCGGTCTGATCCATGTATCCTTTTAAGCTTGCAGCGACTGAGATTTAAGTATAACACGCTTCTTTCAAATGAAGCCTCGCAAAATATTAGAGTGCAAAAAGGTGTTTACTACTGGGAAAGTAACAAATTCGGCCGGCTCCTCGCTTATGCGTTGTGAGCCCGTAAAGATGTTAGCCGAATAATGGCATTGCGTCATCTTCAAAATCAGAACCTCTTGGTGAAAGATGCCGAAATCGCTGAAACCTTTAGATCCTTTTTTGCCCATCTGTATACTTTGGAAACAGAATTCTCATAAGAGGCGTCCGAAAGTCTATTAGCTGGTATACAGAGACCAACAATAGACAAGGAGGCAGCTGGTGAGTTAGACTCCCCAATCTCCATTGCAGAAATATATCAGGCTATAGATTCCCTGGCTATTGGTAAGGTGGCTGGCCCAGACGGGCTCCCCACAGAGTTTTTCAAAACCTTCTCCAAAGAACAGGGCCCCCCCCCTTACAGATATACTTCCAATACCTAGAGCAGGTGCTTCCCCAAATAGGTGCTTTTGCTTCAGCAAATGTAATAGTCCTGGAAAAAACAGGAAGGGACCCTCTCAAGTAGTAAGCACTTATCGACCCATATCTTTGCTAAATGTGGATTATAAAATCTATGCAACTGTCTTGACTCACCGCTTGTCAAATGTGATCCCCTTGTTGATCCACCTGGATCAATGTGGGATTGTCGAGGGCAGGTCTACAGCTGATAATGCCAGACTCTTATGCCACAAATTATCCGGCGCAGAGAATGTGAACAGACCTCTAGTAGGACTATCTTTAGATGCTGAGAAGGCGTTTGACCATCTGGAATGGTCATTTATGTTCTCTGTCCTTAGTTGGTTTGGCTTTGGGAAGGGCTTTCTTAACTTACTTAAGGTAATGTATACTCAACCCATTGCCAATATTTGTGTTAATGCTACCCGATCCCAGGACATTAAGCTGAGTTGAGGCACTCACCAAGGATGCCCTTAATCCCCGTTACTATTTAATCTTGCATTGGAACCCTTGGTCCTTCTATTGCGGCAGAATCCAAAGATTCATGGGGTATCAATTGCTGACAAAGAAGTTAAACTCTCGGCATACGCCGATGACCTGCTGTTGTTTACTACCCATGATTCAGTGCCAAACATACTTGGACTAATAGATCAAGATTCTCGGTTGTTGGGATAAAAAATCAACTGGTTAAAATCAGTAGCTTTCTGGTTAAACTCGCACACGCATAAAGGTGAGATGCTGCAATTTCCATTTGTATGGGAATCAGAAATGATTAAATATTTGGGTGTGCAATACTGCTATTCACTTGAGGAGACAATTAAATTTAATGCTAGGGATATGATAACCAAAATTCATACCATGACCACCAAGTGGTCTCCTTTGGCGCTGTCTTGGTGGTGTCGATTGGAGACAATCAAAATGACCATTGTCCCAAAGATTAATTACATATTAGAGATGTTACCGAGCTATTTGCCAGCACATATCTAACAGATGGCGAGGATTTTAAGTCAGTTCCTCTGGAACAATACATCTCCCAGAATAGCTCTTAGAAAACTTAAATACAGCAAGGAGGAAAGGGGGGGGGGGTAAACTTCCCAGACTTTCAGTCGTATCACAGTGCTTTCCTATTAAAGCAAGGCTCTAGATGGACAGAGCAGCTTACAGATCAAAGCCCAGTCTGGTTAACGCTGGAGGGAAATTTAGTAGCCCCCATTGCTATGAAGTTTCTCCCCGGTATGCTACTATTAAGTAAAGGTGTCATGGTACTGGACACACAAAAGGCATTCTTAACCTTAACGCAAGCTCTTGGCCATGAGAAAAAATTCTTCCCCTGTGGTACAATCCCCTCTTTAAGATTCAAAAAAAGGTGATCGCCTGGAGTCAATGGCATTCCAGAGGAATCTGGTTTATTGGGCAATTATTTGAGAGCGGCATGTGGAAAAACGTTGACAGCCTGCAACGGGAATTCAGCCTCCTGAGATCATTATATTTCCAATGGTTACAACTTAGACATTGCATTAAGAAATCTGTGGTAGATATTAAGCTTCTGATGGAGGAAGGGGGGATTGCCCATATGATTCAGCAAGCCACGCAGGCAGCAGGAATTGCCTCCTTCTACTATAAAATAATGACCTGTTATACTCACCCACAGATATGTGGCCTACATAGGGTATAGGAACATGATACAGGGGTGAAATGGGGAAAACTCTGGACAAAACAAACTCGAACATTTAAGTCTGCTTCTATCACTCAGATGCTGTTCTTTTTCACCCATAGAGCTTACTACACTCCAATTAGAGTTGCCAAGTGGGACAGAACCGCCAATAATAAATGTTGGTCTTGCCAGAAGAATATAGGCACTTTAGATCATATATTTCTTAGCTGCCCATGTGTGCAAACCTTTTGGTCCCATGTGTGGGAATGGATGCAAATTATTTTAGACTTTAGGACTCCTCTCACTTGGGCAATATTGGGATTCCGATCAGCTGCGGATATCCCTCTCCTCAGAAAAGAAAACTATTTTTTACTAGACTTTATGCTAGGGGTAGCTATACGCTTAATAGTTGTCAACCGGAAACATACTTTCGATGTCAACTGGTATGCATGGTGGAATCAAGTATGCATGTATAGTAAATATGAGCAAATGTCCAGAAAAGGTACGGTGCATAGCCACACTGATCAGCTTAAGTGGAAAGCTCTGACGGATTTTGTGGCTGTAGCATGTTGCGATAATTTGTAAAAAATATCACAATTATTCTTCTACACCTGTATTGTACCTAAGCTTTACACTCAACTGTTGTTGTCAGATTTGTCTAGACCCAATTATGGCTGTGTCAGTGGACTCTTGAGGGTAGGGGGTGTGGATGGGTTGTTGGGTATGATTTATTTATTTATTTATTTAAATTTTTTATGTACTTTTTTAATGTACTTTAGTACATTAATGTTCTGTTATTATATGTATTAATGTTGAAAAGTTAAATAAATATATTTAAAAAATGACTATTACTCCTAAAGTGAACTATATATTAGAAATGCTACCAGTCTTTTTTTACAAGTAAAGTTTATTGTCAAATTGAAAGGATTCTGGTTCAATTTCTATGGAAAAATAAACCACCTAGAATTGCTCTTAGGAAACTCAAATCTAAAAAAGAGGAGGGGGTGAATTTCCCTGACTTTCAGGCCTATCACTGTGCTTTTTTGCTAAAACAAGGTTCACTATGTATGGAGGGGGCCGTAGGTATACGCCCAGTATGACTTGAACTATAAGAGAGATTACAGTAAGTGCTCCTTTCCCCTTAAATCTCCTTCCTGGCATGGTGTCTATTAAGAGGTTGAAGTCTCATAGAATCATATCAGACACTCAGAAGACTTTTCAGCAGTTAGCAAATGCAATTCTTAAGGAGGATTGTTTATGGAAATTAATACCTATCTGGCACAGTCTCTTTTTTAAAATCAATCAAGTTCATTCACATTGCAAAAATGGTTTAGCAGGGGCATCTGGAGCGTTGGCTAACTGATAATGGATGGCAAGTGGAAACCTTTTTCCACTTTGCAAAGTGAATTTGATTTGCCTCAATCTCTATATGTTCAGTGGATTCAGCTGAGGCATTGTACGAGCGTACAGAGAAATCCCAGTTAGATATTACTTCATTGTCTGATGAGTGGGGGTTGATGAGTAAGATAAGCTCAGTACATATGACCTCTGGGGTGGCTTCTCAATATTATAAACTAGTGGTTCAGAACAGCAGTTCTCAGGCCATTGGTATTCAATTAATTATTGGAACATGACACTGGGGAAGCTCCCTCTCTGGAAACTTGGACAAAATTCTGGAGTAAGACAAACAGGGTTTCTCAGTCTGCCTCTATCTCACAAGCTTTGTATGTCTTTGCGCATAGAGTACACTTTACTCCGGTAAAGGTTGCTAAATGGGATAAGGCAACTGGGAGTGAGTGTTGGTCTTGTCAGGGAGATGTCGGCACTTTGAGACATGTGGTGTATGATTGCTCTAACATTCAGTCTTACTGGATTTCAATATGGAATCACATTCAAGAGGTACTGGGATTCCGGGCCACTCTCTCCTGGTCTGTGGTTGTTTTTCGATCAGCAATTGACATCTCGTCGTTACAGAGGGATTGTCAGTTTTTACTTCACTTTATGTTGGGAGTGGCCCTGCATCTCGTTATTTCTAACTGGAAACATACAGCAGAGCTTAGTTGGCACGAATGGTGGAACCGCTTGTGCTTATGCTGCAAATATGAGCAAATGCCACGGTGTGGTAGAACCCTTACACCCTCCACTTTTCTTAAGTGGAAACCCCCTACAGAATTACATCTCTAAAGCATGATATGTGATATAATAAGGGGTTATTAGTCAAATTATCTCGCCTTTTATGTAGTGGAGTGTTTGATCTTCTATAGCCCTTGTAGGCCTTCAGCTGTTTTGTTTTCTATAGCCCCTGATCGCATGATGATGGGAGGGACAGGGTGGGGTAGGCTATGAATAGCCTTTTTCTTTTCTTGTTACAGAGAAGTATATGTAGAGGAGTAGCCTAGTGGTTGGGGCAAGGTACTTCAGGCCAGAAGGACGGGGGTTCAAATCCCACTAGAGGACAGCAACCTTGGGCCGGAAGGACTGGGGTTTCTAGTCCCACAGATGCTCCTTGTGGTCTTGGGCAAGCCACTTAACCCTCCATTGCCCATGTTCCCTGTAAGTATTAGTGTATGTGTCTCATATTCCCGCGTGTTAAGTGTATCCCCCAATTGTGTTGTGACCGCTTTGATTGAAGGATAAGGCAGTATACAAAAACTGTCTAAATAAAATATGTATTTTGATTTATTGTAATTTGGTTTTCTTTTCTTTTGTATTTTGTTGGACAATATAAATAAAGAAGTTAAAAAATGAATGAATAAATAAATAAATAGAAAATATTTTTCCTCTTAATGCATAATTATACTTTGGGACTCGTTACTGGAGGATGTGGTAAAAGCAGTTAGCATAGCAGGGTTAAAACAGGCTTGACACTTTACTGGAACTGAGGTATTTTGTTGTGTCTGTTTTACTCTTCTGTAAGTCTGCATCTCAGTCAATAAATGCTAATTTTAACAAAACCAAAGATTTGGATAATTTCCTGGAGGAAAAGTCTATAAACCATTTTTAAGGTAAAACTACTGCTTATCTCTGGGGATATGTAGCATGGAATCTGATTAGACTGTAAGCACTATAGAGAAGAGACTGTCTCTGATATGTATATATCTACAGTGCTGTGTATGCCTTACAGCGCTATACAAATGATAAATAATAGTAGTAGGAATCTGGCTACTTTTGGAATTATGCCAGATATTCAGAAATGGCTCCCTTAAATTAACATCTCTCAGCCTCTGACATCTACTCTCACAACTAATCCAACACCATATACAGTTCCATGTACCTCTTTGGACATCTGTTTCCAGAGAGACACCGGACAAAAGAAGGAATACTTCACTCTGCTATCCTGCTGGTACTGTCATTCATAATGGTGTCCAAAGACTTCATAATTCCCCTTTCCCCTTCCTCATTCCTCCTTTCTCTATCACCTTGGAAGATGTACAAAGGGTTGGAACAAGGGTGTGAGAGGGGAGATGTGAAACAGACTCAGGTCAACATTGTTTCATGGATGTGGAAGACTGCCAGACAGGAGTATAATGAAACAAGGGAGACATTTCTGTGTGAGGGTGGAGTTCAGAGACCTATTATGGCTTGTGCTAGTCACTATTGAGCAACTCAAAAATATAAATACACGGCAGGAATACAAGAGCTTAATGCAAATTACCTGGCTTAACACCATTTATGTTAAGCCTTTTGAATAATTATAGACTCTTTGCATTCATTACATTATCAGTAACACAACATTCCAACATTAACTTGCATAAATACTCTAAAACAGCTGTTAATACGTAATAATGCTTTTTTTACTATATACCTGAGAAAAAATCCTTCCCCACTAACCTAAGTATAGAAAATGCCCCTTTAAAGCTAGCAAATCTTTAATTATTTATCCTAAAAAAAAGGCAAAAATTGGACCAAAAATTTGTTAGAAAACGCAAAGAGCTATCAGAATGGAGCCAGAACTAGAGCCCATATAAGCAGTTTTGATCTTGTTAACTATTCCTCGTTATCAATCATCAGTCCCTTGTTGCACTTATAAGCATGTCTTTTTTATTAACCAGCAAAATATACATTTTTCAATTTTTTTAGTTTAGCACAGCTGCAGGAGTTGTATTAATGAATTTAATTCTGTACCACAATTATCAACATTATAAGACTTCCTGGTTATCAACGTGATAGAAAATCAAAAGTTGAAAACGCTGTCAGTATTTCTGATTGTTGAATTTCACATCAACACCCTACAAGGCAGTTTAGTATAACCTTCTTAATTACATAGAACGATGCTGTTCAATGGCAGTCTTAATAATACTACTGCTAAATGTTACTTTGTACATTCTCACACTCATCTGAGTTTTAATGCACCTAATACAAGCACCTTGATAATGACATGTAGATACTTTGGTTTGATTTTATAACAGAATGCTTATGTGAGAATTCCAAAAGATGCCTAGTTTAAGCTTCTTTTTATTAAGACAACATAGACACCTATGGGCCCTTATAAAATAGATTCCCAGAACCAGCACCAATAGTTCACAAATCCAGTGTACACATTTCCTGTCCTGAAGAAGGTATAAATTTGTTCATGTACTCTATAAGGATAACTCTATAATGGCGAGCCTGAGGCATTTGCATGCATGTGTATGCTCACTGCGTCTATTCTATAAAGTAAAGCACACATGTCTACCTTATGGAATAGGGCATAAGTGGCCTCCAATGTGCGCACAACAGGTGTGAGCATTTATGCCTGCCCCATGGGGGTATAAATTCATATACCTAGACTTTGGAAGGCATGCACATAGATTATAGTATTCTATAACCTACACATATATTCCTGTCTTGCACCCCAGTGCAGCCCCTGTACATGTTCATTTGTATTTACAGGATAGTGATCAGCCAATGCAGGAGTCTATATGCCTATCTGTGTGATTAAGTCAGTAAAATACCTTAACTTATGCATGCAGATGATGTGTACCTTGAGCACCCTTCTTATGGAATGATCCACAATGGGGGTCATTCCGATCTGTGAATAGCAGGGGTGGACATCAGGTTTGGATGTCCAGCCCCTGTTATTTACAGGGAACAAATTCCCAGCACCAGGCTCCCTGCATGTACAGTGGCGTTGTGCGGGGAGCTCTGAATGGGGCAGAGGGGGAGGGCCGGAGGGGAAGCGTGGGTGGGTGGAGGATGTACAGGGCCAATTCCGATTGCGGCCCTGTAGTCCAGGGTTGAGGAGTTAAGACGGGGGACTTATTCCACCTCGGAGGTGGAATAAGTCCCCCTGAGGGTGCAGAGTGGCAATGGAGGATCCCCAACCCAGGTGAGTGGCAGTGGGAGGTTCCCTGCAGCCCGACTCCAACCTTGGCAGGCCCCTCTGGGGGTCGGGTGTTGGGGAACTGCATCTTTGAACATTTGCAGGGAATCAGGGCTCATGCATGGTGTTCCAGTGCCATGTGAGGGTTGTACAGGGAGGGAGCCGGATGTGCAGCAGCTGAGAATCTGGGCACATCCTGCCCATCCTGGCCCTTTGCACCCAATTCTGCTTCATTCTAATCACATTCCAGCTTTATCTTATAAAATATTAGAATGCACTGAGATTACTTAGCACTTTTCTAGGCATGAAAAATACCTTTATATGTATATTTAACAGGCTTTTTATACTGCTTTATCATTTTTTTTGTCAAAGTGGTTTACACTGAAACTTAAACTTGATAATGTACATTGAATAGGGACACTGATAATTTGGATTCTTCTGAGACAATACAGGGTTAAGTGACTTGCCCAAGGCCACAAGGAGTGCTAATGGGAATCAAATCCTGGTCTTTTGGTTCCCAAGCCAATGTCCTAACCACATGTCCACTCTAGTTTGCATCAGAAGAATACTATCAGTGAGAACAGAAGCTTAGGTGATGCACATTTAAACAGAGGCGGCGTGGTCATCCGAGGCGTCCACAGGTATATCGCGGAGACGTGCAACTGTTCAGAATACAGAGAGTGTGGGGATGTCCACCACCATGTTGCCACTTACGCGTGCTCTGGAATATTAGCGGGGACGTGTTTCCCCGCTTTTCTCTTAGGCCCGTACTTGCACCTATGTGCGTTTCTCACTGTCAATACGTTCACGATCCAGTTGAATAGCATACTAGGTGGGTCACGTCAGACATGTCTACCAGCCAATTCCAGAAATGCAGTTGTGTCTATACCCGCAGATGTAGAATTAGCTTTGAATTGCACCCATATCCGATTTAAACGTGTCTGTAGGAGATAACCAACCTATATGGAATCTGCCTCTGTGTGCATACTTTTAGCGTGCATACGTGGTTCTGCAGTTTTATAAAGGCAGGCTTTACATATGGAAAAAGCATTATAAAATTATCTCTCATGTGGCTTATTCCAGTCATTTATATGGTATTAGTTATTTGGACAGTTAAAACTGAATCGGCACACTTTTCTGAGGAACCTCTACATCTAATCTCAATCAAATTGTCAGGCTTAAGATCCTAGCAACAAAAAATAATCAACCTTCACTCATAATAACACTTTACAATCAGGGCCATACCGAGCCAGAATCGCACCCTGTGCGACTTGCACATCGAGCGTGCGCCTCCCCCCTCTCCATTCAGTCACTTTCTGCTCTTACCTTGCTGCTGCCACCCTTTGTTTTCTCCACAGTGGCACCGGCAGCTGGGCAAGAGCAAAAAGTGGCTGGAAGGAAGTGGGAGAGCGGAGGCATGCCTAATGTGCGAGTCGCCGGCACTTTAAATAGATGTGTCCCTCCCTGCTCTAACGTCGCATCAGAGGAGGGAGGGACCAGACCTGCTTAAAGTGCTGTGAAAAGGCTTTAGGGGTGCATTTTGGCTGCCTGCTGTTGCCCTGCTGCCACTGAGAGAGAGGAAAAAGTGGCGGTGGCAGGGCAACAGCAGACAGCTAAAATGTGCCCTTTAAGCCTTTGTGCTCTGTATGGCTGCACCGCTCGTACTATGAAAGTACTATAAACTCAGCCTTGGGATTACAAAGACTCTTTGATAGATGTCATTATTAAATTGTTTTGAGATAAGACAGTGATTCACAAACCTGTTTTTACACATTGTCAAGTGAGTATGTTTTCCAGCATACTTTTTATTATGCAATGGAGGTAGTACATAAAGAGCTCTCATGCATATTCTTTGTAGACACAGCCTGAAAACCTGATTGAATAGGGGTGTCCTGAATACTGGGTTGAGAAATGCAAGGCCGCAGGTAGGGTCCCGGCAGCCGCCCGTAACTGGGTGCCCGGCCCAGTGCGGGGACCCTGCACTCGGACACGCATGAGGAAGCACGGGCGGGAGGAGGACAATTTTAATTCAGTGGCTCCCCGCGAATGCGATCGTGGGGGAGCCAATGGGATGAAGGCTCGGTGAGCATGGGGGGGAGGAGTCAGGTCGGCAGCCCTCATCAGTCATGGCAGCGGAGGCTCTGGGTGCCGGCTTGGTGCTTCTTGTTAGGAGAAGAGACAGGACTGGGGTTGTGCGGCAGACGGAGCAGAGAGGAGATCCGCGGTGACAACAAGGAGACAGAATGTGAAAATGGAGCCAAGAGACGGGATACGGAAGTGGGAGATGCTGCCCTGCGGGGCCAGTCATTTTCCCTGACATGAGGGAGCGGAGTGCGGGCCCCAGCCTTCCCGGCAGTGGCAGGTGATTGAGGAAGACGTTGGGGTTTGTAACAAAGGTAGGAGGGGGGAAGGAATTTTGCTGTGTGGGCTGTTTTTACATGCTTCAGGCCCTATAGGCTGCCGGGTAAATTAAAAAAAAAAAAAAAAAAAAAAGTACAGTTGGGTTAGTTATCCTGATTGGATAATTCTCGAGCAATAGTTGGGGCCTGTGGGGGTCAGTCTATTAGGGGAGTAAATCACTCCCATTATATAAAAAAAGACCAGGCTTAAAAAAAATAAAATTATAAATAAAAAAATAAAATACGGATATAACCAGATGCCGCCGCGCAGAGGACGGCAGGGCGAGCAGGGCTGTGGGATGCCATGCCACACCTTCAAGGATGGATTTGGGGGGACAGGGAGATAGATGGCAGCGTGGGGGGAGGGAATAGGGAGGAGGCGGAGAGTTATGCAATTGTGAGGGGGCAACGAGGTCTCAGGGCCGCAAGTAGAAGTCCCACAAGAGCTCAGAGGTCCGAAAGGGGGAGAGGGGGGTCACGAGTATTACGGAAGATGGGTAGGAGTGGAGGGAGGTTGCGGGGGGCTAGGGCGCGGGCTCAGAGACCAGAGGGCCCCCACAGAAGTGGTTTTGTGGTCTCCACAAAGTGGTATGCGGACAAGTGGTCCGCAGAGCGGGAGTGAGGTGGTAGCGGAGGTGGATACTATCAGGAGTAGTGGAGGAACGGAGGTTAGCAGCGGAGAGGCGGCAGTCGACAACCCGATGGCATGGGGAAGGCAGCTGGGGGAACAAAGGCAGTTGGGAGTTATGCATCCGGGTTGGGGACAGGACATAGGGGGAGAGGGCGGTGGCATGGTAGGGCAAGGGACACCCAGGTTGGGTGGGCAAGGTATATCCTCTTCTTCAGTCTGGACTGCGGTGCAAGACAGCTATGTGTCAGCAGGGGGACCAGCAGCATGGGAACACTGGCTGGGGGGGGGGGGGCAAGGTCCATCCAGGGTAGAGTGGTTAGGGGCCTGGCCACCTGCGTGGTCTCCCGCGGCCCCCCCTGTTTTTTCCTTTGTGTCTCCACAGGCGCAGGCAATGTATCAGCATTCAGCGAGGCATGGAGTGAGAGGCCAAGGAATAGCGGCAAATTTGGACAGGGGATTAGTATCAAGGTGGAGTTTCGCGGAAGAGGCAACCAATGTGATGCAAGATGAGCCGCCACAGCAAAGCGAGGATGTCTGCCAGGTGGAGAGTGGTGCAGCAGTGGTGTCGGCATTGGATAGAGTGGCCACAGGTGAGTTGCAGGCGGATCAAGGAAAGGAGTTGCAGCGGAGTTACATGCGCAACGAAAAGGGGGGTAAATCGCACAAGAAAAGGAGGCGTTCTTGTCGGCGGCGTCATAGCTCGGAGTCATCCTCATCCTCCTCCTCGGGCTCTTCATCATCATCAGCCGGGGCTGAAGTGGAGCAGCATGGGGCAAGTAACAGTGTCGTGGTGAGGACCAGGTCAGGGGCGGAGCTCCTACCGTAGTGTCATTTCCAGAGTTATGGGAGGAAGTTACGAAGAAGTTGCACCGCAAGATCAGAAAACGGCGATATATAGATATATTTTGGCTGTTAGAAGGCAGGAAGCGGTCAGGGGAGAGCAGTAAAAAGAATAAAGAAGACGAAAAGGTGGGCCGAATCAAAAAAGTATCACGCAATGTAGTAAATTGGACGCGATCCTTTCTGCGATTAGCAAGCATTTGGGGCCATTACTCACCAAAGTAGTACGGGATGCTGCTAACGTATGCGGATTTAATCTTGGAGGCGTCACAAATCCATGAAGGATGGGCATGGTTAAATTATGATGAGAAGTTTAGGGACAAAATGGAGGAGAACAAATTATTGACCTGGGGCACGCAGGATATTAACCTTTGGCTGACGCAAATGTCAGCTAGGGGGGGTTTGGGGGGAGGGGATGGGGGAGAGGAGGGACGCAACAGTAGGCAATGCGGGGACGGGATGTTCCTTTCGGGCGGGAAGGGTCTTGTCGCAGCAGAAATTAGGGGCAAGCGGTGTTGGGGATGTCTGCTGGAGGTTCAATAAGTCCTCCTGCCTGTTTACCAACTGCAAATTTAGGCATGTTTACTCAATTTGTAGCGGAGGACACTCGGCTGCAAAATGCATTAAAAAAGGGACCGCTGTTTATTTATTTATTTATTTATTTACATTCTCTTATATACCGTGCTATTCTGCATCAGTGCGGTTTACATTGAACAAACTGAAATTACATTGAACAGGGCATTATAACTTGGAGATAACTATTTTACAGGGAACATGGGCTATGGAGGGTTAAGTGGCTTGCCCAAGGCCACAAGGAGCACCTGTGGGACTAGAAACCCCAGTCCTTCCGGCCCAAGGCTGCTGTCCTCTAGTGGGATTTGAACCCCCGACCTTCCGTCCTGAAGTACCTCGCCCCAACCACTAGGCCATTCCTCCACTCCTGTTGCCCCTGGGCTGGCCCCCAAGTAATAATGAGGTAGGCGACCGCGTCCCGACTCCAATACAGTTGGAAGCATTGTGATACTGGCTTTGACAGTAGCCAAAGCAGGGTGATAAGGATGTTCTACAGTTTGTTTTTCAGTTTGGGTTCGTTATTCCAGTTCAGGATGAAGTATTGGCGTCTAAAGTGTGGAATTCGCCTTCAGTGCGGCATTTTGCGACCATAGTCAAGGATAAGCTGACAGTGGAGCTGGACTTGGGCAGAATCGCGGGCCCGTTTAAGGAGCTGCCTTTCCTAGACTTTGTGGTTTCACCATTGGGAATCATACCTAAAAAAGAGCCGGGGAAGTTCAGGCTAATTCATAATTTGTCTTTTCCGCTGGGCGCATCAGTAAATGACTATATCCCGCAGAAGTTGTGTACGGTGCGATATGCTTCATTTGATTGGGCAGCAGAGTTGGTTAGAAAAGCGGGTCACAAGGCGTTAATGGCCAAAGTAGATATTGAATCTGTTTTTCATTTATTGCCAGTGCACACATCCACTTTTCATTTGCTGGGTTTCTGTTTTGAAGACGGAATTTATTTTGATAAATGCATGCCTATGGGCTTTTCGGTCTCTGGTGCCTACTTTGAGAAGTTCAGCACTTTCCTGCAGTGGGCGCTGGTACAGAAGGTTGGCTGGGCGAAGGTGGTGCATTACTAGGGTGACTTTTTGTTCATCGGAGCAGCTCAGTCGGCGGAGTGGCAGGAGCTATTAGAAGGTTTTGTCGAGCTATCTCGAGAGTTGGGTGTGCCAGTGGCGGCGGGGAAGACAGAAGGCCCGGCGACACAGATCACCTTTTTAGGAGTGGAGTTAGACTCAGTGGAGATAGTGGCTCGCTTGCCTCTAGAAAAGGTATCCAGATTGCAGGTTTTAGTCGCTAACGTGTTGGCTTCATATAAGTTAACATTACGAGAGATGCAGGCGTTAATAGGCTCTCTGAATTTCACGTGCAAGGTTATACCGATGGGCAGGGTGTTTTTGCGGCAGTTGGCGTCTGCAACATCTGGGGTGCGAAAACCGCACCATCGGATTAGAGTCTCTGAAGTGATATGGGTGGATTTGCAGATCTGGAGCAGATTTTTGCGGGACTTTAACGAGACCTCGGTTTGGATGGAGGCGGAGGTATCAAGTGAGGAAGCTGCAGGGGGGATTGGTTTAGGAATTTATTTTGGGGGTGCGTGGTGTGCGGATAGATGGCCGCAGTCATAGCATGAAGCTAATATAACCAGCAACATAACCTTCCTGGAGCTGTTTCCTATTTTGGTGGCAATGGAGTTGTGGCCAGATAGGCTTCACAACCGTCGGGTAGTGTGGTGGTGCGATAATGCGGCAGTTGTCAGTGTGGTCAATCATTACACTCCAAGATGTTTGCGGGTGGTGGAGCTAATGAGGGAAGTGGTGTTAGCATGATTGCAGTTGAATGTGTCGGTAAAGGCCTGGCATATCCCAGGTTGTACTAATGAGATTGCTGATGCTCTTTCCTGTTTCAAGTGAGAGCGATTTCGGATGCTGGCTCCAGAAGTGGACACAGAAGGATTTGTAGTCCCGGAGAAATTATGGAGCATTGGCCAAGGGAGATGCTGAATTTAATGCGGAGTTCGGTGTCGGCGGGGCCATGGTCAGCATACCAGTGAGGGTGTGACAAGGTGGTCGAATTTCTGGTAGCTCAAGGATGGCAGCCGGGTGGGGTATCCGATCAGTTGATGGGTCAGTATATACTCGAGGGCAAAAGCAACGGGTTCTCCAGATCGTCAGTGCATACCCACTTGGCTGGGTTTAACTTTTTTGCGAGAGCTGTGGGTTGGGGCTCATCCACAGGTGGATTCTTAGCCCGTCAGCTGCTTCAAGGGTGGGAGCATTCGAGGCTGACACCTCGAGATGCCAGGCGGCCGATAACATATGACTTGCTGGTGAGACTTTGTGCTGCCCTTACCAAGGGTGGCAGCATCACAGTATGAAGCCACACTGTTCTGGGCAGTTTTTTGCCTTGCCTTGTTTGGTGCTTTCCATATAAGAGAGTTGGTAACGAACTCCAGTAGGCCGGGGATCGAGGGTAGTATGCAACGGCAACACGTGCGGGTGGAGGTGGGGCAGCTAAGAGTCCTATTAGCAAAATCTAAGATGGACCCACAAGGGAGAGGATTGTTGGTGGTCTTGAGGGAGAGTGTAGGCTTGGTGACATGCCCGGTAGCGGCCTTGAGGCAGTACCTGCGGGTGCATCCCGCATTGGAGGGAGGTCTCTTCATTCATGAGGATGCACGGGTGTTGACGCGCTTTCAAGTTTCCGCAGTGCTGAGGATGGTACTGCAACACGTAGGTGAGGACCCACATCCATTTGTGACGCATTCTTTCTGTATCAGCGCAGCAACCAGTGCGGTAGCAGCAGGATTGCCCGAGCAGGACATACAAAGCATTGGCATATGGCGTTCTCAGGCATTTAGGGGCTATGTGCGGCTTTGAGAGGGTAAATGGGTTGGCAGGGTAGTTGATTCTAACTGATAATTTCTTTTTCAGATGGGGGACTGAATCCATTGGGATGTTGGTTGATTGGTCACTTCTTCGTCTATTGGGCGGGACATCAAGCAGAGACAAGGCCGGTGGGCCCTAATCTGGGTATCGATCCTGTGATGGTGTCTGTTTCATGGCTGGGTGAGCACGGTCTTCGCTGGACACAGCTGATGCCTTTGCTATGGCACCACGAGAGAATAAGGAAAAAGCCTGCAGTTATACTTTTACACTTGGGGGGCAATGACCTTGTCTCATGGACATGCAAGCAGCTGATAAGAGCGGTGAAGAGGGATTTGGCAGTGGTTTTGAGAAGGTTTCAGGGTATGGTATTGATGTGGTCAGACATTATTCCAAGGCCTGCTTGCTGGAACCAACGGCGTTGGTCACGGGGATTGACAAAAATTAATCGCCAGATTGGCTGCTGGGTCTGCGAGCAGGGGGGTTATCGAATCATGCATTCCTGGGTAGAAATTGGTTGTGCGTGGCTATACAGGAGTGAAGGCGTGCACTTATCCCCAGTTGGTGTGAATTTGCTCCTTAACGACTGGCAAGAGGCCTTGGAATATGTGCTTCGGCAGGATGCTCGCTGGTTGCAGCTTGGGTGTGGGGGGGGGGGTTGGCGCAGGGACAGTGATGTCACCTATGCCGATGGCAGGATCCCGGAGGTTTCCGGGGTCCGGAGCATCAGGTTATACTTGGGGCGGAGGTGGGGTGCCCCCAACCCAGACAAACCCTAGCCGACTTTTGCTAATTACATGGCAAATTTGGGGAAAGGGGGTAGGAAGCTTACTGTGGGCAAGACTTCGGCAGTAGTGGAAGCAAGGTCACCTTGCTAATTGCATGGTTGGTGAGGCATTGCTCCGCTATTTGGATTGTAAAAGGTTTATTATTCCAATGTATTGTTAAATTGTTAAAAGATTAATAAAGCTGCGACCAGTTATTTTCCAAGAACAGTTGGTGTGGAGTAGTTTGTGGAGGGGGTGGGGGGTGGGGGATGATGGGGGGGGAGGTGATGGATGTTAGTGGGCCTGGAGCACCGGGTCTGTCTACCTCGGTTACCCCTGGTTTATAGTTGTATGCACATTCTATATTGTAGGAAAATACAAATTACACATATTCATTGCGAATAGCTTAAAACCCAATGTGCTGAGAGCATATGAGAATCAATGAGCAGATCTGTTTGAAAATCTCAAACATTTAGTACACCTATGAATGTTATATCCTGAATGCCCCTTACCTGAAAGGTTCTTGACCATGTCTTTACGTTTGTGTGACAAGTCAGTGTCTTTAATCATGGAATCTATCTCTTCTTTAACTTGTTTTTCATCACACCCTTTCAGACGAGCATAAAAATAGATGTGTTCTTCTACTGTGAGCCTGAATGCATTAAGAAAAAAGTCATACTTGAAGCATTTTTTGGAATTTCTATTAGATTGTCATTAATCTTAAATTGAGCCATAGTTTTCTATGCTATTCTTTTTCTATCAGTGTAAACTAGAACATACTGTATAACATCATCATCCAGTACATGAGCCCATCCCTTTAGCTGAAGAAAGCCCTATACTTTGGATAAGCCTGAAGCCATGTTATCTCTTAAAACTGATATTAGGGAGACTAGCAGTTATGTTATCCTGAGATAACCCCAGGAATGCTACATTTTATTTGAAGTTCCTTTGAAATGTCTGGTAACATTTCAAGAGAATCAAGAGAACAAACATATCTTTCTGGAAGCTATGCACGTTGGGAATTTCCTTAAAATAAAAAAAAATGCTCTGTGTTATTTTTTTCTTTTCTATCGTAGGTATGATGGTTGAATTTAGTTTCATACTGTTGATATTAGCAGTTAGGTTCATGAGTTGTTCTCTCTTAAGTGGGCTAGTTAATTGAAAGGCTAATTTTCTTCTGTGTCTTAATTTTTTGATGTCTTTTACTGCTTTGCCTTCCTTTTGTTTTCTTATGTTTACATTGATGTACATTTTTGAAATTCCAATTTAATAAAAATGCTGCTGCTGCATCGGGTATTCCATTGATTTCTTTTATCTGGATTAACATTATAAGAAGGAGTCCATGCTCTAAAACCATCCAGTAACAATAGATATACCCCTTGTTTTCATTCAGAATAACATTAAGACTGCGTGAACACTGCTTACAGGACAGCAATAGATCTAAAGTAAGGTTACTGGATCTCTGTGTGTGAACCTGGAACACCATCACATCTCTTGTTGTTCTGAGATTGGTACATATTATTGACTTCCCTACCCTTGCCCCCACTCCTACCTCCAAAACGTTATGTGCTTCCCAGTCATGCCTGATGACAGCATGTCAAATGCCTAATCATTACCAATTGTGAAAAAAATCCACTCTAGTGCTTTTTTTACTTTTTTTATTTTTTCAACCTAAATGCTTCTAACTCTTCTCCACCGGTCTCAGATAAACGATTTCGTCTTTTACACCTTACTAATGGGTATGGTGATTAACCCAATGTGGTGTTCGTTTACATCAATGACCAGGATTATTTTCTTAAACAAAATTTCCTTCTGCTTTCTAAATATTTCTAAATTTTCTTATCAACTGAAAATTCATTTAAAACCAGAACACAACGCCATTCTACTTATCTGAGGCAGAACGGTGCTTGTTCAAATGCCCCTTTGACATGCGATGAAAATAGAACACCCCTAATCATGCCTGTTAAACTGTTTTCAAAAAATATGATCACATTTTCAGAACAGGGATCTGCAAGACTCTAACTGCATGAGTGTGCCACTTTGTCCATGACCCAGTCCTCCCCCAGAAGGGTTTCAAGGTGTGTTATTCATTGCTTTTCAAGAGAGATGACTAGAACAACAGAATGATAAGTTTACCATCCCTGCTCAGAGTCAGTGTCCGAAAATTATCTTGCAATCTTTGCTATCTGGCGGTCATGCAGATGAACACTAAAAGGACCCATAAATCAAGCTACTATTCAGTTAAACCCCCAATAAACAAGCACTATCCTTTTCATCAATTAACAAATCTGTATTTTGCTTTATCCCTTGTCTATGTATACTTATGGTCTCTGTGATTTCACTCTAAGCTGCTTGAATGCTACCCAGTTTCTTTCATATGAAGAACTTGTAACCTATCCAATGCTGAACTTCCCTGTTTGCCTCCATCCTAATGCTTAATGATTAGAGCAGCAGGATGAAAACCTACGAAGCATGAGTTTAACACTAGAAGCCCCAAAAGGAATTTTACCTAGAAACCCCAAAGTACGTCAATTGACACATCCAAGACAATTGAGTGTGTTAATTAACGTACTTTGGGGCTTCTAGGTATAAATTCATTTTCCCGCTAGGTGGTGCATCTGTCATTAATTTTCGATGCACATATTTGAACATCTTGACCTTGCTAACGTGAAGGCCGTGGGACCACGTGCCTGATGGCTGCCATTAACTGGGTCGGCGGCATGGTGCGGGTCCCCGGCCTCAGGCAAGAGGAGGGAAGCGGAGTGACGCGGGAGGCGTCCGGTGAACTCATTGGCTCCTGCAGGGGATTGAGATGTGCGGGAGCCAATGAGTGAGCGGCTGGAAGAGGGGACTGATGGTGCGAGGCGTGGGCAAAGACGACGGGTCATCAGTCGCCGGTTAAGCAGCGGAAGGTGACTGGCGGTGGCGGGGGAGCTCCGGAATCATCTTGATTGTGGCGGTGGAGGATTCCTTGTGGACAGGAAGGTCAGGGGCGGAGGATCTGGTGAGATGGAGGCTGCCGGTCGGCGTGCAATTCCCTGCTTTGGGCTGGAAGGAGCAGCGGCAGGAGAAGAAGAGGTTGGGGGCCAAAGTGTGCTGAGCGCGGCTGAGTGCTTCGGGGACCAGGCGAGTAGCAGATCATCGAGCAGGCATAAAAGGGGGTTCCTTGTCAGGACATGGGGGGGATGGCTTATCCGTGCTTGGGGCAGAAAAAAAAATATATATATAAAAGTTTAATGAAACAGGTCAGTTCTTAGAGGAGAGTTTGGTTTTGTGCTTTTGGGTAGGATGCCTGCACGTCAGAGCCGGGGGGGCGAGGGGGGGTAGAGGGCCAGGTGTACGGGCTGATTCAGCACAGAGCAGACAGTTGGGTAGGGGTGCGCTGGAACAAGCTGGGGGTAAGAAGAAGGGGGCTCAGGGCAGGGGGGTTGAGCCGAGAGAGGAGGCTCAGGAGAGGGGGTGTGGAGTCTGTGCGGTCCCTGTCAAGGGGGAGGGGGGGTGCTAGGGGGGCTTGGGGTCCTTGGGGAGAGGGGGCTCCAGGGTGGAGGTGGTTGGTCTGGGTGCAGAGGGGTTCCAGGGGGTGCCTGTTGGTGGGGGAGCTTTCCGGGATAAGAGAGAGGATGGGGGGGAGGCTGGGTTAGGGCCTATCCTTCCGGGGTCGGAGGGGGGTGCATTCGGGCAGGCCAGGCAAGAGGGTCCAGGTCTAGGGGGTCCGTGGGGATGGCCTATGATGCCTGGCGGGTTTTATCCTGCGGCATGGGAGCACTGGCATGGAGGGGGGCAGGGATCTTCCAGGGCTGAGTGGCCGGGGGCTTGGCAGCCGCCCTGGGCCATGGCAGCTTCCCCCTCGGTGTTTTCTTCCTTATCTTCACAGATGCCATCTGGAAGGATGCAGATGATGGAGCAGCAAGGAGGAGATGCAGCGCAAGGGGACGAGATGAATGCAGAGGCAGCGAGGAGTGTGCAGGCTGCGGAGGCGAGGAGGGACCAAGAGGAGGTGCTTATGGCGGACAGCAGGCTGCTGGCTCCGGATGGCGGCGCGGGGGTGTCACAGATCGGGGCTCCTGAAGCTGGTGAGCTGCAAGGGGGTCAGGGGGGTTGGACAATGGGGGGGGGGAGGCCCGGGGAGGGGTGGGGGGCAAGGCGAGGAAGAAGAGTAGGCATTCCCGTAGGCGACATTGCAGGTCGGGGTCCTCTTCTTCATCCTCAGATGATTTTTCGTTCTTTTCTTTGGGCTAAGGGACTAGGGAACGAGCGGTGGGTAGTGTGTGTGGGGGAGAAGCCGTGTCGTCTGGTGGGGTGTCCATGCTCGCATCCTTTTCTGAACTATGGGTGGGGGTGCCACGGAAGCTGCATCGGAAGATTCGGAAGAGGCGCTATATAGATATCTTTAGGCTGCTGGAGGATAGGAAATGGTGGGGTGATAGTAAAAGGAAAAGGAGGGAGGACGAGAAGGCAGGGAGGGTTCGGAAGACTTCGCACAACGTCGTTAATTGGACGAGAGCCTTCTTGGGGGCATCATTACCCGGGGCAATGTGGGATGTTGCTAGCTTATGCGGACTCTATCTTAGAAGCGGTGCAGACTCATGAGGGTTGGGCGTGGTTCAACTATGATGAGAAGTTTCGGGACAAATGGAGGAGAATAAGTTGTTGTCCTGGGGTACGCAGGACATCAACTTATGGTTGACTCAGATGGTGGCTAGAGGGGGGTACTGGGGGGGGCAGTCATAAAGGGGGGGTGAGATTGCCGGCGGGTACGGATCGGTCCTTTCGTGGAGGAGGGGCTCCCGTGGCGCAGAGATCAGGCGGCAGGGGAGCCAGGGATGTCTGTTGGCGGTTTAATAAGTCCTCATGCCCCTTTACAGATTGTAAGTTATGGCATAGCTGTTCCGTATGCGGTGGGGGGCATTCAGCAATTAAATGTGTTAAAAAGGGGGCTGCAGTTGGCCCCCTGCCTGCTCCCAAGCAGTAGGGACTTGATGGGCATGGCTCCAATGCCAATACGGGTCGAGGCGATAAGGCCTCGGCTGCGGCGGTACAGGAGGCGAGGGGATGGGGTGGTGCTGGAGGGGAGATTTCAGTATGGGTTCCAATACTGGTAGTAGGGAAAGGAGGATCGGAAGGGGCTCGGAACTCCCCATCGGTGAAGCGTTTTGTGCAAATTGTAAGGGACAAGCTGGCAGCGGAGCTGGAATTAGGTAGGATAGCCGGCCCAAAGAAGGAACCCGGGAGGTTCCGACTAATTCACAACTTGTCATTCCTGGTAGGGTCGTCGGTCAATGACCGTATTCCCCGGGAGTTGTGTGCAGTGCGTTATGCGTCCTTCGATGAAGCGGTCGAGTTAGTGTGAAAATGTGGGCCAGGGAGTTTATTGGCAAAGGTGGATATTGAATCTGCGTTTTGTCTGTTGCCAGTGCACCCTGCTTCTTTTCACTTGCTGGGTTTTCATTTTGAGGGGCATTATTATTTTGATAAATGCATGCCAATGGGTTGCTCTGTATCCTGTTCCTATTTCGAGAAGTTCATTTCGTTCATGCATTGGGTTTTGGAGGAGATGGTGGGAAGTACGAATGTGGTCCATTACCTGGACGACTTTTTATTTGTCGGTGAGGCACAGTCGGTTCAGTGTCTGGAGCTACTAGGCGATTTCGTGAAGTTGGCTCAGGCTTGGGGCGTCCCACTGGCGGTGGGAAAGACAGAGGGCCCGGCGACACGCATCACATTTTTGGGGGTGGAGTTGGATATGAGTGACATGGTGGCATGATTGCCGATGGAAAAAGTCTTGCGGTTGCGGGTTTTGGTGGCGAATGTGATGGGGTCTACTAAAGTGACGCTGAGGGAGATGCAGGCCTTGATAGGCTCTTTAAATTTTGCGTGTCGGGTCATTCCAATGGGGCGGGTGTTTCTGCGCAGGTTCTCGGCAGCTACCTCTGGGGTCCTGAAGCCGCATCATTGCATTAGGGTTTCGAGGAGAATGATGGCCGACCTGGGGGTGTGGGATGAGTTCCTGAAGGATTTTAATGGGATAGCAGTGCTGATGGAGAAGGAAATGTCTACTTTCAATCTGCAGCTTTTTACGGACGTGGCTGGTGGTTTGGGATTGGGCATATATTTCAGGGGCGCCTGGTGTGCGGAAGCCTGGCCACCAGCGTGGCGTGAGGCGGACTTAACCTATAATATAACATTTTTGGAGTTGTTTCCAGTTTTGGTGGGTTTGGATCTGTGGCCGGACAGGCTGCACAATCACAGGGTGCTGTGGTGGTGCGACAATGAAGCGGTAGTTAGAGGGATTAATCGTTATGCCCCACATTGATTGCATGTAGCGGCCCTAATGAGGGAGGTGGTGCTAGCCTGTTTGAGGTTGAATGTGGTGGTGCAGGCCCATCATGTACCGGGGTGTGCTAACCAGGGTGCTGATGCTCTTTCACGTTTCAAGTGGGACCTGTTCCGGAGATTGGCACCAGAGGCCGACGCCGTGGGATTGCGGGTCCCGGAGCGATTATGGCAAACTGGCCTGAAGGTATGCTGAACCTTTTATGGAGTTCCGTGTCATCGGCGACCTGGCGAGCTTATCGTAGAGGCTGCAACAGTGTGGTGGACTTCTTGGAGGTGCAGGGCTGGAGGCAATGTCCTGTATCGGAATGCCTCATGGGCCTGTACATCACGGCGGCGAAGGCGGCCGGAGCATCGCGATCAACTGTGCGGGCGCACTTAGTGGGGTTTGCCTTTTTCTCCAGGGCTGTAAGGTGGGAAGCGTTCAGCTGGGGGTTCTTGACATGGTGGCTGCTGCTGGGTTGGGAGCGGGTGCACCCTACGCTGGGTGATAGGCTGCGGCCGATCACGCTTGAGTTGCTTGGGAAGCTGTGTGCTGCGTTGCCTTTCGTGGCGACGTCGGCATATGAGGTCTCGCTGTTCCGGGCAGTTTATTGTGTGGCTTTCTTTGGGGCATTCTGGGTGGGGGAATTGGTGGCAGCATCTAGTACGGCCGAAGGCGGGGCCTTGCTGGTTCCGCATGTGCTGGTATGCAAGAAGGAGTTGCGCATATGCTTGGTGAGGTCCAAGACTGATCAGAGGGGCAGGGGTGTGCGGGTGCTCTTGAGAGCGGTGGCAGGTTCCCTAACTTGTACGGTGGTGGCTATGGAGGCCTACCTTTGGATGCGGCCGCAGGGGGTGGTGTATTCTTTGTGCATGAGGATGCGCTATGGCTGTCGCGGTTTCAGTTTGCAGCAGTTCTGCGGCTGATGCTGCGTCAGTTGGGTTTGAATCTGGGAGATTTCGTGCCTCATTCATTTAGGATTGGGGCGGCCACCAGCACTGCGGAGGCTGGCTTGACTGAACTGGAGATTAAGCGGATAGGCAGATGGCGATCAAATGTGTTCCGGGGGTATGTGTGCTTATGAGGGGAGGGGGGGGCGGAATGGCTATTAACTGTGTGCTTTCTTTTAGATGGGGCCCTGATTCCATGTTGCTGCTGGATGGTCGGCCATTCGTTTGTGTTCTGGGCAGGTCAGCAAGCAGGTACAAGGCCTCTGGGGCGAATATTGGCTTGAACGCCTTTGAGGTGACCGTTTCATGGCTGGGCGAGCGCGGTCTGCGTTGGATGCAGCTCTTGCCTTTGCTTCGGCACCATCATCGTGTAAGGGGAGCCCCGGCCTTACTGTTGCTGCACCTGGGAGGGAATGACTTGGGGACTTGGACCGTGAAGCAGCTGATCATGGCAGCAAAAAGGGACCTGGCTGAAGTGTTGTTGATGTTTACCGATGTTGTTTTGTTATGGTCAGATATAATTCCACGGCCTGCTTGCTGGGGACACCAGAGGTGGTCTCGGGGGTTAAGATTAATCGGCAAATTGGCTGGTGGGTGTGCGAAAAGGGGGGATGGCAGATTTTGCATCCTTGGGTGGAGGTAGATCGTGCCGGCTTATATCGGCCTGACGGAGTTCATTTATCCCCGGTCGGGGTGGATTTGCTCCTGAATGATTGGCAAGAGGCGTTGGAGTATGTGTTGCGAAGGGGGGTAGCTGGTCGCAGCTTAGTTTTGGGGGGGGGGCTCAAGGACGGGGGTCCTTGAGCCTGTGGTGGGATCCTGGAGGTGTCTGGGGTCAAGAGCCATTGACAATACGCAGGGCGTGGGTGGGTGGGGTACCCCCGACCCGGAGAACCCCTTGGAGCTTTTCCTAAAATATGGCGAAGCCAGAGGAGGGGGGGCGGGAATTGCCTAGGGCCGGTTTGCAGCAGAAGCGGGAGGGAACTCACTTTGCTACTCACATGGCTGGTGAGGGTACGTCCCGCTGCCGGAACCCGAATGAGGAAGGTTTTGTTTGGTAGTTAGTGCTGGATAACATTATATGGTTTTAATAAAGTTGTGACCAGTTGGATTCCCAATGTGTTGTGTTGTGGTTATTCTGGGGGGTGGGGGGGGGAGTGGGGGTGGGGATGGAGCACCGCATCCGCTGTACCATGGTTACATGAAGGCCACGGTACCACGTGCCTGATGGCCGCCATTAACCGGGTCGGCAGCGTGGTGCAGGTCCCCGGCCTCGGGCAAGAGGAGGGAGGTGGAGTGATGCGGGAGGCGTCTGGTGAACTCATTGGCTCCCGCGGGGGATTGAGGTGGGCACGAGCCAATGAGTGAGCGGCTGGAAGGAAGGGCTGATGGTGCGAGACGTGGGCAAAGCCGGCGGGTCGTCAGTCACCGGTTAAGCAGGGGATGGTGACTGGCATCCCACCCTCCCAGCTTTGGCTATACAAATTATAAGCAGCACTAGTAGTAGTACTAGTAGCAGCAGTAGTAGTAGTAGTAGTAGCAGTAGTAGTAGTAGTAATAGTAGCAGTAGCAGTAGTAGTAGTAGCAGTAGTAGTAGTAGTATCAGTAGTAGTAGTAGCAGCAGCAGCAATAGTAGTAGTAGTAGTAGTAGTAGCAGTAGTAGTAATAGTAGCAGTAGTAGTAGCAGCAGTAGTAGTAATGACGCCTGCAGAGAAAAGTTTTACTTTTGAGGGATACTGCAGCTTGAACTGAATTGCTTTGGTGTACCACTGCAAGCAAGAGAGAGTAATTCCTCTCCTTTCACTCAGGGCCCCTTTTATTAATACTTAGCTCAAGCTATCTGTCATGCCGCCCATAGGAATAAAATGGGCCATGCAGCATATATCTCAAGCTAAATGTCAGTAAAAGCGGCCCTCTGATGTGCAGAAAACTGGAAACTTAGCTCTTTTACTTATCTGTAAGCTCTCATGATGCCTTTTTGCTATTTATTAAGTATGGCCTGTTTTTTTTCTCTACATGTATATATTATCTATATTCTCATAAACATTAGACGTCCTGAATTTTTTTTTTGTCGGATACCTTCTTTCAAGATTCCAGCTTGTATCAAGTTTGTTCTGCCCAAGGTCCATTTTACTTTATTTAAATCTACAAATCTAATAAAAGCCAAATCTTCAATAGTCCACCATGTCAATGCTATAAAACTCCCAAAACCTTTGAAACATCATCATGTTCCAAACCATAATTCAGTTTAGTTCTGCATCAGGGTAAACGCATTGATGTACTTATCTGATAGTGGATGCTGTGTTAAAATTTCACTTTTTTTCCGCTTTATTAAATCCAAGCAACTAGATTTTCTCTGGCTTAACTTCAAAATGGCTATGGTTTCCTTTTAAGCACTCTGAGAGTTCTATAGCATTGACATGGTAGACTATTGAACATTTGGCTTTTATTAGAATTGTAGATTTAAATAAAGTAAAATTGATCCGCGGCTGAAATAGCTTGAGATAAGCTAGAATCCTGAAAGAACGTATTTGACAAAAAGGTTATTTTTAATGACTGCTAATGTTTATGGCAATATAGATAATAACTATTCCAGTAAATAATTATTGTTATTTTCCTCTCCAAGGAGGCCCAACCTATGAATTCTCTCAAACTTGGTATGCAGTAATTTGGGGATGGGCACAGGTCAAACGTTTTTTGTTTGTTTGGCTTGTTTCCCCAGTTATCAGACATTTTTTTGGTTCATTTCACAGATTTGTTTACATAACCATTTTAAACAGTTGTTATAAATTTTTAATGCATGTACTTTGACGGTCCATGGATTAAGCAGTACGCTAACTTGCATTAAATTGGTTTATACATACTAAACCTTTGAGGTACATTAAAGAAGTGAATGCAGGCTAGTGAATGCACATCCCTATAATTCTTCAGTCGCTGTTCCTAGTTTTTATGGGATAGCATAGTCACAAGACTGGCACTATCTAAATTATTTGTAAATTATTCAAAATTCAGCTGTGCCTTCTGTTCCTTCAAAAGTTTGAGGCTGGTGTATTTGTGGGCTGGGTTTGGAGCAGGGCCAGGGCTAGGTAAAAATGATCTAGATAGCAGAGGATAGTGAGGTTTCTGAAGTCCTGTGGATTGCAGGATTTGAGTTAGGATAGGTTTATTAGATGCAGGTCTTGTCAGACAAATCTGATTGATTTCTTTGAATGGGTTACCAGAGAGATGGACTGAGGGGGAGCCCTAGGATGTTTGAAAGTATGGGATGTGGGAAAGTATGAAAGTCAAAGTCTTGTCATCTGAGCTTCTAAAGAAAACTTTGATTTGATCTCCTCTAGGACTGGCTGGTTTGTTCTTCGGGCAATCTATGGCATACACAATATTCTTCACTGGCATCATAATTCGAAGTCATCGATTTTCTTCCTGTCTATAGTTTTCACTGTCCAACTTTCAGATCTATAAGATGTTATTAATAATACCATGGCTTTGACAAATCTAATCTTTGTATGGGGTGAGACATCTCTGTTCCTGAGAATTTTGTCTAGTTTATTTATTTATTAATTAGTGAGTTTTATATACCGCTGTTTCAGGTAATCATAGCAGTTTACATTTGGAACAACAGGTACATTAAAACATGTTAACAGTGTAACAAGGTGCTCAACAAGAATCAGTTAATTTACAAGATTCAACAAAACAGAGTAACTTATTTACATTTTAGTTAATTAGTAGGAGGGGCAGGGGTAAAGAGTTGGGAGTGACAAGGAATGTTGTCAATGTTCGAGGATGGGTAGTGAGGAGAGGTAAGGTGTGAGGTGGGATTCTAATTGCTTGGGCAGACAACTGTTAGTCAAGAACCGTATGTGATGGGGGGGAAGAAATTTATGGGGGGTGATCACCATGACCAAAGTGTTCAATAAATAGATACATTTTGAGGTGAGACCGGAACAAGGTAAGATCAGTGATTTTTCAGAGCGCTTTAGGTAGTTCCTTCATAGACTTTCTGCCAAGAGCAATGCATCATTGGATTTCTTGACTGCTTAATGTTTCTTTATTGATCCCTCATTTGGAATGTTGTGTGCAATTCTGGAGACCATACCTACGAAAGGATCTAAACAGGATGGAATCGGTGCTTAGGGTGGCTACCAAAATGGTGAGTGATCTTTGTTATAAGCCATATGGGGACAGACTTAAAGACCTCAGTATGTATACTTTAGAGGAAAGGCAGGATAGAGGAAATATGATAGAAATGTTTAAATACTTTCATGGCATAAATGCACAGAAGAAGAGTCTCTTTCAATTGAAAGAAAGCTCTGCAATGAGGGGGCATAGGATAAAGGTGAAAGGGGATAGACTCAGAAGTAATATGTGGAAATATTTCATTATGAAAAGAGTGGTAGATGTGCCAAATAGTCTCCCAGTGGAGGTGATAGAGATGAGGATAGTATCTGAATTCAAGAAAGCATAGGACAAACACAGATGGTCTCTAAAGAAAAATGAGACTATGGTAGTTGATATGGAAGAGCAGACTAGATAGGCCATACACTCTTTTTCTGCTATCATGTTTCTATGTTTCTACTATCCAGATAATTTATACCTTTAGTTTAGTCCTGCTGACTGTACATTCAATGCTGCTACCTATACAGATAGTGGCACTGAATATATATTCTAAGTTAAGTTTTGGTGCCAGGAACTAACTTATGGTGGTCATCGTGCTGACTGAAAAAGAGTTCTAGTTTGTATTACTCTACCATTAAAAAATATTGAAAGAACTTGCAGACATTCTAGCGACTCCACTGGCTGATCTTTTCAATGCTTCTTTAGAATTGGGAGTGGTCCCAGAGGACTGGAGAAAGGCACATGTGGTCCCACCACACAAACGTCAAAATAAGGATAAGGTTGATTACTTCAGGCCAGTTAGACTGACATCTGTGATGAATAAATGAATGGAAAAGCTTCTAAAATAGAGGATAGTGAGGTTTCTGGAGTCCAATGGATTGCAGGATCTGAGGCAGTATGGGTTTAATAGAGGCAGGTCTTGTCAGACAAATCTGATTGATTTCTTTGACTGGGTGAGCAGGGAGTTGGACTGAGGGAGAGCCCTATATGAGGTGTACTTAGATTTCAGTAAAGCCTTTGACACCATTCTGCACAGGCAACTTATAAAGAAATTGAGTACCATAGGGATGTACCATAAAGTGACTGACTAGGTCAAAAACTGGTTAAGTGGGAGTCAACAAAGTGTACAGGTAAATGGAGTTCATTCTGTTACCAGTGGTGTGTAGCAGGGATCTGTCCTAGGTCTGATTCTTTTTAACATCTTTGTTAGTGATATTGCAGAAGGGCTTTCAGGGAAGGTTTGCCTCTTTTTGGATGATACCAAAATCTGCAATAGAGTAGACACTGAGGAAGAAGTAGATAACATGAGGAGGGATCTAGAAGAATGGTCAAAAAGTTTTCAGCTGCGATTTAATGCTAAAAAATGCAAGGTCATGGATTTGGGCTGCAAAACTCCAAGGGAGCAGTACAGTGTAGAGCAGGGGTCTCAAACACGCGGCCCACGGGCCGCATGTGGCCCGCGAGAGCATTTTGTGCGGCCCGCGACGCCATCGGTTTCACTTTTCACCTGATTGCCGGCGCGGCCGCATGGGGTTAAAAAATACTCTCTCAGTCTAAAGTCGTCTTCTCCCGAGTCACGAGCCTGCCCTCAACCAATGAGAGACAGGAAGGAGGGGGGGCAGCCAGCCGAACGCCACGAGGCACCATGCGCCCTCGAGGATCCATTTTGTGCACAGCGCGGGCAGGTATGGAGGCAGCCCCCAGAATTCCCCGATGTTAGCCAGCCCTGCCTCCCTCAGTCCCTCTCCTCTTCGGCTTTCAGAGCCGCGAAGGGAGAGCTTCTCCCTCGCGACTCTGTTAAGCTCGCCGGGGCAGATGGGAAATTTCCCATAAGCCTCAGCGGGCTTAGCAGAGTCGCGAGGGAGGAACTCTCCCTTCGCAGTTCAATGCCGATGCTGTGCAGGCCTGAGGGTGGGATGCAAGCAGGCAGGAAGGCAGGCCGGCTGGGTGGGAGGGCTGGCTCTGACGGGCAGGGGGGGGGGTACCGTGGGACATTTGATTTTGCCGCGGCTGATGGGGGGGGGGGGGGGGGTTAGGACTGGTAATGTGCGGTGGGTTGATGGGGGTGGGTTAGGACTGGTAATGCCACTGGGGGGGTTAGGACTGGTAATGTGCTGTGGGTTGATTGGGGGGGGGTAGGACTGGTAATACCACTGGGGGGGGGTTGGACTGGTAATGTGCTGTGGGTTGATGGGGGGGGGGTTAGGACTGGTAATGCCACTGGGGGGGGTTAGGTCTGGTAATGTGCTGTGGGTTGATGGGGGGTGGGTTAGGACTGGTAATGCCACTGGGGGGGTTTAGGACTGGTAATGTGCTGTGGGCTGATGGGGGGGGTTAGGACTAGTAATGCCACTGGGGGGGTTTAGGACTGGTAATGTGCTGTGGGCTGATGGGGGGGGTGTTTAGTACTAGAAATGCCACTGGGGGGGGGTTATGCCAGGTAATGTGCTGAGGGCTGATGGGGGGGGATTTAGGACTAGTAATGCCACTGGGGGGGGTTAGGACTTTTAATGTGCTGTGGGCTGATGGGGGGGTTAGGACTAGTAATGCCACTGGGGGGTTTTAGGACTGGTAATGTGCTGTGGGCTGATTGGGGGGGTTAGGACTAGTAATGCCACTGGGGGGGTTTAGGACTGGTAATGTGCTGTGGGCTGATTATGTTGACTTTTCTTGAGGGGGGCTCAGGGATGCTTGATACTGCGGTGGCGGCGGCAGCAGCAGCAAGTTTGGATTTTTTAAAATGTACCTGGACTGATGGGGGGAGGGGGGGTTAGGACTGGTAATGGGCTGCGGGGTTGCTAGGACTGGAAATGGGCTGAGTGGAAGGGGGGCTTGAACTGCAAATGGCTGATGGGGAGGGGGGCTTGGAATGGAAATGGTCTGTGAGGGGAGGGAGCTAGAACTGGAAATGGGCTGAGTGGGGGGGGGGGAGCTAGGGTTGGAAATGGGCTGATGCAGGGACTAGAAAGGAGCGGATGCTGGGTGGGGCTTGAACTAGAAGGGAGCTGATGTTGGGGGAGGATTAGAATGGGATGGAGCTGGGAAAGTGAAATGGAGAGGGAAAACATATTTTGTGTGGGAGGGAAGACAAATCTACAATTGGCCAGGTTTTGGGAGAGTAAGTGGAGATTGAGGATGGAGGGGTAATATTTGAGTGGATAAAATAGGAATGAGGAAAGAGCAAAAGGAGAAAGATTAGTATGTTAAAGCAGATGTAGAGAGAGAATGAAAAAAACAACTAGAAGAGAGAAGAAAGGACAAATGGACAGCAGACGATGGAGAGTTAGCAGAAGACACGAAGAAACCATAAGAAAGTGGCTGGAACAATTGCAACTAAAAAAAAAATGCACAAAAGGTAGGAAAATATCTCTTTATTTTGAATTTATTAACTGGAATATGTCAGCTCTAGGAAATGTGCATCATTAATGTCTGTGCTTTGTTTAGTACAAGAAATTAATTTATAGTTTTATTTCTACAGTGTTGTTGTACATTCCAAGTTTGGCTTTTGGGGTTCCCAATTTAATTATTGTCTTCCTGTTTCTAAATTGTGATTCCTTGTTTGGTGATGGTGTATGTCTGCATGTGTAACTGAGCTGAGGTATTCTGTTTATGTAATTCCTATTTGACATTGCTACTTGTTCTCTTTTCCCAGTAGGTCATGTATTGTTGTTCTCTGAAATGTATTGATTTAATATTTGCAGTGTTGCCTTTTGATAGGTAGGGTCTGGTGCTTTGTGAGTCCTGGTAGTGCTGTTATGATATGGGGGGTTTGCTATGGATTCTAAATGGGCAGTGTTTGTAGTAGTTCCTAATGTGCCTGGTGGTTGGCACTGGATTATAGTAATATAGAAATTGTTTAGTCTTTCTTTATCCATATACTCATTATACAACATTATGCAAATATTTATGCAAATGAGGCCCCTTATGCAAATGAGGCCCCGTGTCTTATGCGGTCCCCGGGTTACTTTACAAGTCCTCATTTGGCCCTCAAAGCAATTTGAGTTTGAGACCCCTGGTGTAGAGGGTGAAGTACTTCTGTCCATGAAAGAAGAATGAGACCTGAGCGTGATTGTTTCTGTGATCTTAAAGTAGCTAAACAGGTAGAAAAGGCGATGGCGAAAGCCAAAAAGATGCTTGGGTGCATAGGAAGAGAAATGGCTGGCAGAAAAAAGGAGGTGATAGTACTTCTGTATAAATTTCTGGTGCAACTTCATTTGGAGTATTGAGTGCAATTCCAGAGACCACAACTTCAAAAGGATATAAATAGAATGGAGTTTGTGCAGAGGGTTGTTACTAAAATGGTTATTTGTCTTTTAAATAAAGCATTTGGTGACAGGCAAAGATCTTAATATGTATACTTTAGAGCAGTAGTCCCCAACCCACTCCTCGGGTACCCCCAGGCCAATCAGGTTTTCAGGGTATCCCAATGAATATGTATGACATAGAAGCAGTGTATGTAGATTTAGCTCATGCATATTCATTGTGGATACCCTGAAAACCTGACTGGCCTGGGGGTACCCGAGGACTAGGTTGGGAACCACTGCTTTAGAGGAAAGGTGAAATAAAGGACATATGATAGAGATGTTTGAATACCCCCATGGCATACATGCACAAGAGTCTCTTTCAATTGAAAGCAAGCTCTGCAACAAGGGGACATAGGATGAGAGTGAAGGAGGATAGACTCAAGAGTAATATGAAGAAATAGTTCTTTATAGAAAGAGTGGCAGATGCGTGGAATAGTCTCCCAGTGGAGGTAGTAGAGACAAGGGCAGCATCTGAATTCAAGAAAGTATGGGACAAACACAGAAGTTCTCTAAAGGAAAAAGAGACTATAGTAGTTGATATGGAACGGCAGACTAGATAGGCCATATGGTCTTTTACTGCCATCATGTCTCTATGTTAATTTGGAATTCACTATCATTATCAGTATATTGCAATAGTAATAATGCTTCCAAAATCAGTGAGTATTATTTTTTCAAGAATGCTGGGTTTGTATAGCGCAACAAAGGAAAATGAATTAACAGAAAGACATTATACTGTTCCCAGCTATAGGTACATCACAGTACTTAAAAGACAGATTTAGAAAGAGCTGAAATTGGATAAAGAACTTAAGCTGATTAGATTGGGGTTTTGATTTCATTCGCTGTTGGTTGTTAATATTTCTTTAATCACTCGATGAGATTCTATTTTCATCGTAATTTGCAGAAAGAAATCCTTAGATTTTCTAGAAGAGAAATATGTACAAGTAATTAAATGGATACTTAACTAAATTATTGTACAAGATGGAACATGATGAGCTTATCACCCTTAGTTTATGATAACAATACAGTACATTTAGGATGTTCGTCTTCTTTTAAAGTTTGTCATGAAAAACAAGCACATGAGCAACAAGTTGTTGCAATGTTTTTTGTTTTTTTTTCTTTTCTGCCTGTCTGGACAATAACGTTCCCTCCACTAGCAAATCATCTTTGTATTCTAGGGTAGGGGTAGCCTGTGCCTTAGAAATATCAAGGTGTCCATGATGACCATCATTGCCAGGGGAAGCAAGTTCATACGTTTCTAATATTTGAACTATGTGGTTTATGATCTGTTTATTTCATGCTTCAATTGCTCTGCTATCATCTTGGAAGTTTCCCGCTCAGTTAACAAACAATTCACTTGATACATAGCTATGTATCCTGTCTTATTTTTCATTTCCTCCATTATCATGTGTCACCGGTCTCAGTAGTAGAGAAAGTGGAATGGATATTAAAACACATCCAAATTAACAAACCTTGGTAATATTTTCAAATAAATGTAGCACAGCCGAGGGATGACTTATTGCGCTACCTCTACAGTTGACAAGAGGAAACGGGAAAATTGTTGTCATGCTTTACAACCTGGCATTAAATAGATACATACTGCTCGAACAGTACATTATGCTGTGGGCACATTCCCATGTCTTGTCGTATAGAATCTATTTCAGTTCGGATGTCTCTCCCATATATTAATGCAGTGCCAGATGATGGAGGAAAAAGTCCCGTGAGGATCGACCTGAAATGATAAAGCCATATTAATAATAATAACCATCATCATTATGCTCACTAGAAAAAAAAAGGATCTTTGATGTTGCTAGCTATCAATATCTTCAAGGTTATAGAAGGTACAGTAGCTCAGCTCTACTTAAGGGGAAACCTTATATAACATTGCCACCATGATTGGCCCTTCACAAAGGAGAAAACTGTAAGTATTTTACAACTGGGCTTTTAGAAGGAAAGCAGGGGTGACAAGATGAAGGAGGAAGAACTGACTAAACTATAATTAGATGGTAAAGTGAAGAAAAGGGTATAACATAAAATGGGCTAGAAGGCAGAAGACTTGCAGAAGTTTTTACTCAGTATTAGCCCAGGTCACGTTTACTGAGGGCACCAATATAGCGCACCAATGGTTTAAGATAGGAGACTCAATAGGAAATGGTTTGTAGGATATTTTGAACTTGCCAGAAAAGTGTTTTTGTCAGGCAGCAGGGAAGCAGAGGTGAGCTTTTGCTATTTATACTATGAGCATAATGAGAGGTAGGAATACATGACTTGGTAAGTGTTATGAAGAAGAATGATATTTAGCGTGATCTTTAGAGTAATAGAAGTAGTGAAGGAGTATCCTAACAGTTAGAGCAATGATAAAGAAATCAGATTCAAATCCCACTTCTGCTTCTGGTGATCTTGGGCAAGTGACATAACTCTCCATTACCTCGAGTACAGACTTAGGAGCATGTTTACTAAAGTGTGTTAGTGAGTAGCATGGGGTTTACACACATTTTGCAGTACAGTACCAAGTAGCACTTGGTCCAAAGGTGAGCGCATTAAAAATCCCACACTAGTAGCAGCGTATGAATAGGTGGGGTTGAGGTGGAGACTGGGCGGAGAGAGGATGGAGTCAGGGAACACAGCTGGGACATACAAAGTAGTTATGTGCTAGCTACACAACCTCCCCACTAGCATAGGTGCAGCTAACACCAGCCTCTGACCAGGTGCTAACTGTACTTGCCATGCTTCTGCATGCTGAACACACAGTTTGGACGTGAATGATAGGAAATGTGAAGGGCAGAAGCAGCACGAACAGACAAGAATAATATTGAGATAATCGGAGATATGAGCTAAATACCAAGGCACCTGCCAACTGTTTGGAGGGGCTGGATGGTGCAGCTGACATGGCAGTGGACCACAACAGCCTGAATACCAGAGTTTACAGGTCAGGAGTGACTCTGCTGGGACAGTGGGCAAGCATCCACAGACATATTAATAGCTGCCCTTACAGACTGCTGTTAATTGTCAGCATATGCAATGGCTAGCTTTCAGAAGTGGTGGTGTGTGTTGTGGAGGTGTTAGGACAGCGGGCCTGTGCTCTATGCTGCAATCAGTACTCATAGCCAGAGTTGGAGCTTATGGAGTATGGGGGGGGGGGGCGGCATGCAAATTAAGCGATGCACCTACTAGCAACATGACGGTGTGGCAACACAAGAGCTATCCTGACCCCTGATCCCTCTGCATGGGGGAGCATAAATGCACCTGAAGGCTACGCCACTGCTATGGGCCATGGTCCTATAGGCAGGTGACCCATCACCCTGAGTGATAGAGGATGTGGCTGAGGCCTACAAGCTCTGAATAGCTGCATAATGTTTCTTTCACCGAGTGTGGGCCTCACTGATTGGTACCCCATGCTTGGCCCTTTGCTCAGAGGCAATCCATGGACCTGGGGAGCTCTTTTGATCCTTCCTGGTGTGGTGGCCTGTTGTTTCCATGTCCAATGGGTTACTCAGCCTGGGGATTGTTTAGGATTCACCGCTTCCATGTGGTGTTCTCCCAGAGCTTCAAATGATAGGAGGGAGCATGGAGACACTCAGTGGGTGGATGGTTGCACCCCCCTTCCCCCCGTTATACAGCATAGAGCACAGGGGGGTTGGTCTATAGCAGCGATGGCGAACCTATGGCATGCGTGCCAGCTGTGGCACGCGAAGGCCTTGCAGCTGGCATGCGGGAAGGTCCGCAATCGAAAAAAAAAAAACAACCCTGTCTGCTGCCGCTGTTGGGGCCGCCGCGGCAGAATCGAGCGTGCCGCGGGGCCCCCCTGTACCCGGCAGATCCTGCCCTCCCCGTAGCAGCTCTCTCTTTGGAGCTACAGTCAGACGCGCCGGCTTTCAGAGCGCGAAGGGAAGAGTTTCCCTTTCGCGACTCTGTTAAGCCCGCGGGGGCTGATGGGAACTTCCCATCAGCCCCCGCGGGCTTAACAGAGCAGCGAGGGAACTCTTCCCTCGCGCTCTGCAAGCCGGCGCGTCTGACTGCAGCTCCAACGAGAGAGCTGCTACGGGGAGGGCAGGCTCTGCCGGGTGGGTACAGGGGGGCCCCGCGGCACGCTCGATTCTGCCGCGGCGGCCCCGACAGCGGCAGCAGACAGGTTTTCTTTTTTTTTTTAATTTTCCCTGGGCTGGGCTGGGGGGGGTGGGGGTTAGGAGTGGTGATGGGCTGGGCTGGGCTGGGCTGGGGGGGGTTAGGAGTGGTGATGGGCTGGGCTGGGCTGGGCTGGGGGGGTTAGGAGTGGTGATGGGCTGGAGGGGGGGTTAGGAGTGGTGATGGGCTGGGCTGGGCTGGGGGGGGTTAGGAGTGGCGATGGGCTGGGCTGGGCTGGGGGGGGGTTAGGAGTAGTGATGGGCTGGGCTGGGCTGGGCTGGGGGGTGTTAGGAGTAGTGATGGGCTGGGGTGGGGGGGGTTAGGAGTGGTGATGGGCACTGGGCTGGGGGGGTTAGGAGTGGTGATGGACCCTGGGCTGGCTGGGGGGGTTAGGAGTGGTGATGGGCACTGGGCTGGCGGGGGGGGTTAGGAGTGGTGATGGGCGGTGGGCGGGGGGGTGTAGTAGTTGTGATGGGCGCTGGGGGGGTTAGGACTGGTGATAGGCGCTGGGGGGGGCTTAAACTGAAAATGGGCTGGGGGATTAGGACTGGGAGTGGGCTGATGGGGAGGTTAGGACTGGAAATGGGCTGGTGGGATTAGGACTGGGAGTGGGCTATGGGGGGCTAGGACTGGTAATGGGTTAGGGGGTTGCTAGGACTGGAAATGGGCTGAGTGGAAGGGGGCTTGAACTGCAAATAGCTGTTGGGGATGGGGCTTGGAATGGAAATGGGCTGAGGGGAAGTGGGGGGCTTGAACTGCAAATAGCTGATGGGGACGGGGCTTGGAATGGACATGGGCTGCGGGGAAGTGGGGGGCTTGAAGAAGGGAATGGATGCTGGGTGAGACTGGAACTAGAAGGGAGCTGATGTTGGGGGAGGATTAGAATGGGATGGGGCTGGGAGAGTAAAATGGAGAGGGGAAAAATATTTTGTGTAGGAGGGATGAAAAATCTACAATTGGCCAGGTATTGGGAGAGTAATTGGGGATTGAGGATGGAGGGGTAAAATTTGTGTGGATGAAATAGGAATGAGGAAAAAGCAAAAGGAGAAAGATTAGTATGTTAAAGCAGATGTAGAGAGAGAGAGAATGGAAAAAAAAACTAGAAGAGAGAAGAAAGGACAAATGGACAGCAGACGATGGAGAGTTAGCAGAAAACATGAAGAAACCAGAAGAAAATGGCTGGACCAATTGCAACTGAAAAAAAATGCACAAAAGGTAGAAAGATATCTCTTTATTTTGAATTTATTAACTGGAATATGTCAGCTCTGGGAAATGTGCATCATTAACATCTGCGCTTTGTTTGGTACAAGAGGAAATTCCTATTTGACGTTGCCACTTGTTCTCTTTCCCCAGTATTCACTGAAATGTATTGGTTTAATATTTGCAGTGTTGCCTTTTGATAGGTAGGGTATGGTGCTTTGTGAGTCCTGGTAATGCTGTCAGGATACGGCGGGTTTGCTATGGGTTCTAAATGGGCAGCATTTGTAGTAGTTCCTAATGTGCCTGGCGGTTGGCACTGGATTATAGTAATGTAGAAATCTTTTAGTCTTTCTTTATCCATACACTCATTAAGAGACATGTTTACTAAAAGTTAGTGTATGGTAACATTATGCAAATATTTATGCAAATAAGACCACTTATGCAAATGACGTGCTGGCACTTTGAGGAAATTCTTTGGTTTTGTGCGGCAGTTTGGGCACTCGGGCTCAAAAAGGTTAGCCATCACTGGTCTATAGAGTGGCCCATGGGGATGCCTTCTGACATTATGACCCCCATGTGCACACTTTCCTGAGCTGGTGGACTCCAGACCCTCCTGCCCCTTGCACCCTCTGCCCCCAACATGGGGCACACACTGCACAATGCTGCTGCCCAAGCCATAATCACAGGGGAAAAGCCTGGTTTTTATCCTCTCTCTCAGACCAAACCCAACAGAATAGAATGGTTAACAGTGTGTCTGGATACTGTATAAGTCTGGTGTAACAAAAGGTTCTGCATTATCAGGGCTTCTATTTGACATCTATTTGTGCCCTTTGAATGTTGTGTTTAGGCAGCATAAGATCTTTTACTGGCTGAATGCAGGTAACATCGTGATTTTTTGTATCCTTTCAAGTTAAGCCAGGTCTGTTCTCAAGGACAGTGGACTGCTTGGGGGCAGTCCAGTTATGACTCACCCAAAACGGACTCATAATTTAAAGAAGACAGCAGCAAATCTGGTCAGCAGGCTTGACCAGAGTTTGAAAGCTGACTGTCTGCAGCTTGTTGGCTATGTTTGCTCTTTTAAAACTGAATTGCTGTACTTACAGATAGCCATGGATAGGAAGCTTGACTGGGGACCAAGAGAACCACAGGCTGATGTGAAGAGTCTTTCATTTATTTATTTAACTAGGCTTCTATACTGCTTTTTCTACAAGTCAAAGCCATGTACATTCAGGTACTGTATATATATTTCCCTTGTCCCTGAAAGGCTCACAATCTATGTTTTTGTACCTGAGGCAATGGTGGGTTAAGTGGCTTGCCAAAGGCCACAAGGAGCACCTGTGGGACTATAAGATTCACTTTCTATGGCATGTCCATGTGAAACCTTTATCAGATCCTAACGATTTGTTTTTTATATTTCATACCATGATTATTCCATACTTTAATTTCTGTAATATGATCTTAGATGGTTTAGCCACATAATGTAGCTTATCCAGAATGCAGCAGCTTGGATATTTACAGGAATATCTAATGAGAAAATCATTCAGTTGCTGAGGGAACTGCAGTGGCTCACAGTGCCCTTTTTGAATTGATTTTGATAGCGTTCAATGTGCCTCATATTTTATCTCTATGCTGCGGTGGCATCAAGCTGATAGATCTCTTTATTCATCTGGATATACCTTAGTTAAAGATATTGAGGCCAATATTCAAAGCAAATTATAGGTTCATCAGTGGCCGACGAAGCTATAACTTGCCTCTCCATGAATTTACAGCCACGTATGGGTGGGAGGCAAATATTTTCCTTTCATGAGCTGGCCCTTATCTTTGCATTGAGGTGACTGGACATGCATGCTATCCCCAGCTGCCAGGGCCGAATTTAAGCTCTTGGCTCCCATAGGCACTTGTTTTGGTGGGGGGGGGGGGGTAGGGGAAGAGTCTGTGCAGGCCACTCCCCCTCCATACTTTTGTTTAGAGGTTGTATCTGCCGTTCTATTTTTGAAGTGTAAGTCATTTAAATTTGCTTTGATAAAAAAAAAAAAAATAGAGGGGGGTAACCTGCACAGAACAGCAGGTACAACCCTAAACAAAAGCATAGAAGAGGCGAGTCTACAAAGACCAGCAGATACAACTCTAGCCTCCTTAAAACTTGAAAAAAAGACTCAAGTAATGTGATGGGAGAAATGGGGAGAGGTGTGTTTGTGTCAAGAAGAAAGGAAGTTATTTGTATTGCCTCTGTGCTACAAAGTACAACTAAATAATTAGCACTCGGCAGGAGGCACTGAGTCAAAAGGCTTTCTAAACTTGGCTTGCTGGAGGCAAGTGCCTCTGTTGCCTTTTCATAAATCGGGGCCTGCCACCCAGAACAAATTTTCACAATACAAATAGTGCAACAACGTACTATTTTACCAGGTGTTAGTAAATAATCCTAATTATTTCTAATGTCATTTGATGGGGTTAGGGAGGGGACTAGAGGGTACAATGCATGATTTGGAAGTTTGGAAAGGTACAGTGTACCAATGTTATAGACATGAGAATCAGCAATTGGTAGGGCTTTATTTCTGAGGAAGAGTGTGGAAGCAGGTCTGCCACTTCTTTTCATTTCAGAATAGCAGGGGTGTTCTGCTCCAGCCTTCCCCTTCCAGGCAGCCTGCAGGAAAAAAGAAGGGGGAGGGGGAGCCCAGAGCAGAGCAGAGAAAGCGAGGTTACTTACCTGTAACGGGGGTTCTCCGTGGACAGCAGGATAAGTCAGCCACACCTGGTGACGTCCTCCGGCAGCGCCAAGTTCGGAAGTGCTCTCCAGAGATCAGATTACCGTGCTCAGGTAGCCCACATCCCAGGACCGCCCTTAGCCTGACCAGTTGTTTCCCAAGCTAGGTACTTCCCGGCTAGGGAGCGGCCCTTCATGCGGACTTCCTCCAGGGGAGGTGGGAGGGATTGTGTGGCTGACTTATCCTGCTGTCCACAGAGAACCCCCGTTACAGGTAAGTAACCTCGCTTTCTCCATGGACTGCAGGATTGCGTCAGCCACACCTGGTGACTCCCTAGCTGCGCAAAGCACGCTGAGGTGGAGGAGGGAGGCGTGAACAGAAGGCTACAGGAGCATGAGTTAAAGAACTTTACTCGACAGTGCAAATTTGAGTGCGAAACAGTGCAAATAGTGCAATCACAGTGCAAAATAACTTAGGTGCAACAGCAAACATAGTGTCATTAATAACCATCAATCGCAAGATAACTAACAACAACGTGCAACCCGGGACATGGGTGCATAACAAGGTGCAGGATGAGTGTCCTGCCAAACAGTGTAGTGACAAGCGTTACATTGAGGGCAGAAGACAGTCTTGAGCTGACAGGCTGCTATTCATGGCCCAGCCCGGCGGGGCTCTAGAGCCGTAGCGAGGACAGCGTTACCGAGCGCGCAGCTCTCTTGAGACCGGAGGTCAAGGCAGTAGTGTTTCTGAAACGTGTGTGGAGAGGACCACGTAGCTGCCTTACAGATGTCGGTTAGGGGAACCGACCTTAGGTTGGCTATTGAGGTGGCCAAAGCTCGGAGCTGATGCGGGCCCACTCTTGGGCCTGGATGGAGCCCGGTAGGGTAAAGACAGTAGGAGACGCAGGAGGCGACCCAATGGGAAAGTGTTCTCTTGGTGACCGGCTGCCCGGGCCTGTTTGGGTCGAAGGAGATAAACAGCTGTTCGGCCTTCCGTGTGGGCAGCGTCCTGTTGAGGTAGATCCGGAGGGCTCGGTGTGTAGACGGCGCTCCTCCGCCGAGTGGTGTGGTTCCGGAAAAAAAGAAGGCAGTTCAATGGACTGGTTTAGATGGAACGCTGATGGTACCTTGGGGACGAACTTAGGATGTGTCCTCAGGGAGGCCCGGTCGAGATGGAGCTGGGTGTATGGAGGGTGCGCCACCAGCGCTTGGAGCTCACTGATTCTCCGGGCGGAAGTGATAGCTACCAGGAACAATGCCTTCCAGGAGACGTACTTCATGTCTGCAGTTTCCATGGGCTCGAAGGGGGCCTGTGTAAGATCATGCAGGACAACTCCGAGATCCCAAGGAGGTACCGGAGGTCTGATTGGAGGTTTAAGATTTGTAAGTCCCTTCATGAAGTGCGCCATAAGGGGTAGCGCTGCGATGGAATCGGCTCCGTCCACGGGGGCATGGAGGGCCGCAATGGCAGAAAGGTGCACATGGATGGACTGTGTCTGGAGGCCACCATCGGAGAGGGAGCCGAGGTACTGCAAGACGCAGGGAACTGGGCATGAGATAGGGTCCAGACCTTGCATTTCACACCAGATGCTGAACCTTTTCCATTTGAGACCATAGGATTTCCTGGTAGATGGTCTTCGGGCTGCAAGGACGACGTCCTGCACCGCCGTAGGGAGTTGGAGAGCGGCCAGGTTCATCCGTTCAGCCTCCAGGCAGTGAGAGATAGGGCCTTGAGGTTGGGGTGTCTCGCGTAGCCCTCGTTCTGCGTTAGGAGGTCGGGGCAGAGCGGCAGGTGTACTGGGCCGTCCTGCACAAGGCGCTTCAGGAGCGTGAACCACATCTGTCGTGGCCAAAGGGGGACTACCAGGATGACCTGTGCCTTGTCCTGGATGATGCGTTGCAGCGTCGCTGGGATAAGGAGGGTTGGTGGAAAGGCATACACCAGAGACCACCCCCCCCCCAGTACACGTCGAACGCATCCCCCGATATTCTCTTGTCAGACGGGTGCCTCGAGCAGAATAGCGGGCACTTGGTGTTCTGCTCCGTGGCAAAGAGGTCGACCTCCGGGACTCCCCACCTCTGGAAGATGGTGCTGGCGACCTCCGGCAGGAGAGTCCATTCGTGGGGCTGCAGCTGTCTGCTCAGCTTGTCGGCGAGGATGTTCATGTAACCGGGAAGGTAAGAGGCGCGTAGCCAGCAGTTGTTTAGCAGGGCCAGCGCCCATATCGCTAGTGACTCCTTGCAGAGGGAGCATGAACTGGTGCCTCCTTGCTTGTTGATGTAGAACATGGCTACTTGATTGTCTGTCTGGATGAGGATGGACAAGCCCCGAAGGTGGGGGAGAAACGCCTTGAGGGCGTATTTGACCGCCCTCAACTCCAGGAGGTTGATGTGCAACTGTCGCTCTTTCGGTGACCAAGGAGCTTGTGTGCTGAAGTGTTGGAAGTGCGCTCCCCAACCGGAGCAGGATGCGTCCGTGGTGAGGATCGCCTGGTGTCGCAGTTGATGGATCTCCTTGCCTACAGACAGGTTTGTCTGCATAGTCCACCAGCGAATCTGTGCCTGGACTTTAGGCATCATCGGGATGCGTGAGGAAAGGGACTGAGTGTGCTGATTCCAGTGGGTTCGAAGGTACCACTGGAGCCCGCGTATCTTCATCCGTGCCACTGGGATGACCGAGGTTGTGGCTGCCAGGTGGCCTAGTAGGCGTAGGAAAGACCGAGCTGAGGTATCCGACGATGTTATTAGGCTGGACGCCAGTGATGTGATGGTTAGCATCCTGCGGTGTGGAAGATAGGCCTTCGAGGACTGCGTATCGATGACAGCTCCGATGAACTCCAGTCGCTGGGTGGGGAAGAGTTGTGACTTGTTGTAATTGATCATGAATCCCAGGGAGGAGATCAGGGTAGTCGTCGTGTGGAGAGAGGCCAGCAGCTCTTGAATAGAGGGTGCTGCGATGAGCCAGTCGTCCAGGTAGGAAAAACTGCAATGTCCTGTTTGCGGAGGTGAGCCGCTATTGTGGCTACACACTTCGTGAAGACACGTGGTGCCGGAGATAGTCCGAAAGGAAGAACTCTGTACTGGTAATTACATCCCAGAACGTGGAACCGAAGGTACTTCCGGTGCGCTTTGTGAATGCGGATGTGTGTATACGCTTCTTGCAGGTCCAGTGATGCTAGCCAGTCCCCGCTCTGGATCAGGGGTAGGATAGTGTTGAGGGAGTACATCCTGAATTTCTCCCTGGTGATAAACCTGTTCAGTTTGCGCAGGTCCAGGATGGGGCGTACTCCGCCCAATCTCTTCGTAATGAGGAAGTATCTTGAGTAAAACCCCGTGTGGATTTCCGATGGGGGAACCTCCTCTATCGCGTGGGAGGACAGCAGGTGTAACAGCTCCGTCGCCATGGCATGCTGGAGTTGAGGAGGAGTTTCGCTGATGAGTTTGTTGCGCTGGCAGGGTGGCGCGGAGAACCGGATGCGGTATCCTTTGCGGATGATTCTTAATACCCAGGAGTCCGAGGTATGGTTTTCCCATTCTGGCAGGAAGAAGGAGAGGTGTCCCCCGATCTGGGAGGGAGCCCTCCCATAACTGTCAAAAAGATGGACCGCCCTTGGCAGGCTGCGAGTTGCTGCTCTTCTTCGGTCTACGGTCACGCTGGGACTGTCGCTGGTACGGAGGTCCTTGGTAGGAGTTAGATTTGTATCTGTGTCCCTGCCATTTCCTGTTTGAGGAATACTTCTTGTTGTAAGAATAGTACGGTTTCCGCTGGTAGCTGTTCTTCGAAGAACTGCCGGTTCGTTCCAGGCCATCTTCTGCCAGGGCCTGCAGGGTAGTGCAGTCCTCTTTCATGTTGTTCACAGTGTCCGTGACTTTGTCTCCAAAAAGCAATTTGCCTGAGCAGGGGGCATCAGCAATTTTGTCATGGGAGTCGTCTCTGAGTCCGTATGCCCTCAGCCATGCCCATCTCCTAGCGGATATGGCTGTACCCGCTGTCCTTGCAGAGGTATCGAAGGCTTCGAAGGCAGTACTCGCTAGGTGTTTGTTGCATTCCAACATGTCGGCAAGGGCGGAAGACAAGGTGGCTTGCGCCTGTTTAGGTAGAGAGGAGACGGAAGTCTTTATGGATGCCATGCAGGCATCCTGGAAAAGGACATGCTGGAATTGGTGGGCAGCGATACGTGCACTGAGCATGGCCCCTTGGTAGACTTTCTTCCCAATGTCATCAAGGAGCTTCTGGTCCCATCCAGGTGGATTGTTGGCGTGGGTGCGCGTAGATTTAACCCTTTTCAAGGCGGAGGAGACTACTATCGACTGGTGTGGTAGCTGTACCTTCTGGAACCCTGGAGTGGGTTGAAGCTGGTACTTGGAATCCAGCCTCCTGGAGATCGCACGGCCAGATGCTGGGGTAGCCCAGAGTCTCATGTGGCTGTCACGCAGTTTCTGATGTAGGGGTAGCGCAAACGGGGTCTTTGGGACTGCCAGGTACTTCAGGACCTCGGGTTCCGCCTCCTCGGGAGCACTAGGGGAGGACAGAGCGAGGGCTGTAGCCACTTTGCTAAGGAACTTGGGGTATGTCAAGTCCTCTTGGGGTGGCGGAGGGCCGTCAGGCTCTGGAGAGTGTCTATTCTCTGACGCTGTGAGTTCCGCAGCTGCGGAGCCTACTACCGCAGCTTCGATCTCCTGATCCTCCACGGCGCTGTCTGGGGAGGGAGCCTCCGGAGACAGTAGCGGTGGCTCGTGGTGCACGATTGCTTCTGCCACTTTAGATGCTGTCCTTTGTGACGCAGGTGGCAAGTCCACAGTGGTGGCAATACGTGGTGGCGCCATGGCGCTGGAGGGCGCTGTCTGTTGAACAAGTTGGGCCAGTAGATGTAAGATGGCTGAGGAGTTGGAGGGGTCAGATGACCTGGAGGAGCTTCTCCGGGATCTGCAGCGCCTGGAGGCGGATTGCCTTGAGCGGTGCTTCTTATGATGCCCATGGCTCCTGTGGTAATAGTGGCTGGATCCGGAGGAGTCGCTGCTGCTGGAGCGTTCAGTGCTGTACTTTGTGCGCCTCTTGGAGCTCCGGGAATCGCCGCGATACAGAAAAGCGTTTCCCTCCCGTTCCCGGCTTCTCTGCCTTTTGCGGGAGCTGTGCAGCTGTCTGCTGAGTCTCTCTGTGCCTGTATCAGCGCCAACGAAAGTTGCAGGGTGATGACGTGCAGATGCCGGGGTCACGGAGTTATGACGTAGCGAGTGGGAGGGGCCAGCGTTCTGAGAGTCTTGGAGGTGGAGGAAGGTGGAGGGTTCACCGGGGGCGCCATCTTGAAGTACCTCGTGGTTGTGGAGAGTCGCATGGCCCAGGGAGGAGAGGCAAGCCATCATTGCCGTTTCCTCCGCTGCAAGAGGCATCCTGGCAGCAGCATGAGAAGTAGAAGCCTCAGGAGCCGGGCCGGAGGTGGAGGCCTGGACAGGCACACCTCGGGCCTTAGCGGCAGCAGCAGCAGCATGCTGATTCTGGACCTCACAGAGGTGTGTAGTGCCTAAGCAGAGTACACATAACTCTTGCCGGTCCGCGCTGCTTATCTTCTTGCCCCAGGGGCATTTCTTGAGGCCTGGCTTGGGCATAGTTTGGTGAGTAGAATCTTACTTGCTTCAGATGTAATGCGGAGAGCAGGGTTCCATCTTGTCGGCAAGGCAGAAGGAAGTAAACTGGTCAGGCTAAGGGCGATCCTGGGAGGTGGGCTACCTGAGCACGGTAATCTGATCTCTGGAGAGCACTTCCGAACTTGGCAACGCCGGAGGACGTCACCAGGTGTGGCTGATGCAATCCTGCAGTCCATGGAGAACAATCACTCTGCTCCCTAATCCAGACCCCCTACCTGTCTCCTCCCCTGACTCCACAGTACCATTTCCTTTTTGTCTACAAATTAAATCCTGAAAATTGGTTTCTAAAACACCTAGCGGGTTATTCTGAGACATGAATAGCAGAGCCATCCCCGCTCTTCGTGCCGGCGGCAGCCCCTGACTAACCTTTCCTCCGGTTGTGCGGGGAAGGTAGTCGGGAGCAGGGAAGAGGCGGCCCGGGGTGAAGAGTGGGCGGACAGTGGGCAGTCACTGGCCCTGGACGCACAGGGACAATTCTAATGTCAGCCCTGTATGTTCAGAACTGGCGAAATAGCCAGGGAAGTTATTCCAGCTCAGAGGTGGAATAACCTCTGGACGCTGTTTATTTAAAAGTCAGGGCACGGAATGGGCTGGGGAGCCAGGGTTTCTTCCCTACAGCCCAACCTTGGCCTTAGGAGGCCGGATTGGGAGGACGCCATGGTGCCGTGCCTCCATTTAAATGCCTGACTGAGCTATCCGGGTAGTGCCTGTACATGGAGGCTGGGACTGAATTGCAGTCCCGACCTGCGTATACAGGCTTGATTGCGATTCTGATCCCGCGGGGATAGATATGCCCAATGGGAACAGAATTGTGATCCCCTTTGTACGTCCGTCTCAGACCGGACGTACAACAGGGACAGCCGTGCGGGACAGAATCAGGCCCCTAATTTTCTCCCCCCCACCCCCACCCTGGGAAAATGCTTAAATATCTGTGAAGCCCTAAATTCTACCCTTCTCCCAAGAGCACATCTCACCCTTCTCACCCTTCAGCATCAAATCTCAAGCGTTACACTGATAAAATTTACCATCCCTGACACTTACCTAAGTGTGAAATGTGAAGAACCCTCCGCCTTCCCATTAAACTATCCTTCATCCACAATATCAAGACAAGCCTCACCATGTTCTTTGGAACCTCCATTTCCCTTCCCCCTGATTTCCTTCTCTTGCAGAGTCTCCCAAATCTAATAAAGGCAGGAGTGGTTCCTAGTTATCAATGACCAAATAAGATGCTCTGAGTTGTCTGAAGCCATGTTAGATGGTGGCTTTGGTGAGGCAGGAGTGAACGGGGATCACTGTTCCCTCTTACCAAACCAGAAAGGTGGTGGTCTGCGAGATAGGGAGGCAGGGGAGGTGGTGGAAGGGGGCTAGGAGACGTTCTTGGCATTTTGGGTTGAGGCTACTTGTATGACATTTGGGAAGGTGATGTCAAAAAGTGAAGTGCTACTCAAGTGACGGCTCTCAGTGAGGTAGAACTTGGGATTTCATGCTCCTTTAGGCTTTTATGGGGGTACTAACATAGCTTGTTGATGCTCTTAGCTGTTATTGTGTGGAGGTAGTTGATCAGTTAGATGTAGTAAACTAATGTGATTGAAAGTGGATTGCACTATTTATCATCATCCCGTTTTATTCTATTTACATACTAATGAACTGCTTTGTATTACATTCACATGACTGCTTTGTTTGCGAGAGATATGGCATACTAAATTTCAATGTCACACAATACTGGGTTTTTAATGAACTTTTAGCACTGATTTTGGCATTTAGCATACAACAATGTGTTTTTACAGCTTAGTAGGCACCAATGTTCTGTCCTGTAGCACACAATATGTTATCTTATTCACCATAAAAGCTAGAGTATTACAGCTTCAGTACATAGTTAGAAGCCATTTGAGAAAAATAAACTATTTCCATGTATTGTATTTGCTAATCAGTGGAGCCAAGAATCATTTTAAATTAAAATCCCATTCTGGGTAACTTTCTATAAGCATTCATACATTATTTTGTACTAGCAAATGCATGCCCACAAACTCCGTTAGTAAGGATCATCATGAGACTATTAAATATGAGATGACTTTAGATGGGGCAGGTATATATTTTTTTATTTTTATAAAATAAAACTTTTCATTTATTCTCATAGACAGCCTGAATTGCAATGGTTGTTTTTCCCATTCTGTGGCTATGTCATAAAACTTAGTGAATTAGACCCTAGAGTGTAATATCACATTTTAATTTTGAAACAACAAAATTGTACCTCTAAAGCTTCTTCTAACAAACTAAAAAAAAAAAAATTATTCCATGCTCATTATACTGTGACTATATGGATGGTAATCTACTAAAATAAATGGCTGTATCACCACCTAGCTGGAGGTTTGTCCATTTATGGGAAAATTATTGCCTGATTTTGATTATGATTAATATTCTGATCCTCAAATGACAGCTTACCCTAGCTAACAAATGTTAAGTTCAGTTCAGGCCAAACTGAATCAAGGATTGGACAGTTTGGCTCATTGGCTTTGCCATAACAGACTTAGGGGTATGTTTACTAAATGGCAGTAGCGGCTTTTGTGCGATATTGGAGCCGTAGTCCCATTGATTTCAATGGGGCAGTGACTCCTATATTGCACGGAAGCCGTTACTGCCATTTAGTAAACATACCCCTTAGAATGAATGTTAATAAATCAGAGGCAGTGTGGTTTGGGACAATTCCTTTGGATGAGGAAGTACTGATAGGTGGTACATGGATTCCTTTTAAGGGGTGTGAATGCAATACGGGCATCTTGCTAAATTCAGAATTGATGTTCAATGATCATCTCTCAAAATTGGTGCAAGAAGTATTTTATCAACTTAAACAACTTCAGTGACTTGTTCCTGGCAAAATCAAGGGCCTTTATGTAATTCTCATCCTTCTTGACCTTTCTGCTGCTTTTGACACTGTTGACCACAACCTTCTCCCTGATACCTTGTCCTCGCTTGGTTTTAAGGGCTCTGTGCTATCCTGGTTCTCTTCTTAACTTTCACATCACTCTTTCAGTGTTTGTTCTGGTGGATCTCCTCTACTGCTATCCCGCTTTCAGTTGGTGTACCCCACAGATCTGTCTTGGGTCCACTCTTCTCTCTCTCTATACACAGTCCTTTGGTGCACTCATCTCTTCCCATGGCTTTCAGTGCCATCTTTATGCTAATGACTCCCAGATCTACCTCTCTACACCTGAAAACTTTCCAGCAATCCAGGACAGAATCTTTGCCTGACTTTCCAACACTGCTGCTTGGATGTCTCACTGCTGCTTGATATTGAACATGGCCAAAACTGAGCTTCTTATTTTTCCCCCAAATCCTCCTTTCCCCTTCCTCCTTTCTCAGTCTCTGTGGATAACTCTCTACTCCTTCCTTTCTCATTAGGTCACAATCTTGGGGTCATCTTTAACTCCTCTCTCTCCTCCACACACATCCAACTGATAGATAAAACCTGCCATTTCTTTCTCTACAACATCAACACAATCTGCCCATTCCTTTCTGAACATACTAGTAAGACACTTATCCACTCCTTAGCCACCTCCTGTCTAAACTATTGAAACCTATTCCTTGCTTGTCTCTCTCTCTGAATCATCTCTCCCCCCTTCAATCTGTTCAACACTCTGCTGCTCAGCTAATCTTCCTCCAGGCTCATCATGCTCATATTACCGCTTTTCTCAAGTCACTTCATTGGCTATCTATCCATTTCCGTATTCAGCTCAAACTTCTCCTGCTGACCTATAAGCGCATTCATTCTGAAGCTCCTCACTACCTTTCCTCTCTTATCTCTCCCTACATCCCTCCTCAGGAACTCCACTCTTCTGGCAAATCACTTCTATCTGTGCCCTTCTCTTCTATTGCTAACTCCAGACTTTGCTCTTTTCACCTTGCAGCTCTTTACGCCTGGAACTATCCAAGTCTGTATGTCAGGTGCCTTCTCTAGTCCTTTTCAAATCCAGAATGGAAACTCTCCTCTTCACTGCTGCTTTCAGATCTTGATTCATCTGATCTCCCCGTATTTCCTTATCATTCTTCCTAGATGTATCCCATGTCTACAGTTACTGTGTTGTCTGTCTTCACTAGATTGTAAGCTTTGAAGAGCAGAGAACGTCTTTTACATGTGTCTGTGCAGCGCTGTGCATGTCTTGTAGTGCTATACAAATGTTCAGTGATAGTAGTAGTAGCAGCAGTAACTTAAACCTTATGTAAGTTTTGAAAAGCTTCAAAATATGGTGCAGAATCTGAGTAGACTAGACTATGCTATGCTAAAGTTCTACTAATGGGATTGCCTAAGAAATTATTGTGTCACATCATGTCCTTCAAAACAGGGTGTCGTGGTTGCTGGGTGATTTGGGGATTAGAGAGCATATCACGCCTATGCTCCAGCATTCATATTGGCTTCTGATTGTGTTTAGAGGATGGTGTGGAGGATGGTTGGTTCAATATGTTGTTTCAAGCTTAAATCTTTGGTCACAGCAAGAAGCTTTTCTGAAAATGTCCACACTGAGTAAGGTGCAACTTAATTTTTTGATGGTAAGGACATTTTCAGCAATGGCCTTAACATTCTGGAATAATCCTGTTGAGATTCACAGGGAGAAAGCCTTTTTTGAGATTTTGTAATGTGATGAAGAATTGGTTGTGGGGATAGGTGTATGGGCAGGGATAAGAGTGATGGAATTGTGGGGATGTGCTATCTGGCATGCTGTCTAACTATTTGTATTTATGTTATGTTGGAAATTGTTCCGGGTTATTTTAATAGGAGCGATTAGTAGGTCAAACAAAATAAATAAATAAATCCAAAGCTGCTTCAGCTCACGTTTGTTCTATAGTTCTAACAATATATTTCTTACATAGAAAATCAGCATTTGACCTTTTATGTTAAAACATTACAGACCTGTGCAGCTACTCACTGAATTCAAAACAGGTGGTACGATGAGGCTGAATAATATCTAAACCTCAGTCAGAAGAAGTCTAATATTCAGAAAAGCATTGGTGGATGAAGAAATGCACTGATGTAATCTGAACTTAGTCAATTCCATCTTTATATACAGGCTTCACCATTTTACTATGATGAAAATTATTCTTACAGAACAGAAATGAATTACCAACTGAAAACCAGTCTTACATGGTGGTGGTTTTCCCTGCCCCATTATGGCCAAGGAAGGATGTGATCTGTCCTTCATAGAAATTCACACTCAGTCCATCCACTGCCAGCTTTTTACCAGTTTTGTAAATCTTTACCAAGTTCTTGATGGAAATTCCTTGTTTGAGGTGAGTTGGTTCTGCTTCAAATAGTGCTTAAAGGAGTGTGAAAAATACACAAATAAAACATTATTTTATAAATAAGCAATTGGCATAATTAGAAGACTACTTACAATCAATGATTAAGATGAAATATACTAAAATGACCTATGAGAAACTGTCAGGTCGATATTTCAACTCCACAGCTAGCGTTTTTTTAAACACCAGCTGCGACATTTAAATAAAATACCTATATTCTGCAGTGCTATCTGCTTTATTGTTGTCCTAATTCTGGGTCACCAGGAGTCAGGACTGACTCGAAGGCACACATTGCATTGCAATGTTTTATGGATAATTATCCAGATAGTGGGCTGAATTTTGCCGATATCCAGATAATTTTGGGACCATCCATGCGCCATCATGGAAATATCCGGATAGTGCCTGGGTGATCAGTAATCATTTTCTGAGCACTATCCTGAGAGTGCCACTGACAATCAGTAGCTAGATCTGACCAGCAGCACATATCTGGATAACAGGTGCTGCTATCTAGATAAGCCCTTTTGAATATCAGCCCATGTAATTTTTGCATTATTGACCAAAATTAGTTTCTTTTTATTAAAAAAAAAAGTATATATCATGTAAGTGCAGACATGGGCAAGAGACCCAAGTTCAACGTCACAGAACTATATCTACGAGGGCACTGTACTTTTGAGAGCATTTCTCCAAGAAGACATTGTTGGCTGTAATCCTGTGACGTTCAAAATGAAGGTATCTGTGTCAATTAAACAAATATTTCTATATCTGTATTCTTATAAATTAGGCTGTTGAATATAGGGTCCTAACTTTATAATGATACATGAACCTTATTCTTCAAAGTTAAGATTACTATTTATCTAATGCAATGCGTGCCTTTGAGTCAGTCCTGACTTCTGGTGACCCAGAAGCTCCTGGGTTTTCTTGGCAGTGTCACTGGAAGTAGATTATCAGGCCTTTCTTCTGAGGCAATGAAGGGTTAAGTGACTTGCCCAAGGCCACAAGGAGTGCTAGTGGGAATTGAACCCTGGTTGCTTGGTTACCATGCCAGTGTTCTATCCACTAGGCTACTCCTCCACACTATATTTATTTATCTATTTATCTAATATATCTATTTATCTAATATACATATAAATAACTTTATCTGAGCAGTAGATCTCCAGATATTCTATAGCTCTAACAATATATTTCCAGATTTCCAGATATTCTATAGCAGCTCTCGCCGATCTCCAGATAAATTTATACCCAACCCTGCATGTCCCTTCTAAAGTTATATGGATACATTTTGGCCATGTATTGAGTTATACAGACAAACTATATCCATTTAAAGTGCCAGAAAATGTAAATAAAAACACTTATGGGGCCAGCTCTTCATGCTTTTGAATATTGACCCCATTGTGTATTGCATTTGACCTGCCACACACCATCTGCTCTAAAAACCTTTATAAAAAGCCAAACACTACTATCTAAAATGGAATGCACACTGACAAGTTCCTGGTCACTTTGGGTAACATGATGATGTGCTCCCTCCTAGCTTGCCATTGATCACTGCTGCGATTATAGATTAGAGAATCAGGGATGTGCTGTGGTCATTTTCACCTTTGATTTAAATCCAATTAGCAGATCTCAGTTACTACTTTTGAATGCTAGATAAAGAACATCTCAAAAAGGGAAGCTAGGCACTTGTTCGGGGTATAAAATAGAGCCACAAGGGCACATCCCCTCCCCTTCCTCAACTAATGACAGTGGATGCTTCAGGTTTATATTATGCTGACACATTGAGAAATGGACTGGCCATGGTCTTCGATTCACTCACTAAGGTCAACAGGCACAGGCAACTGTGAAAGTCAGATTGGTTTGGGAAAAGGGCAGCTACTGTATGTTTTTTACATAACTGTGTGCATCAGTGATGCTAAACGTTATGCTATTGGTAACTTAACTACTGGCAGGGTCTCCCAAGATGGAGAGGCTTCAACTGAGGTGTATGACAAGGCTGCATACCTTTCCCAAACCTATTCAATTTATATGCAAAATATAAAGTTAGAGAAGCAGGACTGAATGAAGACAACCAAGATGTGAAGATTGGCGGAAGACTCATCAACAACCTTCATTATTTTGATGATACTATGTTATTGAAAGTGAAGATGATCTGAAGCATTTGCTTTTCAAGAACAAGGAACATAGTATTAAAATGGATCTGCACTTTAACATGAAGAAAAAAATCCTGAAAACTAGCAAAATCAATAATGTCACCCTTGATGCAGAAGAAATAGAAATAGTAGACAACTTTAACCTGCTTGTTTAATCAATAAATATACGACAAGCAACTAAAAAATCTGACAATGCATTGCTCTTGGCAGAACGGCTATGAATGCAAAGAAAAATAGAAACATAGGGGTATGTTTACTAAACCGTGCAATTGTGCGGGGCGCACTTGAGCATTCGCAAATGATGCACTTAAGTGCTCTTAAGTGCCCCGCACGCTTGCGCGTCACACTAACGGGCCCCGTGCACGTGTGCGGTGCGCTGATGTGCGATAGAGGCGGGGAAAGGTGAATGGAGGGCGGAGGAAGGCCCCCGAGGGGCGGAGAGACGGGGTCAATGGGTGGAAAGTGGGAGGGGAGAGGCTCCCCGCACAGGAGCGGGGCCGAATTTACAAGTAAAATGATTTATGGAATGACTTATGGAAGGGTCTACGGAGCATAGACCCTTCCAAAAATCATTTTTGTTTTTGGAGCTTACCTGGGAGTGTTTTTAATGTTGCCCATTGATATCACTGTTACCCAGCTTGGTTATGTGTTTTATCCCCTTTTTTCGAGGTCATTTTTGAGGTTTATTTGCCCTTTTGTCTCCATACAAGGTGAATGAGTCCACAGTAAAATTGTGCAGGTATAGTCCGGACAGGGTGGCCTGGCCAGGGTGCATCTGCACAGGGCATAGGCACTGACTGGGACATTGTAGTGCCCGGCCACCACCTACACAGACAGGATCACTCTCACCCTGACTGTGCAGTGACCACAGCATGGCTAGGCACCCCCATAGTGCTATATAGTATTTCTCTCATGTGATAGATATGGGTTTCCTTTTGGGGCCCACTCACTGATTTATCTGCTTGCTGTATATGCTGACATCCCAGTTCTGGGTGCATGCATCTCCACTGGAACATGCACTATGTCTGAACTAGCAGGCTGTTTGCAGCTGGTGTGTGTCTTGATGGAGTGGCTTGCAGGGTGCAGTGGCTGAGGACTTGCTGCAGGAGAATATCAGGTAGTGTTGGGGGTGCAGCTTACCATATCTAGGCCTAATGTCTGTCTGCTAACCTTACTCGACAGCCCTTCCGCTATATCACTAACAAAGATGTTTAAAAAATTTGGACCAAGGACAGATCCCTGGGGCACACCATTGGTAACTTCCTTCTCCTCAGAGTGAGCTCCATTTATCTGTACCCTTTGTCACCTCCCACTCAACCAATTTCTAACCCAAGCAGTAACTTTAGGGTCCATCCCTAGGGTGTTCTGTCGTTTATAAGTTGCCTGTGAGGAATGGTGTCAAAGGCTTTACTGAAATCCAAATACACCACATCTAGGGCTCTCCATCGGTCTAACTCCCTGGTTACCCAGTCAAAGAAATCAATCAGATTTGTCTGACAAGACCTGCCCCTGGTGAATCCATGCTACCTCGGATCCTGCAATCCATTGGATTCCAGAAACCTCACTATTTTCTCTTTCAGAAGCGTTTCCAATAATTTACTCAGCATCGAGTTTAAACCAACCAGTCTGTAATTTTCAACCACATCTCTACATACAAAGATTCTACTTCTCCAAGTCATTATATTTTCAGTATGTCACATTATGCAAAAAGTAGATAGCGAAGAAGAAAAAGGAAAAAAAATGATGCCTTTGAATTATGGTGCTGGCAAAGAATACTGCTCAAAGAGCAAATCAATCAATACTAGAGGAGATAATATCTAAGCTTTCTTTAGAAACTCAAATGGCAAGACCTCAACTTTTACAGTATACTTTGAACATGTGAAGGCACATTTTACAAAGGATATCCAAGCCAGAACATCTGAAAAAAGAAGGTGTGTCCAAGTTCAGTCATTATTTCACAAAACAGGACATCTAATAGCTTAATGGTTAGAGTAGTAGGTTAGGACCAGGATGGTCATGGTTTAAATCCCGGTGCTGCTCTTTGTGATCTTAGGCTATTCACTTAAAGTTACACCTTCTGGATATTTTAGGGCCAAAACAAGCACTTTCCTGATGCCTATTCATGCCTGCAGCAGGTCTAAATGTGGATGGGGTCATGGACGTCCCTGACATTTCTTCAATCGAGCGGAGACATCTAAGTCCATTGCACCTCCCCAGACATGCCTCTGCCATGCCCCTTGCCTACTTGAATGCTCCCATACTAGAGAAATCCTTAAAAACTATTTGTAAAATGGTTCCAGGGATCTCTCTGTGATTGTGATGTCCATGCAAATGTCTCAGATGTCCAAATCACAACTAGGACTTTTAAAATGATCCCCATATTGCAAAGAAAGAGATCATTAGAAAAATACATCATGCTTGGCAAAGGTAAAGCTCAACACAAAATAGGAAGGCCAGCAATGTGATGGATTGATACAATAACAGCAGCTTAGGATGTCACTCTATCCACAATTAGCCGCATGATCGAAGACCAAATACAGTTTCATACAATTATCCACAGGGTGACCATGAGTCTATATCAATTCAACGGCTTAACAACAACATTCGGATAGCCCAGGGGTGGGCAATTCCGGTCATACAATGGAAGGCAGTGGATGCAAATAGATCACATGAATATTCATTAGGGACATCATGAAAACCTGACTGGTCTGCGGCCCTCCAGGATCGGAATTGCTCACCCCTGGGATAGCCCATGAAGGCTATCTGAGTAAGGGCACTTAGCGAGATCAGTGCCACTATTCAGATAGTGCTGCTGAATGTCTTCATAGACTACCCTGGCACCATCAAATTAGTGCAGGGCTGGTCTGCCTGCAGAGTAGGGGTGGGATGGCTGTTATCTGGATAAATGATGACCCTACTGAGATAATTGTGACATTCTGATGGCACATCTGGATGACTGCCGGCTGAAAATCAATACTATCCAGATAAGGTTGGCACTTGTCTGGATAGAACCACTCATTCAACCAGTCAATGGCAGCTAATATCTATATACTGCCACTGGATATCTTGCCGATATTTAAGCACCGTGGCTGATTGCCTTGCATGTAAATATCAGCCCTTTTGAAAATCAGGTCCAGAAGGAATAGTCATAGAATGTTTGAAGCACAATAAAGTTTCCAGAGTGGCGTAGCAAGGGTTCAGTTGCCATTAATTGCCCAATATTTATACTAAAGTTTAATTTTTATCCCCTTTATTCCCAGAGGACACAAACATCTATATAAAATACAAACATTTATTTTTTTAAAAAAAGTATGGTATACCAAGCATAGAGTAAGCATAATAAATCAGATATTACAAAAGTAGAAAACCATGACACTGCAATGAATCAAAATCTATCCACTTCCCCCTGTACTTACAAAGGGCTAAACAATCCTTATTGGGATAGAAAACTATCTAAAAAAGCAGCAGGCAAACCATCTCCAACTTCAAAATAAATCTAAAAACAAACTCATTTTATACAACATTATTCTGTGTCACTGCCAAAGTAGTAAACCCCTTTGGTGCGGACTTGACACCTTTAGCAGGCCTCATGGCAAAATTGGTCATAATTGGAATGTCAAAAGATTAGTTGGAGGTGAGAATGGAGCAAGTTATGATCACCAAGATATTATAGTTGCTCAAAATTGGGACATCCCAGCAAGATACAGGATTATGGCCATCTCCTCCCCAATTTCCCCTCAGATCTTCTTTTGGGACTTGTACATACTGTATGTTGATCTTATCAGGATCCACACTTCTACAATGATAATCCATTTTATAGCTGGTGGTTAAGAGCTCAGCATTTTCAAGATGCAATCTCTTTCTGGAAATCTCTGCTCTGCATTCCTACCCAGTCCTTTTGTCCTATAGTACTGTGCCAGTCAGTAGAATGCATTGTGTGACTGGCAGTATAGGAGTTATTGGAGGTACCAGCTAATGCCACTGCCTACCCAGCTCAATAGTAGCAATTCACCATCTGAGTACAGCCTCAAAAAGACCATCCTATTATACACATGCCAGCTACTTTGCACCTGCAGGCAATGGCCAAATGATGCCAACATATTTTGCCATAGATGTTCTCACAACTGTGTCCAGAGAAATAAGACAAAGTCCAAGAGGAAGTCGGTGAGTATGGTTATTTTTTTTAGGTGGATTAGATGATCTTTCAAGACTGGCAAAGAGCAGTTCTCATCTGAGAACTCATGTTGCTCAGTTCTATATCCTTTTTCATCATAAAGTGTTGAAAGTAGCAAATCAGGTTCATTTAGGGGGGCAAGAGGCAGATTTCAACTAAGGGACCAGATAAATGTCTCCAGTTTTCCTTATTTTTGGGGTTACTAATATTTCTTCAACCAGTCAGTACCATCTTAGTGTGATGCTTGATGACAGCACCTTTGACCAGGAGGGATTCTAGCCATTAAGTCGGAGGAAGGAGGCAATCGTAGCAGTGGATCAGTGAGAAATGATGCAGCCATATGTGTTAGCCAGTATAGCATTAATGAGAACTGCGGCCAGAAGAGGCAAGTGTCAACAAAACAGAAAAGAGCAGTACATATTGCCTTTGTTCTTCAACTAATAGTTCTGAGCTGTTTTTGGTTCCAAATCTAGCAATTATGGGATAGTATATAAACATTAGGATGGGTCTACTGATATTAATAGCATTATCAGAGTTGTGAGAAGCAGGGCCAGTCAAGGACTGGAAGCGCCATAGGCGAGTCCCTCCATCCTGCCTCTCTCCGAGGCTTGCAGTGGTGGCAACAGCTCAGTAAATGCAGAGCGGCACTTACTTCAGTGGTTCCCGTGCTTTACAGTGCCTCTTCCGCTCCCCTCCAATGTGCAATTCTGGTTTTGAAATCTATGTTGGAGGGGGGCAGAAGAGAGATCATAAAGCACAGGAGCTGCAGGGGCAGCGCCGGTGACCTAAGGTAAGTGCTGCTCTATGCTTACTGAGCTATTGCCACTGCTGCAGACCATGGAGAGGAGCGGCAGTGGCATCCCCAGATGTCCGATGCTGTAGGCAATGGCCTATTTTGCCGAACGGTAGCAATGGTCCTGCTAAGACAACCTTTCCAAATCCTTCATATGGAAAATTTGCAAGAGGGTTTAAATTGTCCTTTTAATTCAGTGTAGAAGAGGAGCTAGGATGGGCAAGAAGGCAAAAAAGGAAGTGAAAAATTGTGAGGGTTTGTGAAGATGTGATGTTGCATATTCTGAACTAGCCAAATATTTTCACTTAATTTTCAGGTCATTTGGCTCCCACCTCCACCCCACCCAAATTTTCAGGCATTATTTTATTGTTTCTTTTACATATTCACTTTTATTACTTTTTAAACATGTGTTAGGGGTTTTTTTTTTTGACTTGTCTCTACTTATGAGTTTTTTTTTTTTTTTTAATTTATAATTTCAATCACAAGACAAATCCAATACATATCTCTGATCCCATACATACCATGAAACAGTTACAGAATTACACCCCATCCGAGAAACAGAACACCAATAATATGCATTTGTCATGTAATTATTTCAATTTTTATTTTTCCCCCCCAAACTATCTAAGCCCCCCTCCCCCCCCCCCCGAAGGTCCAGCCATAAGCACCTAGGATAGCAAAACCAAACTGCCCAATATACAATCAAGCCCTTACTGCAGCGCAATCCACTGGAGATATTTCCCCCATACCTGCATACATTTATGTGAGGTACCTCTCTTCAGTGCCGTTAATTTACTCATCAAATAGAGCTGTGCCAGTGATCCCTTAAATTCTGCCAACTGTGGGGCAGCTACCTGCTTCCATTTCTGTGCAATTAACACCTTAAGAGCCACACACCCCAAGTCCACAAATAGGCCCTCCGCCGTAGTCAAACTAGGCGGGGGGACACCCAACATAGCCATCTCGGGGAGCATCCCCACCTCCTTACCCAGAATCTCCCCCAAGAGCCCAAACACTTCTACCCATATTTGTTGCACTACCTTACAACTCCACCAGATATGCAGATAGGTGCCAAGCTCACCACACCCCCGCCAACAGGTAGCATCCACACACCCATAGATCTTGTGTAACCGTACCGGGTCATATACCATCTATACATGATTTTATAATTATTCTGAAGCAAATTGGTAGCTAAAATCCCCTTATACCTCCCCCGATGAATGAGTTCCCAGGTGGAGTCCTCCCAACTGATACCCAGATCGGTCTCCCACATCATTTGATATCGTTCCCATCCCATATCTACCGCCATCAACTTATACAGCCCTGTCAGTACCTTCTTCCTGGGATCGGACAGAAAAAACCTTTCCACCCGGGTGACCTCCGCAGCCAATTCTGGTAAAATCCGCTGTTGTATATAATGGCGGAGTTGCAAATAGCCATACCAATCTGTATCATCTAACCAATAGAGCGCCTTAAGAGCCTCAAATTCCTTAACTTTATTACCCTCTACCAACTGGCCCACCCTCCACAGCCCATGTTGCTCCCATTTGACAAATACCGTACTCCCCATGGCCGAGGAAACTCTGGATTCCTCCGAATTGGCACTAACCGAGATATTCCATTCACCCCTAACCAGATCCGTTGCCACCTATGCCACACTTGCAAGGTACCTTGCACATAGGGATTCCCACCTTGGTACCCTTTGGACAGAGAGGTAGGTAACCACACATAATCACCTAACTCACCCTCCAACACCTCCTCTGATTCCATCTGCACCCACTCTTTTTTCTCCTCCGCCCCCCAGTCCAGAACCGCAGACATTTGCGCCGCTTCCCAGTACTTCACTAAGTTCGGGACGGCCATACCCCCGTGCTCTCTCGCCTTCATCAATATCCTCCCCGCCACCCTATTATTCTTTCCCCCTGCAATAAACCGCATCATACATCGCTGTATTTTCCCTAAATACGTCCTGGGTACCCTTATAAGGAGATTGGAGAAGAGGTACAGCCATTTAGGCAGAATCATCATTTTTGCAGCCGAAATCCTCCCCATCCAGGATAACGCCTTCCCCTGCCACTCTTCCATCTCTTTCCTGACAGTCTTTTCCATCCGAATATAATTTTCCCGAAATAGGTCCCCTTCCCTAGCGGTTAAGTAAATACCCAGATATCGGATACTATGTTTAGCCCATCTAAACGGGAATGCCTCTTTGATCTGCGTTTGCGTGTCCACTCCTGCAGAAATATTTAAGATCTCAGATTTAGTTGCATTAATTTTGAAGCCTGAATAGGAACCAAACTCCTTCAGTAAGTTATAAAGCACTGCCAAGGACTCCCTGGGATTAGTTAACATAGATAATAAATCATCGGCAAAAAGCGATATCTTACTTTCCAGCTTCTTCCACTTTATCCCCTGGACTTCCACACTCTCCCGCACCCGTTGGGCTAAAGGCTCCATAGAGAGCACGAAGAGCAACGGGGAGAGTGGACATCCTTGTCTGGTCCCTCTATTCAGGGCAAAGGGCCGGGTATACTCCCCATTAACCTTGACTTGCGCCATCGGTTGCGCATAAATAGCTTTAATCCATTGCAGGTAATTCCCCCCCAACCCCATTCGTTCTAACACCTTAAACAAAAAAGGCCAGGACACCCGGTTGAATGCTTTTTCAGCATCGATGGCTAAGAGGATCAATTGTTCCTCTCCCCTTCTCCCCTTCCACATAGCATTTAACACTTTACGGAGGTTGTCCTTCGTTTGGCGCCCTGGAACAAACCCCAACTGGTTTTCATGCACCAGCCTGGGCATGTACGGAAGTAACCGGTTAGCCAAGATTTTTGTAAATATTTTAAAATCCGTACCCAGTAAAGAGATGGGTCTATAAGAACCACATACAGTAGGGTCTTTCCCCTCCTTCAGCAAGATAGTAATCCCCGCTGTCCTCATTGTTCCTGGAAGCTCCCCTCCCTCCTTAAAAGAATTAAATAACCTAGCCAGGGGTCCCTTCACTTCATCCCGAAATATCTTATAGAATTTATTGGTATAACCATCGATCCCTGGCGCTTTATGCAAGGGGAGCTCTTTAATCACCTCCACAACTTCCTGTTCCTGTATAGGCCGCGACAGTTGTTCAGTCTCCCCACCCGCCAGCCTTTGAAGATTCATCTGCAAATACTGGTCCATCCTATCTCCACCCTCGGTGGCCTCAGCCGCATATAATTGTTTATAAAACTCCACAAATCGTTGCTGAATGTCCCCCCTTTGTCGCAATTCGTTCCCCTGAGCATCCCTTATTTTGGTTATATAATTCCTGGCCCGATGCTGTCTTAAGCGATGTGCTAGCAACCGACTGGGTTTATTACCAAACTCAAAATATTGCTGTTGGAGCATGTCTTGCGCATGTTTGATCTCTGCGAGTTCTAATTTATTTAATTCCCCCTTCACTTTCATCAACTCCTGCATACATGTGGCCTCTCGCCCACCACGCATGAGAAGCCCTTCAAGCTCCCTAATCTTATCTCGTAAACCTGCTTTCTTACTCTCTTTAGATTTCTTCATAAACGTACCGATGGAAATCAAATCTCTGCGAATCACTACTTTCAAACACTCCCACAGGGTAGCAATCCGACAGTCTGCCCTATCATTCATCTCCAGGTATTGAGTAATTTTTGTTTTAAGTGACTGTACAGTGTCTGGATTGTCCAGGAGAGCTTCATTGAGGGTCCATCCCCCATTTCCCTTCCCCTCCTCCCCTTCCCCAAGGTTAGGACTGCCCAGACAGGAGCATGATCCGTCCAAATTCTCTCACCCAGCTCACATTCTTTCACTCCCCCTATTAAGGACTTGGACACCCACAGCATATCAATCCTCGAGAAAGACTGATGCACAGGCGAATAAAACGTAAAGCCTTTCTCCCTCCCTCTCAGTTCTCTCCACACATCCACCAATCCCAGATTTTTACCCATGAACTTCATCATCCGTCTACTTTTTGCCCCTCCCACCCACCTCCCGGATGAGTTATCCAAACTAGGGTTGCTGGTGAGATTAAAATCCCCCCCCATAATAATAGGGCCTTCCGCAAATTGTGTCACCACCCCATTCAAGTGTTCATAAAATGCCCCTTGCTCCACATTCGGACCGTAAATATTAACCAAAGTATACATTTGTTCTTGGACCTTCAATTTAACCATGATATACCTCCCCTCTTTGTCCTGATGCACCACACATTCCAAACAAGGTATTTTCCCACTTACCAATATACCCACCCCACCCTTTTTCTTTTCCACCCTATTCGATGCGAACCACCTCCCGGGATACCTTCTGTGGGACACCCTCCATTCATCACATTTTTTCAGGTGTGTTTCCTGTATAAATATGATATCACCATTAAGACGAGTAAGCTCTTTAAACAGGCGCTGCCGCTTTATCGGGGAATTCAAACCCCTCACATTCATTGTCATTATCCTAAGTCTTTCCATTGAATAATGTTCTGCACTCCCCTTCCCAATATGCAAAATAGCTGGTACCTCCACAATCCCCCCTCCCTCCTTCACCCTCCCCTCCACCCCCCTCCCCCACCTCCCCCTCCACACCACTCCTCTGAGGCATGAAACCACCAAATCTGGAAGCACTATACCTTTCCCCTTACTCTTCCCCTTTACCAAAACAATATACCTATATACATATAGATGCTGAGCATATTCTCAGTAATTTTTTTTTTTTTTGTTTGTTTCCTCTTTTTTTTGGGGGGGGGGGTTGGGTTTGTTTTTTTCTTTCGATTAGTGGGTTGCTCCATCTCCCAGCTAGCCACCCATTCTTAAAACAAGTACCACCGTGTGCAACAAATAACTCCAACTTGAGATTTAGACCACAATGTCACATCATCCAGTCCCTCATCCGTCTCCATCTGCTCCCCTGCCCTCCGCAGGTTTCTGCCGGCGCAGACGGCGGTCTCCCCGCTGTGCTCTTCTCCATTCACTTTCTCCCACCGGTCGTCGGAGCCCCTTCGGAACTTTGGGGGGTTGAGCCTCCGGTATGTCTGTCCATCCAGCTGCCGCCATCACTTTTATCGCCTCCGCCGCCGTTTTGACATACGAGGAGTTCCCCTCAATGCTGAATTGTAATCCAAACGGGAACAGCCACTTATATCTGACCGCTTTCTCCTGCAGCTTCTTAGTGATCATTGCCATCTCCCACCTCTTTCTCATGGTAATGGAGGATAAATCCGCATACAATTCCACTTGATGATTATTCCATTTGAAATGCTGAATCTGCCTAGCAGCCTCCACCACAGCACTTTTTGTATGGTATTCATGAAAACAAACAATTATATCCCGAGCATATTGCTCTCTGCGGGGCCCAAGGGCTCTATGGGCCCGATCGATGTCCCAACACAGCAGCGAGTCATCTCGGCCTGCCTCCCGCATAATTTGTTTGCATACCTTTTCCACTAGCTCCCCACAATCAGTGGTGCTCTCATCCTCCGGAATCCTCCGTATCCGAATATTCGCTCTCCGAGATCTATTTTCGAGATCTTCTACCTTAGACCATAGATCCTCCGTCTCCAATTCCATCGAGTCCATGCACTCCTGCACTTTCGCCAGGGCAGAATCCTGCACCTCCATTTTAGTTTCAATGTCCTCCACACGCTGCCCGATATCCCGCACCTCCACCTTTAATTCCTCCATCCACGTCTGCACTTCGGTTTTAAAGCAGGCCAAGTCCTGCTGGAGCGTACCGAACCAGCCTCTCAGCTCACCTCGCAATGTCTCCATATCTCCATTCAGGCTGTTCTCTCCGTGCTGCCCCTTTTCAGCCACCTCCACGCTAGCAATAGGCCCCGCGGCCATCTTGCCTTTCCCTCCGGTGGACCCCGCGGCTTTTCTATATGCAAACGCCTTCAAATCAGCGGCACCTTTCTTCATCTCCCACGATCCGTAACCTCCTCAGCACCCACCAAGTGATTTACCACCACTCTCGCCTCCACAGTATGTTGTATTTTGGTAATTTGCTACCCGCTTCCACGGAGCTCCGCTTTCACACGTCTGCTCCGGGTGGTGACGTCATTTCCTCCTCCGTGTTAGGGTTTTTTAATACAAACAAATTTCAAATTCTTTTTGGTTGAAGGTTATATGTAAATCATTGTCGGTTTCAATGTTCTTTGTAAACTGCTTTGATTGTATGATAAAGAGGTATATAAAGCTGGTTAAATTAAGAAATAAATAATAAATAAAATTGATCATATGCACATTAGTTTGTAGTTTAAATGCACCTTAAATCAATTTTGCATGTACTAACATTTTTAAAATGTGTTAATGAAGTGAGAGGGATAGTTACTAAAGTGTGTTATGGGAATAACCTATGACAATTGCCACTTAAAGGTCACTAAAGGGCAATAACATGCATTATTTTACCATGATGCATGTAAATTTATAACACATTGAACTGATATGCAAAACATGCAAATACAAAACACCTCATCACTATACAAATAGAATAACACTGCTTGTGCTAAACAGCACAAACTGTGCAATACTTGGAAAAATAACACCAACTCAAAACTGGCACTATTTTTCTGGTTGGGAGCATCGGGCTGCATGTTAACAGATCTATCCTCCCGGCTGCACTCTTAAAGGGACTGGTGCTTGCACAAAAGAAGATTGGACTGAGGATACCGTTCTCCTGGCCTGAACAAAGTGTCAGCATCTACCCCCCCCCCCCGTCCCCCGCCCCCCTCCCCCCACTACAGATAGCATAGTTACTCACCTGTAACAGGTGATCTCCGGGAACAGCAGGAATTTAATCTTCACATATGGGTATCGTCGGTACAGATGGAGTCTGCGCGGGAACGCTCCCCAGCGTCCAATTAGAAAGCTTTTGGGAGCATCCCACAGCACCTGCCTTCCCGCCTTTCCCAACTGCCTCTCTCCAATTGAGTTTAAAGCTGAGACAAAGAGAGAGAGAGAGAGAGAGGGAAAGAGAAAGAGATAGACAGAGAGATACAACTCCTAGGGGAGGTGGGTGGGTTGTGAAGACTAAATTCCTGCTGTTCCCGGAGATCACCTGTTACAAGTAAGTAACTATGCTATCTCCGGGAACAAGCAGGAATGTAGTCTTCACATATGGGGACTCCCTGGCTTTAGATGCCAGGGATAGAACCCCAGAAGTAGTGTGTCCCTGTGAAAGGGCTCCACTTCCTCCCATGGATCTCTGGCATCCTACCAGGGATGGTGGGTAGGAGTTGATTAGGTATGGAACAGGTGTTGGAGAACAGCCTGACCAAACAAGGCATCCTGGCGGGAGTCCTTGTCCAAGCAGTAATGGGCTGTGAAGGTATGAACCGAGGCCCAAGTGGCTGCTCGACAGATGTCGTCGATAGACACAGAGTGCAGATAAGTCATTGAAGCTGCCATGGCTCTCACATTGTGAGCTCTGACATGGCCCTCCAGAGGAAGATTCTTACTCTGATAGGCAAACACAATACACTGTGCAATCCAGTTGGACAGTGTTCTCTTGGAGACTGGAAGTCCCAAATGAGAAGGATCAAAAGCAACAAGGAGTTGAGAGGACTTTCTATGTTACTGTGTTCTTTGTAAGTAAAAAGCTAAAGCTCTTTTAGAAGTCCAAAGTATGAAGATTCCTTTCTGCATTTGATGCATGAGGCCTTGGAAAAAACACAGGCAGGTAGACCGCTTGGTTTAGATGAAAAGGCGAGACCACCTTTGGCATAAAGTGTGGATGAGTCCTAAGGACTACCTTGTCATGATGGAACCTTGCATAAGGAGGATCAGACACTAGTGTCTGCAACTCACTGAGCGACATGCTGATGTGATTGCAATAAGAAAGATAACTTTCCAGGAAAGGAATTTCAACGAGTTAGTAGCCAAGGGTTTGAAAGGTGGCTTCATGAGTTGGCCAAGAACCAGGTTCAAGTCCCATGCCACCGGCAGTGACCTAATGGGAGGCTTAGTTAGAAGAAGGCCTCTCATAAATCTTGCTATAAGAGGATGGTAGGAAATAGGTTGTCCATTTAAAGGCTTTAAAGAAGCTGCAATAGCACTCAAATGGACTCTTACTGAGTTAGTTTTAAGTCCTGCATTGGATAAATGAAGGAGATACTCCAGTAATGATTCCAGAGGTATCGCAAGGGGGCTAAGACCCTTCTGCGAGCTCCATATGGTAAACCTTTTTCCACTTGAAAGCATAAGAGCGTCTTGTGGAAGGTTTCCTGGAAGCATAAAGGATATCCTTTACTTGCTGAGAAAGGTTAAGATCATGAAGATCTAGGCCTTCAGCAACCAAGCCCTGAGATGCAGAGACTGGGGATTGGGATGCCATAACATTCCATCCTCCTGAGACAGGAGATATGGTGCAGACCCTAACTCCAGAGAGGGAGCTTGAGAGAGATGTAGAAGCAGAGGGTACCACACTTGCCATGGCCAATGTGGAGCTATGAGAATCATACGGCCTCTGTCTCTCTGAAGCTTGAACAGTGTTTTGGGAATTAGGGGAATGGGTAGAAAGGCATAAAGAAAGTCTTGACCCCAATGAAGGAGGAAAGCATCCCTGGCTTGAGAGCCCTGAGCCGGAATTCTGGAACAGAACCGGGGAAGTTTGGCATTCAACGGACTTGCAAAGAGGTCTATGTCCAGGGTTCCCAAATTTGAAAAATCGGCTACCTGGTCTGCATGTAGAGACCATTTGTGTGGAAACAGAACTCGACTGAGTCTGTCTGCCCAAGAGTTTTGGATGCCTGGAAGATACACTGCCAGGAGATGAATCTGATGCTCTCTGGTGAGGGCCCATAGTCGCAAAGCTTTGTTGCAAAGCGACAGAGAGCCTGTTCCTCCCTGCTTGTTCACGTAGAACATGGCTACTTGATTGTCCGTATGAATGAGGACTGTCTTGTAACTGAGCAGGGTGTGGAACACTCGAAGAGCAAGGAAAATTGCTCTGAGCTCTAAGAGATTGATGTGTAGATGAGACTCCTGTGGAGTCCAAGTGCCTTGGGTAGAGAGGTCTTGCAGATGAGCTCCCCAACCCGTTGGTGAAACATCTGTTGTGAGAGTTGCCTGGGGTAAAGGTTGTTGAAAAGGGGACCCCCATCAACAGGTTTTGAGTGGACTGCCACCATTGGAGGGACAAAATAAGGTGATTTGTGTTTGCTATTTTGTCTGACAGGCACCCTGATGCCTGGGTCCATTGAGTGGATAAAGTCCACTGGGCTGCTCTCATATGGAGGCGAGCATAAGGAACCACGTGCACGGTAGATGCCATGTGGCTAGTAGTTGTAACATTTCTCGAGCAGTGAGATGAGGCTTTAGCACTGCTCGTGAAGCTAACTGCACCATGCGAAGGCAATGGGTCTGGGGAAGATAGGCCCTTGCTTTTCTGGTATCCAGCAAAGCTCCTATGAACTCTAGAGACTGAGTGGGAGTTAGGCTGGATTTTGGGATGTTTATGACCAGACCCAAATACTGCAGGATATGCATTGTGCAAGATAAAGAAATCCTGGCCTCTGACTGATGGGGCTCGAAAGAGCCAGTTGTCTAAGTAGGGGAAGATGAATATTCCTAGAGTGCAAAGAAATGCTGCTACCACAGCCATGCATTTCGTAAACACCCTTGGTGCTGAGGCCAGGCCAAAAGGAAGCACCCTGTATTGGTAGTGTTTTCCTTGAAAAAGGAACCGAAGGAACTTTCTGTGAGTTGGATGGATGAGAACATGAGTGTACGCATCCTTGAGATCTAGAGAACAAAGCCAATCCTGACTCTGAAGGTATGGCAGCAGGGTTCCCAGAGAAATCATCTTGAATTTCTCTTTGAACAGGAATTTGTTCAATTCTCTGAGGTCTAAAATAGGTCTGTGTCCCCCTGTTTTCTTTGGGATAAGGAAATAGGGGGAGTAAAATCCTGTACCCTGTTGAGTAATGGGTACCTCTTCTATTGCCCCTTGGGCAAGAAGCATAGTGACCTCTTGATCTAACAGGTTGATGAGAGGTGTCTGAGAATTGAACTGTCTTACCATTGTGGGAGGGGGCATGCAGCAAAAGTTAAGCTTGTACCCCTCTTTTATAATGGAGAGAGTCCAATGTTCTGCTGTTATTTGCCCCCATCTGGGGGCAAAGTGACACAACCTTCCTGGAATGGTGGAAGGTTCTGGTCCATTCAGAGCCAGGTAGGCCAGGTTCTCTAAATGGAAGTCAAAGGCCTTGTGGAGGCTGAGACTGCTGAGACAGTTGAGGCTTAGCAGTCTTTGCTTTTCTTTGCTTAGGTGGTTGCTGAGTCTTTCTGGCAGGTTGACCTGCAGAACGTCCCTGCTGGGAATAAGAGGAATAAAAACTCTTCTTTCTGGAGAAGAATGGTTTCTTGAAAGATCTCTTCCTTGCAGGATCAGCCGTGGCTTTTGTCACCACCAGGTGGGCAGGCTGCCGCCTGGGGTTGCAGATCTGTGTCTGATGGTGATTAAGTAGTTGTGAACACGAATGGTTTAAGGTAAAAGGATTTATTTCCCCTTCCGGGGTCGGATTCTTCAGGTAATATAACACAATACTCAAAACAAATAAGCCATACTTTCTGGCAAAACACAAAGGAAATTATAACAGCTTTTTCTTGCTTCTTAAAGTAAAGAGTAAACGTTAAACAGGCAAAACTCAGCACATAGCTTTCATATGTGCAAAACAGCACTCTTCACTGATAGTGTTTTCCCTCCACACTATACAGCCTCTTGACTAGCGAAAAGACGTCACTTTAACAGAGAAAATCAATGTGCAGTCCATTGGGTCACTATCAAATGAACATTCACTGACTGTATCAATGACCATAGGCTCCTGCATACATTCAGAATTGTCTGAGTTCTCCTTGCCACAATACTTCTGCAAGTTCCCCTGTAACGTGCCGTCACAGAGTCTCTCTGCACAACTCCCTCTAGGGCTGGAATAACAGCTACCGTATTCCTCGGTGTTTGGGAGAGAGGGAAGCCACCATTCAGGGTTCTTAGAGTTTAATTCCTTCTGGCAGGTTCTACCCTTGGAACATTTATAAGCTCTGGTTTCAGGCTTTGCAAAAGAATATTCTTCTCTCCTGTTAACACCAGGTTTAAGCCTGCGGGGTTTTCTCTGAGGCTTAGGAACTGCTAATATATCTTCCTCAGACATGCACACATCTTCAGGGAAATACCTTTCTCTCTCTGGGGTTGTTAACTGCTCTCTCTTCAGCTCGGTGCTCAAATCCCTTTGCTGGGTGTTACTGCCCTGCCCCCACCTAGGATTTATTACACGAGGTTTCTCTGCGTTAACCCTGCAGGTATTTCTTTTATCAGCAAACTTTAACTTCCTACCAGAGACATTCTCCAGGCTACAGCTCTCAAATACATACTGTTTGTTTTTAGGCTTCCAATCACTCCAGTTGGAACGTTGCCTCTGAGCTCCAAACAGCTTGCAATCAGCAGAACACTTGCAACTGTTCTCTGACCTCACTGGCTGCTTTCTCCTGCAGTGCTCTGGGTAGTTTCTGTGGTGAACCCTTCCTGGTTCTGGTTCTGACTCACGTCCTGGGTCAGAGTCTGAAACTCCTCCTTCTTCCTCTAGACCAGCTGGTTCAGCTAGTTCAGCTAGTTCTCCTAGTTCTCGTTCTACTCCGTCTCCTCGTTCTAACTCTGTATTTCCTGCATAGCTCTTATAGTGGCTATAAGCTCTTCCCCTTTCCAGGTGCACGCTATTAGGAATTGGGGAATGTTTCTCAGCTGGGCTTATTTGCAAACCCCATGGCTGGGTTTGTTTATGTTGCCCCTGACAACTGCTGCTCACATGGCCTGCCTGCCTGTCAGCTTCAAGACTAGAACTCAGTGAATCCTGTGTTTTTAAGGTAGGAAATGGAGCTTCTTCATCACACTTTGGATAATCTATCCAAAGTGGAATTGTCAGCATCCAACTCATTGGCTTTCTCTTGCCAATTTTTGCCGAATAGATTCTCACCTGCACAAGGGATATTGCCCAGTTTGTCCTGCACCCAGAGCTCCATATCGGATGCCTGGAGCCAGGCAATTCTCCGTGCACCTATGGCAATGGCAGAGGTTCTGCTTATGCACTCAAAACTGTCAAAAGCTGCATGATTGACAAACTTAGAAACATCCTGGGCATATTTAACCAGTGTGAGAAAATCCCGCCTCTTATCTTCAGGAAGAAGAGGGCTCAAAACCTCTAAATCTCCTGTGACTTCCTTAAGGAACATTCCCATATATAAAATATAGGAACTGATCCTGGCAGAAAGCATGGAAGCCTGGAAAGTGCGACGTCCAAAGGCATCCAAAGTTCGACACTCACGTCCTGGAGGATTAGAGGCATGCCTCTTTGCACTTCTGATCCTTCTCATAGCTGATTCCATTACAACAGAGTGATGAGGAAGCTGAGTTTTCTGAAAGCCAGGACACGTAGGTACTCGATACATGGTATCCAGTCTACGAGAGTGAGGAGAGGTGGTAAGAGGTGTTTCCCACATTCTCAACATGAGATCATGTAAGATCTCATGGATAGGCAAAGTAGCTGCCTCCTTAGGAGCCTTGGGATATTGTAGAATCTCCAACTCCTTTGCTCTGGGCTCTGTTTCAGGAGCCACAGTAATGGACAGACCTCGAGCCGCCTCCCTGATAAAATCCTGAAAGGAGATATCTTCTGGAGGAGACATCCTGCATTTAGGAGAGGAAGGCTCCTCCGGGAGAAGTACTCCGGTACTGACGGAGCTGTCAGAATTCTCAGATTCCTCTGAGGATTCAAAGTACCTCCTGTCCGGATGCTCTTGTAGAGCACGATACCCGTACCGACCGAAGTCGGTACCAGGGGGAATCGGTACCGGTGTATCGGTACCGGAGGGCATAGCATAACTGGGTGCCGGCAATGCAGACACCGATGTCGATGCCGATGGTGTCGGTACCAGTACCGATACCTGTGCCAGAGTCGGTGCCGGTACCGGTTGAAGTGTCTGATGCGGTTCCGAGGGTGTCGATGCCGCAAGGAGAGCCGCCAGACTGCATTCAATAGCCAGGAACCTCTGGTCTATTGAGGCTGCCGATGCCTGGGTATCGGTACCAGAGGAAGCAGCCGGTACCCCAGAGCATGGCACCAGTAGTTCTGCCGAGGTTGAGGCCTCGAGAACATCCTGGAGCCCCGATAATGCTTTGGAAACCGAAGCCTCCCACCGGGGCAATTTTGCCGGTACAGAACCCTCAAGGGCAACGCCAGAGGCATCTCAATGCTTGGAAGGAGATCTACCCTTTGAGGACTGGCCAGACTTTTGTTTAGTTACCTGAGATCCATGGGAGGAAGACGAAGCCCTGGATGACGTCGATGCCACAGAGGCTGCATCGGAGGGAAAAGGGTGCTGAGCTTGACAGCTCGGCTTTGTCGACCCCTCTTGGACGTCATGGCACAGGCCATACACTCCAAGATGGCGTGATCGGGAGCTAAACATTTAAGACACCACCAATGTTCCCTCTAATTTTCTGTGGGCTGTGTGCGCATAAAATATCAGCTGTGTGCAGCTTTTGAAGGAAGGTTAAATTTTTGTGCGCCACATAACGACACTCGGAATTATATACTTTAAAATTTGACTACACGTCAGAATACAGTATGTATACCACATTGATTTTAATCAAATTAAATGAAAATAGATGATTACTAAATGAAGTGGGAAATTTCTAGTAATTACAATCATAACTTTTAAATTTTAAGACGTCTGTGTTGCTTTCTATCAGAATCAGAGCCGTAATTTTTGTGCGCTCTGTTGTAAAGTATGTGCGCTCACTCGGCGAGGTGTGTGCGCGCGCACACGCGCACAGCTTAGAGGGAACAGTGGACACCACTCATGGGTGTCGGTGATGGAGATGGTACCACCACACTTGGTGCACTTTTTGAAACCCGAAGCGGGCTTTTCCATAATAGAGGAAATTTTGGGCCTAAGGCCCAAAATGGCGCGTGCACCTGAGTAAGAAAAGTTTGGAAAAAGATTATATATTTTTTTTTTTTAAAAAGGAAGAAAGAAAGAACCGGCGGTACCGGTCAAGCGTTGAAGGCAGACGCGACCACAAAAAAAGAGGAGAATAAGGAAAACATTTTCTGCGGTGACAGGAATGACGACCTGCTGGCTCCGCGGAAAATGAAGAACTGGAGAGAGGCAGTTGGGAAAGGCGGGAAGGCAGCACGCAGGTGCTGTGGGATGCTCCCAAAAGCTTTCTAATTGGACGCTGGGGAGCATTCCCGTGCAGGCTCCGTCGGTACCAACGATACCCATATGTGAAGACTACATTCCTGCTTGTTCCTGGAGATAAATCCCTCCACACACATACTCTGGTCCCAAAGCTATATTGGATACCCCCCTGAAATACACACTCTGAATCATAAACCACCTGGACTCCAAAGACACCCTCCCACACACACACTGTGAGACTATTTCTAGGGGATCATGGGTGTCATTTTGAATACGGCGCCAGGACACACAAGAGCAAGTGGGGAATTGTTTGTCTGGCTTCCCCTAGACCACCAGGAAATCTTAATCATAGGACCAGGGTGACCTTCGGAGATGGGTCTTCAGGGTTTGGGAGGGTTGTGAGATGGGATCTTGAGGGGTAGTGAATTCCAATGTGGCTTACGGGGATGAAGTCTGTGTATAGGGAAGGTATCTTGAGAGGGATTTTGACACTTTGCTTGGGCTGGTGAAAGGGGTCCTCTGGCTTACTCTTTTGTGAGAGCACTGGCCCCTTTAAGAAAGGCTCCTAGAAACAGTATAAGGCAGTTTGCAAAGTTGATTGCAAGCTGAGTTATTCTTTTACCATGGGAGTTACTAACCTGGGGTATTGAGTTACCACAGGTTAGTGGTTCCCGTGGTAATCTAAGTTATGGTAAAATTCAATATTTTACAGCAGCTTAATAACTATCCCCCTGAATGTCCAATAATATATACATATCTTTATCAACTTGGTGAGTAATTTCTCAGACTAGCAAGAACATGTATAGTGGGGCATTATGTGGCACTTTGATTGTGCTTTTAGTTAGGTAGTAAGTCAAACTGAACAAACTGAAAAAAATAGCCTTCACAATATACAGCATTATATGGAAAGTATATTAGGTACTCACAAGGACTACAATGGATTGGGACGGTTAAATTATGAAAAGCAATTCAGGCAAAAATGAATGAGAATCACTACGGGGTCCATTTTTAAAGGGCATCTAGATGTTCAGCACTGTGCAAATCGCCTAGGTGCCTGTAGTTCCCGATATATATGTTATTTGTCAGTGTTCGATTATTTTAACGATGTAATTGGTCATGATGTCACTAACCTGTCGAATGGCGGCATAACATACAAACATAAATAAATAAAAATATTCCTTAGCATTATACACAGACGGTAATTTAAGTCATTTTAGAATAGGAATAATGTATATTTTGAAAATATCCATGACGGCTTTTGCATCTACTCTAAGGCATGCTTCACTTCCAGTATCCTGATCATTTGGCCTTGGGATCTCCACCAATGATTCTGGAAGCAATTGTGCTAATCTCAGAGATCGAACCATGCATTTTCTGAGTGATAATATGCAGCTCTGCCACTAAGTCCCCAGGCCAGAATGTCAACCACCTTTCAAATGTGATAGGATTGTCATGCAGAAGACATGTTTAAAATGCTACATTATAGAAATTATGCAATGTTACATGCAAAATATCCAATGATGGGCTGATATTCAGTCTGGTATCACTATAATTATTATTTATTGCAGTGTGATTTTTTTTTTACCACTGTTGTTGGTTTCTGATTTAGATGAGGAGGTATCAGTTTTGATTTTAGTTCCAATGCCACACCAATAAGTCTTTGTAAAAGGAAAATACCATGGGCGTGGAATTCCATATTGACCTGCAAAGAATAAATGTAAGAATGTAAGAAGCAAAACTTAACACACACACACAAACAAGGTGAGCATATACTAATAATCATGTTAAAATGTCTCTACTTTATGCTGAAGGCTGTTTAACTTGGCAAAACCACCCATCCATGGACAATATCATCATCTAATGTTTTACCTATTATATACATTTTAAAAGAACAAATACTGTTTTTTACAGCATATTATATTATAATATTGAACTACTTTCAGTTGAATAACTATCCATCACTCAGTGTGTGCTTTTGTCCTATTTGCGCTCTCTCCCTATGCTGAAAGTTACTGGGTGAGTAAATGCACATTTACTGTAATTCCCCATACATCTCTACTAAATCTCTCTTCCAATACATTGTGCCTTTCCTCTGAAACTACCAGCATCTGGAAAGGAGCAAAGAAAGCCATCTGAGCTTACTCACAGAAGTAAGGGCAATAAGTATAAATGCTTGCCCATACTACAGTTGTTTTGTCATTTAAATGACATCAGTGTAGTTACTTACCTATATCAGGTGTTCTCCAGGCACAACAGGAATCAGTCCTTATATATGGGTGACATTGATGCCAACAGAGCCCTTGTGGAAGCATCTCCCCAGCTTTCAAAGAAAGCCTTTGGGAGATGCCACCCCATGCATGATCCCCCTTCCTGCCCAAGGGTGCCTTCTTACTCAGTCAGATGATACAGCTAGACCCGACAAAAGAAAATGGCCAAAATTGTGCAGCAACTCCAAGGGGAGGAGGGAGAGTTGTGAGGACTGATTCCTGCTGTCCCTGGAGAACACCTTCTACAGGTGAGTAACTATGCTTTCTCCAGGAACAAGCAGGAAGTCAGTCCTCACATATGGGACTCCTTAGCTACAGGCTACCAAGAACATGCAGAAAAAGCACCATCCAGCGATGAGCAGCCGCAAGTGAATCTGAGGAAAGACTCTGAGGACCCCAGTGTCCAGGGAGAACCATGGCTCTGGTAGCCTGAACTAGAAGGGTCAGAGGACAGGAGTTGCCTAACCCTGAACAGATTAAGGAGAATGGCCTGGCCAAAGGCACTGTCCCATCGGTACTCCCTTTCCAGGCAGTAGTGAGTTGCAAAGGTGTGGGGTGAGGACCAAGTGGCAGTCCGGCAGACGTCTGCCTTTGGGACAGAGCATAGTCTCGTAACAGAGGTTGCCTTAGCCCTGACGTTGTGCGCTGTGACCCAGCGCCCCAACGATAGCCCAACCTGGTCATGGGCGAAGGCAATGCAGTCCGCTACCTAGGTGGACAGGGCCTGCTTGGTGACAGCTTCCCCCAGTAGACTGGGGTTATATGAAATGAAAAGCTGTGAGGCTTTGCAGTGGCCCGGAGTATGCTGCAGGTAGAAGGAGAGGGCCCCTTTGCAGTCCATAATATGGAGAATGGCCTCTGCCTTGTTGGTGTGGGGCCATGGAAAGAAGATAGGGAGTAAGGTGAATAGTGGTGTACCCCAGGGATCTGTGCTGGGTACGCTGCTTTTTGAGATATTCATAAATGACCTGGAAAGTGGAATAACGAGTGAGGTTATCAAATTTGCAGATGACACAAAACTATTTAAAGTTGTTAAAACCCAAGAGGATTGTGGAAATTTGCAAGAGGATCTTGATAAAGTGGAAGAATGGGCATCAAAATGGCAGATGAAATTTAATGTGGACAAGTGCAAAGTTATGCACCTAGGGAAGAACAACCCAAACTATGGTTACACGATGCAAGGTTCCACATTAGGAACCACTGCCCAGGAAAAAGATTTAGGTGTCATTGTGGATAACATGTTAAAACCCTCGGCCCAGTGTGCAGTGGCAACCAAGAGAGCAAATAGAATGCTAGGTATGATAAGGAAAGGAATGGAAAATAAAACAAAAGATATTATAATGCCTCTCTACCGTTCCATGGTGAGACCGCACCTTGAATATTGTGTGCAATTCTGGTCACCATATCTTAAAAAGGATATAGCGTTATTAGAAAAGGTTCAGAGAAGAGCCACCAAAATGGTAAAGGGGATGGAAGGATACTCCTATGAAGAAAGGCTAAAAAGGTTAGGGCTCTTTAACCTGGAAAAGAGACGGCTGAGGGGAGATATGATAGAAGTCTATAAATTAATGAACGGAGTGAAACTGGTAAACGTAGATCGATTGTTTACTTTATCAGAATCTAGAAAGACTAGGGGACATGCAATGAAGCTGCAGGGTAAACTATTTAAGACTAATAAAAGAAAATATTTTTTCACTCAATGTGTAATTAAACTCTGGAATTTGTTACCGGAGGATGTAGTAAAGGCTGTTAGTGTAGCTGGGTTTAAAAAAGGTTTGGACGGGGGGGCGGAGCCTGATGTCCAGCGGGATGGTCGCATAACGCTGAGGCTCCCGAGAGGCCTACTCAGAATCCTGAATTAACACCGTACATACTGGGAACTTCTACTCTGATCTTGCCGGGGCACATTGGTGAGATGGCGGGGACCAAACCCACGCGCCTGGAATTTGGATCTCCAGCGGCTTCTCACGGCAAACGTTCCAAAACTGAACCCCCGTCCCCGCAGAAGGGGCTGGCCTTGCGCGAGGGCCCCGAAATGCAGCAGGAAATCTTCGCAGAGATTAGAGGGGTCAAGGACCTCGTGCAGTCAAACGGTGAAGCACTCCGAGCGCTGCGGGAAGATCTTGGTGTACTGCAGGGCAAGCTAGAGGGGCTCTCTTCGCGTCAGGACAAAATGGAGAGCATATTGGACTCCCATGCGACCCGGTTGTCCAAACTCGACAAAGTTGAACGTCAGGTACGGGCCTTGCAGAAAGAAGTGGAAGATGGCAATAATAGAGCGCGCCGCAACAACATACGACTCGTGGGCATACCGGAGGGAGCGGAATCGGGAGACATGAAAGAGTTTTTATGCAAAATCCTCCCTTCCCTGCTCCAAACCACCTTTACCAAAGATTTGGAGATCGATCGCGCTCATCGTGTACCCACAAGCATAACGCTCAACAGGAAGACCCCGCGGCCTATCATTTTTCGACTTTTGAGATATCAACACGTGGAGCAAATTCTCAGTGCCTCTCGGGCAAAGGGCCATATGGAGTTTGAGAGCCACAAGATCTCCTTCTATCCTGACTTGGCTAAACCCACGGTCGACCGCCGAAAGCGCTTTCTGGAATTCCGGCCGAGGCTTCAACAACTACAAGCACGCTATGGCCTGATGTACCCGGCCAAGCTCCGAGTCACGCTTCACAATCAGACAAGAACATTTGAGGACCCTGATCTACTAGCGGAGTTTTTGGATTCCAAAGAAGCCGACTTGATGCGCTGACTTCCAGAATATTCCTGCAAGTATTCTTATATCCGCTGTACCTGCCATATTGGATCTGCCGCAGCCCAGCAAAGAGTCTGGCGAAGGCGGTTTGTTGCCTTACTTTTGACGATATCTGCGACCCGATTCCATCTACCCACAGTAGCCTCGATGAGTATCAGAGACAGTGTTAATTATGGACTTTGGTGTTTCTTTCTTTTTTTTTTTCATGTCTCTATTTCCTCTCTAGGGCCTCCTCCCGCAGACATATGGTCGCCATATTCATTGGGGGTTTTGCTTCTTCTCTAAGATACTTTGGTACATACTTTTCAATATGGGGTGTATTAGCCAGCATACTCGGTGATTATGTCATTGTTGCACAGATTCTGATTATGTTGTATGTTTTCAAGCGCCCTTACCTAAAATGTCTATTACCGATTGATGGCACCATGTAAGATTTTCTCATTGAACGTAAAAGGAATCAATAATCCGATAAAACGGAAGAAAATCCTAAGCTACCTAAGTCAGGAAGCTGCGGATCTGATTTTTCTCCAAGAAACGCATTTAAATTCGAAGGAAACTCTTAAACTCAATATTAAACCTTACATGGTGGCCGCCTATTCCCCAGCCGTTTCTAAGAAATGTGGGGTTGCCATACTGGTTAGGAAATCTTTGCATGCTACTATTATTGCGACTAGCTCAGATACAGAAGGTCGATGGTCCAGAGTTCACCTCAAGATAGGTAGCCTTGAAGTTACATGTATATGCCTTTACGCTCCTAATGTGGATGACCCTGCCTTTTTTGCTACCATTGCTCAGGTTGCGCAGGCCTCTGCTAATACTTCATTGATAATTGGGGGGGATTTCAATTTAGTCCTTGATCCCCTGATTGATAAACAGCCGCCTAGGACAAGTGGTCCCCCCAAGAGCCACACCACGCTTACCTCTTTGATCAAAGATCTTGCTTTAGTTGATCTATGGAGGTTACTACACCCCAATGAGCTTGACTTCACCTTCTTCTCTTCCCCTCACAAATCCCAGTCTCGCATAGATTTCTTTCTAATATCAAAACTGTTAGTTCCTCAGGTGGACACTGCAAAGATTCACTCCCAACATATTTCAGATCATGCTGCTATTTCCTTTCAATTACACACTACTGCACCCCAAGGGAATTCGGGGGCCTGGTTCTTTGATAGAGCCCTGTTAACTCAGCCAGAGTTCCAGTTAGAAATTCGAGCAGCCATACAGGATTACTTCCATTTTAATCTACCCCAGGATACTGCGAATTGGGCTTGGTGGGAGGGCTTCAAAGCGGCCATTCGAGCAACGATCACTAGCTATCAAATCCGCCTGCGGAAACAACGCAAACAGCAGCTACTCATACTAGACCAACAAATCAAAGCAGGCGAACGAGTTCTAACTTCACGTACTGATCCATGTGTATTAGTTCGATTACAGCGTCTCCGTTTTCAATATAATTCAATCCTCTCAACTGCAGCTTCTAAGAGTATTGAGCTTCAACGAGGGACATATTATCGTGAAAATAACCGAGCCGGTCGACTCTTAGCCAACGCCTTGAAAGGTCAAAAAGAAGCCAAACGCGTAGCGGCCCTTCGAGCCCCACAGGGAGGGGGCATATTGACCACAGACTCCGACATTATAGAACTCTTTCGGGATTTCTATACCCGCCTATATCAATCTGAATGTGAGTTCTCGTCAGAGACATTCGAGCGATTGCTTTCTGGCATCCAGCGGCCGACCCTCTCTGAAGATGATCGGGATGCGATGGATGAACCCTTCTCTACTTCAGAGATCCAATCTGCCCTAAAACGAACAGCCTCGGGCCGTGCCGCAGGGCCTGATGGTCTCCCGACCGAATTCTACAGAACGTTCAGTGCAGATTTAGTTCCCTATTTAAAACTCTATTTTACTGCCCTTGCGGTAGATACATCCTCTTTGGGATCCTTTTCTGCAGCTAATGTGGTAGTATTTGAAAAAGAAGGCAGAGACCCGCTGCTAACCTCCAACTACCGTCCAATCTCCCTACTTAATGCCGATTATAAGATCTTCGCAACGATCTTGGCCACCCGGCTATCTGACAGGATGGCCACCCTAATCCACCCCGACCAATGCGGTTTTATACCCGGCCGATCCACCGCTGACAATGCTCGGACCTTGTGCCATGTGCTATCCAGTGCTGCCAATCTAGATCATCCATGGGTGGGTCTTTCCCTAGATGCCGAAAAAGCCTTTGATCGCCTAGAATGGCCCTTCTTATTTGCAGTTCTCCGATGGTATGGCTTTGGGGAGGGCTTCCTCCGATATCTCCAAGTCATGTATACTCAACCCGTCGCCAGTATTTGTGTAAATGCCCTCAAGTCTCAGCCATTTAATCTCCAAAGAGGCACGCGTCAAGGTTGCCCCCTATCACCAATGCTCTTTGATCTAGCTCTTGAACCCCTCGCCCTCCTTATTAGACAGTCTGTACGTATTCGAGGTGTCCCCTTCAGTCACAGAGAGATTAAACTCTCTGCATATGCAGATGACCTTATGCTTTTCGTATCCCTTGATTCGGTTCCAGCTGTCTTGGATCTGATTGACGGATACTCGCAATTATCGGGCTATAAAATTAACTGGACCAAATCTGTAGCATTCCCACTGAACCGCTGGGTACATGAGGCTGACATGCAGGCCTTTCCCTTCCTTTGGCAATCCCGCATGGTGAAGTATCTCGGGGTCCATTACTGTTCTCCTTTAGAAGACACTATCAGTTTGAATGCCAAAGAGGTAGTCTCCAAAGTCCGTGAGCTCACAAATCGTTGGTCTCCCTTATCTCTTACATGGTGGGGCCGCCTAGAAACTGTGAAAATGATGATAGTCCCCAAAGTGAACTACATTTTAGAAATGCTGCCATGCTTACTCCCGCTACATACTTATAAAGATATTGAGGGCCTTCTCGTCCGTTATCTCTGGCAGGGCAAGCCACCAAGGATAGCTAAACAAAAACTACAGTCTGCAAAGGAACTAGGGGGTACCAGATTTCCTGATTTTCTCAGATATCATCAAGCCTTCCTACTTAAGCAAGGTGCCCGATGGCTAGATGCCTCAACAGACAGCAGACCAGTTTGGCTTGATATAGAAGAGGAGCTTAGTAGCCCAATTCCATTGACCCATCTCCCCGGTATGTCCTATCAAGTAGACACCCGCCATCCACCAATGATTGTTGATACTCTTGCGGCCTTTAACACTCTCATTCTATCACTGGGTCCGAACGTATGTCCTCAGGACGGACTCCCGCTATGGAATAACCCCAGAATTCAAGTCCTAAATAGAACGATAGCATGGAAACCCTGGTACTCAAGGGGGATCTGGACACCCCAACAGCTTTTCTCTGCAGCTCGTTGGAAAACCTTTTCTGATTTACAAAAGGAATTTGCGTTACCAGCGAAACACTACTTTCAATTGATGCAGCTTCAACACTGTCTCAAAAGTGCTCAAATCATGCCGCCCTCTGCCCCTACTGAGGACGGGCTATTAGAGATAGTTCACTCTATTAGTAGTACACATGGGGTAGCCTCTAACTTTTATAAAATATTATGTCAGGGTACAGACACTGCCACTTTTAGAGCCCAACAAGCCTGGGAGCGCGAACTGCAAACCACTTTAACCCCTGTGCAATGGAGCGTTTTCTGGAGCAAAGTAGTGCGGGTTTCCCGGTCTGCCTCTGTTACCCAAACTCTCTTCTTTTTTGCACACAGATGCTTTTATACTCCAGAAAAAATAGCCAAATGGAACACAACTGCTAGGGACCAATGTTGGTCTTGCCATACTGCTGTGGGAACCCTCGCTCATGTTATTTATGAATGTCCTCAATTACAGGTTTATTGGAGGCGGGTTTGGGGTTGTATTCAATTTATCTTACACCTTCACGAACCTCTCTCTTGGAAGATCGTGGGACTCCGCTCTGTGGCGGAGGTCCCCTCTCTTCCTAAGAAGGGTCGCTTTCTCCTTGATTTCATGCTGGGTATAGCCATATGTTTAATCACGAGGAATTGGAAGGATAGCTCTCGACTTACTGTCAATGAATGGTGGAACCTCGTCTGCTTATATAGTAAATATGAGCAGATACCTCGGAGAGCTATTCCCCATGCCCAAACTCACTCTCGCTTGTCTAAATGGCAGATGCTCAATGATTATGTACAATCTGCTCATTGTTCTGACATGCCTGTTTAATGTGCACTCATCATGTTTCAGATCACCGTTAGGTTTTGTAACACAATAATGTAAGTACACGCCCGCTTCGGGAATGATTAGTTTTCTAGAGAAGAAGCAGGGGGGAGGGGGTGGCAGGGGTTTACTTTGGTGTATGTATTACACTTTATGTATTTGTCTTTTAGCTGTATGTCTTCCTTTTCCTTTGTTGTTATAAAACGAAAATAAAGAATTAAAAAAAAAAAAAAAGGTTTGGACAAGTTCCTGGAGGAAAGGTCCATAAACCATTATTAAGAAGGGACCCAGGATATCAATGCTTGACCCAGTACAAGCATTGTGGAACCTGTGTCTTTTGGGGAAACTGCTAGGTACGTATGACCTAGATTGGCCACTGTTGGAAACAGGATACTGGGCTTGATGGACCTTGGTCTGACCCAGTATGGCATATCTTATGTTCTTATGTATCAACTCTTGGTTGAGGTGGAAGGCAGATACCACCTTTGGAAGAAATTTAGGATGTGTACAAGCTCGCTGACTCTGAGGGCAGAGGTGAGTGCCACCAGGAAGACTATCTTCCAAGATAGGTAATACAAATGAAAGGTAGCCAAGGGGTCGAATGGCAGCTTGGTCAGCTGCATCAGAACCATGTTGAGGTCCCATTCCGCTGGAGGCGGCAGGATGGAAGGTTTAGAGAGCAGTAAGCCCTGCATGAAATGGGTAATGAAGGGTTGCACAGAAAGAGGCTTACCCTCTATTGAGTGACGGTTCACGGAGAGTGCACTCAGGTGCACTCTGACAGAGCTGGACTTGAGTCCATCCATGAGAGGTGGAGAAAGGGCAGGAGAATGGATCTACCCATTGCGTCATACACCATACCGAAAATCTGCATCACTTGAAGGTGTAGGCTCATCTCATGTAGTCCTTATGAGAGGCCAGAAGGGCTTCTTCCACCTCCCTGTTGAGGTTGAGGGGTGCTAGGGTGACCCATTCAGCAGCCATGCTGTTAGTAACAGGAATCCCAGATTGGAGTGGAGAAGCAAGTCCTCCTCCTGAGTCAGTAGTCTGGGGAATTTCCCAGAAGCTCCATCAAGAAGCGGAGTAGCAGGAGAAAACAAGGCTGTTTGGACCACCATGGGGCCACCAGGTTCATGGAAGCCTTGTCCTGCTGGACCTTGAAGAGGGTCCGCATTATTAGTGGCGTGGGAGGGAATGCAAACATAAGGCCCTCTGACCATGAGATGAGGAAGGCATCCTCCGCTATCTGGGACAGATGTGGTTTGGGACAGCAGGAGCAGGGCAGCTGAGCATTGGCTGGGCTGGCAAAGAGGTCCAGACTCGGGTTCCCCATGGTCGGAATAGCCACTGCACCACCCTGGGATCTAGGTGCCATGCGTGCAGCTGGAGGACCCTGCTCAGTCTGTCTGCTAGGGCATTGTCATGGCCCGGAAGATATACCGCCCTGAGGAGCATTCCCTGACTGATTACGTATCAGCAGAGGTCTACTGCCTCCTGGCAGAGATGGTGAGACCCTGTGTCCCCTTGTTTGTTCAGGTAGAACATCGTGACCTGATTGTCTGTTTGGACCAGCACCGACTGATGCTGCAGGCAGTGTTGGAAGGCCCTGATCGCTTGAAAAATGACTCCGAGCTCCAGCAGGTTGATCTGCTGCTGGCTCTCCTTGAGAGACCAGTTGCCTTGCATGCACAGTTCCTCGCAGTGGGCACCCCAGCCCAGTAGGGATGCATCTGTGGTGATGACCCTCTGGGGGTTTGGGTGTTGAAAGGGTATGCCCTTCTGCAGATGCTGTGCGCCCTGCCACCAATTGAGTGACTCTGCTAGTTGATGGGACACCAAGACCCTGTCCCAGAGCCTGCCTGTGGCCTGAGTCCACTGTGAGCAGAGGCACCACTGAGCTGCCCGCATGTAGAGGCAGGTGTTGGGGACCACATGGGCTGTGGAAACCATGTGGCTGAGCAGGCAAAGCATGGACCGCACCGACATGGCATGATGGCACTGCACCTCAGTCACTAGGGCCCTGAGGTAATTTGTCTTGTCTAAGGAAAGGAAGGCCCTGGCTTGGAGGATGTCCAGGTGAGCCCATATGAACTCCAGGTCCTGTGTTGGAGTGAGGTGGGATTTAGGGTAGTTTATCATGATCCCCAGATGTTTCAGGACCTTGATGATGTGGGCAGTGGCCTTTTGCACCTCTGAGGGTGCCCTGTACTGGTAGTGATCACTCCTGACCATGATCCTCAGCCTGTGACTGGGATGAATAAGGATGTGGGTATAAGCATCCTTTAGGCCCAAGGAGCATAGCCAATCTCCCTGCTGGAGGTAGGGAAGCAATATTTCAAGGGAGAGCACCAGGAATTTGTTCAGGTTTTTCAAGTTCAGGATGGCCTTAGGCCTCCTGTTCTTTTTGGGATCAGAAAGTACCTGGAGTAGAACCCTTTTCCATTGAGGTGTTGTGGTATGGGCTCCACAGCCCTGTCCCTGAGAAGGCCTGCAAGTTCCTGCAGTAGCAGGCCTGGTACAGGGGAGTCCAAGAGGGCCCTCCTGGAAAAAAATTGAGAGGCGTCTGGTCCAGATGAAGGAGGTAACCTTCCCTAACCACCTGAAGTGCCCAGGAGTTGGTGGTGATGGCAGCCCCCATGTCGGTAGCTAGTCCCCCATGGTTGAAGAGGCTATGCTCTGGGAGTCAAAACCCCAACCCAGTCTGGGCTGGAACTTGTGTCTGGGGCTTGTGGCCCTTAGGCTTATGTGAGCCCTGGTCTGCTCCCTTGCCCTGGTGACGCTGCTAGGGGATCGGGGAGGGGGGGGGGTCTGGTATGGGGGATAGCCTTGGTAAGCCTTTCTGGTGGAAGGGAGGCCTTTTCCCGATGGTTTCTTCCTGGGAAGAGTGGAGGTCTTCCTCAAGAATCGAGTCCTGGTGACACACTTGGTCGCAATCTATGCTGTCTTGTCCTCCATTGGCTTGCCAAAGAGATTTTCACCGAGGCAAGGGATGTCGGAGTAGTTTTTCCTGGACCCATTGCTCAAGGTCCGATGCCTGGAGCCAGGCCTGGCATTGAGAATGGAAGCCTGTGGTGGCCATCCTTATGTTGGACTCGAAGTCATCATAGTCTGCTTGAGACAAATACTTTGAGCAATCCCTGATAGACTTTGTGAGGGTCTGGAAGCATTGGAGGTGATCCCTGCAGAGACCCCCCCAAAAAACCTAGTATGCTTTATATGGCACACTAGCATCGAGCCCTGGTAACATTTATGACTGAGGGCATCGAGGGCATGGGACTCCCTGCCTGGGGGCACCGAAGAGTGAGTCTTTGGGCTTTTCTGTTGACGCATGGCCAACTCGACCACCATGGAGGTGTGAAAGAGTTGCACCTTCCTGAAGCCGGGTCCTCGCTGGACCTGGTACATAGTGTCCAGGCGTCAGCTAACAATCGTCACCAATGCCGGTGTTTCCCACATTCAGAGAAGGAGGCGGCCAAGGATGGAGGGGATGGGGACCGTGAGGATCTCTTTGGGTGATGCCTCGTATTGGAGGATATGCGGGGGTCCTCCTCCAACTCCATGGCAAGGGACAGTGCCTTCGCCATGTCCCAGACAAACAAGAAGAATGAGGTGTCCTCGGGCAGGGACCGGCGCCTCGATGCTGACAGGGACGGATCCGAGGGAAGGTTACGGTGTGTTCATGTCTCTGCGGAAGTCCAATCCTCGGACTCCCAGTCCAAGTTGTCCGTCAAGGCCCAACGGCTCTAAAGGCAACGTTGGATCTGGCCTTTGATGAACTGTGGCTAGGGATGGGCCAGAGCCATAGGCATTTGTCCCGAGAACCAGGAGCGGGATTGAGACCCTCAATGAGAATCGACTCAAGGTATGGGGCTCTCGAGGATCTCTTCAGTGGCCTGGAGAGTCCTCAACATTGAGGTCCCTGTGGTCTCAGCATGTGTGCCGGCGGAGCAAGGCAAGGAATGCAGAAACAATGTCTGTCCTGGGTACCTTGGCCCGCCGCTCCCGCTCCGACTCCTTGGAAATCCTCTGTGGGCTATGGGACCTTGCACAGTCTTGCCGTGTGAGTCCCCTTCCCAAGAAGAGGTCCTCAAAGATTTCTTCTTCTTCGTTCACTCTCGCTCCGGAGAACCCCTGTCAGAGTGGCTATGTGCCTGCTCAGGCAGTGTAGGGGCTTTACGCTTCTGTGAGGGTCCTTGTGGGACCTTAGAGCACGTGGCTACCGGTCATACTGGGGCTGTGACTGACCTGTGGAAGATGTCATCCTGCTTCTGCCCGGTGACTCTGAATGGCCTTAGCAGACATCTTTTTGCCTCTGGGTCATGCCCGGCACCTAGACACCTGAGGCAGCAATCATGTGTGTCAGTAAGGGACGTGATCGGTGCTCCGGCAAAAAGGACCCCAGTGAAATTGAAGACCTTCGACGTGGCCAATGGTTAGAAAAGGCATGAAACCGCGCTGAATAAATAAACCTCACTAAACAAGTTCCGAGTCCCAAAGCTGGGAAAGGAACCAGTTCTAAAGGGATGGTACATAGAAGTGCATGAGAAAATCAACTTTTTCCGTGGAAAAAGACAAATATCTGTAGGGCTCCACAGAAAAAGGGAGACTGAGTAAGATGGCACCCTTGAGAGTAAAGGGGACCACACATGCATGATGCCATCCCTGCATGCATGTCTGGGCCCGATTCCCTCTCCAGCTCTCCCCGTACGTCCAGAGCAGCAGGACGGGAGAGCTGGCGGGTGTGGGATGTGGACGGAGCAGGCATGGGCAAGCCCGGCAGGATGTACAGGGTTGATTCAGATTATGGCCCCGTATGTCCTGCCAGGTCAAAAGGAACATGCTGCTTATTCTACCTTGAAGGTGGAATAAGCAGCACCAACCTGGCGATTGGGCCCGAGGATCCCCCCCCGGGGCTGGGGCCAGATGCAGGGGGGTCCCCGCCACCCAATCCAGGCCCCAACTGGCCATCCATGGATCAGGCGGAAGGGATGAGAGGAAGGGGGGGGGTCGAGCCACAGCTGCCAAGGTATCCTGCGGGAAAGTCTTTTCCGCAGGCAGGCAAGGACATGCTGGACCATCCTCAGGCCCGATTCCGTTCCCGCGGTCCAGAATCGGGTCCTAACAGGTCTGTCCTGCACGGGGCTGTCCAGATGGCCCAGATGTGCCCCTTTTGGAATTGGGCTCCATGGGCCATTTTACTAAAGGGCACCATAATGTTTCACCTAACGCAGCAAAAGCCATGAGATGATGGCGTGTTAGGTGCAACACTGCCACATTAACTGTCAGGGGCATGGAAAGCCCTGTCCCATAGTGCATGTGGTGTTAGCGTGGGTGCACCTTATGCCACCTATTAAAGTGGTGTTAGGTGATCCCGTGCTAATGCAGTTAGAGCACGGTGTGAACTCCATGCTAATAGCACAGAGCACACCATGCCCACTCATGCCATTAATGAGAGTTAGACAGCGCAGAAATCATCATAAGTTGTCATAGCCCCATGCTAGCTAGCAAAGTGTCCCAATGTGCATTCAGCACGAGCCAGAACATGTGTTGTCAGCTACCACCCTTTAGTAAAAGGGCCACTAAGAAATCAAACAAAATCTCATCTCTATTACAATTTTTAGTTTACTCTTAAGATTCTGTCAGCAGCAGTGGAAGCAAGGTTACCCAGAATAATTCCCCAACGAGCCTGAAAATGCTGAACAATACTGCAAGAAATCGCCAACATGCAGCGATCAAGCTGAAGGATGGGCAGCACAAAGCAAGCACGCTGCCTGAAAAATGGTCTCTCCAGAGTCCCAGCTTCAAGTAAAATCCTTTCCCGGCTATTCTCTATCACAAGATTGGAAAGACTTGGATTGATCCCAAGTCTGACAAGGAGTTTAAAACCAGATTTCAGACCGACTGTAATAATTCATTTGTTATATATATGCTACAAAGGCTGTGCAATTTATTGTATGTCAGGCATACTAAGAGAGCTTTCAAGGTTCGTTTGTGTGAGCACAAATCAAGATTAAGCACACAGACCATTTTGGCTCCTTTGGTGCAGCATTCTGTAGACTTTCATCATGGATATGCAATGGAGGGTTATTAATCATGTACACGAATTATGGAAAGGAAGTGACCCAAATGAATTTTTTTGAATGTCGGATCTTCTAATTAGATTTGATCTTCCCTGGGAGATTGAATTCTGAAATTGAATGGATGACGTTGATTTGAGTTTGGTCCCTCAGGATTGGTTCAGCGGGATCAGGTGATCAAGTTAATGGGAAGTGAGTGGGTAATGTATCGGCAGAAATTGAGAGGATTTGGTGAGGTCAATCATGTATTGGAAGAGACTCTTTGGCAGGGTGATTTCCCTGATGCAGAACTTTGTTAAAGGATCTATGTTTGAAATCCAGTGCTGAGTGAGGAGGACATGACCAGAAAAAATTGGAAATACCACAACAGCTAAGTGCAGATGATTTTTGGAAGGATTTTTTGAATGATTTTTCAAATGTCATAGGAAAAGCATTTTCAAGCTTACATTTTTCAGTAAATTGGACCTTTGTGTTGGCTGAGATTAAGGTTTTCCAATCATGGCTATTGGTTTGGGTCCTACATATACAAAACGTTTCCAGACTGACCATTTGCTTTTTATTACTTTCTATTGGGTTTGATTATGGAGAGTGCCAGGTTTTCTTTGTTTCCATTCATTTTCTGTGGGAGTTTTTTGTGTGTATTTGATTTTATTTTGTTTATAGTGTATATTACTTTTACAAACAGCATGTACTGGATAAAAAAAATGTAAAGTTGGAATTGTCTGTATGACAGATTGTGTGGCACTAAATTAAAATGGAGATATACTGTAAAAGGCATCTTGTAGATGTGGTTGAAGGAGCAAGGAACAATTCAAACTGGTAAAGGAATGACCTTGCTAGACTGATAGACTTGGCCTTCACATGGAAACATTTAATGTGGATAAGTGCAAAGTGATACACATAAAGAAGAACAACCCAAAATATAGCTACAAGTTCCATAGTAGGATTCACCAAGCAGGAAAACTCTAGGGCCAGCCCTGATTGTAGGGTTGCCAGTGTAACAATCTTTTAAAAAGACTCCAAATTGAGCCAGGAAACTACAGGCTGGTGAGCCCGACAAGGATGCTGGGCAAAATGATATAAGTTATTCTGAAAAATAAAATTACTGGCCATATGAATAGGCAAAACTTAATGGAGCAGAACCAACGTGCATTATCAAAGGATGTTTTGGCCACAAACCACTTAGATTTTTTAAAAAGTGTTAATAAACATGTAGATAAGGGTGAGCTTGTTGATTGGCAAATGCCTTCTAAAAATCCCGGTAAACCCTAAGTCCCTCATGAAGCACTCTTGAGGAAATTAAAAAGTTATGGGATAGGAAATAATGCCTTTTGTGGACTTGGAACTAATTTACACAAAGGAAACAGAATAGGAAAAAATGATCTCTTTTTTTTTCCGGTAAAGAAAGGTAAATAGTGGTATGCCCCAATGGGACTGGTGCTTTTTATTATATTTATGAACGATCTGAAAAAAGAAATGAGGAATGATGTGTTTGAATATTTGTTCATCTGCAAATTTAAAGTTGTTAAATCATAAGCATCAGGTCAAAACACTGCTAGGTTTGGATGCCTAGCAGTGTTTTGACCTGATGCAGGGGTAGTACGGGAATTACCCCGAAACGTGCCACGTCATGTTCCTGGCATTGCTGTTTGGGTGGAAGCGGCCTTTGCTCTACAATTTCAGCTAAGTGAATGCTGTTTTATTAAATTTAATGATTAAAAAGGAAGGGCCACAGCGGTGGGAGGGATTTCTCCTCTCTCCTGGGCTGGCTGTTCCGACAAAAAAAGTTTTCTTTGTTTAGATGGTGTTTTTGACCTGGTTTTGATTTTTGGATATATTTAGTTCTGGGTTTTGGTATTAGATGGTGTTTTGCTTCAGGAAGTCGGCATTCGGTGTCAGAGAGCAGCAGAAACACACTGCCCACAGGCCTGAAGCTTTAAGGTAAGTCATGGGGCTCTTTGTACCCATTATCACCACTGTCGCTACAGTTCGCTGAGGTGGCAGCAAGGGCAATGGGTGCTGTGCGGGGGGGGAAGGGCGGGGGGGGGGCACAAGGGATGAGGTTCACCTAGGATGCAGCCTATCTCCTTGCAACGGCCCTGCTCCTAATCCACCCATTTGTGACCCTGTGCTATCTGGCAATGTGCATTCCAGCATACATTTAGCATGTACTAGAGCACATGCTGTCACCTAGTGTCCCTTAGTAAAAGACCTCCATGGTGTATTTGGTTTTTTAGAAAGCATTTGACAAGGTCCTACATGAGAGACTTTTGAGAAAATTAAAAGGACATGGAATAGGAAGTGGTGTATTATTGTTACTTGGGACCTCGTTAAAAGACAGAAAACAGAGAGTAGGGCTAAATTTTTTAATGAAAAAAGGTAAATAGTGGAGTACCCGCTGTTTAACATATTTATAAATGACCTGGAAATGGGAATAATGAGCAAAGTGATCAAACCTACAGATCTAATCTACGCAAAATTATTCAAAGTTGTTAAAACACAAGAGGTTTGTGAAAATTCCAGGAGGACCTTGAGAAATTGGAGAGACTGGGTATCCAAATGGCAGATGAAATTTAATGTGGACAAGTGCAAAGTTATGCACTTAGAGAAGAACAACCCAAACTATGGTTATATGATACAATGTTCCACATTAAGGATCACCACCCAGGAAAAGGATCTAGGCCTCATTGTAGATAGCACATTGAAATCCTCTGCCCAGTTGTGCAACAGTGGCTAAGAAAGGAAATAGAATGCTTGGAATTGTAAGGAAAGGAATGGAGAAAAGGTTCAGAGAAGAGCCACCAAAATGGTAAAGGGGATGGAAGGATACTCCTATGAAGAAAGGCTAAAAAGGTTAGGGCTCTTTAACCTGGAAAAGAGACGGCTGAGGGGAGATATGATAGACGTCTATAAATTAATGAACGGAGTGGAACGGGTAAATGTAGATCGATTGTTTACGTTATCAGAATATAGAAAGACTAGGGGACATGCAATGAAGCTACAGGGTAAACTATTTAAGACTAATAAAAGAAAATATTTTTTCACTCAACGTGTAATCAAACTCTGGAATTTGTTACCATAGGATGTAGTAAAGGCTGTTAGTGTAGCTGGGTTTAAAAAAGGTTTGGACAAGTTGAAGTCTAGTCTTGAAGGACTAGAAAAAGGGACTGTTACTTCTGAAGAGAGATCTGCAACTGTGAGAATATACTTCTGGTAATTTTCTAAAAGGAATTCTTTGTATTAAAGCTAATTAATCTGTGAACCCACTATTTTTTTGTTAAATCAGTCAGGGCCTAGTAGCAGCAGTTTAAGTTTAAATATAAAACACAGAGGAGAACTTTCTGGTTACATTTCATACCCAGCAGAGAGCTTGTAGTTTAAATTTAATAGTCACTCAGGGCCTAGTAACAGCAAAGTACTTTTAGTTTAAATTTAAAACACAGAAGAAAGCTTTCTGGTTAAATTTAGAACCCAGCAGAGAGCTTGTAGTTTAAATTTCATAAGAGGTTAGAGCCTAGCAGCAGCTAAGAGCTATAATTTAAATAAAATCAGAATTTAGCTTACCTCAGCAGCACAAGACAGGGTACTGTGTAGCAGCCCTCTTTTAATAAGTGTTATTTCCCTCCCTCCCTCCCCACAACCACCCACCCCTTGGATAATCGTAGCTTTATAGGTACTTACACATCTTAAAAGACAGGAGGTGCTCTCAGGTGAAGCTCATTACCCAAATCAGTCATACACTAAGGACCTGAGATTAGTTAAGCTTCAGGTGAACAAGGTATATTACACGTATTAGGTACAGTTTTATTAGTATAAATATCCATAGCAACCCTTAGTAAGTAAAGAACTTAGATCTAAACACAAACTTAAAACTAAGATGCAGACAGCAGTCCAGCAGCGGGATGGGGGCTTTCCAGTCTTTTGCATTGAGTGTCACATGTATGATTTTCTCCCAGTTGGTGAGAGGTCCTACGTGTGCACTAGGTGCAAGGAGCTCTTTGCTCTCAGGAAACGAGTCTGTTCTCTAGAGGCTAAAGTAGCAGACTTGGAAAGCATAAGACAGACAGAGAGGTACATAGACGAGACCTACAGGGATATAGTCCTGAAGTCCCACCTCCAGTCTGGCAGCATCCCCGTTGCCACGGAGGAGAGAGGTCACGTGACAGGAGAGCTTCACCCTGGTGTGGCAGGAAGTGATCCTGTAACTAGGACCTGTCCTCCAGGTGATGTAAAACCCTCTGGCACCGAGGAAGTTTCTCCAGGGCTATGTGCCCATGAGGGAAGGGTTAGGACAGCCGTTATAGTTGGTGATTCGATCAATAGGCATGTAGATAGCTGGGTGGCTGGTGGACATGAGGATCGCCTGGTAACATGCCTGCCTGGTGCGAAGGTAGCGGACCTCACGCGCCACCTAGATAAGGTCTTAGATAGTGCTGGGGAGGAGTCTGCTGTCTTGGTACATGTCGGTACCAATGACATAGGAAAATGTGGTAGGGAGGTTCTGGAGGCTAAATTTAGGCTTTTAGGTAGGAAGTTGAAATCCAGAACTTCCAGGGTAGCATTCTACGAAATGCTTCCTGTTCCACGCGCAGGACCCAAAAGGTAGGCAGAGCTCCGGAGTCTCAAAGCGTGGATGAGACAATGGTGCAGAGATGAGGGTTTTGGATTTGTTAGGAACTGGGGAACATTCTGGGGAAAGGAGGGGCTCTTCCGAAGGGATGGGCTTCACCTTAACCAGGATGGAACCAGGCTGCTGGCATTAACCTTTAAAAAGGAGATAGAGCAGCTTTTAAACTAGATAATAGGGGAAAGCCGACAGTCGCCCAAGAGCAGATGGTTCGGAAGAATGTATCTTTGAAGGATACTACCAAAAGCAGAGAGGTTCCACAAAAGAGTAAAGTAGCCCAAATACCCTCAAGTATGGAGCAGAATGAGCTTAAAGATCCCAAATTACCCATGTCTAACAATAGCCAAATTAATATGAGTAAAATACATTCTCTAAAATGCTTGTATGCAAATGCTAGAAGTCTAAAAAATAAGATGGGAGAGTTAGAATATATAGCACTAAATGAAAGGTTAGATATGATTGGAATATCAGAGACATGGTGGAAGGAGGACAACCAGTGGGACACTGTGATACCTGAGTACAAACTATATCATAATGATAGTGCTGATCAAATTGTTGGAGGGGTTGCACTCTATGTTAGAGAGGGCATTGAGTCAGAAATGATTAAAGTTTTGCAGGAAACAAAATCTGCTGTAGAATCTATATGGATTGAAATTCCATGTAAAAGGGGGAAGGCAATGGCAGTGGGGGTGTACTATCGAGCGCCTTGCCAGAATGACCAAATGGATGATGAAATGCTCAAAGAAATCAAGGAAGCTAACAAAAGTTACAGTGCAGTAATAATAATGGGTGATTTCAACTACCCCGGTATCGACTGGGTCAGTGTCACGTCAGGACATGCTAGGGAGATAAAGTTCCTAGATGAAATAAATGACTGCTTCTTGAAGCAGCTGGTTCATGAACTGACCAGAGGTGAAGCCATATTAGAACTAGTCCTTAGTGGAACACCAGATCTAGTGCAAGAGATAAGGTTGTTGGGGCCACTTGGCAATAGTGATCATAGCATGATCGCCTTTGATTTAATTAGTGGAGGAGGGATAGTAAGGAAATCCACAGTACTACCTTTTAACTTTCGAAAGGGAAATTATGATAAAATGAGGAAAACAGTTAAGAAAAAACTAAAAGGAGCAGTTGCAAAGGTTAAAGACGTACATCAGGCTTGGCTGTTGTTGAAAAATACTATCTTGGAAGCCCAGACCAGCTGTATTCCACGCTTTAAGAAAAGTGGAAGGAAGTCCAAAAAACTGCCAGCATGGTTTAAAGGTGAGGTCAGAGAGGCTGTTGTTGCCAAAAAAGCATCTTTCAGGAAATGGAAAAAAGAGCCAAATGACGAAACCTGGAAACAGCACAAGCACTGGCAAGTCAAATGCAAGGCATTGATAAGGCAGGGAAAGGGAGAATTTGAGAAGAAGCTTGCTGCGGAAGCAAAAATGCGAAGTAAAGACCTTTTCAAGTACATTTGTAGCAAAAAACCTGTGAGAGAGTCAGTTGGTCCATTAGATGATAAAGGGGTTAAAGGAGCACTAAGAGGCAACAAGGCAATAGCGGAGAGATTGAATGAATTCTTTGCTTCAGTCTTTACTGAGGAAGATGTAGGGATGTTACCCATGACTGAAGTGGTATTTAAAGATGTGGAAGAATTGAAGGAAATATCGATACATCGGGAAGATGTATTACAACTATTAGATAAACTGAAGAGTAGCAAATCACCTGGGCCGGATGGTATACATCCAAGGGTGTTGAAAGAACTGAAATATGAGATTTCAGACCTGCTATTAGTAATCTGTGAACTATCATTAAAATCATCTCTAATACCTGAAGATTGGAGGATCACCAATGTAACACCAATTTTTAAAAAGGGTTCGAGGGGTGATCCGGGAAACTACAGACCGGTGAGCCTGACATCAGTACCGGGAAAAATGGTAGAAACCATCATAAAGAATAAAATTACTCAGCATGTAGATAGTCATGACCTAATGGGAGACAGCCAACATGGCTTTAGACAGGGAAGATCTTGTCTTACTAATCTGTTATGTTTTTTTGAAGGAGTGAATAATCAGGTGGACAAAGGTGAGTCGGTTGATATTGTGTATCTGGACTTTCAGAAAGCCTTTTACAAGGTCCCTCATCAGAGACTTTTGGCAAAACTAAAGAGTCATAGGATAGGAGGCAGTGAACTATTGTGGATCAGGAACTGGTTAAAAGATAGAAAGCAGAGGGTAGGGCTAAATGGCCAATTTTCCCAATGGAGAAAGGTGAATAGTGGTGTACCCCAGGGATCTGTGCTGGGTCTGCTGCTTTTTGACATATTCATAAATGACCTGGAAAGTGGAATAACGAGTGAGGTTATCAAATTTGCAGATGACACAGAACTATTTAAAGTTGTTAAAACCCAAGAGGATTGTGGAAAATTGCAAGAGGATCTTGATAAATTGGAAGACTGGGCATCAAAATGGCAGATGAAATTTAATGTGGACAAGTGAAAAGTTATGCACCTAGGGAAGAACAACCCAAACTATGGTTACAAGATGCAAGATTCCACATTAGGAACCACCACCCAGGAAAAAGATTTAGGCGTCATTGTGGATACCATGTTAAAACCCTCGGCCCAGTGTGCAGCAGCGGCCAAGAGAGCAAATAGAATGCTAGGTATGATAAGGAAAGGAATGGAAAATAAAACAAAAGATATTATAATGCCTCTATATCGTTCCATGGTGAGACCGCACCTTGAATATTGTGTGCAATTCTGGTCGCCGTATCTTAAAAAGGATATAGCGATTTTAGAAAAGGTTCAGAGAAGAGCCACCAAAATGGTAAAGGGGATGGAAGGATACTCCTATGAAGAAAGGCTAAAAAGGTTGGGGCTCTTTAACCTGGAAAAGAGACGGCTGAGGGGAGATATGATAGAAGTCTATAAATTAATGAACAGAGTGGAACGGGTAAACGTAGATCGATTGTTTACCTTATCAGAATATAGAAAGACTAGGGGACATGCAATGAAGCTACAGGGTAAACTATTTAAGACTAATAAAAGAAAATATTTTTTCACTCAACGTGTAATCAAACTCTGGAATTTGTTACCGGAGGATGTAGTAAAGGCTGTTAGTGTAGCTGGGTTTAAAAAAGGTTTGGACAAGTTCCTGGAGGAAAGGTCTATAAACCATTATTAAGAAGGGACCCAGGATATCAATGCTTGAACCAATACAAGCATTGTGGAACCTGTGTCCCTTGGGGAAACTGCTAGGTACGTATGACCTAGATTGGCCACTGTTGGAAACAGAATACTGGGCTTGATGGACCTTGGTCTGACCCAGTATGGCATATCTTATGTTCTTATGTTCTTATGTAAGTTCCTGGAGGAAAGGTCCATAAACCATTATTAAGAAGGGACCCAGGATATCAATGCTTGACCCAGTACAAGCATTGCGGAACCTGTGTCTTTTGGGGAAACTGCTAGGTACGTATGACCTAAATTGGCCACTGTTGGAAACAGGATACTGGGCTTGATGGACCTTGGTCTGACCCAGTATGGCATATCTTATGTTCTTATGTTCTTAGAATAAACCCAAGGATATTTTAATGCCTATATTTTGCTCCATTGTGTGACCACACCTTTAATACAATGTGCAGTTATGGTTGCCATATCTAAAAAGGATATAGTGGAATTAGAAAAAGGTACAGAGAAAAGCCACCAAAATGATAAAGAGGATGGAAGATACCCCTATGAGGAAAAGCTTAACTGTTTAGGGCTCTTCAGTTTGGAAATGAGATGGTTGAAGCAATGGTCTTCCCAGCCCCTCGGTACCCAGCACGGCTCCCTCCCCCCACATTGCTGGCACCTGCACTGAAATGCACCCCACACTGCAATGCATCCCTCCCTCCCCACCAGGCCCATGAGAACAGCATGGCAAACGTCCCTTGCGTTTCATGAAGCTTCAGCCAGGAGAAAAGAGCAGCTGGGCCATGGAGTGAGAGGCACCTGCAGCAAGCCATCTTTTAGGTAAGTTTGCCATGCTGCATCTTTGGGCTTGGTGGGAGTGCATCCTTTTCCCAACCAGCATCCAGGTTAGCCCACACTCACTGCCTCACCCATTGTTCGCCACTGGTTTGAAGGGAGATATGATAAAGCTCTATAAAATAATGAGTGGAGTGGAACAGGTAAACATAGATCAATTGTTTACTTCTTCAAAATGTAGAAAAACTAGGGGACACACAATGAAGCTACAATGTAGCACATATAAGAGTAATTGGAAAAAATATTTTTTCTCTCAATGTGTAATTAAACTCTGGAAATCTTTGCTGGATGATGTAATACAAGCTGTTAGTGTAACTGGGTTAAAAAGAGGTTTGGACAAGATCCTGGAGGAAAAGTCCATTAATCATTAAATCCACTGCTTACTCCTGGGACAAGCTGCATAGAATCTGTATAACTTCTGGCAACCTGTCAGGTACTTGTGACCTGGATTGGCCACTGTGGGAAATAGGATATTGGGCTTGATGGAGCTTTATGGCACTTCTTATGTTCTTAAGAGGTTCAGAAGACGAGCAACAAAAATGATAAAGGGGATAGAATGGATTCCTTAGGAAGAAACCTTAGGAAGAACAATCTAAAGAGATTATGCAGTTTTAGCTGCTGAGAGGAGATATGATAGACGTTTATAAAATCATGCATGTGATGAAAAGAGTAAACAAGGATAGGTTGTTTATCCTTTCAAATAGTCCTAAGACAAGGAGATACTGTATGCCACGTAGCTCATTTTAAACAAAATGGAAAAACTATTTTTTTCACTCAGTATACAATAAAGTTATGAAATGTGTTGCCATAAATTGTGGTGAAGGCTGTTAGAACTGCTGGGTTAAAAATGGGATTAAAAGGAGATACTGGAGGAAAAGCCCATAAAGTATTATTAGCCCTATAGATTTGGGAAAGCCAGCATTGATGTCTAGATATGTACAAAAAGGGATGGATCTACTCTTTGGAATCCTGCCAAGTACTTATAATCTGTATTGATCAGAGACAGCTAATTTTAGCTCATTAATCTTACCAGTCTTACATGTGGACTAAATATTATGACTATTTTTGTGTTAATACAAAACAAAATAATACATCTGTGTAATACATCTGTAGCCTAGTTGTTAGAGCAATGGCCTATTGACCAGAGAGACCAGCTTTCAAATCCCACTGGCACTCCTTGTGGCCTTGGGCAAGTCACCTAGCACTCCATTGCCTCAGGCACAGACTTAGATTGTAAACCATCTGAGGACAGGGAATTACCTACTGTACCAGAGTGCAACTCAAGCACATACTAAATACTAAATAAAGTAGGGGGCTGGCTCACTCATTCTCCTCCTTTGCTGAGAGACCAGGGCTCGGGGGCAGCTCATATCTTTTGGCTTGAAAGGCCTAGATTTGAGAACAAAGGTCCTCCACTTCGCAGTCTGTTCTCTCAGCAGATTCCCTGAGGAGGGTTAGAGGAATCGGAGAAGTGGAAGAAATTAAGTGAATCACTAGCAGAAGAGGAAAGAGAGGAGGAAGGACTTGTGCTGAAATACTGCCAGTCACCAACCAGAACAGAGATCTTCAGCTAGTCCATGAGAGGTAGAATGAAGACTGAAGATAAATGTAGCACTGACAGGTCACAGGATTTCATTACAGTGTTTCATCATTACTACATGTCTTTTCCTCAAGTGTATCAAGTGTATTTTGAATTTAGTTGGAGAGTTATCATTAAAAAAAAATTGGACCCGAGTTTCTAAGATTATTTTAGTAAAAAAAGAAAAATCTGTTTTACAGTCAACTCAGGCTGAATATTACTTTTTGTGCAAGTGACTGTGTAATGGCAGGACATTTGGAGGAGCAAGAAAGGCACACTACTGTACAAAGGTGGGACCTTGAAAGCTCCTCTTAACCCCTGTCCAAAAGGCCCCAATATTCAGAAGTGTAGATTACCAGCCCCTATCCACTTCAGACTTGGACTTCTGCTTAAAGGCTAATTTATGCAGGAATATTTTGACATTTCATAAATCTTCCAGTATACTGTTACAGTGAATTAAATCACTGAGTTTTGCTTCTATGAAAAACTCCAATAATGTTTTTGTTGATCAGAAGTAACCATGAATAGCATATGAATTTTATTTTTATTTTTTATAATTAATTCAAAGGCCTTACTCATTTTGGTGACATTAGCAATATAGGAGGTCATTTTAGGAGGGGTGTGCCTCATTTTATTTATTTATTTATTCATTCAAACTTATATATTGCATATCTGGAGAATCACTCCATATGATGAGTAATAAAATTAGATACTACATCAAATATAGACAACAGCTTTTTCAACCTAGTTAACATGCAAATAAATATGACTTAAGCCTCTGTTTGAAATTCAACAAATTATTCTCACATCAAAGATCTCTAGAGTCCTAATTAGGAAAGTAAAGTCTCGATAGTGACCCAGTCTCATCTCCTTTACTCCTGGTACATTCAACGGGTCCTCCACTTGCAAATGTAAAGAGCGCTGAGCAACATATTCCAAATCTTAGCTTTTAAGAAACCAGGAGCACACTTATTCCAAGCTTTAAAAGTCTGCCTCAATACTTTGTACTTACTAAATCTGATGTTGCGCAGCCAAGCAGTGTAAACACATCAGCACAGGGAGAACATGATTTGATTTCTTCAGCCCATCAATCAACTGTACCACAGCATTTTGCACGAACTACAAGTGCTGAATATTCCTTTGTAATAATACATAAATAAGAGATAACTTAAGCCTACTAAGCAGCCCTACAATTTCCAACTTAAACTTTTTTGTCGGACCGTTTGCCGTGAGCAGGGAACCTTCCCTCTCTCGTAGCAAACCCTCCTTTTTCTCTTTTAATAAAGGAGCATATTCACCCTTTTTTTGTATACACTACTGAGGCAGAATTACAAAATAATCCTCAGTGTATTACAATCACCATATTCATGAATAATATGTGAGCGAAAAAAGAGCAACTTAACTCAGATTCCTGGGTCACCAGTTAGAACGCCTCCATATCATCTCCAACCAAGTCAGTGTACCATGGTATTCTCAAAGTCTTGGTATGTGGATCTTCAACCAAGTCGACGTACCATGGTATTCTCAAAGTCTTGGTATGTGGTACAGCAGAGACCGTTCCCAGTGTTCAGAATCCTTCAAAATTCACTTACATGCTCTTCTCCAATCATTACTAAGGTGTAATTCATTCAAAAAGACGTGTACTATACAGCGTCGTGTTTCGAACCATGAACCTCCTGGTCCTTCCTCATGCATCTATGTTTACTCTAATCTCACTCCCCTCACCTATTTTGAACCCAGCCTCGTTCGCAATTGTAGAAAAATGGGCTATCATTGGCTATGAGAGGAACTCAATCAATCAAACTCCACCAATTGAGAGCAAGATTCAAACCATTGGGCGTTACTAATCGCAAGCGGTAAATCCAAAATTGTTCTCTATATTGTAATCTCTGCAACTGATCTCCCCCCCAATATTCCTTTGTGGCAAACCCGATCTCCCCCCCAATATTCCTTTGTGGCAAGGTGAGGGCCGGTGCGCGCCATTTGAGATGGGATCCCTGCCCCTCTCCCTGCCCCGCTTTATCTCTCCCTCTCTCATTCGCGGGCGGGGGTCGGCCAGGGGACAGGAGCAGCGGTGGCGGGCACACCACCGGCCCGTCTCGCCCGCCCCATGCCTACCCACCCTCATCTCTAATTGCTTGAAATGTACATAGTTTCCTCAATTATAATTTCAATTCCATGTTACTTTCCCTGTTATATGTAAACACAGGACAGTTCTGTAGTGCCCTGAAGTCAAACTGTTAATTTGTAAACCGCACTGATAACAAAGAGCGCGGTATAGGAAAGCGTTTAAATAAATAAATAAATAAAATAAACCTACCAATGCGGCGTTACAACACTCAATACATGCAGGGGCGGCCCAAGGGGGGTGCGGGGCCATGTGCGGATACTCGGTGCGGGGCCTCATTTGCATAAGGGGCCTCATTTGCATAAATATTTGCATAATGTTACCATACACTAACTTTTAGTAAACATGCCTCTTCATGAGTGTATGGATAAAGAAAGACAAAGATTTCTACATTACTATAATCCAGTGCCAACCGCCAGGCACATTAGGAACTACTACAAACACTGCCCATTTAGAACCCATAGCAAACCCACCGTATCCTAACAGCACTACCAGGACTCATAAAGCACCATACCCTACCTATCAAAAGGCAACACTGCAAATATTAAACCAATACATTTCAGAGAATAACAATACATGACCTACTGGGGAAAGAGAACAAGTGACAATGTCAAATAGGAATTACATAAACAGAATACCTCAGCTCAGTTACACATGCAGAATATAGACCATCACCAAACAAGGAATCACAATTTAAAAACAGGAAGACAATAATTAAACTGGGAACCCTAAAAGCCAAACTTGGAATGTACAACAACAATGTAGAAATAAAACTATAAATTAATTTCCTCTTGTACTAAACAAAGCACAGACATTAATGCTGCAGTCACACGCGCCGGTTTCAGAGCGCGAAGGGACTAGTTTCCCTTTCGCGGCTCTGTTAAGCCCACGGGGGCTGATGGGAACTTCCCATCAGCCCCCGCGGGCTTAACAGAGCAGCGAGGGAGAAACTCTCCTCTCGCGCTCTGAAACCGGCGCGTGTGACTGCAGCTGGAGAGAGCTGATACCGGGGAGGGCAGGCTCTGCCGGGCACAGGGGGGGCCCCGTGGCACACTCGATTCTGCTGCGGCGGCCCCGGAAGCGGCAGCAGACAGCTTTTTGTTATTTTTTTAAATTTTACTTTTGGATCAGAATGTTTTTTGCGCGGGGCCCCCTGAAACGCGGGGCCCTGTGCAAAAAACATTCTCGCTCAATGGACGGGCCGGCCCTGAATACATGGAAGAATAAGGGTTCCCTTAACAAGTTTCAAATGCGTCAAAGATAAATAAGCCTGAAGTTGCCTAATCATCTGCAAAGACAAGAAAGAACTCTGCACAGTGTTTGCTATATGATCTTTCAACTGCAGCTGAGAATCCATCCAGACATCTAAATTCAAGCACGCAACTTGAAAATGAACCCAGGCCTTTCCACGGATAAGGCAAGATCTGGTGCCAGATGCCCATGACAGAACCAAAGAAGCGCAGTCTTCATAACTTTCCATTTCAAAAGAAGCCAGGAAAAACATTATCATCTTCATTTTCCCAAACACCATATCCCCATATCCACTGCACTAGAAAGCAAGAAAGCCCAGACGTCATCGGGATACACCTTTGCATGTGTAAACAGCAGGGCTACCCATGTAAACGGCCCTATATATCTAAGCAGAGATTTTCGAAAAGCCGTTATTTATACATATATGTCTGCAGCATGTAGTTTCATAGGGCTGTGTTCTGGGCGTGGTTTGAAGAGGCTTGATAATTATGCATGTATTTCCTGTTTTGCAAAGGTAATACAAGCTTGCTTCATAAACTATAGATGTTAGCATTTATACCTGCTTTGAATCATGTACGTTTCATCCTCAGGTTCAAGGGAATGATGGGAAGAACTATTGTGCCTACCTGTCTTACAATAAAAACAGCCTCAAAAAATGCAAAACTTATCTTTTTGCCACTTTGCTTGGCTCCCCTTTGGATATCCAGTTTTGCAGAATCCAGTATTTGCGTGCATAACTGGTTGCACCTGCATGTGTAGATTGCACAATTACTAATTACAAAGTAAATACCAAAACTTAAAAACTCAAAACCCCAACTGATGCTGCTCTCTTTCTGAACATTTATTTTATTTATGTAGGACCCGATATTTGAAAGGCTTTTACACAATTTACAGCCCTGTAAACTGGGTATATGTTGCTATCCTGGAAATTCAATGCACTAACATGGTTAGTGCCATTGAATATCACCTCTCTTCTCCCTTACATGCCCCGATGCTAACCGCTTAGCACTGGCGCATGTCGGGGGCATTCCGGGAAGAACAGAGGTGGCCACAATTGATAACCGGGCAGCAGCGATATTGCATGCTGTTTGGTTAGCGACCTGCGCCTAAAAGATAGATGAGGCAAAAGCTCGCCAGCTATCTTTAAGTGCAGGAGCTAACCAGGCAGCATGCAATATGCGGCTGAGAGGCAGTGCAGCGATCCCAGATATTCAATGCCAGGGCCACATATGATCCCATCACTGAATATCCAGGGTTAGAGGTCGGTGGGGAGGGTGATGCGCCAAAGGGGTTCGTAACCTTTCTAACTCAATATCAGGCCCATAGTATTTAGCTCATACCTTTTCAGTGGTAACTCAAAGCAAGTTACAGTCAGGTATGTAGGTATTTTCCTGTCCCCAGAGGGCTTACAATCTAACAGGCTAATGAAGAAATGCTAGTGCACCCTCTGCACCCAGGCAGCGTGCCATGTACGCACAGCTACCACCGTTGAGGGATGCAAAGAAAAGAAGGGCACGAGCATTGTCTGCACAGAAAGAGGTTTGCACACAACAGCACCATGCTTATTAAAATGGCACTCAAATGAGATGCGCATATTGAAATGAGATGCTTATGAAGTCATTGCCTGATGCAGAGAAATGCATAGAGGATCAAAGGGCGTACACAAAGCTGAATAGCGCTGTTGTTACTACGCCTCATGGGAGGTGATGCAAAATTATGGTGCATGTAAGAAAGATAGTTTAAGCATGTGTACTACTGGACAGTCATTCTTTTGGTGTGAAAATCTTTGGCATGGATCTTGTGCGCATAGGAGAAAAATTCAGTGTGGAGGAAGAAATGTCTTTTGCTGCTTCTTGTCCTTTAGTGGCTTTGCTCCTTGTACAGACTAGAGCTGCACATGAAAGAAATCTGCATGTGTGCAGCACTACTGGTAATGCATCTCTCAACTGTGCATGTGTCGCCCCCTCCCTTCCCACTTTATGCCAAAGTCTTCCTTTGCTGCATATGACATTTGTGGTACTTGTGCAGTATGAAATCACGCACACAGCTAGTAACAGGCGACTTCAATGCCAGCTTTTTGCCTTGCCCTGTTAGTTTGTATCTGAGGCAATGGAGAGTTAAGTGACTTGCCCAAGGCCACAAGAAGTGTCAGTGGTATTTGAACCCTGGTCTTTTTGGTCACAAACCACTGCTCTAACCACTAGGCTATTCCTCCATTCCTTCCCTTTCCCTGAGAAGTCAGAGACTCAGCAAATTCACCACCACTGTTATCTCCAGAGGTGCTGTCAGTGCCATGGTTTATCTTGGCTCACTTGTGGACTATAGGGACAGCCTCCCGCTCCTATTTGTCATCGCTTTGCACCACAGCTCTCCTGCCGGTGGCTGGGCACTCCAGCAGACAAAAAGTGCTCCGGCTCTTCTGGACTCCTGTCCCCTTGCTCCTCCTGTACCTTTTTCCACAACTCCCTCCAAGGCACTCAAATCCTCAGTCTGCTCTGCCTAGTGGGCTGGCTTCTGTGTCACAGGCTTGGTTGGACCCGCAGAACCCCCATGATCCTGTTTGGAAGTCGTACCTCCGCGGTGCTCCCTGAATATACCTGAACAATGGAAGGTTAAGTGTCAGACTTGAAAAAGAAGGGGAGGCAGTACAATGCCACTCCAATGCACAGCTCGCAGCTGAGCAGCTGAAAAAATCCCCATGGGAAGCCGCAACACCAATGGGGGGGCTCTCTTGACTGCCGCCTTCTCCTGAAAATCACCATTAAAGAAGTCCCCCTTCCAACCCAGAATTACTTTGCTGCCAGTTCACTCTACAATCTGGCCAGCACTAGGACTGTGCAAAAATGTGCAAAAGGTAGAAAAATATCTCTTTATTTTGAAGGTAGGCCTAGCTGCAGCCTGCAATGATAACAAAGCCCTGTTGTCGGTATGGCCCACTGGTGCCCACAGCTCCCATCACCCAATGACAATACTACTGGACTGCCACACCAGGCAGCGCAATGCACTGGCCTCCCCTCACAAAACCGACCACTACTTCAGCCTTTTCCCACCAACAGGGCTGGATTTACCTATACGCCAACTACGCCGTGGCGTACGGCCCACAGCTGACAAGGGCCCACAAAAACTGAAAAAATTTTTAGCGTTCTTAAAATTAAATTTAAAAAAAAAATGCTGGCTGCTGCCGCGGCAGCATGGACTGTCCCGCGGGGCCCCCTCTGCCCGGCTGAATCCGTCCCTCCCTCCCTCCCTCCGTGCCGGCTTTGAGAGGCGCGAAGGGAGAGTGTCTCCTCCCTCCTGCGGGCTTAACAGAGACGCGAGGGAGACACTCTCCCTCCGTGCCTCTCAAAGCCGACACGGAGGGAGGGAAGGACGGATTCAGCGGGCAGAGGGGGCCCCGCGGGACAGTCCATGCTGCCGCGGCAGCAGCCAGTGTTTTTTTTTTTTAAATTTAATTTTACTTGAGCCGATGGGGGGGGGGCTGGGACTGGAAATGGGCTGGGGGCACTGTTCCCTCTAAGCTGTGCGCGTGTGCGCGCGCACACACCTCGCCAAGCGAGCGCACATACTTTACAATAGAGCGCACAAAAATTACGGTTCTGATTCTGATAGAAAACAACACAGACGTCTTAAAATTTAAAAGTTGTTATTGTTATTACTAGAAATTTTCTGCTTCATTTAGTAATTGCCTATTTTCATTTAATTTCATTAAAATCAATGTGGTGTACATACTGTATTCTGACGTGTAGTCAAATTTTAAAGCAGATAACTCCGAGTGTCGTTATGTGGCGCACAAAAATTTAACCTTCCTTCAAAAGCTGCACAGCTGATATTTTATGTGCACACAGCCTACAGAAAATTAGAGGGAACATTGGCTGGGGGGGTTAAGACTGGAGGTGGACTGACACGAAGAAACCAGAAGAAAGTGGCTGGAGCAATTGCAGCTGAAAAGAAAATGTGCAAAAGGTAGAAAAATATCTCTTTATTTTGAATTTAATTGGAATATGTCAGCTCTGGTAAATGTGCATCATTAACGTCTGCGCTTTGTTTAGTACAAGAGAAAATTATTGTATAGTTTTATTTCTACAGTGTTGTACATTCCAAGTTTGGCTTTTGGGATTCCCAGTTTAATTATGACGTCAGGGCCAACAGCGGATCCGGCGTGCTCGTTTTTATCTTTTCTGGGGGCCCACCATTTTTGTTGGCGTAGGGCCTCACTCAAGGTAAATCCGGCCCTGCCCACCAACTCACTGAGGAGAGGCATCACCAGTAAGGCTGGATCAAAGATGCAGGGCAACAAAGTAAGAAGCAGGAGATTACTTGGTTATTTTTTTGTGTTTGGACAACTAAACCTTCCTCCTAAACTCTTTCTCCTTCCTGCTCTCTCACCAGCCCTATCAAAACCTACCTCCCCTGCCTTCCTGTGCACCATACCCTCTCCACTTCCATCCCACCCAATCACTACCCACCCCATTATCCCCCCTTTCCCTTATGCTACAAGCCCTATCACTACTACTCGCCCTATAGCCCTTTCAGTAGGGTATGGCCCTGTTAAACTGCCACAGTTTAAGCCTGGGGGAAGGTCTTATAACAATTTTGAGTGAAATTGAATTACAAACCTTCCCAGAGGTTTAGCATGATCTGTGTTAACCCATTTTAATATTAATGAGCTTCCTTGCATGCACCACAGCCTATTGATTTTTTTGGGTTTAATGTTTAGGGGTACCGCAGGGATCTGCACTCTCATCACTTCTTTTTAACCTCTTTATCCAAACAATATGTCACATAATATCAACTCATCATATAGACTACACAATTTATGCAGATGATATTATGATCTACACTCCGATTGATATCAACTGCCCAAACTACAACAAGATTTCAAACTGCATTACCAGCATTTCCATTTGGCTGTCAAATAACAACCTTGCAATAAACTTGAAGAAGACTGAAGCACTTATTGTCACTAGAAACACCAACTTTAATCCCCCACCATACATCACATGCAACAGTACTGAGATTCCAATTAAGGATGAGGTAAGATACCTCGGGGTAACCCTCGATAAGAAGCTAGACCTACGATCTCACATAAAGAAAACTGTTAAAAGCGCTTATTACCGAATGAAAATAATTAGACGCCTCAAGCCTCTTATCTCTTATGAACACTTTCGTACAGTCTGCCAGGCACTTATTACCCCCATTCTGGATTTTTGCAACCCTATCTACAATGGGCTGTCAAAACATGCTCTCAAACCTCTTCAAATGGCACAGAATACAGCAGCCAGAATAATTAACGGTTCCACAAATCATGACCACATTACCCCCATCCTTAAAGATCTCCACTGGCTCCCGATAACCCTTCGCATAAAGTATAAGTTAATCATAAACATCTTCAAAATGAAGCACAACAGTTCTGCAACCAGCCTCCATGCCCTCTTATCCCGTGATACCAGCAACAGACCTAGAAGATTATCCACCTCAAACACCCTCAATACCCCAAGAAACTTCGCTAAATCACGCAAATGTACATCACAACGAGCAATTTCTTTGGCTGCCCCTTTGATTTGGAACTCTCTCCCTCCTGATTTACGTGCAATTGATGTTTTAAGTGACTTTCGTAAGCAATTAAAAACTTTACTTTTCATTGAGCACTATGGATCAACAAATGACTAAGATATCATCTATTGTATATACTTTATAAATAATCCACTATATTGTTAACCCTTGTTATTTTTCCTACATTACCATATGTTGTCATGTCTATACTGTTTATGTTTCCCTTGTTTATACCTTGTATTTCTTGTGACCGCTTTGATTGAAGGAAAAGGCGGTATAAAAAACTTGTTAAATAAATAAATAAAATAAATAAATTATCAGTTTCCTTGCATCAGTCCTATAGCTTTGCAGTATGAGGGTCTTGCTAATATCATGTGTTAACCTTGTTTTTCATGAGCATTAAACATTAAGGACGTCTTTTACTAAAGCCTATTAGCTGGTTGGCGGGCATTTTAATGCACAGCAACAGAATGTCGGAGAACAGTAATGTGCGAAGGTGTCTACAACTGTCAGCTAAAATGTTCATTAACAGGCAATCATGGCACGGAGCAAGGAACGGGCAGAGCATAGGAATGGAAAGCGCATTATTGCTGGAGCCCAGACAATTGCTGCACACTCAGCGGCATCGCGGCTCTTAATGTGTTCACATGAAATGCAAAAAACCTGAAAAAGTTACCATGTAACTTTGAATTTTAAAAACATAGAGTTAAAAAATACAGGCTTTAATAATTTACCTAATTGTCCAAATCTTTTTCCATTCTATTTCATGGTAAAAATATTTACAAAAACATTTTTTTAATATAAACACAAAAAGGTTTATTTTATTAACATGCATGGGTAATGCTTAGTACTAACAGCATATATTAAAATATCTTAGTATATGCTGCTGTTAGCTTGTGTATAGTAAAATATAAATTAAAAAAATCAATTAAAATAAAAAACACTATTATACTATATAATTCTTGAGAGGATAATTTTATTTAATAATTTATAAACTGTGTTTCTGGCCTCAAACTGAACCTTTTCAAGGTGGTATACAATTTAAAACAATAAATAAACAGCCTTGTCTGTCTGGATTTAATTTTTATTTAACAAAACTTAAATTGCTAGCTGATAAGTCAGAATATCATGAAGGTTCTTCATTTAAAATGTAGCTTTGTTTCTTTACACCTGTGCTAGTGTGTCAAACATGCAAATGACGCACATCTAATAACTGTGCTAACTCACAGAAGAACATTTTATCAAATGCAAATAGCATTTCACGACAACCGAGAATATCATTACAGGCATGACACAGCAAATACATAAGAGCGAGTAATAACATACCTGGAAAAACGTTCTCAGTATACCATGTCAGCAGCAAATAAAGAAATCCATCAAACAACATCATGATCATTGAAACCAAAAAGCTGTAGTGTTCTCCTTCTACAGGGCTAACATGGATGTTACTCCACTGGATTCCAATTCCCTGTTGTTCATATCGTGAAAAATTATCACAGCCATATCCAAAAGCTACAGTTGAGAGAAGAGACTGGAAGACAGAAACATGTATAGCAATGAGAGAAAATATGTATTAACTGGCTCAAGTGTCTTTCTTATTAGTTCTCCAGCACTGAGTATGTTTAAACCATTACCAGCTCCCCTCCTCACCCCATCTTATCAAACTCTCAACCCTGTAACTGTCCTAAGCATTTTTAAATTCTCTTGTAATGCTGGTCACCATTACCTCAGTGGTAGGCTATTTTAGACATTGCTGTCTCTTTTTTAATTTTTATATATCCCATGTTTATTTCAGCATCCAGGTCCCAACGTATTTTTAATGACTATTGGCAATTGGCAAAATAAGTAAAGCTGTTGTCCAAGCATCCAGCCACCCCATAATTGGTACTGTTAGGGTTGTAGCCGGAGAAACTCTGTGCAGATTACTCCAGCATTTCTTGGAAGCCTGACACAGTTCCATTATGGAGGTTAAGTCAGTAAAGTGCTTTTCAAACTTTTATCCTGTATGACCCCATTTTAAGAAGTAAAAATTCACGCAACCCAAGATTATGGTGAAATCAAAATAACAGGCCTGCAACCTTTTTCCCATCCTTCCACTCAACTAAAACAGGAAGGCAGAAGCACAACAGTAGTGGCAACAGCAGCAGTAACCAGCAGAAGATTCTTTGTGTTAGCGTTAGTGCTTACAGACCCCAGTATTCTGCATGGGTTTCTAGTTTACCCAGGAGGGGACAAGGGCCTACGAATGTTCACTGGCTCACAGGCCACATGCTGACTGGTGACTTGGCATAAGTCACAGTGAATGTCCGGAGAGATGGGGAAATGGCTATGTTGCTGTGACTACCATCCACTGTCTTACTATTGTAGGAGGGGGCATGCTGAGAAAATGAAGCTTGTACCCCTCTCGTACAATAGACAGAGTCCAATTTTATGCTGTTATCTGACACCATCTGGGGGTAAAATGACATAACCTTCCTGGGATGGTGGAGGGTTCTGTGCCATTCAGGGCCAGGAAGGCAAAGTTCTCTAGATAGGAGTCAAAGACCCTGTGGAGGCTGAGTCTGCTGAGCCGGTTGAGGCTTAGCTGTTTTTGGCTTCGTTTGTTGCCTAAGCTGCTGCTGTCCCTTTTGGACAGACTGACCTCAACGATATCCCTGCTGGGTATAGGAGGGATACACCTTCTTCCTCTTACTGAGGAATGGTTTCTTAGAGGATCTTTTCCTCGCAGGATCAGCTGTAGATTTGGACAATCTATCCAAAGTGATATTGTCAGCATCTATGTCATTAGCTTTTACCTGCCAATTCTTGCCAAAGAGATTCTCTCCTGTGCAAGGAATATTCCCCAGTTTGTCCTGTACCCAGATTTCTAAGTCAGATGCCTGGAGCCAGGCAATTCTATGTGCACCTATGGCAATAGCAGAGGTTCTGCTTATGCATTCAAAGCAGTCAAAGGCTATACGATTTCCAAACTTCGAAACATCCTGAGCATGTTCAACAAGAGTAAGATAATCTTGCCTTTTATCATCAGGAAGGAGAGGGCTTATAAATTCTAAGTCTCCTGTGACTTCCTTAAGGAACATTCCCATATACAAGATATAGGAACTGATCCTAGCAGAAAGCATGGAAGCCTGGAAGGATCGACGTCCAAAGGCGTCAAGAGTCCTACACACACAACCTGGAGGATTAGATGCATGCCTTTTTGCACTCTCCATCCGTCTCATGGCTGATTCCACCGCCATGGAATGGTGTGGTAATTGAGTCTTCTGAAACCCAGGACACTGAGTAACTCAATACATGGTGTTGAGTCTTCGAGAATGAGGAGATGTGGTTAGAGGTGTTTCCCACATCCTTAACATAAGATCACGCAAGATCTTATGAATAGGTAAGGTAGCTGCCTCCTTGGGAGCTTTAGGGTATTGTAGGATTTCAAATTCCTTTGCACTAGGCTCTTTTTCAGGAGCCACTGTGATGGAAAGACCTCAGGCCACATCTCGGATAAAATCCTGAAAGGACATATCCTCTGGTGGAGACATCCTACGCTGAGGAGAAGAGGAATCCTCGGGAAGAAGTACTCTGGTATCGGCAGAGCCTTCGGAGTCTTCAGACTCATCCGAGGATTTGAAATATCTCCAATTCGGGTGATCGTGCAAGGTACGGTACCAGTACCGATCGAAGTCGGCATCGGAGTGGTCCGGTACCGACTTGTCAATACCGGATAGAGATGCATGACTCGGTCCCGGTAGAATACCTGCCGATGTCGATGTAGTCGGTGCCGGTACCGGTTGAATTGTCTGAAGTGGTTTCAGGGGCATCTAGGCCGTGAGAAGAGCCACCAGACTGCATTCAATAGCCAAGAATCTCTGGTCTATCGACGCTGCCGATGCTTGGGTATTGGTGCCGGTGAAAGTTGCCTGAACCACAGAGCATGGCACCAGTAGTTCTGCCGAGGTTGAAGCCTCGAGAACATCCTGGAGCCCCATTAGTGCTTTGGAAGCCAAAGCCTCCCGCCGGGGCAATTTTGCCGGTGAAGGTCCCTCAAAGGCAACACCAGAGGCATCTCGATGTTTAGAAGTAGATCTACCCTTTGAGGACCAGCTAGATTTATGTTTAGTTACCTGAGATCCATGGGAGGAGGGTAAAGCCCTGGAGGACGTCGATGCTACGGAGGCTGCATCGGAGGGAAAAAGGGTGCTGAGCTTAGCAGCTCAGTTTTGCCGGCCCCTTTTTGACATCATTCCACAGGCAACACACTCTGAAATAGAGTGGTCAGGACCTATACATTTGAGGCACCACTCATGGGTGTCGGTGACGGAGATTGTACTGCCACACTTAGAACACTTTATAAAACCCGAAGCAGGTTTTTCCATTTTGAGGAAAAAGTTGGGCCTAGAGCCCAAAATGGCGCGTGGCACCCGAGAAGGAAATTACTGGAGAAAGACTCCAGAAACAAAGTTTTTTAGGTTTTGTTTTGTTTTTTAGAAAGAAAGAAAAAAAAAGAACCGGCGGTACCGGTATAGCGTTGAGGGAAGGCAAACGCGACCACAAAAAAGAAGTATAAGAAGGGAATTTTCTGCGGTGACAGGATGTGCGACCTGTTGGCTCCACGGAAAACGAAGAACTGGAGAGGGACAGTTGGGAAAGGCGGGAAGGCAGCACACAGGCACTGTGGTATGCTCCCAAAAGATTTCCTATTGGACGCTGGGGAGCGTTCCCGTGCAGGCTCTGTCGGTACCGACGATACCCATATGTGAAGACTGCATTCCTGCTTGTTCCTGGAGATCAGCTGATCTCCGGAAACAGCAGGAATTGAGTCTTCACATATGGGGTATCATCGGCACTGATGGAGCCTGCGCGGGAATGCTCCCCAGGTTCCTATAGGAAAGCCTTCTCAACTCTCCCTCTTCAGTTGGGTTTGTAGCTGAGACAAAGGAGAGAAGGAAAGAGAGAGAGAAAGGGATACAACTCCTAGGGGAGGTGGGTGGGTTGTGAAGACTCATTTCCTGCTGTTCCCGGAGACTGCCCGTTACAAGTGAGTAACTACACTATCTCCAGAAACAAGCGAGAATGTAGTATTCACATATGAATGTAGTATTCACAAGCTCAGAGATGCCAGGGAGCTGACCCCAGAAGCTGTGAAACCCAGGCTGAGGTGGGTCATGCTTCCTATCAAGGATCTCTGGCATCGAAACCCAGGACGGTGGGCAGGAGTTGTTATAAGTCTGAAAGAGATGCTGGAGAACAGCCTGGTCAAACGAGGCATCCCAATGGGAGTCCTTGTCCAAGCAGTAATGGTTGCAAAGGTGTGGACCGAAGACCAAGTGGCTGCTTTTCAAATGTCTTCAATTGACACCGAGCGAAGGTTGGCCATAGAGGCAGCCATTGCTCTTACATTGTGAGCTGTGACATGACCTTTGAGAGAAAGTCCCTTACTCTCATAGGTAAAGGATATGTAGTCTGCAATCCACTTAGAGAGAGTTCTCTAGGAAACTGGTAAGCCCAGGTGACTGGAGTTAAAGGCAACAAAAAGCTGTGAAGCCTTTCTATGTTGCTTAGTCCTCTGAAGGTAAAAAGCTAAAGCTCTTTTACAATCCAGAATATGAAGATTCCTTTCTGCACTAGAGGCATGAGGCTTAGGGAAGAAGGCAGGAAGGTAAATCAACTGATTCAAATGAAAAGACGAAACCACCTTTGGCATAAAGTGAGGATGAGTCCTAAGGACTACTTTATCATGGTGGAACATTGTATAAGGAGGATCAGCCACTAAAGATTGTAGCTCACTAATGCACCTGACAGAGGTGAGGGCAATTAGGAAGATGACCTTCCAAGAAAGAAACTTAAGAGATGTAGCGGATAAGGGTTCAAAGGGTGGCTTCATAAGCTGCCCAAGAACAAGATTTAGATCCCATGCCACAGGTGGTGGCTTAATGGGAGGTCTAGTCCATAGTAGGCCTCTCATAAACCGTGCTACAAGCGGTTGAGAGGAGATAGGTTGTCCATCTAAGGACTTGTGAAAAGCCGCAATTGCACTAAGGTGGACACTTACTGAAATAGTCTTAAGACCAGAGGATGATAGGTGGAGGAGATACTCTAGTAATGACTCCACTGGAACTGAAAAAGGATTAAGTTCCTTTTTTGAATACCAGATAGAGAACCTTCTCCACTTAAAGGCATAGGCACGCCTTGTGAAAGGTTTCCTAGAGGCTAAAAGGATATCTTTAACCTGTTGAGAGAGGTTGATATCCTGGAACTCTAAGCTCTCAGCAGCCACGCCATCAGGTGTAAGGACTGAGGATTCGGGAGCAAAAGAATCCTGTCATCCTGGGATAGAAGATCTGTCCAGAGGCCTGGCTTGAGAGAGATATAGAAGCAGTGGATACCATGTCTGTCGTGGCCAATGTGGGGCTATGAGGATCATATGGCCCCTGTCTCTCTGAAGCTTGAACAGAATCTTGGGGATGAGGGGAATGAGCAGGCAGGCATATAGGAAGCCCTGACCCCAGTGGAGGTGGAAAGCATCCATTGCCTGACTGTTCTGAGTCAGAATTATGGAACAGAATCGGGGAAGTTTGGCATTCTGAAGACTTGCAAACAGGTCTATATCTGGAGTTCCCCAGAACCGAAAGATTCAAGCAATTTGCTCCGGATGAAGAGACCACTCATGTGGCAGCAGTACTCAACTGAGCTTGTCTTCCAGAAGATTCCGTGTGCCTGGAAGATACACCGCTAGTAGATGAATCTGAAGTCCTTTTGCGAAGGGCCAGAGATGTAGAGCTTCGTTGCACAATGCCTGAGAGCCTGTTCCACCCTGATTGTCCACATAGAGCATAGCTATCTGATTGTCCGTCTGGACAAGAACTGTTTTGTAGCTCAGGTGGTCCTGAAATACTCATAGAGCATAGAAAATGGCTCTGAGTGCCAGCAGATTTATGTGAAGAGAAGCCTCCTGTTCGGTCCAGAGACCTTAGGTGGAGAGATTGTCCATATGACTCCCCAACCTGACTTGGACGCAGCTGTCGTCAAGGTAGCTTGGTGTAGTGGCTACTGAAAAGGTGACCCTACGAGAAGGTTTTCTAGTGGCTGCCACCACTGTAGGGATGAAATGAGACGTGCAGAGTTTCTGATTTTGTCCCCCAGGTGACCCGATGCCTGTGTCCACTGAAAGGCTAGGGTCCACTGGGCTACTCATATGTGTAGGCGAGCATAGGGGACCACAGGAACATTGGATGCCATATGCCCCAGTAACTGAAGCATTTCTCAAGCAGGCAGGAAAGTTTTCATAGCTGCTTGAGAGGCCAGTTGGAGTATCCGAGCACAACGGAGTTGTGTCAGGAAAACTCTTGACTGCCGTGTGTCTAGGAGAGCCCCTATGAACTCTAGCAATTGAGAAGGGGTGAGATGGGATTTTTGGAGGTTTATGACCAGTCCCATGCAGGATTTGCATTGTGCAGGAAAGAGCAGAGCTGGCTTCTGGAGTTGTCAGTGCTTGGATTAGCCAGTCGTCTAAGTAGGGGAAGACAAATATCCCTAGATTCTTTAGAAATGCTGCTACTACTGCCATGCATTTTGTGAAGACTTTTGGGGCGGAAGCCAGGCCAAAGGGTAGAACTTTGTACTGGTAATGTCTTCCCTGAAAGTAATTGAAAAAACCTTCTATGTTCTGCATGAATAAGGATATGTGTATATGTGTCTTTAGGTCTAGAGAACACAGCCAATCCTGACTCTGAATGTAAAGGAGAAGTGTTCTGAGAGAGATCATTTTGAATTTTTCCCAGAACAGATACTTGTTTAACTCCTTGATGTCCAAAATGGGTCTTTACCCTCCTGTTTTCTTTGGTATGAGGAAGTAGGGGGAGTAAAGGTCCAGGCCCTGTTGAGAAACAGGTACCACCTCTATTGCACCCTGAGCAAGGAGAGAGATGACCTCTTGACATAAGAGAGTGGTGAGGGGAGGCCGAGAACTGAACTCTCTTGGAGTAGAGGGAGCGGGCATACTGTGGAAGTGGAGTTTGTACCCTTCTGACACTATGGAGAGAGTCCACTGCTCTGATGTTTTCTGCTGCCACCTCTTGGCAAAATGACAGAGTCTGCCTGGAATGTTGAGAGGCTCTGGACCTTTTAGAGGTAGGATGACTAGGCTCCCTAGGAAGGAGTCAAAGACCTTGTGGAGGCTGTGCCTGCTGAGCTGGTTGAGCTCTGGGGACTTGAGCCTTTCTTTGTTGCTTGGGCTGCTGCTGCCCCTTTTGGGGAGCATGGACTGGGCAGTGGACAGATTGTGTGTAAGATGGATAGAATTTCTTCTTTTTGTTGAAAAAGGGTTTCTTAACTGCCTTTTTCTTAGCTGGGTTGGCAGTGGTCCTGGATAGTCTATTCAAGGTAGTGTTCTCGGACTCAAGCTGAGAAGCTTTATCCTGCTAATCCTTGCCAAAGAGGTTTTCTCTCATGCAAGGAATATTTCCCAGCTTGTCTTGCACCCACTGTTCCAAATCAGAAGCTTGTAGCCAAGCAATTTGACGTGCACCAATGGAAATAGCAAAGGTTCTGCTAATGCATTTGAAACAATCAAAGGTTGCTCTGTACATGAACTTTGAAACATTTTGGGCATGCTTAACAAGAATGAGGAAACCGGCCCTCTTGTCATCAGGAAGAAGAGGAGTCATGAGTTCCAAATCTTCTGCAACCTCTTGAAGAAACATACCCATATAAAGAATGTAAGAACTTATTCTGGCCGATAACATAGAGGCCTGAAAACATCGACGACCAAAGCCATCGAGCGTCCTCGCCTCATGGCCCGGAGGATTAGAAGAATGCGTCTTAGCACCTTTGATTTATCGCATTGCCGATTCCACTGCCATAGAATGGTATGGTAATTGCATTTTTTGGAACCTGTGACACTGCGGTATCTGGTACATTGTATCGAGTCTCCGAGAATGTGGAGACACCGTTAAAGGTGCTTCCCACATCCTAAGCATGAGGTCATGCAATATCCGGTGTATGGGAAGGGTTGCGGCCTCTTTGGGGGCTGTCAGATACTGAAGAATTTCTAGTTCTTCAGCTCTCGGTTCCTTCTCAGGGGTCATGGTGATCGAGAAGCCCCGAGCTATATTTCGTATAAAGTCTTGAAAAGACATATCTGAGTGGGTCGTGTCCGTCTGCTGCCCCTATGATTGATTCTATTCCCATTCCTCTGGTATCTTCTTTTCGGTATCTCGGGGTGATTCTTGACTCCTCCCTTTCCTTCCGTGATCATAGCTCTTTCCTCACTAGGCGTTCTTTCGCTATCCTCCGCCGGCTTCGGGCTGTCCGTTCACTTCTTCCTCTTGGTTCCCTGGTTACTCTCGTCCTTGCTCTCATCATTAGTCGTCTTGATTACTGTAATATCTTTTTGGCCAATCTTCCCAATTATCAACTTCAACGCCTTCAACTCATTCAGAATACAGCTGCCCGTATTATTACTTTCGCCCGTCACTTCGATCACATTACCCCCATTCTCATTCGTCTTCATTGGTTGCCCCTCCGTGTTCGGTTTCACTATAAACTCCTTATCCTCACTCATTGTGCAATTTACACTAATAATCCTCTATACCTGGCTGATTTAATTTCTCTTCACATGCCCTACCGTCAACTCCGCTCCCTTCATGCAAATCGTCTGGCTTTACCGTCCCCGTCTCATGCACATCTGGAAAAGACCCGTCACGCTGCATTTTTCTTTCTTGGTCCCTGGTTGTGGAACGCCCTGCCTCCGTCCCTTCGTTTAGAACCCTCCTACCCTCAGTTCAAAGCCTCACTCAAAACCGATTTGTTTCAGAAAGTGTTTGATCTCCCTCCTGATTTCCCTCCCTGATACTGCCCTAGGTTGCTGTCCTGTCCCAGCTCAGTTTGGTCCTGCTACCCCCCTTGTCTGTCTCTGTTGGTTGTGCTGTTTGTCTTTTGTCTGTGTTTGGTTGTTGATGATTGTTTATCGTTTATTAGGTTTTTGTGCTATTCTTTTTCTTTCTTTCCTATTATTTTTGGCGTTCTTTTTCTGTAGTTTGCAGTGCTTCCTTTTATTTTATTTGTACACCGCTTTAATGTCCTGACAAAAGCGGTTTATCAAGTGTAAAATAAAGATAAAGATAAAGATCTTGCGAGGGAGACATCCGACGTTGTGGCGAAGGAGAGGGATCTTCCTGGAGAACCACTCCAGTACCGATAGTCGTCGTAATCATCTGAATCGGAGGACTCCAGGTATCTATGGGCCGGGTGCTCTCATACTGCCTGTCGCCGGTACTGATTGAAGTCGGCATCAGAATGCCTTCATAATGGACACTTCATGCCAGACACCAATTTAAGGGCCGGCATGGGTGGAAGCATGGAGAGTGGTGCACCGGTGGATGCAGCCGCATCCGGTACCGTTATCGGTATCGATGGCTGTGGAACCGATTGCAGCAGCTTTAGCGGTACTGAGGCTGCTAACAAAACTGCAAGACTGCACTCAATGGCTAGGATACGTTGATCCATAGAGCCTGCTGATGTCTGGTTGTTGGGACCGGCAGAGTAGGACATGACCCCTGAACATGGCAGCAAGAGTTCTCCGGAGGTGGAAGCCTCGGGAACATCCTGCTTTGGAGGCAAGGACCTCCCACTGGTGTGTTCTCCTCGAGGGCAACGCTAACAGCATCTCGATGCTTAGAAAGAGACCTAACCTTTGAGGACCAGCCTGTCTTGGAAGAAGACCTGGGTTTGGTTACCTGAGATCCATGGGAGGAAGATGAAGCCCTGGACGACGTTGGTGCAATGGACATTGCATCTGAGGCAAAGAGGGTGCCAGGTTTCCCAGCTCTATTCTGCAGACCCCTCTTCGTCATCTTACAGCAAAGGAGACACTGCGATGGCGAATGGTCAAGACCCAAACATTTAAGACACCAGTCATGGGTGTCGGTAGCAGAAATGTTGCTACCACATTTTGAACATTTTTTGAAACCACTAGTTGGTTTCTCCATTTTAGAGAAAAAGAAGGCCTAGTGCCCAAAATGGCACCAAAGCACCAAGAGGGGACAGGCCCTTAGGTGAAAAGCTTTTTTTTAAGAAAGAAAGAAGATAAATATGACACAGGTGGTACTGGTGTAGGCGTCGATGGGAAGGCAGACGCAACCATAAAAAATAAAATTTTCTGCTGTGACAGGGTTTGCTGCTTGTCAGCTCCGCGGAAAACGAAAAACTGAAGAGGCAGAGTTGGAAAAGCAGGAAGGCAGCAGCGCAGGTGCAGTGGGATGCTCTCAAAAGCTCTTCTATAGGATGCTGGGGAGCGTTCCCGCGCATGCTCCATTGGTGCCGATGATACCTCATATGTGAAGACTACATTCCTGCTTGTTCCTTTAGATATCTGTATATTACTCTGTGCTAACATTAGAAAGGATATGCTTTGTCTTCTCTAATAGTCATTACCTGATTCTATACATGGAAACACTAGAAAATAAATAAATCTTACAGCAACTGATATATCACCACACTCCTACCTTTTTCTCAATAGCCTTAGTACATAAAGAACTAAATAACACTTTAACTATTACTCACAGCACTTATATCAGTCCAACAATCATAAAAAATTCTACATATAAATCATTCCAGCAATTGTGAATAGGATAGAATACATAAGATAAGGTTCTTAAATCAATGACACATACAATTAAATATGGATAACACAAAAATGTTACAAACATTAGTTGCTCTGTTCATTATACTAGCCATCACATATAAGAACATAAGAAATGCCATACTAGGTCAGACCAAGGTCCATCAAGCCCAGTATCCTGTTTCCAACAGAGGCCAATCTAGGTCATAAGTACCTAGCAGTTTCCCCAAAAGACACAGGTTCCACAATGCTTGTATTGCTTCAAGCAGTGATATCCTGGGTCCCTTTTTAATAATGGTTTATGGACCTTTCCTCCAGGAACTTGTCAAAACCTTTTTTAAACCCAGCTACACTAAAGCTGGACAGTGAAAAAGATAGACAGGAAGAAAATTGATGCCTTTGAATTAAGGTGCTGGCGGCAAATACTGTGTATACCATGGACTGCCCGAAGAATAAACCAGTCGGTACTAGAGGAGATCAAACATAAGCTTTCTTTAGAAGCTCAGATGACAAGACTTTCACTTTCATACTTTGGACACATCATGCGAAGAGAGAGATCATTAGAGAAAGACATCATGCTTGGCAAGATAGAAGGTCAATGCAAAAGAGGAAGGCCAGCAATAAGATGGATCAATACAATAACAGCAGCTACAGGTAACAGTCTGTCAACAATGAGCCGCCTGACTGAAGACCGAACACAATTTAGGATAGCTATCCAGAGGGTCGCCATTAGTCGACTCCGACTAGACGGCACTTAACAACAACAACAACACTAACAGCTTTTACTACATCCTCCGGTAACAAATTCCAGAGTTTGATTACACGTTGAGTGAAAAAATATTTTCTCTTATTTGTCTTGAATAGTTTACCCTGTAGCTTCATTCCATGTCCCCTAGTGTTTCTATATTCTTATGATGTAAATAATCAATCTATGTTTACCAGTTCCACTCCATTCGTTAATTTATGGACTTCTATCATATCTCCCCTCAGCCGTCTCTTTTCCAGGTTAAAGAGCCCTAACCTTTTTAGCCTTTCTTCATAGGGGTATCCTTCCATCCCCTTTACCATTTTGGTGGCTCTTCTCTGAACCTTTTCTAATAACGCTATATCCTTTTTAAGATACGGCGACCAGAATTGCACACAATATTCAAGATGCGGTCGCACCATGGAACGATACAGAGGCATTATAATATCCTTTGTTTTATTTTCTATTCCTTTCCTTAGGATACCTAGCATTCTATTTGCTCTCTTGGCTGCCACTGCACACTGGGTGGAGGGTTTTAACATGTTATCCACAATGACGCCTAAATCTTTTTCCTGGGTGGTGGTTCCTAATATGGAACCTTGCATTGTGTAACCATAGTTTGGGTTGTTCTTCCCTAGGTGCATAACTTTGCACTTGTCCATATTAAATTCCATCTGCCATTTTGATGCCCAGTCTTCCAATTTATCAAGATCCTCTTGCAATTTTCCACAATCCTCATGGGTTTTAACAACTTTAAATAGCTTTGTGTCATCTGCAAATTTTATAACCTCACTCGTTATTCTCTTTTGCAGGTCATTTATGAATATGTCAAAAAGCAGCGGACCCAGCACAGATCCCTGGGGTACACCACTATAGTACAGTTACTTACCTGTAACAGGTGATCTCTGGGAACAGCAGGAATAAGTCTTCAAATATGGGTATCGTCGGTACTGACTGAGCCTGCATGGGAACGCTCCCCAGCGTCCAATAAGAAAGCTTTTGGGAGCGTCCCACAGCGACTGCATGCTGCCTTCCCGCCTTTCCCAACTGCCTCTCTCCAGTTCGAGTTTTAAAGCTGAGACAGAGAGAGAGAGAGAGGGAGGGAGGAAAGATAGATAGGGAGATACAACTCCTAGGGGAGGTGGGTGGGTTGTGAAGACTTATTCCTGCTGTTCCCAGAGATCACCTGTTACAGATAAGTAACTGTGCTATCTCCAGGAACAAGCAGGAATGAGTCTTCACATATGGGGACTCCCTAGCTGCAGATGCCAGGGAGAGACCCCAGAGTTGTGTGTCCCTGAAAAGGGCTCCACCTCCCCCCATGGATCTCTGGCATCCAACCAGGGTAAGTGGGTAGGAGTTGATTAGGAATGGAACAGGTGTTTGAGAACAGCCTGATGAAACGAGGCATCCCGGCGGGAGTCCTTGTCCAAACAGTAATGGGCTGTGAAGGTATGAACCGAGGCACAGGTGGTCGCTCAACAGATTTGGTTGATGGACACAGAGTTTAGATGAGCCATTGAGGCTGCCATGGCCCTCACATTGTGAGCTGTGACATGGCCTTCCAGAGAAAGGTTCCTACTCTGGTAGGCAAAAGAAATACACTGAGCAATCCAGTTGGACAGCGTTCTCTTAGAAACTGGAAGTCCTAAATGGGAAGGATCAAAAGCAACAAAGAGTTGAGAAGACTTTCTATGTTGCTGTGTTCTTTGTAAGTAAAAGGCGAGAGCTCTTTTACAATCCCAAGTATGAAGATTCCTCTCTGCACTTGATGCATGAGGTCCTGGAAAAAAGACAGGTAAGTATACCTCTTGGTTCAGATGAAAAGGCAAGACCACTTTGGGCATAAAGTGTGGATTGGTCCTGAGGACTACCTTATCATGATGGAACCTTGTATAAGGAGGATTAGCCACCAAGGCTTGCAACTCACTGATGCGACGTGCTGAGGTGACTGCAATGAGAAAGACAACCTTCCAAGAAAGAAATTTCAAGGAGGTGGTGGCTAAAAGTTCAAAGGGTGGCTTCTTAAGCTGGCCAAGAACCAGATTTAAGTCCCATGCCACTGGAGGTGGTCTAATGGGAGGTTTAGTTTAAAGAAGGCCTCTCATGAATCTTGCTATAAGAGGATGAGAGGAAACAGGCTGTCCATTGAGAGGCTTGAGGGACGCTGCAATAGCACTCAAATGGACTCTTACAGAATTCGTTTTGAGGCCTGCATGGGAAAGATGCAGAAGATACTCTAGTAAAGAATTCAAAGGTATTGAAAGAGGGTTAAGACACTTCTCTGAACACCAAATTGTAAATCTTTTCCACTTGAAAGCATAGGAACGTCTAGTGGAAGGCTTTCTAGAAGCATGAATAATATCTCTGACTTGTTGAGAGTGTTGGAAAACTTGAAGGTCTAGGCCTTCAGCAACCAGGCCCTGAGATGGAGAGACTGGGGGTTTGGTTGCCACAATGTTCCGTCTTCCTGGGAGAGAAGATCTGGAGCAGAGCCCAAGTCCAGGGACGGAGCTTGAGAGAGATGCAGAAGTAGAGGGTACCACACTTGGCGTGGCCAATGTGGTGCTATGAGGATCATAGAACCTCGGTCTCTCTGAAGCTTGAACAGTGTTTTGGGAATTAGGGGAATGGGTGGAAAGGCATAAAGGAAGTCTTGACCCCAGTGAAGGAGGAAGGCATCCTTGGCCTGAACTCCCTGACACGGAATCCTGGAACAGAACCGGGGAAGTTTGGCATTCCACGGACTTGCAAATAGGTCTATGTCCGGGGTTCCCCAAATTCAAAAATCCTGGCTACCTGGTCCCTGTGGAGGGACCATTCGTGTGGAAGCAGAACTCGATAGAGTCTGTCTGCCCAAGAGTTTTGAACGCCTGGAAGATATACTGCCATAAGATGAATCTGATGCTCTCTGGCGAAGGCCCACAGTCGCAAAGCTTTATTGCAAAGCGACAGAGAGCCAGTCCCTCCCTGATTGTTCACATAGAATATGGCTACTTTGTTGTCCGTGTGGATGAGGACTGTCCTGTAGCTGAGCAGGGAGTGGAATACTCTGAGAGCTAAGAAAATTGCTCTGAGTTCCAAGAGATTGATGTGTAGCAAAGTCTCCTGTGGAGACCAGATGCCCTGGGTGGAGAGATCTTGCAGATGAGCTCCCCAACCCATTGGAGAGGCATCTGTTGTAAGGGTTGCTTGGGGAAGTGACTGTTGAAAAGGGGACCCAGCAACAGGTTTTGAGAGGACTTCCACCACTGGAGAGACCAAAAAAGGCTACTGGAGTTTGCTATTTTGTCTGACAGGCAACCTGATGTCCATTGGGTGGCCAAAGTCCATTGAGCTGCCCTCATGTGAAGGCGAGCATATGGAACCACATGCACAGTGGATGCCATGTGGCCTAAGAGTTGTAACATTTCTCGAGCAGTTAAAAGAGGCTTTAACTGCATTTGGGAGGCTAACTGCACCAAGTGCAGGCAACGGGCCTGAGGAAGATAGGCCCTTGCAGTTGTGGTATCCACCCAAGCCCTATAAACTCGAGGGACTGAGTAGGGGTAAAATTGGATTTTGGGATGTTTATTACTAGTCCCAAATACTGAAGGACACGCATTGTGCAGGTTAGACAAGTTTTGGCCTCTGCTTGAGATGGAGCTCGAATGAGCCTGTCGTCCAGATATGGGAAGACGGATATTCCCACAGTGCGTAGAAATGCAGCTACTACTGCCATGCATTTCGTGAACACCCTTGGTGCAGAGGCCAGACCAAAAGGAAGCACCCTGTATTGGTAGTGCTTTCCTTGAAAAAGGAACCGAAGGAGCCTTCTGTGAGTTGGATGGATGAGGACATGGGTGTACGCATCCTTGAGTTCTAGAGAACAAAGCCAGTCCTGACTCTGAAGGTATGGAAGCAGAGCACCGAGAGAAATCATCTTGAATTTCTCCTTGAATAGAAATTTGTTCAATTCTCTGAGATCTAAGATGGGCCTGTAGCCCCCTGTTTTCTTTGGGATAAGAAAATAAGGGGAGTAGAACCCTGTGCCTTGTTGAAGAAGAGGTCCTTCTTCTATTGCCCCTTGGGCAATAAGGATGGCAATCTCCTAACCTAAAAGGTTGAGGAGAGATGTTGGAGAATTGAACTGTTTCACCATGGTGTGAGGGGGAAGGTTTAAGAAATGAAGCTTGTACACTTCCCTTATGATGGAGAGTGTCCATTGCTCTGCTGTGATTTGCTCCCATCTGGGAGCAAAGTAAGTCAACCTTCCTGGGATGGTAAGGGGCTCTGGTCCTTCCAGACCTAGAAAGGCTAAGTTCTCTAGTTGCAAGTCAAAGGCCCTGAGGAGGCTGAGGCTGCTGGGCCGTGGAAGGTCTAGCAGCCTTTGACTTGGCCTGTTTAGGTAGTTGCTGATGCTTTGCAGTAAAACGACCTGCAGAAGATGCCTGCTGACCATAAACAGGATGATATCTTCCCTTTTTGGAAAAAGATGTCTTTTTAAACAATATTTTCTTAACAGGAGCAGAGGTAGACTTTGAAAGTCGATCCAAAGCAGAGTTTTCAGCATCCATCTGAGTGGCCTTTGCTTGCCAATCCTTACTAAAAAGGTTTTCACCTGTACAAGGGAGATTTCCCAATTGATCTTGGACCCAGAGTTCCAAATCAGAAGCTTGTAGTCAAGCAATTCTGCGTGCCCCTATGGCAATAGCTGAAGCTCTGCTTACACACTCAAAAGAGTCAAAGGCTGCACGGTTGGAAAATTTGGAGACATCTTGGGCATGTTTGAGCCAAGTGAATAACTCCTGTCTTTTATCCTCTGAAATGAAAGGGATTAAAGTCTGCAGATGATCTGTGACTTCTTTTAGAAACATTCCTATATAGAGACTATAGGAATTGATCCTAGCAGCTAGCATAGCAGCTTGGAAAATCCTTCGGCCAAAAGCATCCAGGGTCCTGCATTCACGCCCTGGAGGATTAGATGAGGGTCTTTTTGCACTCTTTTTCTTCTTCATGGCAGACTCTACCACAGTAGAGTGGTGAGGAAGCTGGATCTTGTGGAAGCCAGGACAAGGAGGGACACGATACATGGTGTCTAACCTGCGAGAATGAGGAGAGGTGGTGAGAGGTGTCTCCCAGATCCTCAACATGAGATCATACAGAATCTCATGAACAGGTAAAGTAGCTGCCTCCTTAGGAGCTTTAGGATACTGTAAAATATCCAACTCCTTGGCTCTGGGTTCTGACTCAGGGGCCACTGTGATAGAGAGGCCCCTAGCCACTTCCCTAATAAAGTCTTGAAAAGACAAGTCTTCTGGAGGAGACATTCTTCATTTAGGTGAAGAAGGCGCCTGAGGAAGAAGTATCGATGCTTCTATGGAACCCTCAGACTCAAAGTCCTCTGAGGAATCGAAGTATCGCCTGTCTGGATGCTCCTGTAAAGCCCGATAACCGTATCAAGTGGGATCGACATCGGGAGTAATCGGTACCGGTTCTGTACCGATGGGCATCATAGGACAGGGTACTGTTGCAGTCGACACCGAAGCCAATGTCGATGCAATCGGTACCGGTACCGGGAGCGATGCCGGTACTGGAGCCGGTACCAGCAACGGGGATTGTTGCAGTACCGGAGGCATCGCAGCCTGTATGAAAGTCGTTAAGGTGCACTGCATGGTCAGAAACTTCTGATCCATCGACGCCACCAGAGTCTGGATGTCGGTACCAGTGGGAGCCACCGTACCCCAGAACACGGCAACAGGTGATCTGTCGAGGCCGAGCCATCGATGTCAACCTGTGACCCCATAGATAATGCTTTGGAAGCCAGAGCTTCCTGCCGGGATAATTTTGCCGGTGCGGAATCCTCGAGGGCAAGCCCGGAGGCATCTCGATACTTGGAGGGAGATTTGCCCTTCGAGGACCAGCCAGATTTATGCTTGGTTACCTGAGATCCATGGGAGGAAGAGGCCCTGGAAGATGTCGATGCTACCGAAGCTGCATCAGAAGGAAACAGGGTACTGAGCTTGGCTGTTCGGTTCTGCCGACCTCTCTTAGACATCATGGTACAGGACATACAATCCGTGATGGAATGGTCAGGTCCCAAACACTTTAGACACCAGTCATGGGTGTCAGTGACAGAAATAGTACCGCCACATTTTGTGCATTTTTTAAACCCAGAAGCGGGCTTCTCCATGAGGAAAATATTTTTAGGCCTAGGGCCCAAAATCTGAAAATGCACAGTAAAGATAAAGCGTTTTTTGGGGGTTTTTTGAAAGAAAGAAAAGAAAGACCGGCGGTACCGGTCCGACGTCGAAGAAGGCAGACGGGACACAAAAGAATAAAGAAAAAATAAAGAACTTCTTCTGCGGTGACAGGAACACGACCTGCTGGCTCCCGGAAAAGAAGAACTGGAGAGAGGCGGTTGGGAAAGGCGGAAAGGCAGCACGCAGGCGCTGTGGGACGCTCCGAAAAGCTTTCTTATTGGATGCTGGGGAGCGTTCCCACGCAGGCTCCGTTGATACCGACAATACCCATATGTGAAGACTCATTCCTGCTTGTTCCTGGAGATTCACCTTTCTCCATTTGGAAAATTGGCCATTTAGCCCTACCCGCTGCTTTCTATCTTTTAACGAGTTCCTGCTCCACAACAGTACACTGCCTCCTATCCCACGACTCTTTAGTTTTGCCAAATGTCTCTGATGAAGGACCTTGTCAAAGGCGTTCTGAAAGTCCAAATACACTACTATATCAACCAACTCACCTTTGTCTACCTGTTTATTCACACCTTCAAAAAAACATAACAGATTAGTAAGACAAGATCTTCCTTATCTAAAGCCCTGTTGGCTGTCTCCCATTAAGCCATGACTATCTACATTTTCAGCAATTTTGTTCTTTATGATGGTTTCTACCATTTTTCCTGGTATTGACGTCAGGCTCACCAGTCTGTACTTTCCTGGATTACCCCTGGAACCCTTTTTAAAAATTGGCGTTACGTTGGCCATCCTCCAATCTTCAGGTATTACAGATGATTTTAATGATAGTTCACATATTACTAATAGCAGGTCTGCAATCTTATATTTCAGTTCTTTCAACACCCTTGGATGTATACCATCCAGTCCAGGTGATTTGCTACTCTTCACTTTATCAAATAGTTGTAATACATCTTCCCGATGTATTGATATTTCCTTCAGTTCTTCCTCACCTTTAAATACCACTTCAGTCATAGGTAACATCCCGACATCTTCCTCACTAAAGACCATTCAGAGCCAATCATACTCTTTCTCACCTATCCAGCAATATAATATACCCATTATTCAGACCCATGTCAGACTCACACCACCTTTGCATTTCAACAATCCAAGTTATCGTGCTAGTGCACTGCACAAATGCTCATATCCCCATTGTAAATAAGTTGATTGTATAATATGTTTATTGAAAATAAATTTATTGTATTGTAAAAGAGGTTTACTGTGATTCGAGTATACTAGATTCATACATTAAGTAAGTTACAAAAAGGTTTAATTTAACTTTTGTTGGTTGATTATAAACCGCTCTTGATCTCTGGAAGGGGCGGTATAAAAAAACATAAATAAATGTATAAAATAAATACATACAAATAAATAAATTATTTTTAAGATATGGTGACCAGAATTGGACACAATTTAAGGTGTGGTTGCACCATTGAACAATACAGAGGCATTATAATATCCTTTGTTTTATTGTCTATTCCTTTCCTTATGATTCCTAGCATTCTATTTGCTTTCTTAGCTGCTACTGCACACTGGGCTTCAACATATTATCCTCGATGATGCCTATTTTTTTTTCCTTGGTTCCTAATGTGGAATCTTGCATTGTGTAACCATAGTTGGGTTGTTCTTTCCTGGTTGCATAACTTTGCACTTGCCACATTCAATTTCATCTGCCATTTGAACATCCAGTCTTCCAATTTATCAAGGTCCTCTTATAATTTGTCACAATCCTCTTGTCTTTTTAACAATTTTGAATAATTTTGTGTCATATGCAAATTTAATTACCTCACCTATTCCCATTTCGAGATCATTTATGAATATGTTAAAAATCAGCAGGGTCAGCACAAATCCCTGGGGTACTCCACTATTCACCTTTTTCCAATGGGAAAATTGGTAATTTAGCCCTTCTCTCTGCTTTCTATCTTTTAACCAGTTCCTGATTCACAATATTATACCGCCTACAATCCCATGACTTTTTAATTTCACCAAGTCTCTCTCATGAGGGACCCAAAAACCTATGGATGGCATGTAAGGGTTAGGTTTCCCGCTCAGGGTCAAATTAGGAAGGATACATTTAGGTCTGAACATTTTAGGGGGGCGATCTGTGTTGTCCCACTAAATTCAGACTGGATACATACCCCTTGCAGGAGCTGCTGCTTGCACCACGAGAATACCTCATCATTCATAATGTTTCTAGTGGGAGGGGAAGATCCTAGTTTTTCTTAATCTGATGCCTTCTGTGGGTTGCAAGAAATCCCTAGAGATAGTGTGGTAGTGGGTGAAGTGAAAGGTTTGACCAAGTCACTGTCCTCTCCCACTGACTTCTTGCACAGTTCAGGAATTGTGATGACAGCTTCCTCCCACTTTCCCAGGCTATCATATGATCTGGTTAGGGGAAAGAGCTGCTTTGCAAACAGAGTTTGGTCAAAGGGGCTGGTATTCCGACTAACCTCCACATAGAGAGGTTCATGCCACACACGTATGGTACTATATCTTTTTAGAGGAGACTTTCTTGCTTTAAGCTCATTAACGGCAGTGCTGAGGATGATGTGCCAGGGATACTGCTTCGGCAGGGCAGTGCTCTGGCAGTAATTGATGGTCAACATAAATTTTGTACTTCAGAGCAGCTTAGTCCCTGCATTGGCTACCTTCAGCATTCACCCATGTCAAGACATTTCATGCCACTATATGCACAATAGGATACACTTTGACTAGTATGACAACAGTTTGCCAGAGGAGACATTTCTTGACATTCATCACAATACAACCCTGCAGAAGGAAACTTTAATTTTGCCAAGACCTGATGCAAAGGAGATGAGGCCTTACGGCAAGATTCCGATATGCATGCCTTCATCTCTCAAGTAGAATTTTATGGTATGACAACAACCCGAAGAGGAGAAAAATCCACGTTGAGCAGCTGCTGAACAATCACCTGATGATCTCCTCTCTGGTGCTCTGCATGATCTGCCTGAGCATCTGAGACACACACAGCTACTACTACTTATCATCTGTATAGTGCTACGATGCATACGCAGCGCTGTACAGAGACAGTCTCTGCTCGTAAGAGCTTACAGTCTAATTAAGACAGACAACACAACAAGTGGGGACTAGGATATATCTAAGGAAATGGTAAGAAAACGCATAGGTGGTGAACAGGAGACTAGGAGGATCAGGATCCATAAGCAGTCTCAAAGAAGTGAGTTTTTAGCCTGGCTTTGAACAGGGTCACAGATTGAGCCTGACGTGGATTCAGGTAGTTTGTTCCAGGCATAAGGAGCAGCAAGATAGAAAGATCAAAGTTTGGAGTTGGCAGTGGAAGAGAAGGACACAGATAGAAGCAATCTGCCAGAAAAGCGGAGTTCCTGAGGAGGAGTGAAGGGAGAGACAAAAGAGGAAATGTAAGTAGAAACAGCTGAATGAAGGTACTTATTGGTCAGCAGTAGAACTATGAACTGGATACAAGAATGAATAGGGAACCAATGAAGTGACTTGAGAAAAGGGTGACATGAGCATAGCAGCACTGGCAGAAGATTAGCCTTGCAGCTGAGTTTTGAACAGAATGAAGTGGGGAGAGATGATTCAGAAAAAGACCAGCAAAAAAGAGGTCGCAATGGTCTAGACAAGAGGTGAAAAGAGAATGGATGAGTGTCTTAGTAGTGTGTTCAGAAAGGAAGTGACAAATTTTGCCAGTGTTATAAAGAAAGAAGCGACAGGTTTTAGCTGTTGAATGTGTGTGTAAAAGAAGAGGGAGGAGTTAAAGATGACCCCCAAGGCTGCGAGCCGAGGATACGGTGAGGAGTAAAGTGTTATCCACAAAAATAGAGAAGGGGAAGGTGGGCTTAGAATGAAAGATAAGGAGCTCAGTTTTGGCTATGTTCAGTTTCAGACAATGATGAGATATCTAAGCAGCAACGTTGAATAAGCAGGCAGAGATCTGGGCCTGGATTCCTGGCACAGAGAGGTAAATCTAAGAGTTGTTAGCATAAAGATGGTACTGAAAACCATGGGAGGGAATAAGTGCATTAAGGGACTGAGTGTAGAAAGAGAAAAGGAGAGGTCCCGAGACAGAGCCCTGGGGTACAACTACTGAAAGCAGGATAGAAGAGGATCCATCAGAACATACACTAAAAGTGTGGTGGGAGAGATAGCAAGAAAACCAGGACAGGACAGAACCCCTAAATCCAAGCAAGAACAGGGCATTGAGGAGAAGGTGGTGATCAACAGTGTCAAAAGCAGCAGAAGGGTCAAGAAGGATGAGGATCAAGTAAAATCTCTTCTATTTGGTGAGGAATAAGTCATTAGAGATTTTGGCAAGAGCCGTCTCAGTAGAATGTAGAGTGTGGAAGCCAGATTGCAGTGGATTTAGAAGGGATTGAGAGGAGAGAAAGCCAAGACATGGTGGTGAACAACACATTCAAGTATTTCAGAAATAAAGGAACGAACAGAGATGGGTCAATAATTACAAGGACAGGAAGGATCAAGGGATGGTTTCTTGAGGAGAGGTGTAACCACAGCACGCTTGAAGGCTGCAGGAAAAGTTGCATTAGAAAGCGATAGGTTGAATATATGACAAATGGAAGGGACAACAGTGGAGAAGATGGAATTTGGTAGATGGGTAGGAATAGGATCAGAGAGGCAGTTAGTAACTAGAGAAGAGAGAAGATGTGTGTTTTTTTCCGCAGTGATCTTAGAAAAGGAGAAGAGGGTGACAGGTTGAGAAAAGGATTTGGGAGTGATGAGGGGGAAGGGGGGATGAAGATTACCCTGGGGGAAAAAGTCAAGAGTAATCTTGTGGACTTTCTCATGGAAGTAGTCAGCCAAGGTCTGGGTAGAAAGGAAAGGAGAGGTCAGAGGCGGAGGCACTTCGAGGAGAGAGTAGAGCATTGTAAAGAGATGGCGAGGGTCAGAAACAAGAGAGTTAGATGGACATAATACACTTGCTTAGCAAGTGCTATGACAAACTCAACACAGAGTAATAGTCCCTAGCTTGCATCACGTTCTTCCTAAATCCTGGCACTTTAATTCCCTAGAGCTCTGGGTTTTTTAGGCATAGCTAGAGCCTTTGTGGCTCCAGTGATTCTGAAATAGTCACACTGATGTATAGCAGGCTTGTCCAAGTTCAGTCTTTGAGGGCTGTAAACACATCATATTTTCAGATTATCCCTATTTAATATGCATGCGATGGATTTGCGTTCAGTAGAGGTAGTATGTATGCAAATCTAATCCCATGCATATTCATTATGGATACCCAGAAAACCTGTCCGTTTATCATTATCAAGGACTTATTTTAGACAAGCCTGGTGTATAGTGTTGACTCCATGAATAATTTATTTCCCAACACATTTATCCAAAATTCTTTATGATTATATAAAAGTGACCATCCAACCACTCAGCATATTACAGGGTTGTTCACTTCTATTTATGTTAATGAAAATTGTCACCCAAAATTTCTGTCAAAAATGAATGAAAAACTCTGTATTATAACTTGAAAGTAAATGTATCACCAGAGGCCACTTAGATAATTCACAGAAAAAGCCTTCGCATAGCCAAAACACCTATCCGCAAAAGCAACCAAGGGTCTCAGTCTTCCCGGGCAAAAACAAAACCTGTCAGAAACTTTCTGACAAGGTAAAGCCCTGATAACATCAGTGACCCATAAACTAACGTTGCTTTAAAATGGATAGCAGCCAACTCTTTCACTCATCAAGATGTAGTAATGCAACATGATCAAAAATTCCCAAATGTAAGAACAAAAGAGTAGGAACTTAGCTTTGCAGTCTGTAGCAGTGCTCGTGAAATGGTGCTAAGCCAATAGGATAGGTGTTTTGGCTATGCAAAGGCTTTTTCTGTGAATTATCTAAGTGGCCTCTGGTGATACATTTACTTTCAAGTTATAATACAGAGTTTTTCATTCATTTTTGACAGTATTAGCTCTGTTGTAGTTTGACCACTCTTTATTTGTGTTACCCAAAATTTCTGTACAAACTCCAAGGGGTTGATTTACCAATAATAATGTGTTTAATTAATGAAGAAGTCCACTGGAAATAACGGGGACTACAGTAAATAATGCATATTAATGCACATTACTACATACTGCACTTTAGAACATAGACCCCTAAATTTCTTGTGAGATGGATTCAATTTACAAACCTGAGACCGTCCAGGTTTTAGGCATGCAATAATCTTATGACATATGAAAGCACGTGGATGATTCATTACGCAAAATATTTACCTATTTTCAAATCATACATGTTGAGATATATTTCATTATTATCTATTTTGAGGAAACTGGTAGACTTCCTCTAATAAGTATTCACTGCATTTTGAACATTTTATTAACATGGATAGATGTAAACATCCCTGTGGTATCCTGAAAAGTCAATTGGTGACTTGCATATGATGCAATGTTTTGGGCCAATGAGTAGCACAATCAGTTGTTTGTGGAGCCAACAATGTAATCCAATAAGGTTGATACTGCAAAGGATTTATACAGTCAACTTTGGAGGATAATGCTGCTCTTTTTCAAAATTTAGAGCTGGCCAAAGTATAACGTTTGGACACACACCTCAATGTTCAGGCAAATGTTATGCGTCTAGGATGCACAGACATTGAGCACTAGTAGAAAAGCACAAATAAACATTCTAACTAAAATGGATAATGTTTTTAATGTGGCTTATTTACCTCAGGGCCTGTTTTACGCCATGTTCCCTGTTCTAATTAACACACATTAATGGTGATGGGCTGGAACTAAGGCCAGTTTGCTGATATCTGCCCGTGTTGCTCTTGATTCGTATGAGATGTTGTTGGATCTTGTCCCTGCCTGTGTGTAATTATTATGACTCATCTTAAAAATAAAGAATTTATCAAGATATAAAGAACCTGCTTACCATGACGACTTTGACTGGGAATTTCAGGTAATCTTGCCAAGCAAGGAGCAGAACGTGTGGTAAGTACAGCACAAAATAGATAATTCCTCCACAGGCAGCAGCAAGATTTGCTTTGGAGAAGAAGACGCTGATAAAGAAACACTCCATGATGGTGGAAAAGCAGAATATAACCAGAAAGATAAAGACCACGAATCCATCACTGTACTGGAGCACACTTCCCAGCTGTTTCATAAAAAAGTTCAGATAACAGTTACTTAAACAATATTGTTTCACATCATTTTAAAGACCATAAAGAACAGAGGTAATCAACAATTCCTTTATAATGCTCTCAGTTTATAGTGGGAATTATTTTAGAAACCTTATTCACCATTTACATGTATTTAATCAGGATATATACATGGGTAAGTTGTCATTTTAGAAAGGGTCCAATTTATACATGGACATTTTTAGGGGGCATGTCAGGGATGTAGTTAATGGAGGACAAAAATCTATTATCTATTTCATATCGGGAATGCAAGTATAAGCTCAAAAATCTCCACAATGGAATTTATATCTGCTCCCCGGCACATGTAGTTATCCTCCTTATTCCCTCCTCCAAACTGAATGACTTAAATATGGCATCCTCTGTAGTTACGTAGCAGCACCTGCATGTTTCATTTTGCAGAATAGGCTCACATCTATGAGTAAGTGTCAAGGATTCACACATGTAAGTTATAAAATACCAACACACACACGTGTAAGTTGTCAGGTTGTAGATTTGTAGAATGGCTCCTCCCATTACATGTGGATGTCAGTCAATATGTGTTCCTGCACCACCTTCTGTGTAGTTGAGAAAAAGCTCTACATTTAGCAGAGCTTTTTCTAAAATGCTTTTCAACATCTACCTCCGTCCACTCTGTTCAGTCATATGCACTCACAATGTCCACTTCCACATATACGCCGACGATATAATGCTCTACGCACCAATTACAACCACAGACCCGACAAACGACCAGCTGTTAACCTGCTTCACCGACGTATCCAACTGGCTACAAGAGAACAACTTATCCATTAACATAAAGAAGACCGAGGCTCTTATAGTGACAAAAGACCCAGACTTCAAATCACCCACTCACATCACCATGGGAACCACGCAAATCCAAATACAACCACACATAAGATATCTCGGCATTATCACTGACCAAGCCCTAACCCTTAAGCAGCAAATCAACAAGACCACTTGAACAGTATTCCACAAGGCAAAAACGGTACAACGTCTCCGACCTCTCCTCGAACCACAGGACTTCAGGACAGTAATGCAAGCTCTGACACTCCCTCATCTAGACTACTGCAACATTTTATTTATTTATTATTTATTTATTTATTACAATTTCTTATATACCACACTATTGTCAGCGCGGTTTACATACAACAAAATGACCATAACAAACCGTTTGGCTTCACATAGAACAGGAGAAAACAACTTGGATAAAAAGCTGCTGATTTACATAGAACAGGAGTAATAACTTGGATAAACGGGGTATGCAAACTAAACTACTTACATATGTACATAATCTACCATGGCCTACCTGCCACACAAACCAATCCTCTCCGAATTGCCCTAAACACCACGGAGAGAATAATTCACAATGCAAAGAAAAGGGACCACATCACCCCAATTCTGAGGGACCTTCATATTCTCCCCATCGAAGCAAGAATCAAATACAAAGCTCTTCTACTCACCCACAAAACCATCCACCAAACACAAGGCACCCCACTCTGCTCCCTACTACCTCGACCAACCCACAGCAGAACGACCAGACAATCCTCCAACAGCTCCATTGCAGTCCCCCACAAAAGGATCAAGGCAACACAATGGACCTGCAACAGAGCCTTTGAACTCTATGCCCCATCCCTCTGGAACTCTCTACCAAACCACATCAGGAACAACGGTGATCTCCCATCATTCAAAAAGCAGCTAAAAAACGTCCTATTCCAAGAACATCTCTGAATAGGAACCCCCCTATTTTTTCTCAAAAGCTCCAGACCAGTAACTATGCTACCCTGTCAGTCTCTATGTTTATCCCAAAATCATCAATGTTGAACCCCCGGTGCTGCCCCCCCCCACCATTGATCCCCCCCCCCCTTGTTATATGTCCCACCACTTTGACCCGGTGAAAAGCGGGATATAAATACAGTTAAATAAATAAATAAATAAATACTGTCAGAACCGAGTATGACCAAATCCAGTGTTTCAATTCCATTCCCCACATACGGTCTAAATTTTGCCTTAGTATGTGTGTGCATGGGTCTGTTTGAGCATGACCTGAATTTTTGAGGTAATATAAAAATAGAAAAAAACAAACGTTTCCAAAAAGAAAGACAGCTCCTAAAATATATTTGATCATGGCTGAATGTCTCTTTGCAAAGTGAAGTTAACATTTATCACATTAGTTGGAATGATTCTAATCTTGGTCAGCACCACCACTATCATCTGCTTTGTCCCATGGTTCTAGAGTTGCCAGCAGAAAATGTGGTCTCCGTGAAAGGCTAGATGCACAAAATTAATCAGACGTGCCCTAGCATACAGAGATTGAGATTAAATTTGCCCAAATTTCTGATTTAGTAACGTTTACCAGTTTGCATTATACTTGGATATTGAGCATCCACACATACATGTTAGCATCAATAATGATTTAAAGGTGTATTCTTCACTAGATACATTTTTGACAATTAAGGGCTATTACATTTGTCCAATGGAAATTATTCACACAAAACTGACATCGTCTAACTTCCCTTTGAAAATGAATGCAAAATCTGTAGACAAAATATACCCGCAGACATTACATCTAAGCTTAAAACTGCCCTCATTTGTATATGTGATTATGTATACACTGCTGTATATGCTGCTGTACACTGGAATGTGTGAATTAGTCAGGCTTTCAGTATAACCACAATGAATATGCACGAGAGAGATTTACATGGACATTCATTGTGGTTATCCTGAAAACATGATTAGCTAGGTGTGCCCCGAGAAATGGGTTGAGAGCCCTTGATCTAAATATATACACATCAATATACTTACTGTAACTACATCTCGCTCTTTCTATATCTATATGTCTTTCTATGTATGCATATACATACACACACATTGGGTCGATATTCAGTCTATGGTGGTCAGCAATGCTGAAATGCCTGACCACTATGGGTAAAAATGGAAGCAGATATTCAGCCTGCGAGTCTCTCCAGCACTGAATATCCAGAGTCATCACTCACACATTTCTCTGTTTGGTTAGTAGAGATATTCAGTCACTAACCAGATAGCAAAAACTGCATAAAGTTAGGACAGCCCTTGACCTTTATGTGCGTAGCTATCCGGTTAGCAGGCTGAGTATCACTGATAGGTGTCAGGACTAGTTAGTGCCGCTGAGTATCATATGCCCACTGAATTTTATGCGGTTTGCAGGTCTTGAAAACCACATACACACCTTTGAATATCAACCCTGTATATATAATATACTCTATAGTGGGCCTCCAGTTTATAATTTGTAAATGTATGTGTTTATTTTCAAAATAATCAGCTACTATTGGAGGGAACTAAAAATCTCAGCATATTTGTGATTCCATGTTAAAATGAAATTTTAAGTAGATTCAATTTCTCACATTAAAATTTTAAAATTGGTATACTCTCATAATCCTCATCAGTCACACTTTTTTGTCCTCTTATCATTCCCAGCAGTCACAATCTTTCTAACCCTCGTTATCTCCAGCAGCAACTCTCTCTTTGTCTCCTCTTCATCCACAGCAGATGTATTCACTTACTCTATCCCCTTATCATCCACTGCAGTCAATTTCTCTTTCAATCCCTCTCATCATTCCCAGCACTCAATTTCTCAATGCCCCCATCCGCTGCAATCCTCATTCACAACTCTCTCACTCTCTCAGCCTCCCTACCTTGAGAAAAAATTCTCAGCACCCCCAATTCCTTCACTTCTTCTCCTCCCTGAACAATCATTCTCTCTTTCAATACCTCCACCCCAATCAAACCAAGTGTCCCCTTGCCGTTTCACTCAATGCTCTCCCTCCCTGGATGCAATTTTTTTCTCCCTCTCTCAATAACCCTTTTCTCTTCCTCTCCATGTGCTCACCTCCTCTTTTACTGATGCAAAATAGCACAGAGCACTCAGTGCCTCTTCTGCCCACCCAGCTGCTGATTTCCTCCTGTCCTGGATGCTGACCTGTTGGCCCCATCTATTCAATTTCATCCAGCATAGGCTACTGCTGCCAACTAGACCTTCTTATATTGGTCTATATGTATATTGACTGGTTGAGGTCCTACTCCAACCACATAACTTGGTTGCTACAGCAAAACCAGATGATGTTATTAGATTGCCATGGGTGAGTATGATTTGAGAGGAGGGAAGGGGAACCTTAAATTCCTCTTTTAAGGAGGATGGTTTATGAAGATTTTCTGTTTATAACTGAAATCAGAAGCCCTTTTGTAATAATTCAAGGAAAATTTAGGGTGAGAATACAGCAGATATTTCCAGTTATCAATCTTGACTTTATATAGAATAATATTTGATTTGCATGAGACTCTGGTATCCCATTAATGCTTGTTTAAAGCATGTGGGTGACAAGGTTATCTTGCCATTGATGTTTAAAGAGTAGAGTTAAATAAAACAGATGGGCTAGAAAGTCTGAGAGATTATCCTGAAAGATGTGTCGTGGTTTTAACACTAGAAGCCCCAAAAGGCATTTTACCTAGAAACCCCAAAGTGTGTCAATTTGCGCATTATCACAACGACTGCATTTAGCATGAAATGCAGTTGTGAATTAATTTGAATGTACTTATTTGTTTAATATGTGCAGTATGTGACATCATTACATGACATCATCGTGTGTTTATTGGTTTGTAATTTCAGAGTAAAACTGGAAAAAGTGATCGATTTAAAACCAAAATTTACTCTGATACACAGGTATGTACAATGTCGTGACTTTCGAACACACCCTAGAACAGGCCAACCCGCCAGAACCTTTAGCATATCACTTCCTCTCTGAAATTTTATTCATTATTTTCTACAATTCTATGTACAGAATGCCAAGACCTCGAGACAGCAGTGCCTAGATGTGCTGGGGCAAAATCAGTTGACCTGTTGCCAGCTGCGGCTAACGCTTCAATGCAAAAAACGAGAGAACCATGTCCGCAGTGCATGACAGCAGCACAAGCACTTGCCAAGCTACAAGATATTTTGGAAATTGACAGTGGCTCTGATTCGATTGATTTGTTGATAACAGTCAAAAATGTTACATACCAGAAGAATCACTTACTGTAGATGAACAACTATTCCCAATGAAAAGCAGATGAAAATTCACGCAGTACATGCCAAATAAGCTAGATAAATTTGGAATAAAGTTCTGTAACTTGGCAGAATTGCAGTCCAAATACTGTTTGAATGTGAAACCGTATACTGGGAAAGATGATGAAAGAGTTGGCAGTTTAGGAATGCATGTGGTCATGACTCTAATGCAGCCATATTATCAGCGAGGATACAACATTACGGTCGATAATTTTTTTATGAGCCGTGACCTCGCTGAGAAACTATTGGAGAAGTGCACTTTGTTGGTCGGGACCATTTGTCTGAATCGCAGAGAACTACCATCACTTACAAAATTCGAACTGTACCAATCCAAGTTCTACACCAATGGATCAATGACCATAGTACAATATCAGACGAAACAGAAGAAGACTGTTGCCATTTTGTCGACTTTGCACAAAGGTGCGATATGTGAAACCAGTGGCAAGCTGAAGTCTGAAAGTGTATTGTACTACAACAAGAATAAATGCGGTGTCGACATGCTGGACTCAATGTGCCGTCAAATGTCCACCAAATCTGCATGTCATAGATGGACATTAGCCATTTTCTTCAATATTTTCAACTTGGCAGCATCAATGCCTGGATTATTTTCTGCAAGCAAACCGGTGTCACCATGCCAAGGAGACAGTTTCTTCACACACTGTCGGAGCAGCTGCGACAAACTTGTGCTGCTCGACGTTCGTACTCCGAGTCAATGCCAGCCACTGTTGCGACAAACAAACTGGCAAAGCGAGTAATGTGTGCAGTCAAGGCCAACTGCAAACAAAATTGCACTGTTACGCTATGCGATAAATGCAAGCGTCCAGTTTGCAGACAGTGTCTGTCGACAATCTGCGCCAGTTGCGCATAGACTCTAAATGTACAATAGCAAACCGTACATGCTTATCCTGTTCGTTCATTAACTGACATAGACTTTGCAGTTATTTTTGAATTTTCAGTTACTTTTAAATTTAGTTAACACTGTTCTTATGTTAGTCGTTGTAAGAAAACTTGTGAAAACCACTCAATTTTCTTGGTTGTGTCAATTGACATACTTTGGGGCTTCTAGGTATAAATTCATTTTCCCACTAGATGACACATCTGTCATTAATTTTCGATGCACATATTTGGACATCTTGACCTCGCTAACAAAGTCATGGAACATAACTGACATGGTTCTAGCAGTGGCGCTGGTATAGAACTTTGAAGATGCATTTGCGTCAATTGACATATTTGGGGTTTCTAGTGTTAATTTGATTTCTGATTACTTCAGCATTTCTTAGAAGACAATGTTCACACTGTCCGATTTGGGACAACATCAGCAAGTACTTTCAACTTATGGCCTTTACGCTGATTTTCCAAGAAAAGTATACCCATACTTATACTACTATCAAACATGGTGTACATATAAAGTACCCACGGATATTTGCACCTACTCTTTGCTCAAGTACTTTTTCCATCGCTAAAATGTGGTCATCACGATATTCAGCAGCACTAAGTGCTTAGTGCCACTGCATATCTCAACAGACCGCTGAAAAAATGGGCAGTTAAAACTGAGGCAGTCTGTGAACAGAGTGGGGATAGTGACAGTCGCTATGAGGTTAGCGGTGATAGTTTAAGTGGTGTAAGTTAGGGCAAGTGAAGAGCCATCCTAACTGTAACTGCTTTGCGCTATTGTTGGTGGTGGAATATTGTCACTAATTGGATAGCAGCAATGGTGGCTGGACAACCCATATATTCAGTGGCAGAAACCGGACATCATCTACTACTGAATATCTAGTTTTAATTAAAGTGGTATCAGCTAGGCACTTTCTTTTGCCTAGTTGCTGCTGCTGAATATGCCCCTTGTAGAGTGAAAGATTTCATCTACATACATATTAGTTATCACCTTGAGCTAAACATGCTCCCAGGAACACCTCCTGTATATGTGGCCAAAGCTATGTGCATAGTAGAACAGTACAGTACAGAAATTTTCAACCGCCTATTAATGCATGCCAAGTGCTATTTACGTGAGTAAATGACTGTACCTTTTAGTATCTGTGTAAATAAAGTTCTCCCTGGGCTTAGAGAAAGAGATTGTGAAAGAAACACAGGGTCAATGAGAACAATTTTATCTATGCTCCTACAGTTTTAATTTTGAGTCTGAGTTTCTTCCCGACTTGTGCTTTGATAATGATGGAAATGACTAAGGGGACCCTTTTACTAAAAGATGGTAGGATTTTCCATTTACCGTGCATTAGGAGAAGAAAATGCACAATAAGTGCAAAAAAGCCCTGAGCTAACTGCCAAGGGTATGGTTTGCATATCCTTAACAGCTACTGCACAAAACAATTCCCTACCACATGTTAAGTTCATTTGCAGTTAGTGCAGATGAACTTCATGCCTCCTCTCAAGGTAGTGTTACTGTAAGTGCACCCATGTTCACTGCAAAACTGCCAGCCTAAGTATCATGCACTAACAGCAATGCACAGCCCACTTCCACTCTTCACACACAACTCACCCAATCCCCACCCTCTGTGCATTAAACACTGAACATGGAAATTTTACTGCACAGGCTTTTTTAATATGCAGAAAAACCATTACTGTGGCTCCACGTTAATGGTCACCGTGTATTAAAAGGCATATTAACTGCTTAGCACACTTTAATAAAAGAGACCCTTAGTCTTTTCAAGCAGAACCCCTGTGCTTATTTTTTACTTTTCTAAATGAAAATGGAAATCAAACACAGGCATTGCATTTTATGGTACCATTTACAGAATCACAAGGCGGCAAATCAAAGCATACATGCACTTCATTGACCCATAATTCAGAAAGTTTAAATCAGCTGTGAATTAAATGATCACCTTGAGTATGAGAGTGAGCAGGAAAGCACTAATACTGAATGGAATAATGCTGCTGATGAACCAACTCAGCCAGTAGGTCCCACTGCCGAGTCCCATCATTCTCACCATTTCCTTCAGCCGGGCTTCTTTCTCGTACACTATACCTTTGACAATCATGGCCACAGAATAAATCCAAGCCAAAGTCATATAGAGAGGAAGTGAACGAGAGAGTGAGCGTACAAATCTAAACAAGCAACAAGAGAAAAATAACAGCAGAAGATCATTAAAAATCATGAATCATATTGCTTTGAAGCGCAGCAGAGAATTTCATAATGCATTCAGTCAGAGGGAAGAACACCAGTAACTGTACACTGTACAAACCATCTTCTAATTTATCCCTTGATCTCACCTACTAGAATAGGCACCTATTCATATTTTAACATAGATGAACTTGACTTATGAGTTGGTGACTACAGAAATCTGGATATATTAAAAACTGAGAGAATATTGTTGATATAATTGTATTGTCATAATGTTTCCTATCGCTGTTCGCAATTTAGCTTCCTGAAGATTTCTTTTTGTCATTCATTTATCAGGAAAAATTTCACCCTTTTTTGCTAGTCATTAATTCATCACTAAAAACAGCCAGCCAGTATTGGTGTCCTTCAGTGTCCTCTTGTAAACTGCTTGGAGACATCTATACAAGTAACTCAATCACAAATCAAAATTACCTATTTATGCACAAAAGTAAAGTAAGCATATTTCAGTTAATAACTGATGAAAAATATTTCTTAATTAGAATGATAACATAACGAGAAGGCCGAGGAGCTTCGTGCACGTGGCCGGCGTTAACCGGGGGGTGGCTGGTCACGTGCGCCGGTGGCGTGGGGAGCCGTTGGGAGTGAGGTGGTGCGTCTTTCAAGCCCATTGGCTCCCGCGGGTGTGGGGAAGACGCGGGAGCCAATGGGATAAGGGCAAGTCTCGGCAGGGTGGGAGGCGCAGGGTACAGCGTGGCTCTTTTGGATCCGGGGCTGGAGGCAACGGTCGTGCTGTTGGGAGCTGCGGATTCCTTTAGTGGAGGGCGGGCAGCCCAGCGTGAGTGGAGTTGTTGCAGTAGGCAGCGGTGTGAACGGCGCGATGAGTGGATGCAGTTAAAGAGCTCCGTGCACGTGGCAGTCCGTGTGTGAGGCAGCAGGCAAGTGCGGATCTACGCAGCATGGCTCGAAGGCACGAAGTCATTTAAATATATTAATAAAATAAAAGGGGAAGGAAGTGCGATTCAGGATGCAGCCACATCGGGGTGAGGGGGGGAACAAGATGGGTAAAGGGGGCAGGAAGGGGTAGGGGGGCTAGAAGGGGGGTTGGGGTGGAGGAGCAGCTGGTTGTGGTTACTCAAAAGGGGCAGAGGGCCATGGGGTACAGGGGGCGGGGGCCCAAGATACAAGGGGTGAGCGCAAGGGGGAGCAGCAGGCAAAGTGGGGGACGGGGTGGATCCATGGGCAGGAGCAAAGGTGCAAAGGAGGGCAGCAGGCATGGGGAAGGGGCACCTCAAGTTCGGAGGGGGGTTAGGGGGGTGACCCTGTTGCGGAGGGGCAGGTGGACCCTAATGGTCCTGTGAGGCGGGGCAGGGGATTGGTAAGGGGTACCCTTGGACGGGGGGTGGTGCTGGGTTCTGAGGGGTGCTCAAGCTTGGAACCTGATCCTTTGGAATGGGAGTGGCGCACGGCGGGGTGGATGACGGGGGGAGATGGGACGGGGTTAGCGAGTGCTGTAAGCTGGCACGGTGCACAGGGCGGCGGGTACCCGCCGGCATGGGAGCATTGGCGGGGGGGGCATGGCTCTTCTCGGGCAGAGTGGTTGGGGGTGTGGCAGTCGCCTTGGGCCATGGCAGGTGCCCCTTCACCTTTTGGTGTCTTATCTCCTCAGGTACCACCTGGATGGCAGTATGTGGGAGGTCCCGGGATGAGCAGTCCGTGGCAACAGGATGGAGCAACAGTAAGCGCAGACGGAGGTCACGTGGCAGGAGAGTCGAACGCAGGGCCTACGTCAGTGGCGGAGCAGCATGAGACAAGTCTGAATGAAGAGATGGCGAGAGGCATTGCAGGTGAGCTGGCTCCAGACCAAGGTGCGGAAGTGGGTGGTGGAATGGGGGCGGCCGAGGAGGTGGAGAAAAAGGCTAAAAGAAAATGTAAGCATTCCTGTCGACGGCGTCATAAGTCGGGATCCTCTTCCACGTCGTCTACTGATTCATCGTCGTGTTCGTCTACGTTGGAGGAGAGCGGGCGTGGAGAGCGTAGCAAGAGTGCGGTGCAGCTAGTGGGGGGCGGGGAGATGCCTACTCTGGCAGATTTCTCGGAATTATGGGAAGGGGTGCCGAGAAATTTGCGGTGGAAAATCAGAAGGAGGCGTTACATTGACATTTTCCATTGGAGGGTAGGAAACGATCGGGGGGACAGCAGGAAGAAGAGGAAGGAGAATGAGAAGGCGGGTAGGGTTTGGAGGGCGGCTTGGAATGTAGTTAACTGGACTCGGGCCTTTTTGCATCTCGCTAGTGTTTGGGGACACCAGCATCCAGAGCAGTATGGGATGCTATTGGCATATATGGACTCCATCTTAGAGGTGTCTCAGTCACATGAAGGTTGGGCATGGCTCAACTATGATGAAAAGTTCCGCGATAAAATGGAGGAAAATCAGCTCTTATCTTGGGGGCACAAGATATTAATTTATGGTTAACGCAGATGGCGGTTCGACCGAGCGGCGGAGTGGCTAGTGGAGTAAAAGGAGGACTAGTTGCTCCGGTTGGTGCAGGGCAGTCCTTTCGACCTAGCGGGCTCCCGACAGGGCAGAGGGCAGCTGGGGGGGGGGGCACAGGAGATGTGTGTTGGCGATTCAATAAGTCTTCATGCCCCTTTCCGGATTGCAAGTTCCGGCACGCTTGTTACGTCTGCAATAGAGGGCATTCCACACTCAAGTGTGTTAAGAAAGGAATGGTCGGTTCCAGTATGCCGGCTACCAAGCAGTAGGGACTTAATGGGTTTAGCTTCGACTCCAATCCGGATTGAAGCACTTCGACCGTGGTTGAGGAAGTATCCCAGGTGCAGGGACAGGGTGGTTTTGGAGGAGGGGCTTCAGGGGGGGGTTCTGATTCCAGTGGTGGGTACGGTAGTTTCGAGCAAAGCCAGGAATTTACCCTCGGTGTGGAGGTTCATCCATATCGTGAGGGATAAACTGGCTGTGGAGATCCGGTTGGGCAGGGTCGCTGGCCCCTTTGCAGAGCAGCCCTTTGCTGGCTTCGTGGTGTCCCCGTTGGGAATAATTCCAAAAAAGGAGCCTGGGAAATACCGGTTAATTCATAACTTGTCCTTCCCAACCGGATCTTCCGTCAACGACCACATCCCGAAGGGTGCACGGTGCACTGTGCATCTTTTGATGAGGCAGTGGAGCTGGTGAGGCAATGCGGTCGTGAGTGCTTGATGGCCAAGGTGGATATTGAGTCTGCGTTTCGTTTGTTGCCGGTACACCCTTCAGCGTTTCATTTGTTGGGAGTTTGCTTTGAGGGCAAGTATTATTTTGATAAGTGCGTGCCTATGGGTTGTTCGGTATCCTGTGCTTATTTTGAGCAGTTTAGCACGTTTATGCATTGGGCTTTCGTGAAAGAGGTGGGCTGTGCGAACGTAGTGCACTACCTGGGTGACTTCTTATTTGTAGGGGAAGTTCAGTCTGGACGGTGCAAGGCGTTACTGGATGGCTTTGTACAGTTGGCACTGGATTGGGGTGTCCCGTTGGTGACAGGAAAAACTGAAGGCACCGTGGCCAGTATTACCTTTTTGGGGGTGGAGCTGGATACGATGGTCATGGTGGCACGACTGCCAGTTGACAAAGTGGTGAAACTGCGTGTGTTGGTCGCAAATGTGTTGGCTTCAAGTAAGTTGATGCTACGTGAGATGCAGGCATTGATAGGCTCCCTTAATTTTGCGTGTAGGGTAATCCCGATGGAAAGGGTGTTTTTACGTCACTTCAAAGCAGCCACGGTAGGGGTTACTAAGCCCCATCACCGTATTAGGGTCTCACAGGGCATGCGGGCCGATTTAAGGGTTTGGGACGAGTTTCTGCAGGATTTCCATGGTACTATGGTCTTGAGGGAGTCGGAGATTTCCAATTGGGAGTTGCAATTGCTTACCAATGCCGCAGGTGGATCGGGTCTGGGTGTTTACTTCGGGGGCTCGTGGTGTGCGGCGCAGTGGCCACAAGCGTGGCGCGAGGCGGGCATCATCAGTAACATCTCTTTTGTGTAATTGTTCCCAATGCTGGTGGTTTTGACGGTGTGGCCGGACAGGCTTCAGAATTGCGAGGTAGTCTGGTGGTGTGACAATGCGGCGGTGGTCAGTGCTATCAATAATTATGCTCCGCGCTGCATGCAGGTGGCCGATTTGATGCGTAAGGTGGTATTAGCTTGCTTGCAACTGAATGTGGTGGTGCGGGCTCGGCATATTCCCGGGAGTACTAACAAAATTGCTGATGCTCTTTCCTGTTTTCAGTGGGAGCTGTTTCGGACATTGGCGCCGGAGGCGGAAGAGGTTGGGGCATCGGTCCCAGAGCACTTATGGCAGATTGGCTTCAGGAGAGAATGGATCTGCTGAAGAGTTCGGTGTTGGCGGCAATGTGGGCTGCGTATCAACGTGGCTGCAGCAGTGTGGTGAACTTCCTGGCGGAACAGGGATGGCTGTGGGGGACCGGTGTCGGATCAGCTACTGGGTCAGTATGTCCTGACAGCTAAGGCGGCAGGATTATCGCGGACAACAGTGCGTATGCAGTTGGCGGGGTTCTCCTTTATCTTGAAGGCGGTGGGGTGGGGGGCAGCTGGGGGATTTTTAACGCGCAGGCTACTGCAAGGGTGGGAACGGTCATTTCCCTCGCCAGGCGATGGGAGGCAGCCGATTACTCATGAATTGCTTGTGCGGTTGTGCCGAACGTTGCCCCAGGTGGTAACGTCCCCATATGAAGCCACGCTCTTTCGGGCGTTTTTTGCGGTTGCCTTTTTTGGCGCTTTTCGTGTGGGGGAGTTGGTAGCGGAGTCGGGTCGGTCAACGGGGGGCCAGGGCTTGCAATTGCAGCAGGTGACTTTGGCAGACGGCGGGGTTCATATTCGGTTAGCGCGATCCAAGACGGATCTGACAGGGAAAGGAACGTGGGTACTCTTGAGGGCGGTGGATGGGGCACCCACGTGCCCGGTTACCTTACTGAAATCTTATTTGCGTGTACGGCCGGGCAGGGCAGGCAGTCTTTTTTTCACAAAGATGAGCAGGTGTTGACACGATTTCAGTTTACAGCGGTGTTGCGGCTGGTGCTGCTGCTGATGGGTGAGGAACTGAGCCGGTTTGCGCCGCACTCTTTTAGAATTGGGGCAGCGACCAGTGCAGCGGTGGTGTGACTGCCCGAGCGGGAGATACAGCGGATTGGTAGATGGAAGTTGCAAGCCTTCCAGAGCTATGTGCGGTTATAGGAACTGTCTTGTGGCTAACTATTACAATTTTGCTTTTACAGAAGTGGGACCTGGTTCATGTAGCTGTTGGGTGATTGGCCATTCGTTTGTTTACTGAGCCGATAGGCGAGCAGCAACACGGCCGGTAGGCCCGAACATTGGATTGGAGGCTTCGATGGTGACCGTCTCATGGCTGGGCGAGCGTGGCCTACGGTGGATCCAGCTCTTGCCTTTGCTTCGGCACCACGAGCATATGAGAGGGGCACCAGACATCGTGTTGATACATCTGGGAGGCAATGACCTGGGGTCCTGGACTTGTAGGCAGTTAATTCGTGCAGCTCACAAGGATTTGGGGGAGCTGTTAATAAAGTTTAAGGGTGTGGTTCTCGTTTGGTCTGATATCATTCCAAGGCCTGCTTGCAGAGATCAGCGGCGATGGTCGAGGGGGTTAACAAAAATTAATCGCCAGATTGGCCGATGGGTGGGGGAGCACGGGGGTGCCAGATTTTGCACCCATGGGCAGAAGTTGCCTGTGCCGGCTTATACAGACAGGATGGAGTACATTTATCCCAGGTGGGGATGGACTTGCTCCTGAATGATTGGCAGGAGGCCTTGGAGGGTATTATGCAGGGGAGAAGGGCTGATCACAGCTTAGCCTTGGGGGGCAGCGAAGGACAAGGGTGACCTGAGCCGGTGGCAGGATCCCGGAGGTTTCCGGGGTCCGGAGCCAAAGGCAATCCTTAGGGCAGGGGTGGGGTACCCCCGACCCGGACAATCCCTCGGGTTTTTGCTAATAATATGGCGAAGCCGGAAGAGGGAGGGCTAGGAAAATAGCCGGGGCCTGGACCTGGCAGAAGCGGAAATGGCGTCACCTTGCTACTGACATGGCTGGTGAGGGCTTGATCTGCAGGGAGGAGGCAATTATGATGTGGTTTGAATATTGTTCGGTTATTGTTAAAAGGTTAATAAAGCTGCGACCAGTTTAATCCCAAAAATGTGTTGTGTCTATCATTGTATAAGGTGAAGGGGTGAATAAAGGGGGGAGTAAAAGGTGGGGAATGGAGGGCAGGAAGCGACTAGTCCGCCGTACCCGGTTACAAATAAGATACTTAGCACACATACATGTCTCAGAGTTGAATTTCTGTTTAATATACAATATTTGCAACATGTTCTATCTGACTTGTAGTTGTGTGTCCATGTTATCAAGTTAATGATATTAAGTGATTAAAGTATGTGGATGGCTAATGTTATCTTGCTATCAAAGTTTAAAGAGTAGAGTAAAATAAAACAGGTGAGCTCAGTAAAGTGAAAAGCAGCTTAAGATGTCATATGATTTTAGTGTGGGATTGTTATTCAAAGTATATCTTTAGTGGTATATTTGATGAGTCTCTTTGCAAGATCTGATGTCTTATTTTTCACTAACTGATGAGATTCTTGGACACTTCCCCTACATAATTAATTGTATCATTACTGGCTGTAACACCACAAGTAAGTTTTTTAAGAGACTTATGTGCACAAAACTGTGTTTTATATGCTTAGATAGGTCCTAATAAAATTGATCAGGGACATACGCATAAAAAGTAGGCACACAAAAATATAGCGCCTACACTTTTACGGGCTATAGGCATAGGCGCTCCTGGATTGGAGATAAGGCTGAATGGAGTGTGATTTGCACTTATGCCCATATTTTATATGTATGAGACTCAGATATCCCCTTACTGGCTCATATGCACTTGATTATATTTGCCCCAAAACAGCTGTAAATGTGTATACTTACTTTGCCAGAGGTAATTTTAAAATGGCACATATGTTGCAGTTATAAAACAGGTGCGAGATACATACCAATGTGCCTTTCCTTCCTAGGCATCCTGTTATACAATTCCTCTCATTATGGTTGTTCTACTATCCTATTATCTTATCAAAGGATTACCAAGAGGCATGTTTACTAAAATGAGTCAACTGTTACTGTGGCAGATAAGACAACAATTGTCTGTGCTATCTGCAGAGTGTGCATTATCTGCAGGAGTGGGCTGGATTAGGACGGAGAATGGACATGTCTGCAATGCGTAGTTATCAGGGGCCTCAACAGCACACAGTAACCACTGGATATGCAGACGGCATGGATGCTGCTAATGCCACCTTGAATGGCATTAGCTGCATCGAGGCTTCTGTCCAACAACACAGTCTACATTTTGGATATGTTACCTGCTCGGCAAATGCTGTGCATGCCCCGAACAGATAAACACATGGCCTCTGAAGTTAACACTGTGCTATTCAAAACAGCAAGATATAGGATTCAAAATGGCAAGGTACTTATCTGATCATGACGCTGATGAAAAAGCACTGAGCTTTATGGCCATACTTCATGCCAATAAGAACTATAAACAGCATAAAACCAGTGAAACAAAAGGGGTATGCTACTCAAAAAAAGTATGTGTACATCGATAATGGGCCAAAAACACTTTAGAAAGTGTAGAGATACTTCTTTTAGTAGTGTACTCCTTTGTTGTGAGCATGTGTTGGTTGCTCTCCTTGGGTCGTGTCCTTTACCTTTAAAAACAGTGTTTTGTTGGAAGAATGTTTTTGTTGCTTTGTGTGAGTATGAAGTGCTTGACTGTTCCTGAAGCAAGCCTGTTACTGGGTGAAACATGGATGTCAAGCATTGAGCAGGAAATATGAAGCACAATGCAGGGTTAGAACCTTGAAGATCCGAATCACCAGAAGTCTGCGCTACTGCAATAGTACTGAGTAGCGGAAGGTGGTGTTTCGCCTACTGCTTTGCTTGTGGCATCGGATTGGACATTGTTTTGCCGGTTTTATGCTGTTTATAGCTCTTACTGGCATGAAGTATGAACATAAAGCACAGTACATTTTACATCAGCGGCATGATCAGATAAGTACCTTGCTGTTTTGAATGGGGGCCCCCTTTTTTGTATTGTAAATTTATCTGGTGTGGGTACCATACTTTAAAATTTTATTTGAAAGTATGCAAAAACATATATAACATAAAAAGCTGTATCATAATTGGGAAAATTGGTGGCAAATGATAAGTTCTTGGCTTTAAAGATCACTGGCTTAGAAGTTTGGCTCTAGGCCTGTTGATGCCACCACTCAACCCTCTAAATTTTTCAAATAAGGTTTCTTTTGAGAAACCATTTTTGGCATTATGGTATATTTATTTATTTATTTAGCTGCGTTTATACACCGCTTTTCACCGGGTCGAAGCGGTTTGCATTGAGACAGGTTATTAACTACTTTTTACCGTGAAACAAGAAATTATATACAGCATGCAGTAGGAATATAGTGTTATTCAGCTATATACAGGGGATTACATTTCAAGGGTTTAGTTACATTGCTATATTGACTTTTTTATTGACTATATTGACTGAATGGAAAAGTTTGTCTTTTTGCAGATGACATGGAAAGTTGCAACAGAGTGGACTCCCCAGAGGGAATGGATAACATGAGGAAAGATCTACAAAAGCTGGAAGAATGGTCTAATGCTTGGTAGTAAAGATTTAATGTGAAGAAGTTCAGTGTTATGCATTTGGGAAGCAGAAACCCAAGGGAATTGTATGCAACAGGAGGTGAGAGGTTGGTGTGCATGGACCAGGAGAAGGACCTTGGAGTGATTGTTTCTGATGACCTCAAGGTGGCAAAACAGCATGACAAGGTGGTGGCAAAAGTCAGAAAGATGCTGGGTTGCATTCAGAGAGGAATTACCAGCAGAAAGGAAGAGGTACTAATGCCACTGTACAAGTCGCTGGTGAGGCCTCACTTGGGATATTGTGTTCAGTTTTGGAGACTGTTGTTTCTGATGACCTCAAGGTGGCAGAACAGCATGACAAGGTGGTGGCAAAAGCCAGAAAGATGCTGGGTTGCATTCAGAGAGGAATTACCAGCAGAAAGGAAGAGGTACTAATGCCACTGTACAAGTCGCAGGTGAGGCCTCACTTGGGATATTGTGTTCAGTTTTGGAGACTGTATCTTGCAAAGGATATAAAAAGACTGGAAACGGTTCAGAGGAAGGTGACCAAAATGATTTGGAGCCTGTGTCAGAAGACATATGAGAAGAGATTTGAAGACCTTTAAATACTTAAGAATATTAATGAACAAACAAACTTCTTCCAAAGACAGTGAAGCTGTAAAACTAGAGGGTGTAACATTGTGGATGCCCTCCCGATGGAAGTGGTGGGGGCAAATACAGTGAAGGAAATCAAAGTGGCTTGGGACAGACCCAATGGATCCCTTTATAGCAACAGGATAAAATCAAAATAATCATAACTCTTATATCTCAACAAATAGAGGTGACCTACATAGAGCGGTGGGTACACCCCCAAACAAAGGCATGGGAAGGGGTGATCTGCACGGAGTGGCAGGGGCACCTACTCTTACCACCTTACTGGGCAGAGTAGATGGACCATACTAGTCTTTATCTGCCATCATATACTATGTTACTATATGTTAATACTAGCACAAATCCTGCCTAGATTGAAGGCATAGACTTTGCACCTGCTCAAGAGCAGATGCAAATATCACGTCCTTCACATGCATATGCCCGTATTTTCTAAATATGACTGTAAATTGCAAGTCCACATATGCTCTCTCCACAATCTGCCTCTATGTACGCCTAGTCCACAAGTAGACACCAGCATGCACTATGTGTAACTTTAGGCATAACCTAATTTTATAAGAACTGTATTAAGAAAGCAAATAAATGGTTTATAAAATTCATATTTAAGGAGGCAATCTTATAAAGTCATTCCTGTGCATATGTAGCCACATACGAGTATGTGCATTAATGATTTCTTAAAAATACCAACTGGTGCTAAAGCTTGTGTTTTAGCTTCGAGGTTCATACTTTGCTGGTGGGTGCGCACATGGGTGCAGGCTGGCTAGAACATGGGTGGAACACACACGTAAGTGTGTAAATTATATGGTCAAATTGTATTATTAACAGTTAAAAGATTAACACCATGGAACAGACATTTACCATATGAGCTATGTCATTTTTAATAGAACATATATCACTTTCTGCCCATCTTTGTACCCCACCATCCCCCTCCCCCCCCAAACACACACCTCAGCTAGCCCTCAACCTCCCGTCTTCCCACCACACTCTTCCACCTCATTGGAACACATCTGAAACTCAAGGAGTTCTTATACAAATGTACAATTTAATACTAAACTTCAGCTTCTAGGTGATGTCATCTGAACATTCTATATGGTTCTCAGATCTCCAAAGATTTAGCACGTCTCAAGGCTGAACATTGGGCAGCTCTATTTTTCCATATGCATCAGGTCATATAACAAATTGTCCCAATCAAAAAATGATTTGCTTCTTCAAATATCAGTCAAAAATATCTCACCTCACAAAAACTGGATGTCATATTTCTTCTTGCAACAATGTTGCTCCGCTCTGAACACATACAACAGTGCTGGAGGAAAAAGACCTCAGAACATCTGGCCAATGCAATGGCCAGTTTCTACTGGTTTCTGCTGCTTGTTTGGTTTAGTGCCCTACCGCAACCAGATGCTTTGGGTTTGTGAGCTGATTAAAGGTAGAGGGTTTGAGTCCCTGAAGCAACAATTGCAAAACGCCTGGCGTCGGAGTTGAACCATGGCTGTGTTTGGAGTGCTATGAGTATACGCCTGCAGCATTTTGTAGCGCATTACACTGGCAGCTAAGTGTTTTGTTCTGTCTCCTTTGCTTTATTAGCTCTTGTTTTATTTGATTCTTTCATATGTCAAATATGTGTGCATATGTAATCCAAAGCCATTTCACTAGCCACTTTTTTTATTAGGAGATATTGGACATTATGGGGTTGAACTGCATGGGTACCAATAATGTTGACCATAACTGTAGGTGTGAATTCTCTCCTAATAAGTTTGGAGTGACACACATTGCCAAAACATATGTGCAAGTGTTCCCCATTCGAGTTTGCACTTGCTACACAGTGACTCTGGAGTTATCTCAGATCTAAATGCCCTTATGGGTGTGATATAGGCATGGAGTACAACCTTGCAGAACAGTTCTCGCAGAACTGCCTCAGAGACCATTTGCAGAATATGGATAATGCTCCATTTGATGTTCTCACCAGTCCAATGTGCTTCCAGTTCCTCATTCCATCAAGAGGCAATCTCTCCATATCAGAGATTCACATCTAGTGCTACCAATGACTTATGTAATAGATATATGGACACACTTTCTTGGCTATCTACTTCAAAAAAATGGATCATCTTGTTTGCAAACTGGGAATAAAGCATAGTTACTCACCTGTAACAGGTGATCTCCGGGAACAGCAGGAATTTAGTCTTCATATATGGGTATTGTCAGTACCAATGGAGCCTGTGCAGGAACGCCCCCCAGCATCCAATAGGAAAGATTTTGGGGGCATCCCACAGCGCCTGCGTGCTGCCTTCCCACCTTTCCCAACTGTCCCACTCCAGCTGAGTTTAAAGCTGAGACAAAAGAGAGATGGAAAGAGAGAAAGAGAGATAGAAAGATACAACTCCTAGGGGAGGTGGGTGGGTTGTGAAGACTAAATTCCTGCTGTTCCCGGAGATCACCTGTTACAGGTGAGTAACTATGCTATCTCCAGGAACAAGCAGGAATGTAGTCTTCACATATAGGGACTCCCTAGCTGCAGATGCCAGGGAGATGGCCCCATAAAGTTGTGTGCCCTTGTGAAAGGGCTCCACTTCCCCCCATGGATCTCTGGCATCCTACCAAGAATGGTGGGTAGGAGTTGATTAAGTCTGGAACAGGTGTTGAAGAACAGCCTGACCAAACAAGGCATCCTGGCGGGAGTCCTTGTCTAAGCAGTAATGGGATGTGAAGGTATGTACCGAAGCCTAAGTAGCTGCTCGACAGATGTCGTCAATAGACACAGAGTGAAGATGAGCCATTGAGACTGCCATGGCTCTCACATTGTGAGCTGTGACATGGCCTTCAAGAGGAAGGTTCGTACTCTCATAGGTAAAAGATATACACTGTGCAATCCAGCTGGGCAGTGTCCTTTTGGAGACTGGAAGTCCCAAATGACTAGGATCGAAAGCAACAAAGAGTTGAGAGGATTTTCTATGTTGCTGTGTTCTTTGCAAGTAAAAGGCCAAAGTATGAAGGTTCCTTTCTGCATTTGAGGCGTGAGGCCTTGGAAAGAATACAGGAAGCTAAACTGCTTGGTTTAAATGAAAGGACGAAACCACCTTTGGCATAAAGTGTGGATGGCTCCTAAGGACTACCTTATCATGATGGAACCTTGTATAAAGAGGATCAGCCACCAATGCTTGCATTTCACTGATGCGACGTGCTGATGTGATTGCAATGAGAAAGATCATTTTCCAGGAAAGGAATTTCAAAGACGTAGTGGCTAATGGTTCAAAGAACAGTTTCATGAGCTGCCCAAGTACCAGATTTAAGTCCCATGCCACAGGTGGTGGCTTAATGGGAGACTTTGTTAAAAGAAGGCCTCTCATAAATCTCGCTATGAGAGGATGAGAGCTATGAGAGGATGAGAGGAAATAGTTTGTCCATTTAGAGGCTTGAAAGAAGCTGCAATAGCACTCAAATGGACTCTCAATGAATTGGTCTTAAGCCCTGCATTTGATAAATGAAGGAGGTACTCCAGTAATAATTCCAGAGGTATCGCAAGAGGGTTAAGACCCTTCTGCAAGCACCATATGGTAAACCTTTTCCACTTAAATGCATAAGAGCGTCTTGTGGAAGGTTTCCTGGAAGCATGAAGGATATCTTGTACCTGCTGGGAAAGGTTAAGACCGTGAAGTTCTAGGCTTTCAGCAACCAGGCCTTGAGATGCAGAGACTGGGGGTTTGGATGCCACAGCATCCCGTTCTCTTGAGAAAGAAGATCTGGAGCAGATCCTAACTCCAGAGGCGGAGCTTGAGAGAGATGTAGGAGCAGAGGGTACCACATTTGCCATGACCAACATGGAGCTATGAGTATCATATGACCTCTGTCTCTCTGAAGCTTGAACAGGATTTTGGGAATTAGGGGAATGGGTGGAAAGGCATAAAGGAAGTTTTGACCCTAATGAAGGAGGAAAGCATCCCTGGCCTGACAACCTCAAGCCGTAATTCTGGAACAGAACCAGGGAAGATTGGCATTCAATGGATTTGCAAAGAGGTCTATGTCTGGGGTTCCCCAAATTTGAAAAATTTGGGCCACCTGGTCTGCATGAAGAGATCATTCGTGTGGAAGCAGAACTTAACTGAGTCTGTCTGCCCAAGAGTTTTGAATGCCTGGAAGATGCACCACAAGGAGATGAATCTGATGTTCTCTGGCAAGGGCCCATAGTCGCAAAGCTTCATTGCACAGCAACAAAGAGCCTGTTCCGCTCTGCTTGTTCACATAGAACATGGCTACCTGATTGTCCATTTGAACTAGGACTGCCTTGTAGAGGAGCTGGGTGTGAAACACTCGAAGAGCAAGGAAGATAGCTCTGAGCTCCAGGACGTTGATATGGATACCGGCCTCCTGTGGAGTCCAGGTACCCTGGGTAGAGAGGCCTTGCAGGTGGGCTCCCCAACCCACCTGTGAAGCATCAGTTGTTAGAGTGTCTTGGGGTGGGGGTTCTTGAAAAGGAGACCCCACCAGAAGGTTTTTAGGTGACTGCCACCATTGGAGGGACAAAATAAGATGATCTGAGTTTGCTATTTTGACTGACAGGCAACCTGATGCCTGAGTCCACTGAGTGGATAAGGTCCACTGGCTGCCCTCATATGGAGGCGAGCATAAGGAACCACATGCACGGTGGATACCATGTGGCCTAGCAACTGTAACATTTCCCGAGCAGTGAGGTGAGGTTTTAGCACTGCTTGGGAAGCTAACTGCACAATGCGAAGGCAGGGGGGCTGTGGAAGGAAGGCCCTTGTCTGTCTGGTATCCAGAAGAGCTCCTATAAACTCTAGGGATTGAGTGGGAGCAAGGTTGGACTTTGGGAAGTTTATGGCAAGTCCCAAATACTGAAGGATGTGCATTGTGCGAAACAAAGCGACCCTGGCCTCTGGCTCTAAAGGGGCTCGAATGAGCCAGTCGTCTAAGTAAGGGAAGACGAATATTCCCAGGGTGCGTAGAAATGCTGCTAACACAGACATGCATTTTGTGAACACCCTTGGTGCAGAAGCCAGGCCAAAAGGAAGAACCCTGTATTGGTAGTGCTTCCCTTGAAACAGGAATCAAAGGAACTTTCGGTGAGTTGGATGGATGAGAACATGAGTGTACGCATCCTTGAGATCTAGAGAACAAAACCAATACTGACTCCGAAGTATGGCAGCAGAGTTTCTAGAGAAATCATTTTGAACTTCTCTCTGAACAGGAATTTGTTCAATTCTCTGAGGTCTAGAATGGGTCTGTGTCCTCCTGTTTTCTTTGGAATAAAGAAATAGGGGGAGTAAAACCCTGTACCATGTTGGGTAATGGGCACCTAAGAACATAAGAACATAAGATATGCCATACTGGGTCAGACCAAGGTCCATCAAGCCCAGTATCCTGTTTCCAACAGTGGCCAATCTAGGTCATACATACCTAGCAGTTTCCCCAAAAGACACAGGTTCCACAATGCTTGTACTGGGTCAAGCATTGATATCCTGGGTCCCTTCTTAATAATGGTTTATGGACCTTTCCTCCAGGAACTTGTCCAAACCTTTTTTAAACACAGCTACACTAACAGCCTTTACTACATCCTCCGGTAACAAATTCCAGAGTTTGATTACACGTTGAGTGAAAAAATATTTTCTTTTATTAGTCTTAAATAGTTTACCCTGTAGCTTCATTGCATGTCCCCTAGTCTTTCTATATTCTGATAACTTAAACAATCGATCTACATATACCCGTTCCACTCCGTTCATTAATTTATAGATTTCTATCATATCTCCCCTCAGCCGTCTCTATTCCAGGTTAAAGAGCCCTAACCTTTTTAGCCTTTCTTCATAGGAGTATCCTTCCATCCCCTTTACCATTTTGGTGGCTCTTCTCTGAACCTTTTCTAATAACGCTAAATCCTTTTTAAGATACGGCGACCAGAATTTCACTCAATATTCAAGGTGCAGCCTCACCATGGAATGATATAGAGGCATTATAATATCTTTTGTTTTATTTTCCATTCCTTTCCTTATGATACCTAGCATTCAATTTGCTCTCTTGGCGGCCGCTGCACACTGGGCTGAGGGTTTTTACATGGTATCCACAATGACGCCTAAATCTTTTTCCTGGGTGGTGGTTCCTAATGCGGAACCTTGAATTGTGTAACCATAGTTTGGGTTGTTCTTTCCTAGGTGCATAACTTTGCACTTGTCCACATTAAATTTTATCTGCCATTTTGATGCCCAGTCTTCTAATTTATCAAGATCCACTTGCAATTTTCCACAATCTTCTTGGGATTTAACAACTTTAAATAGTTGTGTCATCTGCAAATTTGATAACCTCACTCGTTATTCCACTTTCCAGGTCATTTATGAATATGTCAAAAAGCAGCGGACCCAGCACAGATCCCTGGGGTACACCACTATTCACCTTTCTCCATTGGGAAAATTGGCCATTTAGCCCAACCCTCTGCTTTCTATCTTTTAACCAGTTCTTGATCCACAGAAGTACACTGCCTCCTATCCCATGACTCTTTAGTTTTTCCAAAAGTCTCTGACGAGGGACCTTGTCAAAGACTTTCTGAAAGTCCAGATACACTATATCAACCGACTCACCTTTTTCCACCTGTTTATTCACACTTTCAAAAAAACATAACAGATAAGTAAGACAAGATCTTCCTTGTCTAAAGCCATGTTGGCTGTCTCCCATTAGGCCATGACTATCTACATGCTGAGTAATTTTATTCTTTATGATGGTTTCTACCATTTTTCCCGGTACTGAAGTGAGGCTCACTGGTCTGCAGTTTCCCGGATCACCCCTGGAACCCTTTTTAAAAATTGGTGTTACATTGGCGATCCTCCAATCTTCAGGTATTAGAGATGATTTTCATGATAGTTCACAGATTACTAATAGCAGGTCTACAATCTCATATTTCAGTTCTTTCAACACCCTTGGATGTATACCATCCGGCCCAGGTGATTTGCTACTCTTCAGTTTATCTAATAGTTGTAATACATCTTCCCGATTTATCAATATTTCCTTCAATTCTTCCGCACCTTTAAATACCACTTCAGTCATGGGTAACATCCCTACATCTTCCTCAGTAAAGACCGAAGCAAAGAATTCATTCAGTCTCTCCGCTATCACCTTGTCGCCTCTTAGTGCCCCTTTAACTCCTCTATCATCTAATGGACCAACTGACTCTCTCATAGGTTTTTTGCTACGAATGTACTTGAAAAAAATCTTTATTTCACGTTTTTTCTTCCGCAGCAAGCTTCTTCTCAAATTCTCCCTTTGCCTTCTTTATCAATGCCTTGCATTTGACTTGCCAGTGCTTGTGCTGTTTCCAGGTTTCATCGTTTGGCTCTTTTTTCCATTTCCGGAAAGATGCTTTTTTGGCAACAACAGCCTCTCTGACCTCATCTTTAAACCATGCTGGCAGTTTTTTTGACTTCCTTCCACTTTTCTTAAAGCGTTGAATACAGCTGGTCTGGGCTGCCAAGATAGTATTTTTCAACAACACCCAAGCTTGATGTAAGTCTTTAACCTTTACAACTGCTCCTTTTAGTTTTTTCTTAACTATTTTCCTCATTTTATCATAGTCTCCCTTTTGAAAGTTAAAAGATAGTACTGTGGATTTCCATACTATCCCTCCTCCACTAATTAAATCAAAGGCGATCATGCTATGATCACTATTTCCAAGTGGCCCCAACACCCTTATCTCTTGCACTAGATCTGGTGTTCCACTAAGGATTAGCTCTAATATGGCTTCCACTCTGGTCGGTTTATGAACCAGCTGCTCCAAGAAGCAGTCATTCATGTCATCTAGGAACTTTATCTCCCTAGCATGTCCTGCCGTGACACTGACCCAGTCGATACCGGGGTAGTTGAAATCACCCATTATTATTACTGCGCTGTAACATTTGTTAGCTTCCTTGTTTTCTTTAAGCATTTCATCATCCATTTGCTTATTCTGGCCAGGTGGTCAATAGTACACCCCCACTGCCATCGCCTTCCCCTTTTTACATGGAATTTCCATCCATAGAGATTCTACAGCAAATTTTGTTTCCTGCAAAACTTTAATCCTTTCTGACTCAATGCCCTCTCTAACATAGAGTGTAACCCCTCCACCTTTTAGATCAGCTCTATCATTACGATATAGTTTGTACCCAGGTATCACAGTGTCCCACTGGTTGTCCTCCTTCCACCATGGTCCTCCTCTTCTATTGCTCCTTGAGCAAGGAGCATTGTGACTTCTTGACCTAACAGGTCATTGGTCTGCGAATTGAACTGTCTTACTATTGTAGGAGGGGGCATGCTGAGAAAATGAAGCTTGTACCCCTCTCGTACAATAGCCAAGGTCCTATTTTCTGCTGTTATCTGACACCATCTGGGGGCAAAAAGACATAACCTTCCTGGGATGGTGGAGGGTTCTGGGCCATTCAGAGCCAGGAAGGCAAAGTTCTCTAGATAGGAGTCAAAGCTCCTGTGGAGGCTGAGTCTGCTGAGCCAGTTGATGCTTAGCTGCTTTTGGCTTCCTTTGTTTCCTAAGTTGCTGCTGTCCCTTTTGGGCAGACTGACCAGAACGATGTCCCTGCTGGGTATAGGAGGGATAAATCTTCTTCTTTTTACTGAAGAATAGTGTCTTAGAGGATCTTTTCCTCGCAGGATCAGCTTTAGATTTGGACAGTCTATCCAAACTGTCAGCATCTATCTCATTAGCTTTTTCCTGCCAAAGAGATTCTTGCCAATTCTTGCCAAAGAGATTCTCTCCTGTGCAAGGTATATTCCCCAGTTTGTCCTGTACCTAGATTTCTAAGTCAGATGCCTGGAGCCAGGCAAATCTACGTGCACCTTGTCACCCACCTACTTACCCCGCTAGGAGGCAGCCTAGGGGACTTTCAGTGGGGCCTCTTCTTTTTTTTTTTTAATTCTTTATTTTCGTTTTATAACAACAAAGGAAAGGAAGACATACAGCTAAAAGACAGATACATAAAGTGTAATACATACACCAAAGTAAACCCCTACCACCCCCCTCCCCCCTGCTTCTTCTCTAGAAAACTAATCATTCCCGAAACGGGCGTGTACTTACATTATTGTGTTACAAAACCTAACGGTAATCTGAAACATGATGAGTGCACATTATACAGGCATGTTGGAACAATGAGCAGATTGTACATAATCATTAAGCATCTGCCATTTAGACAAGCGAGAGTGAATTTGGGCATGGGGAATAGCTCTCCGAGGTATCTGCTCATATTTGCTATATAAGCAGACGAGGTTCCACCATTCATTGGCAGTAAGTCGAGAGCTATCCTTCCAATTCCTCGTGATTAAGCATATGGCAATGCCCAGCATGAAATCAAGGAGAAAGCGACCCTTCTTAGGAAGAGAGGGGACCTCCGCCGCAGAGCGGAGTCCCACGATCTTCCAAGAGAGAGGTTCGTGAAGGTGCAAGATAAATTGAATACGACCCCAGACCCGCCCCCAATAAACCTGTAGTTGAGGACACTCATAAATAACATGAGCGAAGGTTCCCACAGCTGTATGGCAAGACCAACACTGGTCCCTAGCATTTATGTTCCATTTGGCTATTTTTTCCGGGGTATAAAAGCATCTGTGTGCAAAAAAGAAGAGAGTTTGGGTAACAGAGGCAGACCGGGAAACCCGCACTACTTTGCTCCAGAATACGCTCCATTGCACAGGGGTTAAAGTGGTTTGCAGTTCGCGCTCCCAGGCTTGTTGGGCTCTGAAAGTGGCCGTGTCTGCACCCTGACATAATATTTTATAAAAGTTAGAGGCTACCCCATGTGCACTACTTATAGAGTGAACTATCTCTAATAGCCCATCCTCAGTAGGGGCAGAGGGCGGCATGATTCGAGCACTTTTAAGGCAGTGTTGAAGCTGCATCAATTGAAAGTAGTGTTTCGCTGGTAGCGCAAATTCCTTTTGTAAATCAGAAAAGGTTTTCCAACGAGCTGCAGAAAAAAGCTGTTGGGGTGTCCAGATCCCCCTTGAGTACCAGGGTTTCCATGCTATCGTTCTATTTAGGACTTGAATTCTGGGGTTATTCCATAGCGGGAGTCCGTCCCGAGGACATACGTTCGGGCCCAGTGATAGAATGAGAGTATTAAAGGCCGCAAGAGTATCGACAATCATTGGTGGATGGCGAGTGTCTACTTGATAGGACATACCGGGGAGATGGGTCAACGGAATTGGGCTACTAAGCTCCTCTTCTATGTCAAGCCAAACTGGTCTGCTGTCTGTTGAGGCATCTAGCCATCGGGCACCTTGCTTAAGTAGGAAGGCTTGATGATATCTAAGAAAAACAGGAAATCTGGTACCCCCTCTTTCCTTTGCAGACTGTAATTTTTGTTTAGCTATCCTTGGTGGCTTGCCCTGCCAGAGATAACGGACGAGAAGGCCCTCAATATCTTTATAAGTATGTAGCGGGAGTAAGCATGGCAGCATTTCTAAAATGTAGTTCGCTTTGGGGACTATCATCATTTTCACAGTTTCTAAGCGGCCCCACCATGTAAGAGATAAGGGAGACCAACGATTTGTGAGCTCGCGGACTTTGGAGACTACCTCTTTGGCATTAAAACTGATAGTATCTTCTAAAGGAGAACAGTAATGGACCCCGAGATACTTCACCATGCGGGATTGCCAAAGGAAGGGAAAGGCCTGCATGTCAGCCTCATGTACCCAGCGGTTCAGTGGGAATGTGACAGATTTAGTCCAGTTGATTTTATAGCCCGATAATTGTGAGTATCCGTCAATCAGATCCAAGACAGCTGGAACCGATTCAATGGATACGAAAAGCATAAGGTCATCTGCATATGCAGAGAGTTTAATCTCCCTATGACTGAAGGGGACATCTCGAATACGTGCGGAATGTCTTATAAGGAGGGCTAGGGGTTCAAGAGCTAGATCAAAGAGCATTGGTGATAGGGGGCAACCTTGACGCGTACCTCTTTGGAGATTAAATGGCTGAGACTTGATGGCATTTACACAAATGCTGGCGACGGGTTGAGTATACATGACTTGGAGATATCGGAGGAAGCCCTCCCCAAAGCCATACCATCGGAGAACTGCAAATAAGAAGGGCCATTCTAGACGATCAAAGGCTTTTTCGGCATCCAGGGAAAGACCCACCCATGGCTGATCTAGATTGGCAGCACTGGATAGCACATGACACAAGGTCCGAGCATTGTCAGCAGTTGATCTGCCGGGGATAAAGCCGCATTGGTCGGGGTGAATTAGGGTGGCCATCCTGTCAGATAACCGGGTGGCCAAAATCGTAGCGAAGATCTTATAATCGGCATTGAGTAGGGAGATTGGGCGATAGTTGGCGGTTAGTAGTGGGTCTCTGCCTTCTTTCTCAAATACTACCACATTAGCTGCAGCAAAGGATCCCAAAGAGGATGTATCTACCGCAAGGGCAGTAAAATAGAGTTTTAAATAGGGAACTAAGTCTGCACTGAACGTTCTGTAGAATTCGGTCGGGAGACCATCGGGCCCTGCGGCACGGCCCGAGGCTGTTCGTTTTAGGGCAGATTGGATCTCTGAAGTAGAGAAGGGTTCATCCATCGCATCCCTATCATCTTCAGAGAGGGTCGGCCGCTGAATGCCAGAGAGCAAGCGCTCGAATGTCTCTGACGAGAACTCACATTCAGATTGGTATAGGCGGGTATAGAAATCCCGAAAGAGCTCTACTATGTCGGAGTCTGTTGTCACTATGCCCCCTCCCTGTGGAGCACGAAGGGCCGCTACGCGTTTGGCTTCTTTTTGACCTTTCAAGGCGTTGGCTAAGAGTCGACCGGCTCGGTTATTTTCACGATAATATGTCCCTCGCTGAAGCTCAATACTCTTAGAAGCTGCAGTTGAGAGGATTGAATTATATTGAAAACGGAGACGCTGTAATCGAATTAATACACATGGATCAGTACGTGAAGTTAGAACTCGTTCGCCTGCTTTTATTTGTTGGTCTAGTATGAGTAGCTGCTGTTTGCGTTGTTTCCGCAGGCGGATTTGATAGCTAGTGATCGTTGCTCGAATGGCCGCTTTGAAGCCCTCCCACCAAGCCCAATTCGCAGTATCCTGGGGTAGATTAAAATGGAAGTAATCCTGTATGGCTGCTCGAATTTCTAACTGGAACTCTGGCTGAGTTAACAGGGCTCTATCAAAGAACCAGGCCCCCGAATTCCCTTGGGGTGCAGTAGTGTGTAATTGAAAGGAAATGGCAGCATGATCTGAAATATGTTGGGAGTGAATCTTTGCAGTGTCCACCTGAGGAACTAACAGTTTTGATATTAGAAAGAATTCTATGCGAGACTGGGATTTATGAGGGGAAGAGAAGAAGGTGAAGTCAAGCTCATTGGGGTGTAGCAACCGCCAAAGATCAACTAAAGCAAGATCTTTGATCAGGGAGGTAAACGTGATGTGACTCTTGGGGGGACCACTTGTCCTAGGCGGCTGTTTGTCAATCAGGGGATCAAGGACTAGATTGAAATCCCCCCCAATTATCAATGAAGTATTAGCAGAGGCCTGTGCAACCTGAGCGATGGTAGCAAAAAAGGCAGGGTCATCCACATTAGGAGCGTAAAGGCAAATACATGTAAATTCAAGGCTACCTATCTTGAGGTGAACTCTGGACCATCTACCTTCTGTATCTGAACTAGTCGCAATAATAGTAGCATGCAAAGATTTCCTAACCAGTATGGCAACCCCACATTTCTTAGAAACGGCTGGAGAATAGGCGGCCACCATGTAAGGTTTAATATTGAGTTTAAGAGTTTCTTTCGAATTTAAATGCGTTTCTTGAAGAAAAATCAGATCCGCAGCTTCATGACTTAGGTAGCTCAGGATTTTCTTCCGTTTTATCGGATTATTGATTCCTTTTACGTTCAATGAGAAAATCTTACATGGTGCCATCAATCGGTAATAGACATTTTAGGTAAGGGCGCTTGAGAACATACAACATAATCAGAATCTGTGCAACAATGACATAATCACCGAGTATTCTGGCTAATACACCCCATATTGAAAAGTATGTACCAAAGTATCTTAGAGAAGAAGCAAAACCCCCAAAGAATATGGCGACCATATGTCTGCGGGAGGAGGCCCTAGAGAGGAAATAGAAAGACATAAAAAAAAGAAAAGAAACACCAGAGTCCATAATTAACACTGTCTCTGATACTCATCGAGGCTACTGTGGGTAGATGGAGTCGGGTCACAGATATTATCAAAAGTAAGGCAACAAACTGCCCTCGCCAGACTCTTTGCTGAGCTGCGGCAGATCCAATATGGCAGGTACAGCGGACATGAGAATACTTGCAGGAACATTCTAGAAGTCAGCGCATCAAGTCGGCTTCTTTGGAATCCAAAAACTCCGCTAGTAGATCAGGGTCCTCAAATGTTCTTGTCTGATTGTGAAGCGTGACTCGGAGCTTGGCCGGGTACATCAGGCCATAGCGGGCTTGTAGTTGTTGAAGCCTCGGCCGGAATTCCAGAAAGCGCTTTCGGCGGTCGACCGTGGGTTTAGCCAAGTTGGGATAGAAGGAGATCTTGTGGCTCTCAAACTCCATATGGCCCTTTGCCCGAGAGGCACTTAGAATTTGCTCCACGTGTTGATATCTCAAAAGTCGAAAAATGATAGGCCGCGGGGTCTTCCTGTTGAGCGTTATGCTTGTGGGTACATGATGAGCACGATCGATCTCCAAATCTTTGACAAAAGTGATTTGGAGCAGGGAAGGGAGGATTTTGTATAAAAACTCTTTCATGTCACCCGATTCCGCTCCCTCCGGTATGCCCACGAGTCGTATGTTGTTGCGGCGCGCTCTATTATTGCCATCTTCCACTTCTTTCTGCAAGGCCCGCACCTGACGTTCAACTTTGTCGAGTTTGGACAACCGGGCCGCATGGGAGTCCAATATGCTCTCCATTTTGTCCTGACGCGAAGAAAGCCCTTCTAGCTTGCTTTGCAGCACACCAAGATCTTCCCGCAGCACTCGGAGTGCTTCACCGTTTGACTGCACGAGGTCTTTGACCCCTCTAATCTCAGCGAGAATTTCCTGCTGCATTTCGGGGCCCTCGCACAAGGCCAGCCCCTTCTGCGGGGACGGAGGTTCAGTTTTGGAGCGTTTGCCGTGAGAAGCCGCTGGAGATCCAAATTCCAGGCGCGTGGGTTTGGTCCCCGCCATCTCACCAATGTGCCCCAGTAAGATCAGAGTAGAAGTTCCAAGTATGTACGGTGTTAATTCAGGATTCTGAGTAGGCCTCTCGGGAGCCTCAGCGTTATGCGACCATCCCGCTGGACATCAGGCTCCGCCCCCCGTGGGGCCTCTTCTTTAATGTAGCTAGGGCTCTTTTAAGGCCCCCTGGGAATTATCTCCCACTAGCCGTTCTAAAGGTTGTAGTTGTGACGAGCAGCCAGGCTTTTTAGTAAGAGGTATTTTTATTATCCCTTTCCGGGTGGATTCTTGCAAGTGAGAAATTAACAGAAACAGACCATGTTTTCTGGTACAAATAAAAATACTACTGGAACCAAAAGCGCTTCATTTCAGCTTAACTCAAAATATAACAGCTACTAAATTTATACAGGTAGTTTTCAGAAATCCTTTTTCTTTAAAAGGTTATCTTCTTAGCACAGCTTAACATAAGGAAGACACATCATTAGCCAGGGTCAAAGTACATTCCATTTGAGATACCTCTGTATTATCTTCAGCTAATTCAAAGTCCATTGCCTCGTAGCTTCCCTGGTTGCTACTCTCTGAACAGCTGTGTCTCCTTTCTTGGCTGTGCAAGCTTCCGTCCTCTGCAAGACTTCCCTTCCCCCCTTCACCAAGGTAGGATGGGAAGTTACCGTATTTCTCACAGTCTGCCCCTAGGGGACTCAACCTTCCTAGTTGTGTATAGGGAAAACTTATGCTTCTAAGGCCCTCTCTATTACAGGCTTTCAGCCAGTCCTCAGGGAGGATTTCTCTCGAGCTTTTACAGCATGGAAAGTCAGCGTTGATACTTCTAAAAGCAGGCTTCTTACTGCCTCTAGCCACTGGCTGGTTCTTAAACAGGTAAGTGTCCCTTCTAAACCCCTTACTGTTTTCTGGGTACCTGTTAGCAGAAGGACCGTCTCTCAAGGGTTTCTCTTTCCTGCTGGATTGAATTCCTCTGTGATTCTTTTCACTGGCCTCTTGCTCCGTGCTTCCTAGCACCCTGCAATTGCCCTTGGATATTCTTTCCTTAGGAACTTTATTCAAACTCCAATGAGAAGTATTCTCCTTTTCTGCCCCAGCTGTTGTAGTATCCTTGATGTCTCTCTCCTCTGAGAAATCCCAGTTAGCTCCTCTCTCTGAGAAATCCTGCTTAGTTCTGCTCTCTGAGAAATCCTGCTTAGTTCTGCTCTCTGAGAAATCCTGCTTAGTTCTGCCGGTAAGTGACTCAGTATGCATTTTAACTGCGTCACTACCTGCATTCTGTTGACCTTGCCCTGCTCTCAGCTGCCTTTCATTAACTGATTGAGGATGAGGTAATCCTTTGCAGGAGCACGTTCTACCTCTGGTTACCTTTGTTTTCCATGGTTGCTTATAGCAACCCTGCAGCATGTGCTTGGATCTGTCAGTTTCAGATCTACCTAGCCCTGCCCTTTCTGTTTCCATAGGTAATTCCTGCTCTACCCCGTGACAAATCCCCCCCCTTAAAATATTACGGGCTGCCGTAGCTTCCGGCCAGCACGTAATCCGTGATAAGGCATCTGCGTTCCCATGAAGTTTTCCGGCCCTATGCTGTACCCAGAAGTCAAAGGACTGGAGTGCAAGATGCCATCGGGTTAATCTGGCATTACTATTGTGCATTTGGGACAACCATGTTAAGGGGGCATGGTCAGTTACTAACAGGAATTTCCTCCCGGTCAGGTAAAAGCGTAAGGACTCCACTGCCCATTTAATCGCGAGGCATTCCCTCTCTATCGTCGAGTAGTTTCTCTCGGCCTTTGATAGCTTGCGGCTTAAGTAAGTCACTGGATGTTCTTCCCCGTCGAACACCTGGGACATGACCGCCCCCAACCCTGTTTCAGATGCGTCCGTTTGGACTACAAAGGGTAGGCTAAAATCAATTCCCCTTAGTACAGGAGCCTTGAATAACTTGTCCTTTAGGGTAATGAAGGCTTCCTCAGCTTCAGGGGTCCACCTTACAGTGTTTGGGGCATTTTTTCTAAGCATCTCGGTGAAGAGAAGACTTTCTTCCGCAAACTTAGGAATGAACCTCCTGTAGTACCCCACTAGACCGAGGAAACTACGGACCTGTTTTTTTGTTCCTGGCCTGGGGAAGTCTCGTACACATTCAATTTTGCTCGCTAGGGGCCGTACTACCCCCCTCCCAACCATATGGCCCAGGTACCTAGCCTCTTCACTGGCGAATAGGCATTTTGCGGGGTTAAGTGTTAACCCAGCCTTACGCAGTGCTCTCAAAACCGCCTCTATTCTCACCAGGTGTTGGGTCCAAGTGGTGCTAAATATCACTACATCATCCATGTAGGCTAATGTATAGTCCTGGTGGGGTCTTAATATCTGATCCACCAGGCGCTGGCAGGTGGCAGCGGCGCCATGCAACCCAAAGGGCATGCGCTTGAATTGAAAAAGCCCTATAGGCGTGCTGAACGCTGTTTTGGGTTTGGACTGCTTTGTTAATGGAACTTGCCAATACCCTTTCGTAAGGTCAAGTGTTGTTAAATATTTGGCTTGTCCTAGACGGTCTAGTAAATCATCGATGCGGGGCATCGGGTACGCATCGAATTGGGAAATGTCATTTACTTTCCGAAAGTCTATGCAAAACCGCTGAGTCCCATCTGGCTTGGGCACCAGCACTATGGGGCTCGACCAGGGACTATGCGATTCTTCTATGATTCCCATAGTGACCATCTCCTGCACCTGCTTTATTACTTCTTTCTTTTTACTTTCCGGCATACGATAAGGGCGCTGTCGGATCACCCTTCCGGGCTCCGTAATTATTTCATGGGCCAAAATATGGGTTTCTCCGGGCTTGGTGGTCAGGACATCAGCAAATCTATCCAAGACCTGGGCTAATTCCTGCTGCTGCTGCAGGGAAAGCCCTGCCCCTAACCTAGGTTTAGGTCGCTCTTTTAAATCGGAAATCTGAGGACCCAGGTCTTCTTCCCTTTCCTCTTCCGCTAAGGCTGTCATAATTTTTACTTCCTTTTGCCCTGTAGACCCGAACCCTTGGTCCCCTCGAGTAGTGGATGGTAACATTGATACCTCCTCTACAGCAGGAAAGCCCACACGCTCACAAATTAGTTGAGCAATGCGGTCCCCTATCTGAACTTTAAAGTCCTGCTTTCCAAAATTAAATATTAGGACCTTAATGCAGCCCCTGTAATCAGGGTCAATAACCCCTGCCCCTATATCTAGAAAAAACTTCACTGCCAAGCCTGATCTTGGGGCAATATGGCCGTAACAGCCTTCCGGCATTTTAACCTGTATGCCAGTATCTACTAAAGCTTTTCCTCCCCTCACTATTATGGCTTCCTCTGCGCTGTAGAGGTCATACCCTGCAGCCTCTGGGGAAGCTCTCTGTGGGCTCTTCGCTCGCTTTGATACCTTGCAGAACTGAAGCACAAACTTGGACTTTCTTAAGGGACCCCCCCTCTTAGATACTTGTGTGGGCACTCTAGCCTGTGATATCTTCCCGAATAAAGGACCGGGGATGTTGGCTGCTAAGGCCTCGGATCCTTTTACTCTAGGAGCTATCTGATGTTGACAAGCTCCTTGATCCAGCTTGTGAAACCCCTTCTCCATTTTGTGAAAAAATGGTGACCAATCTCGGCCTAATACCACTTCTCTAGGTAGTCCTGGAACGACAGCCATCAACAACTGCTGTTTTGTTCCTAGTGCTTCTACTTCTAGGTTATGTAGGGGATAATATGAGCCCGCTCCATGCACACACTTAATACGGACTCGGCCTTCTGCTTGACTCGGGGGCGACGAACGGTGCTCCCAAATAGCCTCCCAGAGCTTCTTCGAAACCATGCTCTGGTCAGCCCCCGAGTCAAGTAGTGCCCATGTGTTCCTACCTGCTATCTTAACGGGTAGGAAGAACCCATCCAGGTTCGCCTCCTTCTCTCCTGACATAAGTACAGTTTTCTCAGGACAGCTCCTCTGGAAGTGCCCAGCCTTCCCGCAGGTGAAACATGTATCTTTGGGCCTATGCAAAACATTAGTATTCACAGCATTAACATCAAACATTTCAACATTTCTTTTATACCCTTTTCCGTTAAAACTTTTCATCCCAGCCGCCCGCCATAACCCTACCCCCGAGGCGTCAGTCATCCCCGCTGCTTGGAACCTTTCAGCAAGGATGGCTGCCTCATCGGTGGTCTGACAGTGCTGAAGTGAAATAAATGTTTTAACCTCCTGGGGGACAGCTTGCATAAACTGTTCTAATACAATTTGGTCCATGATTGTTTCTAGAGTAGCTCTCTCCGGAACCAACCATTTTCTGGCCAAACTTTTTAGCCTCTGTGATAGGGCCTTAGGGGTCTCCTGAGGCTTTATTTTTGCCTCCCTAAACATCTTATGATAGTAAATGGGAGTCAGCCCTAACCTATCTTTAACAGCCTTTTTTATTTATTTATTTATTTATTTATTTATTTAACAGTTCTTCTATACCGCTCTATTTTAGATCAGAGCGGTTTACATTCAACATCAACCATACAACACAGGAACCCTGAGTTGTATTTACAATAAACAGGAGATCAACTTGGAAGTAACTGGGGGGAACTATGTACATTGTATAACATATCTACATCTTATTCTGATTCCATTTCAGTGGGTATCTTCTGAGCGATCAGTTGATTATCCTTTTTCATGCTGAGTCTGATTGTTTAATTGTAATGAGTGATTGTCTGAGGGGGCATATGTATGATTACTAGTGCTGGATTCAGGGTAGTATTTGGTGAATAGGTGCTGCTTTAATGCCTTCCTGAAGTCAATTAGGTAAGTGATGTTTCGAATAGAGGTGGGGAGAGCGTTCCATGCTCTGGGTGCGTAAATCGTAAAGGCCCTATTTGTCGTTGCTTTTGTGCATTTTGTTATTACTTTTGGGACCTCTAGTGTGTTTTGCATCATGGGTCTTCTGTTTCTGTTCTGTGGTACTTTATGTATCATCTTGCTGAGGGCTGTGGGGGTCAGAGTGTTTGCGGCTTTGAAAGTTAAGGTTAGAACTTTCTGGCGGATTCTTGCTTGAACTGGTAGCCTGGTAGCTACTAATTTCTGCATACTCAGTCGCCAGGGTGGCTGGCATGGCTTTATATGCAGAAAGAGCTTCACCAGATAAAGATATGGCAAACCTGGTTGCCCATTGCTCTTCCGGCCATTTTAACACTGCGGCTATCCGCTCAAAGGCGTCAATGTAGTCATCTACATCATCATGTGGTTTTAACTGTCCTAACGACAGGGCACCTTGATGGTTCAGTCCTATTCCTTGAAACATGGAGATGTCCGCTCTGGCTTCCACTGGCCTTTTCAGTAATGCCTCCATGGTGTCCATTAGAGGTTTCTGTTGCTCTCTCATATTGGCAGTAGTTTGGTCTTGCAGATACCGGATCAAGTCCATCTGCTTGTCCCACTGCTTCTGCATCCATGCCGCGATGTCTTGTGGATCCATTCCTGCTACAGACGTCCCTGTGGAGAAAAGAAGAGAAAAAAAAACCAAGGGCGATACCACAACCCTTTTCTTTCTCCCCTCTGCCAAACTTTCCACCGCCTACCAGCACCCTCTTTCTCACTTTTTGTCCTGCCCCGGTTATGCCCAGGTACCCTTTACCTGAGGCTCCTGGCAGGGTTCAGCCTGTGAGAAAGTCAGCTGGTCTTCGCAGCGTCTGGCACGGAGAATCTTCTCTTGTGGTGCTCCACAGTCTGCATACAGTGCTTCCGGCAGCCTAGTAGTTTTTGCAGTGCTTCTTTATTAATCCTCAGGCAAAAATCCTCAAGACTGCGCCATTTGTCACCCACCTACTTACCCCGCTAGGAGGCAGCCTAGGGGACTTTCAGTGGGGCCTCTTCTTTAATGTAGCTGGGGCTCTTTTAAGGCCCCCTGGGAATTATCTCCCACTAGCCATTCTAAAGGTTGTAGTTGTGACGAGCAGCCAGGATTTTTAGTAAGAGGTATTTTTATTATCCCTTTCCGGGTGGATTCTTGCACGTGAGAAATTAACAGAAACAGACCATGTTTTCTGGTACAAATAAAAATACTACTGGAACCAAAAGCGCTTCATTTCAGCTTAACTCAAAATATAACAGCTACTAAATTTATACAGGTAGTTTTCAGAAATCCTTTTTCTTTAAAAGGTTATCTTCTTAGCACAGCTTAACATAAGGAAGACACATCATTAGCCAGGGTCAAAGCACATTCCATTTGAGATACCTCTGTATTATCTTCAGCTAATTCAAAGTCCATTGCCTCGTAGCTTCCCTGGTTGCTACTCTCTGAACAGCTGTGTCTCCTTTCTTGGCTGTGCAAGCTTCCGTCCTCTGCAAGACTTCCCTTCCCCCCTTCACCAAGGTAGGATGGGAAGTTACCGTATTTCTCACAGTCTGCCCCTAGGGGACCCAACCTTCCTAGTTGTGTATAGGGAAAACCTATGCTTCTAAGGCCCTCTCTATTACAGGCTTTCAGCCAGTCCTCAGGGAGGATTTCTCTCGAGCTTTTACAGCATGGAAAGTCAGCGTTGATACTTCTAAAAGCAGGCTTCTTACTGCCTCTAGCCACTGGCTGGTTCTTAAACAGGTAAGTGTCCCTTCTAAACCCCTTACTGTTTTCTGGGTACCTGTTAGCAGAAGGACCGTCTCTCAAGGGTTTCTCTTTCCTGCTGGATTGAATTCCTCTGTGATTCTTTTCACTGGCCTCTTGCTCCGTGCTTCCTAGCACCCTGCAATTGCCCTTGGATATTCTTTCCTTAGGAACTTTATTCAAACTCCAATGAGAAGTATTCTCCTTTTCTGCCCCAGCTGTTGTAGTATCCTTGATGTCTCTCTCCTCTGAGAAATCCGTTAGCTCCTCTCTCTGAGAAATCCTGCTTAGCTCTGCTCTCTGAGAAATCCTGCTTAGTTCTGCTCTCTGAGAAATCCTGCTTAGTTCTGCCGGTAAGTGACTCAGTATGCATTTTAACTGCGTCACTACCTGCATTCTGTTGACCTTGCCCTGCTCTCAGCTGCCTTTCATTAACTGATTGAGGATGAGGTAATCCTTTGCAGGAGCACGTTCTACCTCTGGTTACCTTTGTTTTCCATGGTTGCTTATAGCAACCCTGCAGCATGTGCTTGGATCTGTCAGTTTCAGATCTACCTAGCCCTGCCCTTTCTGTTTCCATAGGTAATTCCTGCTCTACCCCGTGACAACCTATGGCAATAGCATAGGTTCTGCTTATGCATTCAAAGCAGTCAAAGGCTGCACGATTCACAAACTTGGAAACATCCTGAGCATGTTTAACAGGAGTAAGATAATCTTGCCTTTTATCATCAGGAAGGAGAGGGCTCATAAATTCTAAGTCTCCTGTGACTCCCTTAAGGAACATTCCCATATACAAGATATAGGAACTGATCCTAGCAGAAAGCATGGAAGCCTGGAAGGATTGATGTCCAAAGGCGTGAAGAGTCCTACACTTACGTCCTGGAGGATTAGATGCATGCCTTTTTGCACTGTTCATCCATCTCATGGCTGATTCCACCACCATGGAATGGTGTGGTAATTGAGTCTTCTGAAACCCAGGACAAGAAGGAACTCGATACATGGTATCGAGTCTTTGAGAATGAGGAGATGTGGTTAGAGGTGTTTCCCACATCCTTAACATAAGATCATGCAAGATATCATGAATAGGTAAGGTAGCTGCCTCCTTGGGAGCTTTAGGGTATTGTAGGATTTCTAATTCCCTTGCCCTAGGCTCTTTTTCAGGAGCCACTGTGATGGAAAGATCTCGAGCCACATCTTGGATAAAATCCTGAAAGGACATATCCTACGCTGAGGAGAAGAGGAATCCTTGGGAAGAAGTACTCTGGTATCCGCAGAGCCTTCAGAGTCTTCAGACTCATCCGAGGACTCGAAGTATCTCTGATCCGAGTGACCGTGCAAGTCACGGTACCAGTACCGATTGAAGTCGGCATCAGAGTGGTCCAGTACCAACTTGTCGATGCCGGATAGAGACGCATGACTCGGTCCCGGTAGAATACCTGCCAATGTCGATGCAGTCGGTGCCGGTACCGGTTGAATTGTCTGAAGCAGTTTCAGGGGCATCGAGGCCGTGAGAAGAGCTGCCAGACTGCGTTCAATAGCCAAGAATCTCTGGTCTATCGATGCTGCTGATGCTTGGGTATTGGTGCCAGTTAAAGTGGCCAGAACCCCAGAGCATGGCACCAGTAGTTCTGCCGAGGTTGAAGCCTCGAGAACATCCTGGAGCCCCATTAGTGCTTTGGAAGCCAAAGCCTCATACCGGGCAATTTTGCCAGTGAAAGTCCCTCAAGGGCAACACCAGAGGAATCTCTATGTTTAGAAGGAGATCTACCCTTTGAGGACTGGCTAGATTTATGTTTAGTTACCTGAGATCCATGGGAGGAGGATGAAGCCCTGGAGGACGTCGATGCTACGGAGGCTGCATCGGAGGGAAAAAGGGTGCTGAGCTTAGCAGCTCGGTTTTGCCGGCCCCTTTTTGACATCATTCCATAGGCAACACACTCTGAAATAGAGTGGTCAGGACCTAAACATTTGAGGCACCACTCATGGGTGTCGGTGACGGAGATGGTACCGCCACACTTAGAACACTTTTTAAAACCCGAAGCAGGTTTTTCCATTTTGAGGGAAAAAGTTGGGCCTAGTGCCCAAAATGGTGCGTGGCATCCGAGAAGAAAATTATTGGAAAAAGACTCCAGAAACAAAGTTGTTGGGTTTTTGTTTTTTTTTTTTAGAAAAATGAAAAATAGAACCAGCGGTACCGGTATAGCGTCGAGGGAAGGCAGACGCAACCACAAAAAAAAGTATAAGAAGGGAATTTTCTGCGGTGACAGGATGTGCGACCTGTCGGCTCCGCGGAAAACGAAGAACTGGAGAGGGACAGTTGGGAAAGGCGGGAAGGCAGCACGCAGGCGCTGTGGGATGCTCCCAAAAGCTTTCCTATTGGACGCTGGGGAGCGTTCCTGCACAGGCTGCATCGGTACCGACGATACCCATATGTGAAGACTACATTCCTGCTTGTTCCTGGAGAAATCTTATCTTTCCCCATCGAAAGAATATAATTTCATAGTTAAAGATAGAAAAAAAATCCTGCTGATGCAGTTAAAAATCATTTTGTACCTCCTGAAAGGATTTTAATTCACCATATTCTCACAGACAATGGCTTATGTTACTGAGACGTTTCTGTTACCAGCATGCAAATACTGAGGTAGTATCCCCAGGAGGGAAGTCTTGGTTACCCCTGAAAGGAATTTAACACAAAACTTCAAATAATGACCACCAGGCTCATCTCAAGGGAATCAGGATATGGCTCCCTAGGAACCCTGCCCCCCACCCCCCACCCGTATGAAGTAGATACATGTTGTTAATAGTGCTCATTAACCTTTGTTCCAACTCCAAAGTGGTGCAATTATCTGAGGCAAAGAGACAATTTGCTGATGTTGAAAAAGACATTTCAAATTGTACCTCTCCAGATCCTGGACACCCAGGCCTCCAGCTCCCATGCTATCTGTATATTGTCATGGGGTAGATCAGAGTATGCCTATGGAAATAGGAAACACAGAGCCGAGCAGGTCTAATAGTGACAGCTCAGAGCACATGGATCAGGGTTGCTATGAGCAACCATCAAAAACAAAAGCACCAGGTGTAGGAGCACGCCCTAGTAGGAGATTACCTCATAGCCTATTAGGTGATGAGAGGCAGCTGAGGGCAGGGCAGGCTCCCCGGAACACTAGGAGTGACGCAGATAAAAATCACTCAGAGCTCATCAGTAGTAGAGCTAACCAGGATCCTAGTGGAGCTAAGCAGGAGTATGGCAGAGCTGCTTTGGAAACTAAAGGAAATACTTCACACGGAGGTTCAAGCAGTGTTCCACAGGAGATAGCCAGGGAGAGAATACCAGAGTCTGGTTACAGGGTGCTGGGCAGCACTGAACAAGAACCAGGTGGTTGGTGCCATGGAGGTATTCAAGCAGGCAGACGGAAGGAACCTGTGAGAGGAAGTCTCCCTGAGAACAGGTACCGGGAGGGCAATAACTGTTATCAAAGGGATACTTACCTGCCCAAAGAGAAGCGTACAGTAAAAGGGAGTAGAAGGCTTGCCTGGGAAAAAAGCCACGCTAAGTTTCCTTGCTCAGAAAGCTCCGGGGGAACCAAGCCAGAGGACAGGCTGATTCCTTATAATAGAGGGAACTTTGAAAAGGAGAGTTTCCCATACACTCAGCCAGGAGTGTGTGGCCCTCTGGAGGAAAACTCTATGATATACGGTAACCTCCCAATTCACCCTGATAGAGAGGGGGAGAGAAGCCTTTGGAAAAGAGAGGAGGGTTTTTGCAACAATGGTATGAGTTACAACCATTCTGAAGATAGCTACGGGGAAAGGTATGAGGACATGGAATGTGACTTTTGTGGGGAAAGTCCGGATGAGTTCCAAATGGATTGTACATTAGTGTTCTCAGATAACATTTCCTCTCTATGCTGAGCTATTTAAAGACAGAAATCCGTTTAGGGAAACGGATTTTGAAAAACTTGCTTGTGTAAAGTACAAGGACTGTTTTACCTTTTTGGATTGGCTGAAGATAAGCACCTTTTGTGTTACAGTAGTTCATTTTCATTTGTACCAGAAAATATGGTTCATTTCTTTTGATTCTTACGTGCAGAAATTCACCCGGAAGGGAAAATAAAATACCTCTTGTTAAAAGCCTGGCTACTCGTCCACAACTACCTTTTTGATTAGCTAGTGGGGCTACAGATCCCAGGGGGCATTGTAAAGTCCCAGCAATATTAAGAAGAGGCCCCACTGAAGCTCCCTAGGCTTCCGCCTAAAGGAGTGCATAGGTGGGTGACAATATTAGAAAATAAAATTCTTGCCTCTCTATAAGAAATGGATCACACACTTTACAGAGAGTTACATTTTTACAATGAAACTGCTCTCCCAATATCAAAAAGCACCCTTGCAGGTCTGCCACCATCTTATTCATATAAAAGCATATTCTTTTCTGGATCAGCTACACTAGTGCTCCTCAATCCCGAAGAAGCACTAAAAGCTTGTACTATCCACTAGCACTGCGAGTTATTGTATTCCAAGTTACACGTGTTGGAGATCAAGAGTTTCTTCTTGAAAAGATCCCCAATACCATTGTCACATTATCGAACCATTCAAGCAGAAGTCCCCCCAGCCTAAGACTTTCGACTCATATCACCCAAAGTTATGAATGCTGCTCCTCCATAACAAAATATCCTTGTCCCACCCTATCCCCAACCCATCTGCCCTATAGCCAGTAACTCCCCCTCCCACCATCTACACAGTCACTCCGTGCATATATATCATCCATAATCCTAGTAAATTTCCCCAAGAGTATCCAATCAGTAGCTCTCTTTTAACGTCCCGACACAACACAGTCACACCCACCCTCCCCAAAACAATTCATCTGCTCTTACTCTCTTCATACACACAACCACATTCAAACTAATGTGTAAAACCACAAACATGGTTGACCATATGGAGCATAAACAACATATTGTGTTGCAAGGGACTAACAAGGTGCCCACTGTTACCACCGACTGTTAAACTGGCTCATATAGGCGGCCCCAACTTAGAAAGAATTGTAACCAAGGTTAAGTCACAAATATCCATGAAGCAGGCATTACTACCAAGGGCCCTGCTCCGGTAATTACATCATCCCTGCGGACACCATCACCTTTCACATTACCTGTTTTTCATCCTTTTATTAGCATAAACCTTACAACTCTGTGCTGATTGCAAATTTAATGGGACACACAGCATGATGGTTCAGGAACCAGTTTGTAGGAGCTAGTCACCCTTCTGGGTGTTAGTAAATCTAGTCCATATTATAAATCCCTTTTTCCGTGGCAAGGTTTATCCTTATATGCAAAGCTTCAAAAATGGGCCCTCACAGGTCTGAAGTGGCCAGTGATTCCATACTTGAACCAGTCTATTTCCCATGGCTCAGTCTGGAGTATTCACTCTCCCAAGCAAAGCAAACGCCAGGGCATCATCTCTTTTAAAGAACGTTGTTGACCAAATAAGATTTCCCTGGGCTATTAGGCCAGATATTAAGTATGTGCATTCTCCAGATGCACCAACAGTCTTCTCCCACAGTTGGATATAATTCAGTTTGGCCATTAAAAATATGCAGCCTCACAGGACATAGTAAGGCAAATCTTATTTTCCTCTCTTAGAGAAATGTACAGGTAGGAAAAGATTCTCACCATAAAGTGGAGACTTGATTCAAGTAATCTTGAAACACAATACATGCACTTCTTTGTGCTGAAGCTGAGTTTTCTCTTTGGGTACAAAATTTAGGAAGTGAGCAAAGGACTTTTCGCAGTTTGATATCTGATCAATTGGGGGGCCCTGTGTGATGCAGTGTTTTAATAGTAAGGCCCAAAATGCAGTCCCCCAATTCAGCTTCTGCTATTGATTCTGGTAGGCACACAAATTTTAGTTTATTCCATTGTGAACAATTTTCTTCTTCATCTAACCTCTCGCCATTTGTGGCCAAAGTCTTTTTGAGTGAGTCCATTTTGACGCTCAACTCCCAGCCTGGCCAAATCTTCCACCTCAGAAATGTGTCATCTGCTTCACTATTTTGCACTCCTCTAACGTAGATGGCATGTTATCAATTCTCATTGAGATTTCCTGGAGTTTACCTTCCATTGCACGCACCACTGCTCCAGTGACCTCAGTCACTAATGGTTCTATGTCAATTGCCATTTTGGATTCATCCAGGCTCACCTTTTCTTGGTCTTTTTCTGCAATTTTGATGCCATCTCATAAGAAAAAGCAGGGCAGTATAAGTCAAGGGACTGGTAAGGATGATATTGGGGTACAATTGCTGGATGCCGATGCATGCGGATGGAATATGAGATCTGGAACTCGACATTTTCATATCCTCCTTGGTTCGCCACATCACATGATCCATACTATGTGCTCCTAACACATTCATTCTCCACCCCAACATGTCATGCCCCCTCACTGACAGTTTTATGGGCTTGATTCACATGGTTATTGTGTGCCAAAATATGCACTGACTGCTTAGTGCAATTTAGTAAAAGGGTCCCTCTATGTTTAGTGGTTAAATTTTGCTGCTAAATGTAAAACCTTTTTTGTTGCCCTTGCCCCACTCATACAGCATCACACTCCTTTTCTGGATGTTTGTTGTTTTATCTATAACATCCCAAAATTTTCCATAGAACTGTCAGAATTCTTTTTTATTTTTTTTTACGTGCTTTTGAAGTTTGGCCTCCTAGATTTTAAATGATGAAAAACGTCAGGCCCGATATTCAGCATCGGCGGCTAACGCTCTTACAGTGGCTAGCCACCGGTGTTGAACCTTAAACCCAGATTTTAAATGCATGGTCCATATCCAGCCATGGGCACTGAATATCCAGGTCGGCTGCAGAACCCAAAAGCTAACCGGACAACGGTGATATTCAGCCACTGCCCAATCAGCTTCTATAACAAAAGTAAGGTCAACCTTTCATCCGGAGCCCTAACCAGGAAGTGGCTCAATATCGCCACTGCTTGGTTATGGCTGAGTGCTGCTCCCAGCATGTCCTGATGCTAACTGGTTACCATCGGGGCATGCAATGGCCGCACCCACAGATATTCAGCGGCACTCACTGAATATCCTGCTTAACAGCATTAACATGGTTTGCAGGTCTGCAAACCATGCAAATGCCTTTGACTATCAGGCCGTTCATATTTACAATAATCTTCTCAACAAGTAAATGATCACATTCACAATGTCACTCTAGGACAGAGAAACCTCATTTTATTGCTAATGGCATTACACTGTGCTGTGCTGAGCTAACGGCATTACCCAGTGCTCCCATGCCTAGTCCTCTCTGCTGCTCTGAACACTGGTTTCATTAGTTTCTTTAGTTGACCATATATAAAGAATTTCTAAGGTAATGGATATTTGATATTGCTTTTTCGTGTGCCATTCTGTTCAAATTTAATCTACATATAAAAAAGCCAGTCAAATCTTTAAGGTAAATACAAATTAGAAGACAAAATATGACAGCCACAGATTGACAGTCAGTTCATTATTACATAATTGTCTTAGAAAATAATTAGCTATACACATTTTCAACAATGATAAAATGTCAAGCACTATTTTTATGCAATGATGCAACAGAAGAACTTTCATCATTTCAGCACCCTCAGTGCCTGCTTCAGGTGAGACCTTCACAGTGACTGACAGCAATAAACCAAGCTGAAGAATTTGTGACTTTTTCTTTAAAGAAGCAATATTAAAGATAGAGAATAAATTAAGAAGGCAACTGTGAATTTCTCTTCAGAAACAAGCATAGAAGGTATTGGAACTTTGACCATCAAGCTTTGTTCATTGAATAATGGTGCAACTAACAAAGGAAACACTGAAACAGAGATCACTTGGATTTATAATTTTCAGCACATAATTGAGATCTTCAACATGCACTTTTTTGAGAAAATTATTGTATTGTACACTGGGGTATATCACAGTTGTGACATTAAATAATGGGATGATTCTATTCATAAAATGCAGTTACAGCTTTTTATGCAAGTTACTTTCTATATACATCTGTGGGCCTTACAACCATATAATTGTGGTCAAGATTATTGGCGCCCTTGCATTTTAGGAATTTTCATTTATTTATTTAAAAAACGTTTTATATACCGCCTCTTCCTATGATAAGAGGCTGTTTACATCGAACATATGTTGTGTATGTTGTACAATATGTTGGTGTATGTTGTACAATATGTTGGGTATGCTGTGTACAATATTTTGAGAAATTATTGGAAATATTCCAACTGTATGTCATAATAATATTTTAATAGTATGTTCAAAGGTATACAACAAAAAAAAAGATGTCTGCGTAACATAGACATAGTAATTTCTGAGACAAAAACAAAATATGACCTGGACAGGATTAATGGCACCCTTCACTACTATTTGGTTGCACAACCCTTGGCAGTGATGACAGCTTCCAAATGTTTCTTGTAGCCTTCTATAAGTTTCGTATATCTGTCTGTTGGTAGTTTCTCCCACTCTTCAACTGCCATTTGTTCCAGCTCATGAATGTTTCCAGGATTCCTTTTACCAATGGCACATTTCAGCTCTTTCCAAAGGTTTTCGATTGCATTGAGATTAGGACTCCTTGCTGGTCAGTTTAAAACAGTCCATTTGTTCCATTTTTACCATTCTTTTGTACATTTGGTTTATGTTTTGGGTCACTATCCTGCTGGAGGACCCATGACCTTCAGACCCAGACCTAGTTTTGTGATACTAAGGCAGCACATTTCACTCCAAAATACTTTGGTAGTCCTCCGACTTCATGATTCCTTTAATATGTTACAGGCCTCCAGTTCCTGAGGCAACAAAACAGCCCCACAACATTATGGAACCTCCACCATATTTAACTGTAGGAAGGATGTTTTTTTCTTTATAAGCTTCATTTCTTTGCCTGTAAATGTATCGCTGGTCTGCATTGCCAAAAAACTCATTTGGTTTCATCTGTCCACAGAATATTTTCCCAGAACAGCAAGGCCGCGGGTCCCGTCCGCGTGGCCGCTACTAACCGGGGGGGTGGCGGGCCGTTCGCCCCGCCCCCTCTCGGTTCCGGCGGCGCGCGGCTGTTACTGCCCACGCGGCCGGGCGCCTCATTGGCTCCCCGTGGCGTTTTAAACGCCCGGGAGCCAATGGGAGGCTGGGCCGCGGCAGCAGGGGGGGGGGAGGAGTAAGTGACGCGGGGACCCAGCTCTGCATCGGCAGTTGCTGGGTCCAGGCTGGAGGCTCCTGTTGTTGCCCCCCCCCCCCCCCCCGGGGGGGGGGGGGTGGGGGGGGGTTTGGGTGTTGGAGCGGGTGGGGGGGCGTTTGCGGGGTCCCCGCGGGTTACCGGGTCCCGCGCCCGGGGCAAGCATGAGGGCGGGGGTGGGGTACCCCCGACTCGGTTAATCCCTCAGGCTTTTGCTAATAGCATGGCGAAGCCGGAAGAGGGAGGGAGTGGAAAATGTCGGGCCTGTGCCCGGGGTAAGCGGATGCGGCGTCACCTTGCTACTAACACGGCGGGTGAGAGCTCGCTCTGCTTGGGGGGGGGGGGGGTTAAAAATATGTTGATGTTGGATTATGTGTGTTTAAAAGGTTATTAAAGCTGCGACCAGTTTAAGTCCCAACTTGTTGTCATGTGTTTGTTTTGAATTGCTCTCTTGGGGGAAGGAAAGTGGGGGTGGGGCTTGGGGAGGGGCGAGAGGCGTCGTCCGCCTTACCCGGTTAAGATTGTGGTTTCTCAAGGTGAGTTTGGGAAAAGAACAGATATGCCTTTTTATGTCTGTCTTTGAGCAGTGGGTCCTCTTTAGCCTTTACCCATGAAATCCTTTGTTTAGTGTGTGGCATATTGTGCAGGATAAAACCATCACTCCAGATTGCTCCAGGTCAGCCTTAAACTCTTTGGATGTTGTACATGGTGTTTTTCCAACAGTTTGCACTAACCTTTGAAGACTTCTATGGATTCATTTTCCTCTCCCCACAATGCTCTGGGAGTTTCTTGATGGCTCCTTGAGCAGAAAATGTCTTAACATTGCAAACTGTAGATACAGGAATCCCAAGGTCTTTGGAGCTGGCGCTATATCCCTTTGAAGTTTGATGTTTGGTGATAATGGCTTTTCTGGCAGTCTCCTGCAGCTGACTTGTATTCACCATTATGAAAATTGAACAGGGAGTGAATGTGACCATTTTAAACATTAGAGTCATCATTCATTGGTTGATTTAAGTCATGTGAGCAGTGACAATCAATCACATGTGCATCTAATTTTACTGCAATGGGAATGTGGTTCTTCTGTTTAAAATAATTCAAATTGTTAATAAGGGTGCCAATAATCATGTCATGTCAATGTCCCAATTTTTATACTGTTTCCTTTTTTAATTGGTCTTGTTTTATTTGATTCTTTTATGTGTCAAATTTGTGTGCATACAAGTCCAAAGCCATTGCACTGACCACTTTTTTTTAAAGAGATATTGGACATAAAGGGGTTGAACTACAATGGTGCTAACCACAACTGTATATAATGGGTATTCTTGTCGCACAGGTTTTGACTTTGGGCTCTCCATAGTTTTTCTGCTAGCATATATAATACCATGATAGTTCAGCTTTCACTTAGAAAGAGTGTATAAATTTCCGTAGCATGGGAAATGTTGAAGCTTTAATGAGAGTGGCTGATTTGAATTTAGTGGCAGTTACAGAAAAATGGTTCACAGAAAACCATGACTGGGATGCAACTATACCAAGCTATATTTTATTCAGAAAGGACAGGGTAGGAAGAAGAGGAGGAAAAGTGGTACTACATGTAAAAAATAATATTAAAGCTTTTAACTACAGAGCTTAAAAAGGAGAGAGGAGACATTGTGGGTTAAATTAAAAAGAGGGAAAGAGAAATCAATTTGCATTGGTGGGATATACAGATCTCCCTCACAGGAGGAAGAGGTGGATGGAGAGTTAATTGAAGACATATGCAGCTTTGCCAGGAAAGAGGAAGTGCTACTGATAGGGGATTTCAGTATGCCAGATGTTGATTAGCACATTTCTGCTGTAGAATCTACAGTAGAAGTAAAGAGATCCTGGATTCTCTACAGGGAGAACTATCCAGGCAATTGGTACGAGAACCCATACGTGAAGGGGCCATACTGGACTTGGTACTTACCAATGGTGAAAGTGTTTCTGATGTTATAGTGGGAGATCATTTTGTATCCAGTGAACACCAGTTGGTGTGGTTTAGTATTAGGACTAGGGCTGTTAAAATCCATGAAAAAGTGAGGATCTTAGACTTTAGGAAAACTAACTTTGCCAAGATGGGCCAATACCTCAGGGAGTCGTTAGCGGAATGGGAACAGCTGGGAGATGTAGAAAAAGAGAGGGCACAACTAAAAGGGGATATTTTAAGGGCAACCAACCTTTTTCTTGAAATGGTAAATAAAAGGTAAAAGGAAAAGGAGACCACCTATGTTTTTTGAAAGACGTAGCTGGAAAGGTGAAGAAAAAGAGGGAGGCCTTTATGAAATACAAGAGATCACAGAGAGAGGAAGACAGGCATCTATATTTGGAAAAACTTGGAGAAGCTAGCAAAGTAGTCACGAAAGGAGGAAATAGCCAATGCAATAAAATAGGGGGATAAGATATTTTTCAGATATGTTAGTGAGAAAAGGAAGGTCAAATGATATTGTCAGACTCAAGGGTGAAGGGGAGGAATATGTAGAAGCTGATGAGGATATAGTGGAATTGCTTAACAAATATTTCTGTTCTGTGTTCGCAGATGAAGAAAATGGAGCAGGACCTCAGAAAACACCCACAAACAGGAACAGAAGTGAGGGGCATCTTGAACAATTTTCAGAAGACTGTGTTCGTGAGAAACTAGCTCAACTTAAAGAAGACAAAGCGATGGTACCGGATGGGATACACCCTAGAATACTGAGGGAACTTGGGGACATTCTAGTAGCTCCACTGACTGACCTTTTCAATGCCTCATTGGAGTCGGGAGTGGTGCCAAAGGACTGGAGAGAGGCTCATGTGGTCCTTTTACACGAAAGCAGAAGTAAGGATGTGGTTGAAAACTATAGGCTGATTAGTTTAACTTCGGTGGTGAATAAATTATTGGAAGCAGTGCTGAAAGAGAAAATAGTGAGGTTTCTGAAGTCCAGCGGATTACAGGATCCGAGGCAGCATTGATTCACCAGAGGCAGGTTGTGTCAGACAAATCTGATTGATTTCTTTGATTGGGTGCCCAGGGAGTTAGACCGAGGGAGAACCCTAGATGTGGTGTATTTAAATTTCAGTAAAGCCCTTAACACCGTTCCTCACAGGCGACTTATAAACAAATTGAGCACCCTAGGGATGGACCCTACTGTTACTAATTGGGTTAGAAATTGGTTGAGTGGGAGGTAACAGAGTACAGGTAAATGGAGCTCACTCTGAGGAGAAGGAGGTTACCAGTGCAATTTCGCAGAGATCTGTCCTTGGTCTGATTCTTTTTAATATCTTTGTTAGTGATATAGCGGAAGGACTGTCGGGTAAGGTTTGCCTCTTTGTGGATGATGCCAAAATCTGCAATAGAGTAGACACCCAGGAAGGTGCAGATAACATGAGGAGGGATCTAGCTAAGCTTGAAGAATTGTCTAGAATTTGGCAGCTGAGATTTAATGTTAAAAAATGCAAGGTCATGCATTTGGGCTGCAGCAAACCAAGGGAGCAATATACTGTAGTACAGTAAAGGGGAGGTGAAGAACTTTTGTCCAATAGAGAAGAGCAGAACCTAGGCATAATTGTGTCTGATGATCTTAAAGTAGCTAAACAGGTAAAAAAGGTGAGGGCAAAAGCTAGAAGGATGCTTGGGTGCATAGGGAGAGGAATGGCCGGAAGAAAAAAGGAGGTGATAGTGCCTCTGTATAAGTCTTTGGTGTGACCTCATTTGGAGTATAGTGTGAAATTCTGGAGGCCACAGCTTCAAAAGGATATAAACAGACTGGTGTCAGTACAGAGGGTGGCTACTAAAATGGTTACTGGTCTTCATTATAAAGCATATGAGGACAGACTTAATGATCTTAATATGTACACCTTAGAGGAAAGGCGGGATAGAGTTGATATGATTGAGACATTTGAATATCTCTGTGGCATAAATACACAGGACGACAACCTCTTTAGATTGAAAGTAAGCTCTGCTATGAGGGGACATAAGGGTGGAAGGGAATAGATTCAGGAGTGATATGCGGAAATATTTATTTACGGAAAGAGTGGTGGAATAGTCTCCCAGCGGAAGTGGTAGAGATGAGGACAGTATCTGAATTCACAGAGGATTTCTAAAGGTAAAAAGGGGACTGTTGTAGTTGTTGATATGGAAGGGCAGACTAGATAGAAACATGACAACAGAAAAAGACCACATGGCGTATGTTTCTATTTCAATCCAGCAGTAATCTTTCACTCACTGAATGATTTTGGCATGGATTTTGGTTTCCTGCATTACTGATGCTGCCACTGCAATTTTAAAACTATTTACTCTCTACTTTTTCTGGTATGAAAAATCAAATGTGGTCATATAATTATCATTAATGTGTTGTTTCACAAATGCTTTTCTCCCATTCTTGCCTAAATCAGACACCAATTGCACTGGCAGATTATGTTCTTTTTGAAAAGTCTGGTTTAAAAGAGACTTTCATGTGCAATTATTGAATTCGGTTTTATTACAGAGATAAATCCTCTCAGGACTGGCATGGAGACTCTCCTGAATAAAATCAGTCTGAAGAGCTATTATTTATTCCATGCACATTCTGAGTTCAAAGTCAGTCATTCCCATCATCATATAGTTTGTTAAAGAAAGACTATTTAACTATAAAAATAATAAAAAATGAGACAATTAAAAGAGAAAAAAAGATGCGAAGAGTAAATGGAAAAATAATATATATATGATTGCAAATGTATTGTGTTCACTGAATATTTTGATAGTAATGATTTTTCATAATTGAATGTGCTTGAGAAAGACAGTGTGAATAAACCTATTTAAACACTGAACTTGATTTTAAAAGGCTTTGTCCAACTAACCTGTGGGTTTAGCCAGACAAACTCTAATAGTGCAACTATCCTCTCTCCTCCTCAACACACACAGAGGACAACTTTATAAAGTCTCTTTCATATGCATAAATGCCAGTATACACATACAAAAAGGTTTCTTATAAAATTACTGCAGCTGTACAAATACACGCAATGACAGGAACGCGCCTGCTTGTATGCAACCTGGATGTAGATATGTTCCAGGGTGGAGTGCAGGTGGAATCAAGATCTACACACATTTTCACTTCCTCTTCATCCTTGCCAGACTAGTTCACCCCAGTGGAAATATGCCCTCTTTCTGGTAGACAGAAGGAAGGTAAAAACTCAACTCACTTATGCAGGTGCAATCCGGAAACTAGTCAGTATTGCTCTTTTTTCCAGCAAGCATATGGCATGTTTTTATCGTAAGGCTGAAGTCGGTATGAGTAGGGTGGCAGACTTGCAAGATAACCCTGTAGATTCAAGGTCCTAGGACCTTGGCAGGGGCGTGTTCTTGCGGGCCTCATCTAGAAATGGCTGCTTCCTCCTACCCCATTCCTCAATGAATACTGAAGAAATAAAAAGGGAGAAGGCAACCACCACTGCTATGCTTGTGCTTTTACAGGCCTCTGGGAACCCCAGAGATTTTGCCTCCTCTGCAGCCTGACAGAATTAAGGGTAGCAGGGTCTCAAGTCACCTAACAATACAGCAGGCAGCTCTACACCACTCGTCATGCTATGCAGAGCCTGTGGAATCCCTCCAACAGCCCAGTAAAAGAAGATGAAAAGTGTGCAGTAGTATTGTGATACAGTGGTCCGTATCCTCCGTTTCCAGAATCAAGCATTTAGGGGGTGCAAATGTGTGTCTCATAGCCAGCACCGTACCCAGCCCTGTGAGAGCGGTGCAGCCGCAAAGGACACAAACAAAATAGGGGCACATTTGGGGTTGCCGTCCTTGGCTTCCCCTCATGCTGCCTGCCCTTGCCTCACCATCACTGATTTTCGTGTTCCCTTGGCAGTGGCAGCAGCGGAGCAGAACTCCAATTGAAAAAAAAAATCCATGGATCTCTCCAACTCCACGCTTGCATGTTGGCCTGATCTTTCCCTCCTCTGACGTATCTTTGAATCAGAGGAGGGAGGGACCAGCCCAGCCATTCACGTGCAGAGTTACAAAGACCCACGTTTCAATGGCGAGTCTGATCCCTCCCTCTTCTGATGCAACCTTACATCAGAGGAGGGAGGGATCAGACCTGTATGCAAGCACAGTCAGAAAGACCCGCATGGTTTTTTTTTCAATTGGATGTCTGCTCTACTGCTTCCGCCGCTGCCGCACACCAAGGGGGCAAGGGCAGGCAGCGCAAGGGTAAGGGAGCTGGCTGGACATGGAAGTAAGATGGGGAGGTGCTGGGAATGAGGCAAATGACAAATCTGTAAAAGGGGGGGTCAGATGTGCAAGTCATACATGGCACATTTATGGCTTGGTATGGCCCTGCTGGAGGTGTGGTATGTGTGTGCGTGTTGGGGGAGTATCAGGTGTTCTGTATGTGCATCATGGAAGTTTTGAAGGGTGTGAACGTGTGCATCATGGGGAGTGTCATGCAGCTGTGTGCATGCATATGTGTCTCATGTGGAATGGCGGGGACTTTGTGTATGCAAGCGTGAATGTGTGTCATGGGGAGTGTTGGGGGATCATGTATGAGTGTGTATGTTTGTCATTGGGAGTGTTGGGGGCTACGTTTGTGTGTGTGTGTGAGTGTCATATAGAGTGCAGGGAGTTGCATGTGTGCATAGGTATATCATGGGGAGTGTCGAGTGCTGCAAGTGAGTGTGTCATGGAGTGTGTCAGGGGCTGTATGCATGTGTGTCTGTGCTTATCTCTCTATCATACCCCCCCCCCTCCCCAATCCTGCCCTACTCAGTTTCTCTCTCTTGCTCTCATAGCCACCCCGCCACCAGCCTTCCCACAGTCTCTCTCTCTCTCTCATACCCCCCCCCCCCCCACGGCTTCACTGTTTCTTTCTCTCATAACCACCCCCTCAGGCTTCACACACTCTCTCTCTCTCTCTCTCTCTCATACTCCACACCCTCCCCTTTCATCCAGCCCCCCTTTTATTCATCCATTCTTGCACCTAGCTACAGCACCTGAAAATGCCATGGTTCAGGTTTCCCCCACCACAATTAGCTCTCTGAATGGTGGACTATATAGACAATGGGGATGATCCCATGGGACTTGAAACTGGGAGATCAGCCCAAACTCCATGTGCCATGCACTCCACCACACAGGCAGCTATACTCTGTGTATAGCTCTGGAATTTACACTTTGATACAGATGCTTTATATGTTCCAGCAAGACTGTATATATACTGAGCATTCCTATGGAACTAGCCTTCAATGAGCACCCTGTATATTCAGCACTCTGGGTGCTGCAGTGAAAGTGTCACTGCAGGGCTGCAATCTGTAAATTAAACAAGTGCTTTCTCTTCTGGTTCTGCTGGCATAAGATACAACTCATCATTCTGCAACCAGTACTTTAAGCTGGAGTACCACTAGTTTAGTCTAGTCTATGCTGGGAAGTTCTGCACTAATTGCGCAGTGGCACTGAATTGGATCAAGTGCTTATCACCCTTATCTGGGTCAGGTGTAGCGCAGCCAGGGGCGGCTCAAGGCAATCTGTTGCTTGAGGCAAGGGATGAGATGGTACCCCTCCCCCCACCACCACCCCTGTAGTGACTCCAGCCAGGGATTGAACTAAACCAAAAAGCTGATTAGATAATACGGAGTAAATGCAAGATGTTTGCACACAAGGAACTAAAAGAACGAGCAAGAACTACAGCACACTTTATAAAACTAAATTATAACTCATTTTTATTTTGTTATAAACTGCATTGTGGTTCTTGCTTTTTCTTTTTGAACATATATTTTGCATCCACAGAACCCCTTCCGTCAATGGTAGGTGCAGAGCAGAACTAGGACATTCATCCACAGAACTCAATATCTTAAAAAAAAAAATCGGATTCTGGTCATCTCACTAACAAATATTCTCCAGTACCAGGAATATTGGGGACTAATATAAAACCCTACAAATGTCACCAAAGATCTACAAGGCCAAATCTACCATACCACTACCAGCATAAACGTCCAAAACTCATACAAAAAAAGCAGCACTATAAATACTGCAGCGGGCCCTAGAACATCTAACACCTATTTGAAAAGCGGCACAAGACAAATTGCTACAATCCAGATCCCTGCATACAGATTTCATGTTAACAGAACACACAGCCTTGGTCACACACTCAGAACACAGACTTTCACTAAGTACAGAATAAGTGATCACAACCTAAAGTAAAAATAAAATATTTAGACAAACATTAAACCAAACCCCAAGAAGCCAGACTCTGTATGCAGTGCAACACCAGATAAGAGATGCAGTTCACTATACTGTGTAAAGTATGAAGCTAACACAAAGTCCATTCACTAAACTGAAAATAAAATTATTTTTTTCTACCTTTGTTTTCTGACCATTTTATTCTCTGGTCATGCAGGTCCTGATCTGAGGCTTCTGCTCTCCTGTCTTCTCTTAGCACTCTACCATTTCTTGTCTTTTCTTTTGTTTTCTTCACTTCCTTCCATCAGCCTATTTCCAGTCCCAGTAACCCTCCACACGTGCCCCCTCCTTGCCAGCCTCTTCCCCAGTACCCAGCCACCTACCAGTCCCATCCCCAAATGTCAGGTCTCTCCAGTCCCACCCCCAGGTGTCAGCTCCCTTCCACCCCCCTCTTTCCCTCATGTCAGTTCCCTTCCATGCCTCAATTTCCCCCATGTCAGTTTCCTTAAAGCCCCCACCTTTCCCCCATGTCAGTTTCCTTCCACCCATTTCCTTCCCCTCTCTCAGTTCCCTTCCAGTCATCTCTTCCTCCCGTTAGCTCCCTGCCAGTCCTCTCATCCCCGTCAGCTTTCTTCCAGCCCCCTCTTTGCCCTTCTGTCAGCTCCATTCAGCTCCATCTCCTCCCCCCACTGTATAGCTCTTTCCTCTTCTCTCATTCCCCCCGTGTAGCTCTTTCATCTTCTCTCATTCCCCCCCTCGTGTAGCTCTTCATCTTCTCTCATTCCCCCCCTTGTGTAGCTCTCCATCTTCTCTCATTCCCCCCCTTGTGTAGCTCTCCATCTTCTCTCATTCCCCCCTTGTGTAGCTCTCCATCTTCTCTCATTCCCCCCCTTGTGTAGCTCTCCATCTTCTCTCATTCCCCCCTCGTGTAGCTCTTCATCTTCTCTCATTCCCCCCTTGTGTAGCTCTCCATCTTCTCTCATTCCCCCCTTGTGTAGCTCTCCATCTTCTCACATTCCCCCCGCTTGTGTAGCTCTTCATCTTCTGTCATTCCCCCCCCTTGTGTTGCTATCCATCTTCTCTCATCCCCCCCCTTGTGTAGCTCTCCATCTTCTCTCATTCCCCCCCCCTTGTGTAGCTCTCCATCTTCTCTCATTCCCCCCTTGTGTAGCTCTCCATCTTCTCTCATTACCCCTCTGGTGTAGCTCTCCATCTTCTCTCATTCCCCCTCCCGTCTTGCTCTCCATCTTCTCTCATTCCCCCCTCGTGTAGCTATCCATCTTCTCTCATTCCACCTCAAATAGCTCTTCATCTTCTCTCAGTCCCCCCTCATGTAGCTCTTCATCTTCTCTCATTCCTCCTCCCCCCTGTGTAGCTCTTCATCTTCTCTCATTCCTTCCTCCCCCACCCCCCCACCCCCTGTGTAACTCGTTCCCCTTTGGCTTCCTGCGATAGCTTTAAAAACAAAAGGAAACCAGTGCGGAGCCTTGCGGCGCTATGGAACCTCTGCAGCTGCCGTGTCTGCTCTAGTGTCACTTCCTTTTGAGGGCTGGATGCGGCAGCAGCAGAGGTTTCATAGCGCCATGAGGATCCACACTGGTTTCCTTTCGTTTTTAAAGCTATCACAGCCGCAGCAGTTTGTCCGCTTTTTTTTTTTTTAAACTGAAGGCGGAGTGAGGCGGCTGTTTTGGGGGCATTTTTGCCGCCCCCAAAGGTTTGCCACCTGAGGCTACCGCCTCACTCCGCCTAATTCTGGAGCCACCACTGAGCACAGTGCATTTTGTCTTTGATATTAGATGTTTGGTGCACTTTACCATTGGCAAAGTTTATCTAAAGGTTGGCAGTAAGCAAATGCTAGCTTTATGGGAATCTTGGCAATGCTGAAGCTGTGGAGAAAAGTCAGTAGAGAAATAGATGAATGCCTATTGAAGTGGAAGTAGATCAATGCTCATCATTACCATGGACATATTCCAGCCTGATCAGGCTGATGGGGCAATTTCTCACCAGTGTTAAAGTTTATAACAGTAATACTCTATAGAGACAGTGTTACTAAGTACAATTTGAGATAAAGGCAAGCTTTTATGACCCTGACAACTCTGAAGGCCATCCTAAACAGTATTTAATGCCTAGTACAGACTGGGGGACTAGCTCTCATCAGGGCTGTCCAATGGTTCAGAAGATACCATTTGAGGGGGATTTTTCTTTTACTTTTTGCAAGAGAGAAGTTATCACTTGCCCCTAAGTGAAATAGGCAGATAATTCTTAACAGTTTAGATTGTCCAAATGGGCATTGCATCCTGGACTCTCATATTCAGGATTGCTATCATGGTGATTGAATCCACACTGTCTAAGCCAAGCAGCTAGAAAATACTATCTGACAAGTACAATGCCAGCTGGGATACCCAGAAGGCACCCTACTAGCACACTATACCTAATTTGATATTGCAAATTGAACAGCACAGAGGATAGCACATGGTGCACTACTGCAAAAGAGCTGCCACTTTTTCAATTGTCTAACCCTACAGAAGGGAGGATCATTTTGGTTCATCCCACTAGTGTGTACTGATCTGTCAAGGATGAAGAGGAAAGATCAGTTATGCCTGATCTGATAACTGTCAGTCTTTGGGTCCTGCTAAACCAGTCTAAAATCCTGCCCTAGCATGGCAGATGGATTGAACTTGATCTACTTCTCCATAGCATGAGATAATTAGGAATGTCAGAGAAAGTGCATATACAGTATATAAACTTATATAATTAAATATATATAATAACATATAAAAAAGAACATAAGAAATGACATACTGGGTCAGCCAAGGTCCATCAAGCTCAGTATCTTGTTTCCAACAGTGGTCAATCCAGGTCACAACTACCTGGCAGGTTCTCAAAAAGGGACACAGGATACACAATGTTCATCCTGGAGTAAGCAGTGGATTTCCTGGGTCCTCTTTAATAATGGTTTATGGACCTTTCCTACAGGAACTTGTCCAAACCATATATAAACCCAGCTACACTAACAGTTTTTACTACATCCTCTGGTAACGAATTTCAGAGTTTGATTACACATTGAATAAAAAAAATATTTTCTCTTATTAGTCTTAAATGGGTTACATTGTAGCTTCATTGCATCTCCTCTAGTCTTTCTACTTTTCGATGGCATAAACAACCAATCTACGTTTACTCGTTTCACTCCATTCATTAATTTATAGACCTCTATCATAAGCCCACCTCAGCCATCTCTTTTCCAAGTTGAAGAGCCCTAACCTTTTAAGCTTCTCCTCACAGGAATATCCTTCCATCTCTACCATTTTTGTCGATCTTCTCTGAACCTTTTCTAATTCTGCTATATCCATTTTTAGATGTGGTGACCAGAATTGCACATAATATTCAAGGTGTGGTCGCACCATGGAATGGTACAGAAGCATTATAATATCCTTTGTTTTATTCACCATTCCTTTCCTTATGATTCCTAACATATTATTTGATTTCTTGGCTGCCGCTGCATACTGGGCGGAGGATTTCAACATATTATCCATGATGATACCTAAATCTTTTTTCTGGATGGTGGCTTTAAGGTGGTATCTTGCATAATCTAACCATATTTGGGTTGTTCTTTTCTAGGTGAATAACTTTGCACTTGTCCGCATTAAATTTAATCTGCCATTTGCATGTCCAGTCTTCCAATTTATCAAGGTCCTCTTGCAATTTTTCACAATCTTTATGGGTTTTAACAAATTTGAATAATTTTGTGTGATCTGCAAATTTGATCACCTCACTTATTATTCCTATTTCCAGGTCATTTATGAATATCTTAAAAAGCAGTGGTCCCAGCACAGATCCCTGGGGTACTCCATTATTCACCTTTCTTCACTAAGAAAATTGTCCATTTAGCCCTACTCCATGCTTTCCAACTTTTAACCAGTTCCTGATCCACAACAGTACACTGCCTCCAATCCCATGACTTTTTAAATTTGCAAAGAGTCTCATGAGGGACCTTGTCAAAGACTTTCTGAAAATCCAGATATACTATATCAACCGGCTCACCTTTGTCTACCTGTTTATTCACACCTTCAAAAAATATAACAGATTAGTAAAACAAGACTTTCCTTGGCTAAATCCATGTTGCTTTCTTCCATTATACTATGACTATCTACATGTTAAGAAATGTATTCTTTATAATGGTTTCTACCATTTTACTCAGTATTGATGTCAAGCTCACCGGTCTGTAGTTTCCCAGATCACCCCTGGAACTCTCTTTAAAAATTGGCATTACAATGGCCATTCTCCAATCTTCCCATACTACAGATGATTTTAATGACAGTTCACAGATTACTAATAGTAGATCTGCAATCTCATATTTCAGTTCTTTTAACATGCTGGTATGTATATCATCCAGTCCAGGTGATTTACTGCTCTTCAGTTTAACAAATAGTTGTAATACATTTTCCCAGTTTATCGATATTTCTTTCAATTCTTCTGATACATCACCTTTATATACCATTTCAGGCATGGGTAACTTCCCTACATCTTCTTCAGTAAAGACCAAAGCAAGGAATTCAGTATCTCCGCTATGGCCTTGCCCTCACTTAGCGCTCCTTTTACCCCTCTATCATCCAATAGTCCAACTGACTCTCTCACAGATTTTTTGCTTTGAATATACTTGAAAAAGTTATTATGCATTTTTGCTTTCATGGAAAGCCTTCTTTCAAATTCTCTCTTTGTCTGCCTTATCAATGCCTTATATCTAACTTGCCAATGCTTATGCTCTTTGCTGTTTTTGTCATTTGGCTCCTTTTTTCCATTTCCTGAAAGATGTTTTTTTGGCTAAAATAGCCTTTCTTTTTTTTTTTTAACTTTTATTTTCATTTTGCAACAAACAAAAGAAACAACACACCAAAGGAGACAAAACAAGTATACAATAAAGAAAAGTAAACCCAATTACCCCCCACCCCCACGCTTCTTCTCTAGCTGATTATGTCAGCATGTGAACGCTTCCAAACAACAGTGATTATACATCAAAACAATCAAAAGAGTATCTGCGATACAGAATAATCATGGGACAAAGATATATACAAATTTAGACAGTCAGATGAGAGCATTGAGCAGAATGTACATAGTCATTGAGCATCTTCCATTTAGACCGATGATGAGGAGTCTGAATGGGGGAAGCAAACATACGAGGTATTTGTTCATATTTACTGTAGAGACAGACATGATTCCACCATTCATTGGGGCTCAGATGAGAGCTATTTTTCCAGTATTTCGTGATTAGGGAAATAGCAATGCCAAGCATAAAGTCCAAAAGGAAGTAAGCCGTTTTTGGAAGAGAGGGGATCCCCGCAGCTGAGCGAAGTCCCACTATCCTCCAAGAAAGGGGCTCTTGAAAGTGCAAAATAGACTGGATACGACCCCAGACCCGACGCCAGTAATACTGTAGGGCGGGACATTCATACATAACATGAGGTAGTGAACCAATGGCCGCATGACATGTCCAACAGCTATTGCCCTGAGTAGTGTTCCATTTGGCTAATCTGTCAGGAGTGTAAAAACACCGGTGGGCTAGAAAGAAGAGTGTCTGAGTGAGTGAGGCGGATCGGGAGACCCGTGTCACTCTACTCCAGACAAGGCTCCATTGCTCCGGGGTCAAAGTCACATGCAATTCTCTCTCCATGCTTTCTGCGCTATAGGGGTATCTCCAGTTATAGCATTACATAAGGTTTTGTAAAAATTGGATGCTACACCCGGTGAATTACCGATAGATCGGATAGTCTCCAACCAACCTTGTGTAGGGGAGGCCGATGGCGGGAGCACCTTAGCACTCCGAAGGCAATGCTGAAGTTGCACCAACTGAAAGTAGTGTTTCGCTGGGAGACCAAATTCAATTTGCAATTCACTAAAAGTTTTCCAGCGACCTTCATGGAACAACTGACTAGGAATCCAAATGCCCCTAGTGTACCAGGGGCTCCACGCCATCGGTTTATTTTGTATTCGAAATCGAGTATTGTACCAAAGTGGGAGCTTGTCTAACGGACAGAGGCGGGAGTCTAAAGATTGCATAAGATTATTAAAGGCACCTAAGGTGTCTAAAAGCATTGGTGGAAAGTGGGAGTCTGATGGGAGAGTCATACCAGGGAGAAAAGTAAGAGGAATCGGTTTGCAAAGGTCCTCTTCTATGTCTAGCCACACAGGTCTACTCGGTACTGGAGCTTCCAGCCAACGAGCGCCTTGTTTGAGAAGAAAAGATTGATGATACTTCAGGAAATCAGGGAATCTGACACCCCCATTTTCCTTATCTGCCTGCAGCTTATGTTTCGCTATCCTAGGTGTCTTGTTTTGCCACAAGTATCTAGTCAGAAGGCCCTCTATATCTTTATATATACGTCGAGGTAAGAGACAGGGCAACATTTCTAAGATATAATTCACTTTCGGAACAATCATCATTTTTATGGTTTCTAATCGACCCCACCAGGTAAGTGTTAAAGGAGTCCAGCGGTGAGTAAGCGCCCGGACTTTAGAGGTTAAGTCTTTGGCATTGAAGGAGATAGTGTCTTCCAAAGGAGAACAATAGTGAACCCCAAGGTATTTGACCATGCGAGGTTGCCATAAAAAGGGGAAGGGTTGCATATCTGCCTGATGAAGCAAAGGATTTAATGGAAAAGCTACCGACTTGGTCCAATTTATCTTATAACCGGACAGTTGTGAGTATTTACCAATTTGCTCTAGGACAGCCGGTACTGAGTCTATAGAGACAAAAAGCATAAGGTCATCAGCATACGCTGAAATTTTGATTTCCCTATGGGTGAAGGGGACTCCATGAATCTCCTCCGATTGCCGGATTAGTAAAGCCAAGGGTTCGAGTGCAAGGTCGAAGAGAAGTGGAGACAGTGGGCATCCCTGGCGAGTGCCGCGTTGAAGGGGAAAAGGCTGAGACTTTAAAGCATTGGCACATATACTGGCTGTAGGCTGTGCGTACATGGTGCGAAGACAACGGAGAAAACCTTCCCCGAATCCGTACCAGCGGAGGACTGCAAACAGGAAGGGCCACTCTAAGCGATCAAAGGCCTTCTCAGCATCAAGTGAGAGACCAACAAATGGGCGATCAAGATTAACTGCGGTAGTCAGTACATGGCATAGAGTCCGAGCATTGTCAGCAGTTGATCTACCAGGAATGAAACCGCATTGATCTGGGTGTATTAAGGTAGGCATCCTATCAGAGAGCCGGGTAGAGAGAATGGTGGCAAATATTTTATAGTCCGCGTTTAGGAGGGAAATTGGACGATAATTAGCTGTTAGTTGCGGGTCTCTCCCCTCTGTCTCACAAACTACTCCTTTTGCCAGCGAAAAGGACACAGAAGGCGAACCCTCCTCCGCCCGAGCAGAAAAACAAAGTTTCAAAACTGGAGCTCAGTCAGCGTGAAAGGTTTTGTAGAATTCAGCAGGGAGACCGTCTGGGCCTGCGGCTCGACCTGAGGCACATTTCTTGATAGCAGAATGAATTTCTGAGACAGTAAATGGTGTGTCCAAGGCCACTCTATCTTCGTCAGATAGGGTCGGTCTTTGTACCCCTGAAAGTAAGCGTTCAAATACATCTGGCTCAAAATCACATTCAGATTGATAAAGCCGAGTATAAAAATCACGAAAGAGTTCTAAGATTTCGGTATCTTTAGTGACCAAGCCCCCCCCCGACGGATTACGGAGGGCGGTAACACGCTTGGCTTCTTTTTGACCTTTTAGGGCATTTGCTAATAATTTGCCAGCACGATTATTTTCCCGATAATATAGCCCTTGTTGTGAGTCAATATGTTTAACAGCAGCAGTGTACAAAAGCTGATTGTATTGAAAACGCAAGCGTTGTAAACGGAGTAAAATACATGGGTCAGTACGGGACGTGAGAAGACGCTCCCCAGCTTGTATCTGCTGCTCTAGAATCAGTAATTGCTGCTTTCTTTGTTTCCCCTGCCGAATTTGATAGCTAGTTATAGTTGCGCGGATAGATGCTTTAAAACCCTCCCACCAAGCCCAGCTCGCTGTGTCATGGGGTGAGTTAAAATGAAAATAATCTTGGATAGCGGCCTTTATATCAACCTAAAAATCTTTTTGACCAGTAAGGATCTATCAAAAAACCAAGCTCGGGGAGAATCGTCCCGCGCAGTGACATGTAATGATAAAGATATGGCAGCATGATCTGAAATATGGAGAGGATGAGTCCTAGTCGTGTCTACTTGAGGAATCAGTACTTTGGAAATGAGAAAGAAATCTATTCTAGATTGGGAGTGATGGGGGGCAGAAAAGAAAGTGAACTCTAAGTCGGAGGGGTGAAGCAGCCTCCATATATCTACCAGCGCAAGATCTTGCATCAGAGCTGTAAGGGTAGCAAGACTCTTGGGTGGACTACTCGTTCTAGGCGGCTGTCTATCTATCAGAGGGTCTAACACTTGATTAAAATCACCACCGAGTATTAATGGAGTATTGGCAGAGGCCTGTGCCAACTGCGCAATACTTGCATAGTAAGCAGGGTTGTCCACATTCGGGGCATAAATGCAAATACATGTAAATTCACTATATCAAACCTTAAGATGTACTCGGGACCATCTACCCTCCTTGTCATCGCTTGTATCATGTACAGTAGCTTGATAATATTTCTTAACCAGAATGGATACCCCGCACCGTTTTGAAACGGCGGGAGAATAGGCAGACACCATGTAAGGCTTAAAATACAGATTCAGTGTTTCAGCAGAGTTTAAGTGCGTTTCCTGAAGAAACGCTAAATCAGCATGCTCATGGCTAAGATAGCTAAGGATTTTCTTTCTTTTAATTGGACTATTAATGCCCTTTACGTTGAGTGATAAGATTTTACATAAGGCCATTCAGACAAGTTAAAAATTCTGAGCATGATAGCGCACATAATTTCACAATGTCCCTCATATTGACTGTATCTGGCTGTACATATGGCATAAAAGAAAATAAGCTTAGATAATACAATGAAGCGCCCCACCTTAAAAAAGAAAAACCGCAGCGCGGTAGAGAAGAAGCAGAACCCCAAAAATTACTGGCGACCATGTGTCTGCGGGGAGAAGCCCCAGAGAAGGCCGAAATTGAAAAACACATAACCTGTAGGACTGTGCGTGCTCCGAATCCGACCGAGGCACACATCATGGAGGGATAGGAGACCAAAGAACAAAAAGTCATAGAAAGAAAGAAAGAAAGTCCAGGTAGTCTCTGTGCTTGACTATGACCGCCGCGTCGGGCCCTTCAAAATGGCGGACAGAGCCGGCAAATAAAAGTCCAAGTCGTTGGATTAGCGCATCTGCTCTGCTTCTTTGGAGTCTAAAAATGTTGATAGTAGATCAGGATCTTCGAATGTCCTGGTTTGGTTGTGGAGAGTCACTCGGAGCTTCGCGGGATACAACAGGCCAAAGCGAGCCTGTAGCTGTTGAAGTCGAGGGCGAAAAGCAAGGAGTTTCTTCCGTCGGTCAACGGTAGGCTTTGCCAAATCAGGGAAGAAGGAGACTTTGTGACCTTCAAATTCCAAATGATGGTTCGCCCGAGCAGCATTTAAAATTTGTTCCACTTGTTGATATCGTAGCAAGCGAAAGATAATAGGCCGGGGGGTCGTTCGGTTGAGCGCCATGTGGGTAGGAACACGGTGTGCACGATCGATTTCCAGTTCTTTATGAAAGGTGATCTTCAGCAAGGAGGGAAGAGTTTTGAGCAGGAATTCTCTCATATCTCCCGCTTCCACCCCCTCCGGTATTCCAATGAGCCTCACGTTGTTGCGACGGGCTCGATTATTGCTATCTTCTAACTCCTTTTGAAGATTCTGTATCTGGCGCTCAGCCTTGTCCAGTTTTCCCAAGCGCACCTCGTGCGAGTCGAGGACCCCCGCCATATTGTCCTGCCGTAATGAGAGACTTTCAAGTCGGTCCTGGAGCACTCCAAAGTCTTCTCGCATGGCTCTAAGCGCTTCTCCATTGGACTGCACCAATTCCTTCACGCCGCGTATTTCTTCCAAAATCTCCAGGTGCATTTCGGGGTTTTCCCGAAATGGAACCATCTTCTGTGGGGAGGACACCTCTGTTTTGGAGCGTTTTCCGTGAGAAGAAGAAGGAGACCCGAAGTCCAAGCGCGCTGGTTTATGGGCCGCCATCCCCCCCGAGGTACCCCGGTCAGCCCGGAGCGAAATAGTAAGTTTGTATAGGTATTAAGTCAGGATTCTAAGTAGGCCTCTCGGGAGCTTCAGCGCGAAGCGTCTTACCCGCTGGACATCAGGCTCCGCCCCCCTAAAATAGCCTTTCTAACCTCACCTTTAAACCATATTGGCAGTTTTTTGGTGTTCCTTCTACTTTTCTTAAAGCATTGAATATATCTGGTCTGGGCTTCCAAGATAGTACTTTTAAACAACACCCATGCATGATGTAAACTTTTAACCTTTACAGCTGCTCATTTTATTTTTTTTCTTAACTATTTTTATTGGTCTCCCTTTTGAAAGTTAAAAGGTAGTACTGTGTATTTCCTTGTTGCCCTTCTTCCATCTATTTAATCAAATATGATCATGCTATGATCAGTATTGCCAAGTGGCCCCAAAACCCTTATCTCTTGCACCAGATGTGGCTTTCCACTAAGGACTATGTCCAAAATAGCTTCCCCTCTTGTCGGTTCATGAAGAGTGATGTGCAAAATATGATAAAGAGAATGCACTATGTTCCTAATATTCATTTTTAAGGAAGCTATGGCAGTAGCATACTGACCAGCCTCTTAAGTGCATCTGCATATGTAGAGAAATGGGCAAAGGAGTTCATATTGCCATTAGTATGGACTGGTCTGGCAAGACTCAAGAAATCACAATTATTAGGTAAGTCATAACTGATCTGTGCTTTAGGTGTGAAGGTTTGCACCTACTTCTAAACCGGCATATATGCCTATAGCTTCATTTTAGGTGCAATTTTTCAGGATTTGTCCTTGCATATTATAAACATACACAGATGTCTACAGTATGTGTCTTTATAAAAGAGGTTTGGAATAGAACATTTTTGGACTGCCAACAGAGGCGCTGTTATAAAATGTTTCTCCAGGTGACTATTTTTTATTTCTGAGAAAACCATTCAGCGCTGCCTGGACAAAATTACCCAAATATGGTTTAAGGTTTATTAATTTGATTAACTGCTTTTCATCAGAGACAACAAAGTGGTGTACAAAAAAATGTGTAAAAATAAATACATGTATCTTAGGCGAAAGAAACAACACATAGCAATAAGACAAAGACAAATAGAAAAGGAATGAACATGATCCATGAGAGCAATTTATCCAAGCAGTACCATAAATGTATATAAGAATATAAATGAGATGCAGAAAATATGATTAGAAGTATAATAATATTACAAGAAGGACATTGTCTTGTTCAAAGGAAAGGATGATGGAGATGCAGGGGGAGTGCAGGAAGGAGGGAAGAACCCTATTTGAGAGCTGAAATGTTTTTGAGAAAAACTGAAGGGATCTAGCTATGCAAGGGGAATTTCAAAATAAATGACCACGTTTTCGGTGCAGCTTTAAATCTGAGGTAGCTGAATTCACCTCTAAGCTCCAAAAGAAGCTTGTTCTAGAGCAGAGGAGCAAAGTATGCAAAGGAAGGCCGATAGATGACCTCAAGATCGATGGCAAGAGAAGAGGGAAGCCACAATTATTAGACTTGTGAGGTCCTAATGGGATGCATTGAGTTATGCGGTGTTAGGACAGAAGCTTGGGAAGATCTGAATAGAGAGTACAATGAGTTAAGAGTAGGATTTTGAACTGAATTTTAAGAGATTGGCAACCAATCTTGTTCATAGAGTAGGAGAGTAACATGATCATCTCTACTAGCTTTGAAGAGAAGTTTGACAGCCGTATTTCATATAATTTGCAACCTTTTAATTAAGAAGAGGTCTATGCCAGACAATAGAGAGTTGCAGTAATACAAATAGTGTAAGATTAATGAATGCATGAGATATTGAATGTCTTCATCATCTAACATGAATCTGACAGCACAGAATTTTCTTAAAGAAAGAGGAGCAAACACAGGATGAAATTTGTTTAATTGTACAAGGAGAGTCAAACTGCAGTCCTAGGACAATGACTGAGTTTTTAGAGGATGGTGAGATAGCAGAGATTACAGCGCTAAGGAAGAATGCGTATTCCTCCGAGAGAACCAGATGGCTTCAGGATTATCAGGATTTAGTTTTAGTCAATGCTTCGCTAGCCAGGCCACAACAGAATCAAGACAGGAGAGTGACTATTTGGAGATAAGTAGTCAACACTAGTGAATATCTGAATATCATTAGCATAAGAAACTCTAGTAACATCAAACTCTAAATAAGTTTCGAGAGAAGAGAAATGAACTTTGTCCTCTACATCAGACTAGATATTTAGCTGGCATGGATTTGAGATGCATTTCTGCATGAAGTTCATCAGACAAAGCTGTGCAATTACGTTTAGCAAGACTTAGGGGTATGTTTACTAAACCGGGCTAACGGTTAACCCGGGCTATCTGCCACTAGGTCCCATATTATTCAATGGGACCTAGTTGCAAATAGCTCGGGTTAACTGTTAGCCCAGTTTAGTAAACATAGAAAGCTGCCATTCGAGAGATTAAGGGGTATGTTTAATAAACTGGGCTAACGGTTAACCCGGGCTATCTGCCACTAGGTCCCATATTATTCAATGGGACCTAGTTGCAGATAGCCCGGGTTAACCATTAGCCCAGTTTAGTAAACATACCCCTTAATCTCTTGAATGGCAGCTTTCTATGTACACACAGTATATAGTTAATCTGAGAGAAACACTGACTGAAATTATGTTTTTAACTCAATGGAAATAACCATGACAGGGTAGAACTGTTTAGAAATGTATTATAGATGAGCTACTATGATTCTTTTTTCTTAAATAATTACATTTCTCTTCACAGAAAAAAAATCCCATAAATCAAGAGCTTTAATAATCATTTCACTTCCTTTCAGGAAAATGAAATTAAGGTATCTTGAATGCAGACAAAGGACAGAGAAAAGATTCATAAATGTGAGCTAATGAGAGAATTGTGTGCCGCAGAGCTGTGCACACTCAGTTACATCCGTAGCCACCTGATTATTATAATATCCTCCGTTTCATAGTTTAAAGTTATATTAATGTATGCTCTATTGCACCAAAATGTCAATTGCATCAAACCTATCATTTACAGCATGCCATTGCAGAAAAACATGATTTGCAGATAGCTACTTAAGGCTAAGCCAGAGGTGCTTTGCCATGCGTTGGTAAACAGATTGTGAGGATGTAACAACTGTAGCCTCACCTAAAATATCTGCTGTTATTGATGGGGATCAGTTATATAAATATATGTTCTTCATTTTTAAATAAATAGCAATAGTATATGATTTGGCAAAAAAAATCTACTTTTTTAAATTCAAAAATCTCTCTTTGCATATATAAAAGCCAAACTAGCTTTCTAAAATGACCTCAGGGAGGAAACATATCAAAGTCATTTAGCATAGCAAAATGCTATAGGCCTGATTCTGTCCTGCACGTTCATCCCCTTTGTATGTCGGGTCTGAGCCGGACGTACAAAGGGGATCGCGACTCTGATCCCACGAGGCTAGACGTGCCCCGTGGGATCAGAATCGCATTCAGGTCTGTACGTGTAGGCTGAGACTGCGATTCAGCCTGGCCTGCATGTACAGGCTTTTAAATGGAACAGCGGCACCATGACATCATGTTGCCATGGCACCGCAGCTCCATTTAAAAGCTGCGATGCCAGCTGCCACAGAAAAAGGTTTATTCCCCGCAACCTGACTCCCGATCTGGCCTCCTAAGGCCAGGGTTGGGTTGCGGGGAATAAACCCTGGCCCCACCCCCCAACCCATCCCCAACCCCGAGGTTGAAAACAAAAAATGTCCAGGAAAGTTATTCCACCTCAGAGGTGGAATAACTTCCATGGCCATTTCGCCAGCTCTGTACGTCCAGGGCCAGTGACCTCCCACTACCTGCCCACTCTCCGCCCCTGGGCCGCCTCTTCCCTGCCCCCAACTAATTTTCCCATACAACTGGCGGGGAAGTTAGTCGGGGGCTGAAGCCGGATGTCCACCTGCAATTCGTGGCTCAGAATAACCCCATATTTATCCAAGTAAAATGCTTGACTGAACATTTACAGTACCTCTCTCTCCCATGACCAGGTACCCTCTCCCGTTTACCCTCTCTAGCTACATCAATTAAGGTTCTGCGCATTGCTCTCCAAGAGGCTATATAATCCTGGGCATTCAATTTTATCCCTTTCTGTATTTTGAGGCTGAATTATCAATAAATCTTCATTTTTAGCTTTAAGACAACTCTGCTCTGTGCATGATTTCTTTGACCCTAAAGATCTTCATATCTTCGGTTTCACATTTCTGCTGTCATCTAGGCTACTGCAATTCAGTTATTGTGGGGTAAAACTGTATTGCTTTCAAGAACTCCAGAACACAGTACGTATCAGCATACTACTTCATTAGCTCCTCATTACTGGTAGATCCGTCTCGGTACACAGAGCACTCTTTTTGGGATCACCTTCCTACTTAATAACTCTTCTGATTCCCTCCTGCAAGAATCACCCGCTTCACCTCCAGTATGCTAATCTACTGATGCTCTGTTCACTAAGATGATCTGTCTAGAATCCACACAACAGACCTCCTCTAGCTTTTTTGTGGCTTTATTCTGGATTGCTCTACCAAGCACGCTAAGGATCAAGGCTTTCAAGGTCCAGTGCCCTTTAACTGAAGCCTTTATTGGGGCACTGGATGGGCCTCTGGTGGGCCCAATACTTAAAAAGACTAATGTGATTTTAATTGAAATGTAAATTTTGAGAGCTTCAATTTAAAAAAAAAAGACACACGTGGATGGTTCTTTAATACTTAAACAGATTAGTACCCATTTCTGAGGAATTTAACTAAGAGAGATCTTAATTCATTTACATCCTTACCTAAATTCTGAACAAATCTCCCACGTGCTGTGAAAGCCACAACTTCACAGGTTCTTGACTGTGGCAATGTGTGATTATTTCTTTAAAGGGCTCTTCATTTGGTGGCACATTAAATATAAAGGGTGCACCAACTTGAATCGGGCATCCCTGGATCCTCTCTCCAGGGAACCTCCACTCCCTGGTGGCGTAATGGGCCCAACGCAAGGCTTATAAAAGGGTTAAATCCCCTCCTCCCTAAACCCTCGACCCTTAATAATGTAATAATGAGGGTCTATCCAACATACCCCACTGCCTTTATTTGGCATATTGACCCCTAGTGGAAGTACCATGAGACTACCACTAAGGCTAATAGATGGCATTTTGCATCTAGGCATTCACTGGGGCAAGAACAATGGGGGATCGCTCCTGCTCCCCACTAGACATCAGGGAAACTTCTGTTAAAAGTCAGAGGGGGGAGGTCAGGGGTGATCATGTTCAGTGTAAACTGCCATGTTGTTGGGAAGCTGTTGAGGATGAAGGGCTTCTATGTAAGGTGTCGGGAGGGTGGGTGGATTCTTTTTTGCCGCAGCAACCTCTTTGTGCATTGCTGACAGTGTGAATGCAACTGTGCGATCAGCAACGCACTTAAGGTCTGGTAAATGTCTCCCCTGTAAGGTAACTGCATGGGAAAATGCTGGGCACACCTCAACAGTTACTGCACAGGTTTTATAACTATCACATGTTAATTTTTTCAGCTAATATGCAGTAACTGCAAATCTTTATCACACTTAGTAAACAGGTCCCCTTGCATTCCATGCTGTACTAAGGGGCATGTTTACTAAAGAGCATTAAGACACTTAGCATGGGTTTCACCAAGCACTTACCATTACTGCAGGTCTGCACTAATGATTATCGCATGTTAAAACCATTTGCACAGGTTAAAAATAAAATAAATTAATTAAATGAATAAATTAAAAAAAAAACATACTAAATGCTTGGCGTGGGTTAGGGATCAAAGTGAGTTATGGGCAGAGATCAGGAATGGCAGCTAGTGATAAACTAATACATGGTATGTTACTGTGTGCTAGCTCTCAGGACTACAGATAGCATGGGGACACAGCACCATCTCACACTACCTGCAGTTCAGTAGCATGACATCTGCCATTCACTTAAAAAAAACAACAAAAAAAAGAGATGGCCATGGTGGCATAAATCAAAACTCTCCAATCTGGTCCCTCCGCACAGCATCCCCCAGTCCAGATAGCAGCACTCCCCCCATGCAACTCCCCAACAAGACAGTACCCTAAACAAGATCCCCCTGAAAATGAAGTCTAATAGCAGTTCCACCACAAACCCTAACCCAACCCTCATCCCACTTGGAGTTATCTGGGGTTTTCCCTGCTGTCAAGAGGTCTGAGCAGAGCAATCCTCCTCTGCTCCTGCCCAGTTGCCACCAAGTTCTAAATTTGTGTCAATGATTTCTAGTGGTACTGTCATGGTGCTACCACTAGGGGTCAATCTTCCACATAAGAAGCAATTGATTCCTAGTGATAGTATCATGTGACCTTTGCTAGGAATCATCCTCACCATTTTGGAACCTAGTAGCTACCAGGCAGGAGCAGAAGGGGCCCATCCTCTCAGTGCCACTAGACACCAGGGTAATCCCCCAAGTGAGTCCTGGAGGCAGGAACAGATCTGTGGGTGGAGCTACTATTAGGGACAGCATTCTTTTTGTAGAGAATCCTGTTGGTGGGTTGCAGTCTAGGAAGGTGATGCGGATCGAGGAGGTCCCATGCAGGGAGAGGATCGAATAGGAAAAGAAATCTATTGGAGGAGGAATCCTGTTTATGGGAGATAAAGTGTTGCACCACCATGGCAGTTGCTTTTATATTTTTTAGTTCCAGGACCTGCATTACATGCCTTGATATCTGCAGTTTTCCAATGGTTTATTTTGTATTTTAGAAAATAAGAAAAGTACGTGGCGATCCATGATAAATATTCCTTTTTTAAATTTTATACGTTTTCAGTTTTACAATATTTATCCAAACACATGTCTTTGTACAGCAATAGATATGGACAAAGCAAATAATAAGAATAAATGGAAAGTTATCAATGTTAATACAAATATTTATACATCTCTGTCCAGGCCTGAGACAGGGGGAGAATCCTAAGAAAAATAAATACACCAAAAAGGGAAGAAATAAAATCCACAATATTAAACAATAAATTTTACTCTAATGCAGTACTCAAGAGTGCTGTCTTAGAGGGGAGCCTAGAGATCCTTTTGCAGTAATAAAGGAAACTGACTGAGGTGGCTCATAAAAAAAAATGTAATTAGACCAAAATTTAACTACACACTTGCAAGAAAACTTAAGGGAAAAAGTGTACCCAATTGTAGGATATCAGTCTAGAGCATTCATTCTTTTCTCCTCTTCTGGCTTTCCTTAGCTAAATCAGGAACAATTTGAATAGGTAAATTCATAAATAACACATTGCTTTTCCTAAGGTACATCCTAAATAGCCAATCTCCATTAGCCGTTAAGGCAAAAGTCATTAGCAAGATAGGTGTCACTGGGGCAAAACCAGAATCTTCTAGCAAAGCAGTTATATTAAGAAGGCCCATCTCCTGGGAATCTTTTCCTACTTGCTTCTTCTTAGTAGGTGTATAATACACACACGATGTTGGTGGAAGAGAATCATTAGAGACTCATTGAGTGGAGGAGTGGCCTAGTGGTTGGGGCAAGGTACTTCAGGCCAGAAAGTCAGGGGTTCAAATCCCACTAGAGGACAGCAACCTTGGGCCGGAAGGACTGGGGTTTCTAGTCCCACAGGTGCTCCTTGTGGTCTTGGGCAAGCCACTTAACCCTCCATAGCCCATGTTCCCTGTAAAATAGTTATCTCCAAGTTATAATGCCCTGTTCAATGTAATTTCAGTTTGTTCAATGTAAACTGCACTGATGCAGAATAGCACAGTATATAAGAGAATGTAAATAAATAAATAACCATCAACATCTCTTTTGGAAGAATTACAGATTTTGGAAAGTTGATCATGCTCAGATTGGCAGATTGTATATGATTTTCCTGAATTTCCATCTTAGGCCTACTTCATTTAAACCTTTCATCTTCTTATGCTTGAATACCAAATCCTGTGTAGTAGATCTCAAAGTAGAAATGGCCTCAACATTTTCATTAATCTTAGTAAAATTTTCCTGGACCTTAACAGACAATACTTGCATCTCTGGGACTAGAGTGGAACTGAGCTGTGAAATCACCTCCAAAATAGCCTCAAAGAAAAAAAAATCCTCAGGCTGAGGAAGAACAAACTCAGCAGCACAAGGAAGGGTCCCCCTCAGTAAAACTGCAGTTATTTCAGATGAGATGTCCAGTAACTGAAGACACTGTTTCCTCACGAATAGAGATCCCACAATCATTCTCTCTTCTATGCCTTCCTGTGCCTCAGATGCATTCTGATAAGGTTCCCATGGTAGCTACTGGGCACTTGCGCCAAGAAACTCCTCTCCCATGGCCAGTACAACCATAGCAATAGGACGTGCTGCCACTCACAAAGTCTCCTGAGGCATCACAAGACTCAGTAAATCAGGGCAGATCTGCAACTCAGGAGAAGATGAAAACTCAAAGCCTGAAGAAGTCACCAAGTCACTTAACTCCAATATCGACGTGGCTGGGCACTTTCCCAAGGTAATTTGTTGTTGCTCCATGAGGACTGCAAAAGAATCCACTGGCCCAACAACAGGGAGCTGTGGAGACGTAGAGGTGATCCGGTGGTCTTTAGGAGGTTTTTCCCACACTTTTCCTTTCCTCCTCTCCATATCAGGTAACTTACCATTGTGGTTCTTCTCCCCATTTGGTCAAATCTATGATAAGTACTCTTGGAATGGGAGATGCAATGTGGGGTTGCAGAAGGATCAGTTCTTTCTATGGTTCTGTTTAATATATATAATTTTTAGCATTCTTTATTTATAAAGTGCAAGGATAACATCCAGTGAGATACAATAATCCACACCATACAAGACCTGTAAATACCTGTAAGACCTATAAGACATGTAAAAACCTTGATACTAATTTGTATATAGTTCACCTGTTCACCATGTTTTAAACTCCCTGTTTAATGTAAGTCCAATGTTAGACTGTTCTGCATTGCACAGTTTTTGTTGCCTGTGAACCACGCTGATGATAAATAGCGCGGTATAGAAAAACAATAAATAAAAATAAAGACACAGCAACTAAACAACACACATATACAATACAACCAACGAATCCAGAAATTAAAAAAAAACAAACACCACACCCCTCCCATGCAGTGTGAGCAGTCACACAGAGAGAATTCGATAAGACTAAGAGACTAGTAGTAACGACCCAAGAGAGAGTTCCTAAAAGTTCTCAACTGAACTTGAGGAATAGAAACAAGTCGGTGATTCTATGAAACTGGGCCAGGATACAGAAGTGTCAGCTTATCCCAACATTTGGGCTACAGCGAGTTAGACAAGTCTGGAAGGAGGAGGGCAAATAAAGGACACGAGAGTTGTACCACAGCCCAAACAAAAAAGGACAATGATCTAAAGAGAGCCCTACCCAGCTGGGGGGGGGGCATGATGCAATAGAGGAGAGAACACCCGAATTAGGACCCCCTCCAAAACTTGCTACATGAACAAACTTGGGTCTAGCAACTGGAAGCCAGTTCGGTAGAGTTCCCACAGGGAGTCATGGACCCCTTAACAAGAACAAAAGACAGCAGGTGCACCGACAAATGGTAACAGCACTTTATTCATCAAGATAAAAACCCCAATGCGTTTTTGCCAGTTCAGCTTTCCTCAGTGGGTTCAGACCGCAAAAACAAGAATAATGACAACTGATAAATGCACAAACAAATCTCACCCTAAATTAATAATATGTTAAATAAATAAATAAAACATAAGATCAATAGCATTCCATAAAATAAAAAAAAACTAGAAATCCCACAGCAATAAGTACTAGTGCAATCCAGACAGTGAGAATGTAAAGGCTGAATCCACATGGGAGTCCATAGAGAAAGGGTGAAAAAAATCTCATAATGTATTTGATCGAGACATTGCTAAAAGGTAGAGGATGACTACTAAGAAGCAAAAAACTGCATGGTGCAATGACAAACAATTCAGATTAAGAGGACAAACGTGTGTTAATGAGTCAATAAACTGGACAGAGCTGACAATTCCTGGTGTGCAGGATGTAGCCCTTGAAGAAGGCCTAACCGGTCAAATCGCTTTGGGGTTTTTTTATCTCGGTGAATAAAGTGCCCTTACCACTCATCGGTGCACCTGCTGTCTTTTTTACTTTGCACTCGTGTGAGTTGTTTGCTTAACAAGAATGACAGCTGTTCTATATTCATTAACTCATTTACTTGCACCCTACGATCCAAGGCTCTCAGGCCCTCAGTGTCTTTCCACCTTTAGGCCACCACCAGCAGAAATTCAACCAGACGTCACTGCCCTGGTGGCACCCCATGTCAGGGTCCAAACAGCCCAGCAGTTAGTGCGGTCCACTGCCAGCACCCACCACCCCATGGTAGTGTTAATCAGATCAACAACCTCCCATCAGAAAGATTGGATTTTAGGGTATTCTCACCAAAGATGAAAGAATATTTCTTCTCACCCACATCCCCCTCCAGCAGCTGCACTCACTACACATTCCAAGGTGCTGAAGCCTCATGGGGGTCAAATAAGTCTGTATCAAAGTGTGATATTGAGTCTGCCAGCAGTTCACATTGTGGACACCACTCTGCAGGTGCAAAGGTCCACCCTAACAGGCGGTGCCGAGGGGCGAAAATGAACATCCTGCTCCACACAATACATCTCCAGCAAGAGAGCAGCCTCTTCCAATGATTCACTTTGTGAAAGAGAATCTGCTCTACCATGGAGGACACCGAGTCAACTGGGCCCAGTGCTCTGCTTTCATAATAAAGTAGCATAACTGTAAATGCCAGAAAAATGGCACCGGAAGACCTCCTGCATGATTCAACTGCACTAGACTTAAACACAAGCCCTCCTTGATCAAATTTGTAAAACAAAGAATTCCATTTGTGCACCAGATCCAGAGCAGTCACCGAAGGGGAAGAAATCCAACAGCTTAGCCTTGGAAACACTGGCCCCCCACTCCTTCCTTCTGACGCATCTGAGCCCTTATGTGAAACAGGGGGGCCAAGAAGATTATGCCCAGCCACTCTCTTGAGCCACTCCCTCCCTTTTATATTTATCTTTTATCTTTATTTGCTTTCTTGTTATACCACACCTTCGGAGACCAGTGGGGTGGTTTACAAAATCAAAAAGTAAGAAATGACCCAAGTAGTCCAGGAAAAGGAAAAGAACTACAGTTTTTATAGGAAAGCAGCAAGCATACACAAGGTAAGAAAGAAGCAAGGAAGAGAGGGAGGCGAGCAGTATGGGAAGAGAGATTAGGTGGAGAGATCCAGTGGGAGGTCATATGCTAGGCAAAAAATATGGGTTTTGAACCGAGGGTAAGATTGTTCCTGACGGAGGGAGAGAGGAAGAGAGAGTTTCCAACAGATAGTGTCAGGAAGAAGAAAACCGAATTACAGGTGCGCTCCAGGTGGGCGCATGTTGGGGGAGGGAGCTCAAGGCACCTAATGTGGATGGACCGGAGGCTGCAAAGCACCAAACAGAATTGTAGGGAATCAGCCAAGTATTGCGGAGTGTGGGTGTGAAGGGCTCTATGAGTCAGGATTAGGAGTTTGAAGATAATACGTTGGGGGATCAGTAAACAGTGGAGCTGAATTAGGTGAGGCGTTATGTGGCTATAGCGGGTGGAATGAGATATGATCCGGGCGGCATTGTTCTGTACCATTTGTAGGTGGCGGATCTGGTGTTGGAGGAGACTGGCAAAGATGATATTGCAATAATCAATGGGAGAAATCACCAGTGAGAGGAGCAGAGTAGTGAGTGAGTAAGGGGACAAAATGTCACTAACAGCCCTGATTTGGCGAAGGAAAAAGAAAGAACAGCTGTGAGGGCGGACATGTAGTCGTGAAAAGACAGCTCGGAGTCTAGTATCACCCCCAGGTAGCGAAAAGAGGAAACCAAGGGGATTGGGTTGCCAAGGAGTGAGGGGGCCAGAGAGGGAAGGATATCCAAAAGGTGAACCATATTGCTGATGTTTTAGAGGGGTTAAGATGGAGGAGGTTGTTAGTAAGCCAGTTTGCAACATGTGCCAGACAGGTGTTGAGAGAGGAAAGATGAGGAGAAATGGGGGATATATGGTGAAGGAGAATAATGTCGTCAGCATAGTAATATGCTGACACACCAGACTGCTTACCAAAAGAGTGAGAGGGGTAAGGAAGATGTTAAAGAGTAAGGGTGTGAGACCTGAGCCTTGGGGAACTCCACAGGGTAAAGGCAGGGAGGAGGTGGTGTCAGATGGGGAGATTATAGAGAAAGAATGTGAGTGAAGATAGGAGTGGAACCAGCGGAGGATAATGCCTTGCAGAACCGCATCCCGGAGACGAGAGAGGAGGATGGAGTGGTCTACGAGGTCAAAGACAGCGGAGAGGTCTAAGGAAAACGCCAATGAGACATCACCCCAGTCGTGTGCAATGTGAAACTCATTCAGCAAAGATAAGAGGACAGATTCAGTACTGAGACTGGGATGGAAACCAGACTGTCATGAGTGCAGCTAGTGGGTGGAATCTAGGTGCGTGGAAATCTGTTAAAAGACTACCTTCTCCAGAATCTTCAAAGTGAAGGGGAGGTTAGAGACTGGGCGATAATGGGCAGGATCAGTAGGGTCAAAGGAAGGGTGCTTGATGAAAGGGTGAACCAGGGTGTGTTTCCAGAGGGAGGAGAAGGTGCCAAAGGCGAGACAGGAATTTAGCATGGAGAGCAGAAAAGGGGTCAGGACAAGGGATGTCTCTAGGAGCCAGCTTGAGGGGATAGTATCAAGAACACAGTTTGTTTTGCTTGTGGTAATGATAGTTTTGGATAGCTCAACAGAGGAGATAAGCCGGAGGGAGAACCATGTATGTGAGGTAGAGGGAGATGGGGGTGCTGAGGGGGGTGGCCCCAGTGGGGAGGTAATGACTGGGAGAGAGGAGCAAAGACATTGGACCTTAGCAGCAAACGAGGAGGCCAAGTCAGAAGAACTTGGAGCGGGAGACTGATCATTAATGGTGGAGGGAGAGGAGAGAAATCTAAGCGAGGAGTAGAGCTTCCTCAAACATCGAATAAGGCACCAGCCATGCTTGTTCCATGGCAACCCAGTGTACGTCAGACGTCGCATATAATGATAGTGCATTCTACGTAACACTGCGATCTTGTAATACAAAAGTAATTTGGGGCAGCCGACTTTTCCTTCCTCTACAGAGGGCACCAATTGCCTCCACCCAACCTAGGTCTTTGGCTTCCCGCAAACAAACTTAGTGAACTCCTCCTCCAGCTTCTTGAAGAAACTCATAGGGACTTGGACGGGCAGCTGAGAGAAAAGGTAAAGCAGTTTTGGAACCACCATCATCTTCAGAGTCACAACACGACTCATCCAGCTCAGAGTACAACCATCACAACATGCTAACTATTCCACAATGCTGAGGTTGCAAAGGTTAAAGACGTACATCAGGCTTGGCTGTTGTTGAAAAATACTATCTTGGAAGCCCAGACCAGCTGTATTCCACGCTTTAAGAAAAGTGGAAGGAAGTCCAAAAAACTGCCAGCATGGTTTAAAGTTGAGGTCAGAGAGGCTGTTGTTGCCAAAAAAGCATCTTTCAGGAAATGGAAAAAAGAGCCAAACGACGAAACCTGGAAACAGCACAAGCACTGGCAAGTCAAATGCAAGGCATTGATAAGGCAGGCAAAGGGAGAATTTGAGAAGAAGCTTGCTGCAGAAGCAAAAACGCGAAGTAAAGACCTTTTCAAGTACATTCGTAGCAAAAAACCTGTGAGAGAGTCAGTTGGTCCATTAGATGATAAAGGGGTTTAAAGGAGCACTAAGAGGCAACAAGGCGATAGCAGAGAGACTGAACGAATTCTTTGCTTCAGTCTTTACTGAGGAAGATGTAGGGATGTTACCCATGACTGAAGTGGTATTTAAAGGTGCAGAAGAATTGAAGGAAATATCGATACATCGAGAAGATGTATTACAACTATTAGATAAGCTGAAGAGTAGCAAATCACCTGGGCCGGATGGTATACATCCAAGGGTATTGAAAGAACTGAAATATGAGATTGCAGACTGTAATCTGTGAACTATCATTAAAATCATCTTTAATATCTGAAGATTGGAGGATCGCCAATGTAACACCAATTTTTTAAAAGGGTTCCAGGGGTGATCCGGGAAACTACAGACCGGTGAGCCTGACGTCAATACCGGGAAAAATGATAGAAACCATCATAAAGAATAAAATTACTCAGCATGTAGATAGTCATGAACTAATGAGAGACAGCCAACATGGCTTTAGACAAGGAAGATCTTGTCTTACTAATCTGTTATGTTTTTTTGAAGGAGTGAATAATCAGGTGGACAAAGGTGAGTCAGTTGATATTGTGTATCTGGACTTTCAGAAAGCCTTTGACAAGGTCCCTCATGAGAGACTTTTGGCAAAACTAAAGAGTCATGGGATAGGAGGCAGTGTACTATTGTGGATCAGGAACTGGTTAAAAGATAGAAAGCAGAGGGTAGGGCTAAATGGCCAATTTTCCCAATGGAGAAAGGTGAATAGTGGTGTACCACAGGGATCTGTGCTGGGTCCGCTGCTTTTTGACATATTCATAAATGACCTGGAAGGTGGAATAACGAGTGAGGTTACCAAATTTGCAGATGACACAAAACTATTTAAAGTTGTTAAAACCCAAGAGGATTGTGGAAAATTGCAAGAGGATCTTAATAAATTGGAAGACTGGGCATCAAAATGGCAGATGAAATTTAATGTGGACAAGTGCAAGGTTATGCACCTAGGGAAGAACAACCCAAACTATGGTTACACGATGCAAGGTTCCACATTAGGAACCACCACCCAGGAAAAAGATTTAGGCGTCATTGTGGATACCATGTTAAAACCCTCGGCCCAGTGTGCAGCGGCGGCCAAGAGAGCAAATAGAATGCTAGGTATGATAAGGAAAGGAATGGAAAATAAAACAAAGGATATTATAATGCCTCTATATCTTTCCATGGTGAGACCGCACCTTGAATATTGTGTGCAATTCTGGTCGCCGTATCTTAAAAAGGATATAGAGTCATTAGAAAAGGTTCAGAGAAGAGCCACCAAAATGGTAAAGGGGATGGAAGGATACTCCTATGAAGAAAGGCTAAAAAGGTTAGGGCTCTTTAACCTGGAAAAGAAACGGCTGAGGGGAGATATGATAGAAGTCTATAAATTAATGAGCGGAGTGGAACGGGTAAACGTAGATCGATTGTTTACCTTATCAGAATATAGAAAGACTAGGGGACATGCAATGAAGCTACAGGGTAAACTATTTAAGACTAATAAAAGAAAATATTTTTTCACTCAACGTGTAATCAAACTCTGGAATTTGTTACCGGAGGATGTAGTAAAGGCTGTTAGTGTAGCTGGGTTTAAAAAAGGTTTGGACAAGTTCCTGGAGGAAAGGTCCATAAGCCATTATTAAGAAGGGACCCAGGATATCAATGCTTGAACCAATACAAGCATTGTGGAACCTGTGTCCCTTGGGGAAACTGCTAGGTACATATGACATAGATTGGCCACTGTTGGAAACAGAATACTGGGCTTGATGGACCTTGGTCTGACCCAGTATGGCATATCTTATGTTCTTATGTTCTTATGACTCTTCCAAAAGCGCACAGTTAAGCTTAAACAGATCTGCAACATTTGAAGACACCTTAACCTCAAGGTGCTTGATAGAAGAGGCAGCCAGCTGAAAAGGACATCCTTGCAGGAGATACTTACCCACCCTCTCCCAGCAGTAAAACCTCAGTTTTGCCAAGATTAACTTTAAAGCCCAAAACTCAGGAAAACTCATGAAGCACCCAGAGCAGATCCTGCAGAGAGACCTCGGGGCTCTCCATAGTGTCATCTGTGTAAAGAGAAACATGGTGAGGCACTCTGCCAATCGTGATGGGCTGAATATCCAGAGCAGCATGCAAGAGAGAGGCCAATGGCTAACGTGAAAAGCAGGAGTAAAAGAAAACACCCCTGTTGCATGCCCCTGTACAGCCGAAAGCTCTCTGATCTAACCCCTTTGGCAACAACTTTAGCAGGCAGTGCCGCATATAAGGCCCTAACCCAGCCTATGAAATGGTCCCTGAGACCAACCCTCCATATTACCGTGAACAAGTATTTCCACTCCACTCGGTTGAAGGCATGGAAATCCTGAAAGCCCAGAGCAATGCCAACATGATCTCTTTGCAGCTGCCAATGATAATCATATACCTCACAGGCAAGTCGATTAGTCCGCCTCTTATGAAGCTCTCAGGCAAGCAACTTCCCAGCCCAGCTCCCATATTCCGGAAAATTATACCAAGTAAGACACAACAGAAATTCTATCCGCTCCTCCTCAATGGCCTCAATCTTCCGATGCACCTCAACCAGCTGGAGATAGATTCTCCTGCTGCCAGTACGCTTGTGCTCCCCCTGCAGCTTTTCCAACTGGTCCTGTTAGCGGTTCAGCTCAGCATCCCTCTGACACTTCTGCTGCAATGCCAGTTGCAATAGCCACCCCCTCATATAGGCTTTGCCAGACTCCCAGAGCAAACCCACTGAGATGCCCTCCGTATTATTACAACTCAAGAAATCTGCCCATCAGGATCACATTAAATCCTATACTCCCTTCTTTTTGAGAAGATGAAGATTAGATCTCCAGATACTTATGCCACCCTCCATGGACAGATGCCCCAGGTCTAATAGAAGGCAAATCATAGCATGATCACTGACCAAAGGGAGCAATATCTGAATGTCTTTCACCAGAGAGAGAGCTCCACCTCCCATCCACAGAAAAGGGCCAGTTGTGAATACCTCTGTCTTAATAGAGCAATACGTATAATCCCATTCTTCGGGGTACAAGGGACCACCAAATATCAACCCAGCCCATCTTCACTAAGGCCTTGCTGAGAGCTTTACTCTCCGGCAGCTGCTGCACCTGCTGAATGGAGCTAGATCTATCTAGAGGACTCAATGCATAGTTCATGTCCTACCCCACTTATATCAAACCCCGAGCCTTCTGTGCAAAAACAGAGAATGGCTGCTGGAAGAAGTTGCTCTTAGGACCATTAGGGGCATAGAGAGTCAAAAGTGACAAATCCTGATTCTCAATTCATCCCACCACTCAAACCATATGTCCCTGTGCACCCCCCCCCCCCAAATCGGAGAGGATACAAGGAGTATGATTATGCACCAAAATCACCACCCCTCTTTTTTTGGCATTGCAGGCAGAGTAGTATACCTGCTCCCAAGGACCCCTCTGCAGTTTAGCCATCTCTGACAGGATCAACTCTACCTCTTGCAATAAGGCAACATCCACTCATTCCTTCCACAAATAGGAGAGCACCCTCTTATTTATTTATTTATTTATTTATTTATGAGGCTTGATAAACCGCCCAAACCGGGGTATCAGAGCGGTGTACAATAAAAGCAGGCTGCTGGAAAATTAAAGAAAGGAAAGGAACGCCATTCAATGGATAGGAAAGCATCATAGAGATAGATAGAAAAAAAGAAAAGGACAGAATAATATGACTAGAGAGTCAGAGACTGAAGGGAAGGACGGAGGGGGGGGGGGAGTGGTATATGGTATGGAGGCCAGCATGACTGTCAAGGGGGTGCCGGGAGATCAAAAGCCTGAGAAAATAGATGGGTCTTAAGGAGAGCTTTGAAATGCGGAAATGAAGACAGTGCGGAGTGAGTGGGGAAGGGAATTCCATAGAGCAGGACCTAAGAAAAAGAAAAGCGGAGTGACGGGTGAGTTTGAGATGAGCTTGGAACGGGGAGGGAAGAAAAAGGCGATTACTATGGGAAGAGCGGAGAAGACGAGGGACGGGTTGATGGTAAATAAGATCAGATAAATATTGAGAAATACCTGTGTGAAGAACTTTGTGGGTGGTAATGAGGTATTTATAAACAAACCTAAATTTAACGGGAAGCCAGTGAAGAGAGAGAAGGCAAGGAGTGATGTGATCAAAAGGGGAAGAGAAAGTGATTAGACGGGCGGCAGTGTTTTGGACGAGCTGAAGGCGACGGAGTTGATAAGAGGGAAGGCCAGCAAAGATGGAGTTACAGTAATCCAAATGGGAAATTGCAAGGGAGAGAACTAGAGTAGTAAGGGAATTAGCAGAGAGGTAGGGCCGGAGGGAACGGATACGACGGAGATGAAAGAAGCAGCTACGAACAAGGGAGGAGATATGAGGGTGAAAGGACAGAGAGGAATCAAGGGTGACACCAAGGTAGCGGAGAGAGGGAATGAGAGGGATGGGAAGGGAGGACATAGTGGGGGCTAGAGTGGGAGGAGGGGTAGCGAAAGAGAACCAAATAGCTGAGGACTTAGAGTGATTGACACAAAGAAGATTATCAGAGAACCAGGAGGCAATAAGGTTGAGGTAGTGGTTGAGAGCAGAGAGATCCGGGGATACAGAGTTGGTGTGATGGATAAGAAGAATATCATTGGCGTAAAAGTAAGAGGAAATACCAGACTGTTGAATGAGGAGGGCAAGCGGGGCAAGGAAAATATTAAAAAGCAAAGGGGCGAGAATGGAGCCTTGTGGAACACCACAGTGCAGAGGGAAAGGGGCTGAAGCGGTGGAGCCGGAGTGAACAGTGAAGGTGCAAAGTGAGAGAAACGACTGGAACCAGTGTAACACAGTGCCTCGGATACCAAAGTCAGACAGACGAGTAAGGAGGGTACGGTGATCTATGACATCAAAGGCAGCGGAGAGGTCTAGAGAAACAGCGATAGAGAAATCACCCCGGTCGTGAGAGCGGTGGAGTTCACTTAAAAGGGCAAGAAGTATAGTTTTGGTGCTGTGCCCAGTCCTAAAACCAGATTGACGGGGGTGAAGGGAGAGGGTGGTGTCAAGATGCGCTGAAAGCTGGGAGAAGACTAGTTTTTCAAGAACTTTGGAAAGAAAGGGAAGGTTTGAGACAGGACGCCAATTGGAGGGGAGACTAGGATCGAGGGTGGGCTTCTACAGGAGAGGGCAGACCATGGCATGTTTCCACTGAGTGGGGAAGGTGCCGGAGGTGAGGCTGGAATTGACTATGGCCAGGATATATGGTGAGAGTTGGAGGGTGGGATCGAGAAGCCAAGTGGAGGGGAGGGGGTCAAGTGGGCAGGTTGTTTTGTGGGAAGAGGAGAGTACCTTAAGGAGCTCAGCAGAGGAAACCGGGTGGAAGGAGTGCCATGTGTGGGGAAAGGCACTGGAAGGAGGAGGGGAGGGAACGATGGGGGGAACAGAAGGAGAGGAGGGGAGGGAGAGAGGAGGGGGGCAATGGGGGAAGGAAGAGCAGAGAGACTGGATCTTGTTGACAAAAAAGGATGTGAGACTCGTCGGACTGGGAGCAGTGGAAGGGAGCGCCGTTGGAGGGGGATGGACTGAGGGAGAGGATAATGAGTGAAGTACCTGATACAGGCGACGAGAGGAGTTAGAGAAGGAGGTGATGAGGTCAGAGAAATATGTCCTTTTGGCCTCAGTGATCATGGCACGATAGCGGCGGTGCTCGTAGCGAAAGGAAGATAGGTGTCAGAGGGGTGTTTGCGCCAATAGCGCTCGGCACGACGGAGAAAGGTGCGCTGGAGACGGAGACCCGGATAAAACCAAGGATGATGAGATGTAGAACGGCAGAGAGTGGGACGGAGGGGAGCTAGAGTGTCAAGGGTGCTAGTGAGAGTAGAGGACCAGGAATCGACCTGTTGGTCCGTTTAATTGGGCTGTTCAGCCTACCTACATTTAAGGTAATAAACTTGAGTAACATAAGCTAGTTCAAGAGAACAATCAGGATTGAAGTGTAACGTAAGAAAGGAAGGAGCCTCAATTCCACTCCATGCCCCCTATCCTCTCCCCAATACTCCTCTTTCAAAACACTCTTGCACTTCATTCATACCCCCCCAACCACACATGCTGCACACCCCACCCCCACAACAGCCAATCAAGAATTTATACAAAACAAGTGCAACAATCCTCTTTTCCTAAAACAATCTCCACTGGCTTCCAGCTACCAAGCGCCAGCCAAAAGGGCCATCTATCCCACAGCACCCCAATAGGCCTGCTCCTTCGGATTCCCCCCACAGGTCACAGAGAATGGGTAAGCTCCATTGGCTACCCCAAGCAGCAAAAGACCAGCATAATCACCCTCAGCATACTTGCCACTGAAGAAACCCCCTTGCCCCCTCCCCTGCCAGTGCGGGGCTAACAAAATCGACCCAGCTCAGAGAGACAGCAATGGGAGCTGTGCACACCCCCTTACATTGAGTGAGGGACAATCAACTGCAATACAAAACTATCTATAATAATAGTTACACCCCCTCAATGGGCAGCAGCTCCATTTCACTCTCCGAGCAATGTGGCCAATGCAGGACTCACTCTGCGCTCAAAAGTCACCCCAGAACAGCTTTCATCCTCCACACTGACTCCATTAAGAGGTGAAGATCAAAATCAATCTGGGGTATGTGGGTCTGAAGCAGAGGACTGGGCAGATGACAGAACTTGTCGGACTCTTCTGTGGTTCCCGATCAGAGTGTTCTTTAGAGGGTCTCCCTCCACCCTCCAAGCAACCCCCAGCATGTTTCAATAAATGTTCCACTTCATTAGGGGAGTGGAGAAACAGGCACTCCCCTTTATATACAACCGTTAGCTGGGCAGTGAACCATATACTAGCTCTGAGCCCAGTCTTGAGAGTCCTGATAGGATTGTAGAGCTTTCCGTTTCTGGATGGTGTCCGCACTTACAATGGGAAAAATAGAAACTGTCCAATCCTTATATTCCATGGTTTTTGGTCCTATGGGCCTTGGGTATCACATGTTCCTTCTTACAGTAACAAAGCAGACAAACAATGAGTGCCCTTGGCCTCTTATCCATGCCAAGCTTAGGCCGTGTCTCCATGTGTTCACGTTCAATTTCGTAGGAAGGTACAGCTAGTTGGGAGAGAAAACATGTGCTCAAAAGTTGTTGTAATAAACTCCGGGCATCTGACAGCTCAGCCCCCTCTGGCATGACGAAAATGCATAGGTTTTGCCAGTGGTCCCGCGTCTCATGGTCTTCTAACTTATCCTCGAGCCAACAGACCACCTTGCAGGGCCAATCAACCTTCTTTGCGTTTTGCGTATTGTGATCCTCCAATTGTGCCACTTGCTCCTCCATCTCAGTCAGGCGTGTTATTAGGAAGTCAAAACATTCATCAAATCGTGCCAAGAAGGTATTGATAATTTCCAATTTGGAGATCGGAATCTCCTGTAGAAGCTCTGCCATACTACCTGCCACTATACCTTCCACCGCTCCTGTATGCTCAAACGTGCTCGCAGCCGCCATTGCAGGCCCAGGTCTCTTTCCTGCCACCAGGAACTTTACTTTTTGGCATAGAGGTCCTTAATCGACTTTCTTGGCCATACTTCTCAGCACTTTGGGCATTTCTACAGTGGTATGCGTAGTTCTCTGCTTGCCTCAGTGTGAAAAAACAACGGATTTATAATAAGATAGCCCGGAGCCGTGCTCAGTTACCGCCACTCACATCGAAGTCAGAACTGGAAAAGTCTAATATTTTTATAATTCTTCTTTTCAAATTTGAAGAGTTTGATTTATTGGGATTTAGATATCATTTATTTGTTGATGATATATAAATCTTTGTTCCAGTGGGTACCAGTGGAGGTAAGACCTGGACAAATCTCAGCGGCAGCTAGCTCTTCCCGGCAGCTTTTTAATGTCCTGCAGAAGCTGTCGTCCACCAAAGCTAAGAACTCACCGGCCACTTCTACTCCGGATCCTCAGTCCCTCGCCACCTTTTTCTCCAATAAGGTATTGACCTTACGCTCCTCTTTCTCCTCTCCACCCCCCCTCTCTCCCCGTCCCCTCTTCCCTATAGTTCGACCCCTCTCCCCCTGATCCCTTCCTCTGTCTGCTCTTCACCTACCTCTGTCACTAGTAATCCTGTTTGCATGCATACTTGGTCATCTTTCCGCCCTGTCCTCTCAGTGGAAGTGTTGATGTTTTTGTCTAAATCTAGGAAAACCACTTGTGTCCTCGACCCCATCCCCTCCCGGTGGCTCTCCGAACCTTCCTTACAATTGGTCCCAATCATCACCACTATCATTAATTCCAGCTTTTCTTCTGGCCAATTTCCGACATCTTGGAAGTCTGCTATCCTTCACCCTTTATTGAAACAGCCTTCCCTCGATCCATCTGTCCTTTCACATTGGCGCCCAGTATCCAACCTCCCATTTCTCGCTAAGCTCCTAGAACGCTGCGCTTTTGATCAACTGAGTGCCCATGTTGAATCTACCAATTCCCTCCACCCACGTCAGGCTGGTTTCCGCCAGGGACACAGCACCGAAACCGTTCTCCTTGCCTTACTAAATGAATTGCACATCGCCCATGACCGTGGTAATATTACTCTCCTTGTATCACTAGATCTGTCCGCGGCTTTTGACCTGATTGATCATCCTACACTCCTGTCCCGACTCTGATATTGGTCTCCGTGGTGCTGTTTGGCACAGGTTTCGCTCCTTCCTCTCCTCCCGTTCCTTCTCTGTACACGTTAATGACCAGGCCTCTCCCGTCCTTCCCCTCACTTGTGGTGTCCCGCAGGGTTCTGTGCTTTCCCCCATATTGTTCAATATCTTTCTTGCTCCGCTGCCATTGATCATTCAGCAATATCCGGTCTCCTCTTACATTTATGCAGATGACATTGTTCTCCTGTTTCATACCTCGCCTTTATCCCCCGATGTTACTCAGTTAAATCTCTGCCTTTCCCATATCGCTTCTTGGCTATCAGAACATTTTCTTCACCTCAATCCTGCAAAGTCCTCCGCAATGTGGGTTTCCTTGGGTGGCTCATGTCCCACTCTCCATCGATTCAACCAGCATTCCTCTCACATCCTCTTTCCGTTACTTGGACGTTCTTCTAGATCCTTCTCTGTCCTTTCACGAACATATCTCCATGATCTCCCGCCATTCCTTTGCTGCTCTATGGCATATCAGGGCCGTCCGATCCATATTACCCATTAGCTCCCTAATCACTCTTGTCATTGCTCTCGTCATTAGAAGATTAGATTACTGTAATGTTTATTTAGCCAACCTCCCTAAATACAGCCTGCAAAGGCTGCAGCGTATCCAGAATACTGCCGCTCGCCTCATCACCTCTTCCAGTAAATTTGACCACATTACACCTATCCTCCTTCAGTTGCACTGGCTTCCCCTTCATTACCGCTTCCATTACAAATTTCTGATTCTTCTTCATCGGGCCATCTACACCAGTACTCCTCTCTATTTGGCTGATTGCATTTCTCTACATTCTCCTCATCGTCAACTCCGTTCCATCAACACTAATCGCCTATCCCTTCCCTCGCCCTCCAAAGCACGCCTAGAACAGACACGACACTCTGCCTGGTTCTTTCTCGGACCTATGTTATGGAATACGCTACCCACTTATCTTCGGCTAGAGTCATCATACCCCCAGTTCAAGTCTTTGCTTAAGACATATTTATTCCAGAAAGCCTTTGACCTCCTCCCCGAAGTCCCCTCCTGACTGTCCTATGTTTTGTCTAATATGTTATAAATTGTCTTTGTTTGTCTCCCACTTTGTCTTTATGGTTTATTATGAGTTGGTTTCACTATATGATTTGTTTGCCCTTTCTGTACCTCTCTTTCCTATCTAACTTTGGCATTCTATTTCCTGGTGTGCAGTGTTTAATCAAATTTTTTATTGTACACCGCTTAATGCTTATGCCCTAGCGGTATATCAAATATGTAAATAAAGATAAAGATAAAGATAAAAGACAAGATTAATTCAGGACTGGAGGCAGTAGCTAAGTGATTAAGAATGAGAAAGTTGATGTTAAATGTAGAGAAATCTGAGGTTTTATGGTTGGGAAGAGGGAGGTGGAGATGGAACTTGTAATTCAGATTAGGATGAACAGATTTTTATGAAAAAGGTTTGTATGGAATTTTCATTTGATATTCATATTTCAAAAGCAGTACAGACTGTGTTCAGTCAAATATGGGTCCATCGGGCCTGATGTCCTGTTTCCAACAGTGGCCAGTAGAGGTCACAAGTACCTATCAGGTTCCCATAAAGATACACAGATTCTACAATGCTTAACCTGGGGTAAGCAAGTGGATTTCCCTGGTCCTCTTTAATAATACTGGTCAACATAAAGTTGTCACAAATAATTTCATGTGCATTAGATAACCTATGATGAACAATGTTCTAAACCAGTTTTGTTTTTGTGGTATCACGTCAGGTTTGGAAGATGATGGTGTCGGAAATTTTGCTATACTAGCTGAATTGCCATAAACTGTGTCATTGATAACTCTACCAATATTAATTGGTATTTATTTTGCTTTCCAGGTTAATTTATATTATTTATTTGGTAATAATAACACTGAATAAATCATCAGAAATAAAATGATCATGACAGTGTAGAAATCATCCTGCTGTTTTTTGTTATGTATGTGATTCATAACTATCCATTGGGTTTTACCTTATGATCTGGAACCATTGGTGATGAAAGAAGAAGTAGAAGCAGCATTGAAAGCCTTATCAAAGAACAAAGCACCAGGCATTGATTGCATTCCCATAGAAGTATTACAGCAATCTGATGCAGCTGTTACCATACTTACAAGGCTCTGCCAAGAAATATGGAAGACAGCATCATGGCCAACTGACTGGAAAAGATCTGTGTTTATACCAATACTAAAGAAAGGTGATCCAACTGACTGTGGAAATTATCGCACAATCGCTCTGATCCCACATGCCAGCAAGATTCTACTGAAGATTATTCAAAAGAGACTACAATCATACCTGGAACAAGAACTACCTGAAGTGCAAGCAGGGTTCAGAAAAGGGCGAGGAACGAGAGACATCATTGCGGATGTGAGATGGATCCTTGAAAAGACTAAAGAATACCAAAAGGATATCTATTTGTGCTTTATCGACTATAGCAAAGCTTTTGACTGTGTAAACCATGAGAAACTCTGGGCCACATTAAGAAGCATGGGTATACCAGAACACCTGATCGTTCTCTTGCACAATCTGTACATTGATCAAGAAGCAACAGTTCGAACAGAACAAGGAGAAACAGAATGGTTTAAAATAAGCAAAGGTGTAAGACAAGGCTGCATACTTTCCCCCTACCTGTTTAATTTATATGCAGAACAAATCATCAGAGAAGCAGGATTGTATGAAGACAACAGAGGTGTGAAGATTGGTGGAAGACTCATCAACAACCTTCGCTATGCTGATGATACCACATTACTGGCGGAAAGTGAAGATGATCTGAAACATTTGCTTCTCACAATCAAAGAACATAGTCTCAAAATGGGCCTGCACCTTAATGTAAAGAAGACAAAGATCATGACAACTGGCATAATCAACAGGTTCATCCTTGAAAGAGAAGAAATTGAAATTGTGAATAACTTTAACCTACTTGGATCAACTATCAATAAAGAAGCAACAAGCAGTCAAGAAATCAGACGACGCATTGCTCTTGGCAGAATGGCTATGAAAGACCTAGATAAGATTCTCAAGAGCAGAGATGTCTCTCTCCATACAAAGATTTGACTTGTTCAAGCAATGGTATTTTCAATAACATCATATGGATGTGAAAGCTGGACAGTGAAAAAGATAGACAGGAAGAAAATTGATGCCTTTGAATTATGGTGCTGGCGGCGAATACTGTGTATACCATGGACTGCCCGAAGAACAAACCAGTCTGTACTAGAGGAGATCAAACCTAAGCTTTCTTTAGAAGCTCAGATGACAAGACTTCAACTTTCATACTTTGGACACATCATGCGGAGAGAGAGATCATTAGAGAAAGACATCATGCTTGGCAAGATAGAAGGTCAACGCAAAAGAGGAAGGCCAGCAATGAGATGGATCGATACAATAACAGCAGCTACGGGTACCAGTCTGTCAACAATAAGCCGCCTGACTGAAGACCGAACACAATTTAGGATAGCTATCCAGAGGGTCGCCATGAGTCGACTCCGACTCGACAGCACTTAACAACAACATGTGGTTCATTTGCTATTGTATCTCAACATTGTACCATAACGTCAGATCTTTGCAAAATCGTCAAGTTATATTTTGGATTCCCACTGGGTGACCAGGATAAGCCATGGGCGCCTCTCATTATTTGCACTGCCTGTGCAAATGGACTATGTGATTAGTTAAGTGGAAGGAAAACAGCAATATCATTTGCTGTACTGATGATATGGAGGGAGCTGAGAAACCATCATGACAACTGCTGTTGTTATTTGGTTAATATCACAGATTTCTCTGTGAAGAGCAAGCACAACATTGTGAATCCAAATCTTATGTCTGCAATGCGATGAGTTCCATATGACAAAACCTTCCTGTTCCAGTTCCTCCACAGGACAGGCTGTTTTCTGTACCAGATGAAATGGAGTTAGATGAATGTGCAAGTGGCGGCCGACCTGAAGAGCCAGAAGATGCAGACTACATGCCAGATGAAAGCAATGGCAACCCAGGGAAATTCAGCCAAGAAGTGATCTTAAACGAGACTTGGCACTCAAAATATAAAGCGGAACTCCTTGCTTCAAGGCTGAGGTTAAAGAACTTACTTCAAAAGAATGTTCTCATTTGCCACTATCACACGTGCAATTGTAATTTAGCGATGTTTAGCGCCGCTGCAGACTAGGGAAAAGGGTTTCAATGTATTATCCACGATAATGTCTAGATCCTTTTCCTGAGTGGTACGTAGCTCCTAATGTGGAACCTTTCATTGTGTTGTCTATAAATTAATGAATAGAGTGGAACGTGTAAATGTAAGCTGATTATTTACGCCATCAAAATATAGAAAGACTAGGGGACATGCAATGAAGCTACAGTGTAACCTATTTAAGACTAATAAGATAAAATATTTTTTCACTCAACATGTAATCAAACTGTGAAATTTGTTACCGGAGGTTGTAGTATAAGCTGTTAGTGTAGCTGGGTTTAAAAAAGGTTTGGACAAGTTCCTGGAGGAAAGTCCATAAACCATTATTAAAGGGGACCCGGGAAATCCACTGCTTGCCCCAATACAAGCATTATGGAACCTGTCTTTTGGAAAACTACTAGGTACTTGTGACCTGGATTGGCCACTGTTGGAAACAGGATACTGGGCTTGATGGATCTTGGTCTGACCCAGTATAGCATATCTTATGTTCTTATGGATGATCTCACAACTAAAACCTTTTTTAAGTGAAAATACATTTTGGTTGTTACTGTATGCCTTGATATTATCTAGACTAGAGTATTGAAGTATGCTATTGGTAGGTCTACCAAAGAGATGGTTCTATCAATTACAGCTTCTGCAGAATATAGTGGCACATTTATGGGGGAGGGGGGAGGGGGAGGTGTGGAATGAGAGATCATGTTTCCCCCTTGTTGCTGAGTCTTTATTGGTTGCTGATAAAGGGGGCGGGGCCTTTAAATTTTGACACTAGTATTTAAAGCAAAGAATGGTTTCTCCTCACAGTGTTTGATGGACCATTTAATTCTTTATCAATCAGATTGCATTTTATCTTCCTCACTGGACTTTTTGCTTGTGCCTTCTAGTTAAGTGACACATTTGCAATGGACAAGGAAGAGAATTTTTTTAGTGCTGGGTTAGCTTGCCTTCAAGAGCATATTTTCTTTTTTCTGTAAAGGAGTAAATGTGTGGCTGTGGGATTTAGGAATCCATCTTTATATACTATTATGCAGGGCCTAATTTCTGGGAGAGACAGACTACTATGCAGTTCTGCCACTTCTTTATACATATATCAAAAACACATTGCAATAATTAATAACTCAAATAGTTTAAGAAGATTCCAAATTCATCATATTTCCACTGTGAATAAAACATTCACTTATTTCAAAAAATAAATACAGATACATATAATACATAAATTAAAAAATATTTATTAAACATATATATGAATATTTTATAAATAAATATGCATCATCATCACTTATCATAAGCAGCAAATTATAATATTTCATAAACAGCATCTAGCTAATACACCTATTTACTCAATAGGTAATGTATTTTCGTCAGACATTATTATAAATTTAAAGCAATTTTACTAATGTGGTAAAATACAAATTATGTCAAAAATAGAACCACCAATTGCAAATAAAAAGACCAATATCAAAAGCTATTAGTGTAGCTGGGTTTAAAAAAAGGTTTGGACAAGTTTCTGGAGGAAAAGTCCATAAATCATTATTAAAGAGGATCCAGGAAATCCACTGCTTGCCCCAGGACAAGCATTGTGGAACCTGTATTCCTCTTTGGGTACCTGCCAGGTATTTGTGGCCTGGACTGGCTACTATTGGAAACCAGATACTGGGCTTGATGGACCTTGGCCAGACCCAGTAAGGCATTTCTTATGAGCAGGGAGGAGCCTGGAGCAAAGCAGAAAACAGTCATTCTATTCCCTAATGCAGCTCCTCTTTTTCTGATGTTCCTGCCTCGGGCCTGCTCACCCTCTCTCCCAGTTCCACGTCCTTTCCGTCTACAAATTAACCATGCTATTATATATGAGAGGTACTATATAATTGACATTATGGATTGCATTAATGATATATATTTGATTTTATGTATGTGTTTTAACTGTATTATTGTAAATTGCATCAGGTCTAGTTGTAGAAGTGGTCAATCTAAATAAATAAATAAATGCCTGAGTTCTTTTACTAAAGGGTGCTAGATGTCAGCACTTGTTCTGGTATCTGCTGAAGACATGCTGGGATATGCAGTGCAGGGCTATGATAGCGCAGGTCGATTTCCACACTGAGTCACACGTTTGGGTGGTAAGGGGCGTGTTAGGGGTGTTGAGTGGGCATGTTAAGCACTTCACAGTTAGCTCTTGGGGATAAATACTGCATGGTGTGACCTTTGTAATTAGGCCAGGTTTTCCTAACACCACGTCAATAGGTACAGTTAAGTGCACCTGTGCTATTTGTATGCCACATTAGGGTACAGGGCTCCATTTTAACTACTAGGAACATGCTTTCCACATCTACGACATTTAGCATGGTGTTGTTGCACCTAACGCGCCATGATTTAGGAAATATTGGCACATTAGTAAAAGAGCCATATAGATTCCTCCTAATAGGATAAGGCAACCGTAACCTCTAATTAATATAGCAGATAGCATATTCAAGCAAACTGGCATATTGGGAGAAAGTTTCAAAAATGTTAGGCAGGTAAATGCATGCTTATCTATGTAAAAACTGTGTAGAATTAAATGTAGGTAATAGTGCATGCGCACTATGCCTGTATCAGCACTGAATTGGTGTGGCGCCTAGGATGGCCATAAACCATAAGCAAGGATTTCATTTCTTAAAACTTTTTTAGGGGAAATTCAATGGGACAATTCCCTTTAAAAATTCACCTGAAGGCCAGTGGGCAGTTTGAAAATTACACTCATTATTTGGAATACATCATGATGGCTTCTCAAAGCCTGCCAACATTGTGTATTATCATGAACATTCCTGTAGTGACATGTACTATTAGCTCCACTAAAGTGTATGATGAGACAGCAGGTTGCCATTAGAGATGTGCATTCATTAGTATGCATTTGATTTATTATTTTAAAAACATGTATGCAAAGTTAATTTAATGCATGTTATCCTATGATTTCAACAAGTGTAAAGTTCTAATGTGGATTTTAAAAATATTCCATTAATAGATGCATGAAATAACAAAAATAAATGAAAATTAGGGAATAGATTGAAAACAAACAGAAAGTGAAACAAAAATTTGCTATACGCATCTCCAGTTGCCACAGAAACCTAAAGTAATGATGAGGAAAAACTCAGAAGAGTGCTCCAAAACTATTGGTTTGGACCCATAATTTATTGCATAAATTCCATATACGAGGATTTCTAAGTTATTTATGTATAGGATTTCTAAGTTATTTTTCCTAGTCATTCCCTTTGTTAAGGGCTAATAACACAGAAAAGATATATACCCCAGAGCAGACAGAACTGAGCCCTGAAACATACCTATTTTCCCTTTGAGAGAAAAGGGCCCAAGACAAAATTTTAAACTGTTTCTGTGTGATTATCTGAGCTACAAATTTAGTAAGCATAATGAATAATGCAAAAAACCCCAATGCAATGGCAAACTCTAAATGTAACAGAACAATGCTATGAAATAGAGAAGGGTCATTTATTTTATAGCACAATTCTTTTTATTATTTACCATTTACCTTAATTACAGAGTTAAGAGGGCATTGCTAAATGATAACTGCAGTTTCTTAAACCCTGGCAATTAGATAGTATGCTGATTTTTCTGCTGTGAAATGCATCCAACCTAATAAGTTGATGATACTATCTAATCATATTCAATTGAAGAAACTGGGTAGTTTATGTCAGATGTTATAAAACATCAATTATTTTACATCTCAAGGTGCTAGAGTCCAAATACTGCTGTTTCCTATAGGAAAACATATATTTTTTCATTAACGTTAAACCGTACATGGTTTCATGTGACATATCGATTTTATCTGGTCTTAAGTTGTCTTAACCTGGCCAGGCTGAACACGTTCTCAGGCTTGCTGACTTCCACCAGTAAACCAGCTGAAACACCAATGCATGCAAAACGCTTTATTTAACATATATGTTGTCATATATAACATGACAATTGTGACACATAACTTCATAACTCTGTATTGGGTGCCCTGCCTTTCTTCCCTGGTGGATTGCACATCACAAATGTACCCCACTTCCCTTCGTGGAACAATATATCAATGCTATATCTCACCCTCGATAGGGGGCACACAATCCCTTTAAATTGCCCCCACTGCCCCTGCTCCCCCCAACCCACTCAAACTGTACATGTTTTCATGTGATATATCGATTTTATCTGGTCTTAAGTTGTCTTCGTTTTTTTTTAAATTTAGCATAATTTTGATGTTTAAATTACCTGTTGTTTGCTGCCTCAATGTTTCAACAAGAGGTAGGTTATCAAATTTAATAAACAGAAACCTAAACATAATTTATTGTAGTATATGAGAATCTAAGATCACAAATGTCTCTAAGAAATTCATATATTATGGTATCTTTTTTGTTAGTCCTTTAAATAGTTTTCTCAGGTAGCTTGTTTGGATCTAGGCCAAAGTTCCTTCTAAGCTGTGCAGATGCATGGCTGTCTACAACTTTAATCCCCACCAGCATAGCTTCTATATTTCTGTGCAGGCCAGGACTTGAATTCTTTCCAGTTCTTTGTGGTGGCCTGCAGCCAATCAGCAGAACCTGAGTGAGTCTTTTCATCTACTCTACCTTCTGCAGTCCTACTGTAGAGAGGGGGTGGAGTCAAAGTTTCTTCTACCTCCTAAGCCTTCTACTTCTTGTTCCTGCTTATTCTGACTCAGCTGAGTTCTCATTCCTGGGGAGTGGAGCTTACAATTTAAATGTGATCTCATTGTTTCTTGTAGCCAGGGTTAGCCCAACCAATAGGCAAGACTAGACTTTCACCTAGGGCAGCAAGTTCTGAAAATCAGCAAAGAGCAACAGCAGACTAAGCAAAACATAGATCTCGACAGCCACACAAACTTAAAGAGCCATCCACACATTCTTTTACCTGTAGAGAAAGCAGATCCACACATACATACAAAGCAAAGTTCTAATATCAAAGAACGATGTCCGATTTTTTATTTTTACAGGATCATTGAGGGAGGGATGGCATTTTAATGTTCATTATTGAGTTTGTTGTAGTTAAGTGCCATCGAGTCGGTGTTGACCCATGGCGACCCTCTGGATAGTTGTCCTAAATTGTGTTCGGTCTTCAGTCAGGTGGCTCATTGTTGACAGACTGGTAACCATAGCTGCTCTGATTGTATTGACCCATCTCATTGCTGGCCTTCCTCTTTTGCGTTGACCTTCTATCTTGCCAAGCATGATGTCTTTCTCTAATGATCTCTCTTTTCGCATGACGTGTCCAAAGTATGAAAGCTGAAGTCTTGTCCTTTGAGCTTCTAAAGAAGGCTTAGGTTTGATCTCCTCTAGTACTGACTGGTTTGTTCTTCGGGCAGTCCATGGTATACACAGCATTCGCCGCCAGCACCATAATTCAAAGGCATCAATTTTCTTCCTGTCTATCTTTTTCACTGTCCAGCTTTCGCAGCCATATGATGTTATTGAAAATACCATGGCTTGAATGAGTCAATTCTTTGTATGGAGAGAGACATCTCTGCTCTTGAGAATCTTGTCTAGGTCTTTCATAGCCATTCTGCCCATAGCAATGCATCATTGGATTTCTTGACTGCTTTTTTGCTTCTTTATTGATAGTTGATCAAAGTAGGTTAAAGTTGTCCATGATTTCAATTTCTTCTTCAACGATGAACTTATTGATATTTCCAGCTGTCATGATCTTTGTCTTCTTGACATTAAAGTGCAGGCCCATTTTAAGACTATGTTCCTTGATCGTGAAAAGTAAATGTTTCAGATCATCTTCACTTTAGCCAGTAATGTGGTATCATCAGCATAGAGAAGGTTGTTGATGAGTCTTCTACCAATCTTCACACCTCTGTTGTCTTCATACAATCCTGCTTCTCTGATGATTTGTTCTGCATATACATTAAACAGATAGGGGGAAAGTATGCAGCCTTGTCATACACCTTTGCTTATTTTAAACCATTCTCTTTCTCCTTGTTCCGTTCGAACTGTTGCTTCTTGATCAATGTACAGATTGTGCAAGAGAACAATCAGGTGTTCTGGTATACCCATGCTTCTTAATATGGCCCAGAGTTTCTCATGGTTTACAGTCAAAAGCCTTGCTGTAGTCGATAAAGCACAAATAGGTATCCTTTTGGTATTCTTTAGTCTTTTCAAGGATCCATCTCACATCTGCGATGATGTCTCTTGTTCCTCACCCTTTCGGTAAGGATGAGAAGTTACCTAGGGCAACCAATACCCCTGTAGCAACCCTACTTGTATCCAGGTAGTGGGGGGAAACTAAGGGCAGAATTGCATTGACCTATGTGCTAAGAGAGAAGCAAAATGTATATAGTGGGACTGATACTAGGGAAGGTAGATTAGAGGCAGAGATATTAGCTAGGAAATGCAAACAAGCGTGGGTGCAATTACCTCCACCTCTATTGGTGACGGTAACTGCACCTGTGGAATCGGCAACCCATGTTATTGAATGGCACCACATGTTACCCATTGGGGAAATGCTCTCCATGCCCACAACAGGTAAGGCAGTTGCTTTGTATGCATGTAATCAGTAGGATCCCACTTTTAACACCACACTGTAGCAAAAGACCATGAGGCACACTGGAAAACCTTAAGCATATGCTCTCCTCTGTCCTTTCCTCCTGCTGCTGGCAAGATGATTAGCAAACTTTCAGTAACTAGTCAGTGCTTCACTCTGTCTTGAAAACAAAATCTCCCCATCAAAGACATTTAATTATGATTATACAGGTTCAGTTCAGGAAAAGCATTAAGACTACCAACTTGGTAGTGTCTCATCAAATGTCCTCATCTTTACTCATCACCAAGACCTTCATCTTGATGTCATGCAAGTAATCCTTTGAGCTACACCCAGGCTACCATCCAAGCTCCACATTGTCTCTTAGCTGTTGCACTGGGGATATAGACACTGCAAGTCATACAGTTTTTATTTTCCTATTTTTATGTTCCTAAGACATTCTTTTTTGTCTTTACAAAACAATCTTTTCACCCACTCCTGGCAAAATAAAAATATCTCATTCAGTCAGGGCTGACACGACCAACAGATGAACTAGGCAGATCTCTAGAGTACCAATAGTCCAGGGTGGCCCCTTGCCACTGCCACCACCCCCTCTCCAGGATTTTCTGTGGCAGCAATGGCCTCGAACAACTCAGCAGTGCTTACCTTAAACTTCAGGCAATGCAAGGCTATTTGACTTCTGCCTCCATCGATGCTGGATGTCGACTTCTTGTTTGCATGGGTGCAGCACTGGATGTCAGTGGGGGCAGAAGTCAAAGAGCCTTGCAGCACAGAAGGTTTAAAATAAATGCTGAATGGGTGTCTGAGGCCAATGCCACCACTGCAATTCCCAGAGAGAGGCAATAGTAGCAGCAATGAGAGCAGGGGAGTTCAAGGGAAGAGATTTGTCTAGGGTGCCTCATATCCTTGCACCGGTCCTGCATTCAGCTCATAAAGAACCCCTTTCCCTTTAGCTGCACAAGGGAACTGGATTTAAGCACCAATACCTCACTATACTACAACCACCCTCCATGGCACATGAGTAAAAAGGAAGCAAAAAAGAGAAAACCTTTAATTGCACAGACAGTGCATCAATGCAGAAAGTAACTTGTTCAATAAACTATCGTTTCAGGGTCTATGTCAGCCAGGATGGGACTCTCAGGATCCACCTCCATTCTTTATTGAGCTTCCTTCTACTCTAATGACTTCCATAGCACAGGCTTGGCTGGAGGGCACACTCCTCCCTTGTGCAGCTCCAAGAAGTATTTACAGTAGTGGCCAAAAACTTAAGGCAGGTATCTTTTTCTACAATTTATTGTTAAATAATGTACTGTGGAGATGTCACACGTGCTTACTTATTTAATCAGCATGGCGATTAGTCACACCATGCGTCTGGCGTCCATTTTAGTTTACTTACACTCTATAGTAGGTTTCTAGGATGAAGTTTTGAATTTTTACAACTAGGAAAAGATTGAAAGCTACATGTAAAATATACAATCACGATGGGTAGAAAGTGCAATATTAATGACTGTGTAAACGGAGAAGTTGTCACACTCCATGCTGAAGGATATTCGCAATGTGCTATTGCAAAACATTTGCATATAACAAGGTGTGCAGTTCAGAATGTTCTGAAATCAGGTGGCCGTACACGTTGTTCGAAATGTGGGCACAGACGGATAACTACTAGATGAGATGACCGATTCCTCAAAAGCATTATTACATCTAGTCCACATACTTCATCTCAATGTGTGGCTCAGTTAGCTAATGATAGAGGAATAAAGATAAGTGCCAGATCTGTCTGACGACGGCTTGTGGATTAATTCAAACTCGTGGCCAGAAGATCTGCCAAGAAGCCTATGATGACCAGGGAACAAATTGCTGCCCGCATACAGTTTTGTAGCAAGACAAATCTGCTGAATGGTGGGAAAGGGTAATGTTCACAGATGAAAGTACATTTCAACAAGTATGTGGGAGTGGTTACAACTACATGTGTCGACCAGCAGGCAAGAGACTAAATCCGAAGTACACGATCAAGACTGTTAAATACCCACCATCGGTCATGGTATGGGGTGTTATCTCGGCGAATGGACGATGTGGCATGCACATTTTTGAGAAAGGTGAAAGAGTAAATGCTGCAAAATACTTATCCGTGCTGAATAGTAAAGTTAAAATACACATGAATGTTTCTGGCACAACTATATTTCAGCAGGACTCGGCACCGTGCCACACTGCAAAAACAGTCAAAAAATGGTTTGTGGACAAGATCGAACTGCTACCAAATTGGCCACCAAACTCTCCGGATCTCAATGTAATTGAAAACTGTTGGAAACTTATGAAGAAAAAGGTGGCAGCACACCGTCCAACTTCAGATACAGATTTAAAGGACATACTCAAGCATGTATGGGTCAACTAAATCACTCCGGCATACTGCAAAACGCTAGTTAACAGTATGCCTACAAGAATCCAGGCTGTGCTGAAAAATCATGGACACCCTATCAAATATTGACACATATATTGTTTCCTGAATAAAACTTTGAAAATGACATATATATCTTTGGTTCTTAAAGCTTTTGACCATGAAAGTGACAATAACACATACTTTTCTAATAAAATTCTGATATTTTGGACTCTGCCTTAATTTTTTGGCCACTACTGTCATATGATCCAAGGGGAACTGCTGCTTTTCCTTAAAGGAATTCACATGGGGGAAGGGGGAGACAAGACAAGGATCCTCTCACAATTTCCTCCTTCTAGAAGGGGCAGAGACTTGCCTTGCAGATTTATTCCTTCTGTGTTCTTTATCACAACACTTACCTAATTGTAATTTGGCAATTGCTACACACTAACTGCAAAGACTTAACTTACTTTAGTAAATATATCCCTTGGTGTCTCTGGACGACTGAGCACGCGGAGACCTGCAGCAGCCCCTCGACCCGCCGCGCTCCCCACCAGCCGCTCACCCATTGGCTCCCGAGCGATCGCATTCGCCGGGAGCCAATGGTTTCAAATGATAACCTCCCCCCCCTCCCCCGGCCCCAGGAAGCGGCCGCGCGCAGGGTCCCTGCACCGGGCCGCGCGCCCGGTTAATGCCGGCCGTCGGGACCCTGCCCGCGGCCTTGCTCATTAATGTTAACAGTCAAAATCTACAGATATTATGATAAGATGCATGAGGTATTAGTTTTTCTATGAGCAATATTTCATTAACCACAGTCAACAAGTAACTATATAAAGTAGGCGTCACATGAAAAAGTAGAAAACAGAAGGCAAAAATCTCAAAACATGCTGCATTATAGTTTCTAAATTATATGATCATTTTTATTTTGATAATTTGTAGTAAAACATTTCATCATATCAGTAAAGAAAACAATTATTTGTAATTTGCCAATCAGTGAACACCAATTATCGTACTAATCAGATGTTTGATTAAATTGATATGATGGAGCTTTTACTAACCTTTACCAGTACAGTAAGTAGTGCTGAAGATATAGTGAGGATAACTATATTGTCCACAAACCAGGCTAACCAGAGGGTGCTCTTCTTCACGCCTACCATCCTCAAGAACTCCTTCAAACGAAGTTCTTTCTCATGCACTAGACCTTTAATTATCATGCAGACAGAGAATATAAAGGCCAGATTCAGGAACATTGGGAGTATGCTTCCAACATATTGGGTGAAGCTGTTACAGAAATTAAGAATGTATGTGAATATGTCAATGGTACTATTTATTTTGGATATGACAATCAAAGTAGAGATACCAACATGCGCTATCATGTTAATGCATGCTAATGCCATTAACACGAGTTACATTACCATACGTTCCATTTTATGTAATAGGACATAGTTAATAATGTTTTGCCCAATTTTTTTAAACTTAGGGGTCTGTTTACTGAAGTATGTTAGGCTTCTACAGCTAAAGTTGCAAAAAAGTGCAGATAGTGTATCATTAGCTGCAAAAGCCATGCATTATCTTTTGGAGGCATGCACGACATTTCTCCAACCGCTAAATACACTGAATTAACAGAGAACACAATGAAACAGTAGCCTGGATGCAGCTAACATCACACATTGAGATGGTATTAGTAGCACCCTTGCTGTCTGCATGGTGACTGCGTGTTGCAGACACGCCTGCTCTCCACCCTAATCCCACCCGCTAATGCAGATAGCGTGCGTTCTGCAGATAGTGTCTTATCTGCCAAATTAAAAGATAACATGGATAGTAAAGAGACCCCTTATTGTCAACCAATGATAAAATCCATATTTCCTAAATATTCCAAATCATTAATTAAAATAATTGAATAAAGGAGACAGGGAGCTCATACTGCAGTGGCACATATATCAAATATACCAAAAATACGATTCCTTGCCCAAATCATCATCATTGCTCAACCCATTCACCCAAAAATATATCCCTTAATTAAAATTATATCTGTTAAAAATGTCAAAAAAAGATACTGGATATAGAAAGTTTCATCCAACTGACCTCTTAACTTAATTCATTAAAAATACAAAAATTCATCAACAAATAACAATTCATTTGAACACAGATCTATTAATAAAGGTGAAGAGAAAAGATGGTAAAGAAAAATGATGAAAAAATTCATCACAAAGGCCACTATATTGTAAAGTCCTATATTATAATCTCAAATTGCTCCAAAGAAGATATGTAAAGATATACTTCAGAGTGTCATACAAACCACCATCATTAAAAATCAAAAGCTACTCATTGAGTTGTCCATATCAAAATAAGGTGTTTTTTTTCTGGGCAGAGCCAACCATGAGAGAGACACAATAAAGATTTTTCTCTAATGAAGCTACTGTATTTGAAATCTTGGACAAGATTGGAAGGAGTGCTAATTTAAGGGGTATGTTTATTAAACAGCAGTAGCGGCTTTCAGTATTTTTCTTTTGACCTATTAATAATGTTTGTTAATGGCATTAATGCACATTAGTAACTATCTTAAGTCTACTTTTCCTGTTCTATCAAATAAGAGGCATAAATTAATCTTTGGTTTATTAATTAATTTAAGTGCATCAAGTACTTATGCAGCTAGGAATAAAATATAAACAAATGCAGTCCTTCATATTATAAATTATAGAAGTCAATATTGATGAAGTGGAATTATTTTGCTTATGTTTTATACTGTCTATCATTTATAGCAGTGGTTCTCAACCTTTTTTATACCATGACCCCTTTTACCATTGGTCAACTTATGATGACCCCCAATGATAAAATCAAATGTGTCTCTCTTCCTTTACCATTAACGCATTGTCGCTGTAATCATTTGTTGAATTATTAATATATTATAGGCATTTGCATTATGTTTTTATTTATACAATTTACTTATTTAAACCACAATAATTAATCCCAATAACAAGTAACAATATTTGATTTCAAAATTATTATGATTTTGTAGTCAAATCACTAATATGAAATAAAATTATTTTTTCTACATTTGTTGTCTGACCAATTCATTCTCTGATCATGCTGGTCCCAATCAGAGGCTTCTGCTTTTCTGTCTTCTCTTAGCTCTCTTTCTGTGGTCTATGGTCCATCTGCCATTTCTTATCTCTTCTTTCATTTTCTTCACTTCTTTCCATTAACCTATTTCCAGTTCCAGTAACCCTCCCCAGTATCAGCCCCTTTCCAGTCCTCACTCCCAGTGCCTTCCAATGTCAACTTGCATTCCCATGACTGCCACTGGTGTCCATTCCCTTCCAGTCCCCCTCCTTCCCCACTGACCAGTCCCCTCTAGTACAAATACCATGGCAGCCCCTCTCAGATCCACTCCCTTGCAGTTCTATTCTCCCATCCCCTCGTATCAGCCCATTTGTAGCCTTAGCCCCCAGTTTTCTTCCAGGGCCAACAGCCCTATCCTCCCCTCCCCACAATCAGACCATTCCCAGTCGAAGCCCCCCAATCAGCTCACTTCCAGTGCTAGTCCCCCCTCAACCCCATTACCAGTGATAGCCTCCCCTAATCAGCCCAATACCAGTCCTACCCCCCCCCCATCAGCTCATTACCAGTCCTAGCCTTCACTAACCAGCCCATTTCCAGTCATAGCCCCCGATCAGCTCATTTCCAATGCTAGCCTCCCATCAGCCCATTACCAGTCCTACCCCACCCCATTTATTTATTTATTTATTTATTTAGCATATATTTATATACCGCTACTTCCAGCGATCAGGAGCGGTTTCATTAGGTAAACAGGGAGAGTCAGATCAATTGACAAATTTCAAAATTTACAGCGTGATTTACAAAGGTTGTCTGATAGGTTGACAGACCAATGCCAGGAATTTTCAATAAACGGGGAAAATATGATTCAAGGGATATTCACAGCATACATGTATAGGTGGGGGAGAGGGAGATATTTACATATATACATTTTATGCTTGTTACATTCAGGAGCATAAGATTATTTTACCCCATCAGCCCATCACCAGTCCTAGCCTCCCCTAATCACCTCATTTCCAGTGCTAGTCCCCCCTCAACTCCATTACTAGTGCTAGGCTCCCCTAATCAGCCCATTACCAGTCCTACCCCCCATAAGCCAATTACCAGTCCTAGCCTCCTCTAATCAGCTCATTTCCAGTCCTAACCTCACTGATCAGCTCATTTTCAATGCTAGCCCCCATCAGTCCATTACCAGTCCCAGACCCCCTTTGACCAGCTCATTCTCAGTCCTAGCCTTCCCTAATCAACCCATTACCAGTCCTAGCCCCCCCATCTGCCCATTACCAGTGCTAGCTCCCCCATCAGCCCATTATAACCTTAACCCTCACTGTCTCTCCCCTCTGTCCAGCATTTGTCCCCTGTCTGTCCAGTATGTCCCCCTGTCTCCCCCCTTTGTCCATGTCAGCCCCCTCACTCCCTCCCTCCCTCCATGTCAGCCCCCCTCTGTCCATGTCAGCCCCCCTCCCTCCCTCCATGTCAGCCCCCTCTGTCCATGTCAGCCCCCCCTGTCTATGTCAGCCCCCTCCCTCCATCCATCCATCCATATCAGTCCCCCTCCCTCCCTCCATTTCAGCCCCCTCCCTCCATCCATCCATCCATATCAGCCACCTCCCTCCCTCCCTCCATGTCAGCCCCCTCTGTTCATGTCAGCCCCCTCCCTCCCTCCATGTCAGCCCCCCATCTGTTCATGTCACTCCCCTCCCTCCCTCCCTCCATGTCAGCCCACCCTCTGTCGATGTCAGCCCCGTTTCAGGTTCCCTGCCCCCTTCTCCCCTCTCCCCATGTCTGCCTCCTTCTTCTGCAGCCATGGCTCCCTGTCTCTTAGGGAACCGCGGCTGGGCCTGGGAAGCTGTTGCAGAGCCCTTCCTGTCTCTAAACGGGCTCCGTGCAGCATTGTCCCGCCTCCAAAGGAAGTTGTTTACCACTTCCTTTGGAGGCGGGACAATGCTGCACGGAGCCCGTTTAGAGACAGGAAGGGCTCCGAAATGGCTTCACAGGCCCAGACACGGTTCCCTAAGAGACAGGGAGCCGCGGCTGCAGAAGGGAGGCGGTGAGTTTGCCGCTGCTGAGAAGTGGACCCGACAGTGGCAGCAACTTGTGCGCTTTTTTTTTTTTTTAACTTGGCGGAGTGAGGCGACCCCCACTAAATCCTGTGGCGACCCCCATGGGGGTCGCGACCCACAGGTTGAGAACCGCTGATTTATAGGATATATAAAACAGCATTTTTAGATACTAAAGAAGAACTGGAATCATTTGATACGGCTTAATACAGTTTTTAACTTGGCTACTATCCTCAATAAGCAGTTCATGAAACGGTTTTCTTGCAACTATTTATAATGTAAGATAAAACTTGCTTAAAATTAAAAGTCACTTTATTATATGAATGCATATAAATAGGGATCTTGCTGTATCAAAAATACGATTAAAGTAATCATACATAACACTCAATAATTCCTATTTCACACACATGGGGTGCATTATCAATAGGCTGCCTAACTACAAAGCCAAGAATATTTTTTTAAAATTTCATTTTTGATATGTTTACAATATATTTTCAAGTCCACACACTTGTACAGAAATAGAAAGAATAAAACAAAATAAAGCAAAGGCAGTACATAAGAAAATATTTATGTTCACTTCAATCTAGCCCTCAACTAGTGTGTGTGTATGTGTGGGGGGGGGGGGGATCATTGAAAATTAAACCATGAGACATGAAAGGTAAAAAATCTGTATTATAACAGCCAGTTTACATACATTTATGGATTTCTGGAGCCTAAAGATTGAGGGACAATTGGTCAGTGGGAGTTCATAAATGACACAAGTTGTAACAGCTCAAAAAATCCTCATAATTAACAGCTTGAAGCTTAATTAAACATTTGCAAAGGCACTTCAGGAGCCCCTTTCCCCCCCCCCCCCAACTGCAAAACACCAGGTCTCTGGAGAAGAAACTCCCTTTTGCTCATTTGAGTCTTCCTGGAGAAGTCTGGAAAGATATATACTAGAAGGCCTTTAAAAGAAACAGTTCTCTTTTTAAAGTATATTTTTTCAGCAGCCAGATGCAATTTGAGAATAATTCAAGCATGAAAAGCAATGTAGGTGGAGTCACCGACTCCAGATATGAGTTCTCCAAAATTCCAGATATGTTCAATATATCCATATGTGGGGGCGGAGCTAGCCACTGAACAGAATGGACGCCTGAATTTTTGCTCCCGTTGCTGCCCAAGAATCCTGAACATATCCCGGTATTACATTGAAGTTTGTACCCCCTACCTACATCAATAACACCGCAATATAGCTGGATGGCATCCCTGAAGCCTGCCCGGCTGGAATTTCCGCAGGGATCCGGCTCAGCAGCGAAACGATCCAAACCCGAAGTGGGTTCCCCGCAGAAAATGGCCGCGGGAGAGAGAAGGAGGGAGTGACTGCCGGTGGCCTACGTGAAGTGCTACAGGAATTGAAATGCGTTAAAGAAATGATCGCAGCCAATTCTAGTTCACTGAACATGATTCAAGAAGACTTACTGGAGGTAAAAGAGAAACTCCTCACCATCACCACTCGACTTAGTGCAGTTGAATTACAAACCCAGAAGCATGGCGTTGCATTAGAACAGCTGGGCCCTTTGGTCAAACGAGTCCGGCACATAGAACATCAGATTGAAGATCAAAACAACCATGCCCGTAGAAATAATATCCGCCTTGTTGGAGTCCCTGAAGGCGCTGAAGGCACCGATCCGATTGGATTTCTGGAAAAAACCATACCGGAGATGCTGCAGCTTGTCTTTGCAAGGCCTTTTGAACTAGAACGGGCCCATCGAATCCCAACACACAAAGCTGAAAACACACGATACCCGCGCCCACTCATAATGAAGGTACTGAGATACCCACAGGTCCTACAGATCTTTCAAGCTGCACGGAAGGCCGGATCACTGCAAATCCAGGGACACAAAGTGGCACTCTATCCAGATTTGAGCAAGCAAACAGTAGATTGGAGAAAAGCGTTGCTGGCCTGTAGACCCATGCTACAAAGTGCACAGGCAAGATACGGGCTATACTACCCAGGAACCATGTGGGTCACGCTGCATAATGAAACGAGGAATTTTGTTGAAGCTGAAAAACTGAAAACTTTCCTACAAGAAAAATGCGGTATGGAAACCTGAGATCAATATTCTGATCTCTCACGCAGTGTAGAGAACTCAGCATATACTCAGGGGGTGCGGCCGTGCGTTCTCACAAATTTTAGAACGCCTTAAGCCTTGTTAAACACCTCATTGACTGTATTTTTGTTGTTCTAAATAGTTTTAATTAACCAGATATTTCTGCTTGAAATGTAGGGGTGGCAACGGGAGGTCGGTGTTGGTTACTGTTTCAGTGGATTGTGTTCACCTTAGCGATACAATGTTTGCCAGTTATGCAGTTGTTTGTGTCAGTCCAGTCCAGTGCAAAACCCTCCACATACACGCAAAATGCAAGTACGCGGCAGACCTATCCATAGGATAGCTTTCACCTATAAGACAGCTTATTCCAACGTTGATGTCTAGTGATCTCCTAGGGGCTTGTTTACAAAGCCGCGGTAGCGGTTTGCGATCGTAATCGGAGCAGCGGCCCCATTGATTTCAATGGGCCGCGGCTGCGATCGCGATCGCGAACCACTACCGCGGCTTTGTAAACAAGCCCCCTAATGCTTTCGTTAAATGTAAAAGGTATTACTGGCCCTGTCAAGCGAAAGAAGATTTTAGCGTACTGCCAACAAAAAAAAGCAGATATTGCCCTCTTACAAGAGACATATTTAACAGATACTGAATCGCAGAAAGTAACCTCTAAATATTTCCTGGTGGCGGCCTCGGCCTCTGCCACTCAACGCAAAGGGGGGGTAATAATATTAGTGCGCAAATTCCTGCAATCCGCCATTACCGGCACACAGATTGATCCGCTAGGTCGATGGGCCAGAGTGACGATGAAAATAAATCAACAGCTTTACACATTCTTCAATATTTACGCACCCAACCTCGATGACCCTAACTTTTTCAAACTGATAGCTAAAGAAGTTACAGCCGCAGCTCACACCAATATCATCTTAGGGGGCGATTTCAATGTCATCTTGGATCCACTGTTAGATCGCACGCCCTATCGGGCTGTAGACAAAGTCAAATCGCAGGCGATTCTTAAAGGAATCATAACAGAGCTACACTTGGTAGACCCATGGCGCCTACTTCATCCCCAAGAAAGAGACTACACATTTTATTCCATCCCACATAATACCCAAACAAGGATCGATTTCTTCCTACTGTCCACAGAGCTGATGCCTCAAGTGTTGTCCGCAGAGATATATGCTACAACGGTATCGGATCACGCCGCTGTCTCCCTAGTGCTGGATACCAACGTTACACAACATGTTCCGCCAAGATGGACATTTGATAAATCCCTACTAGCAGATGACTCCTTTGTACAGCTACTGTCAGGGGAAATTGAGACCTATTTTAAATATAATACACCCACTGATACCTCCATCTGGAGCTGGTGGGAAGGTTTTAAAGCGACAATACGAGCTCATATTACCACCTACACCATTAGACGGCGTAAAGCTAGGAAAAAAGAAAAAAGATGAACTGGAACTCCAAATAAAAGCTGGGGAAAGGTTACTAGCCAAAAGAGCTGACTCAATGATATTGATTAGACTCCAAAAATTGCGATACCAATATAATGCTCTCCTCAACAAAGAAGCACTGAGTAGTATCCAGCTACAACGTAGTACATACTACTATGAAAGCAACCGCTCTGGATCCCTTTTAGCTCGGCAGCTCAAACCAAAGACCAGCAAGACCGCTATAGCGGCGTTGCAAGACAATTCCGGGGGCCTTCTCCTGAGATCTGACAAAATACTAGACCGCTGCAAAGAATTCTATGAGGAACTATATCGCTCAGATACCCAATGTAGTGACAGAGCCTTTGAAGATTTTGTCTCCAAGATAGTAGGACCCACATTAACCAGTCATCAAAGTCGAACGCTGGAACAAGAGATCTCCATAACTGAAATAAAAGATGCGATCAAACAGATGGCTCGTGGCAAAGCCGCCGGTCCAGATGGTATCCCACTGGAATTCTATAATAAATATTGCATTCAATTGGCTCCCATGCTACAGATCTACTACAGTGGCCTGCAAGATGAATCTCCAGAGATTGGAGCCCTGGCAGAGGCTGTGGTGGTAATTCACCCGAAACCGGGCAGGGATACACAAAAGATAGAGAATTACAGACCCATCTCTCTCCTAAACTCTGATTATAAAATCTATGCTAAAGTGCTTGCTAACTGATTAGGACGGATCTTAAAAGATTTGATACATGAGGATCAATGTGGATTTATACAAAACAGATCCACTACAGATAATGGAAGATTATTGGCACATGTACTGGCATCTGCCAAGACTAAGGCCGAGCCCCTGATAGGGCTAGCATTGGATGCCGAAAAAGCCTTCGATCGACTGGAATGGTCCTTTCTATTTCGATCCCTACGGTGGTTTGGGATAGGAGAAAAGTTCCTAAAACGCGTTGAATTGTTATATACCAAACCCACAGCTCGAATAGCGGTCAACTCACACCTCTCAGCCCCTTTTCAGTTGCAAAGAGGGACCAGACAGGGTTGCCCCCTGTCACCGATGCTTTTTAATTTAGCCCTGGAACCCTTATTAATAGCGATCCGACAGAAGGAAAACATAAAAGGAATTGAGTTAGCTGATGGTCCCTGTAAATTGTCAGCATATGCAGATGACCTGCTCATTTTTCTACAACCATCAGACCTTCCTGAAACACTGCAACTCATAGATGCATATTCAGCGATATCCGGATATAAAGTAAATCTGAATAAAACAACAATTATTCCTCTGAATGAACAGGTCAGCGAAGAAATGATGCGTGGATACCCCTTTCAATATGAGAAGTCATCCTTTAGATACCTGGGCGTGACCTATGGCACCACCTTGGAAGAGACTGTCGCAATCAACATTAAGATGTGTCAAGAAATTGTACATGATAACGTCTGCAGGTGGACCCCCCTTCATTTGAGTTGGTGGGGCAGGCTAGAAACGATAAAAATGATGTTGGTACCAAAACTCAGCTATATATTAAGTATGATTCCCTTACGTTTCCCGTCAGCCTTCTATAAGAAAATGAATAGTCAACTGATAGCCTTTTTATGGAACAACCGAGTACCTAGAATAGCTGCCTGGAAACTGAAGTTACCTAATACACAAGGAGGTGTCCATTTCCCAGATCTTGGCTGGCTGCACACTGCCTCTCTTTTAAAGCAGGGTGCTCAATGGGTCGACTCTGACGACACGGATAAAGGACCTAGATGGTTGAGTGTGGAGCGGGCCATACATTCCCCCCTACCTACATGGCTAATGGTAGGCACAGTAGTAGACCAGATTGTACCACATAATGCTATTATCCGAGAAACACAGCATGCCTGTCGATTATTGGCATCATGTATCGATGGAGGGGATGACTTCGCCGCAGATATGCCCTTATGGCTGAACCCGCGCCTTATCATCGGAGGGAAGCCTGTCTTATGGAAAAAATGGGTGGAACATGATCTTATAACCATTGGACAACTGATCAATGGAAGTGCATTTAAAACCTTTGACAGATTAAGAACGGAATTCCGATTGCCTAATACATGCTATTTCCAATGGTGTCAGCTCCGATACTGCATGAGCAAAGCGGGTGTGTCACCTGTCTTGATACGTACTGGATGGCCACTGCGACAGAAACTTCAAGAATCACAAACAGATGCCAAAGCTGTTTCGAGATGTGTTGCGATTCTCCGATCCAAAAGTGACAAGACATGTTTTAAGATACAGTCGGTGTGGGCTACTGAAACCGGTCAAGATATACCTCCGGAAAATTGGGACACTTTTTGGGGAACTCAAATACGTGCCACGAGAGCAGCGTCTCTCACACAATCTATGTACTTTATAGCACATCGAGCGCATATTACACCGGCTAAGAAAATGAAATGGACACTACAGGAGGGAAATCGATGTTGGTCCTGTAACATGGAAATTGGGACACTGGCACATATGTTGTTCCATTGTAAATCCCTGGAAATATATTGGAACAGAGTATGGGAATGCATATCACAAATCCTCAACTTACAAACTCCTATCACTTATCGGATAGTAATATATAAATCCATAACTCTGGAACCTACTCTGATGAAATGGGATAGTAAACTGCTGGACTTAATGCTCGGGATAGCGCTTAAAATAGTTTTAATACACTGGAAGAATCTCGACAAAGCTTGTTTCGAGCATTGGTGGAGTCTCTTAATCCTACATAAGACCTACGAAGAGATCTATATAGCCAAGAACCCATGGTCGGGTAAACTAAGTAAGAAATGGTCAGCTTTACAAAATTATGTTCGATGAAAGTGATTGATGGAGGCTGCCTTGTGGAATGGTCTCTGCTGTAACCACATTGAACGGAGAGAGGGAGGGTGGCGTGCTGGCATGGACTGATACTAGTTCTTGTTAAAGTTATTGTACTGTCTTGTTCAAGTTATTATATTCTTTTGCTATTTTGATCAATAGCATCTGCTTGTATCCTTCTATATCATGATCGTTTGTACTGTTATTTTATATGTTTAAACTGAATAAAAACTACCATTAAAAAAAAAATATATATATATATATATCCATATGTTGTAAATATAATTGTTGAGAGGCTCCAGGAAGACCACAGGAAGATAACGGACATTTGTTAAAGCGAATGTGACTCCTCTGGTATATTCAATATTTCTGTAAGATATTTTTTAAACTTATCTCTAGCAGATGTCAAAGAAGATCTAGGAAAATGTATTAACTGCAAATTGGAAGACCTAACCTGGTTCTCCATACCTCCATCATAGCTTTAGTCAAGGAAAAATCTTTAATAAATGCCACACTGCAGCCTTCCAAATGATGAGTTTTTAATTTCATTTCATCCATTAAAACCTTAACAATCACGAGGCCGCGGGCAGGGTCCCGGCGGCCGATTTTAACCGGGTGCGCGGCCCGGCGCGGGGACCCTGTGTGCGGCCGTGCTGGGTGCGCGGGTGCGTCGTTTAAACTGATTGGCTCCCAGCGGTCGCGGCCGTCGGGGAGCCAATCAGGGAGGCGATTCTTGGGTGGTGGGTGGGGGGGATAGCGGCAGCAGCCTCCGTGTGCTCAGTGTGTGCGGAGGCTGCGTTCAGGTTGCCGGCGTACTTGGCTCTGTCGGGAGTCTGGAGAGCATGGCTGCGGTGACCGCGTGGGACGGCTGACTTCTGCGGCGTCGTTGCTGGGCAAGTGTGGGTCAGCGCTGCTGCGGTGTCCCTCCGGGGGGTGTCTGTCGGCTGCGGGTGGGCTGGGTGTCTGCCCCTGTTACCCTTTGGCTGGGGTTTGTGGAGGCGCTGGGTTAAGGTAGGGGGGACTGCTACCTGTATTTTTTTTTTATTATTCTCCTTCCTGTTCGGCTTCTGCTACTGGGGGGATGCCTGGGCAACGAGGTAGGGCACGTGCTCGGGGCTTGGCCCCGGTCAGAGCTACGGGGGACGGGGGGAGGGGCAGGTCACGGTCTCGGGGGGAGGCCGGGCGTCCCGGCCCAGCGGGTACTCAAGGGCTGAGGGCTCGGGGGGGTCCTGTGAGGGGGAGAAAGGGGGCAAAAGGGATTCGACAGTCAGGGGCTGGTGGCAGGGGGCAATAGTGTACAGCCCCCCTTGGAATCCCTGGGGGGGCCGGGTGGGCTTGGGGGTGCCATGGGGGAGGAAGGGGGGGCTCATGCGGTTGGGGGAAATGCTGCAGGTATGTCAGGGGGTGGGGGTGCTTCTGGGGGCAATTTGGGGGGGCACAGGCAGGGAGGGGGCTTGCAGCAGGATAGGGCCTGGTGGGGCACGGGCTATGGCATTCCTGCTGGGTGGATCCCGGGGGCCGGTGGCTCGGGTGCATCGGGGGGGTCCTCCCCTTGGGACCAGTGGCTAAGCGGAGGACAGGGCTCGTCTAGGGTGGATTGGGGTGGTCCTTGGTCTGCTCCTTGGTCTCTGGCAGCTCCCCCCCCTGTGTTTCCCTTTCTTTCTCCGCAGGGGTGTGTGATGGCGCAGCCAGCCTGGACGTCGAATGCTGCGAGAGGTGAACCTTGGTTGAGTCCGCTGGTGGGAGCGGTATTGCAACAGGGAGTGGAGGAGCCAGCTCGGAATCGTCCTGCGGAGGTGGCACATCCTGGCGGCGGGAGTAGTGCTGTGGCATCTGGGACGGACGCGGCATCGGCGGAGGCTAGCGGTGATCCTGGTGAGTTACTAGGGGTTGGGGGGGTTCGGTCGCCGGTAGGGCAGGCGGGCGGGGGTTCGCGTAAGAAGCGCCGGCGGTCGTGTCGGCGGCGTCGTAGCTCGGATTAGTCCTCGTCGTCCTCTTCCACTAGTTCGTCGGTGGGGTCGGGTACGGACCTGAGTCGGAGGGATGGGGAACTGGGGGGAGGTTCGGCCCTGGGTACGTGTGGGGGGGCGGCTTCGGTGGTGGTTTTTCCTGAATTGTGGGAAGGGGTGCCGCGTAAGCTGCGGCGCAAGATTAGGAAGCGGCGATATATCGATATCTTCCGCTTGCTCGAAGGGCGGAAGCGCTCGGGTGAGAGCCGCAAGAAGAGGAAGGAGGATGAAAAGGCCGGTAGGGTCAAGCGGGTGGCGCGCAATGTGGTCAATTGGACGTGTTCCTTTTTGAGGTTGGCTAGCGTGTGGGGTCATCACGAACCGGGGCACTATGGTATGTTGTTAGCCTACGCCGATTCCATCCTGGAGGCGTCGCAGTCGCATGACGGGTGGGCTTGGCTGAACTATGATGAAAAGTTCAGGGATAAGATGGAGGAGTGCCGGTCGCTTTCGTGGGGCACACAGGACATTAACTTGTGGCTGACCCAAATGTCGGCTCGGTCAGGGGCCGGTAGGGGGGGTGGAGGGAAGAGTAGTGGCGGTGTGGCGGGGGGGCCCGTGCGTTCCTTTTGTGCGGGGCGAATGGGGTGCCGCCAAAGGCGGGCGCTGCGGGGAGCAGCGATGTGTGCTGGCGGTTTAATCGGGCCACTTGCCCCTTTCCAGACTGCAAGTTTCGGCACTCCTGCTCCTTGTGCGGAGGTCCTCATTCCACCGCCAAGTGCCCCAAGCAGGGCGCTGCTGGCGCTGTCGGTCCCGCTCCAAAGGGGCAATGAGTGGTGTGGGCGGGCGCCGTCCCCGGTCCGGTGGGAGGCCTTGGTGGGGTGGTTGCGTCGATATCCTCGGAGGCGGGAGGCGGCCATTCTGTCGTTTGGTTTTAGGTTCGGTTTTGTCATACCGGTGCGGGGTGTTGTTTCGGCGCCAAGGGCACGGAACTCGCCTTCAGTTCGTCGCTGGGCCGATATCGTACAGGACAAGTTGTTGGGGGAATTGCGGTTGGGGAGGGTGGCGGGTCCCTTTGCGGAGCCCCCTTTTCCTGACATGGTGATTTCTCCACTGGGTATAGTTCCCAAGAAGGAACCGGGGAAGTTCCGGTTAATTCATAATTTGTCCTGTCCCTTGGGTGCTTCTGTTAATGATAGCATTCCTCGGGAGTTTTGTACGGTACGGTATGCGTCCTTTGATAAGGCGGCGCTGCTGGTCAGGGGGGCGGGTCGTTCTGCTCTCATGGCGAAGGTTGACATAGAGTCGGCGTTTCGATTGCTCCCGGTCCATCCTTCGGCGTTCCATTTATTGGGGTTTTGTTTTCAAGGGGGGTATTATTTTGACAGGTGCATGCCGATGGGCTGTTCGGTCTCGTGTGCGTATTTTGAGATGTTCAGTACCTTCCTGCAGTGGGTGCTCGTTCAGGTGTCGGGTTTGTTGGGTGTGGTGCATTACCTGGACGTTTTTTTCTTTGTGGGAGCGGCGCAGTCGGGGGTTTGCCAGGATTTGCTATCTGTGTTTGTGCGGATGGCGCGGGAGTTCGGTGTTCCGCTGGCGGAGGCTAAGACGGAGGGTCCTACGACGCGTTTGACCTTTTTAGGGGTGGAGTTGGATTCGGTGCAGATGGTGGCGCATTTGCCGCCTGATAAGGTTACGCGTTTGCGGATTTTGGTAGCTAATGTGTTGTCATCCCACAAGATTTCCTTGAAGGAGTTGCAGGCGCTGCTGGGGTCCTTGAACTTTGCATTTAGGGTGATTCCCATGGGGAGGGTGTTTTCACGCCGGCTGGCGCGGGCCATGGCTGGGGTGCGGAAACCGCACCACCGGATTAGGGTTACGGGGGCAATGAAGGCGGATTTGTTAGTGTGGAGTCGTTTCCTGGAGGACTTCAATGGGACTTCTGTTCTACTGGAGGCCGAGGTGTCCAGCGATGCCTTGCAGTTGTACACCGATGCGGCGGGGGGGGGGGGCGGGCTTGGGTGTTTATTTCAGTGGGGCTTGGTGCGCGGATCGCTGGCCGGAGTCCTGGCAAGCTGCTGGATTGACCAGGAACATCACCTTTTTGGAGCTTTTTTCCGATTCGGGTGGTTTTGGAGCTATGGCCGGAGCGACTGCGGAACCGACGGGTGCTTTGGTGGTGCGATAATGAGGCGGTGGTCAGTGTGGTTAATCGCTACTCCCCTAAGTGCTTGCGGGTGGTGGGCTTGATGCGGGACGTCGTCTTGGCGTGCTTGCGGTTGAATGTTTCGGTGCGGGCGCGGCATATACCGGGGTGTACTAACGAGATTGCTGATGCTCTTTCTCGTTTTCAGTGGGAACGGTTCCGGGCTCTTGCCCCCGAAGCGGACGAGGACGGATCGGTGGTCCCAGAGAGATTGTGGAGCATTGGCCTCGAGAGATGCTAGAGCTGCTGAGGAACTCGGTGTCTGCGGGGACGTGGGCTGTGTATCAGCGGGGCTGTGACCGGGTGGTCGCCTTTTTAGCGGGTCACGGGTGGCAGATGGGTGGGGTTCCGGAAGGCCTGATTGGTCAATATATCATGGAGGCCAAGGGCGCCGGTTTTTCTCGGTCTGCGGTGCGTGGGCACTTGGCTGGGTTCAACTTTTTTGTGAGCGCGGTGGGTTGGGGTTTGCCGGCGGGGGGGGGCTTTGCCGCGGCGCCTCTTGCTCGGTTGGGAATGCGTTCAGCCTACACCGCGGGACACGCACTTGCCCATTACGCATGGGCTCCTGGTGCGGGTCTTCGAGGCCTTAACGCGGGTGACCGCCTCTGAGTACGAGGCTACGTTGTTCCGGGCGGTTTTTTGCGTTGCCTTTTTTGGGGCTTTCCGCATCGGTGAGTTGGTCGTGGGCTCGGGGCGGGGGGGGGTTGGGGGGCTGCCCGCGAGGCATGTTCGGGTGGACGGGTGGCGGTTGCGTATTCTGCTGGCGAGATCCAAGACGGATCCGCTGAGGAAAGGTGTGTGGGTATGGCTGGGCGAGGTGGGGGACCCGCGGGCTTGCCCGGTTCGGACGGTGCGGCAGTATTTGTCGGTGTGTCCGGGAGCAGCGGCTAGTTTTTTCGTGCATTCGGCCGCGCGGGTGTTGACCCGGTTTCAGGTTTCGGCGGTACTGCGCCTGGCTTTGAGTGCGGTGGGGGAAGACCCCGTGCAGTTTGCGCCGCACTCATTTCGGATTGGGGCTGCCACTAGCGCAGCGGCGGCTGGGTTGCCGGGGCAGGTGATTCAGGGCATAGGTAGGTGGCGCTCTCAGGCTTTTAAGGGCTATGTGCGGCTGTAGGAGCTGGGTGGTGGGGGCCATTTTTTAACTGTTTATTTGTTTTGCAGATGTGGGTGTCGGGCCTGGTGTCTGCTGGGTGGTTGGCCACTCTTTTGTCCACTGGGCGGGTCGGCGAGCGGCGGACCGGCCTATCGGACTGAATTTGGGTGGTGGCTGTGACATGGCTGGGCGTCCGCGGACTTCGCTGGTTGCAGTTGCTGCCTTTGCTACAGCGCCACAGGAGGATGTCGGGGGGGCCGGCCGCCCTGATTGTGCATCTGGGAGGCAATGACCTGGTGTCCTGGTCCTGCCGGCAGCTGATCCGGGCAGTGCAGGACGATCTGGGGGTGGTTCTTCGGATGTTTTCTGGTGTTATTCTGCTCTGGTCGGACATTATTCCAGGGCCGGCTTGCTGGGACCAGCGTCGGTGGTCTCGGGGATTGACCAAGATCAATCGCCAGATCGGCCGCTGGGTCTGCACGAAGGGGGGTTACCAGATTTTGCATGACTGGGTGGAGGTGGGGTGTTCGGGGCTCTATCGTGCTGATGGCGTTCACTTGTCTCCAGTTGGTATGGACTTGCTCCTTAACGACTGGCAGGAGGCCTTGGAATATGTGTCTGTCCATGATATTCGCTGGTCGCAGCTTGTGTTGGGGGGGCGGCACATGAGGGGTTATGTGCCGGTGGCGGGATCCCGGAGGTTTCCGGGTCCGGCGCTGCAGGCTACATTTGGGCCGGGGCGGGGTGCCCCTGACCCGGGCAAGCCTCAGACGACTTTTGCTATGGCATGGCGAAGTCGGGGGAGGGGCATGGCAACTTGCCGGGTGGCAAGTTGTGGCATTAGCAGTGGCAGGCACCTTGCTAAGGTATGGCTGGTGCAGCCGGGTGCCGCTATGGGGGATAGGAAGTTTGATGTTATTGTGTTATAATTGATGAATGGTTAATAAAGCTGCGACCAGTTGTGTTCCATGAAATTGTGGTTTGTCTTGTTTGGGGGGGGGGGTATGGGATTGGCTTGGCGAGGGGGGGTGAGGGGTGGGGGCCCGAGGCGCCGGGTCCGCCTGCCTCGGTTACATATCTTCTCAGAGTTTTTCTTAAAGAGGACGAGTTACCTTGCTTTTTTAATTGCTTCCTTATAAGAGTTCATGGTAAACAAATATATATTCTTGTTTTCTAGGGTTTTATTGTGTCTCCATTTATATTCGCATTTTCTTAGTTGCTTCTTAGTATTAGCAAGAGCCTGGGTGAACCATTTTTCTGAAGGTCTTTGTGGAGGTTTTGCATGATTACGTGTTGTGATGGCTGCATCTTGAATAGAGGTGTATCAGTTGTATAGGGAGCAGTTTGGTTTGAATTTAACTTAGGTAATATATCATTTAGGAAATCTTCCTTGTTGAAGTGTTTGAATCTTTTAGTAGGTGTCTTTGTGTTTAGCGTTGGTGGAGAGTGAGTTGATAGTATGTTGAAGCTAATTATATAATGGTCTGACCAAGGAACTTGTTTCGAATGAGGCACCGATTAGAGGGCTAGAGATATTAAAGGGAGGAATGCAAGATCTAGAGTGTTTCCTTTTATGTGGGTGGGTAAATTTGTGAACTGAGAGTAACCCATGTCTGCCATTGCGTCAATGAATGAGGTTGTGTGATGCGTGTTGAGAGAAGGCAGATTGAAGTCACCCAAAATGATAAGTGGGTTTTTTTTAAGGGGGGCAAAGAATGCAGATTCCAATAATGCAGCCAGATTGTCATGGTTAGGAGACGGAGATCTGTATAGTAAGCATAAGGCAAAGTTTTTATTTTCTATTTTCAGGATGTCTATGCTTAGGTTGGTTTTATGTTTTTGTTTGCTGAGTTTAAGGACTCCCCCTCCTCTGTGTTTACCCCTATGGCAGTTAAAAATGTCATAGCCATTGATTTTTAGTTGATTTAGCAGAATGTTATCTGATTCTGATAGCCAGGTTTCTGTTATGCATAGGAAGTCTGGAAGATTATCTTTGATGAGATCTGTAATAACAGGGATTTATTTACTGATGGATCTTGCGTTAATCAACATGAGTTTAATAGGGGAGGGTTTGACTGAGAAATGTGTAGTTTGGATATTGGATGTTAGGTTAATGTGTATAAACTGTAGGTTCTGTGTTTATTCCTGTGGTGAATATTTTTATTAAATGGCTGGATTCAGGTCTGGTGCGTGTTAAAATGATGGGTATTGTGAGAGGGTGGTTTGCATTAAATTGCTGAGTGTAGGCACTTGTTTGATAGCAGAATAGTAAGGTGGGCAGTATGATAAAGGCAACCAAGATCCTGTACTCCATATTAGAAGAATTGTCTTAGATATAATTTCAAACAGTATAACTTATTTACAGTTAATGTTGATGATTGATTAAGGGTAGGTTTTGAAAGTGGTTGGATAAAAGTTGTGCTTTTATTTAATTTTAATCATTGACAGTTGGGGCTGTGATGGAGGTGTATTATGTAGGGTCAGTTTCAGGTAGTTGATCGTTTGACCAAAATGTTCGATAAATAAGTAGGTTTTCAGATGGGACCGGTACAAGGTTAAGTCTGTGATATTTCCTCTTGTGCTAAACAAAAACGCAAAGACGTTAGCGATATACATTTTCCCAGAGCTGACATATTCCAGTTAATAAATTCAAAATAAAAAAGTACTTTTCTACTTTTTGTTGTTTGGGCATTTTATTTTTCAATTGCGATTGTTCCAGTCACTTTCTTCTGTCTTCTGCTAATTCTCCATTGTCTGCTGTCCATTTGTCCTTTCTTCTCTCTTCTAGATTTTGTCCATTCTCGCTCTATATCTGCTTTTAACATACTGACCTTTCCTCTTTTGCTCTTTCCCCCATTTCTTTCTTTATTCCTTTATCATCCACTCAAATTTCACCCTTCCATCCTCAATCCCCACTTATTCTGCCAATAATCGGACACTCGTAGATTTTTCTTTCCTCCCACACAAAATATCTTCCCCCTCCATTCTCATTCCTCCAGCCCCATCCCCTTCTAGTCCTCCCCCATCATCAGCTCCCTTCTAGTACCAACCCCACCCAACATCCACTTCCTTCTAGTTCCATTCCCCCCCCACATTAGCCTGTTTCAAGTCCTAGCCCCCCAATCAGCTCATTTCCAGTTCTATTCCAGCCTCCATCAGCCCATTTCCAGCCCAAGCACCCCCCCATCAGGTCAATTGCAATCCTAGCCCCCTTCATCAGCCATTTCTAATCCTATTCCAGCCCCACATCAGCCTTTTTCCAGTTCTAGCCCCCATCAGCTCACCTCCAGTCCTAGCCCCCCAATCAGCTCATTTCCAGTCCTATTCCAGCCCCCATCAGCCCATTTCCAGTCCAAGCTCCCCCAATAGCCCATTTGCAATTCTAGCCTCCCCGTCAGCCATTTCCAATCCCATTCCAGCCCCACATCAGCCCATTTCCAGTCCAAGCTCCCCCACACTCAGCCCATTTCCAGTCCTAGCCCTCCATCAGCTCATTTCCAGTCCTAGCTCCCCAATCAGCTCATTTCCGGTCCTATTCCAGCTCCCATCAGCCCATTTCCAGTTCATGCTCCCCCCATCAGTCCATTTTCAATCCTAGCCCCCCATCAGCCATTTCCAAAACCAACCCCCCATCAAACATTTCTAATCCTATTCCAGAACCACATCAGCTCATTTCCAGTCCAAGCTCCCCCACACTCAGTCCATTTCCAATCCTAACCCCCAAAAGCCCATTTCCAGCCCTAGCCTCCCCAAATCAGTCCATTTCCAGTCCTAACACCCCACACACTCAACCCATTTCCAATACTAATCCCCCCCCCCCACTCAGCCCATTTCCAATCTTAGGCCCCTCCATTCAGCCCATTTCCAATCCTAGTCCCCCCCTCCCCATTCAGCCCATTTCTAATCTTAGGCAATCCTAGATCCTCCCTGAAGAGCCCTATGACAGGCTTTAGAGGCTCCTGCTCACCTCCCTACAGTGACTTGTGGCTTTGGCAGGCTCAGCAGCAGCTCCCTACAGCTGCCAAAGTGAAGAGCGTTGTTTTCCTTCACTTTGGCAGCTGTGTTGTAATGTACATCGCTAGCGCACCAGAGGTCAAAGGACATTTCCTGTGTCCCAACACCCAGCGTGCCAGCGATCTACATTACAGCACAGCTGCCGAAGTGAAGGAAAACAACACTCTTCACTTCGGCGGCTGTAGGGAGCTGCTGCTGAGGCTGCTGGAGTCGCAAGCCGCTGTAGGGAGGTGAGCCGAGAGCCGAACATGTGCAAGATGTTGTTGGCATGGGGCTCCCTGAAGCATGGGGCCCTGTGCAAACAACATTCTCGCACAATGGATGGGTCAGCCTTGCCTTTGCATATCAATCTGACAGAATATATTCTATTTATGTACATTGAATATTCCCAAACCAGCCAATAAAACTCCTCCAATGGATGCAGAGCAAAAGTAGAATGTTTCAATTTATTTATTTATTTATTTGCATTTCTTATATACCGCGCTATTAAAAATCAGTGCGGTTCACAGTGAACAGAACAATGCTACAATGCAACAACGACACAATGCGCTTACAGAGAACAGGGGAATAGCTTAGGGGAGAACTTGGGAGAACTATATACAGTTCATTTTACAGAGCTACAGGGTATTCATAGTTTATAATTTATAACTCAATACACATTAAAGATTCTTTTCAAATTTTGGTGTCACATCAATGACAGCAAAAAACTCTCTCTACTCCTAAACACAGTGAGAAGTAACATACAAATTTACATACAGACACTCAAAAGTGTGTTAACTAAAATATGGTAGTTTACCACACTTTCATCCCCAAAACCTAGTGCGGGGTGGTGTCGGACCCACACTAAAGAATGGGGGTGGACATGGCAACGCCCCATGCAGTTAGCATGGGTCCAGTGCTACCCCTATGCTAAGCCCTTAGCTGCGATTATTGTGGGCGCAGTTACTGCCACCCATTGAGGTGCTGGTAAGCGTACCTGTATCATCTGCAACACTGACAGTCAGCACATGCTAAAGATGCATGTGCTAACAGTAATGTGCAGTCAATGCCTACACTCCATTCCTAACCCACCCAGTCTCCATTCCAACCTGCCCTAAGAAACTGGTGTGGGATTTTTACCATGGCCGCACTTTTAGTTCATAATTGTTAACGTGGAAGGCTTAGCATATTGTAACCCCCACCCCTCCACTAACCATTAGCATGGTTTAGTAAACATGCTTCTCGGAACTTTAACATACCAGCACCAAGTCCAAAAACTCTTCCCCCATTTCTACCCTCTCTCAGTTTACTTCCTACAAAGACCTGTCCACTTCCTTTTTTCTCTCACCCTCTCAATAGCCTTCTGCCCCATTCAACGGCCTCCCAAAACTGTCCTGGTCTTTCAAACCATTTCCCCTTCTCATTTTCTGTACTCAGTCTCAGAGCCCTACTCATACCCCTCACTACTCACCCAGTCTCCATCTTCCTCCTAATCCCTGCTCAGTTCCTTAGTCCTCATTTAATTCACAATTCACCACTCTTCCACCTCACCGAATATCACAATCCCATTAAAACCCTGTCTTCTTCTGATTTCTGACTGATTTCTAGAGTCTCTACCTAAGTGGCAGAAGTAGCAAAAATGACAGAGGTAGGTGGCACCTATAGACTAACCAATTTACTAAGGCATGAACTTTCCAGACCAAAAGTCAAAATGGTAGCTAGGCATACTGGTGGCATAGGGTCTGAGGACACAGACTTAAGTAAAAATGGCAGAGACAGGTGACACCTGCATAGGATCTGAGGATGGAATCCATGTAGCTAGTCACTTCTACTATGATAGTGCTGGAAACAATGAAGTACTCAGGGTTCCACAGTTTGTGAATCTTGGATAGTAGGTAGAAAATGCCTGGTTGAGGCTCCTGGGGTGTGTCCAGGAAAATCTGTTTGTGCATAATCTCCTCCAGGAGATAATGTAGTTCCTATTGGTATTCTCCAGTAGCCCTCAGACCCCGTCCTATTTCCTATCCAGACTCCCTTTTCCCTTTTTACCTCCCCTATTTCTACCCTCTCATACCATACTTTCTTCAAAGGCCTTCCTTTTCTCTCTAACCTTATCAACAACTTAGGGGTATGTTTACTAAACCACAATAAAGGAACAAGTTTGCCGTTAGCACGTGCTAATTGTGCATGTGCACACTTAGCGCATGCAAAAAAGCCACTTTAGCACGCGCTAACAGTACCAGCCACTTTAGCACAAGCTAACAGTACCTGTGAGTGGAAAGAAGGCGTGCACAGGGCGGAGAATGGGGTTCAATGGGCGGGGAGTAGGTGGGAAGAAGGCACCTTAATAGCAAGAACCCTACTGAAATTCAAAACCTGGCGGCAGGGTATTTTTTTAAGGAGAAAGAGCCTACTTTATGTCTGCAATGTGATGCACAGAGAGGGGAGCCAAAAATAATAGTAGTGCTCCATTAGCAGCAACAGCATAGTGGCCAAGTATGAAAGGGCACTACATTGATGGTGCAAATGGGGGCAAAGGAGGTGGCACATGGGTCATGCAGTGGGAGCCACTGGTGCACAGAGGGGATCAGGCAGCTGCCTAGATGACACGTAGGAACATAAGACTACAAAATATGCCGAACTGTGTCAGACCAAGGTCCATCATGCCCAGTATCCTGTATCCAACAGTGCACAATCTAGGTCACAAGTACCTAGCAGTTTCCCCAAAAGACAAACAGGACCCCCAGTAACTGTAATGGGGCAAGCAGTGCATGGCTTGGATCCTCTTTAGCAATGGTTTATGAACCATTACCCAGGAACCCATCCAAACTTTTTTTAAACCCAGCTACACTGACAGCTTTTACCACATCCTCCCGATAATGGATTGCAGGGTTTGATTATGCATTGAATGAAAAAATATTTTCACCTAGAAGACCCAAATGGGTTACACTGTAGCAGCTGCATTGCAGGTCCCCTAGTCTGTCCACAGTTTGATGGCATAAAAAAGTAACCTACATCTACCAGTTCCATTCTGGTCAATCATTTGTAGACCTCTATCATATCTTCCCTCAGCCATCTCTTCCCCAGGTTGATGAGCCCCAACCTTTTTAGCCTCTCCACAAAGGGGTATTCTGCCATCCGCAGATCTATGATTTTCATCATGATCCCGCAGTGACTGTGATAGCACATAGTCCTAGCTACTGCTGCAAAAAGGCAATGTGCCACATGGGGTGGTCCAAGGGTCCTGGCACCCCAAGTAGAGATCCAGTCTGCCCCCTCTCGTCCCGCTGCTGCAGAACGCAGCTGTGGGGGAAGAGGCCAATAGTGCCAGACACTGTAGCTCTCCAGGTAGCTCGAAAATGCAGGTGCTCAGGGAAATACTATAGCAATGGCTGCCATCCTCCCCTGAGAAGTATTGGTGGCAGGTGGTGATGGGGCTCCTGCATGGTCAGTTGGTGGGTGCCCCTTCCCCCCATCTGGACCTTGGGTCCAAGGTGCCCGCCAAACCCGTATGTTTAACATGCTGGGACTGCGACCACCACCACTGACAGTGCATGAGCATGTCTGCACGGTGGGGTGTTGGTGGTGGCGTGGGAAGTGATACCAGCCTGCAGCAGACAGAAGCCTTGTCCTGGTCGTGTGCACCATGAGCATTGTAGCATGTGCCAAAGGCCAGCTGAAGGGAAGCATGTCAGCAACAGGAGCTGTTATCACCATAAGGCAGCAACACACACAGTTGGTGTATATATGTGTGTGGGGTCACTGGAGTTTCTGTATTGCATATTCCTGTGGACAAGGTTTAGCTGACAGGGTAAGTACAGCTCCAGCATGTGCAACCCCCAAGGAGATGGCTAGCAAGGGTGGAAACACCCACCAGCAGCACTGACAGGCTCCACTATCCACAGCTGGTTGGAGGCTAATAGTACATGGTAACAATGTGTGGTGAGGGCAAGGCATGGAAATAGAACAAACGTCATCCATCCTTGAGCTGACATCGAGACAGGAATGCCAACTATCTCCACTTTTGCTCAGTGCGCCAATGTGTGTGTGTGTGTGTGGCTACCCTTTGTCCTGTGGCTTTCTGCTCTGCACTTTGGATCACATTGTCTGAGTTTTTCACAGCCTGTTTGGAAAAAGTGAATAAGGCGAGGCAGAGGATTGTAGGTATCACCTGAAACAGCGCAGATTGGCCTGGATGTGCCTGCCACAATGGTATGATCACTGGCCGAGACACCATTGTGCCCGTCTGTCACGTGCATTCCCTGGGTGATCACTGTATGTCATGCTGGGATGGCACTCTCACTATGACCAAAAAGTGACCATAGCATGGCTATGTATCCACATAGCGCTATTATAATGTCTAGCTCCAGTGATGTGGATGCATTCTCTGACTTAGGATGCTAATCACTGAGTAAATGGCTGGGTGTCAATGCTGAGTATCCCAAGGCAGAGTGCTCATGATCACACTATGCATATGCTATGCATTCTGACCAGCAGACCTACGGTAGTTTGTTGGTGTTTGGCTGACACAGCCCAGTGAAGGGCAATGGGGCAGTCTTTCTGCCCGTACTGTAGTAAATTGTTCATCCTCAATGGCTGGGGCAGCAGTTATTCATGGACTACTCACTGGGGTTCTGACAGGACTATAGCAGTAACCCACACCAGCCTATACACCCCCACTGCAGTGGCTGTCCATGGCAACAGCATATTAACACTGGCCACTAACCTGCATTGTTATTGGAGAGTTAGTGTCCAATGGGTAAAACAAAGGGCTAAGATGTTGCTGTTGCTGTAAATGTCACCCTCAGCATGCAGGAAACAAGGAAAAAAAGCATAACACACTGCAGACAATACCTGCTAAACACTAGCAATGATGTGGACCTACAGCACAGCCAGCAGAGATCATCTCTAACAGTGCAGGTTCAGTGGACCAGGTGCTGGGCATCTCTCCTCACCCTCAGGGTGACAGCTGAAACTGCTCTGCAGCATGGCTTGCTGCTGTTATGTGCATGTAGCACACGCAGCCAGTGTGTCTTACTGAGCTCATATGCTGGATCAGTGCATTTTCTTTTTTTTTAAACTTTTATTTTCATTTTGCAACAAACAAAGAAACAACACACCAAAGGAGACAAAACAAGTATACAATAAGGAAAAGTAAACCCAAATACCCCCCACCCCCATGCTTCTTCTCTAGCCGATTATGTCAGCATGTGAGCGCTTCCAATTAACAGTGATTACACATCAAAGCGATCAAGAAAGTATCTACAATACAGCATAATCATGGGACAAAGATAACATACAAATTTAGACAGTCAGATGAGAGCATTTAGCAGAATGTACATAGTCATTGAGCATCTTCCATTTAGACCAATGATGAGGAGTCTAAACGAGGGAAGCAAACATACGAGTTATTTGTTCATAGTTACTGTAAAGACAGACATGATTCCACCATTCATTGGGGCTCAGATGGGAGCTATTTTTCCAGTATTACTTAATTAGGGATACAGCAATGCCAAGCATAAAGTCCAAAAGGAGGCAGGCCGTTCTTGGAAGAGAGGGGATCCCCGCAGCTGGGCGAAGTCCCACTATCCTACAAGAGGGGCTCTTGAAGTGCAAAATAGACCGAATACGACCCCAGACCCGACGCCAGTGATACTGTAGTACGGGATATTCATACATAACATGAGGTAGTGAACCAATGGCCGCATGGCATGTCCAACGACTATTGCCCTGAGTAGTGTTCCATTTGTCTAAGCTGTCAGGAGTGTAAAAACACCGGTGGGCTAGAAGGAAGAGTGTCTGAGTGAGTGAGGCGGATCGGGAAACCCGTGTCACTCTACTCCAGACAAGGCTCCATTACTCCGAGGTCAAAGTCACATGCAATTCTCTCTCCCATACTTTCTGCGCTATAGGGGTATCTCTGGTTAGAGCATGACATAAGGTTTTGTAAAAATTGGATGCTACACCCGGTGAACTACCGATAGATCGGAAAGTCTCCGATCAACCTTGTGTAGGGGGATGCCGATGGCGAGAGTACCCCAGCACTCCGAAGGCAATGCTGAAGTTACACCGACTAAAAGTAGTGTTTCGCTGGGAGACCAAATTCAATTTGCGATTCAGGAAAAGTTTTCCAGCGACCATCATGGAACAACTGGCTAGGAATCCAAATGCCCCTAGTGTACTAGGGGCTCCACGCCATCGACTATTTGTATTCAAAATCGAGTATTGTACCAAAGCGGGAGCCTGTCGAACGGACAGATTCGGGAGTCTAAAGATTGCATAAAAGTATTAAAGGCACCTAAAGTGTCTAAAAGCATTGGTGGATAGTGGGAGTCTGATGGGAGAGTCATACCAGGGAGAAAAATAAGAGGAAGCGGTTTACAAGGTCCTCTTCTATATCTAGCCACACAGGTCTACTCGGTACTGGATCTTCCAGCCAACGAGCGCCTTGTTTGAGAAGAAAAGATTAATGGAACACTTGATTAAAATCACCACCAAATATTAATGGAGCATTGGCAGAGGCCTATGCCAACTGCGCAATACTTGCATAGTAAGCAGGAGTGTCCACATTCGGGGCATAAATGCAAATACACGTGGGTTCACTATCTCCAACCTCAAGGTGTACACGGGCCCATCCACCCTCCATGTCAACGCTAGTATCAATTACGGTAGCATGCGAAGACTTCTTAACCAGAATGGTTACCCTGTACCGTGGAAACGGCAGGAGAATAGGCAGCCACCACGTAAGGCTTAGCATTGAGTTTCAGTGCGTCAGCAGAGTTTAGATGCGTTTCCGGAGGAAACACTAAATCAGCATGCTCATGGCTAAGATAGCTAAGGATTTTCTTTCTTTTGAGTGGGCTATTAATGCCTTTTACATTGAGTGATAAGATTTTACATAAGGCCATTCAGAAAAGGTAAATGTCTGAACATGATAACACACATAATTTCACAATGTCCCTCATATGGACTGTATCTGGCTGTATACATGACATAGAAATAAGCTAATATAATACAATGAAGCGCCCCACATTAACAAAGATCACCGCAGTACGGTAGAGGAGAAGCAAAACCCCAGAAATTACTGGCGACCATGTGTCTGCGGGGAGAAGCCCCAGAGAAGGCCGAAATTAAAAAACATAACCTGTAGGACTGTGCGTGCTCCGAGTCCGACCGAGGCACACGTCATGGAGGGATAGGAGACCAGAAAACAAAAGTCATATAGAGAAAGAAAGAAAGTCCAGGTAGCCTCTGTGCTTGGTTATGACCGCCGCATCGGGCCCTTCAAAATGGCGGACAGAGCCGGCAGATAAAAGTCCAAGTTTTTGGATTAGCGCATCTGCTCTGCTTCTTTGGATTCTAAAAATGTTGATAGTAGATCAGGATCTTCGAATGTCCTGGTTTGGTTGTGGAGAGTCACTCGGAGCTTCGCTGGGTACAACAGGCCAAAGCGAGCCTGTAGCTGTTGAAGTCGAGGGCGAAAAGCAAGAAGTTTCTTCCGACGGTCTACGGTAGGCTTTGCCAAATCAGGGAAGAAGGAGACTTTGCGACCTTCAAATTCCAAATGATGATTCGCCCGGGCAGCATTTAAAATTTGTTCCACTTGTTGATATCGTAGCAAACGAAAGATAATAGGCCGGGGGGTCGTTCGGTTGAGCGCCATGTGGGTAGGAACACGGTGTGCACGATCGATTTCCAGTTCTCTATGAAAAGTGATCTTCAGCAAGGAGGGAAGAGTTTTGAGCAGAAATTCTCTTATATCTCCTGCTTCCACCCCCTCCGGTATTCTGAGGAGCCTCACATTGTTGCGACGGGCTCGATTATTGCTATCTTCTAACTCCTTTTGAAGAGACTGTATCTGGCGCTCAGCCATGTCCAGTTTGCCCAAGCGCACCACGTGCGAGTCGAGGATCCCCGCCATGTTGTCCTGCCGTAGTGAGAGACTTTCAAGTCGGTCCTGAAGCACTCCAAAGTCCACTCGCATGGCTCGAAGCGCTTCTCCATTGGACTGCACCAATTCCTTCACGCCGCGTATTTCCTCTAAAATCTCCAGGTGCATTTCAGGGTTTACACGAAATGGAACCATCTTCTGTGGGGAGGATACCTCTGTTTTGGAGCGTTTTCCGTGAGAAGAAGAAGGAGACCCGAAGTCCAAGCGCGCTGGTTTATGGGCCGCCATCCCCCCCGAGGTACCCCGGTCAGCTCGGAGCGAAATAGTAAGTTTGTATAGGTATTAAGTCAGGATTCTAAGTAGGCCTCTCGGGAGCTCCAGCGCAAAGCGTCTCACCCGCTGGACATCAGGCTCCGCCCCCCCCGATCAGTGCATTTTCTATTGGTTCCTCAGCTACAGACCGCTGTATTGCATGTGCAGTGCCTCATGGGTAGTGGAGGGCCCAACCTATGCTGGCAGACAGCAGACAGTTTGATCAGAGATCTGCAGGCTCTATACATCTGCAAATAGCAGTGTGGAGGTGTTGCCTACAGGTTGGTACAATGCCTCTTCCCCACTGATTTAATTAGTGGAGGAGGGATAGTAAGGAAATCCACAGTACTACCTTTTAACTTTTGAAAGGGAGACTATGATAAAATGAGGAAAATAGTTAAGAAAAAACTAAAAGGAGCAGTTGCAAAGGTTAAAGACTTACATCAAGCTTGGGTGTTGTTGAAAAATACTATCTTGGAAGCCCAGACCAGCTGTATTCCACGCTTTAAGAAAAGTGGAAGGAAGTCCAAAAAACTGCCAGCATGGTTTAAAGGTGATGTCAGAGAGGCTGTTGTTGCCAAAAAAGCATATTTCAGGAAATGGAAAAAAGAGCCAAACGACAAAACCTGGAAACAACACAAGCACTGGCAAGTCCAATGCAAGGCATTGATAAGGCAGGCAAAGGGAGAATTTGAGAAGCTTGCTGCGGAAGCAAAAACATGAAATAAAGACTTTTTCAAGTACATTCGTAGCAAAAAAACCTGTGAGAGAGTCAGCTGGTCCATTAGATGATAGAGGGGTTAAAGGGGCAGTACGAGGCAACAAGGCGATAGCGGAGAAACTGAATGAATTCTTTGCTTTGGTCTTAACTGAGGAAGATGTAGGGATGTTACCCACGACTGCAGTGGTATTTAAAGGTGTGGAAGAATTTAAGGAAATATTGATACATCGGGAAGATGTATTACAACTATTAGATAAACTGAAGAGTAGCAAATCACCTGGGCCGGATAGTATACATCCAAGGGTGTTGAAAGAACTGAAATACTAGATTGCAGACCTGCTATTAGTAATCTGTGAACTATCATTAAAATCATCTCTAATACCTGAAGATTGGAGGATCGCCAATGTAACACCAATTTTTAAAAAGGGTTCCAGGGGTGATCTGGGAAACTACAGACCGGTGAGCCTGACGTCAGTACCGGGAAAAATGGTAGAAACCATCATAAAGAATAAAATTACTCAGCATGTAGATAATCATGGCCTAATGGGAGACAACCAACATGGCTTTAGACAAGGAAGAACTTGTCTTACTAATCTGTTATGTTTTTTTGAAGGTGTGAATAAACAGGTGGACAAAGGTGAGTCAGCTGATATAGTGTATCTGGACTTTCAGAAAGCCTTTGACAAGGTCCCTCATCAGAGACTTTTGGCAAAACTAAAGAGTCATGGGATAGGAGACAGTGTACTACTGTGGATCAGGAACTGGTTAAAAGATAGACAGCAGAGGGTAGGGTTAAATGGCCAATTTTCCCAATGGAGAAAGGCGAATAGTGGTGTACTCCAGGGATCTGTGCTGGGTCCGCTGCTTTTTGACATATTCATAAATGACCTGGAAAGTGGAATAACGAGTGAGGTTATCAAATTTGCAGATGATACAAAACTATTTAAAGTTGTTAAAACCCAAGAGGACTGTGGAAAATTGCAAGAGGATCTTGATAAATTGGAAGACTGGGCATCAAACAGGCAGATGAAATTTAATATTGACAAGTGCAAAGTTATGCACCTAGGGAAGAACAACCCAAACTATGGTTACACGATGCAAGGTCCACATTAAGAACCACCACCCAGGAAAAGATTTAGGTGTCATTGTGGATAACCCACGGCCCAGTGTGCAGCGGCAGCCAAGAAAGCAAATAGAATGCTAGGTATCATAAGGAAAGGAATGGAAAATAAAACAAAATGCCTCTATATCGTTCCATGGTGAGACCGCACCTTGAATATTGTGTGCAATTCTGGTCGCTGTATCTTAAAAAGGATATAGCGTTATTAGAAAAGGCTCAGAGAAGAAACACCAAAATGGTAAAGGGGATGGAAGGATACTCCTATGAAGAAAGGCTAAAAAGGTTAGGGCTCTTTAACCTGGAAAAGAGATGGCTGAGGGGAGATATGATAGAAGTTTATAAATTAATGAACGGAGTAGAACGGGTAAACGTAGATCGATTGTTTACGTTATCAGAATATAGAAAGACTAGGGGACATGCAATGAAGCTACAGGGTAAACTATATAAGACTAATAAAAGAAAATATTTTTTCACTCAACGTATAATCAAACTCTGGAATTTTTTACCGGAGGATGTAGTAAAAGCTGTTAGTGTAGCTGGGTTTAAAATAGGTTTGGACAAGTTCCTGGAGGAAAGTTCCATAAACCATTATTAAGAAGGGACCCAAGATATTAATGCTTGACCCAGTACAAGCATTGTGGAACCTGTGTCTTTTGGGGAAACTGCTAGGTACAAATGACCCGGTGAAAAGCGGGATATAAATGCAGTTAAATAAATAAATAAATAAATAAATAAGATTGGCCAATGCTGGAAACAGGATACTGGGCTTGATGGACCTTGGTCTGACCCAGTATGGCATATCTTATGTTCTTATGTCTCCATGGTCAAAGTTCAAGGGTTTGATTCCCACGCGTTCATTTTGTGCCTGGGTGTGCTTGCACAGTCCTGGCTCTGCTGTGACCTGCAGTCAGTCATTCTTCTACATTTCTATGCATTATGGCCATAGGCTGGGTAGCTCAACATGGCATTCCCCATCATGGACATCTGTGAACATGGCTTTAGTGGTTCTGCTGTGGCTCATTGCAGCGGGTCAGTAATTTATACACAGCAGATGTCTGGATCAACTGATATGGATGCGTTTTCTGTTTTGCCATCATTGTGACCTCCCAGCTTTACATAAAGAGGATATATCTTGTATATTCAGGCACCTAACACTCGTTGCATAGCCATTCCCTGCACTGTTCTGCTATCATTACTTGCCCCATATGGGGCAAATGGGTTCAACTTGTGCCTTTCTATCATGCTACTCTGTCAGTCCCACCCAGCCCATGGCACTGCTACCTTTGGTTCACACACACCAATTGCTTTTGGCCTGTATGATCCCATACATCCACCTACCACATATATTGCACTCTCCGCTTGGAAAATCCATGGCACAGCCCTGCACCCACAATTTGACCATCAGGGAGATTCATGGTAGAGCAGGATACTGGCAGTAAATTGTTCCACCATGGCCATCAGGGTCATTTACAGCAGTTAGCCATAGCATGCACACCTCTCTTCTGACTGCTCCACATGATCACTCAAGAACAAGCCTCACTTTGCGGCCCACATCAGGAACATGCTGCCTCCACCCAGACACTGTCCTGGCCTATGGCATGCCACACACTGACAGTACATTTGGATAGATGTCGACACCTCATAGACACTATAATGCAACTTAAGGCACGGTGTATGCTTTCAAGAGCATCTAGGACTGCACGCCTGTAATACCGCCCTCTGCTGCTGCATCCTCTCTGATGACTCCACTACCACCACTACCCACCCATGACATAGCCAACAGCCACACTGACCCTCTTCACTAGGCATCTGCCTATCTTGCCTAGTCAACAGCATAGGCCACATTGCCAGGCATCAGGTGAAACAACTCCATCAGCAACCAATTGTGCTTGCATCCTTACCTTCTCCAATGGCCTCCCTGCCCCCCCATTCAGAGTTTCAGTGGCTTTCCTGCATTAAGGTGTATGCCAGACACCTTCCCACAGCATGTCCCATTACCGCAAGGTAAGTGTCCACTACCACCACTTAATGTACTGTTATCACATGGTAAGTGGCCACTAGCACCCCTTAACACCGGAACACCTCTGACACGCCCAGCACACTTAACACACAGTAACCCCTTATCGCTGCTGTTAATTCATGGAAAAGACTGCTCCTTTACCGCAATATTGAAAACATACCCCTTAGTGTTCCTTTCAACATCCTTCAGACACCAATAGGAAATATCAGAAGGAACAATCTCCTGAAGGGCTTTCCTACTGAAGAGTGTCACAGATTTTCCTGTACATGCCACAGAGGCTTGACCACATATTTTCCATCTACTACCTAAGATACACAAAAACCAGGGAACCCCGGGCACGGCATTGTTTCCAGCATCAACACCATCACAATAGGTGTGTCTGGATTCATAGACTCCATGTACAGAACCTATGCCACCGCAATTCCAGCTATCTTTATAATTCTTGTCCTAAATGGTTCATGGTTCAATAAATTGGTTAGTCTAGAAGGCATCAACTGCCTCTGCCGTTTCTGTCTAAGTTTGTATCCTTTTTCTCCTAAATCACAATGTCCCAAGCATCTATTGATAATGCCTGCTGCTCTGCCAAATTGCTCCTGGTACCCTGCAGTCTCATGGATGGTTATTCTCTTTATCTTATCCATTGAATGTGTATCCAGCTGTATGCTGGATTATACTGTGGGACCACCGTGCCCCTGAAACACTGATTTGAAACCTGCAGGCATGTCGTATAAAGGAAGGCATCCAGTATTGTTGCGTTGCTGTGTTGCTAACAGATTACTTGAACATCCGGGACATTGGCAATGAAGAATTCTATGAGATGAACAACTGCTTCAACCCACAGCTAAGTGACTTTATTGTGCTTAGGATGCATTTTTTATGTGAATGTATTGCAGCTTTGTGACTACTATTGATCACAGCTGTAATGCTATTAGTGGGAACCTTTTTTGCTCTCATGACTGTCTTTTCATGGAGGCTCTAGTGTTGTTGTAGCAATGCTTTGTTATATTTGTCACACCTTCTGATATAGTGTTATGCTCATTTAGAACTCTGTTGCTACGGCAGCTGCTATAATGTGGGCCTGTTTTGAATACGGGTTGTGGTGAATGATCTGTACAAAGAACCGCACACTGTTTTTTAGTTTTGTGATTGTGTATTATAATAAATGTGCACTACTGATGTATTAATGTCTTGAAACATAAGGGATATAGCCTTTTTTTTTTTGTATAAGCCACAAGGAGGTAAATGGAGCTATTGATATGCAATGGGCTCTCCCCTTGTTTGGTTTTATATTATAGCCAATGCAGTTCATTTGAGGGAGAATTTGTTTGTTATTTTCCCATTCTTCAGCATCTACCCATCTACTTATTTTTTCCAGTTTCATTTACCCTGCTTTTCCTCCTCCTTACCTCATCATCATCCCTCTATCCTTCCCTTTCCACCTTTCTCTGTATATGCCCCTTTCTTCCAGTCACCAGAATCAGCATCAGCCCCATTTGTCCCAGCCCCTGCATCAGCTTCAGTTGCCCCTTCCCCCTAGCCTCCTGTCTTATTCCAGTCCCCAAGCAACAACATGAATCCCCCTTTTCCCAGACCGCAGCATCATCACCAACTCCAATCAGACCCCAATATTAGCATCAGCATCCCTCCCTTCTCCCAACCCCAGCATCAGCTCTCCCCTTTTCCTATGTCCGAGTATAAGCATCTGGTCTCCTCCACCGTCTCCTTTACCCCATCTGCCATGGCATAGAAATCTGAAGAATGGAAACAGGAGCTTTACACCTTCATTCACACTGTTCTGTGCATCTTTGCCCAGCTCTGTCACACCATGAGATGACTTGAAACTCAAAAACAGGCACTTCTGGTTTCTTATAAGAAACAGAAGTGCCTGTTCTTGTATTTAAGCTCTCCTATGGTGCTATAAGTCTTCTGGAGCTCTGTCATTTGTATCTAAAGCAGCAAATTGATTTTGCAGGCGGTCTTTAAATTCCAGTGGTATATTCTCAAGGTCATATTTTGCTGCATTCATGAGTGGTTTGCTCTTTTTCAACTTTAGCTTGAGTTTGCATACTAGTAGTTGATCTGTACCACTGTCAGCTCCAGGTTAAGGTCAATGCAAAAGATGAAGGACAGCAATGAGATGGATCGATACAATAACAGCAGCTACGGGTACCAGTCTGTCAACAATGAGCCACCTGACTGAAGACCGAACACAATTTAGGACAACTATCCAGAGAGTCTCCATGAGTCGACATCGACTTGATGGCACTTAACAACAACAACATGGTGCTATCAGGGCTGGAGGAAGATGCAGAGAATGGTATAGGCTGAATCAGTCACTAGAGTTTTGAGCTCACTGCATGCTGGAGTTACCACCAGATTCATAGAGGAATGAGTTATCTCCTCAACATCCAAGCAGTGATGACGAGGGACTTGATGCTGGGAAACAATAGCATTCCCTGATATTGCATGATTACCACTGGCAAACTTCCCAGTCAGATAGAATCTTCCACTAATTGCTCAAGAAGAAGAGTAAATTACAATATGGTTGTCTGGGCCAGTAAAGCACTATGAGAATCTGTTTCAAGAGAGTTTTCACTGTGAGAAGTATAGGAGGAAATGTATACATAAGACTCTTTCACCAATGCCAGAGAAAAGCATCTGAGGCTAGTTTGCCATGTGCCCCTATCCTAGAGCAGAACTGAGGTGCTTTCCTGTTCTGAGAGATGAATAGATCTATCGAGGGAGTACCCCACTCTCAAAAGATGCTCTAGGTCACATCTCGATCCAGGGTCTATTTCTAAGGTTAGAGCACAAACAGCCATGTGGCATAAGAACATAACATAAGATATGCCATACTGGGTCAGACCAAGGTCCATCAAGCCCAGTATCCTGTTTCCAACAGTGGCCAATCCAGGTCACAATTACCTAGCAGTTTCCCCAAAAGATACAGGTTCCACAGTGCTTGTACTGGGTCAAGCATTGATATCCTGGTCCCTTCTTAATAATGGTTTATGGACCTTTCCTCCAGGAACTTGTCCAAACCTTTTTTAAACCCAGCTACACTAACAGCCTTTACTACATCCTCCGGTAACAAATTCCAGAGTTTGATTACACGTTGAGTGAAAACATATTTTCTTTTATTAGTCTTAAATAGTTTACCCTGTAGCTTCATTGCATGTCCCATAGTCTTTCTATATTCTGATAAGGTAAACAATCAATCTACGTTTACCCATTCCACTCCGTTCATTAATTTATAGACTTCTATCATATCTCCCCTCAGCCGTCTCTTTTCCAGGTTAAAGAGCCCTAACCTTTTTAGCCTTTCTTCATAAGAGTATCCTTCCATCCCCTTTACCATTTTGGTGGCTCTTCTCTGAACCTTTTCTAACAAATAGTCAAGAGTAGCAAAAATGACAGAGGTAGGTGGCACCTTATAAACTAACCAATTTATGGTCATCTCATAAGAAACAGCATAGAGTTTCACATCCTATTTCCCATCACAGGAGGTATGACCCCATTCCTCACTGCTTATTGATGTAGGGCCTGATATTCAAAAGGCATTTACACAGTCTATAGCCCAATAAACCATGTAAATGCCTTAAATCGGGATATTTGACAGAACTTACATGGTTAGTGCCACTGAATATCCCCTTCTAACTCTGCTACATGCCCCCATGCTATGCAATTAGCATCAGGGCGTTTTGGGAGCATTCTGGGGCAGAGTGGAGATGAAGACTGTCGCTAACTAGGTAACTGTGATATTGCACTGCTACCCGGTTAGCGATCAACGGGAAAAACTAGGTGTAGCAAAAGCTGGCCTAGTTTTACCCACGGAAGCTAACCAGGTAGTGGTACAATATAGTCACTACCCGTTAGCTTTGGCGGCAACCTTGAATATTCAATGCCATTGCTGCATAATTCAATATCAGGTCCATAGTATATAGCTACTTGGTTTCATCTAAAACATTGCAATTTGAGTAGCTAGCCAATCTCTGCAGTTTAACAAAACAGTGGCTCAACTGCTGATCGGGTAACTGCCATAACCAGCCCTGCTCTGCCCACAGACCACCCCAGACTTAACTAGGCGTCTTTCCTGCGATCTGTGGGGGACATTTGGCAGCACTATCCAGATAGTGGTGGTGAATATCAGGATCGCTGCGGTTTAGCTGGTCCTGCTAACCAGCTAAACACTTCTGAATATTCCCTCAAAACTTTTTTTTTTTTTGATATTTTTATTTTCATCCACAACACTAGAAATTACATACAAAGAAGAACAATTTCCAAACTCCCCTGGTCCCCACCCCCCTACCCTGTTTCCTCTCCTTCTCGTTCCTTCCTCCCGACCATCCAACCTATTTTCCCCCCTTCCCACCCACCCCCCCCAGTCTTCTCATAGGTTCTTGCTGACCTCTTCTAGTACATAGCTTATCTCACTGACATACTCCCCAAATCAGTATAATTCAATCTGGCTGATGCTGCAAACTCGTCCAGGTATTTTCATTTTAAGTCTTCTGAGGTGGTATTTCTGTCTTTCCACTCTTGAGCTTCACGCAGACTTACTTGGAGTTTTTGACGATTCCTTTTGCTCTGCTCTTTCTCATAGCCTGCATACAGGCATATTAAATTCCACCAATGTTGTCCATCCAATTTTGTTGTGTCCTTCCAGCAATTCACAATCATTTTAATAGCAACTGCTATCATGAAATTAAACAAGAATACTTTTGCTTTTGTTAATGGTACGTCACAATCTTTAGAACGCAGAATTACGGTCTTCCAGGATAATTGCCCTTGAAAGCACAATATTTCTTGTATCTTGTCCCATATGTTCTGCCAAAACACCTGGACGTGTGGACAATCAAACACCATATGCTTTAAAGTACCTGGGGAATGATCACAAGTCCAACATTTATTTCCTGCTTTAGGATCCCACTTGGTGAGCTTTACTGGAGTTACGAACGCTCTATGCGTTAAAAAAAACTGCAACTGGGTTATTGCAGCTCCCTTTGATACTCTATTAACTTGCTCCCAGATGGCCTCCCATTTATCGTGGGGTGCTAACCTCGAGATCCCATCAACCCAGAGGGGGACCCATCTCTTAGTATCGCGTAGAAGCTGGATGTTGCCCCCTTCACCCCCGCATGCTGCTCAGGCACCCTCTTCAAATGCCATTCATTTTCCAGATTTCCCCCAGTAATGTTGGCTTTGACCAAGCAATGTTTTAATTGTAACCATTGATACTGTTGCTTTACGGTCAACCCAAATTCTTGCCGTAGCTCTTCAAACTTTTTCCACTTATGGGACTGAACTAACTGTCCTATTGACCATATACCCTTATTTAACCAACCCGTCCAACAAATTGTTTTTTGACCAATCTTAAAATGGGTATTATACCATAACGGCAGTGAGCGTGATGGAGAGTCCTCTACTACCTGTGATAACACATGGTAGGATTCCTGAGTGGCACGTATTATTCTTCCAGCCGGAAAATGTTCCGGAAGCTTCATACCTATTAACAATGTTATAGGGATAGGAGCGACTAGGCGTTCTTCTACTTCCAACCATATTGGTTTCTCTCCTTTGACCTCCGGCGCCGCCCAGTATGCCCCCTGCTTAAGCCTAAACGCGTGGTGGTAATTCCGAAAATCCGGGAATTGTACTCCCCCTTCACATTTTTTTGCTTTCAGCTTTCTTGTTGCTATTCTGGGTGGCTTGCTCCGCCACAGAAATGCTACCAGCAACCTCTCTAGAGTCTGATAAAATCTTAGGGGCAACTCTAGCAGAAGCATTTCTAATATATAATTTATCTTTGGCATCAAAACCATTTTTATTGATTCCATTCTCCCCCACCAAGATAAATGAAGTGGCGACCACTGATCTGTGAATGATTTTATAATTCCAGTCATAACTTTAGTGTTTAAGCTAATCTCATCTATATCACTACAAAATCTTATGCCCAAGTAATTAAAGTTAGCTGGCGCCCAAACAAAAGGGTATTCTTCAATTGACGACTTGAACGTCCACTTATTCATTGGGAACGCCACCGACTTTTCCCAATTTATTTTGTACCCCGACAACCGCGAATACCTCCCCATGATGCTGAGAACTTCGCCAATTGATGGAGGGTGGACGAATAGAAGAAGGTCATCCGCATATGCGGATATCTTTACATCTAGGCCCGCGAGCTTTACCCCAACTATATCCTTGGCCTGCTGGATCAGTAATAACAAAGGCTCTAAGGCAATATTAAATAACAGTGGGGAAAGTGGGCAGCCCTGTCTGGTACCACGATGGAGAGGGAAGGAAGCTGAAAGTGTCCCATTAGCCAAAATATGCGCTGAGGGGTCGGAGTATAAGATCTGAATGTACCAAATATATTTTTCTCCAAAACCAAAATCCCCATTCCAGTCTGTCAAAGGCCTTTTCTGCGTCCAATGAAAGGCCCACAACCGGTTCTTCCATAGTTCTGGCCACTTACAGAAGATTTAATAACAGACGCACATTATCAGAGGTTGCTCGCCCCGCTATAAACCCGCATTGGTCAGGATGTATCAGATCTAGCATAGCAGTCTCTATTCTCCGAGCCAGAATAGAGGAAAATACCTTGTAATCTGCATTTAATAGCGATATGGGCCTGTAATTCTCAACCTTCATAGGGTCTCTCCCGGCTTTACTTAAAACTACTATTGTCGCCTCATTGAAAGAGCCTATAGCCGGCATTTGTGCATCCAACCGCTCAAAGAATTCCAGCATATGGGGGATTATGTCCCCACTGAAAGTCTGATAGAATTCTATAGGGATTCCATCTGGACCAGCTGCTTTCCCTTTAGGTGCAGTTCGTAATGCTTCCAGAACCTCCCTAGGCAATATTTCTTTATCTATCTCCGTTCTCTGTTAGGCTGACAAAGATGGATGCGGCACATGCTCTAAGAAGGATAGAAAACCATTCCTATCCATCTCCCTTTCAGAAGAGTACAGGCTCTCGTAGAAGCCTTTAAAAGCCTTCGCTATTTCTATACGGTTTCTTAGAGACACCTGGTGTCTGGTTTTTATGGCCTCTATTTTTGTCTTTCCAATATGGGGCTTTAAAGTGTTTGCTAAAAGGCTGCCTGCTTTATTCTTCTCTAAATAATACCCTGATTGTTGGTGAGAAAAAAATCTGTTCGGCTTCTTCACTAAGTATTTGATTATATTGGTATCTTAGCCGTTGTAAATGCAATAGGATACTTGTCTCAGCTCTCCTCACCAGCAGCCTCTCTCCCACCTTAATTTGATTATCCAGAGCAATTAGCCTAGCTTTCTTTTCTCTGCCCACCCTAATTATGTAGCTCGTTATTTTTGCTCTACAGAAGACTTTGAACCCCTCCTACAATCCCCAGCCCGAAGTGTCTCCAGGGAGATTTATTTCAAAATATTCTTGAATTCCTTGTCTCATATAATCTCGGAATTCCCTATCTTCCAGCAGCGCTCTTTTGAAAAAAGAAACCGGAGCTTAATTTTTGTTCTTCCTTCTGAAAGAGAGCAAGGGTTATAGCAGCATGGTCAGAGATGTGAGTAGCAGAGATATCTGTCCTTTCCACCAAAGGAATCAACAAGTGGGATATTAGAAAATAATCAATACGCGAATGAGAATTATAGGGAGGGAAGAAAAAAGAATATTCTCTCCCTTTGGGGTGCTGTAGTCTCCAAATATCCACAAGTTCAAATTCATGCATTATAGAGAGAACCACTGCAGCTGCACAACAATGTCTGTGGGGTCTAAAGGGTGCACAGTCCAGCAACAGATCTAACACCAAATTTAGATCCCCTCCCAAAACTAATTCCACCTTTGAAAACTCTTGAATTTCTAGGGCAAGTTTCTTAAAGAACGAGACGTCATCTACTTTGGGCGCATAGAGGTTAAAAACTACTAGCCTAATACCTGAAGATTGGAGGATCGCCAATGTAACACCAATTTTTAAAAAAGGGTTCCAGGGGTGATCCAGGAAACTACAGACCGGTGAGCATCACGTCGGTACTGTGAAAAATGGTAGAAACCATCATAAAGAATAAAATTACTCAGCATGTAGATAGTCAAGGCCTAATGGGAGACAGCCAACATAGCTTTAGACAAGGAAGATCTTGTCTTACTAATCTGTTATATTTTTTTGAAGGTGTGAATAAACAGGTGGACAAAGGTGAGTCGGTTGATATAGTGTATCTGGACTTTCCGAAAGCCTTTGACAAGGTCCCTCATCAGAGACTTTTGGCAAAACTAAAGAGTCATGGGATAGGAGGCAGTGTACTACTATGGATCAGGAACTGGTAAAAAGATAGAAAGCAGAGGGTTGGGCTAAATGGCCAATTTTCCCAATGGAGAAAGGTGAATAGTGGTGTACCCCAGGGATCTGTGCTGGGTCCGCTGCTTTTTGACATATTCATAAATGACCTGGAAAGTGGAATAACGAGTGAGGTTATCAAATTTGCAGATGACACAAAACTATTTAAAGTTGTTAAAACCCAAGAGGATTGTGGAAAATTGCAAGAGGATCTTGATAAATTGGAAGCCTGGGCATCAAAATGGCAGATGAAATTTAATGTGGACAAGTGCAAAGTTATGCACCTAGGGAAGAACAACCCGAACTATGGTTACACAATGCAAGGTTCCACATTAGGAACCACCACCCAGGAAAAAGATTTAGGCGTCATTGTGGCTAGCATGTTAAAACCCTCGGCCCAGTGTGCAGCGGCAGCCAAGAGAGAAAATAGAATGCTAGGTATCATAAGGAAAGGAATGGAAAATAAAACATAAGATATTATAATGCCTCTATAACGTTCCATGGTGAGACCACACCTTGAATATTGTGTGCAATTCTGGTCGCCGTATCTTAAAAAGGATATAGCATTATTAGAAAAGGTTCAGAGAAGAGCCACCAAAATGGTAAAAGGGATGGAAGGATACGCCTATGAAGAAAGGATAAAAAGGTTAGGGCTCTTTAACCTGGAAAAGAGACGGCTGAGGGGAGATATGATAGAAGTCTATAAATTAATGAACAGAGTGGAACGGGTAAACGTAGATAGATTGTTTACGTTATCAGAATATAGAAAGACTAGGGGACATGCAATGAAGCTACAGGATAAACTATTTAAGACTAATAAAAGAAAATATTTTTTCACTCAACATGTAATCAAACTCTGGAATTTTTTACAGGAGGATATAGTAAAAGCTGTTAGTGTAGCTGGGTTTAAAAAAGGTTTGGACAAGTTCCTGTAGGAAAGGTCCATAAACCATTATTAAGAAGAGACCCAGGATATCAATGCTTGAACCAATACAAGCATTGTGGAACCTGTGTCCCTTGGGGAAACTGCTAGGTACGAATGACCTAGATTGGCCACTGTTGGAAACAGGATACGGGGCTTGATGGACCTTGGTCTGACCCAGTATGGCACATCTTATGTTCTTAGCCTCCTACCCTTTATCTGCATTAAAGTTGATGTCCATCTACCCTCCAAATCTGCATGCAACTGTTCAATAACTGGGGCCAACAGTTTATTAACTAAAATTACTACCCTGTTCTTCTTTTGCCTAGCCTCAGAGTATGTCACTAATAAATAGCCCCCAATCCTAGCTTCTTATCTTCTGAGGCCTCAAGTCTAGTTTCTTGTAGAAGCACCACCACATCAGCTTGTTCTTTTTTGCAATACAACAATATCTTTTTTCTTTTAATGGGATTATTTATGCCCTTCACGTTCAGGGACAGTATGTTAAGTGGACCCATGGGACAAGATACATTGAAGATCTGACCAGAAATAGATAGCTACCTGGTATGAAAAACAGATACATCTTAAGATAATACAGTTGCAAGACAAGCTATGTATATACATCCCTATTATGAACCTACAAGGAGACATCATTGTATACCTAAATAAGGCTCTATACGGGTGAGCCAGCATTTCCAACAGCCGCCCGAGCCTGAACCAGACAACCCCGATCTATTGTAACACAACCCCCTTCACAATTTAAACCTCCCCTTAAATGTAGCTATTACGTTTTAAAAAAGACCCCTCTATACAGCCCTGGAACTTCTAACATCCATAAACAACATTTCCATTAACTCCAAACACAGCCCTTCTCCGCATACAAAGCTCCAGCACTTGAACTGTCCTTCCCCATAACAATCAGTCTTTGTGCCTCATGTTCCTTGTAGCCGCCGCCTTCCTCAAAACCTTTTAACAAATTCACAAACAACAAATCATCATCTAAATAAAATGAGACACTAACAAGCAATATAAACACAATGTTACAATTAAATCTTCCCTCTAAGAAGCCAGGCTAAAGTGCTTAAAAGTACCCACCAGAAACACTCAGTCAAAGACTTTAACTGTTTATGAAAAATCAGATAAGAATCTAACATATATTTTCTTTAGGAATTAGATTACACATTTCAGGACCAGCAATAAAAAAGGCCCTTTTTTTTTGGCTGTACCAACTTGACCATCTTTATGAATGGAGCACATAAAAGAGCATCCTGCCTAAAACAGAAATTTATCACAGAAGAATAATACTCTCATTTGCAAAAGACTACTGTATTTGTGAAGAGCTAACTAGATTGAATGTGGATGGATACAATGAACTGCGGATACATCTGAAGTTATTGAGGTAAGCAAGAGAAATTCTAGTCGCTCGATTGTCTGACTCTTTAATACTTCTTTAGAGCCAGGAGAGGTCCTGGAGGACTGGAAACTGGTGGTTGTAGTTCCCACTACACCAGTGCTTTTCTAACTTTTATCACGGATGACCCCATTTTAACAACTGAAAATTCACGTGACCCCAGATGATGATGAAATCAAAATAGCAGGTCTCCGGCCTCTTTCCCTTCCCTCTACTCATGTAAAGCAGGAAGACAGTGGCAACAGCAGCAGCAATCAGCACAGGGTCCCTTGTGTCAGTGGGCAGTGTCTGCTGATATATACAGCCCGACATACGCCACGATGGGACAGCTGTAGTTGCTGTAAGAAAAGACAGTACCCAGATAGGTTGACCTCTAATGCCATAGCCAGAAGGCCCTACTACTACTACTACTGATCATTTGTATAGCGCCACAAGGCATATGCAGTGCTGCACAGACACATGTAACAGATGGTCCCTGCTCAATGGAGCTTACATTCTAGTCGGGACAACCAACACAGCATCTGTGAACAGGATACATCCAGGAGGAATGGTCAGGAAATACAAGGGAACTTAGGCTGATCTGATCCTACAGCGGCACCGATGAGGTGAGGTGACCGTTCAACCTGGATTTGAAAGGGGCCAGGGATGAAGCCTGACATACAGACTTGTATAGTTTGTTCCAGGCATAAGGAGCTGCAAAGTGCATGAACAATGCTTGGAATTGGCAGTAGAAGTGAAGGGCAGAGATAGAAGCAATCAGATGGAAAAGCAGAGTTCACAGGGAGGGTTTAGGGAGAGATAAGAGGAGAATGGTAGTGCAAGGCAGCAATTGCGTGCACTAATAGGCCATAGGCATGAAATGTGTATTTATTTGTTGCTCAGTAATGCTATGCATCCTTTGGGGACCTGCAATGTTTGGGCTTTTGTGCTCTTGGTGAGGATCCATCCCTAGCAGTTTAAGGTGTGTTTGTAAAGATTACTAGGGCAAGAATCACTAGGGTTGGTCCCTAATACCACGCACTGTTTGATGCAAGGCATGTCCTGACATACATGTTCACATTTACATTCTGGTATTGAGGTACACTAGGCTTACCTAGCACTTTTCAGGGCATGAGAGGGACTGGTATAAGCTACAGATTACAACGTCCCGCACTGGGATTTGAACCTGGCCATCCAATTTTTAGATATTTGATAGATGTGCATATTGGGCATGTCCATGTTTCTGAAATTATGCCTGAACTTGCACGTGCCTGCCTTTCTTTTCAGACCTTCTGGCTTTGATATCCCAGATTGCACTTGGACGTCCCCTTTTGAAATGTGCCTCAGACAATTTATAAACAAATTGAGTGTCCTTGCTTTGTGCCTTAAAGTGACTGGATTAGAAACTGATTGAGTGCAAGGTGACAAAAAGTTTACTGTGAGACAAGAGGCATTAGCAATAGGGCACCATAGGGAGCTGAAAGTAATGTCACAGAAGGGCTATTGGGAAACTTTGTCTCTTTGCAGATGATACCAAAATCTGCAACAGAGTAGCAGGAGTGTATGGATAACATGAAGAGAAACTAAGCAAAGCTTGGGGAATGCTCTAGAGTTTGGAAGCTAAGATTTCATGCTAAAATAAGCAGGGTGGTGCATTTGTGGTGTTAAAGCTCAAGAATTCAGTACAGTATGGGGGGGGGGGATGAAATTCTTCTGTGAACAACAATATTTGGGGTTTATTATATCCAATGACCATAAGATGGCCAAACAGAAGAGGTTTGTGTATCTTTTATTTTATTTAACAGTTTTTTTATAACACTTTATCATTTAAGCCAAAGCAGTTTATATTGTAAATTAAACTTGGTAAAGTACATTAAATAAGGACATTGATAACTGGATTTTTCTAAGACAATTTAGGGTTAAATGACTTGCCCAAGGCCACAAGGAGTGCTCGTGGGAATCAAACCCTGGTCTCTTGGTTCCCAAGCCAGTGCTCTAACCATTACGTGTAGGTTATTCCTGCACTTTTAAATAGCCTCCCAACTGATCATTTTCCCCTCCCCAACAAAAAAGAAAACAAATTTATAAAAAATTAAAAAATAAAGTGCCTACTCTAAATATTAAATGACTTTTCAAGTATCTAGAGAATCTGTAGCTAAAGGGCAATATGTCTGTAAATAAGCAATAGTTCTGAAGAAATTATTTAGTATATGATTTTCAATGTAGGAGGAGGGAGGAGTGGTCTAGTGGTTAGGACAAGGTACTTCAGGCCGGAGGGCCGGGGGTTCAAGTCCCACCTGGGGACAGCAATCTCAGGCCGGAGGGACTGGGATTTCTAGTCCTATAGGCACTCCTTGTGGTCTTGGGCAAGCCACTTAACCCTCCACTGCCCATGTTCCCTGTAAGTATTAGTGTATGTGTCTCATATCCCCTCGTGTTAAATGTATCCCCCAATTGACTGCTTTGACCCGGTGAAAAGCGGGATATAAATACAGCTAAATAAATACAAAAGTATTCATTATTTAGGCGATGCCTTTCAATTTGTAGTTGAAGGTGAGTTACATTCAAATAAAACAGGTATTTCTCTGTTCCTAAAGAGCTTAAAATCTGAGATTGTACCCGAAGCAATGAAGAGTTGAGTAACTTCCCCAAGGCCACAAGGAGCATATAAGAAGCTCCATCCAGAACTACAGGATCTTACATTTTAAATATAGTATATGCAAACATACATGCACCAAGGGAGTAAGTTTATAAATTATTTTTACACATAAAACACTATTATGTGTGCATAAATGGGCTCTTCTAAAATTAGATCATGCCTAAAAGTATCCAACATGCCAGCTGGCATGTACTTGTACAGCAGACTGCAGGGGCAGAGTTTGGATGACGTGTGGACAGAGTTGCAGTTTACTTATATATTTTATAAGTACACTTGCCGATGTGTGCTTTACACTCAACATTTATGTCTGCTTTTGAGCAGGCTTAATATCTGTGCTTTCAATCTTGGCAGGATTTCTGCTAGGATTTTATACCTATATTGTAGGTACCTAATTCAGCCTATTTTATGAAAACATAAGCTAGACACCCTGCTATAAAATTACTCTCTAAAAGTAAGGAAACATCATTTTTCAAAATGACAGGTCTGTAACAAGAGAGAGTAGGAATTACTTCTGCCCTCGATTGGATTTCAATCTATCAGGGGCAAAATAGAAGGTTGGGAAAGAATAGCTCCAGGCTGATATTACTTGGGGTTATAGGTACAAAAGAATGGGGGGGGGGGATTAAGATTCCTGGGGATCCCACATTTCCTTACGCCCCAGTTTGGAGCTGAGGGTTTACAGAGTGCGCTACTAGCCCACCAAGGAAATGATATCCCCCAGGAAGGGGACCACTCATATCAGGTCAGCAAATCTTAGCACAAAAAAGTTTGCAACACCAGTCTTTTTCCAAAGTCAATTTTCACAAATTTCCCCATTAATGAGCTACATGACATGTTTTCCTTTGCAGCACCTAATAAATATGGAATTTACTGTCGTTCATAGCAGATTATTTGCACAAGTTTACTACATGAGGTCTACTTTTGTGAAGTGACTTTGCAATATGGGATTTGCAAAAAGGTAGCAAGGAATGCCAAAATGTTAGCATTTTGTGCACATTTTTGTGCTTTTTCCCATGTCACTTTGCACTTTTGAACATCAACCACTTAAATTGTAACCCTGAAGAAGGGATATATGTGCCATTCCTGAACATAGCATCTTGAGCTTTGGTTTTTAAAGAGTAATCAAATCCAAATCTAGAGTTCCACTGCATACCTCGTATTTCTAATCAATTTCAGGATCCAATTCAGTACACTCTACCCACCACTACATATACAGAATTGGAAAAAAAGCCTTAAGGGGCTAGTTACTAAGGTGTGCTAATGTTAATATGTTTTAATTCACCATTAACATGTGCTATTAGTAACTAGGTCCCATTGAATAACATGGGACTTAAAAGCTAGAATAATGCATCTCACAGTGAATTAACACATGCTAATGTTAGCGGCACCTTAGCAACTAGTGCCCTTGGTGAAAAAGATCCTTAGGGGTATGTTTACTAAACCGTCTTAATGTTACCGGCATTAGTTGCAGTCTTCTTGTGACAAATGTCATATAAGGTATTGGGCGTTCCGGTCTTAAGGTAGCATTTCAGGTTATCTCGCGATAAAGTCCATTATCGCGTGATAGAGGGAGCCGTGACACGTTAATGCGCGTTTGTCTTAATTAGGCGTGCTGACTTGCAATCACAGCAACAGAGGTGTAGCACACTGGTTAATACATTGACTGCTGATACAGTGGTCATGAGTTTGATCTCCCAGTGGGCTCAGTTAAAAGACTGTCTAAGGCAATCCCTTTTCCTGCCTGTAACAGTCAGACACATCCCAACAATTTGCACTGCCAGCCAAAAAAGCCTTAACCCAGTGCTGCAACCTAATGCACCTTTTAGGGTGCACCATAAGGCACAACATAAAGTACCACGTCATCCAAGGCACATCATAATGTGCCCAGAGTGTGGCAGGAAAGGTTGGCACCCTCAAAGGCAGCATATAAGGTGCCCCATAAGCTGGCCAAACCTAAGGTGCCGCGAAAGATGCCCCAGGGATGCCAAGGTGACACAGGAGATGGTGGCCCAAAGTCACAAGCATAAAATGTATGGCTCAAACACAGATGTAGCCATAACACTGCACAGAGCACCAAGGAAAGGCAATGAACAAGTGATGGAAGGAAGTAGATGACGGAACTCATGGACCAGCCAAATCTGCGTGCAGCCCATGTGGCAGCAGGTAAAGTGGACAAACATATCGTGGGCAGCTGTACCAATGTGCAGGGTGATGGTAATGTACAGTACAACAATGACAGTGTGTGGCACAGGATGGGAATACATGTCCACCAGAGGAGGTAGAGGTGGCAGGATAAGTGTAATGACAGGAGGACAGAGGAGAACAGTGCCATGCAGAGCAGACACAGGAGAGGCAAGCATGAAGAGCCACAATGCAGAAAAGTATGCCAGTGCAAGACATGGGGTAGCAGCCTGCACATTAGGGCAGGACGCCACACAGCTGGCACACACACATAAACGGACAGAAGGATGGATGGCAACAGTGATGAGGGTATAATGTGGCGGCAGCACAGATCTGCACAGATATGACTGTTACACAAATGAAAAGTAGTTGTGTAGGACAGCCATAAAAAAAGGGGAACAAGGAGAAATCAAACCCATGACCTCTGCTACTGAAGTAATTGCAATAACCATTGTGCTACATCACTATGGGGGTTATCACACCAATGGCTGGCTACAGAAAGAGTGTGTGTCACCATAAAACTGTCTGCTGTGGCTACCAGGAAAGGATAGAACCAACAGTACCCATAATGCAATTCACATGCAGAACAGCAGTCTACATCTGCTCACCAGATGGGGTATGCAACTCTACAGCACGTCAGCTTGGTAGGGGGGGGGGGATGACCATGTGTGTTACTGGCACAGAGTACCCAAAGGCCATGCCAATGTGTGTGTTCTGTGCTCACCCTGAGGATGAGGTGGAGTGGCCAGCACCTGGTCCACAGTACCCGGGTTGGTTGAGGTGGGCTGTGCTGCAGGTCTCCATCAGTGCCAGTGTGTGAGAGGTATTTGTTGCAGACACCTTTAGGAGGTTTCTGTGTCCATTTGTAATTGCCAGTCATGTCTGGCCCTTGTGGACCATGATACACACAACATAGTGCATATCCACTGTGCTTGCTATGGTCACCTGATTAGGGAGCAGGGGTGTGTCAGGGCTCACATGGCGACAATGTACTTAGAAAACTGCCCTCTCTGGGTCAAGGTGGGGGACATGACCTGCCCCCAACAGACCTGAACTCTCACTCTTTGCATGGGGAGCAGTGGAGGTACATGAGGACAGGCTGTGGGACCAGCAACCCCAGTCCTGGTTGCAAACGGACAGCTGCTGAAGATCTGCACTTGGGACAGTGCCACTGGCAGATAGGTAGTGGGCCCAGTCAGCTCAGCTGCCCCCACTACAATCTGACATTCACCAGCAGAGGGCAGTCAGTGTGCACCTGCTGCACCCTGCAAGGTGGTGCAGCCATACAGATGCTAACTGCAGACAGTCTGCTAGCTAGTACATAATGCATGTTCCTGGAGAAACTGTGTGCAAGCACACACACCACACAAGTATGTCAGTGATTGGGCCCCAGAAAAGAGAACCCATAAATATCACTTGAGAGAAACACTGTATAGCACTATGGGGGAACCTAGCCATGCCGTGGTCACTGCTCAGTCAGGGTGAGAGCGACCTCCCTGCATGACATGCTGTGGCCACCCTGTCCGTGCAGGGGGTGGTCGGGCACTACAATGTCCCAGCCATTGCCCTATACCCTGTGCAGATGCATCCTGCCCATGCCACCCTGTTCGGGCCGTACCCACATTACCTTGCTCCTCATTGTGCACATTGGCAGGCTAACACAGGAAACAGTGCAAGCAATGTGGGCTCAGTAAGGTGTAGGCAGCCACAATACACAGGATAGATAGACACACACTCCCACACCTATGCCAGCATTGTGCAAACATAGAGGTTTGTGGCAGCCCTGGCCGCAGCACCAGTCCTGGGCACCAGTATTGCTATGGTACTCAATACTGTTAGGGTCACTCCCTGGGGTGGTAAACACTGTCAGAATCAATAACTGAAACACACTCCACAGATATCAGAAAGGTTGCTATGATGAATCTCTATCAACAAATTGTGTTTAACTTAGGATTTGTCATCTGACATTAATTATAGCAACCTTTTGATATATGTGGAACATGTTCCCAAGTTTAGGACGGCATTGCTAAGGTATGCAGGTGCCAGTATTGGGAGATGCTGCTCCGCGCAGGGCCCAACAGGGCTCTCCATGAGGCTTTGGATAGTGGAGCCTGTGGGTGTGGGTGTTTATGCCCCTGTTGGCCACAGCTCTAGGGCAGAGGTTCCCAACTCCGGTCCTGGTGGGCCAAACACTATTCAGTTTTTCATGCTGTCCCTAATGAATATGCATGAGATACATTTGCATACAATGGGGGCGGCGCATACAAATGAAGCACAGGCATATTTGTTAGGGACAGCATGAAACCTGAATGGTGTTTGGCCCTCCAGGACTGCATTGGGAAACTCTGCTCTAGGGATTGCACATGTTTATGGTGTCTCTGCTCTGTAGGGTAAAATATAGGTGTTTCAGGCACGTTTATTTTATCTGCAATAAAGGTTCTATCTTTACTGCCATGGTTTAGTACTGGGTAAAACATGAGGACAGGATTGGCAGGAGCCACAGCTGGGACTTAAACTTGTGACCTTCTGCTCCTGAACACACTGGCTGTGTGTACTGCACCACAATGTTGCCACAGGGACAAATCATTCCCTGGGGATACCATGACTGTTCGTCAGACAGACCCTGTCTGTTGCAGTGCATGGCACCCACCTAAACAGGGCTTGGCCATGGTCTGCTGTGGGCAGATGCCACTGCCCCCTCCACCACCAGCACCCCTCCGCCACCATGCTGCCATGCCATTATGCCGGTGGTGCACAGTCGCAGGCCATCCAGTGTGCCAGTAGGCAGCTGCGTATCGTGTGGGTTCTCGGGTAGGGGTGCCTACATGGACATGCCGCTTTCCCCCGGCACCGCCTGCCAATGTTATGTGCCCTTGGGGGTACCTGCTGGGTAATATCCCCTATGACACTGTGGAACACACACTCGTGCCCATGTTGGACCCTCGTCAATTGCAGTCTTGCTGCTTTACAGTTTCAGCATTCCTATGTGCCACCTAGGCATCTTCCTAGTCCGCACTGTGCCCCAGCTGGACCACAGCATGTGCCGCCTGCAGCCCCATGTATCCCATTTGCAGCATCAGTACAGTTGCCCTTTCCTACATGCCCAATCTGCTGTTGCTACACATATGCACGCCATAACAAACCTGTCCAATCTAAACGACAGAAACCCTGATCGGCACTATTTCAACGTGGGATCATTCATTTTGTAGGGGGACAGAGTATAGACCCTTCCAAACATGATATCTTAATTGTTACGCTTTGTCAGTAGTGTTGCTTTATGTTTATCATTAATATCTCTATTGGCCAGCTTGGTTATTGGGATTTTAAATGTAGTTCTGGTCATTTTATATGTTTATTTGCCTTTTTGGTTCCTGCACATGTTTCACAACTATCACTTTTCCTGCCTTTGCTGCACATTGCTGACTTAAATGGTTTCTCTTTCCTGCAAATGTGCCTAACGCGAGGGTTTCACTGGTGTTAGTGTTCAAACTCCGATTTCACAGCGTTCATGTGCCTGTAGCCTCTCCCCACCCACTCTCCGCCCATTGACCCCTTCTCTCCGCCCTCTGGGAAGCCTTACTCCACCCTTCAGACCCGGATTTCACAGCATTAGTGTGCCTTAACACCGCCGTGACGTTATTGCATGATAATCACACGATAACGTCACTTATCGCGCAATAATACCACCGCTGCGACGTTAAGACGGTTTAGTAAACATACCACTTAGTGTAGTCAGCAGTGATGGTGAACATATCTTTTTGAATACCGGTTGTGGCATTTCAAAAACACACGTATTCAAGGCCACTACATGTATATCCAGTGGCACTAAATGTACATGTAATACACTGACATTGTCCACTATAAAGCAGTGATATTCAGTTGCCACACGGATAGCCTAGGCAGTTTACCTTAGGACTAACAGGAGATCTAATGTATACCGCATAGACCAGTGGTTCCCAAATCAATTCAGGAGTACCCCCAGCTAGTCAGGGTTTCAGGATATCCCACAGTGAATATTTTTGAGAAGGATTTGCATGCATTGCCTCCATTTCCATGCAAATTCTCTCATGCATATTTGATGGAGCTATCCTGAAGGCCCAACTCACTGTTATCACCCTCGCACCACCCTATCTCCTCTCAGGCACCAAATGGATATGCTGGAGTGGTTAGTAGGATTTTCAGGCAGTTCTATCCATATCATGCTTTGAATATTGGCAGCTAGAGGATTTATGTTTACAGGTCACTGGTAAATGAATAACTCAGTTTGAATATTGATCTTCAAAAACGCACTCGCAGTCTGCATACATTCCAGCTATGCTGTTAGAATTAAATAGAATCTGCTGGGATAGTTTAAAACACAAAGTTTACAGACGTATTTATTTACTTCCACGGCTTTCAAGCTACTGAGTCATATCTAGTACTGAAGATAGCATCGTGCTTATCATTCTGCACTTCAGCTGAACAGGAATCGCTTACTTTATTCCTGTGCTCCAGTATATCTTCCCTATCACAGGTTCAGTGGTGGACTAAATTATTCATGAATGAAATAACCGTTTTGGCATGAATAATTTATAGCTACACCATGGAGACGTGTATGATAAAATATAACTGATAAGGGAATCAGAGCTCTGACAGCTTTTATGATACTCATTCATCAACTATCTCTATCCCTAAGCCTAATATGTTTGTAGACAGAATGGCTTTACAGAAACTTCAATTCACCTTCTCCCACATCCCACCTGCTGGCATTTATCTGAAAGGTGGATTAAATACAGATCGGGTTGATTAAAAGAAAATAAATAGCAATATCTGTTAAAGAAAAAAAAAATCTCCATTAAATACCTTGAGCCCAATATTTAAAAGATCTTAATGGCCAGCATCAGCTGCTGGCTGCCTATGTACACTTTAAAAAAAAAAAGTCCCAGCATGGTATTTATAACTAGATGCATATAAGTTCCAAAAGGTGCCTATTTTATAAAGAAACATAGGGGCATGTTTACTAAGCTGCGCTATCCAGCCGTATTAATAGGTAGCACAGGGGAAATGCAGCTAGCACAGTCATTTTCAGTGCTAGCTGTGTAAACCACGTTAACGGCCAGAATGAGCGGGAAATAGGTGGAGAGTGGGTGTGTCTGCAATGCACAGTTGCCATGGGCATCAACAGCATGTGGTAATCGCCAAAGTTAGACAATACGGGTGCAGATAACATCACTTCAATGGATGGCGGTATGTGCATCTGCGATGCTGCCTGGCCACACTCTGCAATTTCAGTGCATTATCTTCTGGGGAAATGCTGGCACGCCCCTAACAGCTAGTGCACAGCTTTTGAAGCTCAAGTGGTGCTATCTGCACAAAAAACCCACAAAGGTCTAATGCACTTTAGTAAACATGCCCCATAAGCACCTATGTGCCTTTATTTAATAGGCTTCTACAATGATTCCAGTAGTGCACAAATGTTCCCACACAGATTTGCACCTTCTCCAAAGAAGCTAATTTTATCACAGGGTGCCTAGGTCAAGAGGGTCAGAAAACATTTATATTTTAGCCTATTTTCTAAAGACATATAGGCGCTCTACGTAAATGCACACGTGGAGTACGCATGGATGCACATATCCATAACCACACCTGTAGCAGTGTCTACAGCAAAAGCACATGCATTCATTCCACTGCACATACTTTTATGCCTGTTACACATAAGGAATACATCAGCCGCTGCACGGTTAGCTTTGGCGGCAAAAAGCTAGGACAGCTTTCTCTTTGCCTAACGTTTGCCGCTGAGGGATAGCTGGGCAGCAGCTGAATATCCCCAGGGAACGCCCCGATGCTAACTATGTAGCATCGGGACATATAGCAGCAGTATCCAGGAATATTCAGCAGTGCTAGCCATGCTAGCCCTGCTGCATATCCTGCTTAAAGGCAGTTACATGGTTTACCGGTCTGTAAACCGCGTAACTGCTATGGAATATTGGACCCTATGTATTCACTTACTGAGCACTGAATATTAAGAACTAGAAGTAAAGATTTGTATGCAACAAATATGATAAATATTCTACAGTGGAAAGAAAGAAGAAAATGACATTTAAAGCAAATGTAATAAAAAACATGTTTTTATTGATAATTGTATGATGGGGCACTTCACTTTTACCACGGGTGAATATTTCTATGGGTACTGGATGAACACATTGAAGAAGGAGAAGTGTTCAGCTATATAGCAGCAGAATAGTTTGTTTATTGTGCAACAATACTGCTGTTTTTTTTATTTAATATATTGATTAACCAACAATAAGCTTTTGATAGTGTAAAGTTTTGATTCAATAGTAACATTGCATAGCACTATCAAAGCATTAATGAATCAATTATGTTGCAGGAGCATTATAATATTATGGAAAGATTATTAATCTGTAATATGATAGGTGTGCAAAGATGTGGACTAATAAATGAATTAAATACAATGTTATGACAGTTTCTTTAACAGAAGGACTGAGCTTCTTATTTTCCCCCCTAAACCCTCCTCCCCCTTTTATCCAGTCTCTGTGGATAACCCTCAACTCCTCCCTGTCTCCTCAGCTCACAACCTTGGGGTCATCTTTGACTCCTCTCTCTCCTTTTCCACACACATCCAACTGATAGAGCAAGAAACAGCAGGTTTTAGCTATAACATCAACAAAGTTTGCCGGTTCCTTTCTGAACACACTTCTAAGTGGTTGGGGCAAGGTACTTAAGGCCGGAAGGTCGGGGGTTCAAATCCCACTAGAAGACAGCAACCTTGGGCCGGGAGGACTGGGGTTTCTAGTCCCACAGGTGCTCCTTGTGGTCTTGAGCAAGCCACTTAACCCTCCATAGCCCATGTTCCCTGTAAAATAGTTATCTCCAAGTTATAATGCCCTGTTCAATGTAATTTCAGTTTGTTCAATGTAAACCGCACTGATGCAGAATAGTGCGGTATATAAGAGAATGTAAATAAATAAAATAAGACACTTATCTACTCCTTAGTCACCTCCCATACAGACTATTGTAACCTTCTCTTTGCTGGTCTCCCTCTGAATCATCTTTCTCCCCTTCAATCTGCTCAACACACTGCTGCACGGCTAATTTTCCGCCAGTCTCGTCATACTCATATTACTCTCCTCCTCAAGTCACTTCATTGACTCCCTATCCGTTTCTATATCCAGTTCAAACTTCTCCTGCTGACTTATAAGTACATTCACTTTGCAGCTCCTCACTATCTTTCCTCTCTTATCTCTCACTACCCCCCTCCCCTGGAACTCTGCTCTTCTACCAGATCACCTCTGTCTGTGCCATTCTCTTCCACTGCCAACTCCAGACTTCGCTCCTTTCACCTTGCTGCTTTTTATGCCTGGAACAAACTACCTGTCAGTATGTCAGACGCGTTCTCTGGCCCTTTTCAAATCCAGGCTGAAAACTCACCTCTTCACTGCCGCTTTCGGATCTTGACTCACCTGATCTCCTTTCTGTTTCCTTACCATTCATCCTAGATGAATCCCATGTCTACAGCTACTGTGTTGTCTGTCTTGACTAGATTGTAAGCTCCGATGAGCAGGGACTCTCTTTTACATGTGTCTGTGCACTATACAAATGTTCAGTAGTAGTAGTATCACTAGGCAGATTAGCATTAACCTTGTTTGACTGTCCAGCAGAATACAAAAAAAGTGAAACAGGTGGTGTCCAGGTCAAGTCAGAAATAGTTCCAGACACTGAAGATGCTGTCAGATGTTCAAATAAAGGCACTGACCTTTGTGGTAGAAGGTCAAGCTAAACAGATGCAGTCATCTTGTATGGTAAAACTCAAATTGGGAAAGGAAAGAAAGAAAGGCTGGTCTTAAATGCAGTTCAAAAAAGTCTAAACAATTGTTAAGACTGGGCAGTTAAATGTGGGACCAATGATTATAGAGAGAGAGAGAGAGAGTATATTAAAAAAAAAAACAGTTTAGCCTGGATATGGTACCTCTCATATTAGTTTCTCACATTATCAATTTACATAGGTCATGTTTACTAAAGTGCAGTAGCCAGGACCGTGGAGTTGAGTGAGGGGCTCATGAGCATTTTGTCTGCTGTTACCCGGTGAGGGTCCCCAGGGGCTGGAGCCTGGGTAATTCACCGGGGCTACTTCAATACTAGCAAAAGTGGATGATTACAATGCTCTCTGGGAGATGTAGTCCCAATTGCTGAATAAAGAAGGTGAGTCGTGGATGAATAGTAAGGCTTTCAAACAGGACTTTTAATTCCCCTTCCGGGTGGATTTTTAAAGCAATGGAAACAAAAGGCAAAACACCATGCTTCTGGTACAAAAATCAAAAGGAACAAACTGGAACCAAAAATATGCTTATCTTCAGCTGAACTCAAAAGTAACACAAACAGTCCATTCAAAACAGGTAAGTTTTCCTCACTGCAGTTTGCTTATACTTTAACAGCCTCTTCAACAGAAAGAAGTAATGTCATCTGACATAATTAAAGTACAGTCCATGCATGTATCTGATATTGCTTCTTCATAATCATTACATTGCATTTCCTCTGTTTCCTCTTCTGAATAACATTCTTCAGGGTTATAGAAAACGTTATCTTCAGGCAAACTCTGCTCTCGGTAATTACACCTCCCTTCTTCCTGGTTAAGAGAGTGTAGTGAATAATTACCACCTTCTCTTGAGAGCTCCATTTGTGAGTCACACAACTCCTTATACGTACAAGGCAAATCACTATATTCAAAGGCTCTTCTATTAGAAGGAATTGGCCTACCTCCCAACTGCCTTTTCTCTGAGCTCCTGCATGTGAGTGAGTTATCAGAGCACTGCTGAGACGGAGACGTTTCTCTGCCTTTCTGTCTTGGCTTTTCCTTCAGCATAAAACTTTCCCCAGGACAGATTTTCCCTCTTGTGCTGTACCTGGTTTTAGGAAGATAAAACTCCTCAGCTTTCCTGAGCCTGGCTTCTGTACCGTAGCTTCTCCTAGCTTTATGGTAAGTTTCACCGGGCACGTCCTTAGCTGGGCACTGCTCTCTGCAACAGGCTGCTGTGTTTCTTCCCGTATACCTTTCAGTTCTGCTGGCTTCTGAACTCTCTCTCACTCCTGTGTCTCTGCTTCTAGAACTGGAACTTGTTCTGCTCGTCGCCCTGCCTCTTCTTCTCCTCTCCTCACTAACCTCAGGTGAGCATGTTTTAACTACGCGTGTTCCTGTGCTTGGTTGGGCTCCACCCCTTCTCAGCTGCCCTTCATTTCCTAATGAATCAGGAACCTGCTTGCTGCTCGGGCATGTTCTCCCACCATGTGATAGTGTTTGTTTTGGTTGCCTATGGCAACTCTGCTCCATGTGCTGATCTGAGCTGTCATTTTCAGATCTGCTTTCATCTGTTCTACCTATTTCCATAGGCTCTGATGACTCTACCTCATGACACTGCACAGTAGCTGGGAATCCGCTGCCCAAATGCAACTTCACTAAAAACGCCAAGCTACCCAAGCACCGTGCAAATAGATAGAGAGTGGGTGGAAGCAGCTGGTGCAGCCATGCTAGTGGTGAGTCTGGCCATGAAAGATGCCACTAGCATATGAGCAACTAGAGCCAGCCTCTGATCAAGCGATAGTTGCACCTGCATTGCTAGCATGTCACAGATGCGTGATCAGGACATGAATAAGCACAAAGGCTAGAAACATCCCACACATATACCGACACTGACAATGTTGGTTGGCAATGTGCATAGTGAATCAAGTGTTCACCTAGGGCAATCGGTATCAGAGGGACGGCATGTTACATCTGCCATAGAAGCAGACCACTACAGCTTGACAGCCACAAAATCAGGGTATACAGGACAGTTATGTACATGCTGAGAGAGTGAGCACACATCTACCTACAGAGCAGTGACAGTCTGGACAGTAAGATGCTGACATCTGCATAAGGACTGGATAGATGATGGGGGCTGCTGGTGTGATGAGCTATGGAGGAGTTGGGAGATAGGGCTTGTGCTTAGGGAAATAGCCAGATTTGGCTACATAGCCAGGGCTGGACACAACAGAGCACAGCCGGGGACATGACATGCAAATCAGGTGTTGCAACAATTGGAAGAATTATGATTTAGCACCAAAATGTGCTGTCAGACCACCACCTCCCCTTCATGGGAGGCCATGTAGCCCTACATACATGCACTTGGCAGAGACTAAGTGCCATGGACCCTAATCCTGACTTGAGGTTGCCTGTCTCCATGGGGTGTGTGTAGGGTGTACTGTGGTGGCTTCACAGAGCTCTTCCCATGGTGGGACTGCTTCCTTACCCCCTCAGCAACAGGGAACAAAAGGTAAGCCCCTCTCCACTGCCAAAGCCAATGATGGCCTTCACCAGACAATTCAAACTTCAGCGTGCCTTCCATCACCGCACAGTCCCCCCGATTGGCATCAGCAGCAGGGAGCAGAAGGTAAGCCCCTCCCACTCCCCATCACCAAGGCTATTTGGGCCTTCACTGGACAATTCTAACTTCAGCACACCCAAGCATGCCGGCACCTGAGGACCTTGCCAGAGGGCCCTTTCGCATGGCCCTTAGGCGGGAACTGTTGACTGGAACCAGCAGATATCACATGGCAAATGCTAACAACCCTCTTATAGCCTACAACACAAGAAACCACAACCTGCAAACACCACCAGCACAAAGTGCCCATTACTTGAGACACCATCGCTATCCTATGCAGTCTATCAGAAAACCACTACAACAACCAGCAGAAGATTCCTTTGGTGAGTCTTGTCACCCCTGCACTACACAATGCTTTGCAAATCCATAACACACACAGTGATGATACTAGCTAGCCAGACTCGTCACCCCAGTCACATGCCACAAACCACCTTACACTAAGCCCTTATGCCGACTGCTCGAAATCAGACCACTATACAGCAACTACCTCCAAATCTCGATCCCCCCTTCTATCAAGTGCTCACTAATCAACGCTCATTCTATCTATAACAAGACTTCTATAATAATAGACTAAATACTCAGTGACACTGACCTCATGTGCATCACCGAATCATGGATTTCCATGTCAATGTTCTCCTCAACCAGTTACTACCTCTCCTGTCCCCATTATAAGCTCTTCAACTGCCCTAGAACAAGCAGAAAAGGAGTAAGCATCCTAATCATGGCAAAAAGAACATTAGAACTTCATCACACTCAACTCCCACTCAACAGAAACACTAGACCTCCTCACAATCTCCAATAATGGCTTGACAATCTGCCTAACATATCAGACACCATCTTTGAAGACCAAGGACCTCTCAGACCTTCTAGAAGAAGCTTGCACACATATGGCATCCAACAAACACTTCCTCCTTCTTGGTGATATAAATCTCACATCCACCTCCAATAGACAAGCCTTTACCTTCACCAATACCATGGAAGCACTTCAATTACATCAACTCATCAAGGAACCCACACACTCCAAAGGAGCAACACTAGACCTTATATTCATACCCAGACACATCCCAACAACCCAATTCAACATTCAAACCAACCCTATCTCTTGGTCTGACCATGTAATGATATACATCACCCTACCAGCAGGATTTCTCATCCCACACATCCCACAGCAATAGCCAAGCACACGTTGCTTCAAATCATTCAACAAGCAATCCTTCCTGTATGATGTCTCCCCACACCTGGACCTTGACACCCAAGACCTAGACAGCATAATACACTCCTGGAACACAGTGATATCCAACCCTCACATCATGACAACCAACCACCCCCTTGAATCATTCACATCCACCATGGTACTCCCACAAAATCAGAGTCATCAGATGACAACTCAGGACTATTGAAAGAAAATGGAAAAAGTCACGACAGACAAATCAAGAAACAATTCAGTTCAAAACTGACTGAATACTGTAACATCATTCAAAGTAGCAAAAAGGAATACTACGCTAACATAATTAAGAAATTCCTTAACCAGCCCAGAGAGCTATTCTCCATCATCTCCTCCCTAACAAAAGAAACCATGTCAATGAACACTAAAACATAGCTCGACCCACAGACCATGGTGAACAACTTACACAGCAAACACTCCTCCACAACTCTCCCTCCCCCCCCCTACAATGCTTCACCTCACCCACCAGATAAGCCAACCCATGCCCATAACTGGGACACCTTCAGACTGATCTCAACCCAGGAGCTCACAGACATCATTAGAGACATGACTACAACCACCTCACTGCTTGATCCCTGCCCAGTTTTCTGGATAAAATCACTTCAAACTGAACTCTCCTCAAATACAGAAGATTGTCCACACCTCCCTCCGGCAAGGATACTTACCTCCTGCTCTAAAAGAAGCCTCAATAAGACCCATCCTCAAGAAGTTCTCTCTTGACCAATCTGTTCCAAGCTCAAACCCCCCATAGCAAGCATCCTCCTCCTAGCAAAAGTAATAGAAAAAAATGATACAATGACAACTCCAAGATTACGTCAAAACCTCTGGATCCCCAACAACATAACTTCTGCCTCCATCATGGTGTAGATACCCTCTTCATTGCACTCTTTGACACACTAATCAAGGGCCTCGACAGGCCACATTAAGGTTTTGCAATGATATTCCTTGACATCAGTGCAGCTGTTGACTATCTCTCACAACACACTTCTCACCAGGCTTAAGAAAATGGGCCTCCACAATAGCACCCTAAATTGGTTCTCTTCATACCTCACCGATAGACAGCTTCAGGTAAAAAACTGGCTCTGTTAAATCCAACCAGTTCAGCCTATACTGGGCTTATCACAAGGATCAAGCTTGTCGGTGCTTCTTTTCAACATTTACATCCAACCCATCTGTGACCTATTCAGGAAATTCAATATGTACTTTCACCTTTATGCAGATGACATCATGTACTACATGCCCTTTCACACCCTAACCCCAGACTTCTCCATTATCTCAGACTGCTTTTCAGCCAAACCTAATAGTAAATAGCAGCAAAACCAAAGCACTACTGGTCACAAGAGACCCCACCTTTACTCCACCAGCCAAAGTTAATACTCCATCATACCAAAATCATGATAAAAGATGAAATCAAATCTCTACCCCCTCCAATTAGTCCAAAATACTGAAGCCAGAATACTAACAGGCATTTCAAGACACCAACATATCACTCCCACCAGCTACCATTAGCGCAGAGGATAAAGCACAAGGTTGTTACCACTACACAGGGCCGGCCCGTCCATTGAGCGAGAATGTTTTTTGCACAGGGCCCCGCGTTTCAGGGGGCCCCGCGCAAAAAACATTCTTTTCGAAAAGTAAAATTGAAAAACAAAAAACAAAAACCTGTCTGCTGCCGCGGTCGGGGCCGCCGCGGCAGAATCGAGCGTGCCGCGGGGCCCCCCTGTGCATGGCAGAGCCTGCCCTCCCCTGTAGCAGCTCTCTCTTTGGAGCTGAAGTCAGACGCGCCGGCTTGCAGAGCGCGAGGGAGGAGTTTCTCCCTCGCTGCACTTCCCATCAGCCCCCGCGGGCTTAACAGAGCAGCGAGGGAGAAACTCTTCTCTCGCGCTCTGCTCTGCAAGCCGGCACGTCTGACTTCAGCTCCAAAGAGAGAGCTGCTACAGGGGAGGGCAGGCTCTGCCGTGCACAGGGGGGCCCCGCGGCACGCTCGATTCTGCCGCGGCGGCCCCGACCGCGGCAGCAGACAGGTTTTCTTTTTATTTAATTTTCCCTGGGCTGGGCTGGGCTGGGCTGGGGGGGGAGTTGTTAGGACTGCTAATGGGCTGGGCTGGGCTGGGCTGGGCTGGGGGGGGGTTGTTAGGACTGCTAATGGGCTGGGCTGGGCTGGGGGGGTTGTTAGACTGCTAATGGGCTGGGCTGGGATGGGCTGGGCTGGGGGGGTTGTTAGGACTGCTAATGGGCTGGGCTGGGTTGTTAGGACTGCTAATGGGCTGGGGGGGTTGTTAGGACTGCTAATGGGCTGGGCTGGGCTGGGCTGGGGGGGTTGTTAGGACTGCTAATGGGCTGGGGGGTTGTTAGGACTGCTAATGGAATGGGCTGGGCTGGGGGGGTTGTTAGGACTGCTGCTGGGCTGGGGGGGGTTGTTAGGACTGCTAATGGGCTGGGGGGGGGTTGTTAGGACTGCTGCTGGGCTGGGCTGGGCTGGGGGTTGTTAGGACTGCTAATGGGTTGAGCTGGGGGGGTGTTAGGACTGCTAATGGGCTGGGCTGGGCTGGGCTGGGGGGGTTGTTAGGACTGCTGGGGGTGGGGGTGGGTTGTTAGGACCGCTAATGGGCTGGGGGGGGTTGTTAGGACCGCTAATGGGCTGGGGGGGTGTGTTAGGACAGCTAATGGGCTGGGGCTGGGGCTGGGGGTGGGTTAGGACTGCTAATGGGCTGGGGGGGTGTTAGGACTGCTAATGGGCTGGGGGGTGGGGGTGGGTTAGGACTGCTAATGGGCTGGGGGGTGGGGTTAGGACTTGAGGTGGGCTGATCGGGGGGGGGGTTAGGACTGGCAATGGGCTGATGGGGTTAAGACTGGAAGTGGGCTGATGGGGGGTTAGGACTGGTAATGGGTTATAGGGGGGGCTTAAACTGAAAATGGGGTGATGGGGGGTTAGGACTGGAAGTGGGTTGATGGGGGGCTAGGACTGGTAATGGGTTGGGTGGTTGCTATGACTGGAAATGGGCTGAGTGGAAGGGGAGGCTTGAACTGCAAATAGCTGATGGGGAGGGAGCTTGGAATGGAAATGGGCTGTGAGGGAAGGGAGCTAGGACTAAAAATGGGCTGATGGAGCAGCTAGGATAGGACTGGAAATGGGCTGTTGGGGGGAGCTAAGATTGGAAATGGGCTGTGGTGGGGGCTTGAATTGAAATGGACTCATGGAGGGGCTAGAACTGAAAGTAGGCTCATTGGGGGGGGGGCTTGGACTGGAATTGGACTGAGTGGAGGGGAGCTATGATTTGACATGGGCTGATGATGGGGCTAGGAAATGACTAGAAATGGGCTGATGGGGGGCTAGGATTGGAAATGAGCTGATGAAGGGACTCAGACTGAAAATGGATGGGGGAGCTAGGACTGGAAATGGGTTGATGGTGGGCTAGGACTGGAAATGGGCTGATGCAGGGACTAGAAGGGAATGGATGCTGGGTGAGACTGGAACTAGAAGGGAGCTGATGTTGGGGGAGGATTAGAATGGGATGGGGCTGGGAGAGTAAAATGGAGAGGGGAAAAATATTTTGTGTGGGAGGGATAAAAAATCTACAATTGGCCTGGTATTGGGAGAGTAAGTGGGGATTGAGGATGGAGGGGTAAAATTTGTGTGGATGAAATAGGAATGAGGAAAGAGCAAAAGGAGAAAGATTAGTATGTTAAAGCAGATGTAGAGAGAGAGAATGGAAAAAAAACTAGAAGAGAGAAGAAAGAACAAATGGACAGCAGACGATGGACAGTTAGCAGAAAACATGAAGAAACCAGAAGAAAGTGGCTGGAGCAATTGCAACTGAAAAAAAATGCACAAAAGGTAGAAATATCTCTTTATTTTGAATTTATTAACTGGAATATGAAACCTCTAGGAAATGTGCATCATTAACGTCTGTGCTTTGTTTGGTACAAGAGGAAATTAATTTATAGTTTTATTTCTACAGTGTTGTTGTACTTCCAAGTTTGGCTTTTGGGGTTCCCAGTTTAATTATTGCCTTCCTGTTTCTAAATTGTGATTCCTTGTTTGGTGATGGTCTATGTTCTGCATGTGTAACTGAGCTGATGTATTCTGTTTATGTAATTCCTATTTGACATTGCCACTTGTTCTCTTTCCCCAGTATTCTCTGAAATGTATTGGTTTAATATTTGCAGTGTTGCCTTTTGATAGGTAGGGTATGGTGCTTTGTGAGTCCTGGTAATGCTGTCAGGATACGGCGGGTTTGCTATGGGTTCTAAATGGGCAGCGTTTGTAGTAGTCCCTAATGTGCCTGGCGGTTAGCACTGGATTATAGTAATGTAGAAATCTTTTAGTCTTTCTTTATCCATACACTCATTAAGAGACATGTTTACTAAAAGTTAGTGTATGGTAACATTATGCAAATATTTATGCAAATAAGGCCCATTATGCAAATGAGGCCCCGCACTGAGTCTCCGCACATGGCCCCGCACCCCCCTTGGGCCGCCCCTGCCACTACATACAAAATCCTACACAACCTATCAGCCCCCTGTCTCAACCCACTAATCAGAAGAGCACCCACAACAAGGAAGAAGAAGATCAATGACTCAAAACTTACTAGTCGTCCCTCTACTCAAAACAAAATTCATCCAACAAATGAACAACAGAGCTTTCACCCTCAATCTGGAACTCAATCCCAGCTCTCATAAGATCTGCACAGACAACTAAAGAACTTTAGAAGCTACTAAAGATAAACTTATTCATCAACTATTATGGCACCAATGAAACCAAAAACATCCCAGAAGATGATCCGAACTCCCTCCCCCTCTAAAATAAGTTACCCCTTGTTTCTGTTAACTCCAAGTTATATCTCCCTTATGTTTTATATAACTGTATCTCAACTGAGATTTGTTGTTCCTTGTAAACCGCCTTGGCCCTAAGGCAGTATAGAAAACCTGTTAAATAAATAAAATAAATAAATTAGGTCATGGAGTGGGTGTGCCTTATGTTGGGCCAAAGGGATGCACATGGACCCCATGTGGTGAAAATGGTGAGTTGTAGGGTGCCCCAGCCATCTGTTGTCTTAGCCATTTGTGCCCCCATATCTCCATGATCACTGGGTTGGGCTTGCTGTTCCATAGGCTCTAGCTCCTCCTTTCTCCTAAATGGGACCAGGATTCCTCAGTGTCAAAGGTAATGGGCCAGATGTATAGGGGGAGTGACAGAGAGGGAGTCACACACCAGAAGCCTGACAATCTGTTCATTGAGGCCTAGTCAATCGAGTACCCTGGTGCCTCGGTTTGAGAGGAGTTCATATGGCCATTCCACATGCTAGCCATTACTGACTCCTTGCTTGCACCCATCTGGGGCCCCCTGCTAATCCATTTGCTGCATTGTTACCCTTTCTCCCCCATAAGGACAACATCCCAGTCTCTGCATGTGTTTGCTTCCCCGATTTGCATGCCCTGCCCCTTGTACTTTGGTCCATTGCTCTGAGCTATGCAGCAGGATGTGCCTATTTCGAAGTCAGCCCTCTCTATCCTTCACTGGATACTTACCACATGACCTCTGCTGAGGCACAGACCCACATATTGCTGTCTGATATCTCTGCAGAGGTTTGGTAGCCTACTGTTGGCCATACTATTGCACTGGTAGCAAGTAAGTATAAGGTGCATGTAGCGAGTGTCTTTGCAGGGTGCATAAGCTATGGGTTCATATTCCTTACGACTGTGCTAGAGACATGCCTAGAACAGCAATAATTCACTGCTATGGCCACTTCCCCTTCTTGTATCACAGCTGCTATGTCTACTCCATGGTAAATTTTCATGCTAACCACAGGTTTGTTCCATAGTAGCCGCAGCACTTTAGTAAATAAGCTGTGTTAAGAGCAGGTCCATAGTAATGTTGTGGCATGTTATGTTTGTAGTTTTGGACTGTAGGTTTTCACATTCCAAGAGAAGTACTTGTGATCTAGCAATTTTGTAAGAATCGTTTTTTATGTGTATATTGTCACATGCACATTAAAATTACTTTACAAAATTGTGTGCATTTGTATTTTATAATACATGTTCATACATCATTATTTCATCCTAGCTGCAAATATATTGTACTGTCAGAAATGCCTGCATGCAGACTATGTAAAACTAGACACTATCTTGCATGGGCATACCCATGCACAGTTTTATATGAACCTGTTTTCAAATGTAAAATATGCTCTACACACAAAACAAGCTTTATAAATTTACCTCTGATAAGGCCAAAGTTATAAGGTATAAATCGAGACTGGATTTGGTGTGGATAGAGAGTTGGACAAAATGTTATTTGGAGAATGAGAACATTTACCAGTTGATGTTAAGTCTGTGACAGTCAGCATTTTTTAAAACCCTTGCCTGCTTTTTTTGGCCAAACATTATGTAGTTTCTTATCCAGTTAGCGGACAAAAAAACACCACTAACAAGATCTCCTATTGAACTGCCCCTCTCCCGGCCATGGACCACCTCAACACACTCTGGATAGTGCTGCTAAATAGCAAGTCCTGTTAATGCAGATACACTTCATGCCGAAGTACCTGTGCTGGCAAAGATCTGGTTTCTGCAGTCATGGTCAGGGACTTAGGGAAAATTCCATGGTACGTGAAAGTGGAGACAGAAGGGAGGTAGATTTAGCATAATGACTCAGTACTAAACAGTAGGGAGTTTCCTGTAGCTGTTCATAATGGGATGAAAAAGGGAAGGAAAAACTAGAAAAAGCAAAAAAAAAAATTAAAAGGGATTTGGAAACTTTGAGAAATAAAGGGAAGTGTAGTGACAATAAAGTGAAGCTGTAATAAGGTCAGATATATTAGATGGAGTTTCTATGACAACTCTGCAATTTTGCTGCATGTTGGAGTTTGATTTCTTGATCTAGCATACTGTTCTGTGTGCCATTCAGGGTTGGGAACATTACATAAAAAAAAACATTCATAGCCCAGAAAGGGAAAATATCCCATGAAACAGAGACAATTTCAAGCTAACTGAACAGCACATGTGCCAGGATTAGGGAACTGAGAGGCTGGTGTGATTAAAAGGCCCTTCAACTAAGCTGAATTAGGCAATTAATGTGTGAATTAGTATGAGCTCTTAGCGCATTCCTATGCTAATAGTTAATGCAGCAACTTGACTTTTAGCATGCACTAATTCCTGCATTAATGGAGAAATGCAGAATGGGGCAGGGAGTGAGTGGGGAAGGGTAGGGACTAAGCCTTAGGTTTAACATATGATTTGGTACCGATGCATTAACTATTAACACAGATGACAGTGCACAACATTTAATACCATCTCAGTAGGTGACTGATGTTAAGTGCATCTCCGTTATCTGCAGTGCAGTTGACATGCACCGAGGGGTATGTTTACTAAAGGGAATTAGGCTTTTGTAGCTAATGCCGGGTGTTAGAGCAAATAATGCCGCATTATGTGCAAGTGTCGTGCATTATCTGTTGGGAGCATACACAGGCAGCATTTCCCCAGCAGATAATGCATTACAAATGCAGAGATTGTGGCATGGCAGCATCATGGATGCAGTTAAAGCCCACCATTGAGGTGACCTTAGCTACACTCAGGATGTCTGCAAAATGAGTTGTTACTGTGCACTGACAAAGTTCATGGTAACCACTCGTGGCGGGCACACCCACTCGCCACCCACACCCTGCTCATGCATGCTGCTAGTGCACACTATACAGATAGTGCAGAAAATTCCCTGCACAGTCTGCATCTGCGGTGCATTAGCCCCACTTTATAGCCACGTGAACAGCTAATGCCCTTTAGTAAACATGTCCCTATGTGTATTGTCTCTGCATTAAGTGCATGGCCAGATGCTGGAAGTATACCCAGCAGTTAACACAGGCACTTTGCAGTTATACATTTATGGCAATTCTGACAAATATGACATAATAGCTGCAAAATTTGACCATTATTTAGCAAAAGGACCCCTAAGTGTGCTAGTCTTGGTTACCATTTTAATGTGCTTGTTTGTGTTGCAGAAGAACAGCCAATGCAATTTTTGGTTCTGGCACACAAAAATAAGCTAAACCCAATGGCAGGAACTTCATTAAAATAGCACATCTATATGTAGATAAGCACACAGATTAACCCACACAGAAATTAGATATTACTTCCAATGCAGGGAGCTCAGCTGGGTATCTCATTGATTTATTACAACTTTGAAAATTAAAGATTGAGGAAAGAAAGAGATGAGATCTAACATGGTGATTGCTTGTTTTCATCTCCTCACCAACCTTTCATAAATTCATACCAAGGGAATCCAGCAAGTTGCAGGTTTCAAGCTATTTCACTTCCATCAGTCAGACTGCACTTTTCAAAAAAAAAAAAAAAACTAAAACAAGTTCACAAGTCAGCTTTGTTCAGCATAATCCTACTTGAATGAAAGAGAATATGTGTGCTCCACACATTCCTGTTCAACCAGGATTAAATGTACTGTAAGTAAATTTTATGTGAGAAAGTAGTGCGAGTCTACTTAAAGGCATACAAAGGTAGTTCAGAGGCATACAAAGATATTTGAGAGTCGGGCGTTGTTGATTGCTAGAAGCTTTCAAAACTGCCTAGATTACAGGGCAGTGAATTAAGCCTGATGCAGAAATATTAATTAGCTATGGAGTTGATAAAAATATCTGAAGATGTGGGCTAAATTGTCAGTTAAAAAGAAATAAGAACTTAGCTATGCAGCAAATCGTTAAAACCATTCCAAATTAAAAACTAGATAACAATGTATATATGCTTTTCTAAAACAAAAAGGACCCGTTCCTCTGCTGTAATATGTATGTCCACAAGCACTGGACATAGTCTTATTATCGAAGGGTCAAATACTGCTGACCACTGATGTCATCCAACTCAGCCAGTAGATGGGCACCAAGCCTACAAACATAAGGTTACCAGATTTTTTTGAGGTCAAGTCTAGCACACTAATTGGAAGTGGAAAGGCAAAGAGACACATTAGTTCCAGGTTTGAGCAACAAGGCATGGAGGAGGGGTCATTCCCTTGCCCCCACCCCACATCCATCCCCTGACAACAACAATATCACTTCCAAATCAACAGAGAAATAGGAACAGTGATGCATTTCCCCCGTACTGTTCAAAATATACAGATAATGGATGTAAACTCTAAAAATGGATCTGTTTAAATAACTAAATTGAGGAGAGAGCTAACTTTGCTGGAGTGCAGAAGGATTCTGAGGGGTTTGCTGCTGTAAGGATCTGGTGCAGGAAGAATGCGCCAGAGGTGAGACTGCTTCTACTCCTGACATCAGGAAGCACCCTGGGGAACTCAATAAAACAGCAGTGTCCTGGGCAGTATCAGAAGAGAGATGGAATGCAGAAGGTTTCTAAGAGGTTTGCTGCTATCTGGTGCAGGAAGAACGAGCCGGAAGTGAGACCACCCCTTTTCCTGACATGATCAGGAAGCACCCTTGGGGACTCAATAAAATCAGCAGCATCCTGTGCGGCAGCTGCCACGGGCCTGTGGGCGCGTGTCCGAAGGGGCACATGACTAAAGAGGTGTGCCCCTTTGGCAACTTTGGTACTTTGATGGGTTTGAAGGAATATTAGTTTGTGTTTGTGTTGTGGTGGGTATGCCAAAGAGAGCAGGCAAGCATAACAACAAGGGTAAGAGCTCCAACTCTGTAGGGCCCATAATAGCTGAGGGCCGAATGGATAAGAATTTCTCCACTGCTCAGGCCCAGCTGCCTCATACCGATAGTTTAGGTTCTACAATGCTTTCAGGAGCTTCTTTGAGCTCCTCTTCTAGGTTTTCACCACCTCAACTTATTGCTCAGTCCACATCTAAGGCCAACTCCACTCTACACTCCCCTGTAGGGGTTGGTGAAGTTGGAGTGGCTTCACTGGGTGCAGCCGGTGTTTCTGGCATCCTGCTTGTATTGCCTAAACCCATCCAGTTTGTTCCCCCGGTGGATATAGGTGCACTGTCTATGGAGGTGGTTAGTCTAGCTGACATTTGGAAGGTGATAACACAAAATAATGTTATGTTAAGGGGCCCAAGGGAACATCTTTTTGGTTTTTCGCAGGATACTGTGAGTGCGCTTACATCGCATGACTTGCCTGAAGAATTTACAGAAACAGATGGATAAATTGTCCTCACAAGTTTCTACTTTGCACAATGTATCTGCTTCTCATATTAAGGATTCTGTTATTGTACAGCAATAGTTGGAGGTTTTGGGAAATAGCGCTAGCTGATGGAACTTGTGTTTTTTAAAACTTTCCAAAAACCCGCTATCTGTCCCCAGTAATGCTCCTACACAAATACTTTAAAAATATTATTTGTATTTATAATCCTGAACAACTTTTGATATCTAATTGTTATTATGGTTCTCCTCGACAAATGGGAGGAGCTACACCAGAGTGTGGCCAGGGGGATGAGGAAGCTGCGATGTCCTTAGATTTATCCAAATTTCTTGAAGCTTTTAATTAAGCTATCCCAACCCGGGCTACCCTGGGGGTTACTTTCTCCATCGCTGGGGATAAGTCTACAATTCTTAAGTTATACTTTAAGAAAAAGAATGATTTGTTCTGTGGGGTCATGATTATGATTTTCCCGAATGTTGCCAAAGTGACTCAAATTGCAGCAAAAAAGCTTTTTTTTTTTTTTTTTTTTTTTTTACTTTTGAAGACTAAAGTATTGGCTATTGGTGCAAGTTTCTTTTTAAAGTACTCATGTAAGTGCTTAGCTTCATAACAGGGGATCAAATATATTTTTATTGATTCTTTGCAGCTTGAGAACTTTAAGGACAAGGCTACCTGTTTAATTTCCATTGGGATGGGGGGGGGGGGGGTTTGGCATTTAACTTTTTTTTTAATGGACTGTGAAGTGATGAATTTTGTTTTGATTTTTTAGTTTGTTTCTGAAGCAATGGTAATTCCTATTTTTGTTCCTTTTGTGAATCCCCGCTCGAGGCTAAGATTGCCCTTTCTCCTGAGATGTGGGCTATATTATTATGTTTATTTCTCATGGATATGTTTTTCCTTTTGTTTCTGTTTCCTTTGCTTGTCTTTAAGCAATATAAAAATGTGATAAAAATCATGAAACAAAACTTAAAACCACATTCACACACCCACAAAAAACATACCATTATTAATATACAGCTACTGGAACTATTTGGTCAGTGCTATGATTAGCTTATTGATGAGGAGGAGGGCAAATATAAAATTAGTACTAATTTGGTAGCCATGATTTCAAGATCATAATACCCAGGCTGGATTGGAACGTGCTAGAGTTGGAAAAGTCCAAAAATAAGCACCAGTAAAGATGTCAAGCTACCAAACAAAATTAATCTAGGATGTTTCCTTAGAATTTGAGATTTCCTTTCATTTGAACTGATGATCGCAATGCAGCATTTACTCGAATTCTCCAGCACTACGTTGTTGCTCCTTCTCTCTGATTGTCACCCTCTCTGATGCAGACTTCCTATTTGCATGGGGGGGGGGGGGTGGAAGTCTG